>CM060945.1:74431811-76931811 GCA_030765085.1 Allium cepa
ACAGCTTCAAAAAATCCTATACATCTTCCATAATAATAAGATGTAAATTGACCTTCCAATAAAAGTTACAAACCTGTTTATTATAAAACTACATATACATAATAACGGATTTTCAAACTTATACAATAGATCATAAAATATGGTTTGTAAAATATACATATATGGACTCAAAGTTAAAAGAAATGAATATATATCTACTTGCCAAATATGCAGACTCCATTTGCATATCCAACACAACTCACACATATTAAATATGCATACACTTCTAGAAACAAAACAAACTTTTTAAAAAATGGAAACCATGTTTGGTATATATATGTATTCAAATCCAACAACTTTATATAAACCACTATATGTATGCATCTTATATTTTTATACCACTATCAATATATCATAACTATACTCCATATAAACAAATATGCGTACCAACTTGAATGCTAGAATATGCATCAATAGCACTTACAGGGGACGTGTATTCATAAAATCATCCATATCATAGCAAAATATAAAAATATATATTATAAATATATAAATAACACTTGTAAATATAAACTTAACTTGCCTATGCCTGGTTATGCGAACAGTAGAGGAAACAGGGGAGGGTCGCTGTGTAATGACCCATAAAATTTTATTAAATTTTAATTGGTTTTATAACGTATTTAATTGGATTTTTGAGAAATTTTAATGATGATATTTTGAAATAAAGTTTTATTATTTGGATTACGTATAATTAAATATAACAAATGGTAAATTTTCAATTAATTTTATGAAAGTTTATTTATTATGTAATTATATTGAATTCAAGCTAGCTAATAACTATTTGTAATAACATATTTTTCAAACCTGAATATTTTACATAGAAAGATTCTAAATCATCTTCTGACTGAGACGTCATTTTTCATTTTTCCAAATTCGGACTTCTTTAGCTCGTCGATCTTATTTTTCTGTGTTTTACTGCACTTTCTCTTAATAGAAAATTCGAATTTTTATAATTCAATCGTACCACTAATATCTATATACCGTTTTGATCGTCTCGTCGTGCTGATCTCAACGGTATATTTATTTCTGTATTTTGAAATCCGATGCACAACGGAAGCAATAAAATGTTCGTTGTAACGGCACCCTAAACTGTGACTTTATTTTCCTTCGGTTTCAAGATTTGAAACGTGCTGTCCATTTAAGCCATTAATTGTTTTAATTGTTTTCTTAATCAACATATAACCGTTGCTTTTTATTTTTCCAGGATTTACATCCCGACTTTTTTCTCTGCTGTTCCATTTGTTTCATTTGAAATCTAAATTTATCTACCGTTTATTTAGACGCCTCTTTCTCTTCCCTCTTTTACCTCTTCATTTCCGTGTCTCTAGGAAAATATATATAGTATACGCACCTTCTTTTCTCTCTGTAGGCTATTCATTGCCCTCAAATTAATATTAAAGAGGAGAGAGGCTTATAAATATTATATATAGTCATATAGCACGTTCACATTTTAGATGCAGATCTGCCTTTGTATTTGAGAAACTAGCATTCATTTTTGCTAAAATTCAACCGTTCCATATGCCCAAATTTTCGCTCTTGTCCATCATTTTGAATATCTAACGTGCAAAAATGGTATACCATTTTGCATTCCTTCATTAATTTATTTATATTTTTCGTTTCTGCGGCATCTGCTTAATAACTTTTCTCCCTTCATGTTGTATTTATTCTTGCCTGAATGTTCTCTTCCCCTCTCCTATCTTTTTCTCTCCTCCTCCCTTTTTCCGAAACAGCCTCTCACCTTCATTTTGTCCATTTCCTTTATATCCAACATCACTCAAACGCCTCAACCACTCTCCCACAGGAGTGATGCAACCGCCGACCATCCGTTCGCCAACTCAGAGGCCCGCCTCGCCCAAGCTTGTGCCGAGCCCCTCATCACCGCCTCACATGTCCACCTCGCCACCAAATTCACCCTTCCACCTCCACACGTGAGCCCACTCGGCTCTGCCTTCCTCTTAACCACCTGCCTTGGACACACTTCACCGCTGCCATCAAAACCCAAGACAGCCTTCGCCTCTTGCAGCCATCCACCCTCAACCGAACATCCCACCACCTCCGAGCCCAGCTCCAGCCCGTCATCTCACTTCATCCCCATAGGCAGCAACATCCGTCCCTGCTCACATATAAGTTCATTAGCAACCTCCACGTCATTCCCCTATAACCGCCTGTGCCAACCCTTGCCGAGTCACCATCTCCTTGTTTCCCGAGCCGCCATGGCTGCGTGTCGCTCAACCTTGTCTCTGCGTTAATATAATAGGTACTACATTTTTCAATTGTTGTTTATTTATATAAGTAATGTAATATTTTACATATGGCAATGGTGCAGCTTTGCTTTTGGCCGTTCGTTTTATATTAAAGTATTTGTATACAATTCATTTTTCTTTGTTGAAGTGTATGTTCTTATAGAGATGCTTGCCGTAATAGCTTTACATGTGTATACTGAATCACAAATAGTATATGTTGCATGCTTTGCAATATATATTGCAAGTATATATACACATATATGTATTTATAGTACGTATATAGAAGAATAAAAAAATTATATTAGTTAAAACAGTCGATTTTATATATATTAAACTGATTTTTTTAAGGCTATGTTATATTTTATAACCTGTGAATGTATTATAATATTTAATTTTAGTATATATGTTATAACTGTTAAAATATATAAAGCAGTATTTTATATATATAGTTCAACAGTTTCTTTTATTTCATTATTATTATTATTAAAATATATGTATTACATGTACAGATTTTAAGTGAATATAGTATATATATAATATAAAGCTTGTTAAGTTATAAAGGTTGGTACAGTTTATATTTATAAGGTAAATAAAGTTGAAAAGTTTACATATGTGTTTGTTGATTTTATACCAGTCAGATTTTATATCGGTTGTGGTTTTAGTGCTTGTACATTAGTTACTGAAGTATAGATTTCTAATCATATATATACATATATTCCATTCGAATAGGTTATAGGTTTTTAGTTCATTAGTATTTTTCATTACAAAAAAGTACTATATTTTATTATAAAGTTGTTATATGGTTTTAATTACTTATATATTATACATATGTTGTTGAGTAACTGTGTAAGTAAAAATTAAAAATGGAAAATATAGAAAATGAAAAATGTATATATATATCGTGGTCTGCAAATACGTGCATTTGAATGGTATGCATTTTTAATCTTTTTTTTTATACTCTAATTTAGAATATATGCGGCCTAAAAAGGATAATATATTTTATTTTAGGGTGTTTTAGATTAAATATTGATTTGAAATTTTAACATATATTTTGTTTCGATTTTTATCAAGACAGTTATGATTCGTTTCCATCAATCTCTAACTTTCAACTTTGCCCGTCAAATCCACCTTCAGCTTACTTCGCTTTGAGATTTTTTTTTGGATTTGTTCGATTGTCTAGATCGTGACCCAATTCGTAACTCAATTTCATATCGTATTCTATATTCTCTAGCCTCGAAAGGTGAGCAATCACTCACGATTAACATTCTTTTATTCATTAAATTTGATTTCAATTGAAACGGCAATTGAAATATGATGCTGTAGTTATTTAAATTGGTTCTATATGCTATTATCTGTAACTGTTCACCCATGGGATATGACGCCATATCCTGTTGTTTATATTATATTGTTATTGATGATATATGCCTGTTATTTTTGTATTTTCTGTTATCACTCTACAATTTCCCTGTAGTTTAGAAATCACTATGGGTTGAAATGGTACATACCCAAACAGACTTCAGAATAGGAGAAAATCATTATGGGTTGAAACGATAAACCCAAGCGATTTTCATTTAATTGAATTCGGGATTGCGGGTTGAAAAGATATCCACCCGTGTATATTTAGTATACGGATTGAAATGATAAATATCCGTAACACTTTACTATATGATAGGAAATATATACAGACACCGTTGGTCCATATAAATATTTTGAAAATAATTTCTATAATTTTGGGAAAGAAATATATGGTTTAATAAATTTGATTCTTAAGATACTATATAAATGAAAATTGTATATATAGATTTAGTAGTAATATTTGATTTAAATTAGATTGATTTAATACATATAATATGGTTAAGTATTTATGTAAATCTATATTTCAAATAGATTCTCTTGTAATAAATTGAATAATTAAGATTGGGAGATAAAGTTGGGTTTATTAAAATGGTATTTAAATAAGGATTTATTTAATTAAATCGATTTGAAATTTTTGAATGGGAAATTTAAAAGGTATGATTTTATAACTGGATTTTTGATTTAAGTGATTTAATGAATATTTCACGTTTAAATAAATTAAAGAAAATATTGAGTAAAATGGAATCTAAGGTTACTTGAATAATATTGAATCAAATGAGGGAGTATTTCAAGACCAAATAATAATGAGGTTAAATCGAGATCTATATGAAACTGTTAAGTTAAACATTAAAACATTAAAGCTTTGAGCTATATTGGAATTTAAATGGTTTATTTTGAAATTCAGATCTGTATATGAAAACAATATAGTTGAATTTGTTGGTTAGAAACTAAATTGAATTTAAGTGAAATTTAGGTTGAATCAATATAGTTGAGTTTATTATTTAGAAAACTAAATTTAATAAAATTTAGTTGAAACGTTGAATACTTAAAGTTTTGAAATATATTGAATTGTAAAGGGGTATTTTGTGATTATAAATCAAAATTTGAGATTGGTAAAAATTGAAGTGGTTATTTTAGGAAAATTTAAATTGATAAATTGAGATTGAATTTAATTTGAATGGGAAGGTCAGGTTGATGTTGAAACGATTTGGTTTTGAAGTATAAATTAAGTTGAAATGACCACGATGTTATAGTGTATACTTCTACCTTGTAGATAGTTCCATGGACCTTTAGAGGATGGTTATCCCAAACATCCTTTAAGATTATTTGTATTTCAGTTGATATTTCGCTTGAGCTGAATTTATTTATATAAGAATGTTAATCTTGACTCGAGCGTTTTGTGTTTTGCTTTACGCTCGGGTCAGACCGAGTGATACAGCATTTGAGACTCACCTTCGAAATAGGAGCTTTGCTTGAAGATCCAGCTATCTATTCCTTCAGTCATCCAGTTGATTGGTTCAGAGAAGTCATCTGTTGCATTGGAGACTTCACTGCATTTGAACTATTCGGTTGTATTTTATTTCTAACTCTGAGGTGTATGGTAGCTTCATGAACTACTATTCTTTATCTATTCCGCTGCATTATATTACTCTGTGATCTGTGATTGATTTATTTACTGTATATTTTAAGTTTTACCAAATTTTAAATAGCAATTCGGTATTTTGAATTATTCAAGTCAGATATGTACGGTTTTATTGTCGATTTGAATGGTCCAAAATAGCGGGTTGTTACACGCTGCGCCTTCGATGGATATTGCGCAAGGGGAAGAGTGGGTTTGGTGGAGGAGCGGAGTTTGGAAACGGTGAAGGAGAGGCCGAAATTTGTAGTGCCAGGCAAGTTTATATAGAAGAGGAAGAAACAATAGAGAGGGAAAGAAGAGAAATCCAGGAAGCAATAAAAAGGGAAGAAAATACGAACAGAAGTAAATGGAAACGACTAAATAAAAGTAACCAAAGAAACAGCACCATCACGTGCTATGATTCAGTTGAGGATTTAAGGCAAAATATTCACTTTGATTCAGGAAAATAATCAAAGCAAATAAATGGTAGCACGTTTCAAATTTGAACGGAAGGAAAGGGAAAAGTCACAATTCTGGAAAAATATCAAAGTAAAAGCTACACATTGATTCAAGAGCTATTAAAGCAATTTTTAAATTGTGAAGGCAACGTTACTCTGCGTTATATTTTTAAAATAAGAATGTTGAATGAAAATCAACAGTCAAATATGGTGCGGTGTAAATGGCAAGAGTCACGCTGATTACTGAATAAAAATAAAAATAAAACGAATAATCATTTATCTATTTTTTAAGACGGTGGAAAAATGAAGAAATAAAAGGTCAGTGAAAGTAGGAATGAATATATTAGAAAAGTAACGATTCTAGTAGCAACGGTCATCTTAGATTAAGCTGAAAAATTTATAATAATTTATTATCGTGGCTATGGTTCAAATTTATTTTGAAAGCAAGGAAACCAAAAGGTCACAATTAAAGGTAATCTTTAAATTTTTTATAAATACAAAACGTATCTAAGTTTATATATTTATAACTTCCCAGCTGTAGTGTAAATATATATAATGAATGGTCATAATGAAAGAAGTGGAAACATGGAGCGTAGGAAAGGAAAGGTTAGAAAAATAAAATTTTCACCCTTAAATTTTGAAGATTAATAAGGTAACGTACCTCTTTAATGAAATGTACACCAATGGTCACAAGCTAAAATTTTGCTTAAAGTTTAAAGAAATGATGGGAAGATGGGTTTTCTTTTAAATTAATCACTTCCCAGAATTAATATGTCAATGAAAAAAGGAAAGGAGATGAATCAGGGAAACGTATTATAACTTATATATAACTATTAAACGGATAGGTGGAAGAAAAGGTGAGCAGGTGAGTAAAAGTGGAAACTGATTTATAAGCAAAATGGAATGTGAGCTGTTGCCTGGGAAGAAAATGGAACAGTTTAAAAATTAAAGGCAATGTACTGCTGAAATTAAATGAGTATAAAACGTGTAAAAGTTATATGCTGAAACGGCTATAAATTTCAATTATTATTATAAAATGGGGAATAACGAAAGGCAAGGACGATGCTTTCAAAGTTTATTAAAGGCTAGGAATGGGGAAGTCTATATGTGAATTGGAAAAATTATTAAGCAACTGAAATTTTAATGGTAGAAAAAGTAACAGCTACACACTGTTTTAGAAACAATCAAAGCAATTAATAGCTTGATTGGACAACAAGAATAAATATGGAAGGACACGTTATGAAGGCAAAATGAACCGTTTGAAAAAAAAATGATGGCAAATAAAACAGCTGTGCCTTGAATTTCCTAAAATAAATTATTTTATGAACATAAATTATTACTAACTTAAATTGAACAGAATCACACCCTAAAATATAGTTCCTTAATTTTTGATGAAAATTTATCATTTTCCACATTTAACTATACGTAATCCAAATGAAAATTTTTATTTCAAAATATTATTATTCAAATTTCTCAAAAATCAAATTAAATACGCTAAATAAAACCATTAAAAATTAACAAAATTTTACGGGTCGTTACACTCTCCCCCACTCAAAACTTTTCGTCCCCGAAAAGGAAGAAGGTAGGAGAATAGAAACAACCAGAAAGATAAATATATTGAAAGACAAGGATAAACAATTAATTAAGACCATATAAATTTTACTTGAAATATTCATTTGAAATTAAATTTTCTTTAATAGTAAAAAAATAAAATTCAAAACCCATTGGAATTAAATATGTTTATTTTAAATAAATAACTTCTAAAATTTTTATAACACTAAAATTTTCTATTAAACCAGGCAGTATGTAATTAAAAAATATTTTAAAGGAGATATTCAAATGGAAAGGAAGGTAGATTCAAAAGATAGTATCCGGCACGAATCCTAAATTTCAAACTATAAGAATTTAAATTTTAAAAACTAATATAGAAATTTCTTGTTGGAAATATTTTTATAATAAAATACCTTTATAATAAAATACTTTTATATCAAAACAAATTTTCCTTTCGAAAATACTTTTATAACTCGATGATTCAACAAGTTTATCCTCGTTCTTGCAGACTCTGGTCATGCGTTGATCAGGCGCAAAGCTAGAATTCTTTAAGTACTTAGTAGACCCGTTTCAACACCTAGTGAAATACTTGAAAAACCTTTAAAAAAAAGATATGGAAAGTGCAATCCAAACAAACAACCAAACCAAAACCTTTGTCCAACCATGGTTCGCAGATACACAATTGTTAGCATGGGTCCCCCAGGAAACAATCTGTATCCATAAGCTTTCTCAGCCCTGCGAGTTACGCTATGATGACTAGTAGGGTGCAGGATACACAATTGTTACGCCTGGATCCCCCATGAAACAATCCATACCCCAAGGCCTTCTCAGCCAGGCAGTTTCGCTACTAATCGCGACCTACACAGATTGCAGGATACACAATGGTTACGCCTGGATCCCCTAGGAAACAATCCGTACCCCTAGGCCAGACTCAGCCAGGCAGTTGCGCTATGCAGTCGCGAGAGAGAAAAAAAACCATGGGTTACGCCACGGTGGGAACACTCGAGTATCACATCCGGAAAACCAAAAATCAGAGAGAATAATATCGATAGAATGAATCCGCAATGTGGCCACAAAGCGGATATCAAGCAGAAGGCTCTTTCCATATCATTACTTCGAAAATATATATCATATAGTACCTTTTCAAATCACTTTCAAATATCATACTTGTTTAAAATCCATTATATATAGGATTCCATTTCCAAATCGAATACTTTCCAAATCCAATTTCAATAGATAGGATTATACGAAATCAAATACGAAACTCGAGGACTGAACACCGGTCTTACTTTAAATTGTTCAAATATATACCTATCTCTTTTGAAAATATCAAATTATACTTCGGAACTTGAAATCAAAAACGGTTTTACAAAATCCTCGCATAGCGAAGCTATTAAATTGGCCTCTCCCCCACTTTGACTCTCGAAAATCAATGTCGATGATGCGTGCACTCATCACAGAAATTATTTTCCAGCGGCATAAGTGAGTTCTGGACTTCTATTTTCTTAAAAACTTTTTTGAAATTTTTTCAAAATTATTGGAATTCATTTGAACCCGTTTGAAACATTTCTTATTCAAAAAAATACTTTCAAATCGTATTATTATATGTTTCAAAACCTTAAAACCAAATTTAAAAATACCAGAGTCCAATCTGTCGAATTTCAAATTCAAAACCTTTCAGTTATAAACCATTTTTATATAAATCAATTTCTTATAAAATTTTCAGAATTTCAAATCCTTTCAAAAATTTTTTATATAGAATAACATTTCTTATTTGTTTTATATATAGTTATATAATCCTTATCGAAAATATTTCCATTTTTATATATAGAATAAAATCATAGTTATCAAAATAATAATTTCGATATATAAAACAATTTCAAAAATACAAATCTACACGATTTTCAAAGGGTGATTCAAGAATGGATTCCAAAACAAAGATAGAGATTTAAATTAGAGGAACTCCAATCAATATAATCCTGATTCAAAGGTACACTCGATCAAAGATGAGACAATTAAATTACAAAATAGAAGATGGATACACTTCTACAAATCGCGGCCGACCTTAACTGGGTCAACCGTGACTTCAGGAATATAATCGATGAGGAATTCCAAAACAAATCGACATTCGATCGCCAGGGATAGAATTCGGCATATCAAGATATAGCAGCATCGTAAACCGAGGATACAGAAATCTTCGGTGAATCAATGCCAATTGTAAAGGAGTTTTCACCCCCTTTACAACTCATTCAGTGGAGTTATGGGATACTTTAGAATCAACGAATATAAATAGAAAGAGACAAGAATGAATTTCGAAACCGAGGGACATTCCAAAATTCAAAGGAATCGAGTCAAAAAGGAAGAGATTCAACTCGAACGAAAGTGATTCTGCAAATAAATTTACCATATATGCTAAATTTTTCCTAGAGCCAAAGCTTTGATACCAACTATAACGACCCGCTATTTTTGACCATTCAAATCGACAATAAAACCATACATGTCCGACTTGAATAATTCAAAATACCGCGTTGTTAGTTTAAATTTAGCAAACTCAACATATACAGTAAATAAAATATCACAAATCACAGACATAGAGTAATATAATGCAGCGGAATAGATAATGAATAGTAGTTCATGAAGCTACTATATACATCAGAGTTAGAATAAAATACATCAGAATATCCCAGATGCAGTGAAGTCTCCAGTACGAGCAGATGACTTCTCCGAACCAATCATGTAACAGCCCAAATTTTAGCAATATTTTATTCTTTATTTATAACTCTGGGGTTTTATTTTTCGAAAATTTGATTGTCTAAATTTAATTATAAATAATCACCCAAGATTTTTATTAATGTGAAAATTCTAAAATTCTTATTTTAGTTAAAACTTAACATTTTTTTTGAAGTTATAAATCTTTAAATTTTTAATTTTTAATCTTTGGTTTAATTTAATATATTTGTAACAACGTTTATTTCACCTTTTGTTCTTTAAAAAATTGATTTTATACTTTTAAAAATTTAATATTTTATGTTTTACTTATGTACATTTTTGAAATAAATTCTACATTTTCTTTTATACATATATACAACAGTTTATTTCTTAAATGTTAAGTAAATCTAAAAGATATAAACAAATCATATTTTAATTAAGTAATAAATTTTAAGTTAATAGTGTAAATAAGCTATTTAAGATACACGTTTTAATTAGTACAATTTAGTTGGCATATAAATGGTACGAATTTGATGTAATATTTTAACCTATATTTACTACATAAGAAAAACGTACAAATTTAAAAGCGTTTCTTTGTTATAAATTGGGCGCATATTTTTACGTCAGTTTTACGCATGTCTCATTTTCTTACCTTGGATAATAATTAAATTTATCCGTAGGCATATTTTTTTAAGTGGGAAAGAAATAAATTCCCTAACCATTCAATTAGTTTAAAATGTTTGCCTTGGATTCATGCGGAAATTTTTCTACTCTTTCCAATTGCCACTCGTTTAAAATTGGTATAAAATCTTTAAAATCCAATCCGGTTCAAAATCAACTTTCCTCCTGCCATTTTCATTCACCGTTATCAATGCGTGTTTGATTATAAAACACATACTTCTCTACCATTCCTAAAGCAATTTATTTCATACCGTTTCCTCCACTCAATCAACGCAAATTACTCCCTTTAAATATAAAATGTGCCTCACCATTTACATGCAAATTATATTCACTTTCCTTTTGCCTTCTGATTTAATAGGAACGTGATCCACAAATTGCTAACCGTTCCAAAATCTTTAAATTTCTTTCCATTTTTCCCTTGATGCACGCAAGCTTTTCTTTAAATGCTAAACACGTTTTCTTCCTTGCTTTAAAATTTGCATGCCTTGATTTTTGCTTTCCCACTTTAACAATTGTGTTGTCACAAATAAATACTAACCACGTATCAAACTTTATCTGCATTTCATTTTGGGTTCCTCTCCTTCTTCCTTGCGTGTGAGCAAAGCATCAGGTAATGACCGAATTATTTCTCCTCCTTCTTTTTTTCTTTTCTTCATTGTTCTGTTCAAATTTTTGGCTCTACTATTTCACCACATGACACCTACCCTCCTCCACAATCAAGAGCACCCTCCACAGTATAGACAGATTCTTGCTTATATTATTTATAAATACGTTGGAAAAGGATGTAGGTGGTATCGCTGTTTTACTTTAGGTTTTAAATCAGTAAAAATATTCTCCTCAGCTTTGTTCGTTCAAGGTCTTAAAGTTAATTAGTATTTTAGTTTAAGAAAAAAATATTTGGCTAAGGCCTTGAAAAAAATCATTTGCTTCACTTGTACTCTAAGATAGAGTAAATATGTTTGCACCACTTTTATAAAAATAGAAAATAAATGTTATCACATGTTAGACCATGTGTGTTTTGTTAGTCACCTATGCTCTAGGAGAATGAGAAAATATTATTCAGGTACCACTTTTCTTTTATATAAAAAAAAGTAATAATAATAAGAATAAATAAATTAGATATATATAATATGTATAAGGAATCATATATTTTTTATGTGGGTTAAAAACATCTATATGATGTATATTTTAAAAGTTATTTTATAATGATAAAGATTTTTAAAAAAAATCTAAAAGTTATTTTAACTGTCCAGTGTATAATATATATATATATATATATATATATATATATATATAATGATAAAGTTTTAAAAGTTATTTTATACTTGTTGTTTCATATAAAAATGCATGACCGCTTATATATATAAATCGTTGTTGAGTATATTAAGTGCATAAGAAAGTATTAAAAGGTATTATATATTCTCAACTACATATACGTTTACAATATAGTTATGTTATTAGCTTTTGAATATAAATATATAGCAAGAGTTTTCATATAACTAAATATTAATAAATATATAAGGTTGTTCTCTGTGTTTATATTAAAACTGAAATTTTACAGTCACATATTTTCTTATAAGTGTATTATTAAATATTATATTTATAGTCTTAACGTGTATTGTAATAAGTGTACTGTATACTATATTACATTACTATACATAGTATAATTTAAATATAGTCTAATTTAAATGTATAATGGATATATGTTGATTATACAGAACATATGGTCAATAGTTGTTTCTAAACTATTTATATTTTTGGAAAACGTATGTATATAATTTTAATGAGTCTCAAAGTTAATATTAGTTAAGCAAATAATATTTTGGGGTTTTATATATTTTGTTTCGGTCTACATCAAGCAGTTTCTAATCTATTTTCATCGATCTCTATTTATCAGCTTTGTTCGTCCTATTTGTGCCAATCTTGTTCATTTTGGAAATTCGTTCTTTGATCCATAACCCATTTCAAATCTCTCTAGCCTCGAAAGGTGAGCAATCACTCACGATTAACATTCTTTTATTCATTAAACTTGATTTCAATTGAAATATACTACTGTAGTTATTTAAATTTATTATATATGCTATTATCTATAACTGTTCACCTGCGGGATATGACACCATATCCTATTGTTTATGTTATACTGTTATTGATGACATATGCATGTTATTTTATTGTATTTTCTGTTATCACTCTGCAAGTTCCCTGTAGTTTAGAATCACTATGGGTTGAAATGATACATACCCGAATAGACTTTAGAATAGGAGAAAATCGTTATGGGTTGAAATGATAAACCCAAGCGATTTTCATTTAATTGAATTTGGGATTACGGGTTGAAATGATATCTACCCGTATATATTTAGTATACAGATTGAAATGATAAATATTCGTAGCACTTGACTCTATGATAGGAAATATATACAGACACCGTTGGTCCATATAAATATTTTGAATAATTTCTATAATTTTGGAAAGAAATATATGGTTTAATAAATTTGATTCTTAAGATATTATATAAATGAAAATTGTATATATAGATTTAGTAGTAATATTTGATTTAAATTAGATTGATTTAATACATATAATATGGTTAAGTATTTATGTAAATCTATATTTCAAATAGATTCTCTTGTAATAAATTGAATAATTAAGATTGGTAGATAAATTTGGGTTTATTAAAAATGGTATTTAAATAAGGATTTATTTAATTAAATCGATTTGAAATTTTTGAATGAGAAATTTAAAATGTATGATTTTATAATTGGATTTTTGATTTAATTGATTTAATGAATATTTCATGTTTAAATAAATTAAAGAAAATATTGAGTAAAATGTAATTTAAGGTTACTTAAATGATATTGAATTTAATAAGGAAGTATTTCAAGACTAAATAATAATGAGGTTAAATCGAGATCTATATATGAAACTGTTAAATTGAACATTTAATTATTAAGTTTTGAACTGTATTGGAATTTAAATGGTTATTTTGAGATTTGGATCTGTATTTGAAATCAATATAGTTGAATTTGTTATTTAGGAACCAAATTGGATTAAAATGAAAATTTAAGTTGAACTAAATTTGAATTTATTATTTAGAAAACTAAATTGAATAAAAATTTAGTTTGAAACATTGAATACTTAAAGTTTTGAAATATATTGGAATATAAAGGGTATTTTGTGATTACAAATCCGAATTTGAGATCGATAAAATTGAAGTGGTTATTTTAGGAATTGAGTTAAATTTAAATTGATAAATTGAGATTGAATTAAATTTAAATGGGAAGGTCGGGTTGATGTTGAAACGATTTGTTAAGTTGAGGGAATTGAAAATATTTTACTATATAAATTATTTAATATATATAAATAATATTTTGGGAAATATAGAGATCTTTGAAGTGAAATTGATATTTGGTTTTGAAGTATAAATTAAGCTGAAATGACCACGGTGTTATAGTGTATATTTCTACCTTTTAGATAGTTCTATGGACCCTTAGAGGCTGGTTATCCTAAACATCCTTTAAGTTATTTGTATTTCAGTTGATATTTCACTTGAGTTGGATTTATTTATATAAGAACGTTAATCCTGACTCGAGTGTTTTGTGTTTTGCTTTACGCTCGGGTCAGATCGAGTGATACAGCATTTGAGACTCACCTTTGGAGTTCGGAGCTTCATTTAGAGATCCAACAATCGATTCAGATTCCAGCCTTTCCAGTTGATTGGTTCAGAGAAGTCATTTGTTGCATTGGAGACTCACTGCATTTGAACTATTCGGTTGTATTTTATTTCTTACTCTGATGTATATAGTAGCTTCATGAACTACTATTCTTTATCTATTCCGCTGCACTATATTACTCTGTGATTTGTGATTGATTTATTTACTGTATATTTTAAATTTTGCCAAATTTTAATTTACAATTCAGTATTTTGAATTATTCAAGTCGGATATGTATGGTTTTATTGTCGATTTGAATGGTCCAAAATAGCGGGTCGTTACAGTTGGTATCAGAGCTTTGGCTCTAGGCAAAACTTAGCATATAAGGTAAATTTATTTACAGAATCACTTTCGCTCGAGTTGAATCTCTTCCTTTTGACTCAATTTCCTATGAATTTTGGAATGTCCCTCGTATCCGAAATTCATTCTATCTCTCCCTATTTATATTCGTTTGATTCTGGAGTATCCCATAACTCCACTGAATGGTTTGTAAAGGGGGTGAAAACTCCTTTTCAATTAGCATCGACTCACCGAAGATTTCTGTATCCTCGGTTTACGATGCTACTATATCTTGTTATGCCGAATTCTTTATCTTTGGCATCGAATGTCGAATTACCTCAGAATTCTACACCGATCTAATTTTGGAATCACGGTTGACCGGCAATGGTCACCTGCGATTTATAGAAGTATATCCATCTTCTATTTTGTAATTTAATTATCTCATCTTCGATCGAGTTTATCTTCGAATTAGGATTCTATTGATTAGAGTTCCTCTAATTTAAATCTCTATCTTTGTTTTGAAAATCCATTCTGGAATCATCCTTCGCAAATCGGGTTTTGTTTGTATTTTGAAATTATTTTATATATCAAATTTTTTATTTCGATAACTATGATTTTATTCTATATATAAAGGTGAAAATGTTTTCGATAAGGATTTGAAATTTTGAAAATTTATAAGAAATTGATTTATATAAAAATGATTTATAACTGAAGGGTTAAATTTGAAATTCGAGAATTGAATTCCGGTATTTTGAAATTGGTTTTAAGATTTTGGAAAATATATAAAACTAATATGATTTAAAAGGTATTTTCCGAATAAGAAATGTTTCAAATGAGTTCAAATGAATTCCAATAATTTTGAAGAAATTTCGAAGAAGTTTTCAAGAAAATAGAAGTCCAGAACTCACTTATGTCGCTGGAAAATAAATTCGGTGATGAGTGCACGCATCATCGACATTGATTTTCGAGTTTCAAAGTGGGGGAGAGGCCACTTTAATAGCTTCGCTATGCAAGTGATTTTGTAAAACCGTTTTGATTTCAAATTCCGAAGTATAATTTGATATTTTAGAAAGATATAAGTATATATTTGAAACAATTTAAAATGAGACCGGTGTTCAGTCCTCGAGTTTCGGATTTAATAATTGATTTATTGATTTATTGTTGATTTTCAACTCTTGAATTGAAAATTTGATTTCCCTAACTATTTTGAATGTTCGAACACTTCCAAATCGAGATTAAATTTTCAAAGTTAAGAAATTTCGAAGAGTATAAAATGTTTGATAAAGAATATAAATTCAGCTTTGAAATGTTTTGAAAAAAAATAGTTGAATAATGGTTTTTAGAAAGGTAAATCGGATATTTCACATAGAAATAGATAGTTTAAAAGTTTTAAAAAAGGGATAATTATAAATTTGGAAACCATTTTGAGTATAATTGATTTGGGGAAAATATTTGGTTTTGAAATTAAATTGTAATTAAAAACCAGTACTTATATGGTGATTTTGGAAATGAATTTGTTTGACTTGAATTATTTTAATTTGGTAAATAGGATAATTTTCTAAACCTATTATTTTGGGAACTTTGAAATTTAGATATTTAATTTGGAGAAAAATTTGGTGAAATCATATATGATTTTGAAACTGAATTGGTATTGAAATGATTTGAAATTTGAGAACCTTATATTATTAAGCACTTGATTTGGGAGTGGTCGAACTTATATAAAATGGATTGTATAAGTATGAAGTTGATTTGAAATCTATTGATTTGAAAGGTACTCAATTTGGAAAGAGATTTTATATAATCAAAGTCTATATTAGTATGATTTGATCTACTATTGATTTGGAAAGTATTCGATTTGGGAAAAATGGAATCCTATATATATGGACTATATATAAGTACGATATTTGAAAGTGATTTGAAAAGGCACTATATGATATATATTTTCGAAGTAAAGATATGGAAAGTGCCTTCTGCTTGATATCCGCTTTGTGGCCACATCGTGGATTCATTCTATCGATATTATTCTCTCTGATTTTTGGTTTTCGGATGTAATACTCGAGTGTTCCCACCATGGCGTAACCCATGGTTTTTTTTCCTCTCGCGACTGCATAGCGCAACTGCCTGGCTGAGTCTTGCCTAGGGGTACCGGTTGTTTCCTGGGGGATCCAGGCGTAACCATTATGTATCATGCACTCTACTAGTCATCATGGCGTAACTCGCAGGGCTGAGAAAGCTTACGGATATGGATTGTTTCCTGGGGGATCCAGGCGTAACCATTGTGTATCTGCGAACCATGGTCGGACAAAGGTTTTGGTTTGGTTGTTTTGTTTGAATTGTACTTTCCACATCTGTTTTAAAGGTTTTTCAAGTATTTTCACTGGGTGTTGAAACAAGTCTACTAAGTACTTGAAGAATTCTAGCTTTGCGCCTGATCAACGCATGGCCAGAGTCTACAAGAACGATGACAAATTTGTTGAGACATCGAGTTATAAAAGTATTTTCGAAAGGAAAATTTATTTCGATATAATAGTATTTTATTATAAAAGTATTATTATAAAGTTATTTATTATAAAATTATATTTCCCAACAAAGAAATTTTGAATTAATATTTGAAATTTAAATTCTTATAGTTCTAGATTAATTATTCGTGCCCGATACTATTCCTTGCATCTACCTTATCTGCTTAGTTTAGTTATCCACCTTGATTCTGTTTTCCAAATCTACCTTCCTTCCTTGTTGGATATATCCTTTTTAAATATTGTTTATTTGTACACTACATTGTTTAATAGAAATTTTTTGTGTTATAAATATTTTAAAGTTATTAATTTAATAAAACATGTTTAAATAAAATGATTATTGATGTATCTATAATGCTGAAAGTATCTTAAGATAAAGTAGTTAAAAAAATTCAAAAGTTTTTCGGAAAAATATTGAAGTATTAAAGAAAAATTGATTTCCAAGTGAACTTTTCAAATGAATATTTCAAGTAAAATTTATATAATTTTAAAATTTATTGTTTATCTTGTCTTTCAATCTATTTTCTTTCTGGTTGTTTTAATTCTCCTACCTCCTTACTTTTCGGGGACGAAAAGTTTTGAGTGGGGGAGAGTGTAACAGCCCAAATTTTAGCAATATTTTATTCTTTATTATAACTCTTGGGTTTTATTTTTCGAAAATTTGATTGTCTAAATTTAATTATAAATAATCACCCAAGATTTTTATTAGTGTGAAAATTCTAAAATTCTTATTTTGGTTAAAACTTAACATTTTTTTTGAAGTTATAAATCTTTAAATTTTTAATTTTTAATCTTTTGGTTTAATTTAATATATTTGTAACAACGTTTATTTCACCTTTTGTTCTTTAAAAAATTGATTTTATTCTTTTGAAAATTTAATATTTTATATTTTACTTATGTACATTTTTGAAATAAATTCTACATTTCTTTTATACGTATATACAATAGTTTATTTCTTAAATGTTAAGTAAATCAAAAAGATATAAACAAATCATATTTTAATTAAGTAATAAATTTTAAGTTAATAGTGTAAATAAGCTATTTAAGATACACTTTTTAATTCGTAGAATTTAGTTGGCATATAAATGGTACGAATTTGATGTAATATTTTAACCTATATTTACTACATAAGAAAAACGTACAAATTTAAAAGCGTTTCTTTGTTATAAAGTGGGCGTATATTTTTACGTCGGTTTTACGCATGTATCATTTTCTCACCTTGGATAATAATTAAATTTATCCGTAGGCGTATTTTTTTAAGTAGGAAAGAAATAAATTCCCTAACCATTCAATTAGTTTAAAATGTTTGCCTTGGATTCATGCGGAAATTTTTTTGCTCTTTCCAATTTCCTCTCATTTAAAATTGGTATAAAATCTTTAAAATCCAATCCGGTTAAAAATCAACTTTCCTCCTGCCTTTTTCTTTCACCGTTATCAACGCGTGTTTGATTATAAAACGCATACTTCTCTACCATTCCTAAAGCAATTCATTTCATACTGTTTCCTCCACTCAATAAACGCAAATTACTCCCTTTAAATATAAAATGTGCCTCACCATTTACATGCAAATTATATTCACTTTCCTTTTGCCTTCTGATTTAATAGGAACGTGATCCACAAATTGCTAACCATTCCAAAATCTTTAAATTTCTTTTCATTTTTCCCTCGATGCACACAAGCTTTTCTTTAAATGCTAAACACGTTTTCTTCCTTGCTTTAAAATTTGCATGCCTTGATTTTTGCTTTCCCACTTTAACAATTGTATTGTCACAAATAAATACAAACCACGTATCAAACTTCATCTGCATTTCATTTTGGGTTCCTCTCCTTCTTCCTTGCGTGTGAGCAAAGCATCAGGTAATGACCGAATTATTTTTCCTCCATCTTTTTTTTTCTTTTCTTCATTGTTCTGTTCAAATTTTTGGTTCTACTATTTCACCACATGACACCTATCCTCCTCTACAATCAAGAGCACCCTCCACAGTATAGACAGATTCTTGCTTATATCATTTATAAACACGTTGGAAAAGGATGTAGGTGGCATCACTGTTTTACCTCAGGTTTTAAATCAGTAAAAATATTCTCCTTCGCTTTGTTCGTTCAAGGTCTTAACGTTAGTAAGTATTTTGGTTTGAGAAAAAAATGCAATTGGCTAAGGCCTTGAAAAAAATCATTTGCTCCACTTGTACTCTAAGATAGAGTAAATATGTTTGCACCACTTTTATAAAAATAGAAAATAAATGTTATCACATGTTAGACCATGGATGTTTTGTTAGTCACCTATGCTCTAGGAGAATGAGAAAATATTATTCAGGCCCCACTTTTCTTTTATATAAAAAAAAGTAATAATAATAAGAATAAATAAATTAGATATATATATAATATATATAAGGAAGCATATATTTTTTATGTGGGTTAAAAACATTCGCATGATGTATATTTTAAAAGTTATTTTATAATGATAGAGTTTTTAAAAAAAAAAGTTTTAAAAGTTATTTTAACAGTTCAGTGTATAAGATATAGATATAATGACAAAGTTTTAAAAGTTATTTTATACTTGTTGTTTCATATAAAATGCATGACCGCTTATATAAATAAATCGTTGTTGAGTATATTAAGTGCATAAGAAAGTATTAAAAGGTATTATATATTCTCAACTACATATACGTTTGCAGTATAGTTATGTTATTAGCTTTTGAATATAAATATATAGCAAGAGTTTTTATATAACTGAATATTAATAAATATATAAGGTTGTTCTCTGTGTTTATATTAAAACTGAAATTTTACAGTCACATATTTTGTTATAAGTGTATTGTTAAATATTATATTTATAGTCCTAACGTGTATTGTAATAAGTGTACTGTATAGTATATTACATTACTATGCATAGTATAATTTAAATATAGTCTAGTTTAAATGTATAATGGATATATGTTGATTATACAGAACATATGGTCAATAGTTGTTTCTAAACTATTTATATTTTTGGAAAACATATGTATATAATTTCAATGAGTCTCAAAGTTAATATAAGTTAAGCAAATAATATTTTGGGGTTTTATATATTTTGTTTCGGTCTACATCAAGCAGTTTCGAATCTATTTTCATCGATCTCAATTTATCAGCTCTGTTCGTCCTATTTGTGCCAATCTTGTTCATTTTGGAAATTCGTTCTTGGATCCATAACCCATTTCAAATCTCTCTAGCCTCGAAAGGCGAGTAATCACTCATGATTAACATTCTTTTATTCATTAAATTTGATTTCAATTGAAACGACAATTGAAATATGCTACTGTAGTTATTTAAATTTGTTATATATGCTATTATCTATAACTGTTCACCTGCGGGATATGACACCATATGCTGTTGTTTATATTATATTGTTATTCATGACATATGCCTGTTATTTTATTGTATTTTCTGTTATCACTCTGCAAGTTCCCTGTAGTCTAGAAATCACTATGGGTTGAAATGATACATACCCGAACAGACTTTAAAATAGGAGAAAATCGCTATGGGTTGAAATGATAAACCCAAGCGATTTTCATTTAATTGAATTTGGGATTACGGGTTGAAATGATATCCACCCGTATATATTTAGTATACGGATTAAAGTGATAAATATCCACAGCACTTGACTATATGATAGGAAATATATACAGACACCGTTGGTCCATATAAATATTTTGAATAATTTCTATAATTTTGGAAAGAAATATATGGTTTAATAAATTTGATTCTTAAGATATTATATAAATGAAAATTATATATATAGATTTAGTAGTAATATTTGATTTAAATTAGATTGATTTAATACATATAATATGATTAAGTATTTATGTAAATCTATATTTCAAATAGATTCTCTTGTAATAAGTTGAATAATTAAGATTGGGAGATAAATCTGGGTTTATTAAAAATGGTATTTGAAAAAGGATTTATTTAATTAAATCGATTTGAAATTTTTGAATGAGAAATTTAAAAGGTACGATTTTATAACTGGATTTTTGATTTAAGTGATTTAATGAATATTTCACGTTTAAATAAATTAAAGAAAATATTGAGTAAAATGTAATCTAAGGTTACTTAAATGATATTGAATTTAATAAGGAAGTATTTCAAGACTAAATAATAATGAGGTTAAATCGAGATCTATATATGAAATTGTTAAATTGAACATTTAAGTATTAAGTTTTGAACTATATTGGAATTTAAATGGTTATTTTGAGATTCAGATCTGTATTTGAAATCAATATAGTTGAATTTGTTATTTAGGAACTAAATTGGATTAAAATGTAAATTTAAGTTGAACTAAATTTGAATTTATTATTTAGAAATCTAAATTGAATAAAAATTTAGTTTGAAACATTGAATACTTAAAGTTTTGAAATATATTGGAATATAAAGGGTATTTTGTGATTACAAATCCGAAGTTGAGATCGATAAAATTGAAGTGGTTATTTAGGAATTGAGTTAAATTTAAATTGATAAATTAAGATTGAATTAAATTTAAATGGGAAGGTCGGGTTGATGTTGAAACAATTTGTTAAGTTGAGGGAATTGAAAATATTTTACTGTATAAATTATTTAATATATATAAATAATATTTTGGGAAATATAGAGATCTTTGAAGTGAAATTGATATTTGGTTTTGAAGTATAAATTAAGCTGAAATGACCACGATGTTATAGTGTATATTTCTACCTTGTAGATAGTTCTATGGACCCTTAGAGGATGGTTATCCCAAACATCCTTTAAGTTATTTGTATTTCAGTTGATATTTCACTTGAGTTGGATTTATTTATACAAGAACATTAATCCTGACTCGAGTGTTTTGTGTTTTTCTTTACGCCCGGGTGAGACTGAGTGATACAGCATTTGAGACTCGCCTTTGGAGTTCGGAGCTTCATTTGGAGATCCAACTATCGATTCAGATTCCAGCCTTTCCAGTTGATTGGTTCAGAGAAGTCATCTGTTGCATTGGAGACTTCACTGCATTTGAACTATTCGGTTGTATTTTATTTCTAACTCGGATGTATATAGTAGCTTCATGAACTACTATTCTTTATCTATTCCGCTGCACTATATTACTCTGTGATCTATGATTGATTTATTTACTGTATATTTTAAGTTTTGTCAAATTTTAATTTACAATTCGGTATTTTGAATTATTCAAGTTGGATATGTATGGTTTTATTGTCGATTTCAATGGTCCCAAATAGCGGGTCGTTACAAATCAACTGGATGACTGAAAGGATAGGCAGCTGGATCTTCAAGCAAAGCTCCAAATTCAAAGGTGAGTCTCAAAGGGTGTATCACTCAGTCTGACCCGAGCGTAAAGCAAAACTCAAAACACTCGAGTCAGGATTAACATTCTTATATTTATAAATCCATCCCAAGTGAAATATCAACTGAAATATAATTAACTTAGAGGATGTTTGGGATAAAAATCCTCTAAGGATTTTGGAACTATCTACAGGGTAGAAATATATACTACAACACCGTGGTCATTTCAACTTAATTTATACTTCAAAACCAAATATCATTTTCACTTCAAATATCTCTATATTTCCCAAAAGAGTATTTATATATATTAAATATTTATACAGTAAAGTTTTTCAATTTCCTCAACTTAACAAATCGTTTCAACATCAACCCGACCTTCGCATTCAAATTTAAATTCAATCACAATTTATCAATTTAAACTCAACTCAATTCCTAAAATAACCACTTCAATTTTATCGATCTCAAATTCGGATTTGAAATCACAAAATACCCCTATATATTTCACTGTATTTCAAACTTTAAGTATTCAACGTCTTAAACTAAATTTCTATTCAATTTTAGTTTTCTAAATAATAAATTCAAATTCGTTCAACCTAAATTTTCACTTTATTTCAATTTAGTTTCCAAATAACAAATTCAAGTATATTGATTTCAAATACATATTCGAATCTCAAAATAAACCATTTAAAATCCAATATAGTTCGAGGTTTTAATATTTAAATGTTCAGTGTAACAGTTTCATACAGATCTCGATTTAACCTCATTTTTATTTAGTCTTGAAATACTACCTCATTAGATTCAATATCATTTAAGTAACCTTAAATTACATTTTACTCAATATTTTCTTTAATTTATTGAAACGTGAAATATTCATTAATTCACCTAAATCAAAAATCCAGTTACAAAATCTTACCTTTAAATTTCCCATTTAAAAATTTCAAATCGATTTAATTAAATAAATCCTTATTCAAATACCATTTTTATTAAAATCAAATTTATCTCCCAATCTTAATGATTCAATTTATTACTAGAAAATCTATTTGAAATGTAGATTTGCATAAATCTTAACCATATTATACGTATTAGATCAATCTAATTTAAATCAACTATTACTAAAAAATCTATATATAAAATTTCCATTTATATAAAATCTTAAGAATCAATATTTATTAAACCATATATTTCTTTCCAAAATCATAAAAATTATTTTCGAATTATTTATATACGGACCAACTGTGTTTGTATATATTTCCTATCATATGGTCAAGTGCTACGGGTATTTATCATTTCAATCCGTACAAAAAATATATACGGGTGGATATCATTTCAACCCGTAATCCCAAATTCAATAAAATGAAAATCGCTTGGGTTTATCATTTCAACCCATAGTGAATTCTATACTAACAGGGAACTTGCAGAGTGATAACAGATATGATAATAATATAACAACATGCATATATCATCAGTAATTAAATAAAATATAAACAATAGGATATGGTGTCATATCCCATAGGTGAAACAGTTACAGGTAATAGCATATATAACAAATTTACTAACTACAGCAGTATATTTCAATTGTCGTTTCAATTGAAATTAAATTTAATAAATAAAAGAACGTTAATCGTGAGTGATTACTCACCTTTCGAGGCTAGAGAATACAGAAGATGACATGGATACGCACACTGATACGGACTCTGAAATTTGAATTATAAATCCGAGCATGAATTTCAAAGCAAAGTAGGATTGGCACGAATTGGACGAACGAGGCCGATAATCAGGAATTTATGAATTGAATCAGAATCAGTCTGATATATACAGAAATTTTTGCCATTTTAGTAAAAATCAAAATTGCATCCCTAAGAAAAATTTAAAGTCGAATCACACATACATATATATATAATTTACCTTTTTTTTCATACATAAACTAATAGTTTTAACATTTGAAATAAAACATATATGTAAAAAAAAATCCTTATAATTTTTCCAAACCATTTTAATTTTTACACATAGATCAAAATTTCTATTTTCAAATCTAAGACCCAAACCACCCTATACGACCTATGTATATAATATCATTAAGATTTATATTTTAAAATAAGATTAACATATAAAACTTCAACAAATTACACTATTCAAATCTCATTTATAAACTACTATATACATATGGTATAAAATCCACTTCACAATACAATTATAAATTTTAAACACTTTACCAATATATATAAACTAATATATAACCACCCATACATAAACAGTAAAGCCTATACACAGACTTATATAAAAAAATTAGACAACGGATGTACGAATTACTTATATAACTTATATTATAACTTATTTTATAAATATATATAATAATGTAACCTTTGCAGACTGTAACGATCCTGAATTTTGGACAATTTAAATTGAAAATATTTAATTAATTTTAAATATTTGAATGATAGTTTAAATTGAATTCCCAATAGAACTATGAGTTGGGCGATTAAATTTTAGAATTTAATCTATTAAAAGTTGAATTAAAATTTGAATATTCAATTTTAAGCTGATTAAAAATAATTCAAAGGCTTAGAAAATTCATATTAATAATACTGAAGATAATAAAAGCTTCAGAATTGAATTTGAAAGTGATTTGTTCAGTTTTGAAATTTTATCGTTTAAATTGAATTTAAAAATAGGCTTCCGAGGCACAGTCTCGGAATTCGACGAAACCAGATCCATTGGGTCAGTAATATTGTATTATTTCCGGAATTCAACTTTCGTGGCGTTCGGAGCTGATATGTGAGCATACGACACCTAAACGCGTTGAGTTTGTGTTGAAAACAAATTGAATTCAAAATATAAAATAAATAAATATATATATATATATATATATATATATATATATATATATATGTAACATCTCAGCCGAAATAAAAGAGAGATTACAAAATCTCTAGTACACTGTTATGTATCACCTCTGCAAAATCGCGTACCTATCAGCCACCCTACGGGGAGAAAAGAAATTATCACCCTACCCTGTACGCTTGGTCCTTTCCCTTTTATTTTATCTTCGTTCATTCGAAAACCTAAATCTAAAAAAATCAAACGTAAGAAAAATAATGGCGATTTTTCTTCATTCGTTCCTTCGTTCAAAAGAAAATTTTGGGGCTTCGATCTTCGTTCCTCTCTGAAGCTTAGGGCTTTTCGAAGCGTCGTTTTAATTCGATCGAATCAGTGATGGGGTGTTCGCGTGTGGCCTTGCTCGATCGATTCTTCGTGCTCGCCATGGCTGCTTCGATGCATGAAAGGTGAGTGATTTTTATATTACTCACATCTAGTTCGAATCTCCTTTATTCCTGTCTTGTTCTAATTTTGTTTACTTGAAGTGTTAAATATGCTGACTTGGTTGATTTCTTTGCTGTTACGGTTTTGATTTCTGGCATTTTGGTTCCGTGAATTTTCTGATGACTATAGCCGAACTTGTTTCAACTATTAAATGTTTTTAAATTTCCTTTATTGTTGTTCGAAACTGCAATTAGACTTTAGTGGTATCATTTGGTGGTTGGCTACGTTTATGGGGTTGGTTTCGGCCTTGAACATTTTGTTGTTTGTTACTTAGAGCTGCAGTTGTTGAATTCAATTATTTTGTTTAGGAAAAGTAATATGTTTTATTTGTTACATATGCTGTTTTGAGTATATGTTGGTTTTTGTTACATCGAGGCTGCTTCATGGTATCTTCATGTTTTCGCCAGACTTGTTAATGTGCAATTTACCCCTGATGCACTGATTTCCTACATTTTATACTTGAGTAAAATCTCTGCGTTGTTATTAATTATGTAGCCTGGTTTTCATGTACATAAATATCATTTCTGATGCCTCTGAACCTGTTCGCAACTGCTGTCACCATTGTTGTCTTCACTTGCACATTGTTGTAGCCGACTAGCTGTTCCAAATGTACAGAAATTTGAATATGAGAATATGATTTTTTTTTCTTTTTCTTTCATAAGTATGAAGTTATCTTGGAATCCAAATATGTGAATTGAGAAAATACAGTTTGAAGAATAATTGGGTTTTCATATAAAAAGGCCCTCTAATAAATATTATACCTATTATAAAATGAAGCTTTGAAATGTATAACCGAGTAAGCACATGTTTCAGGCTAGTATGACCTAGCGTGACCGTTCATATGCATTCATTTCATCACCACTGTTGTATTCCTGTTTGTACTTTGAGTCACTGTTGCATTACCTCTGACCTTTTGACACAAACTTCATTTCATGTTGATCTTACCTATGATATAGTGTCACATTCCTCATGTATTTGCAGTTTGCATTTGAGTTGTACTATGGCCTTGGTGTTTGAGTCCGATGTATTTGAAGCCTGAACTTGTTAGTCGATTTTGCGGTCTGCATATTATGTTGACTTTGTTCTCAAGTATGATGCTTGCACTTGTCTTATCCACTGCTTTGATCGACTTTTGCCATGCTATTCTCTCTTTGGTACCTACCTATTTGCATTTGCAGTCACTGGTAGCACTGTTTCATACTCGTATATTTGAGATCTTGTTCGAGTCTTCATGCAATGTACGCTGCATATGCTTCTGTTAGAATTGGTGTAAGTGTTATGCATTTCCATTTGCACTTGAGTTCGACCTGTAGCTTGCATTGTCACCTGCACTTTATTGTTCATTCACTTCATGGAGTCTGGTTCATGTATACTAGATGTATGCACTGTACATATATATTGGATTGTAGCAGCATATATGACTTTATTCATCTGTTCTGAGCATATATGGTATGTAGCTTGCCGTTTACCTGCTGTTGGTCCTTATGTGTCCACTGGTCTGCATTTTGATTGTTCCACATGAGTTCATATTGTAGTGTGTCTTTAAGTTTGGGCACACGTACTTCATGTAATCTTCACTTTTGCCTTTTGACTTCATGTAGCGTTTTCTATTATCGAGTGGCATTTAGCCTTGATGTTGTACATCACCGTATTGATGATTTTGATCATTGTCTGCATGTTCACTTGATAGTATTTTGGTCATTTTTAGACTTATGTATAGTCTGCACTTGCACCCCACTGTTGCACTCTTGTGTATTGGTCTTTGAGCTTTGCCAAGTGCATTTCCTTATATTGTTCCATTGTGTTGGGTCATGACAGCAGTGACTTGACCTTGTACTTACATTGGCAATTTTATTTGAATATCACTTGAGTTGAACTAATTTATGGGTTTGACCTTGTGTATGTCTATGAGCTTTCATAGAGCTTTTGTGTATTTCCTCACTGCAGTGGCGAGGTAGTGCACGCGTGCGTGTACTGCAGCCACACAGTATTGATTTTAATTTATATTCTTTTGCTTTTGATTCATTTATTTCTTTGCGTATTTCATATGTCGTATTAGCGAGGCAGTGCACGCGTGCGTGTATTGCAGCCAATCGATTTTGATGTTTTAAGTAACTTTTCAATTATTTGAATTGATTTGATTTAAACTGATGATTTTGTTGCTAAATGTCGTATATGCAAATTTTGATGCTTTTTCTAAATTATTTTTTTTAAAAGAAAAAAAATTCCTTCATCTATCTTCGTTGAAAATTTGAATTTGCTGATTTGTTGTTTTTAACACTGTTAAGTGTTATATTTACCGTTATTCGATTTCTTTGTTAAAGGATCGGATAGGTGAATTTATCTTTTACTGTCGTCTAATTGATTATTTGATTATTATTGCCTCTATGCACTAATAACTGAGTTTGAATTAGACTGACCCGTGTATTATTTTCTTTTGAATGTAATACTCGTGTCAGACCGAGTATTTTACAGCTTGAAGATTTTCAGGCAGCGAAGTTAGAGAGAGATGGGATACCGCTTCACTTTAGCTTTTAGGATTTTGTACTTAAAAGTAATATTCCGTTGTATAAATGTAATTCATTCTATAAACTCTGATATCTATATAAGAAAAAAAAATTCATTTATGAGAAATATTATTGTTATTCTGTGATTCTGTGGCTGATTCTGTTTAAATTCTATAAACTAAATAACAATCCGTCATTTTGAACGTTTCAAGTTGGTTTAATTACCGACTGGGGGAGGTCAAAAAGGCGGGATGTTACAAAGTGGTATCAGAGCTTTGGTTTACACAAAGCTTAGTTTATGGTGTTTAATATGAATAGTTACTAGGATCACTTTAAAGAAACCGTTTTTCAAATCTAAAAAGGTATCAAATTGTTTTCTTTAAAATAAAAGTTATTTTGAAAATTCAAATCCTTTTCAGACAAATCCCCCTCTCTTTTGTAGCTCTCTAAATTTAGGTTTGCGATAGTTTCTCTTTGGTAAGGTCTCCTTAGATTTGAGTTCCGATCATTCGAAAACCCATTATCGAATTGCTGAGATTTATGGAAAATAAAATGTAAGTTAAGTGAATTAATGAATTGGTTTAAATCAAATATTTCGAATATCTCCAAAGTAATAATTGGGAAATAAAATGACATGTTAATTTAGTTATAACCAAGTGGATCATTGAACTATAACTTGGGAATTT
This sequence comes from Allium cepa, assembly GCA_030765085.1. Lineage (NCBI taxonomy): Eukaryota > Viridiplantae > Streptophyta > Magnoliopsida > Asparagales > Amaryllidaceae > Allium > Allium cepa. Next base: position 74,460,775 of record CM060945.1, read on the forward strand.
GATTCTGAATTCCTTTGAAAATTGATTTCAAATGTTTTGAAGAACAATTTAGTAAATAAATGGATTATAAGTACTTAACTTATAAATGGACTTTTGGTATATAATTGAGTTATATAAATTGCATTGAATTAATAAAGGAGATTTATAAATCGAAGTTTTATAAATAGAAATGGAATTTGTAAAGACTGTTTATAAATTCGAAACCAACTGAATTTGATAAATGAAACATAGAAGTTATTAAAGGAGATATATTCGTGATTTTGGACAGCGAATTATCTTTTAAGTTAAATATTATGATAATAAGAATTTGGTTAGGAATTAATCCATGATTTTGGGCGGTGGATAATCTTTTAAATAAAATGTGTAGAAATGATGAAATTGGTTAACGAAGTATATTCACGATTTTGGACAGTGAATATATTATTAAATAAAATGGATATGTTTTAGGGAAGTGATATTATGAAATGAAGTTAATGGTTTTAAAGATGTTTTAAATTGTATTAAGTATCGAATACATAGATTTCAACATTCATTGTCGAAATAGACGTTTCCGAGAGAAATAAAAAGAAATGGTGGACTATAACACTGTTGTTATAGTAAATGGTTTCCGAAAGGAATGTTTTATGTAGTATTGGGATTTATATATCTATCTTAAATTTGAATCACTATACTAGTGATTTTGGGTCGTCGCAACGATGTTTTACGCAATATTCGTTTTGACCCAAATAAATGTGTTTAAAAGATTGCTTTCCTTAAAGAATGAAATATATACTTGATTATGATTTAAGTATATTGAATACTTTCCAAGTGTTGAAAATGAATAGATTTGTGAATTACTTATTATTAAATAAGTATGGAAACGTTTTTCCAATATGAAGTGAATGTTTTGGATTTTATCTTTTAAAGATAAATTGATAATGAATATTTGAAATCGATTTGAAAATCGTATATTCATAGATATTTTGGAAATGTAAATTCACTATGGAATTTATAAAAGAAAGGGAAATTTGTTTAAAAATAAACATTGATTTATTTTTTAAGTGTGGGAATAAATTTAAGGATTTTGAACGTAAGTTTGAAATAAAATCGGTAAGGATTTATTTGATTGATTTAAATGAACCATTTTAAGTTTAAAATGGATAAATATTTGAAAATGTTTCCATTTAAGGAAATTGCTTTGAAATTTGTTTTCAAAGATTGAAAGGTGAAAAACAATTTGAAATTTGTTTTCAAATGGTTAAGTGTGGAAAATTATATATATCTTGTAAAGATATTTTTGGGAAAGTTTGAAGTTGGTTTAAAACCAATATTGTGAAAAGTATGCGAAATTCAAACTATGAATTAAGTCGAAGTTGAAAAAGTTAAGTGGGAAATTTGAACAATTAGTTCAACTTGGAATTTTTTTCAAGATTGAATCTTGAGTTAAATTGAGTTTAACTTCGACCCCAAAAACAATATAAGTTGATTTTTGAATTTTGGATGGTCGATTTGGCTTGTATATCTAACATTGTGAATTGACGACATAGAAATTGATCTCTATTAAATATATATCTGTTTGGTGGCAGAGAATTTATTCTCTTAGCTTAACACCCTTCTCTGAGACATACGAGCTCAGAGGTTATATATCGGTAGACATCAATTATGTGTTGAGAATTGACGATGTAACATAAAATCCAAATCGAGTGTGAAGTCGATAGTAAATTGAATTATGAATGTGAATTCGGTTTGAGATAACCTTAAAATTCCAAATCGACTTAGAGGAAAATTTTAAATCGGTAATGAGATGGAAAACTCATGAATCCTCTATTTGTATGGGTATGAGATATTGAGGTTTTCGAAACTTATATATGAGAATGTAGTAAATTCGAAAACCATCAGTTTAGAAAGTAATTGTTATGGAAAGCTTATGTAAGTTTACATAGGTAGGATATGTACGAAATGTGTAATGAAGTACTATCTATGTATGATATTATGTTTTCTAAACTGAGGACATGGAAAAGTACCTTCCATTTAAAATTTGTGAAGGTTGTTGGAACTCGATATGAGTGTCCATTTGAAAATCATAGCTACGTAGAATTCCATAAGTTGGAGTGTCCATTTGGGCTAGAATCCCTCATGATGGATCATCGTGATGGGATCATATTGGTTTTGATGTATGCTAGCGGAATTCGAGGGGCGAGATGCCTATGGTTACGAGCGACTCTACTGGGATAGTAGCGTAACCGCTGTGTAAACCGCGATCTAGATATACTGGGGTGATAGCGTAATTTGAGGGGCGCGATGCCTACAGTTACAAGCGATTCCACTGGGATAGTGGCGCAACCGCCGAGTAAACTGCAATCTAGATGCCAAAGCGTAATTCGAGGGGCGAGATGCCTACGGTCACGAGCGACTCTACTGGGATAGTAGCGTAACCGCCGTGTGGATCACGATCTATGGCAACAACCATGGCGAAATTCAAGAGAGATGAGAAATCTACGGTTACAAGCGATTCTACTAGGATAGTAGCGTAACCGCCGGGTAAACTGTGATCCATGGGGGAACGTGCTTTCCATGTCCATTTTTAAAAGATTTTTAAAGTATTTTCACTGGGAATTGAAGCAAGTAAATTAGTACTTGGTGATTTTTAGTCCTGCGCCTGGCCAGCGTAGGCCTAATGTCTGTAAGAACGATGATAGACTTGTTAAATTTCGAGTTAGCAAGTATTTTCAAACTTTAAATAACAAATCAATAGTCTGAAATTAAAATTTCATAATTCCAACCTAATAAACTAAGGAAGAAGATTTTTCAAATGTGTTGAAAGTCCACAGCTTTGGAAAAGATATAATATGCAAATCTCTGACATGAAGTATTTTAAGTTTAAATCTAAGTTTGTAAGTCGAAAATTTTGGTAAAGGACTTTTGCGTCTTGATTGTAGAAATCAATGAACAAAAGAGATAATGAACAAAGCTAGTGAAATAAAACAAATAGGAATGAATCCTCTAATTATTTATTTTTATTAAGTTTCGAGCTTGGTAAAATTGTGTAGGGTATAAATATCGGTGAGATTTTAACAATCATTCTTCCTAACTTATAATTTCGGGACGAAATTCTTTTAAGGGGGGAAGTTTGTAACGATCCTGAATTTTGGACAATTTAAATTGAAAATATTTAATTAATTTTAAATATTTGAATGACAGTTTAAATTGAATTCCCAATATAACTATGAGTTTGGCGATTAAATTTTAGAATTTAATCTGTTAAAAGTTGAATTAAAATTTGAATATTCAATTTTAAGCTGATTAAAAATAATTCAAAGGCTTAGAAAATTCATATTAATAATATTGAAGATAATAAAAGCTTCAGAATTGAATTTGAAAGTGATTTGTTCGGTTTTGAAATTTTATCGTTTAAATTGAATTTCAAAATAGCCTTCCGAGGCACAGTCTCGGAATTCGACGAAACTAGTTCCATTGGGTCTGTAATATTGTATTATTATCGTATTTCAATTTTCGTGGCGTTCGGAGCTGATATGTGAGCATACGACACCTAAACGCGTTGAGTTTGTGCTGAAAACAAATTGAATTCAAAATATAAAATAAAATAAAAAAATAAAAAAATAAAAAAAATATATGTAACATCTCAGCCGAAATAAAAGAGAGATTACAAAATCTCTAGTACACTGCTATGTATCACCTCTGCAAAATCTCATACCTATCAGTCACCCTACGGGGAGAAAAAAATTTATCACCTTACCCTGTATGCTTGGTCCTTTCCCTTTTATTTTATCTTCGTTCATTCGAAAACCTAAAACTAAAAAAATCAAACGAAAGAAAAATAATAGCGGCTTCGTATTTTCCTACGTTCGTTCCTTCGTTCAAAAGAAAATTTTGGGGCTTCGATCTTCGTTCCTCTCTGAAGCTTAGGGCTTTTCAAAGCGTCGTTTTAATTCGATCGAATCAATGATGTGGTGTTCGCATGTGGGCTTGCTCGATCGATTCTTCGTGCTCGCCATGGCTGCTTCGATGCGTGAAAGGTGCGTGATTTTTAAATTACTCACATCTAGTTCGAATCTCGTTGATTCCTGTCTTATTCTAATTTTGTTTACTTGAATTGTTAAATATGCTGACTTGGTTGATTTCTTTGCTGTTACGGTTTTGATTTCTGGCATTTTGGTTCCGTGAATTTTCTGATGACTACGGCCGAACTTGTTTCAACTATTAAATGTTTTTAAATTTCCTTTATTGTTGTTCGAAACTGCAATTAGACTTTATTGGTATCATTGGTGGTTGGCTTCGTTTATGGGGTTGGTTTCGGCCTTGAACATTTTGTTGGTTGTTACTTTGAGCTGCAGTTCTTAAATTCAATTATTTTGTTTTGGAAAAGTAATATGTTAACGCTAAAATTTGAACGCTAACACCCCGTTGTATGAAGTGTAGTTGTGAAAGCACCACCCGATGATTCGGGAGCAGAGTATAAGCAGAAAAACACAGAAAAAAGCAGTGAATAACAACGATTTTATAGTGGTTCGGCTCAAGGAAAGCCTACGTCCACTTTAATTCTCTTTATTGCTAAACCGATTACAACTTACAACAATCCTCAATTACAATTATGACGAGACAAACAACTAGAACTTTGGTAGAGAAGAATTCTTCGAATCCATGTAGATTGTGTTAGATTTTCCCTTGAAGTTAGCTGGAATGTCTTTTGAACTTGAAGTGTCGGGTGAGTTAAGAATTCAGCAGAGTATTGGCGCTTGAAATGATTGGCCCAAAAAATTCCCCTGATTGTTGGAGCACATGCCGTATTTATAGAGTTTCCTAGACTAAGTCGTATGCGACTTACAGAACTTCACGGGTTAGCTTAACCCGGCCGCGACTTAAGGCAAGTTTTCACGAGGTCAAGGATTTCACGGGTTAGCTTGACTCGTTTGCAACCTAGAGTAAGTCTTCGCGAGTTAACGTGTTACAGGGACACGGGTTAAGACTTAGCAGGTCGTGAATGACTTAAAATCAGCAAGCCACTTAGTGACTGTTTCGGGTTAATTTAAGTCGCTTGGACCTCCCTCAGTTAGGTTGTTCATTTCCTAACACGTGAGCTTGTTAACTCGCTAACCCGCTGGCTTATTAACTAGTTGACTCGTTAGCTTTCTAACTCGTTAACTTGCTATACTTGCTAACTCGCTAACTCGTTAGCTGCTGTAAACTCTAACTCGCTAAGTCGCTGAGTGCATTAACCCGTTAAGTCGTTGAACACCAAGTTGTTACAAACCCCGAGTTGTTGAGTCGTTCCATTCCTCTAAGTCGCCTCTAACCTTAACTCGCGAGCTAATTGAGTCGTAACCAGCTAAGTCGGTCCATTCCTTAAGTCGCGAGGTTTCTTGAGTCGTTAGAAACTTTGAGTTGATGAGTCACTTGGTCCCTTGGCCTACTAAGTCGCGTAACTCTTAAGTCGCGAATCACAACAGGGTTAACATTTGCCCCTCGAAGTACGCGCCTACGTCATAAGTCGTGTGCTTCGACTCATCTTAACTCATGCTACCCTGAGTCGTTGAGTCGTTAGCGACTTATAAGAGGCTTGAGTCGTTCGTATCGATTCGAGTCCCTCCGCTTGCGTATATAAGCTGGTGAGATGCCTTCTTCTTCCCTTTTACTCACATTCATATCTTAACTCACTTAGCAGATTCCCAAGCTTCCTGAAGAAGAATTCGAATCAACTAGTTCCGATCCACCAATTATTCTCACAACGTAAGTGATTCCAATCATTATCGAACCACGATCTCGGTTGGACTGTGAATCTTCCAATCTCTGTTCCTATCTCGATTCCATTGAACCATGACTTTCACGACCTCCATTTACTCCGCCGCTTCCTTTCGCTGTGAATCATAACCTTTAATCATTGATAAACGCGTCGTTACTGCGATTCGCGAGACCGCACTAGGCTTATGATAGATTGGTGGTGACTTGATTTTTAGATGGTTTGGTGGCATGGAGGAATGATGAATTTCATGGAGAGGATGGTGAATTTCCTTATGCAGCTGTTAACGGGTTATCGGGTTGCAATTTGAGATAGTGAAATGTTACGTGGAGGAGAAGTTAGTGAGTGAGCAGATCTGAACGACTCAGGGATCTTGAGCGACTTAGCAAACATGAATAGTTCTGGAGTTTTGAGCGACTTAGCATGCTAAGCCGTGCTCGACTTAGGAGTTAGGATCTTTGAATAGCTTGGTCTTCCCAACGACTTAGTAGCTTAGGACCTTCTAATGACTTAGTAAGCTAAGTCTTGCTCGACTTAGGACTTAACCAATTTTTTCGCTGCTGCACAGCCTTGTTTCTTGTGACCTTAAACTTAAGCAATCTTGCTTTGCCTTGATTTGAAGCATCGAACTTTGACCCCTTAACTCATATTGTGACTTAAAGACTTGCATCAAGCTTGACAACTTCAGGATTTTGACAAATCTTGAACAAGTTTCCAAACTGAACAGCTTGAATTCGTTTATAAATTGCACCAACTTGTAAGCTAACAACCTGTCAAACACAATTTCTCCAGAGAACAAAGGCGAATATACCGCCATTGACTGCCTATATCAAATGACAGATTAGCCGATAAAGAATAACTATTTCAAATGAATTATGTGAATGAAATGTTTTTAATCAATCAAACTCAAATGGCATATTAGAGCAAAGTTAAAACAATCAACTAGAACTGATTGGTTTGCATCAATTCTGCATTTAAACTTTGAGACAACAAGCTCTGAAACTTAATAATCGATAAGTATCGACTAATTTGATTTGTTATATTTACTTGTCATTCTTATCAGTTTTGCACAACACTTCACACACTTTTAGGAAACGTGCACCTTCACATTTGAACATCCAGTTGCTTATATAGAATGTCTTCTCAACAAGAAGAGTCGATGGGCCAGGCTGAAGATGTCTTCCCAATGGCTAACCCATTGGTTGACCCTTCGGAGAGAACTCCTACTACCTGAATCAGCGGGTGTTCAACCAACTGCGCATCCAATTTGGTATTGCTGAAGCTGACGCCTTACTCCCGGGACCAAATGACACTGCAGATAGGCCCCCTCTTGGCTTTATCGCTGTTAATCGCCAAATGTGCTTGAGTGGAGCCATTCCTCCTTTCAATGACTTCTTACGACAGCTTCTTCTTCGCTTAACTATCTCTCCATTTAAATTACACCCAAATGGTTATGCCATTTTAGTAGGGCTATGTGCACTGTTCATGAGGACATTTAATCGCCTTCCCAGCTTTGAGGAGATTTGCTATTTATGCTCATTCATAAAATCTAATGACCATCCCTCTATTACACTCGTGAGAAGCGTGAGAGGCCGTAAATTGATTATGGGTCTCTCTGAAAGTGCTCATGGGTTTCTGAATCAGTATTTCTTTGTTCGTTGCCCCCCTGGGTTTTATAACATCTGGAGAGTTGGAAGTAAGTTTCGTTCTTTCTATTTGGGCTTTTTCGAAATTCCAGTTGTCGAGTGCTAACTTTTGCCCTTTACCTTTGCAGCATTTCCTCCTCTTTCAAGAGATTCAAGACATAAGGCGACTTTTGAAAGATTGAGTGCTGTGCCAGTGGAAGAGAGGAGCGCTAAGTTCTTACTGAGGGATGAGTACTTGCACCAACTCGAGCTTCTACACCCTTCTCGATCTATCCATCCTTGCGAAGTCCCTGATTCTCCGGTTGAAGCATTAGATGCCCCAGCTTCCATTGAAGAGCCTGTGCGGAGTGAAACTGCTACCGAGGCTTCACTAGTGAAGTGTTCAACTCCGAAGGATGCTGCGGGGCCGCCTGACAAGTCTGTACTTGCCCCAGTCATTGAAGAAGGAGAGCTTCCGCATCGGGCAGAAAAGGCCATCGAAGAAGGAGCTGATGGAAGGAGCCTTGTAGGGCGTGATGGAGAAGACATCTTTGGGAATTTAAGTGACATAATAATCACCTCTCAAGAACTCTATAAGGATGACTCTACCACTGCTAAAATTATATCTTCGGCGGCCGAAACGACCTCTGCTCTTAAGCAAACTCCTTTAGCACAAGAACTACCATTAGTTACAAAGCCTGTCACTACCCCCCGACTGTCGAGCGGTTCGTCGTTTGGCGCTTATAGTTTGTATGTCACATACACCTTAGGATTTTTCAACACTTCTATGCACTTATCTTCTTATGCTTTAAAGATTTCTAAAGCTTATTTTCTTATTTCAGATTCTCCGATGGGACGCAGCGGATCCTATTACAAAGACTTTCACCGCTATGGAGGGCGTGGCAACTATGATTATAGACGCTACCTTACTGGTCCCAGAGAAACCGATGAGCAGAGAGCTGCTCGAAAAGCTAGAGAGAAGAGAGAATATGAAGAACGTCATGAGAGGATAGATGTGCGACATGAGTCTCCTTCAAGAGGCGATGACTATCACAAACGTAAAACACATGATGGTCGGGGGAAGAGCCACATTGTTGAGGACCCGAGCAAGCGGGCCAAACCTAGTGAGAGGCACGCATCTGCAATATCTGAAAAGTTTGACGCTCCCATCTCTATCGACATTCCTTCCAAATCCCCTACTCTTGAAGGAAGCGCTATTCAAACACTTCTTAATAGGCCTTCATATCGTGTTGAAAGGGGCCCACCGACCCTACAGAGCCGATTCCCGAATTGGTGCTTGAAGGGGGTGCGCTTCGATCTTGATTTAGTCCCCATTGATAAAGAAGCCATGTACCAAAATCTTGATGCCGTCAGACTCGATATTGAAAGAATGTCTGGATGGAAAAAGCTCGTTGATGAACTTCAAAGGGTCAATCGGCCGATATCGAGGCGATGCTAACTATGGAGAACGATAAGTCGGAATGGCAGAAGATTCTTGACTAGCACAACATCGAGATGAAAAACATAACCGAGTATAACGAGAAACTTGAAGCTGAAGTCAAGCAGCTTAAAGACGATCTTACCACCTCTTCTAACACTTACACTCAAAGAGAAGAGGTGCTACAAAAACAAGTGCGGGATGCACATGTTGGCCAAAGAGATGCCGAAGCTAAAGTTGAGAGGCTAGAAGAGGTCGTAGAGAATTACCGCACTGATGTCGCTCAGTTGCGGAGTAAAATGAGCGCCCAAGACATGGAGATTGAAGCGTTAAAAGCTCAACTTGCTAAAACTGAAAAAGAACGAGATGAGGCCATGGCTGGTAAAATCGCAGCTGAAGAATCTATTCAAACCATGGAAGCCAACGTCAGTTCAAATCTATTCGACTTTTACTTGCACAGCTTCTTGGGGCATGGCAGTCTCTCTTTTCTCGGTCCTAAATACGAAATCACCTTGGCTGAAGTGTGGGAAGCTGCTCTCGACATGTTCAGAGGCGCCGAGTATACCGAGGAAGAGCTTGAAGCGCGATACCTAGATGAGGAAGCTCGTGCTGCTCTTGCGAAGGGAAAAGAGCAACTCGCCAGAGTGCGGACTGGGGTGGCGGAAGAGGAACGTTCTGAAAAAGAATTACCACCTACTACCTCTGAACGTCCTTTAGTTTCTCCTGGGGTTGACATCACAGGTTCCAGTGCTCATTCCCCGCCTCCAAAAAGAACCGGGGTAATTACCCCTACTGATGATGAGGCTTTGGAGGATATTGGAGCTCAAAATTATGAGATTGAACTAACGAAGCAAATATCTTCAGGTTTTGACATTGGTCCGATTCAGGTGGATTGCCTGCTTGCTCCTCAAATGTTTGATGAGCTTCTCGATTACTTCTTGAATCTTGACGAACCCATATCTCCCTTCTTTTGGGTAGATACTAATATTTTTAACTTCTCTTCTTCTGCAGTTGAAACACCAAGTGCTGTGCAAACTTCGCCTCCTCCGGTTATCCCTCCTCCGTCTCTTCAGGTGGCTCCTCCTTCTGCTTCACAGCCCGGGTCACAAGAGGAGCAAATAGAGGCTCTTCATGGCTTAGATGACCCTATCGCTTCGCAAGAGCAGAAAGACGAGGGACTTGAGGGAGGTGAGATATCTCCGGAGCGGACTCCTTCTGATGACATAATTTTGTCTGCTCTTGTTACTCCAGGGAGTGAGTCTTCTTCGAAGAGGAGAAAGAAGCACGGAACATCGAAGAGGAGGAGGAAGAAAATCATTGCTACTGAAGAGGAACCGGAAGTTGCACCAGTTGCACCTCCCTCTCCTTCTTCCCTTATGCTACTGAAGAGGAACCAGAAGTTGCACCAATTGTGCGGGTACCGGCCCCTGCTTTTTATTTTGAAACTTGTATCTGCAATACAATTGAATAAAATGATCCTTTATTTGTACAGACTCCTGTTTGAATTTGAGAATGCATTTATTATTCATTTTTGCACAAGTTTATTTATATGATATTGCAGCGGGCTTATGGCATGTTGTTTGAGCATTACTTTTGCCGATGTGGCTATACCATATTGCATGTAATTATACCATGTTGCCCCCATACCATAAGCTTGCTGCAATATTTTATACTTCAAGGGGACTTGCACTCTTATTTTCTGAAGAATAATTACTTCATTCTTGAAGAAATTTTTCGTAGAGTACAACTCCCTTCATATAAGTTTTTACGCTTTGTCCTTCGAAGAAATCACTTTTTTCTTTTGCTTATGTACACATTTTACCAAGTGAATTCTTCTATGAGGTAAAGCGGGCCTCTGTAGGATACTTTAACCTTTTTTTTTTTTAAAAAAAAAAAACATAGAAAGTTGTACCTCTGAGGAGGGATTTTTCACGTCTCAACACTTGGAAGTTTTATTTCAATCTTGGTGAAACGTGTACCTCCAAAGAGTTGTGCCTTCGAAGAAAGCCTTTTCACGTTTCAACACTTGGAAATTTTATTTCAATCTCGGTGAAACGTGAGCTTCCGAAGAGGTCTTTCTTCTTGATTGTGTCTCCGGGAGGAGATCTTTATTTTGTTTTGCATTTCAACATTGGTGAAGTGAGACTCCGAAGAGCGGCTACTTCAACTCCTGGTGAAATGTGCCTCCGGAAAGGTCTTTATTTTTTTTGCATTTCAACTCTGGTGAAGTGAAATTTCGAAGAGCGGTTGTAACACTTCAACTCCTGGTGAAATGGGCCTCCGAAGAGGGCTTTTATTTTGTTTTACATTTCAACTCTGGTGAAGTGAAATTCCGAAGAGCGGTTGTAACACTTCAACTCCTGGTGAAATGGGCCTCCGAAGAGGGCTTTTATTTTGTTTTACATTTCAACTCTGGTGAAGTGAAATTCCGAAGAGCGGTTGTAACACTTCAACTCCTGGTGAAATGGGCCTCCGAAGAGGGCTTTTTTTTTTACATTTCAACTCTGGTGAAGTGGAATTCCGAAGAACGGTTGTAACACTTCAACTCCTGGTGAAATGGGCCTCCAAAGATTCCCTGGAAGTAACTCTCTCATGGTTGGAGGGTCATGACTCCACCAATCTTTTTTGGTTGAGTAGAGAACTTTCTTTTTTGCGGCATATGCTTCATTAGAGGTCTTTATCCTCCGAAGAGTTGTGCCTCCGAAGAGGACTTTAGTTGTTCCTTGTCCACTTGCTTATGCCTTTCCAGTGATCCTCTATTTTTTTTTTAGCTTGCACTCCCTTCTCTTACAAGTAGCTTGTTTAATCCAAAGAAGTGTACTTCATTGCTAGGCCAGTTCACGAGAACGGACATAAGCTTCTTAATTGGATGTTTGTTTGTTCAAACTTCTCAATTTATTAGCTAAAGCCCGTTTTCGGCGAAATCATTGACCGTTTAATTGAAGCACTTCTTATCTAGGATTTAAGCTCGGGAATTTTGCGACTTGGAATTTGTTTGTTGAATGATAATAAGAATCACTTGGTCTTGTAATGTGCAAGTTTTGTTTTCCTTGCCTGCAAAAATTTAAATCGACATTTCAGTAATACATTTAATGTACTTTTCATATCGAAAATAAAGTAAAAATGTAATAATAGTAAGGAACACAAGATTTATAGTGGTTCGGCCAAGAATTTGGGCCTACATCCACTTTATAGTCTTTCATTATTCACTTGCATCCGTTTTACAATCGCTTTCAATTACAGGAATCATACATTCATAATTCTTTTTACAATATTTCAACAAAGCTATCAAGTAAAGTATGGACGCAAGTGATTGCTGTTCCAAGCTCTTGGAATTTGATCTCTTTCAACAGTAGTGAGTTTGAATGTGCCGTCCAGAAGCTTTTGACCTATGACATATGGTCCTTCCCAATTTGGCCCAAACACACCTGTCGCCGTCATAATTCTCTTTAGGACTAGATATCCAATTTCAAAGCTGCGTTGGCGAACTTTGGAATTGAAATGTCTGGCTATCCTTTGCTGATGAGATGCGATTCTGAGCTCAGCCTCTTCACTTTTTTCATCAAGGAGATCTAGTGCCTCAAGCTGTAGTTTCTCATTCTCCGCTTGATTGAAATGGATTCTTCTACGTGAAGGGACCTTTATTTCTACCGGAATCATTGCCTCTGATCCGTATGCCAATGAAAATGGAGTATGCCCAGTCGCAGTTTTGTGGGTAGTTCTGTATGCACATAGTGCTAGCTGTAGCTTATCGACCCAACCACCTTTTGCTCTTTCAAGTTGCTTCTTGATGGTTGACTTGATAATTTTATTTACTGCTTCCACTTGCCCGTTTGCCTGCGGATGGGCTACTGCTGAGAAGCTTTTTCGGATTTTGAATCGTTTGCAAAAATCTTGGAATTCTTCACTTTCGAACTGAGTACCATTGTCTGTAATTATTTTTTGAGGCACACCGTATCTGCAAATGATGCTTTTAGTCACAAAACTTATCATCTTTTTTTAGGTGATAGTAGCCAGTGGTTCAGCTTCTGCCCACTTAGTAAAATAATCTACAGCAACAATGGCATATTTAATTCCAGATTTGGCAGTTGGTAACGGTCCTACAAGGTCTATCCCCCATTTTGCAAACGGCCATGGACTGACCATCTGTGTGAGTTCAGTGGAAGGAGCTCTAGGGATTTTGGCGAATCTTTGGCATCTGTCACATTTTCGGGAATAGTCTGCTGCATCTCGATTAATTTCTGGCCAAAAATATCCGTATCGGAGAATCTTTTTCGCTAAAGTTTGACCACCTAAATGATCACCACATTCTCCCCCATGCACCTCAGCTAGGATTGTTTTGGACTCTTCCCTGGATACACATCGAAGTAACGGCATTGAGAATCCCCTACTGTATAACTGGCCATCCTGGACTATATAGCGAGAGGCTTTCCTCAGTAGCTTCTTTCGTTCTTTTGAATTTTCCGGTAAAGAACCATTGAGCAGATATTCTGTTATTGGTGTCATCCATGATTCTTGCTCTTGAGACACGCTCATGATCCAATCAATATCCATCTCATCAATGCTCGGAGTCGACAGGACCTCCACTGGAGTTAACCCCAGAAATTGAGCTTCGCCTGTGCTAGAGTACTTTGCGAGAGAATCTGCTTTCATGTTTTCTTCTCGAGGAATACGACTTATCATGTAATGATCGAAATCACCCAGGAGTTCCCAAGCCTTTGACAAGTAGGCGGGCAGATTTCCCCCTTTCGCTTGGAATTCCTTATTGACTTGGCATACAATAAGCTGAGAATCACTGAAGATCTGTAACGCTTGGATGTTTAGTTCTTTAGCAATCCTTAAGCCAGCGATAAGGGCTTCGTATTCTGCTTTATTGTTTGTTGAAGGAAATTCCAATCTTAGTGCATAGCATAATGATCGACCTTCAGGGGTCTCAAGTACAACTCCGGCTCCAGAACAATAGTCGTTTCTCGCGCCATCGACATATAACTTCGATTGGATTGGGGAATCGTCGATCGTTTCGTCCTCACTGTTACCCTTATCTGTGAATTCTGCGATGAAGTCCGCTAAAGCTTGTCCGTTGATTGCTTTTCGGGGATGATAAGTGATGTCATATTGACTGAGTTCAATATTCCACTTTAGAAGACGACCCGAAGTCTCAGGGCGAAACAGTACTTGCTTTAAAGGTTGATCAGTGAGGACTCTGATAGGATGAGCTTGGAAATATTGCCTCAACTTCCTAGATGCAATTAGTAGGCAATAGGCGAGTTTTCCCAACTTATAGTAATTCGTCTCTGCCCTAGTGAGTCTTTTGCTGATATAGTAAAATGGATGTTGAATCCTCTTGTCTTCACGTATTAGCGCTGCACTTAAAGCATGAGATGATACTGCCAAGTATATAAGAAGATCCTCGCCATCGCCAGGCCTAGAAAGTATTGGAGGCGTTTCCATATGGCGAATCAATTCATCAAAGGCTTTTTGGCATTCGGGAGTCCAATCGAAGTTTTTCTTTCCTTTCTTTAGGGCGTCAAAGAATGGGATGCATTTATCTGTGGCTTTGGAAATGAACCGACTCAAGGCAGCGACTTTTCCATTGAGACTTTGCAATTCCTTCTTTGTTCTAGGAGCTTTGACTTCCTTTAAGGCGGTAATTTGAGCTGGACTAGCTTCAATGCCCCTAGCGCTCACGATGAAACCTAAAAACTTGCCGGATTCAACTCCAAATGAACATTTTAAAGGATTGAGCTTCATTCCATATTTTCGGAGGACTGCGAACATGTCTGCTAAGTGTTCTATATGATCCACTGCTTTCTTAGACTTTACTAACATGTCATCGACGTAGACTTCCATAGTCTTGCCCAATTGCGGTTTGAACATAGCATTAACAAGTCTTTGGTATGTTGCCCCTGCATTCTTCAGCCCGAAGGGCATAACTCTGTAGCAGTAAAGACCAACGTCGGTGATAAAGCTCGTGTCCTCCTGATCTGGCTCATGCATCATGATCTGGTTATATCCGTAGTAGGCATCCATAAAAGATAACAATTCGTGTCCCGTTGTTCCGTCTACCAGTTGATCGATCCTGGTTAATGGGAAGCAGTCTTTGGGGCAGGCCTTGTTTAGATCTGAAAAATCGATGCATACTCTCCATTTTCCGTTGGCTTTCTTAACCAGCACTGGATTTGAAACCCAATTCGGATAGGTAGATTCTTTGATAAAATTATTCTCCATGAGCCGATCAACTTCTTCTTTTAACGCTGCCGACCTTTCTGGACCTTGAGTTCTCCTTTTCTGCTTCACGGGTGTAAATTTTGGATCAATATTTAGAGCGTGTACTGCAACTTCTGGGGATATTCCGCACATATCGGCATGAGTCCAAGCAAAAACATCCAAATTTGCCTTTAAAAAAGATATTAAGATATTCTGAATTGACACATTAAGTTGTGAACCCACATTCAACAACTTGTTTGGGTCCTTTGGGTCAACAGGTACTGGTATTGTTGTTTCCACTGGTACCACTCTATTCTCCCCTGCACTGACTATTCTAGGATCCATCTCTTTCCGTGCTCCGCTGTGCTCGCCAGTGCAGGGCCCGCCCTGTAATTGCTACAAGGATGGCTCTTTGATGCGGACTGGGGCTGCCGCATCCTTTCCCATTTCTCTTTTCCTTGCCTCTCGCAGCTCTGTCAGATAACACTCCCGCCCAGCATTTTGATCCCCTTTTATAACTCCCACTCCATTATCCGTGGGAAATTTAATGGTGAGGCACCATGGGGCCAGAACAGCTTTGAATGCTGCGTGAGTTGGATGGCCAAGGAAAGCATTATAAGCAGAAGATTCGTCGACAATCACAAATGTTTGCTTGCAGACCACTTTTCTTTCTCCTTCTCCAAGTTCCACAAACAAATCATCGGTTCCTATAGGCTGTTTTGGCTCCCCAGTGAAGCCAGCGATTTTCTGCGATGATGCTTGCACATCAGCCATAGGGATCTTCATTTGGTCGAATGTTTTCTTGAAGAGGATATTGCAGGATGCGCCACAATCAATGAGAACTCTTCTGACAATAGCTGGCCCGATACCAGCCGAGATGACTAAGGGATCCAAGGTAGGAGCTTCAATACCTGCGGAATCCCTGGCTCTGAATTCAATATCATCATTGAAAGTTTTTTGTTGCTTCAGGGGCATAGCACCTTCCAAAACAAATACGTCTTCCTCGGTCGGTTTATACTTCAAAGCTCAGGTATACCTTTCCATCTCACCCCAGCTCCTGCCTGCTGGGCGAGGTCCTCCCGTAATGACATTGATAACAGGCCTTCCGGATTCATGCCCTGTAGTCTTTTCACCTGTCCTGGGTTGATGAGCAGGAGCTCGTTGCCCCTGACTAGTCGAAGCGGGATTGCTGCTATTCGTTTCCACAAATTGCCGCAGCTTGTTTTCCCTTATCAATTCTTCAATCAAAATTTTCAATTGGCGGCATTCGTCGGTATCATGACCAGGTTGATTATGAAAGCGACAGAACTTCCCACTTTGCACAGCTTTTTTCCCGGTTCTCAGAACAGGAGGTTTAGGATATTCAACAGAATCTTTAGTGGCAAGGTATATACGCTCTGGCGTATCTGACAAAGGAGTATATTCCGATGGTTTGAAGGAACGAGGCTTCTTCAGATTTTTCTGTTTCTTTCCATCGTTATTTTCCCTTTTCTGTCCTGCAGATTCACTCTTGCGTGGAGCAGCAATGTTATCTTCATCTTTTTCTAACACTGCCTTTACCGGTACAGGACGGCTTTCCAGGCGTATGAACTCATCTGCTTTCTTGTAGAATTTTTCAAGGGAATTTGGTTCCTTCATGTTTAGCCATTTTCCAAATTCGCTTGACTTGTCGATGGCCCTCATCAGATAAGTCAAGATCATCCGTGGCTCTGCATTGTCTACCTCAGCCAGTGCTATGTTGAAGCGATTCAAGAAAGATCTGATAGTCTCCCCTGGATTCTGCTCTAAACTTGACAACGACATAATATCTTTGGCTTTTGTAGCGTATAGTCTGAACTGCTCCTTGAATTTCCGGGTTAAGTCAGAAAACTGATCTATAGACCGGACTGGCAGCTTGGTGAACCAAAGCAGAGCTACACCTTCCAGATATACAGGAAAATATCGGCACTTTACTTCATCAGAAGCTCTGGCACCTGCCATGTGCCAATCATACTTATACAAGAATTCGTTCGGATCACTTGTTCCTTTGTAAGCTGGGATAGTTGGAGGGACGAACTTCCTTGGGAACTCAGCCTTTAAGATTCTTTCGGTAAACGGGGTCTTACTTGGAGCGAAACCCCATTCCTTCTCATCTTCATTCCTTTGCATGCTTTCCTTCATGATTTGTCGAACCATTTCAGAAAGATATCCCTCATCATTTCGAGCTTTAGATCCACCAATTTCAGGAAATGTCCGCTCAAAGGGGCTAGCAGCCCTCTCAGGAATGTTTCTTTCTTCATCCTTACGAATGTTGCCAGCAAAGTTCCTTTCATTACCCGTTGGTTGACGGTTTACCCCAAGTAAGTCGTTCAACTTATTCAAAATTAGGGCATTTTGGGCGTTCTGAGCTTCCAATTGTGCACTTTGGGCATTTATCTGTTGGTTCATCCCTAAGATTACAGCATCCAACTCCGCTTTTGTAACTCCAACAGGTGGAGTGGCTTGACTAGGTACTAGGGAAGCGGAGGTTCCCTCTTGAACATTTCCAGATCTAACAGATCTACTCTTTCTCCCCGGAGCCATGATTTCGGATAAACATCTAGTCTTCAGAGAGGTTGCTTCAACAAACTTTCGTGGAGCAATGATGACGGTTTGCCTGAGTTCAGTTCTCAGTGAAAGCACCAAAAATGTTAACGCTAAAATTTGAACGCTAACACCCCGGTGTATGAAGTGTAGTTGTGAAAGCACCACCCGATGATTCGGGAGCAGAGTATAAGCAGAAAATCACAGAAAAAAGTAGTGAATAACAACGATTTTATAGTGGTTCGGCTCAAGGAAAGCCTACGTCCACTTTAATTCTCTTTATTGCTAAACCGATTACAACTTTACAACAATCCTCAATTACAATTATGACGAGACAAACAACCAAAACTTTGGTAGAGAACAATTCTTCGAATCCATGTAGATTGTGTTAGATTTTCCCTTGAAGTTAGCTGGAATGTCTTTTGAACTTGAAGTGTGGGTGAGTTGAGAATTCAGCAGAGTATTGGCGCTTGAAATGATTGGCCCAAAAAATTCCCCTGAATGTTGGAGCACATGCCGTATTTATAGAATTTCCTGGACTAAGTCGTATGCGACTTACAGAACTTCACGGGTTAGCTTAACCTGGCCGCGACTTAAGGCAAGTTTTCACGAGGTCAAGGATTTCACGGGTTAGCTTGACTCGTTTGCAACCTAGAGTAAGTCTTCGCGAGTTAACGTGTTACAGGGACACGGGTTAAGAATTAGCAGGTCGTGAACGACTTAAAATCAGCAAGCCACTTAGTGACTGTTTCGGGTTAATTTAAGTCGCTTGGACCTCCCTCAGTTAGGTTGTTCATTTCCTAACACGTGAGCTTGTTAACTCGCTAACCCGCTGGCTTATTAACTAGTTGACTCGTTAGCTTTCTAACTTGTTAACTTGCTATACTTGCTAACTCGCTAACTCGTTAGCTGCTGTAAACTCTAACTCGCTAAGTCGCTGAGTGCATTAACCCGTTAAGTCGTTGAACACCAAGTTGTTACAAACCCTGAGTTGTTGAGTCGTTCCATTCCTCTAAGTCGCCTCTAACCTTAACTCGCGAGCTAATTGAGTCGTAACCAGTTAAGTCGGTCCATTCCTTAAGTCGCGAGGTTTCTTGAGTCGTTTAGAAACTTTGAGTTGATGAGTCGCTTGGTCCCTTGGCCCACTAAGTCGCGTAACTCTTAAGTCGCGAATCACAACAGGGTTAACATTTGCCCCTTGAAGTACGCGCCTACGTCGTAAGTCGTGTGCTTCGACTCATCTTAACTCATGCTACCCTGAGTCGTTGAGTCGTTAGCGACTTATAAGAGGCTTGAGTCGTTCGTATCGATTCGAGTCCCTCCGCTTGCGTATATAAGCTGGTGAGATGCCTTCTTCTTCCCTTTTACTCACATTCATATCTTAACTCACTTAGCAGATTCCCAAGCTTCCTGAAGAAGAATTCGAATCAACTAGTTCCGATCCACTAATTATTCTCACAACGTAAGTGATTCCAATCATTATCGAACCACGATCTCGGTTGGACTGTGAATCTTCCAATCTCTGTTCCTATCTCGATTCCATTGAACCATGACTTTCACGACCTCCATTTACTCCGCCGCTTCCTTTCGCTGTGAATCATAACCTTTAATCATCGATAAACGCGTCGTTACTGCGATTCGCGAGACCGCACTAGGCTTATGATAGATTGGTGGTGACTTGATTTTTAGATAGTTTGGTGGCACGGAGGAATGATGAATTTCATGGAGAGGATGGTGAATTTCCTTATGCAGCTGTTAACGGGTTATCGGGTTGCAATTTGAGATAGTGAAATGTTACGTGGAGGAGAAGTTAGTGAGTGAGCAGATCTGAACGACTCAGGGATCTTGAGCGACTTAGCAAACCTGAACAGTTCTGGAGTTTTGAGCGACTTAGCATGCTAAGCCGTGCTCGACTTAGGAGTTAGGATCTTTGAATAGCTTGGTCTTCCCAACGACTTAGTAGCTTAGGACCTTCTAATGACTTAGTAAGCTAAGTCTTGCTCGACTTAGGACTTAACCAATTTTTTCGCTGCTGCACAGCCTTGTTTCTTGTGACCTTAAACTTAAGCAATCTTGCTTTGCCTTGATTTGAAGCATCGAAATTTGACCCCTTAACTCATATTGTGACTTAAAGACTTGCATCAAGCTTGACAACTTCAGGATTTTGACAAATCTTGAACAAGTTTCCAAACTGAACAGCTTGAATTCGTTTATAAATTGCACCAACTTGTAAGCTAACAACCTGTCAAACACAATTTCTCCAGAGAACAAAGGCGAATATACCGCCATTGACTGCCTATATCAAATGACAGATTAGCCGATAAAGAATAACTATTTCAAATGAATTATGTGAATGAAATGTTTTTAATCAATCAAACTCAAATGGCATATTAGAGCAAAGTTAAAACAATCAACTAGAACTGATTGGTTTGCATCAATTCTGCATTTAAACTTTGAGACAACAAGCTCTGAAACTTAATAATCGATAAGTATCGACTAATTTGATTTGTTATATTTACTTGTCATTCTTATCAGTTTTGCACAACACTTCACACACTTTTAGGAAACGTGCACCTTCACATTTGAACATCCAGTTGCTTATATAGAATGTCTTCTCAACAAGAAGAGTCGATGGGCCAGGCTGAAGATGTCTTCCCAATGGCTAACCCATTGGTTGACCCTTCGGAGAGAACTCCTACTACCTGAACCAGCGGGTGTTCAACCAACTGCGCATCCAGTTTGGTATTGCTGAAGCTGACGCCTTACTCCCGGGACCAAATGACACTGCAGATAGGCCCCCTCTCGGCTTTATCGCTGTTAATCGCCAAATGTGCTTGAGTGGAGCCATTCCTCCTTTCAATGACTTCTTACGACAGCTTCTTCTTCGCTTAACTATCTCTCCATTTAAATTACACCCAAATGGTTATGCCATTTTAGTAGGGCTATGTGCACTGTTCATGAGGACATTTAATCGCCTTCCCAGCTTTGAGGAGATTTGCTATTTATGCTCATTCATAAAATCTAATGACCATCCCTCTATTACACTCGTGAGAAGCGTGAGAGGCCGTAAATTGATTATGGGTCTCTCTGAAAGTGCTCATGGGTTTCTGAATCAGTATTTCTTTGTTCGTTGCCCCCCTGGGTTTTATAACATCTGGAGAGTTGGAAGTAAGTTTCGTTCTTTCTATTTGGGCTTTTTCGAAATTCCAGTTGTCGAGTGCTAACTTTTTCCCTTTACCTTTGCAGCATTTCCTCCTCTTTCAAGAGATTCAAGACATAAGGCGACTTTTGAAAGATTGAGTGCTGTGCCAGTGGAAGAGAGGAGCGCTAAGTTCTTACTGAGGGATGAGTACTTGCACCAACTCGAGCTTCTACACCCTTCTCTATCTATCCATCCTTGCGAAGTCCCTGATTCTCCGGCTGAAGCATTAGATGCCCCAGCTTCCATTGAAGAGCCTGTGCGGAGTGAAACTGCTATCGAGGCTTCACTAGTGAAGTGTTCAACTCCGAAGGATGCTGCGGGGCCGTCTGACAAGTCTGTACTTGCCCCAGTCATTGAAGAAGGAGAGCTTCCGCATCTGGCAGAAAAGGCCATCGAAGAAGGAGCTGATGGAAGGAGCCTTGTAGGGCGTGATGGAGAAGACATCTTTGGGAATTTAAGTGACATAATAATCACCTCTCAAGAACTCTTTAAGGATGACTCTACCACTGCTAAAATTATATCTTCGGCGTCCGAAACGACCTCTACTCTTAAGCAAACTCCTTTAGCACAAGAACTACCATTAGTTACAAAGCCTGTCACTACCCCCCGACTGTCGAGCGGTTCGTCGTTTGGCGCTTATAGTTTGTATGTCACATACACCTTAGGATTTTTCAGCACTTCTATGCACTTATCTTCTTATGCTTTAAAGATTTCTAAAGCTTATTTTCTTATTTCAGATTCTCCGATGGGACGCAGCGGATCCTATTACAAAGACTTTCAGCGCTATGGAGGGCGTGGCAACTATGATTATAGACGCTACCTTACTGGTCCCAGAGAAACCGATGAGCAGAGAGCTGCTCGAAAAGCTAGAGAGAGGAGAGAATATGAAGAACGTCATGAGAGGATAGATGTGCGACGTGAGTCTCCTTCAAGAGGCGATGACTATCACAAACGTAAAACACATGATGGTCGGGGGAAGAGCCACATTGTTGAGGACCCGAGCAAGCGGGCCAAACCTAGTGAGAGGCACGCATCTGCAATATCTGAAAAGTTTGACGCTCCCATCTCTATCGACATTCCTTCCAAATCCCCTACTCTTGAAGGAAGCGCTATTCAAACACTTCTTAATAGGCCTTCATATCGTGTTGAAAGGGGCCCACCGACCCTACAGAGCCGATTCCCGAATTGGTGCTTGAAGGGGGTGCGCTTCGATCTTGATTTAGTCCCCATTGATAAAGAAGCCATGTACCAAAATCTTGATGCCGTCAGACTCGATATTGAAAGAATGTATGGATGGAAAAAGCTCGTTGATGAACTTCAAAGGGTCAATCGGGCCAATATCGAGGCGATGCTAACTATGGAGAACGATAAGTCGGAATGGCAGAAGATTCTTGACTAGCAAAACATCGAGATGAAAAACATAACCGAGTATAACGAGAAACTTGAAGCTGAAGTCAAGTAGCTTAAAGACGATCTTACCACCTCTTCTAACACTTACACTCAAAGAGAAGAGGTGCTACAAAAACAAGTGCGGGATGCACATGCTGGCCAAAGAGATGCCGAAGCTAAAGTTGAGAGGCTAGAAGAGGTCGTAGAGAATTACCGCACTGATGTCGCTCAGTTGCGGAGTAAAATGAGCACCCAAGACATGGAGATTGAAGCGTTAAAAGCTCAACTTGCTAAAACTGAAAAAGAACGAGATGAGGCCATGGCTGGTAAAATCGCAGCTGAAGAATCTATTCAAACCATGGAAGCCAACGTCAGTTCAAATCTATTCGACTTTTACTTGCACAGCTTCTTGGGGCATGGCAGTCTCTCTTTTCTCGGTCCTAAATACGAAATCACCTTGGCTGAAGTGTGGGAAGCTGCTCTCGACATGTTCAGAGGCGCCGAGTATACCGAGGAAGAGCTTGAAGCGCGATACCTAGATGAGGAAGCTCGTGCTGCTCTTGCGAAGGGAAAAGAGCAACTCGCCAGAGTGCGGACTGGGGTGGCGGAAGAGGAACGTTCTGAAAAAGAATTACCACCTACTACCTCTAAACGTCCTTTAGTTTCTCCTGGGGTTGACATCACAGGTTCCAGTGCTCATTCCCCGCCTCCTAAAAGAACCGGGGTAATTACCCCTACTGATGATGAGGCTTTGGAGGATATTGGAGCTCAAAATTATGAGATTGAACTAACGAAGCAAATATCTTCAGGTAACTTTGACATTGGTCCGATTCAGGTGGATTGCCTGCTTGCTCCTCAAAAGTTTGATGAGCTTCTTGATTACTTCTTGAATCTTGACGAACCCATATCTCCCTTCTTTTGGGTAGATACTAATATTTTTAACTTCTCTTCTTCTGCAGTTGAAACACCAAGTGCTGTGCAAACTTCGCCTCCTCCGGTTATCCCTCCTCCGTCTCTTCAGGTGGCTCCTCCTTCTGCTTCACAGCCCGGGTCACAAGAGGAGCAAATAGAGGCTCTTCATGGCTTAGATGACCCTATCGCTTCGCAAGAGCAGAAAGACGAGGGACTTGAGGGAGGTGAGATATCTCCGGAGCGGACTCCTTCTGATGACATAATTTTGTCTGCTCTTGTTACTCCAGGGAGTGAGTCTTCTTCGAAGAGGAGAAAGAAGCACGGAACATCGAAGAGGAGGAGGAAGAAAATCATTGCTACTGAAGAGGAACCGGAAGTTGCACCAGTTGCACCTCCCTCTCCTTCTTCCCTTATGCTACTGAAGAGGAACCGGAAGTTGCACCAATTGTGCGGGTACCGGCCCCTGCTTTTTATTTTGAAACTTGTATCTGCAATACAATTGAATAAAATGATCCTTTATTTGTACAGACTCCTGTTTGAATTTGAGAATGCATTTATTATTCATTTTTGCACAAGTTTATTTATATGATATTGCAGCGGGCTTATGGCATGTTGTTTGAGCATTACTTTTGCCGATGTGGCTATACCATATTGCATGTAATTATACCATGTTGCCCCCATACCATAAGCTTGCTGCAATATTTTATACTTCAAGGGGACTTGCACTCTTATTTTCTGAAGAATAATTACTTCATTCTTGAAGAAATTTTTCATAGAGTACAACTCCCTTCATATAAGTTTTTACGCTTTGTCCTTCGAAGAAATCACTTTTTTATTTTGCTTATGTACACATTTTACCAAGTGAATTCTTCTATGAGGTAAAGCGGGCCTCTGTAGGATACTTTAACCTTTTTTTTTTTAAAAAAAAACATAGAAAGTTGTACCTCTGAGGAGGGATTTTTCACGTTTCAACACTTGGAAGTTTTATTTCAATCTTGGTGAAACGTGTACCTCCAAAGAGTTGTGCCTTTGAAGAAAGCCTTTTCACGTTTCAACACTTGGAAGTTTTATTTCAATCTCGGTGAAACGTGAGCTTCCGAAGAGGTCTTTCTTCTTGATTGTGTCTCCGGGAGGAGATCTTTATTTTGTTTTGCATTTCAACATTGGTGAAGTGAGACTCCGAAGAGCGGCTACTTCAACTCCTGGTGAAATGTGCCTCCGGAAAGGTCTTTATTTTTTTTGCATTTCAACTCTGGTGAAGTGAAATTCCGAAGAGCGGTTGTAACACTTCAACTCCTGGTGAAATGGGCCTCCGAAGAGGGCTTTTATTTGTTTTACATTTCAACTCTGGTGAAGTGAAATTCCGAAGAGCGGTTGTAACACTTCAACTCCTGGTGAAATGGGCCTCCGAAGAGGGCTTTTATTTTGTTTTACATTTCAACTCTGGTGAAGTGAAATTCCGAAGAGCGGTTGTAACACTTCAACTCCTGGTGAAATGGGCCTCCGAAGAGGGCTTTTATTTTTTTTTACATTTCAACTCTGGTGAAGTGGAATTCCGAAGAACGGTTGTAACACTTCAACTCCTGGTGAAATGGGCCTCCAAAGATTGCCTGGAAGTTACTCTCTCATGGTTGGAGGGTCATAACTCCACCAATCTTTTTTGGTTGAGTAGAGAACTTTCTTTTTTACGGCATATGCTTCATTAGAGGTCTTTATCCTCCGAAGAGTTGTGCCTCCGAAGAGGACTTTAGTTGTTCCTTGTCCACTTGCTTATGCCTTTTCAGTGATCCTCTATTTTATTTTTTTAGCTTGCACTCCCTTCTCTTACAAGTAGCTTGTTTAATCCAAAGAAGTGTACTTCATTGCTAGGCCAGTTCACGAGAACGGACATAAGCTTCTTAATTGGATGTTTGTTTGTTCAAACTTCTCAATTTATTAGCTAAAGCCCGTTTTCGGCGAAATCATTGACCGTTTAATTGAAGCACTTCTTATCTAGGATTTAAGCTCGGGAATTTTGCGACTTGGAATTTGTTTGTTGAATGATAATAAGAATCACTTGGTCTTGTAATGCGCAAGTTTTGTTTTCGTTGCCTGCAAAAATTTAAATCGACATTTCAGTAATACATTTAATGTACTTTTCATATCGAAAATAAAGCAAACATGTAATAATACTAAGGAACACAAGATTTATAGTGGTTCGGCCAAGAATTTGGGCCTACATCCACTTTATAGTCTTTCATTATTCACTTGCATCCGTTTTACAATCGCTTTCAATTACAGGAATCATACATTCATAATTCTTTTTACAATATTTCAACAAAGCTATCAAGTAAAGTATGGACGCAAGTGATTGCTGTTCCAAGCTCTTGGAATTTGATCTCTTTCAACAGTAGTGAGTTTGAATGTGCCGTCCAGAAGCTTTTGACCTATGACATATGGTCCTTCCCAATTTGGCCCAAACACACCTGTCGCCGTCATAATTCTCTTTAGGACTAGATATCCAAATTCAAAGCTGCGTTGGCGAACTTTGGAATTGAAATGTCTGGCTATCCTTTGCTGATGAGATGCGATTCTGAGCTCAGCCTCTTCACTTTTTTCATCAAGGAGATCTAGTGCCTCAAGCTGTAGTTTCTCATTCTCCGCTTGATTGAAATGGATTCTTCTACGTGAAGGGACCTTTATTTCTACCGAAATCATTGCCTCTGATCTGTATGCCAATGAAAATGGAGTATGCCCAGTCGCAGTTTTGTGGGTAGTTCTGTATGCCCATAGTGCTAGCTGTAGCTTATCGACCCAACCACCTTTTGCTCTTTCAAGTTGCTTCTTGATGGTTGACTTGATAATTTTATTTACTGCTTCCACTTGCCTGTTTGCCTGCGGATGGGCTACTGCTGAGAAGCTTTTTCGGATTTTGAATCGTTTGCAAAAATCTTGGAATTCTTCACTTTCAAACTGAGTACCATTGTCTGTAATTATTTTTTGAGGCACACCGTATCTGCAAATGATGCTTTTAGTCACAAAACTTATCATCTTTTTTTAGGTGATAGTAGCCAGTGGTTCAGCTTCTGTCCACTTAGTAAAATAATCTACAGCAACAATGGCATATTTAATTCCAGATTTGGCAGTTGGTAACGGTCCTACAAGGTCTATCCCCCATATTGCAAACGGCCATGGACTGACCATCTGTGTGAGTTCAGTGGAAGGAGCTCTAGGGATTTTGGCGAATCTTTGGCATCTGTCACATTTTCGGGAATAGTCTGCTGCATCTCGATTAATTTCTGGCCAAAAATATCTGTATCGGAGAATCTTTTTCGCTAAAGTTTGACCACCTAAATGATCACCACATTCTCCCCCATGCACCTCAGCTAGGATTGTTTTGGACTCTTCCCTGGATACACATCGAAGTAACGGCATTGAGAATCCCCTACTGTATAACTGGCCATCCTGGACTATATAGCGAGAGGCTTTCCTCAGTAGCTTCTTTCGTTCTTTTGAATTTTCCGGTAAAGAACCATTGAGCAGATATTCTGTTATTGGTGTCATCCATGATTCTTGCTCTTGAGACACGCTCATGATCCAATCAATATCCATCTCATCAATGCTCGGAGTCGACAGGACCTCCACTGGAGTTAACCCCAGAAATTGAGCTTCGCCTGTGCTAGAGTACTTTGCGAGAGAATCTGCTTTCATGTTTTCTTCTCGAGGAATACGACTTATCATGTAATGATCGAAATCACCCAGGAGTTCCCAAGCCTTTGACAAGTAGGCGGGCAGATTTCCCCCTTTCGCTTGGAATTCCTTATTGACTTGGCATACAATAAGCTGAGAATCACTGAAGATCTATAACGCTTGGATGTTTAGTTCTTTAGCAATCCTTAAGCCAGCGATAAGGGCTTCGTATTCTGCTTTATTGTTTGTTGAAGGAAATTCCAATCTTAGTGCATAGCATAATGATCGACCTTCAGGGGTCTCAAGTACAACTCCGGCTCCAGAACAATAGTCGTTTCTCGCGCCATCGACATATAACTTCGATTGGATTGGGGAATCGTCGATCGTTTCGTCCTCACTGTTACCCTTATCTGTGAATTCTGCGATGAAGTCCGCTAAAGCTTGTCCGTTGATTGCTTTTCGGGGATGATAAGTGATGTCATATTGACTGAGTTCAATATTCCACTTTAGAAGACGGCCCGAAGTCTCAGGGCGAAACAGTACTTGCTTTAAAGGTTGATCAGTGAGGACTCTGATAGGATGAGCTTGGAAATATTGCCTCAACTTCCTAGATGCAATTAGTAGGCAATAGGCGAGTTTTCCCAACTTATAGTAATTCATCTCTGCCCTAGTGAGTCTTTTGCTGATATAGTAAAATGGATGTTGAATCCTCTTGTCTTCACGTATTAGCGCTGCACTTAAAGCATGAGATGATACTGCCAAGTATATAAGAAGATCCTCGCCATCGCCAGGCCTAGAAAGTATTGGAGGCGTTTCCATATGGCGAATCAATTCATCAAAGGCTTTTTGGCATTCGGGAGTCCAATCGAAGTTTTTCTTTCCTTTCTTTAGGGCGTCAAAGAATGGGATGCATTTATCTGTGGCTTTGGAAATGAACCGACTCAAGGCGGCGACTTTTCCATTGAGACTTTGCAATTCCTTCTTTGTTCTAGGAGCTTTGACTTCCTTTAAGGCGGTAATTTGAGCTGGACTAGCTTCAATGCCCCTAGCGCTCACGATGAAACCTAAAAACTTGCCGGATTCAACTCCAAATGAACATTTTAAAGGATTGAGCTTCATTCCATATTTTCGGAGGACTGCGAACATGTCTGCTAAGTGTTCTATATGATCCACTGCTTTCTTAGACTTTACTAACATGTCATCGACGTAGACTTCCATAGTCTTGCCCAATTGCGGTTTGAACATAGCATTAACAAGTCTTTGGTATGTTGCCCCTGCATTCTTCAGCCCGAAGGGCATAACTCTGTAGCAGTAAAGACCAACGTCGGTGATAAAGCTCGTGTCCTCCTGATCTGGCTCATGCATCATGATCTGGTTATATCCGTAGTAGGCATCCATAAAAGATAACAATTCGTGTCCCATTGTTCCGTCTACCAGTTGATCGATCCTGGTTAATGGGAAGCAGTCTTTGGGGCAGGCCTTGTTTAGATCTGAAAAATCGATGCATACTCTCCATTTTCCGTTGGCTTTCTTAACCAGCACTGGATTTGAAACCCAATTCGGATAGGTAGATTCTTTGATAAAATTATTCTCCATGAGCCGATCAACTTCTTCTTTTAACGCTGCCGACCTTTCTGGACCTTGAGTTCTCCTTTTCTGCTTCACGGGTGTAAATTTTGGATCAATATTTAGAGCGTGTACTGCAACTTCTGGGGATATTCCGCACATATCGGCATGAGTCCAAGCAAAAACATCCAAATTTGCCTTTAAAAAAGATATTAAGATATTCTGAATTGACACATTAAGTTGTGAACCCACATTCAACAACTTGTTTGGGTCCTTTGGGTCAACAGGTACTGGTATTGTTGTTTCCACTGGTACCACTCTATTCTCCCCTGCACTGACTATTCTAGGATCCATCTCTTTCCGTGCTCCGCTGTGCTCGCCAGTGCAGGGCCTGCCCTGTAATTGCTACAAGGATGGCTCTTTGATGCGGACAGGGGCTGCCGCATCCTTTCCCATTTCTCTTTTCCTTGCCTCTCGCAGCTCTGTCAGATAACACTCCCGCCCAGCATTTTGATCCCCTTTTATAACTCCCACTCCATTATCCGTGGGAAATTTAATGGTGAGGCACCATGGGGCCAGAACAGCTTTGAATGCAGCGTGAGTTGGATGGCCAAGGAAAGCATTATAAGCAGAAGATTCGTCGACAATCACAAATGTTTGCTTGCAGACCACTTTTCTTTCTCCTTCTCCAAGTTCCACAAACAAATCAACGGTTCCTATAGGCTGTTTTGGCTCCCCAGTGAAGCCAGCGATTTTCTGCGATGATGCTTGCACATCAGCCATAGGGATCTTCATTTGGTTGAATGTTTTCTTGAAGAGGATATTGCAGGATGCGCCACAATCAATGAGAACTCTTCTGACAATAGCTGGCCCGATACCAGCCGAGATGACTAAGGGATCCAAGGTAGGAGCTTCAATACCTGCGGAATCCCTGGCTCTGAATACAATATCATCATTGAAAGTTTTTTGTTGCTTCAGGGGCATAGCACCTTCCAAAACAAATACGTCTTCCTCGGTCGGTTTATACTTCAAAGCTCAGGTATACCTTTCCATCTCACCCCAGCTCCTGCCTGCTGGGCGAGGTCCTCCCGTAATGACATTGATAACAGGCCTTCCGGATTCATGCCCTGCAGTCTTTTCACCTGTCCTGGGTTGATGAGCAGGAGCTCGTTGCCCCTGACTAGTCGAAGCGGGATTGCTGCTATTCTTTTCCACAAATTGCTGCATCTTGTTTTCCCTTATCAATTCTTCAATCAAATTTTTGAATTGGCGGCATTCGTCGTTATCATGACCAGGTTGATTATGAAAGCGACAGAACTTCCCACTTTGCACAGCTTTTTTCCCGGTTCTCAGAACAGGAGGTTTAGGATATTCAACAGAATCTTTAGTGGCAAGGTATATACGCTCTGGCGTATCTGACAAAGGAGTATATTCCGATGGTTTGAAGGAACGAGGCTTCTTCAGATTTTTCTGTTTCTTTCCATCGTTATTTTCCCTTTTCTGTCCTACAGATTCACTCTTGCGTGGAGCAGCAATGTTATCTTCAGCTTTTTCTAACACTGCCTTTACCGGTACAGGACGGCTTTCCAGGCGTATGAACTCATCTGCTTTCTTGTAGAATTTTTCAAGGGAATTTGGTTCCTTCATGTTTAGCCATTTTCCAAATTCGCTTGACTTGTCGATGGCCCTCATCAGATAAGTCAAGATCATCCGTGGCTCTGCATTGTCTACCTCAGCCAGTGCTATGTTGAAGCGATTCAAGAAAGATCTGATAGTCTCCCCTGGATTCTGCTCTAAACTTGACAACGACATAATATCTTTGGCTTTTGTAGCGTATAGTCTGAACTGCTTCTTGAATTTCCGGGTTAAGTCAGAAAACCGATCTATAGACCGGACTGGCAGCTTGGTGAACCAAAGCAGAGCTACACCTTCCAGATATACAGGAAAATATCGGCACTTTACTTCATCAGAAGCTCTGGCACCTGCCATGTGCCAATCATACTTATACAAGAATTCGTTCGGATCACTTGTTCCTTTGTAAGCTGGGATAGTTGGAGGGACGAACTTCCTTGGGAACTCAGCCTTTAAGATTCTTTCGGTAAACGGGGTCTTACTTGGAGCGAAACCCCATTCCTTCTCATCTTCATTCCTTTGCATGCTTTCCTTCATGATTTGTCGAACCATTTCAGAAAGATATCCCTCATCATTTCGAGCTTTAGATCCACCAATTTCAGGAAATGTCCGCTCAAAGGGGCTAGCAGCCCTCTCAGGAATGTTTCTTTCTTCATCCTCACGAATGTTGCCAGCAAAGTTCCTTTCAATACCCGTTGGTTGACGGTTTACCCCAAGTAAGTCGTTCAACTTATTCAAAATTAGGGCATTTTGGGCGTTCCGAGCTTCCAATTGTGCACTTTGGGCATTTATCTGTTGGTTCATCCCTAAGATTACAGCATCCAACTCCGCTTTTGGAACTCCAACAGGTGGAGTGGCTTGACTAGCTACTAGGGAAGCGGAGGTTCCCTCTTGAACATTTCCAGATCTAACAGATCTACTCTTTCTCCCCGGAGCCATGATTTCGGATAAACATCTAGTCTTCAGAGAGGTTGCTTCAACAAACTTTCGTGGAGCAATGATGACGGTTTGCCTGAGTTCAGTTCTCAGTGAAAGCACCAAAAATGTTAACGCTAAAATTTGAACGCTAACACCCCGGTGTATGAAGTGTAGTTGTGAAAGCACCACCCGATGATTCGGGAGCAGAGTATAAGCAGAAAATCACAGAAAAAAGTAGTGAATAACAAAGATTTTATAGTGGTTCGGCTCAAGGAAAGCCTACGTCCACTTTAATTCTCTTTATTGCTAAACCGATTACAACTTTACAACAATCCTCAATTACAATTATGACGAGACAAACAACCAGAACTTTGGTAGAGAACAATTCTTCGAATCCATGTAGATTGTGTTAGATTTTCCCTTGAAGTTAGCTGGAATGTCTTTTGAACTTGAAGTGTGGGTGAGTTGAGAATTCAGCAGAGTATTGGCGCTTGAAATGATTGGCCCAAAAAATTCCCCTGAATGTTGGAGCACATGCCGTATTTATAGAATTTCCTGGACTAAGTCGTATGCGACTTACAGAACTTCACGGGTTAGCTTAACCTGGCCGCGACTTAAGGCAAGTTTTCACGAGGTCAAGGATTTCACGGGTTAGCTTGACTCGTTTGCAACCTAGAGTAAGTCTTCGCGAGTTAACGTGTTACAGGGACACGGGTTAAGAATTAGCAGGTCGTGAACGACTTAAAATCAGCAAGCCACTTAGTGACTGTTTTGGGTTAATTTAAGTCGCTTGGACCTCCCTCAGTTAGGTTGTTCATTTCCTAACACGTGAGCTTGTTAACTCGTTAACCCGCTGGCTTATTAACTAGTTGACTCGTTAGCTTTCTAACTTGTTAACTTGCTATACTTGCTAACTCGCTAACTCGTTAGCTGCTGTAAACTCTAACTCGCTAAGTCGCTGAGTGCATTAACCCGTTAAGTCGTTGAACACCAAGTTGTTACAAACCCCGAGTTGTTGAGTCGTTCCGTTCCTCTAAGTCGCCTCTAACCTTAACTCGTGAGCTAATTGAGTCGTAACCAGTTAAGTCGGTCCATTCCTTAAGTCGCGAGGTTTCTTGAGTCGTTAGAAACTTTGAGTTGATGAGTCGCTTGGTCCCTTGGCCCACTAAGTCGCGTAACTCTTAAGTCGCGAATCACAACAGGGTTAACATAATATGTTTTATTTGTTACATATGCTGTTTTGAGTATATGTTGGTTTTTGTTACATCGAGGCTGCTTCATGGTATCTTCATGTTTTCGCCAGACTTGTTAATGTGCAATTCACCCCTGATGCACTGATTTCGTACATTTTATACTTGAGTAAAATCTCTGCGTTGTTATTAATTATGTAGCCTCATTTTCATGTACATAAATATCACTTCTGATGCCTCTGAACCTGTTCGCAACTGCTGGCACCATTGTTGTCTTCACTTGCACATTGTTGTAGCCGACTAGCTGTTCCGAATGTATAGAAATTTGAATATGAGAATATGATTTTTTTTCTTTTTCTTTCAGAAGTATGAAGTTATCTTGGAATCCAAATATTTGAATTGAGAAAATACAGTTTGAAGAATAATTGGGTTTTCATATAAAAAGGCCCTCTAATAAATATTATACCTATTATAAAATGAAGCTTTGAAATGTATAACCGAGTAGGCACATGTTTCAGGCTAGTATGACCTAGCGTGACCATTCATATGCATTCATTTCATCACCACTGTTGTATTCCTATTTGTACTTTGAGTCACTGTTGCATTACCTCTGACCTTTTGACACAAACTTCATTTCATGTTGATCTTCACTATGATATAGTGTCACATTCCCCATGTATTTGCAGTTTGCATTTGAGTTGTACTATGGCCTTGGTGTTTGAGTCTGATGTATTTGAAGCCTAAACTTGGTAGTCGATTTTGCGGTCTGCATATTATGTTGACTTTGTTCTCAGGTATGATGCTTGCACTTGTCTTGTCCACTGCTTTGATCGATTTTTGCCATGCTATTCTCTCTTTGGTACCTACCTATTTGCATTTGCAGTCACTGGTAGCACTGTTTCATACTGGTACATTTGAGATCTTATTCGAGTCTTCATGCACTGTACGCCGCATATGCTTCTGTTAGAATTGATGCAAGTGTTATGCATTTCCATTTGCACTTGAGTTCGACCTGTAGCTTGCATTGTCACCTGCACTTTATTGTTCATTGACTTCATGGAGTCTGGTTCATGTACACTAGATGTAAGCACTTTACATATATATTGGATTGTAGCAGCATATATGACTTTATTCATCTGTTCTGAGCATATATGGTATGTAGCTTGCCGTTTACCTGCTGTTGGTCCTTATGTGCCCACTGGTCTGCATTTTGATTGTTCCACATGAGTTCATATTGTAGTGTGTCTTTGAGTTTGGGCACGCGTACTTCATGTAATCTTCACTTTTTCCTTTTGACTTCATGTAGCATTTTCTGTTATCGAGTGGCATTTAGCCTTGATGTTGTACATCACCGTATTGATGATTTTGATCACTGTCTGCATGTTCACTAGATAGCATTTTGGTCATTTTTAGACTTATGTATAGTCTGCACTTGCATCCCACTGTTGCACTCTTGTGTATTGGTCTTTGAGCTTTGCCAAGTGCATTTCCTTATATTGTTCCATTGTGTTGGGTCATGAAAGCAGTGACTTGACCTTGTACTTACATTGGCAATTTTATTTGAATATCACTTGAGTTGAACTAATTTATGGGTTTGACCTTGTGTTCGTCTATGAGCTTTCATAAAGCTTTTGTGTATTTCCTCACTGCAGTGGCGAGGTAGTGCACGCGTGCGTGTACTGCAGCTACACAGTATTGATTTTAATTTATATTCTATTGCTTTTGATTCATTTATTTCTTTGCGTATTTCATATGCCGTATTGGCGAGGCAGTGCACGCGTGCGTGTACTGCAGCCAATCGATTTTGATATTTTAAGTAACTTTTCAATTATTTGAATTGATTTGATTTAAACTGATGATTTTGTTGCTAAATGTCGTATATGCAAATTTTGATGCTTTTTCTAAATTATTTTTTTTTAAAAGAAAAAAATTCCTTCATCTATCTTCGTTGAAAATTTGGATTTGCTGGTTTGTTGTTTTTAACACTGTTACGTGTTATATTTACCGTTATCCGATTTCTTTGTTAAAGGATCGGATAGGTGAATTTATCTTTGACTGTCGTCTAATTGATTATTTGATTATTATTGCCTCTATGCACTAATAACTGAGTTTGAATTAGACTGACCTGTGTATTATTTTCTTTTGAATGTAATACTCGGGTCAGACCGAGTATTTCACAGCTTGAAGATTTTCATGCAGCGAAGTTAGAGAGAGAGGGGATACCACTTCACTTTAGCTTTTAGGATTTTGTACTTAAAAGTAATATTCTGCTGTATAAATGTAATTCATTGTATAAACTCTGATATCTGTATAAGAGAAAAAAATTCATTTATGAGAAATATTAGTGTTATTCTGTGATTCTGTGGCTGATTCTGTTTAAATTCTATAAACTAAATAACAATCCGTCATTTTGAACGTTTCAAGTTGGTTTAATTACCGACTGGGGGCGGTCAAAAAGGCGGGATGTTATACAGACCGAAAGTATAAGTTAGAATATATACTTTAAAATATATACTTTTTTTTTGCGAAAGCAACTGGTCTACACTAAAACACATATACACCCTTAACTTTTATGCAAACATGCATACCAACTGAAATGAAAACTTATATATTAGAAAACTAACTCCATACATAAGTGTATGCAAAGTATATAGATAAATATATGGCCATAAATATATATCTATAATTATTATAACTTTATATAAATATATGCCAAAAAATCCTATACAACTTCCATAATAATAAGATGTAAATTGACCTTCAAATAAAAGTTATAAACCTATTTATTATAAAACTACATATATATAGTAACGGATTTTCAAACTTATACAATAAATCATACAATATGGTTTGTAAAATATACATATATGGACTCAAAGTTAAACAAAATGAATATAAATGTACTTGCCAAATATGCAGACTCCATTTGCAGATCCAACACAACTCACACATATTAAATATGCATACACTTCTAGAAACAAAACAAACTTTTCAAAAAAAATGGAAACCACGTTTGGTATATATATGTATTCAAATCCAACAACTTTATATAAACCATTCTATGTATGCATCTTATATTTTTATACCACTATCAATATATCATAACTATACTCCATATAAACAAATATGCGTACCAACTTGAATGCTAGAATATGCATGAACATCACGTACAGGGGACGTGCATTGATAAAATCATCCATATCATAGCTAAATATAAAACTATATATATATATATATATATAACACTTGCAAATATAAACTTAAATTACCTATGCCTGGTTATGCGAACAGTAGAGGGAAAAGGGGAGGGTCGCTGCGTCTTCGATGGATATTGCGCAAGGGAAAGAGTAGGTTTGGTGGAGGAGCGAAGTTTGGAAACGGTGAAGGAGAGGCCGAAATTTGTAGTGCCAGGCAAGTTTATATAGAAGAGGGAGAAACAATAGAGAGGGAAAGAAGAGAAATCCGGGAAGAAGTAATAAAAATGGAAGAAAATACGAACAGAAGTAAATGGAAACGACTAAATAAAAGTAACCAAAGAAATAGTACAATCACGTGCTATGGTTCAGTTGAGGATTTAAGGCAAAATATTCACGTTGATTCAGGAAATAATCAAAGCAAATAAATGGTAGCACGTTTCAAATTTGAACGGTAGGAAAGACAAAAGTTACAATTCCCGAAAAATATCAAAGTAACAGCTACACATTGATTCACGAGCTATTAAAGCAATTTTTAAATTGTGAAGGCAACGTTACTCTGCATTATATTTTTAGAATAAGAATGCTGAAAGAAAATCAACAGTCAAATATGGTGCCGTGTAAATGGCAAGAGTCACGTTGATTACTGAATAAAAATAAAAATAAAACGAATAATCATTTATCTATTTTTTTAGATGGTGGAAAAATGAAGAAATAAAAGGTCAATGAAAGTAGGAATGAATATATTAGAAAAGTAACGATTCTAGTAGCAACGGTCATCTTAGATTAAGTTGAAAAATTTATAATAATTTATTACCGTGGCTATGGTTCGAATTTATTTTGAAATAAACGAAACCAAAAGGTCACAATTAAAGGTAAGCTTTAAATTTTTTATAAATACAAAACGTATCTTAGTTTATACGTTTATAACTTCCCAGCTGTAGTGCATATATATAATGAATGGTCATAATGAAAGAAGTGGAAACATGGAGCGTAGGAAAGGAAAGGTTAGAAAAATAAAATTTTCACCCTTAAATTTCGGAGATTAATATGGTAACGTACCTCTTTAATGAAATGTACAGCAACGGTCACAGGCTAAAATTTAGTTGAATGTTTAAAGAAATAAGGGGAAGATGGGTTTTCTTTTAAATTAATCACTTCCCAGAATTAATATGTCAATGAAAAAAAGAAAGGAGATGAATAGGGGAAACATATTATAACTTATATATAACTATTAAACGGATAGGTGGAAGAAAAGGTGAGCACGTGAGTAAAAGTGGAAACTGATTTATAAACGAAATGGAATGTGAGCTGTTGCCTGGGAAGAAAATGGAACAGTTTAAAAATTAAAGGCAATGGACTGCTGAAATTAAATGAGTATAAAACGTGTAAAAGTTATATACTGAAAAGGCTATAAATTTCAATTATTATTATAAAACGGGGAATAACGAAAGGCAAGGACGATGCTTTCAAAGTTTATTAATGGCTAGGAATGGGGAAGTCTATCTGTGAATTGGAAAAATTATTAAGCAACTGAAACTTTAAAGGTAGAAAAAGTAACAGCTACACACTGTTTTAGAAACAATCAAAGCAACTAATAGCTTGATTGGGCAGCAAGAATAAATATGGAAGGACACGTTATGAAGGCAAAATGAACCATTTGAAAACAAATAAAAGAAATGATGGCAAATAAAACAGTTGTGCCTTGAATTTCCCAAAATAAATTATTTTACGAACATAAATTATTACTGACTTAAATTGAACTAAATCACACCCTAAAATATACTTCCTTAATTTTTGATGAAAATTTATCATTTGCCACATTTAACTATACGTAATCCAAATGAAAACTTTCATTTCAAAATATTATTATTTAGATTTCTCAAAAATCAAATTAAATGCGCTAAATAAAACCACTAAAAATTAACAAAATTTTATTGGTCGTTACATAACTATTGAGAGGAAGCCGCTTCGTATCGTCGATTGAGGTATGAAACAGCTAAGAAGAAAATATGTCCGCCGGGTCAAAGTGCAATGGAGCACTGATGAACAGGATTGCACCTGGGAAACGGAGGTTGTGCTTCGAATGCAGAATTATTTGTTTAAGGTACTTTGATCTTTTATTGTATCTTCCTTTGTTTTCCTTCCTCCGTTCCTTTTTGAGGACGAAAAGTTCTGAGTGGAGGAGAGTGTAACAGCCCAATTTTTTTTTAATATATTTTTTTATTCTCTATTTATTACTCTGGGGTTTTATTTTTCGAAAGTTGAATTTCTAAATTTAGCCCGCCCAAGATTTTTATTTATAAGAAGATTCTATTTTTATTTTGTTTAAGATTTAACATGCATCAGAATTTAAATCTTTAAAATTTCTAATTTTCAAACCTTTTAGTTTATTTGAATGTATTCGTTACAACGTTTAGTTCACTTTCGTCCCTTTTAAAAAAATGGATTTTTACCTTTTAAAATTTGTAATATTTTTTTTACTTAAATACATTCATTTGAATAATAAATTTCTTTGTAACTTGTAATATAAATCAGAGGAAAAAATGTAACCAAATTTTATTTTCATTTAAATAATAAATTTTTAAAAATTTATAGTGTATTAATAAACTGTCAAATTACGCGTTTAAAAGGCACGTTATTTGATGGAATAAATAACGTATAAATAGGAAGGAGTATTAAATTCAAAAGCGTTACCTATGTATAAATTTGGGTGTATATTATTGCGTCGGTTCTACGCATTTTAAAATTCATACCGCAGCTATAAATGAATAAATTTATCGGTAGGCGGGCATTTCTAAGTGGGAGAGGAATAGAGCCCCTGGCCACTCAAATTCGTTTAAAAAGCTTGCACTAAATTCTCATATAAACGTTACACTTTCCATGATCTTTAACTATTTTAAAATTTGGTATAAAATCTAAGGATGGGATAACGTTCAAAATCTAATATTATTGACCGTTTCTTCCGGACAAATCAACGCAAGTTTTCAATAATAAAAATGTTCGAAATTTCAATTCGTGCTTCCTTGCCGTTTCTTTTATCAAACGATGCAAATAATTTTCTTGCCATACTCCCTCGCCTAAATCAATTCTTCTTACCTGAAATTACTGCAACGTTCAAAAAAAACTTCCATTTCAGTTCAAAGAAAAATATTTTGCCGTTTCTTTTAGCAAGCACGCAACCGAGTAAATTGATTTTTATTTTAATTCTCGCCTATCTTTTCTCCTCGAAAATCACGCATCCCTACCTATATAAGCTCGTACACAACTTTGTCATTTGCATAGCAACATATCTTCAATTCTTATTTCGAGCAAGCTTCTTCAGGTAATGGTAGTTTTCTTTCTTCTTCCTTTTATTTTTATTTTTCTCTTTGTTTCTTTTCGATTACTCAGCTGCTCCACCACCTTGGCCCAGTCGGCCTGCACCCTCCTTACTCAATCAAGTAAAGTCGCAGCCCCACTCCTTACTGTGCCACATATAAAAAAAGTATAGATACATTTAAAATCTCGCTACCTGAATACTAGAGTAGCAGTGCGTGCTTTCTTATTGGTCGCCAGTGCCTTTTGGGAGGAGTAAATAATACATGCATAATATAGTAGGAGACAACGTGCGCCACCAGTAGACTTTGAGGCTAATCTTCTTTGCCATGACATGAATTTCATGCATGTATGCATTCGAGTATATATAAGGTAGGGCCGTGCCATTTTATAACAGAGAAGAGTAGAAGGAAAATAAAAAAAAAAGAGAAGAAGAATAATAAAATGCTTGCGAAATGAAACCATAACCTTTTACTACATTAGCCCTGCCTGGATTGAGGACATGCACACAAGTGGGCGTACGTCACACCTTTGTTTACCTGTGCTCTTTAAAAATCCATGCGAAGAATATTTTCTTGTTTGTTGCGTCTTTGTTTTTTTTGGTGTTTTGGGATTGGTCACTTGCTCAAGTTATGTCTCGGCCTGTGGGGGAATGCATCAATTTGCATTGTTGAAATTAAAAATATATAGGGTGCGTGCATACATTCATCTACACAGATTTGGGCAGGGCGAGATTCATTTGTTTTCGGTTGAGCCGGCTGGTGGAGTGGTCGAGTCGAATTTGATTCCATTCGTCTAGTTTATTTCGAAATTTCGTGTTAAATTTTTCTTAGTTTTGATTTTTAATTAATTCGTTTCCTTTTTAAGAATTTAATCTGGTTGCCGACTCAGCAACAATTTGATCGTGCTTCCGTACGTTTCTTTTCGGTGGACTATCGTTTGAATCTAATTTTTTGCAGCATTGAGGTGAGTCTTCTCACCTGACAAACGTACTTATATATCTGTAAATTGATAAAAAGTGTGATTGTAGAATAATTATTATTTCATTCTATTTTACTGTGATATAAATTGGTGATGTTAAAAATCCCGTTATTAAACATACACATCATCAGTAATATTATATACTGTTTATTTATGTTGTACATTATTTATTTATTAATTACTGTTAAATCACACTACAAGTTCCTTGTAGAATAGAAATCATTACAGGCTGAAATGATAGGCCTAAACGATGCTTATTTATTTATTTATTTATTTATTTATTCATTTATTTATTTAACTCGGGATTGCGGGTTTGAAATGATAGAACCCGGTTTTCTTTGTAATTTACGGATTGAAATGATATAATATGCGTATCACTTGACCTAGGTTAGAAAATATTATATAGACTCGTGGTTATGTATATATGTATTTTTGGAAATATTAAATGCTTAAATAATTCTTTGTTTAAAATTGGATTCAAATGATTTTTATGTATATTGATATTATACTAGTTAAATATGTAAATAATGTTAGAAATTTAAAGTATAGGTTTAGCTTGAAATTTTGGATTTGTAAAACAAGTGGAATATAAGTTAAGAAATAAATTATGAAATTTGGTATAACTTGAATATAAAGCGAATAAATATAGGTTAAAGTTTTCTGTGAATTAAATAGTTAGATTTGTGAAATATGGAAATTGAAATTTAACTTGATTTAGAAATGGAAGGCTGTTTTTGAAGCAAAGGTAAGATAAAGAATTAATTGGAAATTAGTTTATTTTGGATATGGGAATCTAACTTAATTATAAGTAAAATTTATAGAAATTTTTGCACTTGATTTTATTAGTAAAGTATAGAGAAGTTAGATATATGTTTATAAAATATACTTTATAAAAATCATAATTTATCGAGTAATTCAAATGACTATTTAAAAGGTGGAAATATGATTTTTAAATTAAATTGGTTTAATTTTTGTTGAAACCATATTGAAGTTGAAATTTTAAGTTACTCAAATGAACTAAGGTATAACCGTGGGATGTATATTGGATTTTATTATAACTTCACCTTTTTCAATATACCAATTGATTTAAATATAACTATTTTGGGATTTATAACCACAGGTAATAATAACGTGGGTTGTTAAAGAGACTGGGATAGGTTGTGGGCATATTCTCCGTCGATACTGAAAACCACTTTGACAACCGTGTACGTGGTGGAGATTCCAGAATGAAGTAGGATGGTGGTTACGTTTCCTTTGACGTAAATACGTGGACCCAACTCCCGTGAGTTGGCATAAGGTGGCTAAAACAGGAGCAATTCTCGGATTAATGAGGTAGCACTTCTGATCGGACGCACTTCTTCGTATGCCATTCTATTACTTTTGTGATTGTTTTGGTGCGCACCAATGACGCCCCACCTCTATGTTCACAATAACAAAGGTTATTATAAGGAATAACGTCTGCTATTGCGAAGAATAAGGCTTGTTAGAAGCGACCATCCGTACGTTATGCCTTAGATGAGCATTCATTACATCGATAGGAGTTGTATAACTTACTCCCAAAGATATAAATTCAATCCAGATCTAAAACGAAACTACGGTGGCTAAGGAAAAATTCAGAACAACTCATAATATCAACAACACTAATAGTATAATCACATCAGAACGGAAATATCAGATACATAGCGGAAGATAAGTTTGGAATACATGCTACAACAATCTATAGTTCCCATGAACCAAATACACATATACATGGAGAACTACATACATAAGATGGGAGTCAAATAACCAAAAGAACTCCTCGAATGCTAGACAAAAGACGATGCGAAATCGTAAAAGCTAAAGCTACTACAGAATCAGAGATAGCGACTATCCTGAAATAACACGGTCTGACCCGAGTATTATTTAAAAGAAAATAATAACCGGATCAGTCTAATTTATTATCAGAAATAAGAGTATGGTAAACAACACTTAAACAAATAATTATAGTCTCGAATGAGACTATACAGCATAAACAATCAGTATAGTTTAAATGAAGAAATCTTATTTAAACTCCATTAAATCAGTTTTCAAATTCATAATTGAATTTAAAATAGCAATTCGCAAATTTATAATCTCAGATGAGACTATACACAAACTCAACTTCCAAATTAGATAACTAGAAAATCAGCATAAAAGTGGATCGATCCCAACCGATGGCGAGTTTTAGCTACGCCGCACGTGCATCTCAGATGGTCGAAGCCTACCAAGTACTATAAATTTTTGGCGCCCATTAGATGACCCGAAGGTCCGTAGAGTGACCCGAAGGTCTATTACTGGTAATTGACCCGAAGGTCCATCAAATGACCCGAAGGTCCAGCAGAGTGGCTCAAAAGCCCAACAAAATCATCAGAATCATCAAATAGCAGATGTTTCAATTAACGAGTCTGGAATTAACCGAAATTGTAAATGTTTGGTTCCATACTCCGCACTTATGGTAAATCGTTTAAATCTCTTCATCTTTTCCTTGAAAGTGCAAAATTGTGTATTTTAAATAAATAACAATTTGCGTTCTCAAACGGACAAGTCCGAGATTAAGCGGATTAGTAAAAGTGAGGGTTCATAGTCCTCAATTTTGCAGAAGCGTTTAAATTGCTTCCTCATTCTTTTGAAAGCGCAAACTGTAAAATTTTCTGAAAACAAATTTGTTTTAAAACGATTTTTAAATCACGTGATTAAAACAACAACATCTGTAGCAATTTCGACGAGGAAATTGCGCTTCACAAAACACCGTAAAAACGGATACCAAATCAATGTTGCGGGATAACAGCTTGAAAAGTCACTTTAAAATAACGGTTACTGATGTTAAAATAACAGTGAATTTTCATTCACTGAAAATGTCACCAAAACACCGCGTTTTAAAAATATAGCGTCGGTGTAGAAATTTCGTTATAAAAATAACGGTAACTAATTTCATTAAAACAACATCGAATTCACGTGAATAAATTGAACTCATGTGTATAAATGAAGATTGGAAAATATTGATCAATGGCATTAATACGTTCAAAATATATTGAACTCACGTTCACAATTAGTGAAGATTCACAACTCAATCCAAAATACACTACATCTTCAACTTTGCAATACACGTGTAAAGCAAAAAAAAGTAACCAGGCCTATCTATAATTTTTTTCCATGCAAATATAAGTATATGCAAATCTGGGCATGCAAATACAAGTGAATGCAAATACAATTCTGGGCATGCAAATATAAGTGAAAGCAATTACAAATCTGGGCATGCAAATATTAGTATATGTAAATCTGGGCATTAATACAAGTGAATGCAAATACAAATCTGGGCATGCAAATATTTTTACTTCTATGGAAATTTCGAAATGCTCAAGTGTTCCGTTCGAAACTTCAAGCAGTAACCCACGTATGCAGAGGGAGACAAACATTTCAATGTTTTGAATTACTTACTCTCACATGCAGCTAGGATTCAATATTTTAAAACACTTCACACGCATACAGTAGGAATAAAACATTACAACATTTGCAAAATAATTATGCACATATACAGCTAATGGTTGGTGCAACTTTTGCGAAACAATATAAGATAAATTTTTAAAGCTTACCTGATGCCTCTGCATGATTTACATGCAGGCTATCTATTCTGAACCATTTTTCATGCTGAACTAACAAAGCTAGTGTTAACGCTAAAATTTGAACGCTAACACCCCGATGTATGAAGTGAGACCGTGAAAGCACCACCCGATAACTCGGGAACAGATTATAAGCAGATAATAGTGAAAAAATAGTAAACAACAGAAATTTTATAGTGCTTCGGCTTAAGAGATAGCCTACGTCCACTTTGAATATCTTTATTGACGATTTGATTACAAGTCAATGCAGTTACACTTTGATTACAACACACTTTGAGTTTCAAGTGACTTAGAACAAGTAGCCTAAACTTCAATGTCGATCCAAATCTTTAAACACATGTTTGACATGTTTGATTTCTTCGTGAAGTTCCTTGAAGGTGTTGAAGCAGTTCAGAATGCAGCAGAATAACGGCGCTTGAAATGAATCAGCCAAAAGTCCTTTGATATTTGGAACTAGGGTCGTATTTATAGGCATTTTTCGAAGTTAGGTCGTAGGTCGTGACCGACCTAAGTTAGGTCGTAGGTCGTGACCGACCTAAGTTAGGTCGTAGGTCGTGACCGACCTAAGTTAGGTCGTAGGTCGTGACTGACCTAAGATGCACTGCCTTCTCTTTCACAAGAACACGCATGCTGATTTACACAAGTTCTAGGTCGTGAGCGATCTTACTAGTAGCGGCATAGAAAAGGCGGCCTTCTAATGCAATGTCCTTAGGTCATGAGCGACCTATCTTAGGTCGTGAGAGTTCTTTAGGTCGCAGAATTCCATAGGTCGCAGCTTCCCTTAGGTCGCAGAGTTCTGTAGGTCGCAGCTTCCCTTAGGTCGTAGCTATTTTTAGGACACTTGATAAGTTAAGTCGCTAGGCCGCTCCATCTCTTAGGTCGCTAAGGACTAAAGGTACTAGGTCGCATAAAGACTTTAGGTCGCTAGGTCGCATTATCCTTTAGGTCGCTAGGTCGCATTATCTTTCAGGTCGCTTGGTCGCATTATCCTTTAGGTCGCTAGGTCTCTTAGGTCGTTGGTCTATATGAAGGGACCTCTATTTCTACCGGAAACATTGCCTCTGACCCGTATGCCAATGAAAACGGGGTGTGCCCAGTTGCAGTTTTGTGAGTGGTTCGGTATGCCCATAGTGCCAGTGGTAGCTTATCGACCCAACCACCTTTCGCTCTTTCAAGTTGCTTTTTGATGGTTGACTTAATAATTTTGTTCACGGCTTCCACTTGCCCGTTTGCCTGCGGATGAGCCACTGCTGAGAAGCTTTTTCGGATTTTGAATCGCTTGCTAAAATCTTGGAATTCTTCGCTTTCAAACTGAGTACCATTGTCTGTAATTATTTTTAAGGCACACCGTATCTGCAAATGATGTTTTTAGTCACAAAACTTATCATCTTCTTTGAGGTGATAGTAGCCAGTGGTTCAGCTTCTGCCCACTTAGTAATATAATCTACAGCAACAATGGCATATTTAATTCCAGATTTGGCAGTTGGTAACGGTCCTACAAGGTCTATCCCCCATATTGCAAACGGCCATGGACTGACCATCTGTGTGAGTTCAGTGGAAGGAGCTCTAGGAATTTTGGCGAATCTTTGGCGTCTGTCACATTTTCGGGGATACTCTGCTGCATCTCGATTAATTTCTGGCCAAAAATATCCGTATCGGAGAATTTTCTTTGCTAATGTTTGGCCACCTGAATGATCACCACACTCTCCTCTGTGTACCTCTGCTAGGATTGCTTTGGACTCTTCCCTGGATACACATCGAAGTAA
Organism: Allium cepa; assembly: GCA_030765085.1. Taxonomy (NCBI): domain Eukaryota; kingdom Viridiplantae; phylum Streptophyta; class Magnoliopsida; order Asparagales; family Amaryllidaceae; genus Allium; species Allium cepa. The sequence continues at coordinate 74,505,719 of CM060945.1, forward strand.
TGGCATTGAGAATCCCCGTCTGTATAATCGGCCATCCTGGACTATGTATCGAGAGGCTTTTTTAGTAGCTTATGTCGTTCTTTTAAGTTCCCTGGTAAGGATCCATTGAGCAAATATTCTGTTATCGGAGTCATCCATGATTCTTGCTCTTGAGACATGCTCATGATCCAATCGATGTCCATCTCATCAATGCTAGGAGTCGACAGGACCTCCACTGGAGTTAACCCCATAAATTGAGCTTCGCCTGTGCTAGAATACTTTGCGAGAGAATCTGCTTTCACGTTTTCTTCTCGAGGAATGTGACTTATCATGTAATGATCGAAATCACCCAGGAGTTCCCAAGCCTTTGACAAGTAGGCGGGCAGATTCCCCCCTTTTGCTTGGAATTCCTTTTTGACTTGGCATACAATAAGCTGAGAATCACTGAATATCTGCAACACTCGGATGTTTAATTCTTTAGCAATCCTTAAGCCAGCGATAAGGGCTTCGTATTCTGCTTCATTGTTTGTTGAAGGAAATTCCAATCTTAGTGCATAGCATAATGATCGGCCTTCAGGGGTCTCAAGTACAACTCCGGCTCCAGAACAGTAGTCGTTTCTCGCACCATCAACATATAACTTCCATTGGATTGGGGAATCGTCGACCGTTTTCTCCTCACTGTTACCCTTATCTGTGAATTCTGCGCTGAAATCCGCTAAAGCTTGTCCATTGATTGCTTTTCGGGGATGATAAGTGATGTCATACTGACTGAGTTCAATATTCCACTTTAGAAGATGACCCGAAGTCTCAGGGCGAAACAGGACTTGCTTTAAAGGTTGATCAGTGAGGACTCTGATAGGATGAGCTTGAAAATATTGCCTCAACTTTCTAGATGCAATTAGTAGGCAATAGGCGAGTTTTTCCAACTTAGAGTAATTCATCTCAGCCCCAGTGAGTCTTTTGCTGATATAGTAAACTGGATGTTGAATCCTTTTGTCTTCTCGTATCAGCGCTGCACTTAAAGCATGAGATGATATTGCCAAGTATATAAGAAGATCCTCGCCATCGCCAGGCCTAGAAAGTATTGGAGGCGTTTCCATATGGCGAATCAATTCATCAAAGGCTTTTTGGCATTCGGGAGTCCAATCGAAGTTTTTCTTTCCTTTCTTTAGGGCGTCAAAGAATGGGATGCATTTATCTGTGGCTTTGGAAATGAACCGACTCAAGGCGGCGACTTTTCCATTGAGACTTTGCAATTCCTTCTTTGTTCTAGGGGCTTTGACTTCTTTCAATGCAGTAATTTGAGCTGGACTGGCCTCAGTGCCCCTAGCGCTCACGATGAAACCTAAAAACTTGCCGGATTCTACTCCAAATGAACATTTCAAAGGATTGAGCTTCATTCCGTATTTTCGGAGGACTGCGAACATGTCCGCTAAGTGTTCTATGTGATCCACTGCTTTCTTAGACTTTACTAACATGTCATCGACGTAGACTTCCATAGTCTTGCCTAATTGCTGTTTGAACATAGCATTAACAAGTCTTTGGTATGTTGCCCCTGCATTCTTTAGCCCGAAGGGCATAACTCTGTAGCAGTAAAGACTAATGTCGGTGATAAAGATCGTGTCCTCCTGATCTGGCTCATGCATCATAATCTGGTTATATCCGGAGTAAGCATCCATTAAAGATAACAATTCGTATCCCGCTGTTCCGTCTACCAGTTGATCGATTCTGGGTAATGGGAAGCAGTCTTTGGGGCAGGCCTTGTTTAGATCTGAAAAATCGATGCATACTCTCCATTTTCCGTTGGCTTTCTTAACCAGCACTGGATTTGAAACCCAATTCAGATAGGTAGATTCTTTGATAAAATTATTCTCCATGAGCCGATTAACTTCTTCTTTTAATGCCGCCGACCTTTCTGGACCTTGAGTTCTCCTCTTCTGTTTCACAGGTGTAAATTTTGGATCAATATTTAGAGCATGCACTGCAACTTCTGGGGATATTCCGCACATATCGGCATGAGTCAAAGCAAAAACATCCAGATTTGCCTTTAAAAAAGATATTAAGATATTCTGAATTGACACATTAAGTTGTGAACCCACATTCAACACCTTGTTTGGGTCCTTTGGGTCAACAGGTATTGGTATTTTCGTTTCCACTAGTACCACTCTATTTTCCCCTGCACTGACTTTTCTAGGGTCTATCTCTTTCCTTGCTGCGCTGTGCTCGCCAGTGCAGGGTCCGCCCTGTAATTGCTACAAGGCTGGTTCTTTGATGCGGACTGGGGCTGCCGCATTCTTTCCCATTTCTCTTTTTCTGGTTTCTCGTAGCTCTGTCAGATAACACTCTCGCCCAGCATTTTGATCCCCTTTTATAACTCCTACTCCATTGTCTGTAGGGAATTTAATAGTGAGGCACCACGGGGCAAGAACAGCTTTGAACGCTGCCAGAGTTGGACGACCAAGGAAAGCATTGTAAGCAGAAAATTCGTCGACAATCACAAAAGTTTGCTTGCGGACCACTTTTCTCTCTCCTTCTCCAAGTTCCACAAACAAATCAATGGTCCCTACCGGCTGCTTTGGCTCCCCAGTGAAACCAGCAATTTTCTGCGATGAGGCTTGCACATCAGCCATAGGGATCTTCATTTGGTCGAATGTTTTCTTGAAGAGGATATTGCAAGATGCGCCACCATCAATGAGAACTCTTCTGACAATAGCTGGCCCGATACCAGCCGAGATGACTAGAGGATCCAAGGTAGGAGCTTCAATACCTGCGGAATCCCTAGCTTTGAACACAATATCATCATCAAAAGTTCTTTGTTGCTTCAAGGGCGTAGCACCTTCCAAAACGAATACATCTTCCTCGGTCGGTACATACTTTAAAGCTCGGGTATACCTTTCCATCTCACCCCAGCTTCTGCCTGCTTGGTGAGGTCCTCCTGTAATGACATTGCTAATGGGCCTTCCAGATTCATGCCCTGCAGCCTTCTCACTCGTCCTAGGCTGATGAGTAGGAGCCTGTTGCCCCTGACTAGATGAAGCAGGATTGTTGCTATTCTTTTTCAAAAATTGCTGCAGTTTGTTTTCCCTTAGCAACTCTTCAATCAGATTTTTCAGCTGACGGCATTCGTCGGTCTCGTGACCGGGTTGATTATGGAAGCAGCAGAACTTCCCACTCTGTATAGCCTTTTTCCCGGTCCTTAGAGGAGGAGGTTTAGGAAAGTCAACCGAATCTTTAGTGGCAAGGTAGATACGCTCCGGCGTATCTGATAAAGGAGTATATTCTGATGGCTTGAAGGATCGCGGTTTCTTCAGATTACTCTGCTTCTTCCCATTGTTATTTTCCCTTTTTTGCCCTACATATTCATTCTTGCGTGGAACAACAGTGTTATCTTCGGCTTTTTCCAACACTGCCTTTACCGGTACGGGACGGCTTTCTAAGCGTATGAATTCATCTGCTTTTTTATAGAACTTTTCAAGGGAATTTGGTTCCTTCATGTTTCGCCATTTCCCAAATTCGCTCGACTTGTCAATACTCTTCATCAGATAAGTCAATATCATTCGCGGTTCTGCATTGTCCACCTCAGCTAGCGCTATATTAAAGCGGTTTAAGAAAGATCTGATAGTCTCTCCTGGATTCTGCTCCAAACTTGACAGTGACATGATATCCTTGGCTTTTGAGGCGTATAGTCTGAACTGCTCCTTGAACTTCCGGGTTAAGTCAGAAAACTGATCGATAGACCGGACTGGAAGTTTGGTGAACCAAAGCAGAGCTACACCCTCGAGATACACAGGAAAATATCGGCACTTTATTTCATCAGAGGCTTTGGCACCTGTCATGTGCCAATCATACTTGTATAAGAATTCGTTCGGATCACTTGTCCCCCTGTAAGCTGGAATGGTTGGAGGGACAAACTTCCTTGGGAATTCAGCCTTTAAGATTTTCTCAGTAAACGGAGTTTTACTTGGGGCGAAACCCCATTCTTTCTCGTCTTCAACCCTCTGCATACTCTCTTTCATAATTTGTCGGACCATTCCAGAAAGATACTCCTCATCATGTCGAGTTCTAGATCCACCAACCTTTGGAAGTGTTTGTTCAAAGGGGCTAGCAGCCCTTTCAGGAGCATTTCTTTCTTCAGCATCATGAATGTTGCCAGCAAAATTCCTTTCATTATCTGCCGGTTGACGGTTTTCCCCAAGCAAATCGTTCAACCTATTCAGAATTAGGGCATTCTGGGCATTCTGAGCCTCGAATTGTGCATTTTGGGCATTTATCTGTTGGTTCAGCCCTAAGATTGCAGCATCCAGCTCTGCCTTTGTAACTCCGACAACTGGAGTGGCTTGATTCGATATAGGGGAAGCGGAGGTTCCCTCTTGAATATTCCCAGATCTGACAGATCTACTTTTCCTTCCAGTAGCCATAATCTCGGATAGACTTCTGGTTTTCAAGGAAATTCTCTCTACAAACCTCTGTGAAGCAATGATGATAACTCGCCTGAGTTCGATTTCTCAGTGAAAGCACCAAAAATGTTAACGCTAAAATTTGAACGCTAACACCCCGGTGTATGAAGTGAGATCGTGAAAGCACCACCCGATAACTCAGGAACAGATTATAAGCAGATAATAGTGAAAAAACAGTAAACAACAGCAATTTTATAGTGGTTCGGCTTAAGAGATAGCCTACGTCCACTTTGAATATCTTTATTGACGATTTGATTACAAGTCAATGCAGTTACACTTTGATTACAACACACTTTGAGTTTCAAGTGACTTAGAACAAGTAGCCTAAACTTCAATGTCGATCCAAATCTTTGAACACATGTTTGACATGTTTGATTTCTTCGTGAAGTTCCTTGAAGGTGTTGAACTAGTTCAGAATGCAGCAGAGTAACGGCGCTTGAAATGAATCAGCCAAAAGTCCTTTGATAGTTGGAACTAGGGTCGTATTTATAGGCATTTTTCGGAGTTAGGTCGTAGGTCGTGACCGACCTAAGTTAGGTCGTAGGTCGTGACTGACCTAAGATGCACTGTCTTCTCTTTCACAAGAACACGCATGCTGATTTACACAAGTTCTAGGTCGTGAGCGACCTTACTAGTAGCGGCATAGAAAAGGCGGCCTTCTAATGCAATGTCCTTAGGTCGTGAGCGACCTATCTTAGGTCGTGAGAGTTCTTTAGGTCGCAGAATTCCATAGGTCGCAGCTTCCCTTAGGTCGCAGAGTTCTGAAGGTCGCAGCTTCCCTTAGGTCGCAGCTATTTCTAGGTCACTTGATAAGTTAAGTCGCTAGGCCGTCCATCTCTTAGGTCGCTAAGGACTAAAGGTACTAGGTCGCATAAAGACTTTAGGTCGCTAGGTCGCATTATCCTTTAGGTCGCTAGGTCGCATTATCTTTTAGGTCGCTTGGTCGCATTATCCTTTAGGTCGCTAGGTCTCTTAGGTCATTGGTCTAGTTAGGTCGTTGGTCTAGTTAGGTCGCTCCACATCTTCCAATTTCCAACGAAGAGGAGTTAACAGCTAGTATATAGGCTATATATGATGACCACGATTTTGTATCCACCGTGAAACAGAGCACTACTGACAGAGGTTTACACAATGACCGCATATGTGTACCTATATAAATGCATATCTACATGCGCTAGCACTCAAATGCAATCTTGAATCACATTAAAAAAATTTAGTGCAAAAACATTTGATGCAGAGATGCCACAAAAATCACCAGTAGAGTAGAATTCGAAAAATCAAAAGAAAACCCTGTTTCGCAACAAAGACAGGGACTGGATAGCATAAATTATAGGTGTGAGCATTACTCACATTAATTTGTTTCGAATCCAGTTAAATTCAAAGATGCGAGCAAGCAAGGAATGTAGAGGTAGCCATTAATGTTTTCTCAAAAGAATTCTATTTGTAGAAACGAAAAGTTTGCAGAGAAAATATTATTCTCTTTCCTTCAAAAGCATAAGTCGAAAAAATGGGCGATGGCCATCTTTCAGGTACACTTAGCATTTAATGGCCGAGTGTATTTTGAAATAATGTACACGACAATACTTGATGGCCACTGACATAATCAATTTGAAAATAAAAATATAATCCAAAGTGTTCATTTTTCATTCTCTTCACTGGTTATGACTTTGCTGCCAGCAGTGCAAGTGTTAACATTTGCTTTATGAAAAGAATGTGAACACTTCTTACAAATTGGATTAGATGACAACACGTGAACATGTTTTTACACAAGGCTAATGTATGCATAGCACTTGTATTGCCCAAATGTGACAACACGTTCCAAACAGGCTACAATAATTTTTGTTTACTGACTTTATAATTTAAAGATAAAATTCTTTTTAAATTATTAACTTCGACGGTTATTAAAAAATTACAGTCGTTCGATTTTTAAAACACTTATTACGACGGTAATAAAATCACGGTCATTACAGACTCCCCTCCTTATAAAAATTGTGTCCCCGCAATTTTCATACTAGAAGTAGCCAATAACACCACAATTTATCAAATCAAGGATTAAAAAGAAAAGATAGATACAAATGCTCACCTCCATCCGAAGAGGAGAGAAAACCGGTATAAGAACGCTTGATGAACTCTCTGGTTTGCCAAGTGCAATCCTTGTGGTTTGCGGACCATTGAATCTTTACGAGCGGAACTTCTTTATTCCGAAGGCATTTCACCTCCGTAGCTAGCACACGAATTGGATTTTTCACAATAGACAAGTCGGGTGAGATCTCAAGATCTTGCAACATAGGAGGATCAATAATAATATCTGAATCTCGAAGACATTGACGAAGCTGAGATATATGAAATACAGCGCGAATTCCCGAAAACTAAACTGGTATCGATACCCGATAAGCAACAGGGCCAATACATTCCGTAATAGGAAGCGGTCCAATATAACGAGGAGCCAATTTCCCGGATCTACTAAAACGCACCACACTCTTCATCGAGGAAACACGAATGAATACAAGATTGCCAACAGAGAATTCCAAAGGCTTCCTACGGTGATCGACATAAGATTTCTGCCTATTCTGGGCCTCCTTCATTCTCGGTCTGATAATATCATTCCTCTCTGAAGAATCACGAATATAATCGGTGTCGAGAACTAGCTTTTCCCTCGATTCCAGCCAACAAGATGGTGATCGACACGGCCTTCCATAAAGAGTTTCGAATGGAGCCATACCGATACTAGATTGAAAACTGTTGTTATAAGCAAATTCAACAAGAGGTAAGTGGTCTTCCCAACTACCACCAAAATCAAGAATGCAAACTTTTAAGGAGATCCTCTAAAACCTGATTCACCCTTTCAGTCTGACAGTCAGACTGTGGATGACAAGCTGTAGTGAGATTGAGCTTAGTGCCTAAAGCTTTCTGAAGGCTCTGCCAGAAACCACTAGTGAAAAGTGGATCTCTGTCACTAACAATAGAACTAGGCACTCCGTGAAGTTGAACGACTTCTTTAATAAACAGCTTAGCCAACAATAGAGCAGTCCGATTGGACTTGATAGGAATAAAATGGGCTGATTTAGTCAATCTGTCAACAATTGCCCAAATGTAGTGTGGCCCGACCTCGAACGAGGTAGACCATCAATGAAGTCCAAGGAAATCTGATCCCATTTCCATAATGGAATCTTAAGAGGCTGCAAAAGATCACTGGGACGCTGGTGTTCTGCTTTAACAAGTTGACAAGTCATGCAACGACTTACATAACTTGCAATATCACGCTTCATACCCTCCCAATAGTATAAGCGTTTCATATCAGCATACATCTTACTACTACCCGGATGGATAGTATACTTAGAACGATGAAAGTCCTCAAGAATGTCATTTCTAAGATTAGAAATATCAGTCACATCAATCTACCCTTCTTCCGAATGCAACCATGAACATCAATTTCGAAATCCTTTAGATCTACACTACGGGATCCCGATTTATAACTTTGAATAAGATAAGCAATATATGGATCATGTTTCTGGGCATCGGCAATAAGATCCAATAAACTAGGATGAGCTTCCATGATAAATAAAAGCACGGGAGAATCAGAAACTGAAGGACGGTCTCTAATATCACAAAAAGATAAAGCTTCCAAAATATTCCACTTTGCTAACATCATGGAAACAACAGCCTGCTGTTTGCGACTAAGCGCATCGGCAACTCGATTACCCTTACCAAGGGTATACTGAATATCGAAATCATATGAAGCAAGAAATTCGAGCCAACGCTGTTGCCTCATATTAAACTCTTTCTGAGTAAATAAATATTTTAGAGATTTGTGATCAGTGAAGAGAATAAAACGCTCGCCCAATAAATAATGTCGCCAAATCTTTAGAGCAAAGACTATGGCGGCTAACTCCAAATCATGGGTGGCATAACGAATCTCGTTAGGCTTTAGTTGTCTAGAAGCATAGGCAACTACTCTATCCTTTTGCATAAGAATAGCACCAAGCCCAAAACCACTGGCATCAGTATAAACAACAAGATCATGATCCCCTTCGGGAACCACTAAGATAGGAGCATGAGTAAGGAGATCTTTTAACTTCAAGAAAGAAGTCTCACACTTATCCGACCAAATAAAAGGAACAACTTTTCTCGTAAGAGTGGTAAGAGGTAAAGCAATGCGAGAAAAGTCCTTAATAAATCGGCGATAATAACCCGCCAATCCTAGGAAACTACGGATTTCAGTAACGGTCTCGGGCCTCTTCCAATTCTGAATAGATTCGATCTTGGCAGGATCGACAGAGATACCATCAGAAGAAACAATGTGACCGAGAAACTTCACCTTATTTCCCAGAAGTGACACTTGGAGAATTTGGCATAAAGCTGATGCTGACGAAGAGTGCTCAAAACAATCTCCAAATGCTGAATATGATCGGCTTCAGATTTGGAATAAATAAGAATATCATCAATGAAAACCAAGACAAACCTATCGAGATATTCCCGAAATATCCGATTCATAAGATCCACAAAATACGCCGGAGCGTTCGTCAAACCGAACGGCATAACAAGCCATTCGTAAGAACCATAATGAGTACGGAATGCGGTAAGAGGAATGCTATCTTCCGCCACTCGTAACTGATGAAAACCGGTAGCAAGATCGAGTTGGGAGAAGACTTTAGCGCCACTTAATTGATCGAACATGTCGTCGATCCTAGCTAATGGATACTTATTCTTGATAGTGAGCTGGTTAAGCATGCGATAATCAATGCATAGCCTAAGAGTACCATCTGGCTTCTTAACGAAGACAGCGGCGGCACCCCAAGGGGACGAGCTAGAACGGATAAAATGCTTTGCTTCCAACTCAGATAATTGTTGCTTGAGTTCCTCATTTTCCTTAGCAGATGTAACGACCCGTAAATTTCGACAATTTAATTTGTCTATTTAATAGGATTTTTGTAATTTATTTTAGTAGAAATATTAAAAGGGGGTAAATAAATGTTAAAATGAAGGCTAAAATAAATTATGTAAATGGTGACTTAAAACCTATTTATAGAAATTTGAATAGAATTCTATTGCATTAAGTATAAAAGGATTCTTACCTGGGTATAAAATTTATTTATAGGAAATTTATTTATATGTTAATGTAAATTAAGAAAATATTATAATAAATGATAATTCCATTCGTACGGGTAAGCGGTTACTATAAGTTGCGGGTAGAAAAGGGTTGATTGAATTGAAGTTTATATTTAATTTAAATGGAAATATTAAAGGTCACAATAACAGAAAATTTAGGTAATAAAAGTTAGCACAAGTGGATAAATAATAACTATATAAGGGAATAACATTAATATAAATTAGGTGGGAACAAATTGGATGTAGAGGAAAAATGTAAGCATTTAATATATTAATTAATGTTGGTTTGATGATAACGTTACTTGGTGATTTATTTTATAGTAACGGAAGTGTGAAACGTAAAGTAATAAAAGAGTAGATTTATGTTAAGTAATAATTTGTGTATACACGGGATTTTGAACGGTGATTATTAGGTAATAAACCTGTAAACGCATGTAAGGAAATAGGTAATAATATATATGTTGTTTATTTTATCTAGTATGATAAATTAAGGTCGGAATTCAAATCACAATTAAACGAGAGTAGGTAGTACGTTATTAAGAAGTAAATATATGAGTAGCTAACAACTATTATAGAAATTCCTTAATTGATTGGTTATTAAATTTATTTGAAATAATGATCATCTAAATGTGAGTAATTAAAATGTCATGGTCAATAATAAATGTTACTTTAAAAATTTGTTTATATATTAACGGAAACGTGAAAGTAAAGCAATAGAAGCGTAAACTTATTATGGTAGGAATTGATGGAATGGGAATTTATCAGTGTAACGCAAACAAATGTTAATAATGTTATAGTATAATGATTGATTGGAAAGCTAAATTTACTTATTTGAATGTAATTTTAGGGTAATTGGATTTAATTAAAAATAAAAGGAAGAGGAAAAAATGATGAGATTTAATGTTGAATATTATTTTGAAGATATCTACGTAATAGAGTATAAATCCGATGTTAATTTCATCTATTTAATACTAATAGGTTAATGATAGAATGAAGAGTAAATTTAATGTTAAGTTAATAAGAATTAAGGTAATAATGGGGAATAACGTAAATGTCTTCACAATATGATGATTTGTAAATATAAAGATGGAAATAATGTTTATTGATATATCAGAATTTAATTGATGATAAAGGTTAACTGCAATCAAATGAGTTAAATATCTAAATGGGAATCAAGCTTTATCTACTTATTTGGTTTTAAAAATATGATAGTTGGATTTATTGCAAATGAATAAAAATCAAATATGGAATTATTGCGTTAATTTAAAATTTAAGTTGAAAACTGGAAATATCTATGTGATAAGTTATAATCAAATGGTAAACCCTTACATTTGAAACTTATAAATGGAATAAATATAGGGTAATTCAAATAAAAAGGAAATTTTGGAAATTTATCTATAATTTTGAATTTAATGAAATTAAGAATTAATATTGAAATTTATAAATGAATCATCTAAATTTACATTTTTTTTAAATCGGTTTAAAATCAATGAAAATGTTTGAGGATTTTTAGGTGATAAAATTTTCCAATACTAAAACTGAAATATAAGAATTGGATTTATTCATTAATTCTTAATTTATTTAATTAATATAAAAATAGCCATTTTGGTCACGGACTCGGATTTCGACGAAACCAGTTTCATCGGAACATTAACCGTGAATTATTGTAGGGTTTCAAATTTCGTAGCAATCGGATTTGTCGTTTGATCGTACGAACGCGAAACGCCTTGAAATCGTTTTAATTGAAATCAATTTGAAATCAATTTGAAAATATTGATTTCAGCATAACTTCTTCATACGATGGAATTTGGACGTGAAACTTTTTCCATCACGTTCAGAATATTTTAAAATACCTATTTTGATATTTGTGTTTACCCAGTTTTGTTTCGGGGTCAGAACGGGCTTTTTGGGCCATAGATTGTTCAGCACGTTTATTTATCTGGTCCATCTACTCTATGTCAACCCTACTTATAAATACCCTGTTATAAACCCTAATTTCTCCTCATTCTCAATTGTCTATACGTACTTTCTTTCTCAACTCCTCATCCCAATGGCAGACCAAACCTAATTCCCAAATTCCAAAATATATTTTCAATTTCAAAAAAAAAAAAATTGCGGATCTGCAGAAGGTTCTGGTCGTGCTTCGGGTTTCAGAGGAGAAAACCCTAGAGCAACTTCGGTTCAGGAAGAAAATGACTCGGGTTGCTCCGGGTCGTTTTTGCGAAAACTCCAAGCAAGCACCGGGGATTTGAGGCGCCGCACCGAAGTCGAACCTGAAGTCGACGCAGGACCAGAATTTTCCATTTTTCAAATTTTCATGACTTTTGGACACGAGCTTGGATTCACGCGTGGTTTGTTTTGCTGGGATCGTATCGGAATATCTGACGTTTTGACACAGGTTTGGATGAATTTGGAGACTGTCCAATTTTTTGGGTTTAAATTTGGATTTGAATTCAATTTAAATTAAAATAGGTGAGTGTTTTAACCCACTCACAACTTCTTGATTTTCTTATGTTTGTTAAATTGACTTAAGATATGAGTAGAAATTTATTAATGTTTGTTTGGAATGTTTTATTCATCATCTCAGTTAAATCGCATTTATTAAATATAACTGTTAATTAATTTTATTTATTGCATATAAATTTGACTGTTAGAATTTATTTATTTGCATATTAACTGCTAGTCATAGTTATGTTTAATTTTTATTTCATATTAACTGCCAGTTAAATTTACGTTTATTTTTGCATATAAACTGCCAATTAACAGTTATTAAATTTATTTTGAGTATAAACTGAAAATTGATACGAGTTATTTATCACCTGTTATATATTGATGTATTGTTTGAAATTGGATGATGGTTGTGATAAATGATGCATGATTTAATGGATGAATGGATGATTAATTATATTAATGGCAAGTTGCTATGCATTTCATTTCATTCGTGATTTGCGGTTTGAAATGAAATACAACCGCAAAAATTTTATTTTTAAATTGCGGATTGAAATGATAAAAATCTGTATCACTTGACCATAGGATAGAGAATTCTATACAGACACCGTCGGTCTATATATAATTATTTTCAAAATGATTTCTATGGTTTGGATAGGATACGGTTTAATAAATATTAAGTTTTGATAATTTTAAATATTTTTATATACATATATAGTTAAATTGTTGAATTTAAGCTATGTATAAATCTGATAAATAAAAATTTAATAAGTGGAAAAATGGAGTTTGATAATTCATATTATATGTTCAAGTACAGGTTTAAGAGATTGTATGTATATAGAGTTTTAAATGATTCACCTTAATTTAAGATTTGAAATATAAATTGGAAATTTATTTGGAATTGAGCTATTTAAAAGTTTAACTCCATAAGTTGATGTAAACCTGTTAAATTTGGAGATTTTAAAGGTATGATATTTATAACCGGATTTTTATTCAACATGAATTAAATGAACATTTCTATTATAAATGAATTAAAAAAAATATTTAGTTATAGGTAATTCGAGTTTTATTTAAATGATTATGGTTTAGTATGCTATATTTCAAACTAAATAATAGGACATTTAATGGTTGAATAAAAATTTCCTATCTTAAATTTTGAAGTGTAATACTTAAAGTTTGAAATATATGTTAAAAATTGAAGTGGTTTTGGAAATTGAAAGTGATATTTAAATTTATGGCTTAGACATCAATTAAAGAAAATATATTTGTAAAGTCATGGAAATTATTTTTCTTTGCAAAGTAATCTTAAGTTAAACCATTTTATTTTATATACTGTTGAATATCCAAACCATTCAAATTTTAGAAGTATGCGTTTAAAGCTATGAATTTCGGAGTATTATGATTGAAAATTTTAATTCAAATGTTTGGTTTCAAGATATGATAAATTTTAAAGCAGTATGATTTTTGAAAAGAAATATATTTGAAAGATGATATTATGGATTTGGGTTTTATAAAAATAATATCAAATGAGTTGTTTTGGAAATGAAAACGATATCGTATTTATATGGTTTTGAAATAGATGATTTATTCTGTTTTGAAAGTAATTATTTTTAAATGATCGCGGTGTTGTAATAACGATTGGTTGTTGAAGTGACCAGGATCGAAAGTTGTCATACTCTCTGCCAACTTCGAAAACCACTTTATCAACCGTGTACGCGGTGGAGATTCCAGAATGAAGTAGGTTGGTGGCGGCGTTTCCTTTGAGGTAAATACGTGGACCCAACTCCCGTGAGTTGGCATAAGGTGGCTAAAACAGGAGCGATCGACGGGTTAATGAGGTAGCACCTCTGATCGGACACTTCCCTTCGATACTATACTCTGACTTTGGATTTTATTCGGTGGCCACCTTCACTTTTGTTTTCTTTGAAGTGGGGAGTTTGTTCGAGGTGGGCGGCATCTGCGCGCTGCGCGTTTCCATCGACCCGGAAGCGTATTTGGTATATCTATCCTGGCATTGCCTAGTTGTGTCGTGTCACCTACCCTAGCGTGCCTTATACGATTTATGTTTTGTACCATACCTACGGAGTGCCCTCTGACGATGCCCAGTATGGGAGAGATTACGGTACTGTATAGACTATGGGAATATATTATGTGTTAAGGTGGAAAATGCAAAGCCTTAACGCTATTTAAAAGTAAGTTTATTTTATAAATAGACACTATTATAATAGCAAAATATACTGCATAGTAAATAGTTTAACGGATCCTTAAGAGATGTAAATCTCGAGCATCTTTTGAGTTACTGCACTCATATTTATTTCTGTTAATTTAACTTACATAAGTTCTTTTAGTTCTGACTCGAGTGTTTTGTCTTCTCAATTCGCTCGGGTCAGTCCGAGCATTTCAGGATTTGAAGACTTTATTTCTGGAGGACGAAGATGGAGATTTTTGTTATTATTACTATAGATTATATTCCACTACACTCATATTGTTCCGCTGCATTGTCATATGGTATGTGTACTCTGATATGTATTGTATAAATATAATCAAAGGTTTTGTAAAACAGCTTCATGAACTGTATATTTTGATTATTATATTTTATCCTTCCGCTGTGAGATTCTGTTTAGTTTTTTTTCTTCTCTATTTTTCTTATTTACCCCATAACTACCCGCCCTTCCGTATGCTTTGAATTGGCACATGTGTCGATTTTAAGCGTGCGAAAAGGCGGATGTTAAAGTTGGTATCAGAGCTTTGGTTTAGCGATATACCTTGGCTTTGTGGGGTTTGACTCTTTGTTAATAGGGTAGTAATACCCTATGGGAGTCGCTGAGTGTATATATGAGAGAGCGTATTTTGTTGGTGTTATAAAAAGGTTTTAATATTGTGTTAGTTTGTTCCGTTTAGTATTTATAAATTTTGGTTGGTGCATGGGACGTTATGACATCAATAGGGATTTCTAAACACTTAATAGGACAGACCGACATAATATTTGTTTTTAATATAGGTGAATGAAATAATTTTGCCTATTATATTTTCTATATATAAAATAAAATTTTTCCAAATAATATCTATATTTGGCTGCAATAGATTGATTGTTAGGTAATGAAGAGTATAAATAATAATAGAAATAAGATTGAAAAATAAGATAAATGAAATTTGGAAATTTAGAACTTAAGTTCCGGGGTTTGAAATTTCTTTCGAATAAATTTTGGATTATAATAATATTGTTTATAAGTATTTTCTGATATAAATATTTCAATATAATTCGGAAGAATTTTTTAAAAGAAGATTTTGGAGAAAATAAGTTTTGCACTTTCCTCTCTGTCGTTGGAAAATAATTTCGGTGATGGCGGCCGCATCATCGACTTTCAATTTCGAGTTTCGAAGGGGGAATGCCACTGTAGTAGTTTTACTGCAGTCTCATTTTGATAGAAAAATATAAATTTTGAATTGTTTTTAATATAATTAGAGATATATAAGTTGTAAGAATATATTTATCTATTATTTTAAAATAATTTGAAATTTAACCTGGTATTTAACTCTTAATTTCCGTTAATAAATTGTTCAATTATTGTATTGAAATAAAAGGTAAGTAATTAATAAATTGGAACCTCTAATTTAGGTAAGAGGTTTAAGGATAAGTTATAAAGGAATTAATAAGGAAACAAAGGCAAATAGAAAACAATCAATGAATGTATATAGATTGTAAAGCTATAATAATTATAGTGGGAATAAAAAGGGAAGTTGAAATTGTAACTTATAAGGAAAAGGTAAAAATTTATTGAACAATGAATTAATTAAAAAGTGAGAAACTTGTATAACTTTCAATTACACCCTTGAATAACATATATAACTTACCAAATATTAAAAGTTGAAATGTTTAATAAGAGATTGTAATAGAATATTATACAAGTAGAAATTTTGAAATAATGAAAGTATTCAATGGAATTGCTGTTAAATGAGAATTTAATGTTATAAACTTAAGTTATAATTAAAATTTTACCAAGTAAATATAATTAAAGGTAAGTATGACAAATAGATGATTATAAACTTAAGTAATTAAAGTGTAAATAAATGAGGTCATGCAATAATAAATGAATGAATAATAGTAAGTAGTAAGTGAAAATAAAGGGATATAATATGTTAACCCCGTTCCAGCCTACAAGTTAAGGGGCCCACAAGTTAAAGGAGTCAACGAGTTAAGGCCTGTGATGAGCCACGACTTAAGGTGTTTAACGGCTCAGGATGGATCTACGACTCGGGAAGCCTCACGACTCATCGAGTCACCGACTCAATAAGTTAATGACCTAAAGCTCAAAGCGAATTAAAGGGTTACGACTCAAGGGGTTAACGGTTCACAAGACAGACCGACTCAATGCATTACCAACTCATCAAAGGTATTGCCTCAGCGATTCAACAGGTCCACGACTCTTCATAAGAAACGACTCAAGAGGATTGACGACCTAAGAAATGACTTGACGACTCATAACTCAGGATGACTCGTCCGCGACTTAAAGCCACTGAGTCGTATTCCGTTGCCACAATGCATGTCCCAGTGAGAATTGACTCGCCAACGACTCAGGACTTGGCTTAGAATCCAGCAAGAGAATGAGCTAGTGAGAAGACCAAATGCTTAATCAGATAAGCCGACCACGACTCAACTTGACTCGGCCACGGCTAAGCCTGAGTCGGTCATGACTCAGGACTTGGGCGAAAAACTTCTATCCAG
Organism: Allium cepa; assembly: GCA_030765085.1. Classification (NCBI taxonomy): domain Eukaryota; kingdom Viridiplantae; phylum Streptophyta; class Magnoliopsida; order Asparagales; family Amaryllidaceae; genus Allium; species Allium cepa. The sequence continues at coordinate 74,522,438 of CM060945.1, forward strand.
ATTTGCCTATAAATACATGGCCACCCCCAACATTCAGGGGACTTTTGGCTCATTCATCTCAAGCGCCATTACTCTGCTGTATTCTGAACTACTTCAACACCTTCAAGGAACTTCACGAAGAAATCAAACATGTCTAACATGTGTTCAAAGATTTGGATCGACATTGAAGTTTAGGCTACTTGTTCTAAGTTACTTGAAACTCATAGTGTGTTGTAATCAAAGTGTAACTGCATTGACTTGTAATCAAATCGTCAATAAAGATATTCAAAGTGGACGTAGGCTCTCTCTTAAGCCGAACCACTATAAAATTGCTGTTGTCTACTGTTTTTTCACTATTATCTGCTTATAATATGTTCCCGAGCTATCGGGTGGTGCTTTCACGATCTCACTTCATACACCGGGGTGTTAGCGTTCAAATTTTAGCGTTAACATTTTTGGTGCTTTCACTGAGAACTGAACTCAGGTGAACTATCATCATTGCTTCACAGAGGTTTGTAGAGAGAATTTCCTTGAAAACCAGAAGTCTATCCGAGATTATGGCTCCTGAAAGGAAAAGTAGATCTGTCAGATCTGGGAATATTCAAGAGGGAACCTCCGCTTCCCCTATATCGAGTCAAGCCACTCCAGCTGTCGGGGTTACAAAGGCAGAGCTGGATGCTGCAATCTTATGGCTGAACCAATAGATTAATGCCCAAAATGCACAATTCGAGGCTCAGAATGCCCAGAATGCCCTAATTCTGAATAGGTTGAACGATTTGCTTGGGGCAAACCGTCAACCGGCAGGTAATGAAAGGAATTTTGCTTGCAACATTCATGAGGCTGAAGAAAGGAATGCTCCTGAAAGGGCTGCTAGCCCCTTTGAACAAACACTTCCTGAGGTTGGTGGATCTAGAACTCGACATGATGAGGAGTATCTTTCTGGAATGGTCCGACAAATCATGAAAGAGAGTATGCAGAGGGTTGAAGACGAGAAAGAATGGGGTTTTGCCCCAAGTAAAACTCCATTTACTGAGAAAATCTTGAAGGCTGAATTCCCAAGGAAGTTTGTCCCTCCAACCATTCCAGCTTACAAAGGAACAAGTGATCCGAACGAATTCTTGTATAAGTATGATTGGCACATGACAGGTGCCAAGGCTTCTGATGAAATAAAGTGCCGATATTTTCCCGTATACCAGGAAGGCGTAGCTCTGCTTTGGTTCACCAAGCTGCCAGTCCGATCTATCGATCAGTTTTCTGACTTAACCCGGAAGTTCAAGGAGCAGTTCAGACTATACGCTTCAAAAGCCAAAGATATTATGTCATTGTCAAGTTTAGAACAGAATCCGGGTGAAACTATCAGATCTTTCTTGAATCGCTTTAATATAGCGCTGGCCGAGGTAGACAATGCAGAACCACGGATGATCTTGACCTATCTAATGAGGGCCATCGACAAGTCGAACGAATTTGGGAAATGGCTAAACATGAAGGAACCAAATTCCCTTAAAAAATTCTATAAAAAAGCAGATGAATTCATGCGCTTGGAAAGCCATCCCGTACCAATAAAGGCAGTACTGGAAAAAGCTGAAGATAACACTGTTGCTCCACGCAAGAATGAATCTGTAGGGCAAAAAAGGGAAAATAACAATGGGAAGAAACAGAGTAATCTGAAGAAGCCTCGATCCTTCAAGCCATCAGAATATACTCCTTTATCAGATACGCCGGAGCGTATCTACCTTGCCACTAAAGATTCTATTGACTTTCCTAAACCTCCTCCTCTAAGGACCGGGAAAAAGGCTATACAGAGTGGGAAGTTCTGCCGCTTCCATAATCAACCCGGTCACGAGACCGACGAATGCCGCCAGTTGAAAAATCTGATTGAAGAGTAGCTAAGGGAAAACAAACTGCAGCAATTTGTGAAAAAGAATAGCAACAATCCTGCTTCATCTAGTCAGGGGCAGCAGGCTCCTACTCATCAGCCTAGGATGAGTGAGAAGGCTGCAGGGCATGAATCTGGAAGGCCCATTATCATTGTCATTACAGGAGGACCTCACCCAGCGGGCAGAAGCTGGGGTGAGATGGAAAGGTATACCCGAGCTTTAAAGTATGTACCGACCGAGGAAGATGTATTCGTTTTGGAAGGTGCTACGCCCTTGAAGCAACAAAGAACTTTCGATGATGATATTGTGTTCAAAGCTAGGGATTCCGCAGGTATTGAAGCTCCTACCTTGGATCCCTTAGTCATCTCGGTTGGTATCGGGCCAGCTATTGTCAGAAGAGTTCTCATTGATTGTGGCGCATCCTGCAATATCCTCTTCAAGAAAACATTCGACCAGATGAAGATCCCTATGGCTGATGTGCAAGCCTCATTGCAGAAAATTTCCGGCTTCACTGGGGAGCCAAAGCAGCTGGTAGGAACCATTGATTTGTTTGTGTAACTTGAAGAAGGAGAGAGAAAAATGGTCCGCAAGCAAACTTTTGTGATTGTCGACGAATTTTCTGCTTACAATGCTTTCCTTGGTCGTCCAGCTCTGGCAGCGTTCAAAGCTGTTCTTGCCCCGTGGTGCCTCACTATTAAATTCCCTACAGACAATGGAGTAGCAGTTATAAAAGGGGATCAAAATGCTGGGCGAGAGTGTTATCTGACAGAGCTACGAGAAACCAGAAAAAGAGAAAGGGGAAAGAATGCGGCAGCCCCAGTCCGCATCAAAGAACCAGCCTTGTAGCAATTACAGGGCGGACCCTGCACTGGCGAGCACAGCGGAGCAAGGAAAGAGATGGACCCTAGAAAAGTCAGTGCAGGGGAAAATAGAGTGGTACCAGTGGAAACGACAATACCAATACCTGTTGACCCAAAGGACCCAAACAAGGTGTTGAATGTGGGTTCATAACTTAATGCGTCAATTCAGAATATCTTAATATCTTTTTTAAAGGCAAATCTGGATGTTTTTGCTTGGACTCATGCCGATATGTGTGGAATATCCCCAGAAGTTGCAGTACACGCTCTAAATATTGATCCAAAATTTACACCTGTGAAACAAAAAAGGAGTACTCAAGGTCCAGAAATGTCAGCGGCATTAAAAGAAGAAGTTGATCGGCTCATGGAGAATAATTTTATCAAAGAATCTAGCTAAATCCGAATTGGGTTTCAAATCCAGTGCTGGTTAAGAAAGCCAACGGAAAATGGAGAGTATGCATCGATTTTTCAGATCTAAACAAGGCCTGCCCCAAAGACTGCTTCCGATTACCCAGAATCGACCAACTAGTAGACGGAACAGCGGGACACGAATTGTTATCTTTTATGGATGCTTACTCCGGATATAACCAGATCATGATGCATGAGCCAGATCAGGAGGACACGAGCTTTATCACCGACACTGGTCTTTACTGCTACAGAGTTATGCCCTTCGGGTTGAAGAATGCAGGGGCAACATACCAAAGACTTGTTAATGCTATGTTCAAACCACAACTGGGCAAGACTATGGAAGTCTACGTCGATGACATGTTAGTAAAGTCTAAGAAAGCAGTGGATCACATAGAACACTTAGCAGACATGTTCGCAGTCCTCCGAAAATACGGAATGAAGCTCAATCCTTTAAAATGTTCATTTGGAGTGGAATCCGGCAAGTTTTTAGGTTTCATCGTGAGCGCTAGGGGTATTGAGGCCAGTCCAGCTCAAATTACTGCATTAAAAGAAGTCAAAGCCCCTAGAACAAAGAAGGTATTGCAAAGTCTCAATGGAAAAGTCGCCGCCTTAAGTCGGTTCATTTCCAAAGCCACAGATAAATGCATCCCATTCTTTGACGCCCTAAAGAAAGGAAAGAAAAACTTCGATTGGACTCCCGAATGCCAAAAAGCCTTTGATGAATTGATTCGCCATATGGAAAAGCCTCCAATACTTTCTAGGCCTGACGATGGCGAGGATATTCTTATATACTTGGCAGTATCATCTCATGCTTTAAGAGCAGCGCTGATACGAGAAGACAAAAGGATTCAACATCCAGTTTACTATATCAGCAAAAGACTCACTGGGGCAGAGATGAATTACTCTAAGTTGGAAAAACTCGCCTATTGCCTACTAATTGCATCTAGGAAGTTGAGGCAATATTTTCAAGCTCATCCTATCAGAGTCCTCACTGATCAACCTTTAAAGCAAGTCTTGTTTCGCCCTGAGACTTCGGGTCGTCTTCTAAAGTGGAATATTGAACTCAGTCAGTATGACATCACTTATCATCCCCGAAAAGCAATCAATGGACAAGCTTTAGCGGATTTCATCGCAGAATTCACAGATAAGGGTAACAGTGAGGAGGAAACGGTCGACGATTCCCCAATCCAATGGAAGTTATATGTCGATGGTGCGAGAAACGACTACTGTTCTGGAGCCAGAGTTGTACTTGAGACCCCTGAAGGCCGATCATTATGCTATGCACTAAGATTGGAATTTCCTTCAACAAACAATGAAGCAGAATACGAAGCCCTTATCGCTGGCTTAAGGATTGCTAAAGAATTAAACATCCGAGCGTTACAGATATTCAGTGATTCTCAGCTTATTGTATGCCAAGTCAAAAAGGAATTCCAAGCAAAAGGGGGGAATATGCCCGCCTACTTGTCAAAGGCTTGGGAACTCCTGAGTGATTTCGATCATTACATGATAAGTCACATTCCTCGAGAAGAAAACATGAAAGCAGATTCTCTCGCAAAGTATTCTAGCACAGGCGAAGCTCAATTTCTGGGGTTAACTCCAGTGGAGGTCCTGTCGACTCCTAGCATTGATGAGATGGATATTGATTGGATCATGAGCATGTCTCAAGAGAAAGAATCATGGATGACTCCGATAACAGAATACTGCTCAATGGATCCTTACCAGGGAACTCAAAAGAACGACAAAAGCTACTGAGAAAAGCCTCTCGATATATAATACAGGATGGCCGATTATACAGACGGGGATTCTCAATGCCATTACTTCGATGTGTATCCAGGGAAGAGTCCAAAGCAATCCTAGCGGAGGTACGCGGAGGAGAATGTGGTGAACATTCAGGAGGCCAAACATTAGCAAAGAAAATTCTCCGATACAGATATTTTAGGCCGGAAATTAATCGAGATGCAGCAGAGTATTCCCGAAAATGTGACAGATGCCAAAGATTCGCCAAAATTCCTAGAGCTCCTTCCACTGAACTCACACAGATTGTCAGTCCATGGCCGTTTGCAATATGGGGGATAGACCTTGTAGGACCGTTACCAACTGCCAAATCTGGAATTAAATATGCCATTGTTGCTGTAGATTATTTTACTAAGTGGGCAGAAGCTGAACCACTGGCTACTATCACCTCAAAGAAGATGATAAGTTTTGTGACTAAAAACATCATTTGCAGATACGGTGTGCCTCAAAAAATAATTACAGACAATGGTACTCAGTTTGAAAGTGAAGAATTCCAAGATTTTTGCAAGCGATTCAAAATCCGGAAAAGCTTCTCAGCAGTGGCTCATCCGCAGGCAAACGGGCAAGTGGAAGCCGTGAACAAAATTATTAAGTCAACCATCAAAAAGCAACTTGAAAGAGCAAATGGTGGTTGGGTCGATAAGCTACTACTGGCACTATGGGCATACAGAACCACTCACAAAACTGCGACTGGGCACACCCCGTTTTCATTAGCATACGGGTCAGAGGCAATGATTCCGGTAGAAATAGAGGTCCCTTCACATAGAAGAATCCATTTCAATCAAGCAGAAAACGAAAAGCTACAGCTTGAAGCGCTAGATCTCCTTTATGGAAAAAGAGATGAGGCTAATCTCAGAATTGCAGCTCATCAGCAAAGGATAGCCAGACATTTCAATTCCAAAGTTCGCCAACGCAACTTTGAGATTGGAGATCTAGTCCTGAAGAGAATTATGACAGCGACAGGTGTGTTTGGGCCAAATTGGGAAGGACCATATGTCATAGGTCAGAAGCTTCTTGACGGCACATTCAAACTCACTACTGTTGAAGGAGATCAAACTCCAAGGGCATGGAACAGCAATCATTTGCGTCCATACTTTACTTGAAAATTTTGTTGAAATATTGTAAAAAGAATTATGAATGTATGATTCTTGTAATTGAAGACAATTGTAAAACTGATGCAAGTAAATAAAAAAAAAAAATGTAAAGTGGATGTAGGCCCAATTTCCTGGCCGAACCATTATAAATCTTGTGTTCCTTATTATTATTACCTGTTTGCTTTATTTTCGATGTAAAAAGTACATAGAATGTATTGCTGAAATGTCGATTTAAATTTTTGCAGACAATGGAAGTGAAACTTGCACATAATAAGACCAAGTGATTCTCGCCAAATTTCAAGTCACAAAAGCTCCGAATTCAAATCCTAGATAGGAAGTACTTCAATTGAACGGCCTATGATTTCGACAGAAACAGGCCTTTGCTAATAAATTGAGATCGTTTGGACAAACAAACATCCAATTAAGAAGCTGATGCTCATTCTCACGAACTTGCCTGACAATGAAGTACACTTCCTTGGATTAAACAAGTTACTTGTAAGAAAAGGGAAGCAAAGCTTATAAAAAAAAAAAAGAGGATCGTTGAAAAGGCATAAGCAAGTGGACAAGGGAACAACCAAAGCCATCACCGGCAGCACAAGTCCTCTTCGGAGGCGCAACTCTTCGGAGGATAAAGACCTCTAATGGGTCATACGCCACAAAAAAGAAAGTTCTCTACTCAACAAAAAAGATTGGAGGAGCCATGACCCTCCAACCATGAGAGAGTAACTTCCAGGCGATGAAAACCCTCTCTGAGGCACATTTCACCAAGAGTTGAAGTGTTACGACCGCTCTTCGGAATTTCACTTCACCAGAGTTGAAATGCAAACAAAATAAAAGCCCTCTTCGGAGGCCCATTTCACCAGGAGTTGAAGTGTTACGACCGCTCTTCAGAATTTCACTTCACCAGAGTTGAAATGCAAACAAAATAAAGACCTCTTCGGAGGCACATTTCACCAGGAGTTGAAGTGTAACAGCCGCTCTTCGGAATTTCACTTCACCAAAGTTGAAATGCAAAACAAAATAAAGACCTTTCTTGAAGTCCACGTTTCACCGAGATTGAAATAAAACTTCCAAGTGTTGAAACGTGAAAATGCTTTCTTCGAAGGCACAACTCTTTGGAGGTACACGTTTCACCAAGATTGAAATAAAACTTCCAAGTGTTGAAACGTGAAAAATCCCTCCTCAGAGGTACAACGCCCTCCCAGGGACACAATAAAAAAGAAAGACCTTTCTGGAAGTCCACGTTTCACCGAGATTGAAATAAAACTTCCAAGTATTGAAACGTGAAAAGGCTTTCTTTGAAGGCACAACTCTTTGGAGGTACACGTTTCACCAAGATTGAAATAAAACTTCCAAGTGTTGAAACGTGAAAAATCCCTCCTCAGAGGTACAACCCCCTCCCAGGGACACAATCAAAAAGAAAGACCTCTTCGGAAGCCCACGTTTCACCGAGATTGAAATAAAACCTCCAAGTGTTGAAACGTGAAAAGGCTTTCTTCGAAGGCACAACTCTTTGGAGGTACACGTTTCACCAAGATTGAAATAAAACTTCCAAGTGTTGAAACGTGAAAAATCCCTCCTCAGAGGTACAACCCCCTCCCAGGGACACAATCAAAAAGAAAGACCTCTTCGGAAGCCCACGTTTCACCGAGATTGAAATAAAACTTCCAAGTGTTGAAACGTGAAAAGGCTTTCTTCAAAGGCACAACTCTTTGGAGGTACACGTTTCACCAAGATTGAAATAAAACTTCCAAATGTTGAAACGTGAAAAATCCCTCCTCAGAGGCACAAATTTCTATTTTAAAAAAAAAATCCTCATCAAGGGCATACTTTAACTTTCAAAGGAAGAGTGATTTACCTATTCTAGAAAATAACCTCCCTAAAAAAAAAAAAAAAAAAAGGGGAAGAAAGTTAAAGTACCCTTCAGAGGCCCGCTTTACCACATAGAAGAATTCACTTGGCAAAATGCGTACATAAGCAAAAGAAAAAAAAAGTGATTTCTTCGAAGGACAAAGCGTAAAAACTTATATGAAGGAAGTTGTACTCTATGAAAAATTTCTTCAAGAATGAAGTAATTATTCTTTAGAAAATAAGAGTGCAAGTCCCCTCAAAGTATAAAATATTGCAGCAAGCTTATGGTATGGGGGCAACATGGTATAGTTACATACAAAATGGTATAGCTACATCGGTAAAGTACGGTCAAACAACATACCACAAGTTCACCGCAATATCATATAAATAAACTTGTGCAAAAATGAATAATAAATGCATTCTCAAATTCAAACAAGAGTCTGTACAAATAAAGGATCATTTTATTTAATTGCAGATACAGGTTTCAAAATAAAAAAGCAGGGGCCGGTGCCTGCACAACATCTGACCATTACACAAAAAAGGAATCAAAAAGCCCGAAGCCCGACTCTTCACTTCTTCTTACCACCTTTGGACCCTTTCCCCGGCCGAATGATTAGCTTTTCAGGTCTATCTATAGGCATAAGGGAAGAAGGAGAGGGAGGTGCAACCGGTGCAACTTCCGGTTCTTCTTCAGTAGCAATGATTTTCTTCCCCCTCCTCTTCGATGTTCCGTGCTTCTTTCTTCTCTTCGAAGAAGACTCACTCCCTGGAGTAACAAGAGAGGACAAAACTACGTCATCAGAAGGAGTCCGCTCCGGAGAGATCTCGCCTCCTTCAAGTCCTTCGTCTTTCTGCTCTTGCGAAGCGATAGGGTCATCCAAGCCATGAAGAGCCTCAATTTGCTCCTCTTGTGACCCGGGCTGTGAAGCAGAAGGAGGAGTCACCTGAAGAGACTGAGGAGGGATAACCGGAGGAGGCGAAGTCTGCACAGCACTTGGTGTTTCAACTGCAGAAGAAGAGAAATTAAAAATATTAGTATCTCCCCAAAAGAAGGGAAATATGGGTTCGTCGAGATTTAAGAAATAATCGAGAAGCTCATCAAACTTTTGAGGAGCAAGCAAGTGATCCACCTGAATCGGACCAATGTCAAAATTACCTGAAGATGTTTGCTTTGTTAGTTCAATCTCATAATTTTGAGCCCCGATATCCTCCAAAGCCTCATCATCAGTAGGGGTAATTACCCCGGTTCTTGTAGGAGGCAGCGAATGAGCACTGGAACCTGTGATGTCAACTTCAGAAGAAACTAAAGGACGTTCAGAGGTAGTAGGTGGTATTTCTTTTTCAGAACGTTCCCCTTCCGCCATTCCGGCCCGCACTCTGGCGAGTTGCTCTTTTCCTTTGGCAAGAGCGGCGCGGGCATCATCATCAAGATAATGTTCTTTAAGAGCAGACTCAGCGTAGCCAGCACCTTTACCACCGAGCATATCGAGTGCTGCTTCCCAAACTTCAGCTAGTGTAATTTCATACTTAGGGCCTAGAAAGGCAAGGCTGCCACGCCTCAAAATGCTGTGCAGATAAAAATCAAATAGTGTGGAGCCAATGTCAGCTTTGGTTGCTTGATGGGCCTCTTCGGCTGCGAGTTTACCAGCAACAGCCTCGTCACGCTCCTTTTCGGCCATAGCAAGTCGAGCTTTTAACATCTCTATCTCCAAGCTTTGAGAGCCGGTCTGTTCTCGCAGCTGTAAAGTTTCAGCGCGATATTCTTCTATGATCTTCTCCTTGTGTGTAAGCTTATCTTCGACTGCCCTTTGACTGGCATGCGCATCTCGTACTTGTTGCTGAAGCATGCTCTCCTTTTGAGAATAGAAAGTAGATGAAGTAGCTAATTCTTCCTTAAGCTTTTCTACTTCCGCTTCCAGCTTTTCATTATAGGAAGCAATACTTCTCATTTCGGCGTCATGCTGTTCGAGAGTCTTCTGCCACTCAGCCTTATCGTTCTCCATTGTGAGCATGGCCTCGAGATTGGCTCGGTTAACCCTCTGAAGCTCGTCAACAAGTTTTTGCCAGTTCGACATTCTATCAATATCGGTCCTGACAGTATCAAGATTTCACAGCATAGCCGATTTGTCGAGAGGAACCAAGTCGAGATCAAATCGAACCCCTCTCAGGCACCACTAAGGGAATCGACTTTGAAGAGTGGGAGGACCTTGCCCAACTTGGCATGCGGGCTGGTTGATGATTGTTTGAATGTCAGAACGAACAGGGGCAGGAGATTGAGCAGGAACATTTTGAGAAACTGTCGGCATTGTTTCTTCAGTAAGTTTAGCCCGCTTGCTAGAAGAATCGTCCATGTGACCTTTACCTCTCTCATCGTGAGTCTTTCTTTTTTGAATATCATCATCTCTGTGGGGAGGGTCATGTCTTTCTTGTTCTCTTCGGTGACGTTCTTCGTATGCTCGTCTCTCGTCTGCTTTCCTGATGGCCCTCTCTTCATCAGATTCTCTGTAAGAGGGGAGGTGACGCCTATAATCATATTGGCTACGCCTCCCGTAGCGCTGGAAATCATCATTGTATGAGCTGCTGCGCCCCATTGGAGAATCTGGAATAAAAATAATAAGCTTTAGAAATCTTTAAAGTATAAGAAGATGAATGCGTAGAAGTGCTGAAAAATCCTAAGTGTTGTGTAACGTGTAAACTACACGCATCAAGTTACAGACCACTCTGTGGAGTAGAGGTAGTGATAACTTGAGTAGAAGGAGTTGACATTTGTTGTAGAGAAGATGTCGCCTCAATTACAGAAGAGATGGTTTTGGAAACATCATCTTTGAAAAGTTCTTGAGAAGTCACAATTAAATCGCTCAACCCCTCGAAAACATCATCACCATCATGTTTTTTGGGACTTGCTTTCTCAACTCCTTCGTTAGCAGATCTTCCGGAAGATCGTGGAGGTTCTTCCTCTTCGATGACTGGGCAAGTACAGACTTGTCAAACGGCCCCGCAACATCCTTTGGAATTGAACACTTCACTAGTGGAGTTTCTATAGAGGTTCCTCCCTGCATGTGCTCTTTAGTAGAGACCGGGGCATCAGGAGTTTCCGTCGGAGAATCGGGAATTTCAGTTGGGACTTCACGAAGCTGAGTGAAGCGAGAGGAATGAAGAAGCCCATATTGATGTAAAAATCCATCATTTAACAAAAACTTTATACTCCTCTCTTCTGCCGCCACGGCGTTCAATCTCTCAAAAATTTGCTTATAGCATGGATCTCCAGAGGGAGGAGGAAGTGCTAAAACAGGAAAAAAGAAGCAAAGTTAGCATTTAGCAACTCAGATTTCGAAAAGCCCAAGAATGGAGAAATAAAAACAGGAAAATCTTACTTCCTACTCTCCAGATGGCATAAAACCCTGGAGGGCAGCGAACAAAGAATACTGATTTAGAAATCCATGAACGCTTTCAGGAAGATCGGTGATGAGTTTGCGGTTTCGAGCACTCCTTATAACTACGATAGAGGGATGATCTTTAATTTTTGTGAATGAGCAGAAGTAGCAGATTTCCTCAAAGCTCGGTAATCGGTCCAGAACACTACTAAATAGCACACATAACCCCATCAGAATGGCATGGCCATTGGGGTGCAATTGGAATGGAGAGATGGATAATCGAAGCAGGAACTGCTGAAGGAAGTCATTAAAAGGTGGTATGGCACCGCTCGAGCACATTTGGCGATTGACAGCAATAAAGCCCGAAGGGGGCCTATCTGCAGTATCATTTGGCCCCGGTAGTAAGGCATCAGCTTCGGCAATGCCAAACTGGGTGAGCAATTGGTTAAACACCCGCTGATTCAGAGTTGTAAAAGTTCTCTCCAGAGGGTTATCCAACAGGTTGGCTACTGGGAAGACATCTTCATCCTGGCCCATCGGTTCTTCTTGTTGAGATGTCATTCTACACAAGCAACTGGATGTTCAAATGCGAAGGTGCATGTTGAAGTGTGAAGTGTTGTGCAGAACTAATGAAAATAACAAGTAAATATAACTGGAATTAAACTGGTCAACGATTAATCGACTATGGTAATTTCAGAACTTGTTAATTTAAAGTTCAAGCATAATATTAGTGCAGGCTGGTCAGTTTCAATTGACTATTTCAGTGTTGCTTTAATATTCTACTTGAAATCGATAGCACTTCGTTCACACGATTTGTTTAAGTTAATTATCTGTTATTAACTAATCTGTCATTTGATATGGGCGGTCGATGACAGTATATTCGTCCCAATTTTCTGTGAATGTTGTATTGAACAGATTGTTAGCCTGCAAGTCAAAATAACCTGTGAATGAATGCAATAAAATTCGACAGTTCAAAGTTTATGCAATGGTTCAAAGTTCGAGCAGAATTCACGCAAGTCCTAACTCGTCAACGGCTCAAAAAATTTTTCCTACGGGTTAAGATAGATCGCTGATTCTATGGCTAGCTCGTCCACGACCTAAGGATTGGGAAGCAAGTTAAGTCAGGTCACTTCGATTTTGAGTTGTTGGTGTTTTGAGTCGGCAGTGCCCTAAGTCGTAAGTCGTAGAAAAAGGGAAAAGCTCTGGTTCAAAGTAATAAGAAAATCTCCAAGTCTTATCTCAGCCACGACTCAAGGCTTAGGTCGTGGAGCATGTTGGGTCGGATCATGGTTAAATCGCAAAGGTTGCTGGATCATACAAAAATGGCCGAGTCATCCCTAAGGCAGTATTCGACTCTATCTGGCCATCTAATCACCTAACTCCTAACCAGTTTACCTTCTAACTTTTAACCCATAAACCATTTCACTCCTAACCCGTTAATCTTCCAACTTTTAACCCATTAACCCAATAAAACTCTCAATCAACAACCCTGGTTTTATCACACCACTAAATCACCTCAAGACGCAAATCATCAGATCAGACAACCCTACATCCATTGATGGTTAGAGTGACCAAACTTGCAAGACTCGAGGGAGTAAATTGGAGGTAAGGACGGAGCGCATAGGTTAATGATGATCGACAATCGGAAGGGAAGCAAGATTGCTTACGTAATGTGGTGTCAAAGATGATTAGAGGAGAGTCGAGTTGGAATCGCCTGTGAGATCTTGGAGATGCGTTACTGGCGGATGCGGTTTAGAGGATCGCTGATAAGAAGTGGGAGATAGGAGGAACGAGTCAAGCGTTTTATATCTGGAAGAGCTGGAACTCGAATCGGCACGCCCGAGTTATGATAAGTCGAAGCACACGACTTACGACTTAAGCGTGTGCTTCGAGGGGCAAATGTTAACCCCGTTCCAGCCTACAAGTTAAGGGGCCCACAAGTTAAAGTAGTCAACGAGTTAAGGCCTATGATGAGCCATGACTTAAGGTGTTTAACGGCTCAGAAAGGATCTACGACTCAGGAAGCCTCACGACTCATCGAGTCACCGACTCAATAAGTTAATGACCTAAAGCTCAAAACGACTTAAAGGGTTACGATTCAAGGGGTTAACGGTTCACAAGACAGACCGACTCAATGCATTACCGACTCATCAAAGGTATTGCCTCAGTGACTCAACAGGTCCACGACTCATCATAAGAAACGACTCAAGAGGATTGACGACCTAAGAAATGACTTGACGACTCATAACTCAGGATGACTCGTCCGCGACTTAAAGCCACTGAGTCGTATTCCGTTGCCACAATGCATGTCCCAGTGAGAATTGACTCGCCAACGACTCAGGAATTGGCTTAGAATCCAGCAAGAGAATGAGCTAGTGAGAAGACCAAATGCTTAATCAGATAAGCCGACCACGACTCAACTTGTCTCGGCCACGGCTTAGCCTGAGTCGGTCACGACTCAGGACTTGGGCGAAAAACTTCTATCCAGATTTGCCTATAAATACATGGCCACCCCCAACATTCAGGGGACTTTTGGCTCATTCATCTCAAGCGCCGTTACTCTGCTGCATTCTGAACTACTTCAACACCTTCAAGGAACTTCACGAAGAAATCAAACATGTCTAACATGTGTTCAAAGATTTGGATCGACATTGAAGTTTAGGCTACTTGTTCTAAGTCACTTGAAACTCAAAGTGTGTTGTAATCAAAGTGTAACTGCATTGACTTGTAATCAAATCGTCAATAAAGATATTCAAAGTGAACGTAGGCTCTCTCTTAAGCCGAACCACTATAAAATTGCTGTTGTCTACTGTTTTTTCACTATTATCTGCTTATAATCTGTTCCCGAGCTATCGGGTGGTGCTTTCACGATCTCACTTCATACACCGGGGTGTTAGCGTTCAAATTTTAGCGTTAACATAATATAATAAAGTGAAATTGTTAACTTAAGAAAAAGGATTGAAGTTATTTGAAAATAAAATTGAAAGGAATAAATGAAAATAAATAAAAAGATAAACCGTTATATGAATAAAAAGAATCAAACAACAAATGTAGGAATGGAATGAATAAGAATGGACTAAAACTATTGATGAAATTGTTATTTGTTGTGGTTGTAGTTGTTGGGTAAGGAAACTTTAATTTTGTTAGGATGGATGAATAATCCATTGTGTTTAATCTAAGACTGTTGAGTAAATGATGCACTTGATGGTTTATTCTTCATTCCGTACAATTTAAAAAGCTTTGAACCCGAACAACTATTTGTTTATTTGGTTGAACGGTTGCTTTGTATTTGTGTGTGTAAGATGTTTGTTGAAATTGATGGTTGTTGTATTGATTTGTTGTTAGTGATTGAAACCACTTAAATGTTTCACTTTATATAAATAGTTAACCCTTTGGATTTTATAAGTGAAACGCAGGTTTGGAAGCAATTACTACAGCTTTTGGTTCCATAAAATAAGCGTAACTTGCCCGACAAATAGGTCCGTTTCGGATTACGGTTTTAGCGCTATTTTATATTTTTCCCGAGTTGGGATATAATATTTTGGATATTATATGTGATATTTCGTTATATTTAATATTTAATTTTCTCCCGAACCTCTCCATACAGAGGAGACTCTGCCAAAATTTTCCGTAAATTTTGAACTTAGAAATATTTTAAAATTGTTTTTCAAACTTTAGTAATTCAAGTATAAAAAGATTTAATGGTTATAAATTGAGATATTTTATCCAAGTTAATTAAATTTATAAATTTAATTTTTTATAAAGTTAATGTTTGAATAAGGTATATTGATTTCTTAGTTCTTTGTTTCCCTTCTTTTCCTTTTCGGGGACGAAAAGTTTTGAGTGAGGGAGAGTGTAACGACCCGTAAATTTCGACAATTTAATTTGTTTATTTAATAGGATTTTAGTAATTTTTTTTAGTAGAAGTATTAAAAGGGGGTAAATAAATGTTAAAATGAAGGCTAAAATAAATTATGTAAATGGTGACTTAAAACCTTTTTATAGAAATTTGAATAGAATTCAATTGAATTAAGTATAAAAGGATTCTTACCTGGGTACAAAATTTATTTATAGGAAATTTATTTATATGTTAATGTAAATTAAGAAAATATTATAATAAATGATAATTCCATTCGTACGGGTATGCGGTTACTATAAGTTGCGGATTGAAAAGGGTTGATTGAATTGAAGTTTATATTTAATTTAAATGGAAATATTAAAGGCTTACATTAACGGAAAATTTAGGTAATAAAAGTTAGCACAAGTGGATAAATAATAACCATATAAGGGAATAACATTAATATAAATTAGGTTGGAACAAATTGGATGTAGAGGAAAAATGTAAGCATTTAATATATTAATTAATGTTGGTTTGATGATAACGTTACTTGGTGATTTATTTTATAGTAATGGAAGTGTGAATCGTAAAGCAATAAAAGAGTAGATTTATGTTAAGTAATAATTTGTGTATACACGAGATTTTGAACGGTGATTGTTAGGTAATAAACCTGTAAAGGCATGTAAGGAAATAGGTAACAATATATATGTTGTTTTTTTATCTAGTATGATAAATTAAGGTCGGAATTCAAATCACAATTAAAGGAGAGTAGGTAGTACGTTATTAGGAAGTAAATATATGAGTAGCTAACAACTATTATAGAAATTCCCTGATTGATTGGTTAATAAATTTATTTGAAATAATGATCATCTAAATGTGAGTAATTAAAATGTCGCGGTCAATAATAAATGTTACTTTAAAAATTTATTTATATATTAACGGAAACGTGAAAGTAAAGCAATAAAAGCGTAAACTTATTATGGTAGGAATTGATGGAATGGGAATTTATCAGTGTAACGCAAACAAATGTTAATACTGTTATAGTATAATGATTGATTGGAAAGCTAAATTTACTTATTTGAATGTAACTTTAGGGTAATTGGATTTAATTAAAAATAAAAGGAAGAGAAAAAAAAATGATGAGATTTAATGTTGAATATTATTTTGAAGATATCTACGTAATAGAGTATAAATCCGATGTTAATTTCATCTATTTAATACTAATAGGTTAATGATAGAATGAAGAGTAAATTTAATGTTAAGTTAATAAGAATTAAGGTAATAATGGGGAATAACGTAAATGTCTTCATAATATGATGATTTGTAAATATAAAGATGGAAATAAAGTTTATTGATATATCAGAACTTAATTGATGATAAAGGTTAATTGCAATCAAATGAGTTAAATATCTAAACGGGAATCAAGCTTTATCTATATATTTGGCTTTAAAAATATGATAGTTGGATTTATTGCAAATGAATAAAAATCAAATATGGAATTATTGCGTCACTTTAAAATTTGAGTTGAAAACTGGAAATATCTATGTGATAAGTTAAAATCAAATGGTAAACCCTTATATTTGAAATTTATGAATGGAATAAATATAGGGTAATTCAAATAAAATGGAAATTTTGGAAATTTATCTATAATTTTGAATTTAATGAAATAAGAATTAATATTGAAATTTATAAATGAATCATCTAAATTTACATTTTTTTAAATCGGTTTAAAATCAATGAAAATGTTTGAGGATTTTTAAGTGATAAAATTTTCCAATACTAAAACTGAAATATAAGAATTGGATTTATTCACTAATTCTTAATAATATAAAAATAGCCATTTTGGTCACGGACTCGGATTTCGACGAAACGAGTTTCATCGGATCCGTAACCGTGAATTATTATAGGGTTTAAAGTTTCGTAGCGATCGGATTTGTCGTTTGATCGTACGAACGCGAAACGCCTTGAAATTGTTTTAATTGAAATCAATTTGAAATCAATTTGAAAATATTGATTTCAGCATAACTTCTTCATACGATTGAATTTGGACGTGAAACATTTTCCATCGCGTTCAGAATATTTTAAAATACCTATTTTGATATATGGGTTTACCAAATTTTGTTTCGGGGTCAGAACGGGCTTTTTGGGCCATAGATTGTTCAGCACGTTTATTTATCTGGTCCATCTACTCTATGTCAACCCTACCTATAAATACCCTGTTATAAACCCTAATTTCTCCCCATTCTCATTTGTCTGTACGTACTGTTAACACTAAAATTTGAACGCTAACACCCCGGTATATGAAGTGTAGTTGTGAAAGCACCACCCGATGATTCAGGAGCAGAGTATAAGCAGAAAATCACAGAAAAAGCAGTGAATAACAACGATTTTATAGTGGTTCGGCTCAAGGAAAGCCTACGTCCACTTTAATTCTCTTTATTGCTAAACCGATTACAACTTTACAACAATCCTCAATTACAATTATGACGAGACAAACAACTAGAACTTTGGTAGAGAAGAATTCTTCGAATCCACGTAGATTGTGTTAGATTTTCCCTTGAAGTTAGTTGGAATGTCTTTTGAACTTGAAGTGTCGGGTGAGTTGAGAATTCAGCAGAGTATTGGCGCTTGAAATGATTGGCCAAAAGTCCCCTTGTATGTTGGAGCACATGCCGTATTTATAGAGTTTTCTGGGCTAAGTCGTATGCGACTTACAGAACTTCACGGGTTAGCTTAACCCGGCCGCGACTTAAGGCAAGTTTTCACGAGGTCAAGGATTTCACAGGTGAGCTTGACTCGTTTGCAACCTAGAGTAAGTCTTCGCGAGTTAACGTGTTACAGGGACACGGGTTAAGACTTAGCAGGTCATGAACCACTTAAAATCAGCAAGCCACTTAGTGACTGTTTCAGGTTAATTTAAGTCGCTTGGACCTCCCTCAGTTAGGTTGTTCGTTTCCTAACACGTGAGCTTGTTAACTCGCTAACCCGCTGGCTTATTAACTAGTTGACTCGTTAGCTTTCTAACTCGTTAACTTGCTATACTTGCTAACTCGCTAACTCGTTAGCTGCTGTAAACTCTAACTCGCTAAGTCGCTGAGTGCATTAACCCGTTAAGTCGTTGAACACCAGGTTGTTACAAACCCCGAGTTGTTGAGTCGTTCCATTCCTCTAAGTCGCCTCTAACCTTAACTCGCGAGCTAATTGAGTCGTAACCAGTTAAGTCGGTCCATTCCTTAAGTCGCGAGGTTTCTTGAGTCGTTAGAAACTTTGAGTTGATGAGTCGCTTGGTCCCTTGGCCCACTAAGTCGCGTAACTCTTAAGTCATGAATCACAACAGGGTTAGCATTTGCCCCTCGAAGTACGCGCCTACGTCGTAGGTCGTGTGCTTCGACTCATCTTAACTCATGCTACCCTGAGTCGTTGAGTCATTGGCGACAAATAAGAGGCTTGAGTCGTTCGTATCGATTCGAGTCCCTCCGCTTGCGTATATAAGCTGGTGAGATGCCTTCTTCTTCCCTTTTACTCACATTCATATCTTAACTCACTTAGCAGATTCCCAAGCTTCCTGAAGAAGAATTCGAATCAACTAGTTCCGATCCACCAATTATTCTCACAACGTAAGTGATTCCAATCATTATCGAACCACGATCTCGGTTGGACTGTGAATCTTCCAATCTCTGTTCCTATCTCGATTACATTGAACCATGACTTTCACGACCTCCATTTACTCCGCCGCTTCCTTTCGCTGTGAATCATAACCTTTAATCATTGATAAACGCGTCGTTATTGCGATTCGCGAGACCGCACTAGGCTTATGATAGATTGGTGGTGACTTGATTTTTAGATGGTTTGGTGGCATGGAGGAATGATGAATTTCATGGAGAAGATGGTGAATTTCCTTATGCAGCTGTTAACGGGTTATCGGGTTGCAATTTGAGATAGTGAAATGTTACGTGGAGGAGAAGTTAGTGAGTGAGCAGATCTGAACGACTCAGGGATCTTGAGCGACTTAGCAAACCTGAACAGTTCTGGAGTTTTGAGCGACTTAGCGTGCTAAGCCGTGCTAGACTTAGGAGTTAGGATCTTTGAATAGCTTGGTCTTCCCAACGACTTAGTAGCTTAGGACCTTCTAATAACTTAGTAAGCTAAGTCTTGCTCGACTTAGGACTTAACCAATTTTTTCGCTGCTGCACAGCCTTGTTTCTTGTGACCTAAAACTTAAGCAATCTTGCTTTGCCTTGATTTGAAGCATCGAACTTTGACCCCTTAACTCATATTGTGACTTAAAGACTTGCATCAAGCTTGACAACTTCAGGATTTTGACAAATCTTGAACATGTTTCCAAACTGAACAGCTTGAATTCGTTTATAAATTGCACCAACTTGTAAGCTAACAACCTGTCAAACACAATTTCTGCAGAGAACAAAGGCGAATATACTGCCATTGACTGCCTATATCAAATGACAGATTAGCCGATAAAGAATAACTATTTCAAATGAATTATGTGAATGAAATGTTGTTAATCAATCAAACTCAAATGGCATATTAGAGCAAAGTTAAAACAATCAACTAGAACTGATTGGTTTGCATCAATACTGCATTTAAACTTTAAGACAACAAGCTCTGAAACCTAATAATCGATAAGTATCGACTAATTTGATTTCAGTTATATTTACTTGTCATTCTTATCAGTTTTGCACAACACTTCACACACTTTTAGGAAACGCGCACCTTCACATTTGAACATCCAGTTGCTTATATAGAATGTCTTCTCAACAAGAAGAGTCGATGGGCCAGGCTGAAGATGTCTTCCCAATGGCTAACCCATTGGTTGACCCTCCGGAGAGAACTCCTACTACCCTGAATCAGCGGGTGTTCAACCAACTGCGCATCCAGTTTGGTATTGCTGAAGCTGATGCCTTACTCCCGGGACCAAATGACACTGCAGATAGGCCCTCTCTCGGCTTTATCGCTGTTAATCGCCAAATGTGCTTGAGTGGAGCCATTCCCCCTTTCAATGACTTCTTACGACAGCTTCTTCTTCGCTTAACTATCTCTCCATTTCAATTACACCCAAATGGTTATGCCATTTTAATAGGGCTATGTGCACTGTTCATGAGGACATTTAATCGCCTTCCCAGCTTTGAGGAGATTTGCTATTTATGCACATTCATAAAATCTAAGGACCATCCCTCTATTACACTCGTGAGAAGCTTGAGAGGCCGTAAATTGATTATGGGTCTCTCTGAAAGTGCTCATGGGTTTCTGAATCAGTACTTCTTTATTCGTTGCCCCCTTGGGTTTTATAACATCTGGAGAGTTGGAAGTAAGTTTCATTCTTTCTATTTGGGCTTTTTCGAAATTCCAGTTGTCGAGTGCTAACTTTTGCCCTTTGCCTTTGCAGCATTTCCTCCTCTTTCAAGAGATTCAAGACATAAGGCGACTTTTGAAAGATTGAGTGCTGTGCCAGTGGAAGAGAGGAGCGCTAAGTTCTTACTGAGGGATGAGTACTTGCACCAACTCGGGCTTCTACACCCTTCTCGATCTATCCATCCTTGCGAAGTCCCTGATTCTCCGGCTGAAGCATTAGATGCCCCAGCTTCCATTGAAGAGCCTGTGCGGAGTGAAACTGCTATCGAGGCTTCACTAGTGAAGTGTTCAACTCCGAAGGATGCCGCGGGGCCGTCTGACAAGTCTGTACTTGCCCCAGTCATTGAAGAAGGAGAGCTTCCGCATCGGGTAGAAAAGACCATCGAAGAAGGAGCTGATGGAAGGAGCCATGCCGGGCGTGATGGTGAAGACATCTTTGGGAATTTAAGTGACATAATAATCATCTCTCAAGAACTCTTTAAGGATGACTCTACCACTGCTAAAATTATATCTTCGGCGGCCGAAACGACCTCTGCTCTTAAGCAAACTCCTTTAGCACAAGAACTGCCATTAGTTACAAAGCCTGTCACTACCCCCCGACTGTCGAGCGGTTCGTCGTTCGGCGCGTATAGTTTGCATGTCACACACACCTTAGGATTTTTCAGCACTTCTATGCACTTATCTTCTTATACTTTAAAGATTTCTAAAGCTTATCTTCTTATTTCAGACTCTCCGATGGGACATAGCGGATCCTATTACAAAGACTTTCAGCGCTATGGATGGCGTGGCAACTATGATTATAAATGCTACCTTACTGGTCCCAGAGAAACCGATGAGCAGAGAGCTGCTCGAAAAGCTAGAGAGAGGAGAGAATATGAAGAACGTCATGAGAGGATAGATGTGCGACATGAGTCTCCTTCAAGAGGCGATGACTCTCACAAACGTAAAACACATGATGGTCGGGGGAAGAGCCACATTGTTGAGGACCCGAGCAAGCGGGCCAAACCTAGTGAGAGGCACGCATCTGCAATATCTGAAAAGTTTGACGCTCCCATCTCTATCGACATTCCTTCCAAATCCCCTGCTCTTGATGGAAGCGCTATTCAAACACTTCTTCATAGGCCTTCATATCGTGTTGAAAGGGGCCCACCGACCCTACAGAGCCGATTCCCGAATTGGTGCTTGAAGGGGGTGCGCTTCGATCTTGATTTAGTCCCCATTGATAAAGAAACCATGTACCAAAATCTTGATGCCGTCAGACTCGATATTGAAAGAATGTCTGGATGGAAAAAGCTCGTTGATGAACTTCAAAGGGTCAATCGGGCCAATATCGAGGCGATGCTAACTATGGAGAACGATAAGTCGGAATGGCAGAAGATTCTTGACCAGCACAACATCGAGATGAAAAACATAACCGAGTATAACGAGAAACTTGAAGCTGAAGTCAAGCATCTTAAAGACGATCTTACCACCTCTTCTAACACTTACACTCAAAGAGAAGTGGTGCTACAAAAACAAATGCGGGATGCACATGCTGGCCAAAGAGATGCCGAAGCTAAAGTTGAGAGGCTAGAAGAGGTCGTAGAGAATTACCGCACTGATGTCGCTCAGTTGCGGAGTAAAATGAGCACCCAAGACATGGAGATTGAAGCGTTAAAAGCTCAACTTGCTAAAACTGAAAAAGAACGAGATGAGGCCATGGCTGGTAAAATCGCAGCTGAAGAATCTATTCAAACCATGGAAGCCAACGTCAGTTCAAATCTATTCGACTTTTACTTTCACAGCGTCTTGGGGCATGGCAGTCTCTCTTTTCTCGGTCCTAAATACGAAATCACCTTGGCTGAAGTGTGGGAAGCTGCTCTCGACATGTTCAGAGGCGCCGGGTATACAGAGGAAGAGCTTGAGGCGCGCTACCTAGATTAGGAAACTCGCGCTGCTCTTGCGAAGGGAAAAGGGCAACTCGCCAGAGTGCGGACTGGGATGGTGGAAGAGGAACGTTCTGAAAAAGAATTACCACCTACTACCTCTGAACGTCCTTTAGTTTCTCCTGGGGTTGACATCAAGGGTTCCAGTGCTCATTCCCCGCCTCCTACAAGAACCGGGGTAATTACCCCTACTGATGATGAGGCTTTGGAGGATATTGGAGCTCAAAATTATGAGATTGAACTAACGAAGCAAATATCTTCAGATAACTTTGACATTGGTCCGATTCAGGTGGATAGCCTGCTTGCTCCTCAAAAGTTTGATGAGCTTCTCGATTACGTCTTGAATCTTGACGAACCCATATCTCCCTTCTTTTGGGGAGATACTAATATTTTTAACTTCTCTTCTTCTGCAGTTGAAACACCAAGTGCTGTGCAAACTTCGCCTCCTCCGGTTATCCCTCCTCCGTCTCTTCAGGTGGCTCCTCCTTCTACTTCACAGCCCGGGTCACAAGAGGAGCAAATAGAGGCTCTTCATGGCTTAGATGACACTATCGCTTCGCAAGAGCAGAACGACGAGGGACTTGAGCGAGGTGAGATATCTCCGGAGCGGACTCCTTCTGATGACATAATTTTGTCTGCTCTTGTTATTCCAAGGAGTGAGTCTTCTTCGAAGAGGAGAAAGAAGCACGGAACATCGAAGAGGAGGGGGAAGAAAATCATTGCTACTGAAGAGGAACAGGAAGTTGCACCAGTTGCACCTCCCTCTCCTTCTTCCCTTATGCCTACAGACCGACCTGAAAAGCTAACCACTCGGCCGGGTAAAGGGTCCAAAGGTGGCAAGAAGAAATGAAGATTCCAGCTTTTAGCTTCTTGTCTTTTGCATGTACTGGTCGAGAATTGTGCGGGTACCGGCCCCTGCTTTTTATTTTGAAACCTGTATCTGCAAAACAATTGAATAAAATGATCCTTTATTTGTACGGACTCCTGTTTGAATTTGAGAATGCATTTATTATTCATTTTTGCACAAGTTTATTTATATGATATTGCAGCGCGCTTATGGCATGTTGTTTGAGCATTACTTTTGCCGATGTGGCTATAACATATTGTATGTGATTATACCATGTTGCCCCCATACCATAAGCTTGCTGCAGTATTTTATACTTCAAGGGGACTTGCACTCTTATTTTCTGAAGAATAATTACTTCATTCTTGAAGAAATTTTTCGTAGAGTACAACTCCCTTCATATAAGTTTTTACGCTTTGTCCTTCGAAGAAATCACTTTTTTCTTTTGCTTATGTACACATTTTACCAAGTGAATTCTTCTATGAGGTAAAGCGGGCCTCTGAAGGATACTCTAACTTTTTTTTTCTTTTTTTTTCTTCTTTTAAAAACATAGAAAGTTGTACCTCTGAGGAGGGATTTTTCACGTTTCAACACTTGGAAGTTTTATTTCAATCTTGGTGAAACGTGTACCTCCAAAGAGTTGTGCCTTTGAAGAAAGCCTTTTCACGTTTCAACACTTGAAAGTTTTATTTCAATCTCGGTGAAACGTGGGCTTCCGAAGAGGTCTTTCTTCTTGATTGTGTCTCCAGGAGGAGATCTTTATTTTGTTTTGCATTTCAACTTTGGTGAAGTGAAACTCCGAAGAGCGGCTACTTCAACTCCTGGTGAGCGGCTACTTCAACTCCTGGTGAAATGTGCCTCCAGAAAGGTCTTTATTTTGTTTGCATTTCAACTCTGGTGAAGTGAAATTCCGAAGAGCGGTTGTAACACTTCAACTCCTGGTGAAATGGGCCTCCGAAGAGGGCTTTTATTTTGTTTTACATTTCAACTCTGGTGAAGTGAAATTCCGAAGAGCGGTTGTAACACTTCAACTCCTGGTGAAATGGGCCTCCGAAGAGGACTTTTATTTTGTTTTACATTTCATCTCTGGTGAAGTGAAATTTCGAAGAGCGGTTGTACACTTCAACTCCTGGTGAAATGGGCCTCCGAAGAGGGCTTTTATTTTGTTTTACATTTCACCTCTGGTGAAGTGAAATTCCGAAGAGCGGTTGTAACACTTCAACTCCTGGTGAAATGGGCCTCCGAAGAGGGCTTTTATTTTGTTTTACATTTCAACTCTGGTGAAGTGAAATTCGGAAGAGCGGTTGTAACACTTCAACTCCTGGTGAAATGGGCCTCCGAAGAGGGCTTTCATTTTGTTTTACATTTCAACTCTGGTGAAGTGAAATTCCGAAGAGCGGTTGTAACACTTCAACTCCTGGTGAAATGGGCCTCCAAAGATTGCCTGGAAGTTACTCTCTCATGGTTGGAGGGTTATGACTCCTCCAATCTTTTTTGGTTGAGTAGAGAACTTTCTTTTTTACGGCATATGCTTCGTTAGAGGTCTTTATCCTCCGAAGAGTTGTGCCTCCAAAGAGGACTTTAGTTGTTCCTTGTCCACTTGCTTATGCCTTTTCAGTGATCCTCTTTTTTTTTTTTTTAAGCTTGCACTCCCTTCTCTTACAAGTAGCTTGTTTAATCCAAAGAAGTGTACTTCATTGCTAGGCCAGTTCACGAGAACGGACATAAGCTTCTTAATTGGATGTTTGTTTGTTCAAACTTCTCAATTTATTAGCTAAAGCACGTTTTCGGCGAAATCATTGACCGTTCAATTGAAGCACTTCTTATCTAGGATTTAAGCTCGGGAATTTTGCGACTTGGAATTTGTTTGTTGAATGATAACAAGAATCACTTGGTCTTGTAATGTGCAAGTTTTGTTTTCATTGCCTGCAAAAATTTAAATCGACATTTCAGTAATACATTTAATGTACTTTTCATATCGAAAATAAAGCAAACATGTAATAATAAGGAACACAAGATTTATAGTGGTTCGGCCAAGAATTTGGGCCTACATCTAGTTTATAGTCTTTCATTATTCACTTGCATCAGTTTTACAATCGGTTTCAATTACAGGATTCATACATTCATAATTCCTTTTACAATATTTCAACAAAGCTATCAAGTAAAGTATGGACGCAAGTGATTGCTGTTC
Organism: Allium cepa; assembly: GCA_030765085.1. Classification (NCBI taxonomy): domain Eukaryota; kingdom Viridiplantae; phylum Streptophyta; class Magnoliopsida; order Asparagales; family Amaryllidaceae; genus Allium; species Allium cepa. The sequence continues at coordinate 74,547,840 of CM060945.1, forward strand.
CAAGCTCTTGGAATTTGATCTCCTTCGACAGTAGTGAGTTTGAATGTGCAGTCCAGAAGCTTTTGACCTATGACATATGGTCCTTCCCAATTTGGCCCAAACACACTTGTCGCTGTCATAATTCTCTTTAGGACTAGATCTTCAATTTCAAAGCTGCGTTGGCGAACTTTGGAATTGAAATGTCTGGCTATCCTTTGCTGATGAGATGCGATTCTGAGCTCAGCCTCTTCTCTTTTTTCATCAAGGAGATCTAGTGCCTCAAGCTGTAGTTTCTCATTCTCCGCTTGATTGAAATGGATTCTTCTATGTGAAGGGACCTCTGTTTCTACCGATATCATTGCCTCTGATCCGTATGCCAATGAAAACGGAGTATGCCCAGTCGCAGTTTTGTGGGTAGTTCTGTAGGCCCATAGTGCCAGCGGTAGCTTATCGACCCAACCACCTTTTGCTCTTTCAAGTTGCTTCTTGATGGTTGACTTGATAATTTTATTTACTGCTTCCACATGCCCGTTTGCCTACGGATAGCCTACTGTTGAGAAGCTCTTTCGGATTTTGAATCGTTTGCAAAAATCTTGGAATTCTTCACTTTCGAACTGAGTACCATTGTTTGTAATTATTTTTTGAGGCACACCATATCTGCAAATGATACTTTTAGTCACAAAACTTATCATCTTTTTTGAAGTGATAGTAGCCAGTGGTTCAGCTTCTGCCCACTTAGTAAAATAATCTACAGCAACAATGGCATATTTAATTCCAGATTTGGCAGTTGGTAACGGTCCTACAAGGTCTATCCCCCATATCGCAAACGGCCATGGACTAACCATCTGTGTGAGTTCAGTGGAAGGAGCTCTAGAAATTTTGGCGAATCTTTGGCATCTATCACATTTTCGGGAATAGTCTGCTGCATCTCGATTAATTTCTGGCCAAAAATATCCGTATCGGAGAATCTTTTTCGCTAAAGTTTGACCACCTAAATGATCACCACATTCTCCCCCATGCACCTCAGCTAGGATTGTTTTGGACTCTTTCCTGGATACACACCGAAGTAACGGTATTGAGAATCCCCGTCTGTATAACTGGCCATCCTGGACTATATAGCGAGAGGCTTTCCTCAGTAGCTTCTTTCGTTCTTTTGAATTTTCCGGTAAAGATCCATTGAGCAGATATTCTGTTATTGGAGTCATTCATGATTCTTGCTCTTGAGACACGCTCATGATCCAATCAATATCCATCTCATCAATGCTCGGAGTCGACAGGACCTCCACTGGAGTTAACCCCAGAAATTGAGCTTCGCCTGTGCTAGAGTACTTTGCGAGAGAATCTACTTTCATGTTTTCTTCTCGAGGAATATGACTTATAATGTAATGATTGAAATCACCTAGGAGTTCCCAAGCCTTTGACAAGTAGGCGGGCAGATTTCCCCCTTTCGCTTGGAATTCCTTCTTAACTTGGCATACAATAAGTTGAGAATCACTGAAGATCTGTAATGCTCGGATGCTTAGTTCTTTAGCAATCCTTAGACCAGCGATAAGGGCTTCGTATTCTGCTTCATTGTTTGTTGAAGGAAATTCCAATCTTAGTGCATAGCATAATGATCGACCTTCAGGGGTCTCGAGTACAACTCCGGCTCCAGAATAGTAGTCGTTTCTCGCGCTTTCGACATATAACTTCCATTGGATTGGGGAATCGTCGATCGTTTCCTCCTCACTGTTACCCTTATCTGTGAATTCTACGATGAAATTCGCTAAAGCTTGTCCATTGATTGCTTTTCGAGGATGGTAAGTGATGTCATATTGACTGAGTTCAATATTCCACTTTAGAAGACGGCTCGAAGTCTCAAGGCGAAACAGGACTTGCTTTAAAGGTTGATCAGTGAGGACTCTGATAGGATGAGCTTTGAAATATTGCTTCAACTTCCTAGATGCAATTAATAGGCAATAAGCGAGTTTTTCCAACTTAGAGTAATTCATCTCTGCCCCAGTGAGTCATTTGCTGATATAGTAAGATAGATGTTGAATCCTCTTGTCTTCTCGTATCAGCGCTGCACTTAAAGCATGAGATGATACTGCCAAGTATATAAGAAGATCCTCGCCATCGCCAGGCCTAGAAAGTATTGGAGGCGTTTCCATATGGCGAATCAATTCATCAAAGGCTTTTTGGCATTCGGGAGTCCAATCGAAGTTTTTCTTTCCTTTCTTTAGGGCGTGAAAGAATGGGATGCATTTATCTGTGGCTTTGGAAATGAACCGACTCAAGGCAGCGACTTTTCCATTGAGACTTTGCAATTCCTTCTTTGTTCTAGGAGCTTTGACTTCCTTTAAGGCGGTAATTTAAGCTGGACTATCCTCAATGCCCCTAGCGCTCACGATGAAACCTAAAAACTTGCCGAATTCCACTCCAAATGAACATTTTAAAGGATTGAGCTTCATTCCGTATTTTCGGAGGACTGCGAACATGTCTGCTAAGTGTTCTATGTGATCCACTGCTTTCTTAGACTTTACTAACATGTCATCGACGTAGTCTTCCATAGTCTTGCCCAATTGCGATTTGAACATAGCATTAACAAGTCTTTGGTATGTTGCCCCTGCATTCTTCAGCCCGAAGGGCATAACTCTGTAGCAGTAAAGACCAACGTCGGTGATAAAGCTCGTGTCCTCCTGATCTGGCTCATGCATCATGATCTGGTTATATCCGGAGTAGGCATCCATAAAAGATAACAATTCGTGTCCCGTTGTTCCGTCTACCAGTTGATCGATCCTGGGTAACGGGAAGCAGTCTTTGGGGCAGACCTGGTTTAGATCTGAAAAATCGATGCATACTCTCCATTTTCCGTTGGCTTTCTTAACCAGCACTGGATTTGAAACCCAATTCGGATAGGTAGATTCTTTGATAAAATTATTCTCCATGAGCCGATCAACTTCTTCTTTTAACGCTGCCGACCTTTCTGGACCTTGAGTTCTCCTTTTCTGCTTCACAGGTGTAAATTTTGGATCAATATTTAGAGCGTGTACTGCAACTTCTGGGGATATTCCGCACATATCGGCATGAGTCCAAGCAAAAACATCCAAATTTGCCTTTAAAAAAGATATTAAGATATTCTGAATTGACACATTAAGTTGTGAACCTACATTCAACACCTTGTTTGGGTCCTTTGGGTCAACAGGTACTGGTATTGTTGTTTCGACTGGTACCACTCTATTCTCCCCTGCACTGACTTTTCTAGGATCCATCTCTTTCCGTGCTCCGCTGTGCTCGCCAGTGCAGGGCCCGCCCTGTAATTGCTACAAGGCTGGCTCTTTGATGCGGACTTGGGCTGCCGCATCCTTTCCCATTTCTCTTTTCCTTGCCTCTCGCAGCTCTGTCAGATAACACTCCCGCCCAGCATTTTGATCCCCTTTTATAACTCCCACTCCATTATCTGTGGGAAATTTAATGGTGAGGCACCATGGGGCCAGAACAGCTTTGAATGCTGCGAGAGTTGGACGGCCAAGGAAAGCATTATAAGCAGAAAATTCGTCGACAATCACAAAAGTTTGCTTGCGGACCACTTTTCTTTCTCCTTCTCCGAGTTCCACAAACAAATCAACGGTTCCTATAGGCTGTTTTGGCTCCCCAGTGAAGCCGGCGATTTTCTGCGATGATGCTTGCACATCAGCCATAGGGATCTTCATTTGGTCGAATGTTTTTTTGAAGAGGATATTGCAGGATGCGCCACAATCAATGAGAACTCTTCTGACAATAGCTGGCCCGATACCAGCCGAGATGACTAAGGGATCCAAGGTAGGAGCTTCAATACTTGCGGAATCACTGGCTCTGAACACAATATCGTCATTGAAAGTTCTCTGTTGTTTCGGGGGCGTAGTGTCTTCCAAAACAAAGACATCTTCTTCGGCCGGTACATATTTCAAAGCCCTGGTATATCTCTCCATCTCACCCCAGCTTCTGCCTGCTGGGTGAGGTCCTCCCGTAATGACATTGATAACAGGCCCTCCGGATTCATGCCCTGTAGCCTTCTCACCTGTCCTGGGTTGATGAGCAGGAGCTCGTTGCCCCTGACTAGTCGAAGCGGGATTGCTGCTATTCTTTTCCACAAATTGTTGCAGCTTGTTTTCCCTTATCAATTCTTCAATCAAAATTTTCAATTGGCGGCATTCATCGGTATCATGACCAGGTTGATTATGAAAGCGACAGAACTTCCCGCTTTGTACAGCTTTTTTCCCGGTTCTCAGAACGGGAGGTTTAGGATAATCAACAGAATCTTTAGTGGCAAGGTATATACGCTCCGGTGTATCTAATAAAGGAGTATATTCCGATGGTTTGAAGGAACGAGGCTTCTTCAGATTTTTCTGTTTCTTTCCATCGTTATTTTCCCTTTTCTGTCCTGTAGATTCACTCTTGCGTGGAGCAGCAATGTTATCTTCAGCTTTTTCTAACACTGCCTTTACCGGTACAGGACGGCTTTTCAGGCGTATGAAATCATCTGCTTTCTTGTAGAATTTTTCAAGGGAATTTGGTTCCTTCATGTTTAGCCATTTTCCAAATTCGCTTGACTTGTCGATGGCCCTCATCAGATAAGTCAAGATCATCCGTGGCTCTGCATTGTCTACCTCAGCCAGTGCTATATTGAAGCGATTCAAGAAAGATCTGATAGTCTCCCCTGGATTCTGCTCTAAACTTGACAACGGCATAATATCTTTGGCTTTTAAAGCGTATAGTCTGAACTGCTCCTTGCATTTCCGGGCTAAGTCAGAAAACTGATCTATAGACCGGACTGGCAGCTTGGTGAACCAAAGCAGAGCTACACCTTCCAGATATACAGGAAAATATCGGCACTTTATTTCATCAGAAGCTCTGGCACCTGTCATGTGCCAATCAAACTTATACAAGAATTCGTTCGGATCACTTGTTCCTTTGTAAGCTGGGATAGTTGGAGGGATGAACTTCCTTGGGAACTCAGCCTTTAAGATTCTTTCGGTAAACGGGGTTTTACTTGGAGCGAAACCCCATTCCTTCTCATATTCATTCCTTTGCATGCTTTCCTTCATGATTTGTCGAACCATTTCAGAAAGATATCCCTCATCATTTCGAGCTTTAGATCCACCAATTTCAGGAAATGTCCGCTCAAAGGGGCTAGCAGCCCTCTCAGGGATGTTTCTTTCTTCATCCTCATGAATGATGCCAGCAAAGTTCCTTTCATTACCCGTTGGTTGACGGTTTACCCCAAGCAAGTCATTCAACTTATTCAAAATTAGGGCATTTTGGGCGTTCTGAGTTTCCAATTGTGCACTTGGGGCATTTATCTGCTGGTTCAGCCCTAAGATTACAGCATCCAACTCCGCTTTTGTAACTCCAACAGGTGGAGTGGCTTGACTAGGTACTGGGGAAGCGGAGGTTCCCTCTTGAACATTTCCAGATCTAACAGATCTACTCTTTCTCCCCGGAGCCATGATTTCAGATAAACTTCTAGTCTTCAGAGAGGTTACTTCAACAAACTTTCGTGGAGCAATGATGACGGTTTGCCTGAGTTCAATTCTCAGTGAAAGCACCAAAAATGTTAACGCTAAAATTTGAATGCTAACACCCCGGTGTATGAAGTGTAGTTGTGAAAGCACCACCTGATGATTCGGGAGCAGAGTATAAGCAGAAAATCATAGAAAAACCAGTGAATAACAACGATTTTATAGTGGCTCGGCTCAAGGAAAGCCTACGTCCACTTTAATTCTCTCTATTGCTAAACCGATTACAACTTTACAACAATCCTCAATTGCAATTATGACGAGACAAACAACTAGAACTTTGGTAGAGAAGAATTCTTCGAATCCATGTAGATTGTGTTAGATTTTCCCTTGAAGTTAGTTGGAATGTCTTTTGAACTTGAAGTGTCGGGTGAGTTGAGAATTCAGCAGAGTATTGGCGCTTGAAATGATTGGCCAAAAGTCCCTTTGTATGTTGGAGCACATGCCGTATTTATAGAGTTTCCTGGACTAAGTCGTATGCGACTTACGGAACTTCACGGGTTAGCTTAACCCGGCCGCGACCTAAGGCAAGTTTTCACGCGGTCAAGGATTTCACGGGTTAGCTTGACTCGTTTGCAACCTAGAGTAAGTCTTCGCGAGTTAACGTGTTACAGGGACACGGGTTAAGACTTAGCAGGTCGTGAACGACTTAAAATCAGCAAGCCACTTAGTGACTGTTTCGGGTTAATTTAAGTCGCTTGGACCTCCCTCAATTAGGTTGTTCATTTCCTAACACGTGAGCTTGTTAACTCGCTAACCCGCTGGCTTATTAACTAGTTGACTCGTTAGCTTTCTAACTCGTTAACTTGCTATACTTGCTAACTCGCTAACTCGTTAGCTGCTGTAAACTCTAACTCGCTAAGTCGCTGAGTGCATTAACCCGTTAAGTCGTTGAACACCAAGTTGTTACAAACCCCGAGTTTATGAGTCGTTCCATTCCTCTAAGTCGCCTCTAACCTTAACTCGCGAGCTAATTGAGTCTAACCAGTTAAGTCGGTCCATTCCTTAAGTCGCGAGGTTTCTTGAGTCGTTAGAAACTTTGAGTTGATGAGTCGCTTGGTCCCTTGGCCCACTAAGTCGCGTAACTCTTAAGTCGTGAATCACAACAGGGTTAACACGTACCTTCTTTCTCAACTCCTCATCCCAATGGCAGACAAAACCTAATTCCCAAATTCCAAAAAATATTTTCAATTTAAAAAAAAAATTGCGGATCTGCAGCAACTTCTGGTCGCGCTTTGGGTTTTAGAGGAGAAAACCCTAGAGCAACTTCGGGTTAGGAAGAAAATGACTCAGGTCGCTCCGGGTCGTTTTGGTGAAAACTCCAAGCAAGCACCGGGGATTTGAGGCGCCACGCCGAAGTCGAACCCGAAGTCGACGCAGGACCAGAATTTTCCATTTTTCAAATTTTCATAACTTTTGCATACGAGCTCGGATTCATGCGCGTTTTGTTTTGCTGGGATCGTATCGGAATTTTTAACGTTTTGGCATAGGTTTGGATGAATTTGGAGACTGTCCAATTTTTGGGTTTAAATTTGGATTTGAATCAATTTAAATTATAAAAGGTGAGTGTTTTAACTCACTCACAACTTCTAGATTCTCTTATGTTTGTTAAATTGACTTAAGATATTAGTAGAAATTTATTTATGTTTGTTTGGCATGTTTTATTCATCATCTCAGTTAAATCACATTTATTAAATATAACTGTTAATTAATTTTATTTATTGCATATAAATTTGACAGTTAGAATTTATTTATTTGCATATTAACTGCTAGTCATAGTTGTGTTTAATTTTTATTTCGTATTAACTGCCAGTTAAATTTACGTTTATTTTTGCATATAAACTGCCAATTAACAGTTATTAAATTTATTTTGAGTATAAACTTAAAATTGATACCAGTAATTTATCACCTGTTATATATTGATGTATTGTTTGAAATTGGATGATGGTTGTGATAAATGATGCATGATTTGATAGATGAATGGATGATTACTTATATTAATTTCAAGTTGCTATGCATTTCATTTCATTCGGGATTTGCGGTTTGAATTGATATACAACCGCAAAAATTTTATTTTTAAATTGCGGATTGAAATGATAAATATCTGTATCGCTTGACCATAGGATAGAGAATTCTATACGAACACCGTCGGTCTATATATAATTATTTTCAGAATGATTTCTATGGTTTGGATTGGATACGGTTTAATAAATACTAAGTTTTGATATTTTTAAATATTTTTATATACATATATAGTTAAATTGTTGAATTTAAGCTATGTATAAATCTGATAAATAAAAATTTAATAAGTGGAAAAATGGAGTTTGATAATTCATATTATATGTTTAAGTACAGGTTTAAGAGATTGTATATATATAGAGTTTTAAGTGATTCAACTCAATTTAAGATTTGAAATATAAATTTGAATTTTTTTGGAATTGAGCTATTTAAAAATTTCACTCCATAAGTTGATGTAAACCTGTTAAATTTGGAGATTTTAAAGGTATGATAATTATAACTGGATTTTTATTCAAGATGAATTAAATGAATATTTCTATTATAAATGAATTAAAAGAAATATTTAGTTATAGGTAATTCAAGTTTTATTTAAATGATTATGGTTTATTATGCTATATTTCAAACTAAATAATAGGACATTTAATGGTTGAATAATAATTTCCTATCTTAAATTTTGAACTGTAATACTTAAGGTTTGAAATATGTGTTAAAAATTGAAGTGGTTTTGGAAATTGAAAGTGATAATTAAATTTATGGCTTATACTTCAATTAAAGAAAATATATTTTAAAGTCTTGGAAATTATTTTTCTTTACAAAGTAATCTTAAGTTAAACCATTTTATTTTATATACTGTTGAATATCCAAACCATTCAAGTTTTAGAGTATGGGTTTAAAGCTATGAATTTCGGAGTATTATGTTTGAAGATTTTAATACAAATGTTTGGTTTCAAGATATGATAAATTTTAAAGCAGTGTGATTTTTGAAAAGAAATATATTTGAAAGCTGATATTATGGATTTGGGTTTTATAAAAATAATATCAAATGAGTTGTTATGGAAATGAAAATGATATCTTATTTATATGGTTTTGAAATAGTTGTTTTATTCTGTTTTGAAAGTAATTATTTTTAAATGACCGCGGTGTTATAATAACGTTTGGTTGTTGAAGAGACCGAGATCGGAAGTTGTCATACTCTCTGCCAACTCCGAAAACCACTTTATCAACCGTGTACGCGGTGGAGATTCCAGAATGAAGTAGGTTGGTGGCGGCGTTTCCTTTGAGGTAAATACATGGACCCAACTCCCGTGAGTTGGCATAAGGTGGCTAAAACAGGAGCGATCGATGGGTTAATGAGGTAGCACCTCTGATCGGACACTTCCCTTCGATACTATACTCTGACTTGGATTTTATTCGGTGGCCACCTTCACTTTTGTTTTCTTTGACGTGGGGAGTTTGTTCGAAGTGGGTGGCAGCTGCGCGCTGCGCATTTCCATCGACCCGGAAGCGTAATTGGTATATCTACACTGGCATTGCCTAGTTGTGCCGTGTCATCTACCCTAGCGTGCCTTATACGATTTTGGTTTTGTACATACCTATGGAGTGCACTCTGTCAACGCCCGGTACGGGGGAGATTACGGTACTGTATAGACTATGGGAATATATTATGTGTTAAGGTGGAAAATGTAAAGCCTTAACGCTATTTAAAAGTAAGTTTATTTTATAAATAGACACTATTATAATAGCAAAATATACTACATAGTAAATAGTTTAACGGATCCTTAAGAGATGTAAATCCCGAACATCTTTTGAGTTACTGCACTCATATTTATTTCTGTTAATTAAAATAACATAAGTTCTTTTAGTTCTGACTCGAGTGTTTTGTCTTTTCAATTTGCTCGGGTCAGTCCGAGCATTTCAGAATTTGAAGACTTTATTTCTGGAGGACGAAGACGGAGATTTTTATTATTATTACTATAGATTATATTCCACTACACTCATATTGTTCCGCTGCATTGTTATATGGTATGTGTACTCTGATGTGTATTGTATAAATATAATCAAAGGTTTTGTAAAACAGCTTCATGAACTGTATATTTTGATTATTATATTTTATCCTTCCGCTGTGAGATTCTGTTTAGTTTTTTTTCTTCTCTGTTTTTCTTATTTACCACATAACAACCCATCCTTCCGTATGCTTTGAATTGGCATGTGTGTCGATTTTAAGCGTGCGAAAAGGCAGATGTTACAGCAGACATCCTCGTGGGAGGACGACTGACAGGATATGCACTGGAGATAAGATCTATACGGAACTCTATTGCCCTCTTCGGCGGCAATCTCGAAATAGGCTCAAAAACATCCGAAAAATCACAAACAACTAGAATATTATCTATGTCATCCTCAGATTCGAGAGAAGATATAAAAGCATTCGAAGTATGATCCATGCTTCGAAATATAATAAATAATTGTTCACTAGCATCGGGATGCTTGACATATAAAGTTCTTTCGGTACATAGGATTTGAACTTCATAACGGATGAGCCAATCCATACCCAATATCATATCAAAATCAACATGATCCATAACATGCAGATTCACATGAAAGGAGAAACCACAAAGAATAATCTCAACATCAACACACAACAAACCAAGACTAGCGGATCCACCGATAGGATTTACGATCCTCAAAGGGTCGCAAAGAGTAATAACATCCAAATGAATAATATCATCTAACTCCTTCGATACGAATGAATGTGACGCAGCCGTATCGAAAAGAACTCTAATAAAACGGCCACGAAATAAAATAAAACCTCCCAAAACAGAAGGAGTAATACCTTTCGGTGGAGAAGAATCACCCGAAGCTTTAGCAACATTAAGCTTCCCAGATTTGAGATCCCTAGAAGCAATAGGGCAATCCGTAATCTAATGACCCTCTTTCTTACAATAGCGGCAAATGAGAGGCTTAGGATAATTACAGTGAAGATGATCCAGAGATCCATAATTGTAGCACGCCCTCTGAACAGAAGGTGCACTACTCGGCTGAGAACTAGAGGTAGCTTGCTTCTTCTTCTTCTGATTAGAATTTGGCTTACGAAATGGGAACCACTTCTTGTTGGCGTCCTTAGAAACCTCAACATCATCACCACTATCAGGTTCCTTTTCAACAGCTTCAAGACAAAGAGCCGAATCAACAAGCTCCTCAAAAAAGATCTTAAGCTGAAGCAAAAGAACTTTCTTCAAGTACTTCTTCAAACCATCAACAAAACGAAGATTTTTCTTCCGTGGAGTGTTAATGAACCTAACTCCGTATTTGGACAAGGCCTCAAAAGATGCAACATAATCAGAAACTAAGGACTTTGCTTGCTTCAACTCAAGGAAACTATGAGCAAGATTAGCCTTTTCTGATTGAGGAACGAACTTAAGTTCGAAACGTTCCTTAAACTGAACCCAAGAGAGAGCGGACTCATCAACTTCCGAAATAAAGAGCTCATACCAATCAAGTGCACGCTCTTGCAACATACTAGATGCCACAAGAACACGATGATGATCCGAACGATCCATCCGAGAGAATATGCGCTCACAGGTGCGCAACCAAGTCTGAACCTCCATAACACTTTCCGATCCCTTGAATGGCTGACCTCCAAGGTTTGAATAGTCACTACATATGCGGGCGCAGGCAGACTTCTGAGCAGGAGCTGCGGGAGTACCAACAGGAGGCTGAGTACCCCGAAATAGCTCCATAAACTTAACAGCTGACATATAGACACCGTCCGGATGAGAGCCACTAGACGGGCCTGCAGAAGAACGCTTCCCTCTACCTCTTCCAGCCATAGACTGAGAGACGAGAAGGTAAACATCAGTTCCAAACCCGTTCCCATGCTTGACCTCTTCATTTGCTTTGGACCGTGATTATTTTCAAACCCGGTCCTCTTTCTCGTTTCATTTTTTTTTAAAACCCGTTCCCCTTTTGTTTTATTTTTATTTTCAATTAAAAACCCTAGTACCAAATGAACGAAAGATCATGGCGGCTTCTCTCGTCCTACCCCCTTCTTCCCAAATTAGGATCTCATTCGTTTTTGGCTTTGCTCGTCTCTATGATGCTAAATTCGTCGACAAGGTGAGTTTGCTCACATCTAATTATATCTCAAGTTAGTTTAAGGATTCGAATTCTGTGATTTCGTTCGTATTCAATTGTTTTGCTTGGCCATTCGATTTTGTTTTAATATTGGAGATGATTCTGACTTGATTCGATTTTGCTCGATGTTGATAAATTTTTTATGACTTCGGCAATTACTGTAGTCGGTTGCGAATTGGGTTTGATCATGTGGATTTGACTTGTTTTGCCTTGTGCCTTAGATAGTCTGACCATTGCGTTTCATATGTAATGTTGCTCCATTGTTTTAGCTGGTTTTTGATTAAACTTGTTTTGTGCCATGGTTCCTCTGATGCATTTTCTGGTAGCACTTTCGTCTTTGGCACTGACTTGTTAAATGACGGTCGTGTCACTTGTGTTGGTTTTATTTGAAACTGCTAAACATTCGAACCCCTGTCACTTGATAATTTCGGCCAATTGACTTTGTTGGATTTCGATTTTTGATTTGGTGATAAGGTTTGGAAATAATTTAAAAAGAAAACAGTTACATTTGAATTTATTTGACGATGTGATTTGTTTTGGTTAATTTCGGTCATTATGCCTTTGACCTGCTGCTTGAACTTGTTATACATATGAATTGCACGAATATATACTGCACTTGTTTCACTGAAGCATCGAGCTCAGGTGGTCTTCACGTATGTGCAGTCTGTATTTACATTGCCTCTGATCTTGACACATGAACTATACTTCATGTTAATCTTCACTATAACATGCTGCATCGTGTATGTTTGATTGCTCCTTGAATCCCTTGAGTCTGCAGTTGTAAAGTTTTTGGCATCAAGTGTGGATGCCCTGACTGTCATAGGTGCACTCACTATCAGTTGCTGTTTTAGTTTTCACTACAACCTTAGTTTAAATATCAAGTTGAACTCATATATGTTGCTTGGTTGGTCTGCAACTCCTTGTAGCCACCTCTGTTTCATTCCTGTCCCCATGCTTGAACTTTGATTGGTTGAAGCTCTGTTTGCCTGGTTCACCTCTGTCGATTTCAATGGTGACTGACACTGCTCAGTTGCTTGTATCAACCCCATTTCCAGGTTACATGTAATCTTGTTGAAGTTGTTGAACTAGTGTGCTTGTGGTTTGCTGTAGCAATTCATCACACTTGAATTGCATTTGAGTTTATTTTCAAACCCATCTTCTTGCTTCTTACTACTATGTGCACTTGATTTAGTTGTACACTTACTGTGCACATTTCATATCATGCCCCTGATATTGTGCATATCATTTTTACCATTATGTCATTCAGTTTGTATTATTATTTCATCATGCTTGCTGTTTGACCTGCTGCACTATATGTTGTGGTTGATTCATTTACGCATCTCTGACTTGCCCACTTACTTCCTGACCTGTAGCACTATTTTTTTTTAGTGCTACTGTGTTACATAGTCACTGTACCTTGTAATCACCCTCCTTATATATATATATATATATATATATATATATATATATATTTTTTGTTGTACACAGCCTTGTACACTTACTCATTTGAGTTGCACTGCTTCTCGATTTCACCTCTGATTCATTTTGACCATGTGCAGTCTTCTCATGTGCACTTGTGTATGCTCGGTACTTGTTCAGGTGCATTTATACGTTTCTTGATTTTGTTTTGTTGTACATGACTTGTTACTTTACTCTTCGTCTTGAGTTGAGCCTAAAATTCATTGGGCTTGACCTCGCATTTGTCTCTGCATTTTAATCGACCCTCGGCCTTATGACATTCCCAGCGAGGCTTGTGTATTTTCATTGGATACATCATCACTGTAGTGGCAAGGCAGTGCACGCAAGCGTGAACTAAAGCCACACTGTATGGTTTTATGATATCTATCTTGTTTTGATTAATTGATCTTTTGCATATTCCATATGCTGTATTGGCGAGGCAGTGCACGCGTGCGTGTACTGCAGCCCTACTCGACTTAATATTTTAATTGATATTTAAATGTTTTGAACTGTTTTGTTTATTTCAATTCAATATTCTGAATTGCATTCTGATTTGGTTTAATTACTGTCGTCTATTCATTATTTAATTATTATTGCTTCTGTGCACTAATAACTGAGTTTGAATTAGACTGACCCGAGTATTATTTTCTTTTGAATTTAATACTCGGGTCAGACCGAGTATTTCAGGTTGTAGATATTCTGCTTTGGGTTGTTGCTAGCGCTATGAAGTTCTTTCATATCTTTTGGAGTAGTCGTCGTCATTTGTAGTAGTCTGTAAAATTGTATAGGAAGATATGTATTCATATATATTAAATACGTTAATGTACTTGTATATGTAACTTCCTTAGTCGACTGTTGTAGTTGTATCATATGTACCGTGTCATATGTATTGTAACTGACATCAGTTATTGTATGTATGAGACTTTCTGTTTGATTTGTGTTCCGCATTATATTATCTGTGTGATATTTTATATTTACTGTTCTAAACTATTACGAACCATCGTAGTTCGTTTTATACTGGAATTGGGGTATGTCGATTGGAGAAAATAAACCAGAGATGAAAAATGAAAGAAAATATATTTATATACCACTCCCATTGAGATAACCAATACTAGTATAAGGCCTAACTATTGATGGTCGCTCCTCAAAAGCCTTATTCTCCGTGCGAGTTGACAACACTACACCGTAGTGTTCTTGGCTAGCGTGGGTATAGAGGTGGGGCGTCACAGCTTGGTATCAGAGCCTGGGGTTTAGAACAAATATAAAACATAACTTAGATAGTACATGTGTTACAACTATTTGTCGATGTTTTATCTCACATCTTTATCTTAAGATCATCTTTGATTGTTAGGTATGAATTCCTAACTCTTTTTCATGAGCATTGCTGCAACTCTTACCCACTTCGACTTGAGCTAGCATTGTTTATTCAAACTGCTGTATATATGCATTCTTGTCTCTGATTCGTGTACTTAATGCAGTCTCCATGCAATTGGGTTGTGAGTATCAATCTTTGAGACAAATTGCATTTCAATTGTCGACTCTGTCTGTTTATCCGACATATTGCATTTCAATTGTCAACTCTGTCTATTTATCCATGGTTCGTTGGCTTTCATGTGCCTCTCTCTGATAGTTTTAAAATTTCTTTGGTATAAAAGAAATTGTCTTGGACTTTGCCTTGTCGATATCGACATTGACTTGACTTTTACTTTTGTTAAAGTCATTCATGCATTTATGCTCGTTTTGCTTCGTTTTTCCAATTGTTGATCGATTCTTCTTTTCCGATCAGTTGTTATCACCTTTGTCCACTTTGATAACTTCTATTTCAGGAATTTTTGGGTATTCCTACTTTGATGGATTTGGAATCGAATTCTTTTGATTTTATTTACGTCTTCGAATGTGAATCTTAGTGAATTGATTTGGTTTTCGAATTTAATCGATTCTTGATTATTTCCCGATTTGTTGCTATCATTTATTAGCCACTTTGATGACCTTTTCTTCGGGATTTTTGTGAACATACCTTTCGATGAATTCGGTATCGATTTCTTTGGATTCTATTCACGTCTTCGTATGTGAATTCTTGTGATTTATTGTTTCTACAATCATTTTTGTGATTTGTCACTTTAAAAATATAAAGGTTTCAATACTAGTAGTAAATATCAAAACTCTTTTATCAAAATGTTTTCAACTCTATTTTCAATATAAAACTCTTTTTCTCAAACCGTTTTCTAATCTACTAGTATACACAAGCCTTTACCTCACTTGGACGAGAAATCTAATTAAACGGCTTAGTAAAACAAATGGTATGAAACGCTTGCGTTTGCTTCGTCGGTTAATTCTTGGACTTGTTCAATTGAACCTCATGTGACAATTTTCTAGTGAAGATTTACAATTTGTTCGTAAATATTTAAGTTAAGCTAGTGGTTATGGGACATGAAGCTAAACTTTTATATTTACTAACTTAGTGTAATTGACACTTCTCGTTGATCATGACGATCATTTTTACGGTTAGACTAGGCCTCAGCGGTGTGATTTCGTCTCACACATATCTCTTGGGCTTTGGGGATTGTCTAGACACCATTTGTGTGATTTCGTTCACACATACCTTTTCGGTTAGACTAGGCCTCATCGGTGTGATTTCGTCTCACACATATCTCTTGGGCTTTGGGGATTGTCTAGACACCATTTGTGTGATTTCGTTCACACATACCTTTTCGGTTAGACTAGGCCTCATCGGTGTTATTTCGTCTCACACATATATCTTGGGCTTTGAGGATTGTCTAGACACCACTCGTGTGATTTCATTCACACGTACTTTTCTTTTGATTGCGAGGTTAGTTTTGACCTCAATCTGTGTGATTCCGACTCACACATGTGGGGTAGCGCCCCACGGTCTTCGGGCCATTCGTGTGTCAAAATTAATGGCTTGCAACCATGAGATACGTCTCATTATGCGTTGCACGTGTTGATGATTTTTCATGCTCGCGTGTAGGTGAGATTCCGTTCTCCCGTTCTCGCTTTGCGTTGCACGTGTTGATGATTTTTCATGCTCGCGTGTAGGTGAGATTCCATGCTACCATTCTCGCTTTGCATTGCACGTGTTGGTGAGTTTTCATGCTCGCATGTAGGTGAGTTTTCGTGCTCCCGTTCTCGTTATGCGTTGCACGTGCTGATGAATTTTCATGCTCGCATGTAGGTGAGTTTTCGTACTCCCGTTGTTGCTTTGCGTTACATGTGCTGATGAGTTTTCATGCTCGATGTAGGTGAGTTTTCGTGCTCCCATTCTCGTTATGCGTTACATGAGTTGATGAATTTTCATGCTCGCGTGTAGGTGAGCTTTCATACTCTCCTTCGAGTTTTCATACTCCGTTTGAGTTTTCATACTCTGTTCGAGTTTTCATACTCCGTTTGAGTTTTCATACACTGTTCGAGTTTTCATACTCCGTTTGAGTTTTCATACTCTGTTCGAGTTTTCATACTCCGTTTGAGTTTTCATACTCTGTTCGAGTTTTCGTACTCCGTTCGAGTTTTCATACTCCATTCGAGTTTTCATACTCCCGTTCGAGTTTTCATACTTTCATCTTGTGATTTCTGGATTTCTTGTGATGATTTCTAGAATTTGTGCTTCACCAATTTTCGTGATTTCTATTGATAAGTTTTATCAATTTTCGTGCATTGGTGAATTCGCGTGTTATTGACTTGTTATGAATACAAGTTTAGGGTATGATACCCCTTCCTATCTTTGAGAAGATTCTTGTGACATTTTTGATGAATGAAAAATTCATTGGTATTATATTTTGATGCCAATTATTTCGATGAAATTTTGACATATGTCGAAGTTGCTACTGACGTTGCTATTTTAATCACGTGTTTTAAAAATTTGTTATTCTTCAAAATTGTTTCAAAATTAAAATTAAAATTGTTTTCAAAAATTTTACAGTTTACGCTTTCAAAAGAATGAGGAAGCGATTTAAACGTTTCAGAAAAATCGAGGACTATGACCCCTTTCTTTTACTGATTCGCTTAATTCCGTACTTGTCCGTTTGAGAATGTGAAATGTTATTTTTTTAAATACACAATTATGCACTTTCAAGAAAACGATGAAGTGAATTAAACGATTTAGTAAAACTCGTGGTTATGGGTCATGTGCGTTTGCTATTTCGGTTAATTCCGGACTCGTTAATTGAATAATTTGTGATTTCTAATTATCGTTTTTGATAATCAGATATTTATTGTTTCTAATTATCGCTTGTGATAATTAGATATTTGAGATTTAATTATCGTTTGTGATAATTAAATATTTGTGATTCAAGATTTGATTTTCGTTTTGATAACTGAATATTTGCTGATTTGAAATTTGATTACCGTTGTGGTAATTCCTGATTATCGTTTTTTTTATATAGTTAGATATTTGTGTTTTCTAATTATCTTTGTTGATAATTAGATTTGCTGATTTTGCTGTTTTCTAATTATCGAATCGGTGATTAGATATTGCTGTTTTGTGATTTCTGTATTCTGATTATCTATTCGATAATTAAATTTTGTTGAGAATTTGTGAATTTCTTTTATGAAATTAAGAGATTTCTTTGGTATTTTTTGTTTGCGTCAAAATTGGACACAACACTCTTCGGGAGTCGTTGAAGAGATAATAGTCAAGAATGCAAGTTCAAAACAGATATTATCTAACAAAAAACTCCAATCAACAGCAAAGAAAATGCGTAGACAATCGATATATAGTGGTTCGGCGTGTTGCCTACGTCCACTGTGAAGTTTTTTGATATTTTATTGATTCTCTTTCAATGATTACAAGTTGTTACAGCGATCAACAGCAAGTTACAACTGGAAATTCGAAATCAACAATCAAGTTATGATATAGGTTGATGGAGATCTTGATCCGGCAGAGTTTGGGCGTCTTAGAATCCAAAAAGTCCCTTTTCTAATGGCCCTGGGGCTCTATTTATAGGCGTAGGCTGCTGATATCTCGCTGAAAACTCGGGAGACCACATCTGGCACGTGAGGGGGCCCACACGCACGGTCTCAGAATGTTTGGGCCCACTTTGGCATCGGTTCGAACTCCATTCGAACCGATCAAGAATTCATCCAATCGAGGTGAAATTTGGCGTGGACATTCTTCAACATGTACGCAAGCTTCAGTGAAAATTTCGTCGCATTTGGATCAATAGGTTGGGAGATATCATGGATTCGAAATTGGGTTTTTGGCAGAGCTGTCTGGTCCGAACCCATGTATTCGAAACGATGGTTTCGAATCCATCATGGCACGCGGCTTCGTGATGACGTGGAGCGCAAACTTCGAATCGATCCGGACTTCACTCCGTGTTGACCGCTTCGACTCCATGTATCTCGGCGCATTCGAACCGATGGAAGACACGTCATCTTGGTTGGTTGACCCAGTGGGTTCGAACGAAGTTACACAGGATGGGTTCGAAGATGGTATCACAGATGGGTTCGAAGAAGGCCTCTGTGATGGGTTCGAAGCATGGCTTCTGTGACGGGTTCGAACTTGTGTTCCTTGGATGCACATGAGCTCTGCAATCCCTCCATGGATACGAGGCACATGGATTCGAACACGATGGAGTCGAAGGTAATGGAGTCGAAGGGGAGGAGCTTTGATGGTTTCGAAACCGATGGGTTCGAATGTCCTTCGGTTCGAAGGTGATGGTCTCGAGTGGTGCAGGATGATGGGTTCGAAGACGCCCATCATGGTGGGTTTGAAACCAGCATGTTCCCTCCAAGTTGAACCGATCATAGCTTGAGCATGCGAACTCGGATTGACTTGAAATTTGAAATGTTGACTCCTGTGGTCTTTCTTGCCGTGTCCTATCAATTGTAGCTCAATCTGGACTCGGATAAAATTCAGTGATATCCATGGCGAAAGGAAGTACGATCAACCTCTGAGGCGAACTCTCCTTCGTTTTCGATCGATCTTTTGGTATCGTGGCTATGCCGAAAAGCGGGATAACATTTTGCCCCCCAAAGTACGTCTTGTGGGAACATGACGTGCTTTGAATAGCTTCCACTTCTCTCTGAACAGTCATTGCTTTCTTTTTTGTCGAAACTCGTATGTTGTACTGCTGTAACCTTGCGTTGATATGATTGATTGCTGTAGAATAGTTCTTAGCCGTTGGCTGTCGCATTTGTAACAGGATGAGTGTTTGATACCTGTGAATATTCAAAATCAAATGTTAGTCCGACATGTATGCGCATATGTTAATTTGACCCCTGTTAACGTCGTGCGTCCACGAGTCGTTGTCAGTTTGGTTTGCTATAGAATTTCGTATCGATTCTCTCCTGAACCGATTTTGAAATTTGAATTGAGACAACGCTTGGTGGTTGTTTTGAAAGGTTCCTTCGTATCGATCCTCTCCTGAACCGATGTAGAAGGTTAAAGGAATCGAATTTGTATTGCGCGAGCGTAATATTTCGAACCGATGCATTCGAGCATTGATGGGTTCGAAATCCACGTTTGTATGGACGCGGTACGCTTGCTGCTATGATGGATTCGAAATTGACATTCGAAACGGTCTAAAAGGATGGAGTATACTTGTGTTGTGACGGGTTTGAAACTGACATTCGAACCGATGTGAAGGGATGGTTTCGAGACTTTTGTTCGCGGCAGTGGTCCGTGCGCTTCACACGATGGAGCCTCAAACGTATGGGTTCGAAAGTGGGTTTCGAACCGGTTCTGCTGTGACGACCGCCCATGACTCCCGCACGGAAACAAGGGAATGGTGCGCTGAAAGTGTGCCAGGCAGCCATGAGTGACCGTCAAGGGTAAAATAAACTTCGCAGACTCTATTGTAAAACTCACAGCGCATGGATAAAATACAATAGAGAAATATAATATAGTGAAGCTCCCATAGAACAGAATATCATCATCTAATCATAATAGCTTTATACATGGTCTGAATCATGAATACAAGAAGCCTCACTACATAGCACTCAGAGTAATCAACAATCAGCGGAATATCCAGTACATAGAATATGAAAATAATATGTAAAGCCTCCTGCTCGTCTTCGTCATCATCAGCGTGAGCCACTAAGATCAGCACCTGCCACCTGTCACCTATTCTGCTCATCCCAAACATGGATGAACAGCCCAAGGTAATAAGAGGATACATAAAACCTTGAGTCAGACAACAGTCTTAGTGAGCAGTAAATCAACTATCAAACATACCAAAGGATCATAAAGGATAAAAGGAATAGGAATCCAAATCATCCCACTCCACCGCTTTCTACAGTGATAGCCCCCAGACACACACTAAGGAGAAGCAAGCATAGCAAAGCAGATAATTAAAGTAAAGCAATAATCACTCGAGTCAAGGTCGATGTTTTCCAAATACAAACCCCCATGGCCTAAACCAAGATCAGATAAGCACCCAGAAAAACACCGCCCTTGAGACCGAACGATGATACAACCAAACATCCATGACTCTGGCTATCACTGTTATCATTGCCTTGATTTTATCGTTAATTGAATGACCGACTCATCTTTCAACCATCCGTCAAGGGCTAATGGCAACCCCGGTTCTAGACATAACTCCGCACGTCACCGTGACCCGTGCCTAGGTATAACGGATCTACCCAGAGTACTAGCACGTCATCATGACCCGCGCCTAGGTATAACGGATCTACCCAACGTACTCTTGCTTTGAGCTTGCTAGAACCTTCAATAACGACAAGATCTCAGCCTTCTAGTCATCCTCCTCGACGACTATTCCCATTATAGCTCAAGCACCTCTCGAGCCCACCATTATCCACCAACTCGAACCGCATCATCGAGTAATCAACATGCTTGGGATGATCCCGTCTGGATTAAAACAAGGCTTCCACATCATGCTTTTCTCCAACGCATCTTAGCAAAGTCCATCTCAACATCATACTTCGCCTCAACATATCATGGCAAAGTCCATTTCGTCATCATACTTCGCTTCCTCTAACTATAGCAAAGTCATCGAACCCATCCATATGAGCTTCATCATTCGCTTCATATGCCATAGCAGCTTTCACCATTCAAGAGCCTTTCCACTTAGCTTTTGAATCATCTTCAACCATCTTGTCCCAAATCAACTACAAGCTAACTCGAGACAATCAAATCAATCATACATCCAAACAATCAAGCATTCAAACAAGATCTAATCAAGCAATATCAACTATAATGGCAATTTCGTAAATAAATGAGCATAAGTCTAACATATATGAAATCATGGATTTTAGCATAGATCTATCAAATATAAAACATGGGTTTTGTCTCTATAACTTGTTAATTGAACTTGCATAGGTAAACATCTTCAAAAGTAATGAATCTAGTCTTGGAACTAAGAAAAATGCATGAAATCTCTAACTTTAGCACTCAAACAAGCCACCAATCCAATATACTCCTTTGGGTCCGCGTGAGAGATAACTACCACTCACCGAATCACCCAAACACTTCAACAACTATAAACTAAAGATCTGGACAGCAAGGATTCAAGCTCGATTCGTCGAAATCTCGCTTGAAATGGTGAAATCTAGCTTCGTCGGATGAAGATCTTCAACTTTGGCTCTTCAATCTTCGATCTTGATCTTCGATCTTGGATGGATGTTAGCACTCGATCAAAGTGGAGAAAAGAAGTGAAGAAATGTTGTAGTCGAGCTCTCAAAATGGCAGCACTTCGTCGCTTCAAAAACCGGTGCCAAAAAGTGAGCCAAACTCCTCTATTTATAGGCTGATTTCACCCTTAGGTCGTCGTCCAGTTTTAGGTCGTTGCCGACCTAAAGATCCCCGACCTAACTTAGGTCGTTTACGACCTAAGTCTCAATAGTACATGCAACCTAAAACACAGCCGCCTTCCTTAACTCGAACCAACGACCTACGACTTATCCAAACACACAAGATCTCACGACCTAACTCCTATGCGACCTAACAAACAAGGCCGACTTAGCACACACATGCACTTACACGACATACCTAGCTGCCGACTTAAAAGCTTACGATCTAACACATAAGCCTCTATACGACCTAACCTAGTCACGACCTACCGAGCAACACGAGTTACGACCTAACAACTCATAGAGGTCTTCCTTAGGTCGTCTAACGACCTAACTAACCTACCGACCTAACTATGCTACGAGCTAAAACATGACGACTTAACTACTAGGCCATAACTCGTCTACGACCTAACTTCCTTAGGTCGGTCCATACTTAGGTCGGTCAGAAATCATAACTCGTAATTGTTAGGTCGTTAACCCTTGGTCGCTAACTATCTTAGGTCGCTCAACCGACCTATCTACCTTAGGTCGCTCTACCGACCTATCTACCTTAGGTCGTTACCTCGGTCTAACACACTAACTCGGCCACACCTTAAGTCATCCAAATCTCTAGGTCACTAACTCATCCCAGCCCTTAAGTCGCTCATATCTATAGGTCGCCTACGACCTAATACTTAACATGTTAACTCGTCCAAGTCTATGAGTCGTCCCACATCCTAACTCGGCCACTAGTTAACTCGTTAGCTATAATAACTCGGCCACATGACCTAAGCTCCTACCGACTTGACATCACACGACCTAAGACGCTAAGTCGGTCACGACTCAACTCCGAACGACCTAGGCTACCCTTCAACCTAAGCCTCTACACGAGTTAACTACCATACGACTTAAGCACTAACGACTTAAAGACAACAACAGTTTTACGATCTTTCGATCCGTAAAAATACGGGTCGTTACATTCTCTCCCCCTTAGGAATTTCGCCCCCGAAATTCCAAACAAACAAGAGCAATCAAAATTATTCCACATGCCTACCATCCATAGTAATCAACAAACCATGCATCCAATTACTAACCTAGCATGCAGAATTCTAAGACTAGAACAAGCTACAAATTCATGAGATGTCACGACACCTTAGGGCCATACCTCGAAGAGTTCAGGATGAGCTGCCTTCATCCTCTCTTCCTCCTCCCACGTACAGTCGTTAACATCATCACTCCATTGTATCTTGAGCAACGTAATCGTCTTCCTCCTAAGCTGTTTCGTATCGGTTTCGACAATACGAAGCGGCTTACGAGGTCTTCTAACAACTGGATCAACCTCCAAATCTTCACAGCTATCAGCAGAAACCACTGTGCTCGAGTCGTGCACATACTTCCGTAGATACGATACATGAAAAACATTGTGCACACCCGCCATCTTTTCTGGTAACTCCAATCTATAAGCGAGCTTTCCAATTCGCTCGATAATCGGGAATGGTCCAACAAATCTCGGAGTCAACTTTCCTTTCTTCCCGAATCGAATAACATTCTTCAGTGGAGAAATCTTCACAAAAACCATATCTCCTACGTCGAACTCCAAATCCTTTCGACGTTTATCTGCATAATTTTTCTACCGATCCTGGGCTGCCTTCATTCGTTGCCGAATGATCTCTATGAAATCCGTAGTCTGACGAATCATCTCTAGCCCAAGCATCAGTTTTTCTCCAGCTTCCAACCAACATGTCGGAGAGTTACACGGTCTTCCATACAAGGCTTCATATGGTGCCATACCAATACTTGACTAGTAGCTGTTGTTATATGCAAATTCCACCAAATGAAGATGATCTTCCCATGATCCTCCGAAATCCAAAACACATGCCCTCAGAAGATCTTCCAAAACTCGGTTGACTCTCTCAGTCTGACCATCTGTTTAGGGATGATAAGCTGTACTCAAACACAACTCGGTTCCCAAAACTTCCTGGAAGCTCTTCCAAAATCCACTAGTGAACAATGGGTCTCGATCACTCACTATACTCTTCGGAATACCATGGAATCGAACTATCCACTTAACATACAATTCAGCCAACTTCGATGCAGTCCTAGTTGATCGAACAGGAATAAATCTTGCACTCTTAGTCAAACGATCTACAATGACCCAAATCCCTTCATTTCCCGTTCTGGTTCTTGATAGACCATCGATAAAATCCATCGATATTTGCTCCCACTTCCATGTAGGAACTTATAACGGCTGAAGCAATCCACTGGGCTTCTCCTGCTCTGCTTTAACCAACTGGCAATTCATGCACTTGGAAATAAAATTTCCAACATCCTTCTTCATACCTTCCCAGTAATAGGTTCTCTTCATGTCCCGATACATCTTATTTCCTCCAGGATGAATTGTCAACTTCGAGTGATGACTTTCCTTCAAAACATCATCTCTCAACTCATCGATATCGGGAACAACCAGTCGTCCTTGCTTACGAAGCCAACCCTCTCGATCGACTTCGAATCTTTTATCCTTCTCTGGGTCCAATCCAGATTCCAAATCACGAATAATCTTGACAAGCTTATCGTCTCGCTTTTGGCTCTCGCCAATTCTTTCCACAAGAGTAGGCCTTATCGATAAGTTTGCCAACATTTCAGGTTCCAATTCACATATGGGCCTGAAGTCAAATCTAGCTAAAAACTCGAGACTCTTCCATTTCGAAAACATGGCTCCCAATCCTGCATGTCTTCGACTTAACGCATCAGCTACTGTGTTACCTTTTCCCGGAGTATAGGCTATACCAAAATCATATGATGCTAAAAACTCTAGCCATCGTTGCTGCCGAAGATTCAAATCCTTTTGGGAGAAAAGATACTTCAACGACTTATGATCTGTAAACAACTCGAATCGAACTCCCAATAGATAATGTCTCCACATCTTCAGAGCAAAAACAATCGCCGCTAACACCAAATCATGAGTCGGGTAATTCCTTTCATGTGGCTTCAGTTGTCGACTTGCATACACAACAACTCTATCCTTCTGCATCAGCACTGCTCCAAGTCCAGTACCACATGCATCGGTGTAAACCACCATCTCATCATTCCCACTTGGAATAGTCAAAACAGGAGCACCCGTCAATCGCTCTTTCAGGATTCCAAAAGCTTTCTCACACCTAGCATCCCAACAGAACACTTGGTTCTTCTTCGTCAATCCTGTTAATGGTGCAGCTATCTTGGAAAAGTCTTTGGTAAACCGACGATAATATCCTTCTAATCCAAGAAAACTTCTCACATCAGATGCATTCTTAGGTCTAACCCAATCCTGGATTACTGCCACCTTAGCGGGATCAACCGCGATTCCATTTCCAGAGATAACATGGCCTAAGAACCTCACTTCACTCTTCCAGAAGTGACACTTCGAAAACTTAGCCTTTAGCTGATGTTTTCGCAAGATTTCCAAAACAATACGCAAGTGCGTCTTGTGCTCTTCTTCAGTTCTGGAGTAAATCAGAATATCAACCACGAACACAAGTACGAACTTGTTCAACTGATCTCTGAACACTCTACTCATAAGATCCACAAAATATGCTGGTGCATTAGTCAATCCAAACGGCATTACCAACCACTCATAGAAACCGGATGGTGTCCTGAAAGCAGTCTTCGGCACACTATCCTTCGCCACTCTTAACTGGTGAAATCCCGTTGCCAAATCCATCTGAGAAAACACCTTAGCCTCGTGAAGCTGATCAAACAAGTCATCTATTCTCGGCAATGGATACTTGTTCTTCTTAGTCACCTTATTCAGCACACGATAATCGACACACAACCTCAACGATCCATCCGCTTTGGTTGCGAACACAACTGGTGCACCTCATTCGGACACACTACGCGGAATGAATCCTTTCCATAAAAGGTCATCAACCTGCACCCTCAACTCTTGCTGTTCTCTAGGCGCCATCCGCCTAAGAGGCATCACAACAGGTCTGGCTCCCTCAACTAGATCGATACGAAACTCGATTTCCCTATGCGGCGGTAACCCTTTGACCTCGTCAAAGACATCCTCGAATCCATTCACGATTGGCATCGATGACAGTCCATCCCGTGGAACAACCAGCGAATACATAAAGCTCATGAAGACGCCTTCTTCATGCTTACATCGTATCACAACCTTTCGCCCCTCCCCATTCTCGACTGTCACCTCCAATCTCTCACAATCAACCTTTGCCGCTTACTTCCTAAGCCAGTCCATACCCAAAATAATTCCGAACCCTGCAAAGTTCAGAACAAAGCAATCACAAACAAAAGAGCAATCATGACTCGATATAACTAGACCACGGCATAACATACACAAACAAGACAAACCCCCAACTGGATTAGTCACTACCAATGGTCTATCAACAATATCCGGTTCCAAACCCAACCGGTCTACCAACTCATTACAAACAAAAGAATGAGACGCTCCAGTATCAAATAACACTCTAACTGGAACACCACAAATGGAAAGAGTACCTTGAACCACCACACTCTTCCCTTTCTCTTCAGCAGTAGGAGCTTTCGAAGATGACGGGACAGCCCCCAAAGCATAAACTTGCACAACCTGCCTGTCCTTTATCGGTTCCGGACAGTTCTTCTTAATGTGCCCCAGCTTATCACAGTTGTAGCACTTCAACAACACCTTCGGATTCTTGCAATCCTTGGAGAGATGGCCCTTCTGCCGACAATTATAGCAGGTCTTTTCCCCCTTCAGCTTCTTCTGACCATCCTTACCCTTCTGCTGTTGTTGCTTCGTCTTCTTGTTTCCACCCTGCTGTGGTTTAGATTCCTCCTTGGTCACAGCAACAACAGATACTTCCTTAGGAAACAAACTCTCGTGCCTGAGAGCTTTCTCCACCAGCTTCTCAAATGGATCGTCCAGATGATCCACCAACTGTTTTCCAAGATAACTGTCCAAGCCTGTCATGAATTTCTCGTTCTTTTGGTAGGGAGATTCAATATAATACCGGGCATACTTGGACAAAGCCTCAAATTCAGAAACATACTCAAGAACCGATCTTCCACCTTGCTTGAGCTCAACAAACTTCTTGAACAAAACAGACTTCTGAGCCATAGAAATGAACTTAGCTTTAAATCTAGCTTGGAACTGCACCCAAGTGATTTCTTCCTCCGGAGTATCAATGGTGATAGAGTTCCACCAATCAGCAGCTCTTCCTTGAAGCTGTCTCGATGCAAGCTTCCTCTTAGTTGCATCATTAATTCCCAAGTCACCAAAAATCCTTCTACAAGCATCTATCCATCTTTGGACTTCAATGGTTGACTCTGCCCCTAAGAAAACCTTTCCTCCAAGAGCAGTATAGTCCTTACACAACTTAGCAAAATCCACCGATCTTGGAGCTTGAACTTGAACTCCAACATCCACTGATGGCCCTGGAGCTGGTATCCTTCTCATGATAGAAGTCATCATAGCTTCAAACATAGCTCCATAATTAGCAACTCCTTCAGCGGCACGGCCTTCCCTTGCAGCTGGTCTCCCTCTTCGACTCATCCTTAGTATCTACAAAAAGGACTGATTAGAACACCTTGAGGAACAACTACATAAGGAGTTCAAATCCATCTAAACTACTATATATTATATATAGTAATCATCCATCAAAATACAATTACGTCTCTCTTACGCAGTTACGTTAACGAGCGTTGGCTAAAATCGATTAACCAAAGCTCTGATACCAAATGTGACGACCGCCCATGACTCCCGCACGGAAACAAGGGAATGGTGCGGTGAAAGTGTGCCAGGCAGCCATGAGTGACCGTCAAGGGTAAAATAAACATCGCAGACTCTATCATAAAACTCACAGTGCATGGATAAAATACAATAGAGAAATATAATATAGTGAAGCTCCCATAGAACAGAATATCATCATCTAATCATAATAGCTTTATACATGGTCTGAATCATGAATACAAGAAGCCTCACTACATAGCACTCAGAGTAATCATCAATCAGCGGAATATCCAGTACATAGAATATGAAAATAATATGTAAAGCCTCATGCTCGTCTTCGTCATCATCAGCGTGAGCCACTAAGATCAGCATCTGCCACATGTCACCTAGTCTGCTCATCCTAAACATGGATGAACAGCCCAAGGTAATAACAGGAGACACAAAACCTTGAGTCAGACAACAGTCTTAGTGAGCAGTAAATCAACTATCAAACATACCAAAGGATCATAAAGGATAAAAGGAATAGGAACCCAAATCATCCCACTCCACCTCTTTCTACAGTGATAGCCCCCAGACACACACTAAGGAGAAGCAAGCATAGCAAAGCAGATAATTAAAGTAAAGCAATAATCACTCGAGTCAAGGTCGATGTTTTCCAAATACAAACCCCCATGGCCTAAACCAAGATCAGATAAGCACCCAGAAAAACACCGCTCTTGAGACCGAATGATGATACAACCAAACATCCATGACTCTGGCTATCACTGTTATCATTGCCTTGATTTTATCGTTAATTGAATGACCGACTCATCTTTCAACCATCCGTCAAGGGCTAATGGCAACCCCGGTTCTAGACATAACTTCGCACGTCACCATGACCCGTGCCTAGGTATAACGGATCTACCCAGAGTACTAGCATGTCATCATGACCCGCACCTGGGTATAACGGATCTACCCAACGTACTCTTCCTTTGAGCTTGCTAGAACCTTCAATAACGATAAGATCTCGGCCTTCTAGTCATCCTCCTCGACGACTATTCCCATTATAGCTCAAGCACCTCTCGAGCCCACCATTATCCACCAACTCGAACCACATCATCGAGTAATCAACATGCTTGGGATGATCCCGTCTGGATTATACCAAGGCTTCCACATCATGCTTTGCTCCAACGCATCTTAGCAAAGTCCATCTCATCATCATACTTCGCCTCAACATATCATGGCAAAGTCCATTTCGTCATCATACTTCGCTTCCTCTAACTATAGCAAAGTCCTCGAGCCTATCCATATGAGCTTCATCATCCGCTTCATATGACATAGCGGCTTTCACCATTCAAGAGCCTTTCCACTTAGCTTTTGAATCATCTTCAACCATCTTGTCCCAAATCAACTTCAAGCTAACTCCAGATAATCAAATCAATCATACATCCAAACAATCAAGCATTCAAACAAGATCTAATCAAGCAATATCAACTATAATGGCAATTTCGTAAATAAATGAGCATAAGTCTAACATATATGAAATCATGGATTTTAGCATAGATCTATCAAATATAAAACATGGGTTTTGTCTCTATAACTTGTTAATTGAACTTGCATAGGTAAACATCTTCAAAAGTAATGAATCTAGTCTTGGAACTAAGAAAAATGCATGAAATCTCTAACTTTAACACTCAAACAAGCCACCAATCCAATATACTCCTTTGGGTCCGCGTGAGAGATAACTACCACTCACCGAATCACCCAAACACTTCAACAACTATCAACTAAAGATCTGGACAGCAAGGATTCAAGCTCGATTCGTCGAAATCTCGCTTGAAATGGTGAAATCTAGCTTCGTCGGATGAAGATCTTCAACTTTGGCTCTTCAATCTTCGATCTTGATCTTCGATCTTGGATGGATGTTAGCACTCGATCAAAGTGGATAAAAGAAGTGAAGAAATGTTATAGTCGAGCTCTAAAAATGGCAGCACTTCGTCGCTTCAAAAACCGGTGTCAAAAAGTTAGCCAAACTCCTCTATTTATAGGCTGATTTCACCCTTAGGTCGTCGTCCAGTTTTAGGTCGTTGCCGACCTAAAGATCCCCGACCTAACTTAGGTCGTTTACGACCTAACTTAGGTCGTTTACGACCTAAGTCTCAATAGTACATGCAACCTAAAACACAGCCGCCTTCCTTAACTCGAACCAACGACCTACGACTTATCCAAACACACAAGATCTCACGACCTAACTCCTATGCGACCTAACAAACAAGGCCGACTTAGCACACACATGCACTTACACGACCTACCTAGCTGCCGACTTAAAAGCTTACGATCTAACACATAAGCCTCTATACGACCTTACCAAGTCACGACCTATCGAGCAACACGAGTTACGACCTAACAACTCATAGCGGCCTTCCTTAGGTCGTCTAACGACCTAACTAACCTACCGACCTAACTAAGCTACGACCTAAAACATGACGACTTAACTAATAGGCCATAACTCGTCTACGACCTAACTTCCTTAGGTCGGTCCATACTTAGGTCGGTCAGAAATCATAACTCGTAACTGTTAGGTCGTTAACCCTAGGTCGCTAACTATCTTAGGTCGCTCAACCGACCTATCTACCTTAGGTCGCTCTACCGACCTATCTACCTTAGGTCGTTACCTCGGTCTAACGCACTAACTCGGCCACACCTTAAGTCATCCAAATCTCTAGGTCACTAACTCATCCCAGCCCTTAAGTCGCTCATATCTATAGGTCGCCTATGACCTAATACTTAACATGTTAACTCGTCCAAATCTATGAGTCGTCCCACATCCTAACTCGGCCACTAGTTAACTCGTTAACTATAATAACTCGGCCACATGACCTAAGCTCCTACCGACTCAACATCACACGACCTAAGACGCTAAGTCGGTCACGACTCAACGCCGAACGACCTAGGTTACCCTTCAACCTAAGCCTCTACACGAGTTAACTACCATACGACTTAAGCACTAATGACTTAAAGACAACAACAGTTTTACGATCTTTCGATCCGTAAAAATACGGGTCGTTACATCTGCATTCTGACCTGTTGTAATCGGTCAAGTCTACCGGCACGCGAATCGACCCAGTCATCTCCAACCCCCCATATAAATAGCAAAGACCTCGGCATTTTTTCACTTTTTACTTTACTCTTGTTTGCTTTTTACTGTGCTCTTCATCGTTTCGGTGCTCCAAAAGAGAAAGCACTGCACCGTGCTCTCGAATCATTCAAGATCCGAATCTTCATTTTCTCGAACTCATCATTCAAATTAGGTAATTAGCCTCGGATTCAAACGGCGAAGTTATTTCGAACCCATTTCTTTTTATCGGTTGCGTAGCCTCGAGATTGGCAAAACCGGATCTGGTTTGGGAGGGATTCGAACCGATGCGTGGGCTCGAGTTCGAATCGATGAGGGTGGCGTCTTTTCATTGGATTTCGAATCGATCCTTGGAATGTCCTTGTTGGGATGCACAGTTCGCATCGATCGAGGGATTCGAGGGGTCCATTCGAACCGATGGGTTCGAACCCATAGGCTACGTCCACAACTTCGTATCGATACGAAGTGGATCGGTTCGAACTTGTCATCTGTTTATCGTTTCGAAGCGCGACAGGATGGGTTCGAAAGAAGAGATGTTCGGTTGGGTTCGAACGAAGTCCTGGTGATGGTTTCGAACCCTACATGATGGATACCAAAATTTGAAATTCTCCAAGCATAACTCCGACGAGCTTCATTCCTGCATATTTGGACTTGAATATTAAACTGCATACATGACTACCTTTTGAAGCTCGTCGATGGAACTATAACAACTTCTACCCGAACCAACTTCCATCATGGAAATGGACTGGTGATGACGGTCAGCGATGACGGTCATTATAGCTGGACTCCATAGCCTTGTCGTTTGCATATTTCTTTAACTCTGCAACATTTATTCAAGTAATGCATGTCACTGCACAACACACACTCATACACGCTACACTGGGGAACGCATGGTTTTTTGTCATCTAACGATGGTTTCTCGTGAGTTAGCTAGTTATGGAATCGTCAAGTTCACAGCAGCAGGAGACTCAAGTTACAGTCTCTCCGAGGCTAGAGATTCCGGATATTGACCCTGAGATTATTGGTCCAGCCCCGGATGAACTTCCCGATGCGTCATTCATTGCCAATCCATCAGATTCCGTTCCGTCCAATATCTCTGAAGACATGTTGGGGAGAATATGTTTGAGGCACGGCCTGTCAATGGATGATGTGCTACTACCGGGGCCGAATGATAGACCGCATAATCCGCCGGAGGGATACACAGCATTTAACCGCCACGCTTGCGCGGCCGGGACACTTCCTCCGTTCAACGAGTATATAAGGGGAGTATTGTCGTTTTTGAGGATTGCCCCATCTCAGCTGCACCGGAATGGATATGCGTCGATCAATAGCGCGTTCATTGCATTTATGGAATATCTTCATCGACCACCGCTCCCAATCGAGATCAGATACTTGTTCAATTTCAAAACTCGGGGTGATTATCCCTCCTTCACATTCCTGGAAGCGATGAGAAATTGCCAAGTGGTTACCGGGTCTTGGGCCAGGTTGAGCTATTATAGGGCAGAATGGTTTTATGTCAGATGTCCTCCTGGATTCGCCCGACGATGGCTATTCAGACGTGAGTATAGTTGAGTTCGTAAATAATTACTATGGCAATCGCAACCGAAGTGGAACTTATATTTTATTCTTTTTTGCAGCGGTGATCCAGCGACCTGAGGGCGAGCACTTTAGGGAGATGGTGCGAGTGCTTCGAGAAGTCCCGGGTGGAGATAGGGATATCGATGTGTTATTGACGGATAGGAATCTTCGGGCCTGCAGTTTGATCGAACAAGGGCAGAGCATAAGCTTTGAAGTGTCACTAAGGGTCGTCTCGAAGAAACGAGTCAAGCACAAGGAACCCAGAGTTACCACAGCTGAGGAAGCGGACTCTGAAAGAACCCACACCGATGATGAGCCGCTGACCGGGCCTACTGACGCAATTCCGGATGTCGCGGAGAAGAGAAAAGGCAAGGCTGCCATGGTTAAGTCAAGTAAGAAGGGGAGATTGAAATCGGTCGTCATGGCCCGTTCTGCTCCCGGAGTTAGAATCTCGGAGACGTCTCCTCCGAGAATTGAAAATCCTTTTGAAGGGCTTTCCGATCTTCCAATCCCGGATGATGTGTATTTTCAACATGATGCCGGGTTGGAGGAATTCCATCGCACCCTATAATTGAACGAGCCTCTTATTACTAGCGAGGTCGACACTTCCGGTTGGTCGGGGGGAATGCATATTCATACACATTTCACGACACTGCATAACACATTGACTGTAAACTACATGTTTTGAAAGGTGAATAATTCTATTTTATCTTGCTTCGCAGATATCATGTCTAAGCGCGGTTCAATGCTTGGGAGTCTTCGTCATGCCCGCAATCCTTCATATTACGACTCGCGCAGACGAGAAGGGGATAGAGGTTATAATCAGGGGCGTTCTGGGCATTATGACCAGGGACGTTCTGGGTATTCTAGTCACGAGAGATATGACACGGACAGGGGCTATAAGCGTCGATCGCGGTCGCGTACCCCTCCTCCTTTCAAAGATCCCATACAACCTCCTGCTCATGTCCCTCATCCTTCCGAGTCTTCTCGATATACGTCGGTTTCTCAACCTTCCCGATCCGAGGCGATGACCCCGATAATCGCAGAGCAGCCTCCTACAGAGATCTCGGGAGAAGGGGCAATTAGACTTGCGCAATTAAAGAGGGAGTTCCCGAATATTTGTTTCAATAACTACGTCTTTCCTTCGAACCTGAAAAGAATCCCGCCGGAAGCCGAGCGGTTAGCGCTCGACTGTGTGCATGACTTTTACACCCAATACAAGGCGTGGTATAGGGCGGCCGACAAGGCATCGGCGTTGGCCTTCGAACGAGCGGCTACCATTGAAAAGCTTCAAACCGAGTTGGCTCAAAGAGACCGCATCATACAAGTGTTGAATACTGAGGCTGAATCGTCTCGAAAATCAGAGATGGAGGCTCTTACAAAGGTCGACGAAGCTCAAGCAGCCATGGATAGAATGAAAAAGGAGCACTATGTTACGGTGGAAGACATGGGCCACCGGAACACTGTCGTCACTACTGAGCGAGATGCGGCGTTAAAAGAACTTAATGAGCTCAAGACCAAATTTGCCGAGATTATTAAAGATAGAGATGACGCGCATAACACGGCGCAAGAGGCCTGCGAGCAAGCCGTGGTGCTTCGCACTGAGAGAGATGCGGCCGTGGCCAAAGTTCAGGCGGTCGAAGCAGAGGTGGAGGAGAAGGTTCAACATGCAGAGGCCAGGCTAGAGGTCGATATCGAAGATTTTCTCATAACTTACAACGCCAATGTGTTGAAGCACAGAAACTTGGCCTGGCTTCAAGATTATCCAGTTCACCTTCGTAGCGCCTGGGACTGATTGGTTGAGGAGGAAGAGGAAGCGCACCCAGGTGAAGCGGTCGATCAATTCGAACTGGAGAATCGGCCGCTCACATACGATGAGAAGAAGGTTCTTCATGACGCTATCATCGCTCATGAGAAGGAAATGATCGGTGGTCGCTCCCTGGAAGTCGGAGAGGGGTCAGGCGTTGAGCACCATTCTGCTGTCACTGAAGTCACCACACCATCTTCGTCGGTGCCTGTATCTGTGGTCAGTTTGCAACCTGTTCCTGCTTACGACCCGGAACAACCGCGCTTATCTCCTATTCATGAGCGTACTTCTGAGGCCGTTCAGCCGTCTGCGAGCCAAACTGGGGAAGGTATTCCGAAGTTATCTCAAGCGTTTTCTGAATAGAGTGCTTGTTTTGTAGCAGTTTTCAATAACTTCTTATTTTTTGCCTAGTGACTGGAGTTGCGCCGACTGTTGTGGCTCAAGAATCAAGCAGAGGAGATAAGGCCATCGCTACCGAGACTACTGTTCTAACCGCGGTACCTGCTGAGACGACGCAGGGGGGATCCTTGTCTGCTGACGAACAAATGGTGAGCGAACTGCTCGGTGAGCAGGGTGGTTCTTTCTCTGACTTGCCATTTATCATTGATAGTAGCCTCCCGCCGTCCTCAAGTTCTTCGATGCAGGCCGAAGATGCCCCCAGCCAAGCCCATGCGACTCGCGATGAGGAAATTTTGGCTAAGATCAACGCCGAAATAGAGGCTGCGGGGCATAGCGGTATCGTCGGTGGCAGCACGGCGGCGCAGAGTCCAGCACCTGCTACGGTAGCGCCATCGGGTGGCACTGTCTCAACTTCCGTTACGGACCCAGTCCCCCCTGCTCCTCCGGCAGGAAGCCTCCATGCAGATTCAAGCTCCGAGGAGGATATTGACATCATGCCTCCAGCCGAAGAGCCGCCGCCGGAGAGGAGACATTCAAAACGAAGAATTTCTGTCCCTAGTGACACTGATGATGTACCACTAGTAAGAAGGACGAAAAAGAAGAAATAAATCGGCTTCTCAAGCAGATGTTTTGGTAGATAGGTACTTGTCTTTGTTTTTTTTGTCAGTAGGTCGTGTATAGATGCAGGTTCGGCCCCTGCTAGTAGGCATTTCTTTTGGAAGAACTTATCTGCGTGTAAGTCCTTGTTTTAAGCTAGTTGAAATAAAATTTAGTTTCTTTGTTCCAACTCTCGTTTTATTTGTGCTTAAGTACTTACAATGTCTTGTTTTCGGTCCGGTGTACTTGTGGTGTTTTTACCGTTTAAGTAGAGTTCGTCTCATTTGCCAAGTCTGAAGATCTTGGTCACACGTTGTGATTGATGAATGAGTTGAACTTCGGACGTTGTATCACTTCGGTTAGTGATTAATATTTAGATTTCGTGCCCCCCAGTTTTGGGGAACAGCACTTGTATTTTTGGTGGTTGATCGCACTTGTTGCAAGTCTTGAGCACATGTACGCATTCCGGGGACTTAGAATAATTTGAGATCGATAACCCGGTTTGCATTCCAGGAATTCGAGAGTTATTGATGCTTGTAACGTGGTTCGCGCTCCGGGAACTTGGGAATGATGTTCACATTCCAACTTGCACTCTACTAACTCGGAGTTAGTATTAACACTTTAGTTCGCACTACGGGAACTTTGACTTGGTGTTTGTGCTCCAATTCACACGCCGGGAACTTGGATAAAACATGTATGTTCAGGTTCGTACTTCAGGAACCCGAAATTGACGTTTATACTCCAACTCGCACTTCGGGAATCTGGAGTATGCACGGATGCTTCGGTTCGCGCTCCGGGAACCCGTAACTTATGTTTATTCCCCAATTCATGTTTTGGGGATTCGGAGTCCATTCGCACTCTGGGAACGAATTGTTAAATGTTTATACTCCAATTCGCGCTGTGGGAGAATGGAGTCTGTTCGCACTCCGGGAACGAATTGTTAAGTGTTTATACTCCAATTCGCGCTCCGGGAATTTGGAGTCCGTTCGCACTCTGGGAATGAATTATTGAATGTTTATACTCCAATTCGCGCTGTGGGAAGTTGGAGTTCGTTCGCACTCCGGGAACGAATTGTTAAGTGTTTATACTCCAATTCGCGCTCCGGGAATTTGGAGTCCGTTCGCACTCTGGGAACGAATTATTGAATGTTTATGCTCCAATTCGCGCTGTGGGAAGTTGGAGTCCGTTCGCACACCGGGAACGAATTGTTAAATGTTTATACTCCAATTCGCGCTCCGGGAATTTGGAGTCCGTTCGCGCTCTGGGAACGAATTATTAAATGTTTATACTCCAATTCACGCTGTGGGAAGTTGGAGTCCGTTCGCACTCTGGGAACGAATTATTGGAATGGACTGTCGTGTGTTGGTCCAGTTCAGCCTTCGATGTGTTGGCTTGCCCCCGAGCTGGGGTTTCACTTAGTGAGTGGCCGGTTGTAACGCAGTCACTCGCTATTTGAATAAATTCCATTGTTCGATGGAACTTAGCTCTTCGTGTGTCGTGATTGTTGAATGTTGTATTCGGTGAATCACAGCTTTAGCTTGAAGAGATAGCATTTTATTTGCTGAAATGAGAAAATGTGGCAAAGTCAGTGCCTTATTACAAATTCAAAATTCAGAGCGTAAAAGAAACTGTAAAGCATTCATGGATTGAAGGAGCCTGTCATGTGTGACGGTGACGAGGTTCTTCGTCGTTCCAGGCTTCTGAATGAGTAGGCCCGCCACTAACGGCGTTTATCACCAATCTCCCACGGGGAAAGGTCGAGTCCTCCTGCCTCGGTCGATTGGGTTCATTGATTGGATTGGATGGGCCCGCATCTCTGGGCTGCGGTGTCCGCACAAACTGTTTCAGTTTCCCTTCCCTGTCCAGTTTTTCAACAAGATCCTGTAAGTGACGACACTCGTTCGTATCGTGCCCGTAGCCTTCATGGAACCTGCAAAACTTTCCCGTCTTGATTTGCCTTTCCGACGACGGTCTTGGAGCAGGTTTTTCATATTGAATCGCATTGCGGGTCCGTAAATACAAGTCCTCCAATGAAATATTCAAAGGAGTATAACTGTCGAACTTCGGACTCTTGCGTTGTGGGCCGCGATTTTGATCTTGTTTTTTAAGTTGATTCACGCTCTCTCTTCGCCGACCTTGTTTATTTTTAATGTTCAACTGAACGTTTCCGGAGTTCTCGCCGGACTGTTTTATTGCAACATTGCTTTGGGTTCCTCCCGCATTTGGCCCTGCGTCAATTTGCTTCCTAGACTGTTTCGCGTCTTCCCGTCTCAGGAATTGAGCTGCTTTGGCATGGAAACGGTCCAATGACGCAGGTGGTTTCCCAGCCAGCCAATTGCCAAATTCAAAATCGGGGTCAATCCCCTTAGTTAACGCCATAAGGATAGAGTTATCGTTTGGATTACTAATCTCTACACTTGCAGTGTGGAATCTTTCTATGTAGTGTCTGAGTGTCTCTCCGGGAGCTTGTGTGACACTAGATAGAGTGTTGACATCTTTCGGCCTTGCGACGTGCATGCGGAATTGCTCAACAAATTTTGTGGCCAGCTGGTCGAATGAGGAGATGGATCGAGGAGGCAATCAGGTGAACCACATGGTGGCGATGCCCCCCAAGGATATGGGGAAACTACGACATTTCACAGCGTCGTCGGCTCTGGCAGCAGTCATCGACCATTCATATTTTAGAATATGTTGATTGGGATCGGGGTTTCCCTCATACATGGGCAGAGTTGGCATTCGGAATCGCCGTGGGGGTTCGGCATTAAGAATGTTGTC
Organism: Allium cepa; assembly: GCA_030765085.1. Classification (NCBI taxonomy): domain Eukaryota; kingdom Viridiplantae; phylum Streptophyta; class Magnoliopsida; order Asparagales; family Amaryllidaceae; genus Allium; species Allium cepa. Next base: position 74,585,684 of record CM060945.1, read on the forward strand.
CGTAAAGGGAGTGTGACTTCGGGAAACACCCCAATCGTCGTTTGTGAATCCCTGACTCTCATGGATCATCTGACGTATCATAGTTGAAAGATCCGGCATTTGCGCCGGAGTATGGTCACATTCCATACTTCGGGTTTGAACCGGATATCGTTGACGGTTCATATCTTGCCTTCTCGGCTCATAGTCCTCTGGGACGTACGGTTCAGGAGTACGGCCGCTATAACGAAGATCTAGGTCCGACTGGTCTTGAGCGTCGACCCCTGGTTCAGTCGCGACGCTAGTGGTGCGGTATTCTATGGCGTGATGAGGAACGGCGCCTCCTCGGGAGGAGGGTCCGGTTTGGAAGCTGGCCGACGGACCAACTCGTATTTGTCCAACGGTCAATGTTGGTTGGTTTCCAACGGGTGGCATACGACTCTCATCTAACCGGGGTCGTGGAGGTCGGTTATGATAATCAGAAGATGAAGAACTTTCGCTGGAAGAGCGAGAAACACGATCTCTCATGGATCTTTTTCGTTTTTGGCGATCCAGCTTGTTGATTAGCCCAGCGTTAGCGCGTAGCCGTTCTTCTAGTTGTCGCCGACTCTGGGTCAGCTCTTGAAGTAACAACTGCAATTCTTGTCGGGTAACCGGACCCGACGGTTATGAGTGCCCAACGGCATCTTGATTAGGTGGAGGTAGAGGGGCAGGATTCTGTCTATCCTGTCCTTCTTGATTGACGGCGTTCGAGGTGGTTCTTGTGCTAACCATCTTTAGAGTTGAGTTCCTTTCCTAGACTTTATGCAAATCTGAATAGAAGGGAAGGAAGTTGGATTTAACGATCTGGATCTCTCTCTTAGATTTATTCAATCCGGTATCGATGACAGATCCAACGAGCAGGAGGAAATCTGGGTTTTCTCAGTGAAAGCACCAAAGTGTTTGCGTCAAAATTGGGCACAACACTCTTCGGGAGTCGTTGAAGAGATAATAGTCAAGAATGCAAGTTCAAAACAGATATTATCTAACAAAAAACTCCAATCAACAGCAAAGAAAATGCGTAGACAATCGATTTATAGTGGTTCGGCGTGTTGCCTACGTCCACTGTGAAGTTTTTTGATATTTTATTGATTCTCTTTCAATGATTACAAGTTGTTACAGCGATCAACAGCAAGTTACAACAGGAAATTCGAAATCAACAATCAAGTTATGATATAGGTTGATGGAGATCTTGATCCGGCAGAGTTTGGGCGTCTCGGAATCAAAAAAGTCCCTTTTCTATTGGCCCCGGGGCTCTATTTATAGGCGTAGGCTGCTGATATCTCGCTGAAAACTCGGGAGACCACGTCTGGCACGTGAGGGGGCCCACACGCACGGTCTCAGAAAGTTTGGGCCCTGTAACAGCCCGCTATTTTGGACCATTCAAATCGACAATAAACCATACATGTCCGACTTGAATAATTCAAAATACCGCGTTGTTAATTTAAATGTGACAAACTCAACATATATAGTAAATAAATCAGTCACAGATCACAGACACAGAGTAATAAAATGCAGCGGAATAAATAAGGAATAGTAGTTCATAAAGCTACTACATACATCGGGGTTAGAGAAATAAAATACATCAGAATATCCCAGTTGCAGTGAAGTCTCCAGTACGAGCAGATGACTTCTTTGAACCAATCAACTGGATGACCGGAAGGATAGATAGCTGGATCTTCAAACAAAGCTCCAACTTCGAAGGTGAGTCTTAAATGTTGTATCAACTCAGTCTGACCCGAGCGTAAAGCAAAACACAAAACACTCGAGTCAGGATTAACATTCTTATATCAATAAATCCAACTCAAGTGAAATATCAACTGAAATACAAATAACTTAAAGGATGTTTGGGATAACCATCCTCTAAGGGTCCATGGAACTATCTACAAAGTAGAAATATACACTATAACACCGTGGCCATTCCCTTTATTTGTACTTCAAACCAAATATCATTTTTACTTCAATTATCCCTACATTTCCCGAAACAGTATTTACATATATTAAATAATTTATACAGTAAAGTATTTTCAATTTTAATTCAACTCAATTCTAAAAATAACCACTTCAATTTTATCGATCTCAAATTCGGATTTGTAATCACAAAATACCTCTTTATATTCCAATATATTTCAAGACTTTAAGTATTCAACGTTTCAAACTAAATTTTTATTCAATTTAGTTTTCTAAATAATAAATTCAAATTTAGTTCAACCTAAATTTTCATTTAATTCAATTTAGTTTCTAAATAACAAATTCAACTATATTGATTTCAAATACAGATCTGAATCTCAAAATAAACCATTTAAATTCCAATATAGTTCAAAGCTTTAGTATTTAAATGTTCAATTTAACAGTTTCATATAGATCTCGATTTAACCTCGTTATTATTTAGTCTTGAAATACTCCCTCATTAGATACAATATCATTTAAGTATCCTTAAATTACATTTTACTCAATATTTTCTTTAATTTATTTAAATGTGAAATATTCATTAAATCACATAAATCAAAAATCCAGTTAGAAAATCATACCTTTAAATTTCCCATTCAAAAATTTAAAATTGATTTAATTAAATAAATCCTCATTTAAATACCATTTTTAATAAACCCCAATTTATCTCTCAATCTTAATTATTTAATTTATTTCAAGGAAATCTATTTGAAATATAGATTTACATAAATACTCAACCATATTATCCGTATTAAATTAATCTAATTTAAATCAAATATTACGACTAAATCTATATATAAAATTTCCATTTATATAATATCTTAAGAATCAATATTATTTAAACCATATAAATTTTTCCAAAATTATAAAAATTATTTTCAGAATATTTATATGGACCAACGGTGTCTGTATATATTTCCTATCATATAGTCTAGTGCTACGGATATTTATCATTTCAATCCGTACACTAAATATATACGGGCGGATATCATTTCAACCCGTAATCCCAAATTCAATTAACTGAAAATCGCTTGGGTTTATCATTTCAACCCATAACAATTTTCTCCTATTCTAAAGTCCGTTCGAGCATGTATCATTTCAATCCATAGTGATTTCTAAACTACAGGGAACTTGCAGAGTGATAACAGATAATACAATAAAATAACAGGCATATATCATCAATAACAATAAAATATAAACAACAGGATATGGTGTCATATCCCGCAGGTGAACAGTTACAGATAATAGCGTATATAACAAATTTAAATAACTACAGCAACATATTTCAATTGTCGTTTCAATTGAAATCAATATTTAATGAATAAAAGAATGTTAGTCGTGAGTGATTGCTCACCTTTCGAGGTTAGAGAGATAGACAACGTAATAGGCTACGATTTGAATTGCGAAATGACCGATCCAATTGACGATTTTCAAAGCAAGTCGAAATTGGTACGAATTTGACGAACGAAGCTGGTAAATAGGAATTGACGAAATCAAATCAGAACTTGATTGATGAGATAATTTGATGCATGTGAACATATATGTATACATATATACATATATAACTCTATATCTAAAAAGTCATTTTCTAAATTCAAACGCATCCTAAATTTAGATATATATACACATATATATATATATAAAATCATTGTTTTAAAATAAAAATCATTTATATAAAAATAAAATCAAATAGTTTCAACAATATATATCACCTAGACTATACTTAATAAAATCCTAGTATATACATATGAACCGGTTATATACAATTAAACTAATATATAAAACAAAGCTGAATACATACCTACCATATTAAAATGAAATGCACATAACCGAAATCTAAACACTTATACACTATAACTATATATACCAAATATGCACATCCTATGAACCCAGGTGCTCGGCTTGAAAAACATACAGATGGATCAATATATATGGTATTTTGTAAATATAAGTTTCAGGAAAAATGGAAGCAACTTCCCAGATTTGAAATAAATTTATAACCTTTGTAACTTTACATATATAGATATATTTTTTAACGACACAATAAATCTGAAGAAAATAAATAAATAAATAAAAAATCAAAGCGTACTATATTTATATAGTAATCTCTCTTCCCTTAACATACGGCTAACAAAAACCTTATAACCCATTAAATTATATCATTGAACATATTAAAATATTATATAACATATAGTATAAACTGTTCAACATATTTATAAATAGTCATGACTAAAATTTTAGAATTTGTACTATCACCTACTCAATACGGCCTAGTATGGACATATATTATATTTGAACAACATCTGACATATATAACAATATAAATCTATAACTAAGCTAATTATATACGACATAATGCTGTAACCCTATAACTTTTGAATTTACACATACAAAGTATATATATATATATAAGAGCTAATAAAATAATATGCATCATTCTATGCATACAAACTTACATCAGATGGAAGAAAAGGGAGAGAAGGCATTTGCGTGGGTATTATGATGGCTTCAGGAAAACAGAGGGAGGGTGATAAGAGGAGGGGAAGAAGCATAGGCTCACACATGGGAAACTCCAGAAGATAAAGAAACAAAATGAGATCCACCTTTTTATATGTATACGTTACTGTATAAGTTGTTTTCTCAATTGAAAAGAAAGTGAAGAGATAGTGGTTTTATAAAGAGGAATGAATAATTCACGCACATAAAAAAAAACGTACCGTATAAAAATCAAGTGAAACGTACAAAAAAATAAATGAAATGGCAACGGTCAACGTTTTTTTTTTGGTGAATAATTAAAGCAAATTATGATTGTGGTCCAGGGTGTGCGTTTAAATTTTGAAATGGAAGAAAGAAGTAAAGTCACAATATACCGTACCGTTACAACGTTATATTTATATTTAAAAAGGAAACGTTCCCTTTATTTTTCTCAAACATTCTTTTATTTTCCTTAAAATGCTTATTCATTACTTGCAATTCATAAATGTAAACATTCTTATATTCTAAAATGATCAACTTATACAACATTAAATCCATTCTTATATTTCCAAATAATGTACATTCCAAATAAAATAAATTCTTACATTAAATTTATTAATTGCACTTTGTTTCTTTTTCCTTTTTTTAATTGAATGATTTCAATAAATTTATTTCTAATTAATTTTAATCTTTCACTTCAAAATAGACCCTAATTGATGAAATCAATTTAATAAATGCATGAACATTGTAATCCTTATTTATAGTCATGCAAATACGTTTATAAAATTACAGTATCCAACACGCATTAAATTGCATACAGAATAAACGTTTTTCTCTATCAATCAATATTCATTTAACTCATCATTGAAGCTGGCATTTATTATTCCAATTCCTATTATTAAATTATATTATAATACGCGTTAGAACCTTCCTCTTAATTGCTTCATTGTAGTTTATTGTTTAGAATTTTATTTATGGTCCAACTTATGATCTAATAACACAGTTAACATTTATTTAAATTTCATTATATTAATATACTCCAAATTTTCATCCTTTTGTATTAACTACTATATTTCGATTTTATTGAATTTTGGTCAATCTCACACATTAATTATAATTAAATTCTCAATTATTTATTTACGTTGATTTCATTCTCTTATTAAATCAATCATTACCTTACATACATAGTCAACATCAATATTTTACCATTTCATCTTACCTTTCATTTATGTAACGTTTTATTTCATTGATTGTAATAAATTCACTTATTAAAATTTCCAATTCCAATAAATTTGAGTAAACTGATTTTCATCCTTTTATTCAAATCAAAGGTCATACTATGATAAAAATTTACATTGGTTATATTGTATAGAATCAACTTTTTACCGTTATCAATTAAACCTACATTAACTGCACTAATTAAGGGAATTGATTACCATTTATTTCCAATTAATTTAATTGACCAAATAAATAGATAATATATATAATAATTGTCACCATTAGCCTTTAATTACATTTTATATGTTTATTACCTACAAATAAATGTTACCATTTATTTCATAACACTAATTTTATTCAATTTCCATTAACGATATATTATTTCACTTATGAATTAAATATTTACATTCTTTTTCCTATGTACATTTTATAACCAAGTATAACCTTACACGATTTCAATTAATTGGAATTCCATTCAAATTGTTAATACTTAGCTTTAATTAACATTGTTGCATTTCATTTTAGTATTTTTCCAGTTATAAATCTTAAATTTTAATTTCTTCCAACATTTAGTTACAAAAGTCTTATTAAATTTACTATTTTTAATAGTCGAAAATTATGGGTCTTTACACTCTCCCCCACTCAAAACTTTTCGTCCCCGAAAAGGAAAAAAAAAAGGGAAAGAAGGAATTAAGTAATCAATATATTCAAAAAATTAAATTTAATATAGTATTCATTTAATTATTTACTTTAATTATCAATAGCTTCAAACATTAACTTGAGTTCATAATTCATTGCTTACAATATTCATTTTCTATTTCATTTTATTTAGTAGCACTACATTTATAACTCAGGTTTATAACTACTTTCATATCAAGTTTCTTATTTATAAAAGTAATTCACTGAACACTTCCATTACATAAGTTTTACTTGTAAAATTCTCCATTACCTATTCTTTTAACATTTCAACTTTTTAATTGGTAAGTTATATATATGTCTTTAAGAATGCAATTGAAAGTTACACAAGTCTATCTTATTTTGTTTTAGTAAATAAATGTTCAATAGTTATCATTTATTATTTTCATATCCTTTTTATTTACAGGTTACAAATTCTAAATTTCTTATATTCTTCAGTTATAGTCTAACATTTAATTTCTTATTTTCATTAGAGATTTAATTCATTAATGAATAATTTCATAAAATATTACTTAAGCTCCTACTGCCTTGCCTAAGTTTACAACTTAATTCTATTATAAATAAAAAAAATTAAGTTTTTGCTATTCGCTCTTGAAGAGGAAAGAAATATTTCATTATATCTAAAAATTCAATTAAAACATTTAACCTCATTCACTTAATAAAAATATAAGATATATTTAAAACATCCTCATTGCATTATGCAAAGATTTTTTTTTTTTTTTTTTAATATCTAAAGCAGTGTTAGAAATTTATATCAAAACATTATAATAAACCTTAAAATAAAGTTCCTTAAATCTGATAATTTATAAATTTATTAGTTTTATCTCAAGATACTTTTCAAACATTAATAATAAATCAATAATCATTTACTTTAAATATGTTTTATTGAATTATTAACTTCTAAAGTATTTATAACACTAAAAATTTATTGTTAAACCATGCAGTATATACACAACAATATTTTAAAAGAATATATTTGAAAAGGAAGAAGGTAGATTCGGAAAACAAAATCTAGCTCAATAACTAAAGCTGAGCGGATAAGGTAGATTCAAAAGAATGATATCGGGCACGAATAATTAATTTCAAACCATAAGAAATTTAATTTCAAAACTAATACAGAATTTTCTTGTGGAAATACCTTTATAATAAAATACTTTTATTATCAAAACAAATTTCTATTCGAAAATACTTTTATAACTCGATGTTTCAACAAGTTTATCCTTGTTCTTGCAGACTCTGGCCATGCGTTGATCAAGCGCAAAGCTAGAATTCTTCAAGTACTTAGTAGACCCATTTCAACACCCAGTGAAAATACTTGAAAAACCTTTAAAAACAGATATGGAAAGTACAATCCAAATAAAACAACCAAACCAAAAACCTTTGTCCGATCATGGTTCGCAGATACACAATGGTTACGCCTGGATCCCCCAGGAAACAATCCGTATCCGTAAGCTTTCTCAGCCCTGCGAGTTACGCCATGATGACTAGTAGAGTGCAGGATACACAATGGTTACGCCTGGATCCCCCAGGAAACAATCCGTACCCCCAGGCAAGACTCAGCCAGGCACTTGCGCTACTATTCGCGACCTACACAGATTGCAGGATACACAATGGTTACGCCTGGATCCCCCAGGAAACAATCCGTACCCCTAGGCAAGACTCAGCCAGGCAATTTCGCTGTGCATTCACGAGAGAAAAAGAAACCGCGGGTTACGCCACGGTGGGAACACTCGAGTATTACATCCGGAAAACCGAAAATCAGAGAGAATAATATCGATAGAATGAATCCACGCTGTGGCCACAAAGCGGATATCAAGCAGAAGGCACTTTCCATATCTTTACTTGGAAAATATATATTATATAGTACCTTTCAAATCACTTTCAAATATTGTACTTATATATAGTCCATATATATATAGGATTCTATTCTTCCCAAATCGAATACTTTCCAAATCAATAGTAGATCAAATCATACTTATATAGACTTCGATTATATAAAATCTCTTTCCAAATTGAGTACCTTTCAAATCAATAGATTTCAAATCAACTTCATACTTATACAAATCCATTTTGTATAAGTTCGACCACTCCCAAATCAAGTACTTAATAATATAAGGTTCTCAATTTCAAATTATTTCAATATCAATTCAGTTTCAAAATCATATTTGATTTCACCAATTTTCTTCCAAATTAAATATCTAAAGTCAAACAAATACATTTCCAAAATCACCATATAAGTACTGGTTTTTAATTCCAATTTAATTTCAAAACCAAATATTTTTCTCAAAATCAATTATACTCAAAAATGGTTTCCAAATTTATAATTATCCCTTTAAAACTTTTAAACTATCTATTTCTATTTGAAATATTCAATTTACCTTTCTAAAAACCATTATTCAAAACTATTTTTTTCAAAACATTTCAAACTAAATTTATATTCTTTATCAAACATTTTATACTCTTCGAAATTTCTTAGTTTTTAAAACTTTAGACCTTGACTTGGAAGTGTTCGAACCTTCAAAATAATTAGGGAGATCAAATTTTCAATTCAAGAGTTGAAAATCAACAATAAATCAATAAACCGATTATTAAATCCGAAAATCGAGGACTGAATACCGGTCTCATTTTAAATTGTTTCAAATATATACTTATATCTTTCTAAAATATCAAATTATACTTCGGAATTTGAAATCAAAAACGGTTTTACAAAAACACTTGCATAGCGAAGCTATTAAAGTGGCCTCTCCCTCACTCTGAAACTCGAAAATCAATGTCGATGATGCGTGCACTCATCACCGAAATTATTTTCAAGCGACATAAGTGAGTTCTGGACTTCTATTTTCTTGGAAACTTCTTTGAAATTTCTTTAAAATTATTGGAATTCATTTGAGCTCATTTGAAACATTTCTTATTCAAAAATAATAATTTTAAATCGTATTATTTATATATATTTTCCAAAATCCTAAAACCAATTTCAAAATACTAGAATTCAATTCTCGAATTTCAAATTTAACACTTCAGTTATAAATCATTTTTATATAAATCAATTTCTTATAATTTTTCAAAATTTCAAATCCTTTCAAAACCCTTTTTTATATATAGAATAACATTTCTTATTTGTTTTGTATATAGGTATATAATCCTTATGGAAAACATTTTCACTTTTATATATAGAATAAAATCATAGTTATCAAAATAATAATTTCGATATTTAAAACAAATTTCAAAATGCAAACATACCCGATTTTCAAAGGATAATTTTAAGAATGGAATTCAAAACAAAGATAGAGATTTGAATTAGAGGAACTCCAATCCATGGAATTCTGATTCGAAGATAGACTCGATCGAAGATGAGATAATTAAATTACAAAATAGAAGATGGATATATTTCTATAAATCGCGGGCGACCTTAACCGGGTCAATCGTGATTTCAGGAATATGATTGATGCGGAATTCTAAGGCAAATCGACATTCGATCGCCCGATATAGAATTCGGCATAACTAGATATAGCAGCATTGTAAACCGAGGATACATGAATCTTCGGTGAATCAATGCCAACTGAAAAGGAGTTTCACCCCTTTTACAAATCATTCAGTGAAGTTATGGAATACTCCAGAATCGAACGAATATAAATAGGGAGAGACGAGAATGAATTTCGAAACTGAGGGACATTCCAAAATTCAAAGGAAATCGAGTCAAAAAGGAAGAGATTCAACTCGAATGAAAGTGATTCTGTAAATAAATTTACCATATATGCTAAGTTTTGCCTAGAGCCAAAGCTCTGATACCAACTGTAACAGCCCGCTATTTTGGACCATTCAAATCGACAATAAACCATACATGTCCGACTTGAATAATTCAAAATACCGCGTTGTTAATTTAAATGTGACAAACTCAACATATATAGTAAATAAATCAGTCACAGATCACAGACACAGAGTAATAAAATGCAGCGGAATAAATAAGGAATAGTAGTTCATAAAGCTACTACATACATCGGGGTTAGAGAAATAAAATACATCAGAATATCCCAGTTGCAGTGAAGTCTCCAGTACGAGCAGATGACTTCTTTGAACCAATCAACTGGATGACCGGAAGGATAGATAGCTGGATCTTCAAACAAAGCTCCAACTTCGAAGGTGAGTCTTAAATGTTGTATCAACTCAGTCTGACCCGAGCGTAAAGCAAAACACAAAACACTCGAGTCAGGATTAACATTCTTATATCAATAAATCCAACTCAAGTGAAATATCAACTGAAATACAAATAACTTAAAGGATGTTTGGGATAACCATCCTCTAAGGGTCCATGGAACTATCTACAAAGTAGAAATATACACTATAACACCGTGGCCATTCCCTTTATTTGTACTTCAAACCAAATATCATTTTTACTTCAATTATCCCTACATTTCCCGAAACAGTATTTACATATATTAAATAATTTATACAGTAAAGTATTTTCAATTTTAATTCAACTCAATTCTAAAAATAACCACTTCAATTTTATCGATCTCAAATTCGGATTTGTAATCACAAAATACCTCTTTATATTCCAATATATTTCAAGACTTTAAGTATTCAACGTTTCAAACTAAATTTTTATTCAATTTAGTTTTCTAAATAATAAATTCAAATTTAGTTCAACCTAAATTTTCATTTAATTCAATTTAGTTTCTAAATAACAAATTCAACTATATTGATTTCAAATACAGATCTGAATCTCAAAATAAACCATTTAAATTCCAATATAGTTCAAAGCTTTAGTATTTAAATGTTCAATTTAACAGTTTCATATAGATCTCGATTTAACCTCGTTATTATTTAGTCTTGAAATACTCCCTCATTAGATACAATATCATTTAAGTATCCTTAAATTACATTTTACTCAATATTTTCTTTAATTTATTTAAATGTGAAATATTCATTAAATCACATAAATCAAAAATCCAGTTAGAAAATCATACCTTTAAATTTCCCATTCAAAAATTTAAAATTGATTTAATTAAATAAATCCTCATTTAAATACCATTTTTAATAAACCCCAATTTATCTCTCAATCTTAATTATTTAATTTATTTCAAGGAAATCTATTTGAAATATAGATTTACATAAATACTCAACCATATTATCCGTATTAAATTAATCTAATTTAAATCAAATATTACGACTAAATCTATATATAAAATTTCCATTTATATAATATCTTAAGAATCAATATTATTTAAACCATATAAATTTTTCCAAAATTATAAAAATTATTTTCAGAATATTTATATGGACCAACGGTGTCTGTATATATTTCCTATCATATAGTCTAGTGCTACGGATATTTATCATTTCAATCCGTACACTAAATATATACGGGCGGATATCATTTCAACCCGTAATCCCAAATTCAATTAACTGAAAATCGCTTGGGTTTATCATTTCAACCCATAACAATTTTCTCCTATTCTAAAGTCCGTTCGAGCATGTATCATTTCAATCCATAGTGATTTCTAAACTACAGGGAACTTGCAGAGTGATAACAGATAATACAATAAAATAACAGGCATATATCATCAATAACAATAAAATATAAACAACAGGATATGGTGTCATATCCCGCAGGTGAACAGTTACAGATAATAGCGTATATAACAAATTTAAATAACTACAGCAACATATTTCAATTGTCGTTTCAATTGAAATCAATATTTAATGAATAAAAGAATGTTAGTCGTGAGTGATTGCTCACCTTTCGAGGTTAGAGAGATAGACAACGTAATAGGCTACGATTTGAATTGCGAAATGACCGATCCAATTGACGATTTTCAAAGCAAGTCGAAATTGGTACGAATTTGACGAACGAAGCTGGTAAATAGGAATTGACGAAATCAAATCAGAACTTGATTGATGAGATAATTTGATGCATGTGAACATATATGTATACATATATACATATATAACTCTATATCTAAAAAGTCATTTTCTAAATTCAAACGCATCCTAAATTTAGATATATATACACATATATATATATATAAAATCATTGTTTTAAAATAAAAATCATTTATATAAAAATAAAATCAAATAGTTTCAACAATATATATCACCTAGACTATACTTAATAAAATCCTAGTATATACATATGAACCGGTTATATACAATTAAACTAATATATAAAACAAAGCTGAATACATACCTACCATATTAAAATGAAATGCACATAACCGAAATCTAAACACTTATACACTATAACTATATATACCAAATATGCACATCCTATGAACCCAGGTGCTCGGCTTGAAAAACATACAGATGGATCAATATATATGGTATTTTGTAAATATAAGTTTCAGGAAAAATGGAAGCAACTTCCCAGATTTGAAATAAATTTATAACCTTTGTAACTTTACATATATAGATATATTTTTTAACGACACAATAAATCTGAAGAAAATAAATAAATAAATAAAAAATCAAAGCGTACTATATTTATATAGTAATCTCTCTTCCCTTAACATACGGCTAACAAAAACCTTATAACCCATTAAATTATATCATTGAACATATTAAAATATTATATAACATATAGTATAAACTGTTCAACATATTTATAAATAGTCATGACTAAAATTTTAGAATTTGTACTATCACCTACTCAATACGGCCTAGTATGGACATATATTATATTTGAACAACATCTGACATATATAACAATATAAATCTATAACTAAGCTAATTATATACGACATAATGCTGTAACCCTATAACTTTTGAATTTACACATACAAAGTATATATATATATATAAGAGCTAATAAAATAATATGCATCATTCTATGCATACAAACTTACATCAGATGGAAGAAAAGGGAGAGAAGGCATTTGCGTGGGTATTATGACGGCTTCAGGAAAACAGAGGGAGGGTGATAAGAGGAGGGGAAGAAGCATAGGCTCACACATGGGAAACTCCAGAAGATAAAGAAACAAAATGAGATCCACCTTTTTATATGTATACGTTACTGTATAAGTTGTTTTCTCAATTGAAAAGAAAGTGAAGAGATAGTGGTTTTATAAAGAGGAATGAATAATTCACGCACATAAAAAAAAACGTACCGTATAAAAATCAAGTGAAACGTACAAAAAAATAAATGAAATGGCAACGGTCAACGTTTTTTTTTTGGTGAATAATTAAAGCAAATTATGATTGTGGTCCAGGGTGTGCGTTTAAATTTTGAAATGGAAGAAAGAAGTAAAGTCACAATATACCGTACCGTTACAACGTTATATTTATATTTAAAAAGGAAACGTTCCCTTTATTTTTCTCAAACATTCTTTTATTTTCCATAAAATGCTTATTCATTACTTGCAATTCATAAATGTAAACATTCTTATATTCTAAAATGATCAACTTATACAACATTAAATCCATTCTTATATTTCCAAATAATGTACATTCCAAATAAAATAAATTCTTACATTAAATTTATTAATTGCACTTTGTTTCTTTTTCCTTTTTTTAATTGAATGATTTCAATAAATTTATTTCTAATTAATTTTAATCTTTCACTTCAAAATAGACCCTAATTGATGAAATCAATTTAATAAATGCATGAACATTGTAATCCTTATTTATAGTCATGCAAATACGTTTATAAAATTACAGTATCCAACACGCATTAAATTGCATACAGAATAAACGTTTTTCTCTATCAATCAATATTCATTTAACTCATCATTGAAGCTGGCATTTATTATTCCAATTCCTATTATTAAATTATATTATAATACGCGTTAGAACCTTCCTCTTAATTGCTTCATTGTAGTTTATTGTTTAGAATTTTATTTATGGTCCAACTTATGATCTAATAACACAGTTAACATTTATTTAAATTTCATTATATTAATATACTCCAAATTTTCATCCTTTTGTATTAACTACTATATTTCGATTTTATTGAATTTTGGTCAATCTCACACATTAATTATAATTAAATTCTCAATTATTTATTTACGTTGATTTCATTCTCTTATTAAATCAATCATTACCTTACATACATAGTCAACATCAATATTTTACCATTTCATCTTACCTTTCATTTATGTAACGTTTTATTTCATTGATTGTAATAAATTCACTTATTAAAATTTCCAATTCCAATAAATTTGAGTAAACTGATTTTCATCCTTTTATTCAAATCAAAGGTCATACTATGATAAAAATTTACATTGGTTATATTGTATAGAATCAACTTTTTACCGTTATCAATTAAACCTACATTAACTGCACTAATTAAGGGAATTGATTACCATTTATTTCCAATTAATTTAATTGACCAAATAAATAGATAATATATATAATAATTGTCACCATTAGCCTTTAATTACATTTTATATGTTTATTACCTACAAATAAATGTTACCATTTATTTCATAACACTAATTTTATTCAATTTCCATTAACGATATATTATTTCACTTATGAATTAAATATTTACATTCTTTTTCCTATGTACATTTTATAACCAAGTATAACCTTACACGATTTCAATTAATTGGAATTCCATTCAAATTGTTAATACTTAGCTTTAATTAACATTGTTGCATTTCATTTTAGTATTTTTCCAGTTATAAATCTTAAATTTTAATTTCTTCCAACATTTAGTTACAAAAGTCTTATTAAATTTACTATTTTTAATAGTCGAAAATTATGGGTCTTTACAGGCCCACTTTGGCATCGGTTCGAACTCCATTCGAACCGATCAAGAATTCATCCAATCGAGGTGAAATTTGGCGTGGACATTTTTCAACATGTACGCAAGCTTCAGTGAAAATTTCGTGGCATTTGGATTAATAGGTTAGGAGATATCATGGATTCGAAATTGGGTTTTTGGCATAGCTGTCTGGTCTGAACCCATGTATTTGAAACGATGGTTTCGAATCCATCATGGCACGTGACTTCGTGATGACGTGGAGCGCAAACTTCGAATCGATCCGGACTTCACTCCGTGTTGACCACTTCGACTCCATGTATCTCGGCGCATTTGAACCGATGGAAGACACGTCATCGTGGTTGGTTGACCCAGTGGGTTCGAACGAAGTTACACAGGATGGGTTCGAAGATGGTATCACATATGGGTTCGAAGAAGGCCTCTGTGATGGGTTCGAAGCATGGCTTCTGTGATGGGTTCGAACTTGTGTTCCTTGGATGCACATGAGCTCTGCAATCCCTCCATGGATACGAGGCACATGGATTCGAACACGATGGAGTCGAAGGTAATGGAGTCGAAGGTGAGGAGCTTTGATGGTTTCGAAACCGATGGGTTCGAATGTCCTTCGGTTCGAAGGTGATGGTCTCGAGTGGTGCAGGATGATGGGTTCGAAGACGCCCATCATGGTGGGTTCGAAACCAGCATGTTCCCTCCAAGTTGAACCGATCATAGCTTGAGCATGCGAACTCGGATTGACTTGAAATTTGAAATGTTGACTCCTATGGTCTTTCTTGCCGTGTCCTATCAATTGTAGCTCAATCTGGACTCGGATAAAATTCAGTGATATCCATGGCGAAAGAAAGTACGATCAGCCTCTGAGGCGAACTCTCCTTCGTTTTCGATCGATCTTTTGGTATCGTGGCTTTGCCGAAAAGAGAGATAACATTTTTATGGTACTACGCCGTTGTACCCGCTCAATTTCCTGCTATTCATGACGTTTTCTATGTCCTCCAATTACGGAGATGCCTTAGGGGTTTCCGATCCTTATTCTTGAGCAACCTTATATTCACATCATTGCTTCGGGGGTGCAGCACCCTCGAAATAAAGATGTTTTTCTCGTGAAAGCTCAGTGGTTCTCAAATCCTATGGATTTCACTTTGGAATCCAGAGAATTCATCGAGCAAACACGGTCCGGCTTTCTCTTTCATGCTCTATATGGTGAACTTCTTATTTTCAAATTTCGTCATTTTATGATGACATGCTTTTATGGTTGTTACATTTTGTCTATTTATTCCTTAAGGTTGCGAGGACGCAATTTCTTTAAGGAGGGGAGTCTGTAACAACCCCGTATTTTGCATCAATTATAATCGACAATTTAAACGATTAATATTGACGCAAATTTCCATTTGAAGTTTTTAAATTTGAATTAAAAATTCTTTTATAAATGGTTAAAAGGATTTTTGGGCTTTGAATTCTCGGCCACATTTTCATTTGCTTTGGGCTGTGATTATTTTCAAACCCGTTCCTCTTTCTCGTTTCATTTTTTTTTTAAAACCCGTTCCCCTTTTATTTTTATTTTATTTTCAATTAAAAACCCTAGTACCAAATGAACGAACGATCATGGCGGCCACTCTCGTCTACCCCCTTCTTCCCAAATTAGGGTCTCGTTCGTTTTTGGCTTTGCTCGTCTCTGTGATGCTAAATTCGTCGACAAGGTGAGTTTGCTCACATCTAATTCATATCTCAAGTTAATTTAAGGATTCGAATTCTGTGATTTCGTTCGTATTCAATTGTTTTGCTTGGCCATTCGATTTTGTTTTAATATTGGAGATGATTCTGACTTGATCCGATTTTGCTCGATGTTGATAAAAATTTTATGACTTCGGCAATTACTGTAGTCGGTTGCGAATTGGGTTTGATCATGTGGATTTGACTTGTTTTGCCTTATGCCTTAGATAGTCTGACCACTGCGTTTCATATGTAATGTTGCTCCATTGTTTTAGCTGGTTTCTGATTAAACTTGTTTTGTGCCGTGGTTCCTCTGATGCATTTTCTGGTAGCACTTTCGTCTTTGGCACTGACTTGTTAAATGACGGCCGTGTCACTTGTGTTGGTTTTGTTTGAAACTGCTACACATTCGAACCCCTGTCACTTTATAATTTCGGCCAATTGACTTTGTTAGATTTGGATTTTTGATTTGGTGATAAGGTTTGGAAATAATTTAAAAAGAAAACAGTTACATTTGAATTTATATGACGATGTGATTTGTTTTGGTTAATCTCGGTCATTATGCCTTTGACCTGCTGCTTGAACTTGTTATACATATGAATTGCACGAATATATACTGCACTTGTTTCACTGAAGCATCGAGCTCAGGTGGTCTTCATGTATGTGCAGTCTGTATTTACATTGCCTCTGATCTTGACACATGAACTATACTTCATGTTAATCTTCACTGTAACATGCTGCATCGTGTATGTTTGATTGCTCCTTGAATCCCTTGAGCCTGCAGTTGTAATGTTTCTGGCATCAAGTGTGGATGCCCTGACTGTCATAGGTGCACTCACTATCACGTGCTGTTGTAGTTTTCACTACAACCTTAGTTTAAATATCAAGTTGAACTCATATATGTTGCTTGGTTGGTCTGCAACTCCTTGCAACCACCTCTGTTTCATTTCTGTCCCCATGCTTGAACTTTGATTGGTTGAAGCTCTGTTTGCCTGGTTCACCTCTGTTGATTTCATTGGTGACTGACACTGCTCAGTTGCTTGTATCAACCCCATTTCCAGGTTACATGTAATCTTGTTGAAGTTGTTGAACTAGTGTGCTTGTGGTTTGCTGTAGCAATTCATCACACTTGAATTGCATTTGAGTTTCTTTTCAAACCCATCTTCTTGCTTCTTACTACTATGTGCACTTGATTTAGTTGTACACTTACTGTGCACATTCCATATCATTTCCCTGATATTGTGCATATCATTTTTATCATTATGTCATTCAGTTTGTAATATTATTTCATCATGCTTGCTGTTTGACCTGCTGCACTATATGTTGTGGTTGATTCATATACGCATCTCTGACTTGCCCACTTACTTCCTGACCTGTAGCACTATTTTTTTTAGTGCTACTGTGTTACGTAGTCACTGTACCTTGTAATCACCCTCCTTCTATATATATATATATATATATTTTTTGTTGTACACAGCCTTATACACTTACTCATTTGAGTTGCATTGATTCTCGATTTCACCTCTGATTCATTTTGACCATGTGCAGTCTTCTCATGTGCACTTGTGTATGCTCAGTACTTGTTCAGGTGCATTTATACGTTTCTTGATTTTTTTTTGTTGTACATGACTTGTTACTTTACTCTTCGTCTTGAGTTGAGCCTAAAATTCATTGGGCTTGACCTCGCATTTGTCTCTGCATTTTAATCGACCCTCGGCCTTATGACATTCCCAGCGAGGCTTGTGTATTTTCATTGGGTACATCATCACTGTAGTGGCAAGGCAGTGCACGCAAGCGTGAACTACAGCCACACGATATGGTTTTATGATATCTATCTTGTTTTGATTAATTGATCATTTGCATATTCCATATGCTGTAGTGGCGAGGCAGTGCACGCGTGCGTGTACTGCAGCCCTACTCGACTTAATATTTTAATTGATATTTAAATGTTTTGAAATGTTTTGTTTATTTCAATTCAATATTCTGAATTGCATTCTGATTTGGTTTAATTACTGTCGTCTATTCATTATTTAATTACTATTGCTTCTGTGCACTAATAACTGAGTTTGAATTAGACTGACCCGAGTATTATTTTCTTTTGAATTTAATACTCGGGTCAGACCGAGTATTTCAGGTTGTAGATATTCTGCTTTAGGTTGCTGCTAGAGCTATGAAGTTCTTTCATATCTTTTGGAGTAGTTGTCGTCATTTGTAGTAATCTGTAAAATTGTATAGGAAGATATGTATTCATGTATATTAAATACGTTAATGTACTTGTATATGTAACTTCCTTAGTCGACTGTTGTAGTTGTATCATATGTACCGTGTCATATGTATTGTATCAAATGTATTGTAACTGACATCAGTTATTGTATATATGAGACTTTCTGTTTGATTTGTGTTCCGCATTATATTATCTGTGTGATATTTTATATTTACTGTTCTAAACTATAACGAACCATCGTAGTTCGTTTTATACTGGAATTGGGGTATGTCGATGGGAGAAAATAAATCAGAGATGAAAAATGAAAGAAAATATATTTATATACCACTCACATTGAGATAACCAATACTAGTATAAGGCCTAATTATCGATGGTCGCTCCTCAACAGCCTTATTCTCCGTGCGAGTTGACAGCACTACACCGTAGTGTTCTTGGCTAGCGTGGGTATAGAGGTGGGACGTCACAGTTCTGATACCAAGCTGCGACGCCCCACCTCTACGCTCACAATAACAAAGGTTATTATAAGGAATAACGTCTGCGATTGCGAAGAATAAGGCTTGTTAGAAGCGACCGTCCGTACGTTATGCCTTAGATGAGCATTGATTACATCGATAGGAGTTGTATAACTTACTCCCAAAGATATAAATTCAATCCAGATCTTAAACGAAACTACGGTGGCTAAGGAAAAATCCAGAACAACTCATAATATCAACAACACTGATAGTATAATCACATCAGAACGGAAATATCAGATACATAGCGGATGATAAGTCTAGAATACATGCTACAACAATCTATAGTTCCCATGAACCAAATACACATATACATGGATAACTACATACACAAGATGGGAGTCAAATAACCAAAAGAACTCCTCGAATGCTAGACAAAAGACGATGCGAAATCCCAAAAGCTGAAGCTGCCACAGAATCAGAGATAGAGACTATCCTGAAATAACTCGGTCTGACCCGAGTATTATTTAAAAGAAAATAATAACCGGATCAGTCTAATTTATTATCAGAAATAAGAGTATGCTAAACAACACTTAAACAAATAATTATAGTCTCGAATGAGACTATACAGCATAAACAATCAGTATAGTTTAAATGAAGAAATCTCAATTTAAACTCCATTAAATCAGTTTTCAAATTCACAATTGAATTTAAAACAACAATTCGCAAATTTATAATCTCAGATGAGACTATACACAAACTCAACTTCCAATTTCGTAATTGAATTCAAAGTAGCAAATCACAAAATCTAAAAACCAAAATAGATAACTAGAAAATCAGCATAAAAGTAGATCGATCCCAACAGATGGCGAGTTTTAGCTACGCTGCACGTGCATCTCAGATGGCCGAAGCCTACCAAGTACTATAAATTCTTGGTGCCCATCAGATGACGCGAAGGTCCGTAGAGTGACCCAAAGGTCTAGTACTGGTAATTGACCCGAAGGTCCATCAGATGACCCGAACGTCCAGCAGAGTGGCTCGAAAGCCCAACAAAATCATCAGAATCATCAAACAGCAGATGTTTCAATTAACGAGTCTGGATTTAACCGAAATAGTAAAAGTTTGGTTCCATACTCCACACTTTTGCTAAATCGTTTAAATCTCTTCATCGTTTCTTTGAAAGTGCAAAATTGTGTATTTTAAATAAATAACAATTTGCGTTCTCAAACGGACAAGTCCGAAATTAAGCGGATCTGTAAAAGTGAGCGTTCATAGTCCTCAATATTGCTGAAGCTTTTAAAGCTTCCTCATTCTTTTGAAAGCGCAAACAATAAAATTTTCGAAAAACAATTTTATTTTAAAACGATTTTTAAAACACGTGATTGAAACAACAACATCTGTAGCAATTGCGACGAGGAAATTGCGCTTCAAAAAACACCGTAAAAAAGGATACCAAATCAGTGTTCCGGGATAGCCGCTTGAAGAGTCACTTTAAAATAACGGTTACTGACGTTAAAATAACAGTGAATTTTCATTCATCGAAAATGTCACCAAAACACCGCGTTTTAAAAATATAGCGCTGGTGTAGAAATTTCATTATAAAAATAACGGTAACCAATTTCATTAAAACAACATCGGATTCACGTGAATAAATTGAACTCACGGGTATAAATGAAGATGGGAAAATACTGATCAATGGCATTAATACGTTCAAAATATATTGAACTCACGTTCACAATTAGTGAAGATTCACAACCCAATCCAAAATACACTACATCTTCAACTTTGCAATACACGTGTAAAGCAAAAAAACAGTAACCAAGCCTATCTATAATTTTTTTTCCGTGCAAATATAAGTATATGCAAATCTGGGCATGCAAATACAAGTGAATGCAAATACAATTCTGGGCATGCAAATATAAGTGAATGAAATTACAAATCTGGGCATGCAAATATTAGTATATGTACATCTGGGCATTAATACAAGTGAATGCAAATACAAATCTGGGCATGCAAATATTTTTACTTCTATGGAAATTTCGAAATGCTCAAGTGTTCCATTCGAAACTTCAAGCAGTAACCCACGTATGCAGAGGGAGACAAACATTTCAATGTTGTGAATTACTTACTCTCGCATGCAGTTAGGATTCAATATTTTAAAACACTTCACACGCATACAGTAGGAATAAAACATTACAACATTTGCAAAATAATTGTGCACATATATAGCTAATGGTTGGTGCAACTTTTGTGAAACAATATAAGCTAAATTTTTAAAGCTTGCCTAATGCCTCTGCATGATTTACACACAGGCTATCTATTCTGAACCAATTTTCATGCTGAACTAACAAAGCTAGTATATAGGCTATATATATGATGACCACGATTTTGTATCCACCGTGAAACAGAGCACTACTGACAGAGGTTTACACAATGACAGCATATGTGTACCTATATAAATGCATATCTACATGCGCTAGCACTCAAATGCAATCTCGAATCACATTAAAAAAATTTAGTGCAAAAACATTTGATGTAGAGATGCCACAAAAATCACCAGAAGAGTAGAATTCGGAAAATCAAAAGAAAACCCTATTTCGCAACAAAGACAGGGACAAGATAGCATAAATTAGAGGTGTGAGCATTGCTCACTTTAATTTGTTTCGAATCCAGTTAACTTCAAAGATGCGAGCAAGCAAGGAATGTAGAGGTAGCCATTAATGTTTTCTCAAAAGAATTTTGTTTGTAGAAATGAAAAGTTTGCAGAGAAATTATTATTCTCTTTCCTTCAAAAGCATAAGTCAAAAAAATGGGCGATGGCCATCTTTCAGGTACATTTAGCATTTAATGCCGGAGTGTATTTTGAAATAATGTACACGGCAATACTTGATGGCCACTGACATAATCAATTTGAAAATAAAAATATAATCCAAAGTGTTCGTTTTTTCATTCTCCTCACTGGTTAGGACTTTGTTGCCAGCAGTGCAAGTGTTAACATTTTCTTTATGAAAAGAATGTGAACATGTTTTCACACAAGGCTAATGTATGCATAGCACTTGTATTGCCAAAATGTGACAGCACGTTCCAAACAGGCTACAACAATTTTTGTTTACTGACTTTATAATTTAAAAATAAAATTCTATTTAAATTATTCACCCCGACAATAATTCAAAAATTACGGTCGTTACCGATTTTTAAAACATTTATTACGACGATAATAAAATCACGGTCGTTACAGCACCTTTGATTTGGAAGTGTTGTTCGAGGTGGGCAGTAGTAGCAGCTACGCGTTTCCACCGGTCCGGATAGCAATTGATATATCTACCTTGGCATTGCCTGGTTGTGCCGTGTCACCTACCCTAGCGAGCCTTCTACGAGTTTGGTTTTCTCCCGTAGCCCGTGTGGTATCCTCTAGTGGCTTCCCGATCAGGAGGGACTATGACATTGGATGGACTACTGGTGTAACAACCCGCATATTTATCGATTTTATATTTAAATATTTTATTTAAATATTTTATCATTAATCAGATTTTGGTCGGAAAAGCTACTTTTTGAAAACGGTCAAATTAGGACTCGAGACCACTTCCATTGAGTTCGAAATGCCGTTTATAATTTTTTTAAGTATAAACATTGATAGATTTGGAGTTAGTGGAATTTCACTAACTTTTCCCGCTTTGGACTTTGGGTTAGATTAGCCATTATAACTCAAGCCCAAACCCCCTTCCTTCTTCTCACTATTCTTAAATTTCCTAACAACCAAGCTTTTGCATTAATGGTGAGTGGAAAGGGAAATTAAAACTCCAAGCCTAGGTTTCAACATTTAATCCATCATTCAACTCCAAATTCAAAGAGAAGATATTGGATTCAAGCTTCTTGTATTGAGATTGAAGTGGATTGATTCTTGCTTTGCTTCAAAGCTTCATTTTCATTGACTTTTGGCCCAAAGGTGATATTTTTATCTCACAATTCTAGCCTATAACTATATTGGACTGTTGGGAATGATTCCCTATCATTTTTGCATGCATATTAGCATTTGGTTTGGATTGGATTGGCGAAAAACTCAAATTTTTAGCGTTTGGCCATTTTTGGTGTTCGGAGTTTGGTCGTTCGCGACCTAACCCTTAGGTCGCTCGCGTGTTATCGCGCTAGGTCGCACTGCCTTGAATCTTCACTTCAGAGTTAGGTCGTTTCACCTTAGGTCGTATGGGGTTTAGGTCGTAGGTCGTTTCTTGCCTTAAATCCCCCCTGCAGCGTTAGGTCGTTAGCCTCGGAATTAGGTCGTTGGGCCTTAGGTCGTAGGTCGTATGGACCTTAGGTCGTAGGTCGTCCTTGCCATTTCTAACGTCTTCGGAGTTAGGTCTTATGGACCTTAGGTCGTAGGTCGTATGGACCTTAGGTCGCTAGGTCGTATGGAATTAGGTCGCTTGGTCGTATGACCTTAGATCGTTAGGTCCTATGGTTTTAGGTCGCCTCCACGCTAAGTCGTTCGACTCATAGGTTGTAACACTTAGGTCGCTCGCCTCTTAAATCGCTAGGTCGCGTGCCTTTAGGTCGCGTTCCCTTATTAGGCCGCATGTCTCTGTTAAGTCGTTGACCTCCTTAACTCACATGGCCTAACCCGTAGGTCGTCGGACCTCGATTCTATTTAGGTCGCTGCTTTTTATAGGTCGCTCGGCCCCTTAATTTCTTTAGGTCATTTGAGTGTTAGGTCGCGAACCCATTTTAGGTCGCATGACCTTTACCCTTTAGGTCGCTGGACCACTAGGTCGTGCCCCTTTAACCCCGTAAGCGGTGGCGTTGCCCCTGCACCCCCACCTTGGGGGGTTGCCACCCCCCTAGACCCCCCCTCCGTAGGGGATCTTTTCTGAAAAACTTTCAACAGAACTAGCTGAGCTGATTTCTTTGGATTTTTATCACATTTTCGAATGTGATCTTTGTGATTGATTGTTTCTACAATCGCTTCTGTGATTTGTCACTTTAAAATATAAAGGTTTCAAAACTAGTAGTAAATATCAATACTCTTTCATCAAAACGATTTTAACTCTATTTTCAATACCAAAGCTCTTTTCCTAACCCGTTTTTCAATCTATTAGTATATACAAACCTTTACCTCACTCGGATGAGAAATCTAATTAAACGGCTTAGTAAAACAAGTGGTATGAAACGCTTGCGTTTGCTTCGTCGGTTAATTCTTGGACTTGTTCGATTGAACCTCTTTTGACAATTTTATTAGTGAAGATTTACAGTTTGTTCGTAAATATTTAAGTTAAGCTAGTGGTTATGGGACATGAAACTAAACTTTTATATTTACTAACTTAGTGTAATTGACACTTCTCGTTGATCATGACGATCATTTTATGATTTAGACTAGCAATTGTGCGATGTCTCTTGTTTGCTTGGTTAGACTAGACACCACTTGTGTGATTCCACTCACGCATACCTTTTTGCCCTCTTGGTTAGTCTGGACACCACTTGTGTGATTCCACTCACACATACCTTTTTTGTTTGCGAGGTTAGGCTAGACACCACTTGTGTGATTCCACTCACACATACCTTTTTTCTTTTTGGTTAGCCTAGACCTCATCTAGGTGATTCCGACTCACCCATATGGGGTAGCTCCCCATGGTCTTCGGACCGTCATGTGATAGGCCTCTTTCCCTTTTTCTATGATTTGTGGATTTCTTGTGTTGATTTCTGGAATTTATGTCATTGACTTGTTATGAGTACAAGTTTAGGGTATGATGCCCTCTTTGGATCTTTGAGAAGATTCTTGTGATATTGATTTATCTCTTATTGATTGATCTTCTATTAATCATCATTTGCATACTTATAGTAGTATGTCAGTATGGATATTTTATGTTTATGCCATATCTTTTATTTATATCATGTCATCTGATATTTATAGCTCGACTGATCCGTTTATTATTTTCTTAAATAATACTCGGGTCAGGCCGAGATGTTACAGTGCTTCTGCTTGAATTCTTCCCGGGATTTGCTACTCTGACTTTTGGCTAACTATTTAGATTAGCAGTTTTTGTTGTATACACTTCAGATATAGACTCATAGTTGTATTCTTTTGTATAGCACGTGTTGCTATTCTTTTGTATTATTGTGGATCTTTTTAACCACTACTCTGATGTACACTTTAATGTGTTAGTTATATATTCATATCTTCTTCCGCCTTTGTGATATGGATGTCTGTGACTGATTTGTGTTATGCTTACTTCTATGTTTGTTTCCAAAGATTATTTGTAGCCACCGTGTGATAAGCAATTACATGGATGGTCGCTCCTCAACAGCCTTATTCTCTGTGCTAGTTGACAACACTACACCGTAGTGTTCTTGGCTAGCGTGGGTATAGAGGTGGGGCATCACAGCTTGGTATCGGAGACAAACTTCAAAACAATGTAGAATAACTTAACAAGGATCATCGTCCTAAGTCCACCTTAGGAGTTATACCTTAGGATGATTTCGGGTCTTCGAACGGATTCATCCTATTTCCTTTATGATTCCTTGTTTATCTATCAAGATTGCTTGATATTCATTGGTGAATAACCTTCTTCGTTTTCTTCTTTCTTTATTAAGGAAGAGAAATGTCTAGACCAGGCCGCCCCAGAGCCGTACCATCTAGCACTGCACCCCAGGATGAAGTTTTTATGACTGTTCAACAGCTTCTAGATTTAGTAACAAATGCTCAAGCAGCTGGAGCTAAACCAAAACCTACTCACCCAAAGTCGGGATTTGCATGCTTGTGCAGCGATTACACCAACTTGGGTGGGAAGCCCTTCAAAGGTTCGGAAACTATCATCGAGGTCCAGGCTTGGTTAGAATCATGCGATCGAATCTTTTCTCGCATGAACCTTATCGATCTCCACCGCGTTCAGGTGGCTTCCATTATGCTCCAAGAGAGAGCGTTGGACTGGTACGAACTTCTTACTTCTGAAATTGATGAAGCGGATCTCACCTTGGAGCACTTCCGGGAACGCTACGAATCGAAATTCGTGCCCGAGGCTGAAAAAGTAACTTTGGCTCGGCGATTTATTGACCTTGTTCAAGGTCAGTCTTCTGTGGCGGACTACGTCGCATCATTCGAATCCCTTACCAAATATGTGGTCGAATATATAAATACTCCACTGAAGAAGAGCCAGAGGTTCGTTTATGGCTTAAATAAGAATCTTAAGAAGCCACTACTCCTGAAACTAGAAGTTGTATTTGATCAACTTATAGATATAGCTCTTCGTCTTGAAGAGGCCGATAGGGACAGTGATGTTGAAGTGGTGGGTCCCAAACCCAACTTCAACAACAAGAAGAGGCCCAACAAATTCAAAGGCCCTTACCCCAACAAAAAGGGTAAGCAAGCAACTCCCGCTGCAAAGGCTCCTTCTCTTAGTGATGCGAGATGCTTCAATTATGGATCTACGGATCATTATGCGAACAAGTGCTCAAAGCCCAAATCTTGTCGCTATTGCAAGAGCCCGGATCATTTTATACATCAATGCCTCAAGCGTGAAGGCAAGAAGGAGGGAAAGTTGATTGTGGCTCAAGCCCCTGGCAACACATCTCGTGGCCAAGGTATTTCTCACTCCATTCTTGATGGTATTATTTTATTTCATGATCAACCTATTAGAGTTCTCTTTGATACGGGTGCATCCCATTCTTTTATATCAAAGGAACTGGTAGACACTTTTTCCTTAAGTGTTACTGCATTAATGACTACTTTAAAAATTGCGAATCCTGTCGGTAGATCCGCAACTCTTAGTTTGCTTTGTAAAGATGTGGAGATTATTTTATGCGATTTTTCTTTCCTAGCCGATTTGCATGTTATGCGTTACTTAGGCTTTGGAATGATATTGGGTATGGATTGGCTTAACCGTTATGAAGCCCATATCCTATGTCCTGAGCGGACTATTTAACTCTGACATCCGCAATTTGTAAATCAGATTTCTATTATTCTTAAAGATTCGGATTCTTCTTTGACTGCATCTTTATATTCTTTAAATCCTCGAGACGATGATGATGATGATGAGGAAGGCGTCATTTCTCGAATTCACGTTGTCTGTGAATTTTCCGACATATTCGATCCCGTTTTAGGTTTACCACCTAAGCGAGCAATTGAGTTCAGAATTAATCTTTCCTCTGAAGCCTAACCTAATACTCGTCCTCCTTATCGCATGTCCAATAAGGAAAATGAGGAGATGCGCAAACAATTATCTGAGTTGGAGACGAGGCAATTTATTCGCTCTGGTTCCTCGCCTTGGGGAGCTTCGGCTATTTTCGTGAAGAAATCGGACGTTACGCTTAGGCTTTGCGTTGACTATCGCAAGCTTAACGATCCGACTATTAAAAATAAATATCCTTTACCTCGGATTGATGATTTATTCGATCAGCTTAGTGGTGCTAAGGTCTTTTCACAATTGGACTTAGCTACCGGTTTCCATCAGCTTCGTATTGCAGAGGATAGCATTCCTTTGACATCATTCCGTACTCGATATGGATCTTATGAATGGCTTGTTATGCCATTTGGGTTAACGAATGCTCCAGCTTATTTCGTTGACCTCATGAATCGAGTTTTCAAAGATTTCCTCGATCGGTTTATTCTCATATTCATTGATGATATTCTTGTGTATTCAAAAACCAAGGAGGAACATGAGAAACATCTTCGGATTGTATTGGAAACTCTTAGGAGTATTCAATTAAAGGCGAAATTTTCTAAATGCCACTTTTGGCAATCTCGTGTGAAGTTTCTCAGTCATATTATATCCGAATCCGGAATTTCCGTGGATCCTTCAAAGATTGAAGCGATTCAAGATTGGAAGAGACCGGAGAGTGTGACAGAGATTCGTAGTTTTCTAGTATTGGCGGGTTATTACCGTCGTTTCATTAAAGACTTTTCTAAGATTGCCGTGCCTCTTACTGGCTTGACTAAGAAGGGAGTTAAATACATTTGGTCGGACAAATGTGAAGCCTCTTTTCAGAAATTGAAAGAACTCCTTTCCGATGCTCCTATTCTTGTTATTGCCGAAGGGAATCAAGATTTTGTTGTTTATACTGATGCTAGTCACGTTGGTTTGGGTGCCGTTCTTATGCAAAAAGAACGTGTTATTGCTTATGCTTTTAGGCAATTGAAGCCGGCCGAGACTAGATATGCCACACATGATTTAGAACTCGCGGCTATTGTTTCCGCCCTTCCAACTTGGCGTCATTATCTATTGGGAGAGAAATTTATTCTTTACACAGATCATAAGTCTTTGAAATATTTATTTTCTCAAAAGGAACTTAATTTACGTCAACAGCGTTGGCTCGAGTTCCTTGCACCTTATGATCTTGATATTCTTTATACCCCCGGTAAGGGTAATCGTGTCGCCGATGCTCTTAGCCGTAAACAACAAGCAGTTGTCTCTATGATGATATCCGAATGGAACGATCTCGAGGTTTTATCCACTTGTGAGATTCGAGAGCGCGTATCCGATTTATGCTCATCACTTGTTTTATGTAGCCTTGAGGCTCATCCTTCTCTTTTAGACCGTATTCTTGAAGCTCAAGGGCTAGATCCTGAATTGGCTCTTCTTGGCCAAAATGTTAAGGATAAATTTGATATTGAAGGTTTGAAAGACTTTGATATTGATTCTCGTGGCGGCATTCGAAAATTTGGTAGACTTATCGTACCAAATATTGGAGGTCTTCGTAAAGATATTTTAGAAGATTCTCATCGTTCTAAATTCACCATTCATCCCGGTTGTAGTAAAATGTACGCTGATATGAAGCGACTTTATTATTGGGAGGGAATGAAATCTGATATTGCTAACTTTGTTAAGTGTTGCATGACTTGCCAACTTGTCAAGGCCGAACATCAAAGGCCTGGTGGGTTATTGCAACCTTTAGAAATTCCAATTTAGAAGTGGGACCAAATTTCCATGGATTTTATAGATGGCCTTCCCCGTTCTCGTTCGGGTCATGATAGCTTATGGGTGATCGTTGACAGGCTTACTAAATCCGCCCATTTTATTCCCGTTCGGTCTAACCGAACGGTTCCTCTTTTGGCCAAGCTCTTTATCAAAGAAATTGTTAAATTGCATGGAGTTCCTACTTCTATTGTTAGCGATCGTGATCCATTGTTTACTAGTGGATTTTGGAAAAGTATTCAAAAAGCTTTGGGAACGAATCTTAATTTTAGCACTGCTTATCACCCCCAGTCCGATGGACAAACCGAGCGTGTGAATCGAACTCTTGAAGATCTTCTTCGAGCTTGTGTGCTTGATTTTGGTGGAAGTTGTGAAGATCATATTTCACTTGTCGAATTTTCCTATAATAATAGCTTCCAATCTAGTATTGGTATGGCACCTTTCGAGACACTCTACAGAAGGCCATGTCGATCTCCTTCTTGTTGGCTTGAGGCCAGTGAGAAGCTGGTTTAGGTCCAGACTTTATTCGTGATTCCACAGAAAAGATTGAACTTATTCGACATAGGATGAAAGAAGCCCAGAGTAGACAAAAATCCTATGCCGATAATCGAAGAAGGAAATTAGAATTTTCTGTTGGAGATCTTGTTTTTATTCGTGTTTCACCTATGAAGGGTGTTGTACGTTTTAGTTGATCGGGGAAGTTAGCTCCTCGATATATAGGGTCGTTTCCTATCACTGAACATATTGGTTCCATGGCTTATCGCCTTGCATTACCGGCTCAGTTTTCTGCTATGCATGACGTGTTTCACGTTTCTTAATTACGAAAATGCCTTCGGGATTCCGATTCCATTCTTGAGCCTACTGTTGTGGAAGAAATTGAAGTTTCGCCGAATTTAACTTATGAGTAGTGGACAGAACAGTGCATGTAGCAGTGCACAGAATAGTGGAGGAAGAGAACCAGAAAGCATTTTTTTTTTTGAATGTAAACAAAAAAAGAAAAATGCAATAGTAAAAAAAATGTAAATGCAATATTGTAAAAGAAAAGGAAATATTTTTTGTTTTGTTTTGAAATTATATGTTTTTTTTAAAATAGAGATGCAAAGCAACTAGAAAACAAGCACACAAACATACATAATTTTTTTTTGATTGCGAACATACACACAAAATAAATAAAAAACACACAAAAATCAAACAAAGAAAAATAATTCGAAGAACAGAAAATCAAAATCAAAACAAATTCCCCAGCAACGGTGCCAAAAACTTGTTCGGACGACGGAAATTCTATCAGTTTAGAAAACCGTCGAACGAATTTAATTAAAAATAACCGCAAGCGTACGGCGTGCTATCGTAGTACGTGGCGAATACGGGTCGATCCGCAGGGAATTGATGATTTTAAAGTTCTATTCAATCAAATTATGCCAAAGTCGAGAGTGTGTTTAAGCTAGAAAATGAGAAAATGAACTAACTAACAAAGGAAAAGAAATGCAAATATGATAGTGTTAAGAAAATTTAGAGGCAATTTCCACTCTCTAGATCACATAAATCAACAAAATGAAGTTATGATCTCTCTTTTCTTGCCATTAGTGAATTAGTTGATGTGCTTATCATAAGTATGGTATATTTGTGCTATGAATTAGCTCAATATAAAACATCAAACTATAACACAACCAATAATACACTTTTAAATCTCATAAAATATGACAACAAAGTTGAAAGCAAAATATATTTTAAGCATGGCCTATTAGCTATTAATTAGAAATATAAGCCATCAAATTTTAATTTCAACAGTCACTTCTTTGCCATAATCGTAGGTAAATGAAGAGGCAATTTGTGTTTTGTTTGTTTAAGCATAGCCTATTTGTTATGAACAACATAGACTATCAAATTCAAAGCTAAACAATATCATTAAACCACTTCAATCATTCCCATTAAGCACAAAAAGAGAGCATAAACAACAAATTAAGTTGAAGCTACATGATTAGAGAGCTTCATTACCCCTAAATTGAAGGGGTTTAGCCTCTCATATTTGTTATCATATGAACAATTGTAGCAAGCAACATTGAATGAAAAGAAGAGGAAAAAGAGAGCAAAATGAAAGGAAAAATTAATCTAATTGCATAAAATAAAATAGATCTACACTACAACATGAAAGTAAATAAGCATGAAAAGAAAAAGAACATGTATTGAAGTTGCATAAAAAAAATTACATAAAGAGAAATGGCTAAGTAGCCATGAAAAGAAAGAAGAGAGCTTAGTTTTATTTTGAGCCTAAAACTAACTAAAGAGAGACTAATAGAAGGGATAAAAAGGATGGAGGCTACATGAAACATAAGGGGTTATTTATACAAGCATGAAACCCTAAATCATATTTTAGGGGAATGCCCAAAATGCCCCTTAGGAAGTGTGGAGGCCAAGTAATCATTAACATGTCTTAATCCCCCATTAAGTGTACATGAAGCCATTAACTCCAAAAGCATGTGCATTAGCTTTTAATTTGTACATTATAGTAGGTGGGTAGGTGGCGTCCTCCATGTTCTTCACTTTGAATTATTTCCATCTTCATTCCTTTGTATTCATTTGTGCATGCATATTCCTTCATGAAACCACTTGTAATTGAGTGTAATTTCCTACCAAATAATAAAAAAATTCGAATTAAATTTTCTCAAATTAATATATGCACAAAAATGACTATTTTGCCCCTAGATAAAGATGAATATGTGACAATTTCAAATAATATGAATTTTGGTTTAAACAAGTTAAAACACCCAATATGCTCATTTATTTAATTTAAATAGATTAAATATGGTGGTAAAATTATGCACATTTATGTGCACATCTGACACCCCGCTGAAGAAGAACGAGAAATTAATTACTGGAGCACGCCCCGAGTTCTATGATCGGCTTATTACCCACGTGCATGGGACGTTCATCGCTTTGATGGACATGGCTCTCCGGTATGAGAACCCTACCTCTAGGGCCACTCTGGCTGTCCAATCTGCATTGTCTCAGTCTTCTGGAAATTATAAGAAAAGGAAGTCCAACTTCTACCGTCATAAGAGGAATAGGACTCCAGGTCTAGGATCATCGTCTTTTGCATCTCAGAGGCCGACTGTGGAACTTTCTACCATCACTTGCCATAGATGCCACCAGAAGGGACACTACGCAAATAACTGTCCGACTTTGGGTGCTGCTATTCCACCCCCTTCTCAGTTTGCTAGACGAGTCCTCTGCCACATCTGCCTTTAGCCGGGACACTTCAAGAGAGACTTCCCTACTCAGAAGAAGGGCACGACATCAGGGATCTTTTCGGTGACTTCTGCATCCTCTCCAGCACCTGCACCTGCACCTGCTCCAGCTCCTAGTGACTCTCAAGGTACACTTCAGGGTTCTTTTACTTTGTTTAAATCTCTTGTTCGCGTTTTATTCGATACCGGAGCTTCCCATAGCTTCATCTCGTCGGATCTCTGTAATAAATTTGAGCATCTCCTTTCTCCCGAGTTTTCTTCTGTACCTTTATGTGTTTCAAATCCCATCGGTGGGCCTGCAAATCTTGATAGGATTTATAAGCAAGTGAAGCTCCTCCATCTCCAGCAGTGTTTCACTGGTGATTTTTATATCTTGGGTTTTGACGCTTTTGATCTACTGCTTGGGGGTGATTGGTTGGATAGACATGATGCCCATATCTCGTGCAGTTCTCGAACTGTTGCCCTCAAAGATGATTTCAGAAATTCCTTAGAGTTCCAGTGTAGTTTGCCTCAGGAATTCGCTGGTAGCTTCATCTATTCACTCGACACTTTCCCTGATGATATCCATTCTACCCCAGTAGTTAAACTATTTCCCGACGTATTTGGTGAAGTCATCTCTCTACCTCCGAAAAGGGAAATTGATTTCCGTATCGATCTCATTCCTGGAGCACGACCTGTAGTTCTTCCACCCAGAAGAATGGCACCACGGGAGAAGATCGAATTAAGGAAGCAGATTCAAGACTTATCCTCTAAAGGTCTGATCAGACCTAGCTTCTCAGAATGGGGAGCAGTCGTAGTTTTCGTCACAAAATCTGATGGTTCCCTCCGGATGTGTGTTAATTATAGGGAGCTGAACAAGCTTACTATGAAAAACAGTTATCCTATGCCCCGCATCAATGATATGTTCTATCAGCGTTTTGGAGCTTCTATTTTCTCGCAGCTTGATCTAGCCACAGGTTTCCACCAGCTTAGAGTTGCTGAGGAGAGCATACCCAAAACTGCTTTCCGTACTGAGAATGGCTTCTTCGAATGGCTAATTATGACTTTTGGGTTGACTAATGCTCCTGCATTCTTCGTCGACTTGATGAATCGTGTCTTTCGCGATGTGCTCAATAAATTTGTTCTCGTCTTTATTACTGACATACTTGTCTTCTCCAAAACAAGGCATGATCATGGGTCGCACTTGAAGTATGTTTTAGAGACTCTCTGAAATCACCAATTAAAGGCTAAGTTCTCTAAATGTCATTTCTGGGAAGAGGAAGTCTGATTCCTCGGACATATTGTTTCTAGTGATGGAGTTTCTGTTGATCCAGTCAAGATCGCTGCGATCAAAGTAAGTCTTTCCTCCTTTCTCTTCCTAAAATTTAATCTCTCTCTATCCTTTCTAGAGTCCTTATCTCCCCTTATTCTGTTTAGGATTGGGAAGAACCTATGACAACAACTGATATTCGCAGTTTTATGGGCCTTGCCGGTTACTATCGGAGGTTCATTGAGAACTTTGCTCGGATTTCTACACCGCTCACTGCTCTAACTCGAAAGAATGCTAAGTTTATTTGGAGCGATAAGTGTAAAGAAGCATTCCAAGAGTTAAAAGACAAGCTTACTTTCGCACCAGTGCTTACCGTTCCGAATGGAAATGAGAGATTGACAGTATACACCGATTCTTGTCGCGAGGGATTGGGAGTAGTAATAATGCAAGATGGGAAGGTGATTGCTTATGCTAGTCGTTAATTGAAGAACCATGAAGCCAATTATGCTGCCCATGATTTAGAATTGCTGGCCGTTGTCATTGCCTTAAAGCTTTGGAGACATCATCTCTTGGGGGCTAAGTTTGACCTCTTCACCGATCATTAGTCTTTGAAATATATCTTTACCCAGAAAGATTTGAATCAGATACAAGTACGGTGGCTCGAGTTTCTTGCTTCTTATGATCTCGACATCAACTATACTCCGGGGAATGCTAATGTTGTGGCGG
Source organism: Allium cepa (assembly GCA_030765085.1). Lineage (NCBI taxonomy): Eukaryota > Viridiplantae > Streptophyta > Magnoliopsida > Asparagales > Amaryllidaceae > Allium > Allium cepa. Next base: position 74,620,262 of record CM060945.1, read on the forward strand.
ATGTGTTGAGTAGAAAGAAGTCCTTGCTGTGCCAGCTTATTTTTTCTTCTCCTCTTTTGGATCGAATAGTGGTTAAGTAGGATGATGACGAGATGCTTAGACGTATGAAGGAGACTGTTCGTAGTAAGGTAGGTGGCAGTAGTTCTGATGGTAGCGGAGTTCAGATTGATGATAGGGGGATTTTAAGGATTTATAATCGGATTTGTGTCCCGCATGTTCATGGTTTGAGGCAGGAGTTACTTCGGGAACATCATAGATCCCAACTTTCCATTCATCCCGGTGTAGCAAAGACGTATCAGGATTTGAAGAAACTCTATTGGTGGAGGGGTATGAAGCGTGATGTCTCTATCTTTGTGAGTAGGTGTGCGACTTGTCAACAAGTCAAGGCGGACCATCAGAAGATCCCGGGTTTGTTGCAACCACTGGAGATTCCCAATTGGATGTAGGAGCAAGTTTCTATGGATTTCATCGATGGATTACCGAGATCTTGGAGGGAAAATGAGAGCATCTGGGTTATTGTGGATAGATTGACTAAGTCCGCTCGCTTTATTCCAGTCAGGTCTACCCGTACGGCTTCGAGCTTATCTGAGATCTATATGAGGGAGATTGTTCGCTTCCATTGTGTTCCCCTTAGCATAGTTTGCGATCGAGACCCCATCTTCACTAGTTAGTTTTGGAAAGCATTCCAGGAATCCTTGGGTACTCAACTGAATCTGAGCACCGCTTACCACCCACAGACTAACGGTCAAACAGAAAGGGTGAATCGGATTCTTGAGGATCTTCTTCGTGCTTGCATTCTGGATTATGGAGGATCTTGGGAAGATCATCTCCATCTTGTGGAATTCACCTATAATAATAGTTATCAGGTATAAATTCCAATCCTCTATTCTTATCTCAGCTAAATCATCTATCTGTCTTATTCTATCTTTTTCAAGCTAGTCTAGAGATGTCCCCTTTTGCTGCTCTTTATAGGCGACCCTGTAGATCTCCATCCTGCTGGATTGAATCCGGTGACCGCTTAGTTCTTGGTCTCGAAATGATTTTAGAAGCTTCGGAAAAGGTTGAAGAGATAAAGAGGAGGTTAAGGATTGCTCGGGATAGGCAGAAGAAGTACGCTGATCGTCGTAGAAGAAGTTTGGAGTTCGTAGTCGGTGATTTGGTTTTTCTTAAGGTTTCTCCTTTAAGAAATGTGGTTCGGTTTGGGCGTTGAGGAAAGCTTGCTCCTAGGTTCATCGTTCCATTCCGCATCTTGGAAAAGGTTGGGTCTCTTGCTTATCGACTGGATTTGCCCGAGAAATTTGCTGGAATACACAATGTGTTCCATGTATCCCACCTTCGTCGCTATCTTCATGATCCATCTCTTATTATCCAACCTACTGCTTTTGATAGTTTGGACATCGAGCCTGACCTAACTTGTAACGACCCGCTATTTTTGACCATTCAAATCGACAATAAAACCATACATGTCCGACTTGAATAATTCAAAATACCGCTTTGTTAATTTAAATTTGGCAAACTCAACGTATACAGTAAATAAAACATCATAGATCACAGACACCGAGTAATATAATGCAGCGGAATAGATAAAGAATAGTAGTTCATGAAGCTACTATATACATCAGAATATCCCAGATGCAGTGAAGTCTCCAGTACGAGCAGATGACTTCCCTGAACCGATCAACTGGATGACTGAAAGGATAGGTTGCTGGATCTTCAAGCAAAGCTCCAACTTCGTAGGTGAGTCTCAAATGTTGTATCACTCAGTCTGACCCGAGCGTAAAGCAAAACACAAAACACCCGAGTCAGGATTAACATTCTTATATCCATAAATCCATCTCAAGTGAAATATAAACTGAAATTTAATTAACTTAGAGGATGTTTGGTATAACCATCCTCTAAGGATTTTGGAACTATCTACAGGGTAGAAATATATACTATAACACCATGGTCATTTCAACTTAATTTATACTTCAAAACCAAATATCATTTTCACTTCAAATATCTCTATATTTCCCAAAAGATTATTTAGATATATTAAATATTTATACAGTAAAGTATTTCAATTTCCTCAATTTAACAAATCATTTCAACATCAACCTGACCTTCCCATTCAAATTTAAATTCAATCACAATTTATCAATTTAAACTCAACTCAATTCCTAAAATAACAACTTCAATTTTATCGATCTCAAATTCGGATTTGAAATCACAAAATACCCCTATATATTTCAATGTATTTAAAACTTTAAGTATTCAACGTCTCAAACTAAATTTCTATTCAATTGTAGTTTTCTAAATAACAAATTCAAATTTGTTCAACCTAAATCTTCACTTTAATTCAATTTAGTTTCTAAATAACAAATTCAACTATATTGATTTCAAATACATATTCGAATCTCAAAATAAACCATTTAAAATCCAATATAGTTCAAGGATTTAATATTTAAATGTTCAGTGCAACAATTTCATAAGGATCTCGATTTAACCTCATTATTATTTAATCTTGAAATACTCCCTCATTAGATTCAATATCATTTAAGTAAACTTAAATTACGTTTTACTCAATATTTTCTTTAATTTATTGAAACGTGAAATATTCATTAATTCACTTAAATCTAAAATACAGTTACAAAATCATACCTTTAAATTTCCTATTCAAAAATTTCAAATCGATTTAATTAAATAAATCCTTATTTAAATACCATTTTTATTAAACTCAAATTTATCTCCCAAACTTAATGATTCAATTTATTACCAGAAAATCTATTTGAAATGTAGAATTGCATAAATCTTAACCATATTATACGTATTAAATCAATCTAATTTATATCAAATATTACTACTAAATCTACATATAAAATTTCCATTTATATAAAATCTTAGGAATCAATATTTATTAAACCATATATTTCTTTCCAAACTCATAAAAATTATTTTCAAATTATTTATATATGGACGAGCGGTGTTTGTATATATTTCCTATCATATGGTCAAGTGCTACGGATATTTATCATTTCAATCCGTACACAAAATATATACGGGTGGATATCATTTCAACCTGTACTCCCAAATTCAATAAAATAAAAATCGCTTGGGTTTATCATTTCAACCCATAGTGAATTCTATCCTAACAGGGAACTTGCAGAGTGATAACAGATATGATAATAATATAACAACAGGCATATATCATCAGTAATTAAATAAAATATAGACAATAGGATATGGTGTCATATCTCATAGGTGAAACAGTTACAGATAATAGCAGATATAACAAATTTACTAACTACAGCAGTATATTTCAATTGTCGTTTCAATTGAAATTAAATTTAACAAATAAAAGAACGTTAATTGTGAGTGATTACTCACCTTTCGAGGATAGAGAATACATAAGATGACATGGATATGCACACTGATACGAACTTTGAAATTTGAATTATAAATCCGAGCATGAATTTCAAAGAAAAGTTGGATTGGCACGAATTGGACGAACGAGGCTGATAATCAGGAATTTATGAATTGAATCAGAATCAGTCTGGTATATATAGAAATTTTTGCAATTTTAATAAAAATCAAAATTGCATCCCTAAAAAAAATTTAAAGTCGAATCACACACACACACATATATAATTTATCTTTTTTTTTTCATACATAAACCACTAGTTTTAACATTTGAAATAAAACATATATGTAAAAAAAATCCTTATAATTTTTCCAAACCATTTTAATTTTTACACATAGATCAAAATTTCTATTTTCAAATCTAAGACCCAAACCACCCCATACGACCTATGTATATAATATCATTAAGATTTATATTTTAAAATAAGATTAATATATAAAACTTCAACAAATTACACTGTTCAAATCTCATATATAAACTACTATATACATATGGTACAAAATCCACTTCACAATACAATTATAAATTTTAAACACTTTACCTATATATATAAACTAATATATAACCACCCATACATAAACAGTAAAGCCTATACACAGACTTATATAAAAAAATTAGGCAACGGATGTACGAATTACTTATATAACTTATTATAGCTTATTTTATAAATATATATAATACTATAACATGTGCAGACCGAAAGTATAAGTTAGAATGTAAACTTTAAAATATATACTTTTTTTTGCGAAAGCAATTGGTCTACACTAAAACACATATACACCCTTAACTTTTATGCAAACATGCATGCCAACTGAAATGAAAACTTATATATTAGAAAACTAACTCCATACATAAGTGTATGCAAAGTATATAGATATATATATATAAGGCCATAAATATATATCTATAATTATTATAACTTTATATAAATATATGTCATATACGAAATTAGGAAAATAAACAACTTCAAAAAATCCTATACAACTTCCATAATAATAAGATGTAAATTGACCTTCAAATAAAAGTTATAAACCTGTTTATTATAAAACTACACATATATAATAACGGATTTTCAAACTTATACAATAAATCATACAATATGGCTTGTAAAATATACATATATGGACTCAAAGTTAAAAAAATGAATATAAATCTACTTGCCAAATATGCAGACTCCATTTGCAGATCCAACACAACTCACACATATTAAATATGCATACACTTCTAGAAACAAAACAAACTTTTAAAAAAAATGGAAACCATGTTTGGTATATATATGTATTCAATTCCAACAACTTTATATAAACCACTATATGTATGCATCTTATATTTTTATACCATTATCAATATATCATAACTATACTCCATATAAACAAATATGCGTACCAACTTGAATGCTACAATATGCATTAATACCACGTGCAGGGGACGTGTATTGATAAAATCATCCATATCATAGCTAAATATAAAAGTATATATAATAAATATATAAATAACACTTGTAAATATAAACTTAACTTACCTATGCCTGGTTTTGCGAACAGTAGAGGAAACAGGGGAGGGTCGCTGTGTAACGACCCATAAAATTTTATTAAATTTTAATTGGTTTTATAACGTATTTAATTGGATTTTTGAGAAATTTTAATGACGATATTTTGAAATAAAGTTTTATTATTTGGATTACGTATAATTAAATATAGCAAATGGTAAATTTTCAATTAATTTTATGAAAGTTTATTTATTATGTAATTATATTAAATTCAAGCTAGCTAATACATATTTGTAATAACATATTTTTCAAACCTGAATATTTTACATAGAAAAATTCTAAATCATCTTCTGACTGAGACGTCATTTTTCATTTTTCCAAGTTCGGACTTCTTTAGCTCCGTCGATCTTATTTTTCTGTGTTTTACTGCACTTTCTCTTAATAGAAAATTCGAATTTTTATAATTCAATCGTACCACTAATATCTGTATACCGTTTTGATCATCTCGTCGTGCTGTTCTCAGCGGTATATTTATTTCTCTATTTTGAAATCCGATGCACAACGGAAGCAATAAAATATTCGTTGTAACGGCACCCTAAACTGTGACTTTATTTTCCTTCGGTTTCAAGATTTGAAACGTGCTGCCCATTTAAGCCATTAATTGTTTTAATTGTTTTCTTAATCAACATATAACCGTTGCTTTTTATTTTTCCAGGATTTACATCCCGACTTTTATCTCTGCTGTTCCATTTATTTCATTTGAAATCTAAATTTATCCACCGTTTATTAAGATGCCTCTTTCTCTTCCCTCTTTTACCTCTTCGTTTCCGTGTTTCTAGGAAAATATATATAGTATACGCACCTTCTTTTCTCTCTGTAGGCTATTCATTGGCCTCAAATTAATATTTAAAGAGGAGAGAGGCTTATAAATATTATATATCGTCATATAGCACGTTCACATTTTAGATGCATATCTGCCTTTGTATTTGAGAAACTAGCATTCATTTTTGCTAAAATTCAACCGTTCCATATGCCCAAATTTCCGCTCTTGTCCATCATTTTGAATATCTAACGTGCAAAAATGGTATACCATTTTGCATTCCTTCATTAATTTATTTATATTTTTCGTTTCTATGGCATCTGCTTAATAACTTTTCTCCCTTCATGTTGTATTTATTCTTGCCTGAATGTTCTCTTCCCCTCTCCTATCTTTTTCTCTCCTCCTCCCTTTTTCCAAAACAGCCTCTAACCTTCATTTTTTCCATTCCCTTTGTACCCAACATCACTCAAACGCCTCAACCACTCTCCCACACGAGTGATGCAACTGCCGACCATCCGTTCGCCAACTCAGAGGCCCGCCTCGCCCAAGCTTGTGCCGAGCCCCTCATCACCGCCTCACATGTCCACCTCGCCACCAAATTCACCATTCCACCTCCACACGTGAGCCCACTCGGCTCTGCCTTCCTCTTAACCACCTGCCTTGGACACACTTCACCGCTGCCATCAAAACCCAAGACAATCTTCGCCTCTTGCAGCCATCCACCCTCAACCGAACATCCCACCGCCTCCGAGCCCAGCTCCAGCCCGTCATCTCACTTCATCCCCACGGGCAGCAGCATCCGTCCCGGCTCACGTATAAGTTCATTAGCAACCTCCACGTCATTCCCCTATAACCGCCTGTGCCAACCCTTGCCGAGTCACCATCTCCTTGTTTCCCGAGCCGACATGGCTGCGTGTCGCTCAACCTTGTCTCTGCGTTAATATAATAGGTACTATATTTTTCAATTGTTGTTTATTTATATAAGTAATGTAATATTTTACATATGGCAATGGTGCAGCTTTGCTTTTGGCCGTTCGTTTTATATTAAAGTATTTGTATACAATTCATTTTTCTTTGTTGAAGTGTATGTTCTTATAGAGATGCTTGCCGTAATAGCTTTATATGTGTATACTGAATCACTAATAGTATACGTTGCATGCTTTGCAGTATATATTGCAAGTATATACACATATATGTATTTATAGTACGTATATAGAAGAATAAAAAAAATTATATTAGTTAAAACAGTCGATTTTATATATATTAAACTGATTTTTTTAAGGCTATGTTATATTTTATAACCTGTGAATGTATTATAATAGTTAACTTTAGTATATATGTTACAACTGTTAAAATATATAAAGCAGTATTTTATATATATAGTTCAACAGTTTCTTTTATTTCATTATTATTATTATTAAAATATAAGTATTACATGTACAGATTTTAAGTGAATATAGTATATATATAATATAAAGCTTGTTAAGTTATAAAGGTTGGTACAGTTTACATTTTATAAGGTAAATAAAGTTTAAAAGTTTATATATGTGTTAGTTGATTTTATACCAGTCAGATTTTATATCGGTTGTGGTTTTAGTGCATGTATATTAGTTACTGAAGTATAGATTTCTAATCATATATATATATATATATATATATATATATATATATATATATATTCCATTCGAATAGGTTATAGGTTTTTAGTTCATTAGTATTTTTCATTACAAAAAAGTACTATATTTTATTATAAAGTTGTTATATGGTTTTAATTACTTATATATTATACATATGTTGTTGAGTAACTGTGTAAGTAAAAATTAAAAAGGGAAAATATAGAAAATGAAAAATGTATATATATATCGTGGTCTGCAAATACGTGCATTTGAATGGTATGCATTTTTAATCTTATTTTTTTTTTTATACTCTAATTTAGAATATATGCGGCCTAAAAAGGATAATATATTTTATTTTAGGGTGTTTTAAATTAAATATTGATTTGAAATTTTAACATGTATTTTGTTTCGATTTTTATCAAGACGGTTCTGATTCGTTTCCATCAATCTCTAACTTTCAACTTTTCCCGTCAAATCCACCTTCAGCTTACTTCGCTTTGAGATTTTTTTTTGATTTGTTCGATTGTCTAGATCGTGACCCAATTTGTAACTCAATTCCGTATCGTATTCTATATTCTCTAGCCTCGAAAGGTGAGCAATCACTCACGATTAACATTCTTTTATTCATTAAATTTGATTTCAATTGAAACGACAATTGAAATATGATGCTGTAGTTATTTAAATTTGTTATATATGCTATTATCTGTAACTGTTCACCCGTGGGATATGACACCATATCCTGTTGTTTATATTATATTGTTATTGATGATATATGCCTGTTATTTTTGTATTTTCTGTTATCGCTCTACAAGTTCCTTGTAGTTTAGAAATCACTATGGGTTGAAATGCTACATACCCGAACAGACTTTAGAATAGGAGAAAATCGTTATGGGTTGAAATGATAAACCCAAGTAATTTTCATTTAATTGAATTCGGGATTACGGGTTGAAAAGATATCCACCCGTATATATTTAGTATACGGATTGAAATGATAAATATCCGTAACACTTGACTATATGATAGGAAATATATACAGACAACATTGGTCCATATAAATATTTTGAAAATAATTTCTATAATTTTGGGAAAGAAATATATGGTTTAATAAATTTGATTCTTAAGATATTATATAAATGAAAATTGTATATATAGATTTAGTAGTAATATTTCATTTAAATTAGATTGATTTAATACATATAATATGGTTAAGTATTAATGTAAATCTATATTTCAAATAGATTCTCCTGTAATAAATTGAATAATTAAGATTGGGAGATAAAGTTGGGTTTATTAAAATGGTATTTAAATAAGGATTTATTTAATTAAATCGATTTGAAATTTCTGAATGGGAAATTTGAAAGGTATGATTTTATAACTGGATTTTTGATTTAAGTGATTTAATGAATATTTCACGTTTGAATAAATTAAAGAAAATATTGAGTAAAATGGAATCTAAGTTTACTTGAATAATATTGAATCAAATGAGGGAGTATTCCAAGACCAAATAATAATGAGGTTAAATCGAGATCTATATGAAACTGTTAACTTAAACATTAAAATATTAAAGCTTTGAACTATATTGGAATTTAAATGGTTTATTTTGAAATTCAGATCTGTATATGAAAACAATATAGTTGAATTTGTTAGTTAGAAACTAAATTGAATTTAAGTGAAATTTAGGTTGAATCAATATAGTTGAGTTTATTATTTAGAAAACTAAATTGAATAAAATTTAGTTGAAACGTTGAATACTTAAAGTTTTGAAATATATTGAATTGTAAAGGGGTATTTTGTGATTATAAATCCAAATTTGAGATTGATAAAAATTGAAGTGGTTATTTTAGGAAAATTTAAATTGATAAATTGAGATTGAATTTAATTTGAATGGAAAGGTCGGGTTGATGTTGAAACGATTTGGTTTTGAAGTATAAATTAAGTTGAAATGACCACGATGTTATAGTGTATACTTCTACCTTGTAGATAGTTCCATGGACCCTTAGAGGATGGTTATCCCAAACATCCTTTAAGATTATTTGTATTTCAGTTGATATTTCACTTGAGTTGAATTTATTTATATAAGAATGTTAATCTTGACTCGAGCGTTTTGTGTTTTGCTTTATGCTCGGGTCAGACCGATTGATACAGCATTTGAGACTCACCTTCGAAATAGGAGCTTTGCTTGAAGATCCAGCTATCTATTCCATCGGTCATCCAGTTGATTGGTTCAGAGAAGTCATCTGTTGCATTGGAGACTTCACTGCATTTGAACTATTCGGTTGTATTTTATTTCTAACTCTGAGGTGTATAGTAGCTTCATGAACTACTATTCTTTATCTATTCCGCTGCATTATATTACTCTGTGATCTATGATTGATTTATTTACTGTATATTTTAAGTTTTGCCAAATTTTAAATAGCAATTCGGTATTTTGAATTATTCAAGTCAGATATGTACGGTTTTATTGTCGATTTGAATGGTCCAAAATAGCGGGTTGTTACATGCTGCGTCTTCGATGGATATTGCGCAAGGGGAAGAGTGGGTTTGGTGGAGGAGCGGAGTTTCGAAACGGTGAAGGAGAGGCCGAAATTTGTAGTGCCAGGCAAGTTTATATAGAAGAGGAAGAAACAATAGAGAGGGAAAGAAGAGAAATCCAGGAAGCAATAAAAAGGGAAGAAAATACGAACAGAAGTAAATGGAAACGACTAAATAAAAGTAACCAAAGAAATAGCACCATCACGTGCTACGATTCAGTTGAGGATTTAAGGCAAAATATTCACGTTGATTCAGGAAAATAATCAAAGAAATAAATGGTAGCACGTTTCAAATTTGAACGCAAGGAAAGAGAAAAGTCACAATTTCGGAAAAATATCAAAGTAACAGCTACACATTGATTCAAGAGCTATTAAAGAAATTTTTAAATTGTGAAGGCAACGTTACTCTGCGTTATATTTTTAAAATAAGAATGCTGAACGAAAATCAACAGTCAAATATAGTGCGGTGTAAATGGCAAGAGTCACGCTGATTACTGAATAAAAAAAAAATGAATAATCATTTATCTATTTTTTAGACGGTGGAAAAATGAAGAAATAAAAGGTCAGTGAAAGTAGGAATGAATATATTAGAAAAGTAACGATTCTAGTAGCAACGGTCATCTTAGATTAAGTTGAAAAATTTATAATAATTTATTATCGTGGCTATGGTTCAAATTGATTTTGAAAGCAAGGAAACCAAAAGGTCACAATTAAAGGTAAGCTTTAATTTTTTTTATTAATACAAAAAGTATCTAAGTTTATATGTTTATAACTTCCCAGCTGTAGTGTATATATATATATAATGAATGGTCATAATGAAAGAAGTGGAAACATGGAGCGTAGGAAAGGAAAGGTTAGAAAAATAAAATTTTCACCCTTAAATTTTGAAGATTAATAAGGTAACGTACCTCTTTAATGAAATGTACAGCAATGGTCACAGGCTATAATTTTGCTTAAAATTTAAAGAAATGAGGGGAAGATGGGTTTTCTTTTAAATTAATCACTTCCCAGAATTAATATGTCAATTGAAAAAGGAAAGGAGATGAATCATGTAACAACCCGCATATTTAACGATTTTATATTTAAATTTTTAATTTAAACATAGCGTCGTTAGTCGGATTTTGGGGTCCGAAATGCTACTTTTTGCAAATGGCCGAATTGGAACTCGAAACTACCTCCATTGATTCCAAAATGGCATTTGCGATATTTTGGGTATAATCTTTGATATGTTTGGAGTTTGTGGAATTTTGGCTACGTTTTCTATTGGGTTTGGGTTTGGGTTCAGCCCACTAGCTTAATTAACCCTCTAACTCAACCCCTTCTCTTCATTTCATCTCCTTTTCATTTTATTCTCAAGCTAAAACTGAAATGGTGGAAGGAAGTGGAAATAGAAATTAGCAAGCCCTAGCTTCTTCTTGTAAACTTGATTCTTGCTCCAAAATCATAGAGAAGCTATTGGTAAGTTTATCTCCATCTTCTCCATCTCTTCTCCTCTTCAATTTCAGTAATTTCCTAACCCTAACTTAGGAAATACTTGCTTCGATTCTAGATTGAAGCTTGTTGAGTTGAAGTAGTGTTTGGTTGGTCTTCTCCTTGTGATTTAGCTCCTCCGTCTTCTTTGTTCGTGAGATTAAAAGGTGAGTTTTGAACTCACATCTACTTCTCTTGATTTCATGGGTGTTGGGTATGAATTCCTAACAAGCATGCATGTGCCATTGCTTTGGATTTAGAAAGAATTTGCATTTCATTGAAATAGGGCAGGAAGTGCTGGAAAACAGCCTTCGGCCGACCGAGTGCAGGCTTCGGTCGACCGACCTGCTGCCCCGAGCCATATTTGGTTTCCTGCATCTGGCCGGCCGACCGAGCCCTGTAGTCCGGTCGACCGACCTGCTCTGTTTTGCCTGTTTTGCCTATTTTGCATATTTTAATTTGTTTTTCGGATTTTATCGATTCAAGTTGCTTTTTAGTGGTTGTTATTGCATAGTTGATTTTGATAACTAACTCTTGACTTCATCCACGGGTTATTATAAAATAATTTCTCGAATCGCATTTAAAAGCTCGTTTCCCCAATTTATAAATTCTACTTAAAACACACACTTTCGCACTTCGAGCGAAGTGGAATGGTGATTAAATGGTTGGGCAAAACACGGACCATGAATCTGTGCGTTTATCTTTCCGATTAGTCCCCGACCTATTCGATTGATTGTTTTGACCTTTGGGTTTAGTTTACCGATGATATGAGGTAAATTTGTACTGCTTTGAGTGTGAAAGTGACTGACGGATAGTAAACCTTTTAGTGCGAACGAGTGGTTATGGGACATACGTTAACATTGTTCGGATTCCTTTTCGAGAGTTGTGACACATTCCGCCAGTTAGTGGTGTCCAGTACTGGGTCTACGACCTTCACCACTACGGTTTGTTGCCCTATAAAGTATCGCTCCGATGTTGGCCTTATGTGCCGCATGAGTGATATTGGGTTTGTTGCCTTCGGGTATGTTGCCTTCGGGTGTGTGCCTTCAGGTTTGTTGCCCTATATAGTTTCCCTCTGATGTTGGCCTTATGTGCCGCATGGGTGATACTTGGGTTTGGAGCGTTCGGGCTTATGGATCCTTGTTTGTACAGTACTGAGCTTGAGAAATTTTCTGATGTTTCTTTGATATGTATATTCCCATGGTATCGCCCTTCGGTGTTGGTCTTTTTGAGCCGCATGATGTATAACGATTACCTTGTGGAACTTGTATACCTTATTGGTATTTGTTATTTGCCTTTTGGCTTGTTTTGGGATATTTGTATCCTTTGTTTCTATATGTTGCCGATGATATGAGGCTTGTTCTATATGATTCATCTCTTGTTGATGATTGTATTATCTCCTCTAGAGATATTTGTCATACTGTATGACCTTGCAGGTTTATTATTGTTCAGTTTATCTAACTGATTTGTTATCTAGACTGACCTGTGTATTTTATACTCGGGTCAGACCGAGATGTTTCAGGTTAGGTGCTTTTGGGACTTAGCCTATTTTGATTCCGCATGGACTATTCGTTAGCTTCATTTTGTTATAGCGTCTTTTGTGGTCGTTATCTGTTGTAACTCTGATATTTACATTTATACTTTTTCTCGTCTCGTCTGTATATTGTGGTCTCCTGTACCACTTGACATGTATTATTTTGTATACTCTGTTGTGTATCTGTTTATGTGTATATTATGATCGACTGTTCTGTGATGTGAATTACATTTGAGTTGTTATATTTTCTTCTGATAGATCCTATAGCATTCGTAGTTTTGCTTTAAATATTTATTGAATAGGTCGAATTTTAATGTGATTCTACTTTTCGACGTATTTAGTGAATAGTTAAGGTAAGATTACACATGGTCACTCCTATCCAGCCTTATTCTCCATGTTAGCAGACGGTATTTTCTATTAATGCTCTTTGCTAGCGTGGGTATAGAGGTGGGGCGTCACAGCGTGGTATCAGAGCTGAGTTCAGAACAAAATATGATAAACACAGAATAAATGCACATATTATGGTACATCGAAGTGTACAAGTGATACAAATCTTTGAATCATCGTGTCTCTTTATTCCATCAAGGTTAGATAGAGTTTGGGAATACGTCTAGGAATATTCCATAGTATTCCATATTGCAATATCTACCTTGTGAATAATCTTTTCCTTATCTTGACTTTCAGCTTATGTCTGGAAGAGGCAGAGGTCGACGTTCGGATGTTGGGCGATCTAGTGGCTCACATCCGGATGGCGTTTATATGTCTGCCGATTAGTTTATGGAGTTGTTTAGGAGCACCCAGCCTCCCGTTCCTCCTCGAGCGTCTCCACCTCTCAAGTCTTCCTTTGCACGTCAGTGCAGTGATTTTGCTCATCTTTGAGGAAAACCGTTTAAGGGTTCCGAGTCTGTTCTTGAAGTCCAAGTTTGGTTTCGCACGTGCGAGTGTATCTTCTCTCGCATGGATCTTTCTGACCATGATAGAGTTCTTGTAACTTCTAGCTTATTACAAGAGCGTGCTCTTGATTGGTATGAGCTTCTTGTAGCCGAGATTGATGAGTCTACTCTTTCTTCGACTCAGTTTAGGGAGCGATTTGAACTCATGTTCGTTCCTGAATCTGAAAAAGTTCTATTGACCCGTCGCTCCCTTGAGTTGAAGCAACGGAAATCTTCTGTTTCTGAGTATGTCGCATCTTTTGAGGCCTTATCTAAGTATGGTCTTGAATTCATCGGCACTTCTTACAAGAAGAATTTGAAGTTTGTCTCTGGTCTTAAGAAATATCTTAAGAAGTCCTTGTTGCTCCAGCTTAAGCTTTCTCTCGAGGAATTGGTTGATTCGGCACTTCATCTCGAAGCTGTCGAGAAGGAGTGTGATAGTGATGTTGATGTTGAGGTTTCCAAGAACCCCAACAAGAGACCGTTTCCAATTCAGAAGAAGCCTTTCCCTTCTAAGAAGAAGAAGATCGATGGTCCTAGCTCTCAGCCTCAATCTTCCGGAATACCTTTCGTTCGAAAGTGTTTCAATTGTGGTTCTCCAGATCATATTATTCGAGCTTGTCCTAAGCCTTTCTTCTGCCGTTATTGCAAGAAGGAAGGTTATCATGTTTCAGCTTGTCCTATTGCTCCTGCTAATGCAAAATCTGGCAAGCTCAGTGTGGCTAATGCTTCTGGAGGTTCATCTCAATCCAAAGGTATGTCTCCATCTATTTTGGTGGGTTCAATTCTATTTCATGATCATAGTATACGAGTTCTTTTCGATACGGGTGCTTCACATTCTTTCGTATCGAAGAAGCTTGTAGATGATTTATCTTTGGATGTTTCTTGTATGGTTGCTTCTTTAAGGATTGCGAATCCAATTAGGGGGTCCGCGACCCTTAGCTTGTTTTGGGATGATATTGAGATTGTTTTATGTGGCTTTTCTTTCCGTGCGAATCTGCACGTTGTTTCTCATTTGGGTTTTGATATGATTTTAGGTATGGACTGGTTAGTGAGGTACAATGCCAGGATTATTTGTTCCGAGAGAATTTTATATCTCTGTCATCCTGATTCGCCTTCTCAGTTATCTCTTGTTCTTCGGGATGTGGATAATTCTGAGATGGCTTTATATTCTCTTGATTCACGAGATGATGAGGATATATCTCGTATTCCTATTGCTTGTGACTTTTCTGATGTTTTTGAGCCTATATCGAGTTTGCCACCTAAGCGGGCAATTGAGTTCCGTATTGATCTCATTCCAGGCGCGCAGCCAGTTAATCGTCCTCCCACGAGGATGTCTACAAAGGAAAATGAGGAACTCAAGAAGCAGCTTTTAGAGCTCGAATCCAAGCAATTGATTCAATCTAGTTTTTCTCCGTGGGGATCCGCGGTCGTCTTCGTGAAGAAGTCTGATGGAACTCTTAGGCTTTGCATTGACTATCGCAAGCTTAACGAGTTGACCTTTAGGAATAGGTATCCGTTGACTAGGATCGATGACATGTTCGATCTATTGAGTGGTGCTAAGGTCTTTTCTTAGCTTGACCTTGCCACAGGTTTTCATCAGTTACGAGTCGCGGAGGATAGCATACCTCTTACCGCTTTCCGCGCTCGATATGGTTCTTTTGAGTGGCTCATTATGCCATTCGGTTTGACGAACGCTCCTGCTTTCTTTGTTGATCTCATGAATCGGGTATTCCGGGAATATCTCGATAAGTTCGTCCTTGTGTTCATTGATGATATCCTTATTTATTCTAATTCTGAAGCTGAGCATGCTAATCACTTGAGAATTGTCTTGAGTACCCTCCGTCGTCATCAGCTTAGAGCCAAATTCTCCAAATGCCACTTTTGGGAGAATAAGGTTAAGTTCTTAGGCCATGTTGTATCTTCCGATGGCATTTCTGTCGATCCCTCAAAGGCCGAAGCCATTCAGAATTGGAAGAGGCCTGAGAATGTTCATGAGATTCGTAGTTTTCTTGGATTGGCGGGTTACTACCGTCGGTTCATCAAGGATTTTTCCCGTGTTGTGCTTCCTCTCACAAGCCTTACCCGTAAAGGCATTCGTTTTAGTTGGTCCGACAAGTGTGAAGCTTCCTTTCAGACATTGAAGGAACTTCTCATTAATGCTCCTATTCTTGTGGTTCCCGAAGGGAATCATGATCTTGTTGTCTACACCGATGCTTGTGGTAGTGGTCTCGGTGCTGTTCTTATGCAGAGAGATCGGGTGGTTGCTTATGCTTCTAGGCAACTGCATCCGAATGAAGTTCGCTATGCCACTCATGATCTTGAGTTAGCCGCCATTGTCTTTGCCTTGAAGATTTGGCGACATTATTTATTGGGCGAGCGCTTCATTCTTTATACCGATCATAAATCTTTGAAGTATTTGTTTACTCGGAAGGAACTCAATATGAGACAACAGCGTTTGCTCGAGTTTCTTGCTTCTTATGACTTTGATATCCAGTATACCCCTGGTAAGGGTAATCGTGTTGCAGATGCGCTTAGTCGCAAACATTCGGCTGTTATTTCTATGATGCTTGCCGAATGGGATATTCTTGAGACTCTATCTTTTTGTGAAATTCGTGATCGAGGTTCATCTTCTGATTCTCCTATTCTATTATTTAGTTTGGGAGCTCGACCTATTTTATTGGATCGTATTGCCGATGGTCAGCGGCGTGATTCTGAGTTGATACATCTTATTCAACTTTGTGAGTCTGGATCTTGCGATGAGGCGTTGCAAGATTTTAGCATTGATTCTCACGGGTGTCTTCGTAAGAAGAACCGTCTTTTTGTGCCTTCTGATTTTGCACTTAGGCATGACATTCTTGATGATTGTCACCGTTCTAAGTATACCATTCATCCCGGTAGTAGCAAGATGTATGCCGATATGCGTCGTCTTTATTATTGGGAAGGCATGAAGCGCGATGTGGCGAGTCATGTGAGCAATTTCATAACTTGTCAGCATTTTAAAGCCGAGCATCAGCGTCCTTGGGGTCTTCTTCAGCCTCTTGGGATTCCATTGTGGAAATGGGAACAGATTTCTATGGATTTTATTGATGGCCTACCTCGTTCGAGATCTGGCCATTCTAGCATTTGGGTTATTGTTGATCGCCTCACTAAGTCTGCTCATTTCGTCCCTATTAAGTCTAATAGGACTGCTTCGCATTTGGCTAAGCTGTATATCAAGGAAATCGTGAGACTTCACGGTGTTCCTAGTTCTATTGTGAGTGACCGTGATCCTTTATTCACGAGTCATTTTGGAAGAGTCTTCAGCAAGCTTTGGGAACAAAGCTTAATTTTTCTACAGCTTATCATCCGCAGTCTGACAAACAGACTGAACGGGTAAATCGTATCTTGGAAGATCTTCTCCGTATTTGTATTTTTGATTTCGGTGGTAGTTGGGAGGATCACCTACCTCTTGTAGAGTTCTCCTACAATAATAGTTTTCAGTCTAGTATCGGTATGGCTCCTTTCGAAGCCTTATACGGAAGGCCATGTCGATCACCTTCATGTTGGTTGGAATCTGGGGAGAAGCTTATTCTTGGCCCGGACTTTATTCGTGATTCTTCCGAGAAGATTGATCTTATCCGGTTGAGAATGAAAGAGGCACAGAGTCGCCAGAAATCCTACGCGGACAAACGTAGGAAGCCTCTCGAGTTCTCAATCGGCGATCTTGTTTTTATTCGTGTTTCTCCTTTGAAGGGGGTTATGCGTTTCAATGCGACTGGGAAATTGGCTCCTCGTTATATAGGACCGTTTTCTATTACTGAACGTATTGGCCCTGTGGCTTATAGAGTTTCACTTCCAGCTCATTTATCTGGCATTCATGACGTGTTTCACTTCTCGCAACTTCGAAAGTGTCTTCGGGAGTCGGATTCTGTTATTACTTCTCCTGATTTGCAAGAGCTTGAGATCTCACCGGACTTATCTATTGTACAGCAACTTATTCGCGTGCTTGACACGGAGGTGCGACACCTTCGGAACAAGGACGTGCCGCTCGTTAAAGTTCAATGGTCCGCTAATCCCAATGACTGTACTTGGGAAACCAGAGAGTATATTGTGCGATCTTATCCAGGTTTTCTTTCTTTGCTTTGAAACGGTGAGTACGTTTTTTTTCGTTTCTAACTTGTTTACTTGTCTTTTGAATATTGTATGTATGTAGTTGTTAGAAATATCGTCTCTAGAAATTGTGGGGACGCAATTTTGTAAAGAGGGGAGATCTGTAACAACCCGCATATTTAACGATTTTATATTTAAATGTTTAATTTAAATATAGCGTCGTTAGTCGGATTTTGGGGTCCGAAATGCTACTTTTTGCAAATGGCCGAATTGGAACTCGAAACTACCTCCATTGATTCCAAAATGGCGTTTGCGATCTTTTTTAGTATAATCTTTGATATGTTTGGAGATTGTGGAATTTTGGCTACTTTTTCTATTGGGTTTGGGTTCAGCCCACTAGCTTAATTAACCCTCTAACTCAACCCCTTCTCTTCATTTCATCTCCTTTTCATTTTATTCTCAAGCTAAAACTAAAATGGTGGAAGGAATAGGAAATAGAAATTAGCAAGCTCTAGCTTCTTCTTGTAAACTTGATTCTTGCTCCAAAATCATAGAGAAGCAATTGGTAAGTTCATCTCCATCTTCTCCATCTCTTCTCCTATTCAATTTCAGTAATTTCCTAACCCTAACTTAGGAAATACTTGCTTTGATTCTAGATTGAAGCTTGTTGAGTTGAAGTAGTGTTTGGTTGGTCTTCTCCTTGTGATTTAGCTCCTCCATCTTCTTTGTTTGTGAGATGTAAAGGTGAGTTTTGAACTCACATCTACTTCTCTTGATTTCATGGGTGTTGGGTATGAATTCCTAACAAGCATGCATGTGCTATTGCTTTGGATTTAGAAAGAATTTGCATTTCATTGAAATGGGGCAGGAAGTGCTGGAAAACAGCCTTCGGCCGACCGAGTGCATGCTTGGTCGACCGACCTGCTGCCCCGAGCCATATTTGGTTTCCTGCATCTGGCAGGCCGACCGAGCCCTGTAGTCCGGTCGACCGACCTGCTCTGTTTTGCCTGTTTTGCCTGTTTTGCATATTTTAATTTGTTTTTCGGATTTTATCGATTCAAGTTGCTTTTTAGTGGTTGTTATTGCATAATTGACTTTGATAACTTACTCTTGACTTCTCCATGGGTTTTTATAAAATAATTTCTCGAATCGCATTTAAAAGCTCGTTTCCCCAATTCATAAATTCTATTTAAAACACACACTTTCGCACTTCGAGCGAAGTGGAAGGGTGATTAAATGGTTGGGAAAAACACGGACCATGAATCTATGCTTTTATCTTTCCGATTAGTCCCCGACCTATTCGATTGATTGTTTTAACCTTCGTGTTTAGTTTACCGATGATATGAGGTAAATTTGTACTGCTTTGAGTGTGAAAGTGACTGACGGATAGTAAACCGTTTAGTGCGAACGAGTGGTTATGGGACATATGTTTACACTGTTCGGATTCCTTTTCGAGAGTTGTGACACATTCCGCCAGTTAGTGGTGTCCAGTACTGGGTCTACGACCTTCACCACTACAGTTTGTTGCCCTATAAAGTATCGCTCCGATGTTGGCCTTATGTGCCGCATGAGTGATATTGGGTTTGTTGCCTTCGGGTATGTTGCCTTCGGGTGTGTGCCTTCGGGTTTGTTGCCCTATATAGTTTCGCTCTGATGTTGGCCTTATGTGCCGCATGGGTGATACATGGGTTTGGAGCCTTTGGGCTTATGGATCCTTGTTTGTACAATACTGAGCTCGAGCAATTTTCTGATGTTTCATTGATATGTATATTCCAATGGTATCGCCCTTCGGTGTTGGTCTTTTTGAGCCACATGATGTATATCGATTACCTTGTGGAACTTGTATGCCTTATTGGTATTTGTTATTTGCCTTTTGGCTTGTTTTGGGATATTTGTATCCTTTGTTTCTATATGTTGCCGATGATATGAGGCTTGTTCTATATGATTCATCTCTTGTTGATGATTGTGTTATCTCCTCTAGAGATATTTGTTATACTGTATGACCTTGCAGGTTTATTATTGTTCAGTTTATCTAACTGATTTGTTATCTAGACTGACCCGTGTATTTTATACTCGGCTCAGACCGAGATGTTTCAGGTTACGTGCTTTTGGGACTTAGCCTATTTTGATTCCGCATGGACTATTCGCTAGCTTCATTTTGTTATAGCGTCTTTTGTGGTCGTTATCTGTTGTAACTCTGATATTTATATTTATACTTTTTCTCGTCTCGTCTGTATATTGTGGTCTCCTGTACCACTTGACATGTATTATTTTGTATACTCTGTTGTGTATCTGTTTATGTGTATATTATGATCGACTGTTCTATGATGTGAATTACATTTGAGTTGTTATATTTTCTTCTGATAGATCCTATAGCATTTGTAGTTTTGCTTTAAATATTTATTGAATAGGTCTAAGTTTAATGTGATTCTACTTTTCGACGTATTTAGTGAATAGTTAAGGTAAGATTACACATGGTCGCTCCTATCCAGCCTTATTCTCCGTGTTAGCAGACGGTATTATCTATTAATGCTCTTTGCTAGCGTG
This sequence comes from Allium cepa, assembly GCA_030765085.1. Classification (NCBI taxonomy): domain Eukaryota; kingdom Viridiplantae; phylum Streptophyta; class Magnoliopsida; order Asparagales; family Amaryllidaceae; genus Allium; species Allium cepa. The sequence goes on from CM060945.1 coordinate 74,640,693, forward strand.
GGTATAGAGGTGGGGCGTCACAAATCAGGGAAACGTATTATAACTTATATAGAAATATTAAATGGATAGGTGGAAGAAAAGGTGAGCAGGTGAGTGAAAGTGGAAACTGATTTATAAGCAAAATGGAATGTGAGCTGTTGCCCGGGAAGAAAATGGAACAGTTTAAAATTAAAGTCAATGGACTGCTGAAATTAAATGAGTATAAAACGTGTAAAAGTTATATACTGAAACGGCTATAAATTTCAATTATTATTATAAAATGGGGAATAACGAAAGGCAAGGACGATGCTTTCAAAGCTCATTAAAGGCTAGGAATGGGGAAGTCTATATGTGAATTGGAAAAATTATTAAGCAACTAATATTTTAACGGTAGAAAAAGTAACAGCTACACACTGCTTTAGAAACAATCAAAGCAATTAATAGCTTGATTGGACAACAAGAATAAATATGGAAGGACACGTTATGAAGGCAAAATGAACCGTTTGAAAATAAATAAAATAAATGATGGCAAATAAAACAGCTGTGCCTTGAATTTCCTAAAATAAATTATTTTATGAACATAAATTATTACTGACTTAAATTGAACAGAATCACACCCTAAAATATACTTCCTTAATTTTTGATGAAAATTTATCATTTGCCACATTTAACTATACGTAATCCAAATGAAAATTTTTATTTCAAAATATTTTTATTTAAATTTCTCAAAAATAAAATTAAATACGCTAAATAAAAACATTAAAAATTAACAAAATTTTACGGGTCGTTACACTCTCCCCCACTCAAAACTTTTCGTCCCCGGAAAGGAAGAAGGTAGGAGAATAGAAACAACCAGAAAGATAAATATATTGAAAGACAAGGATAAACAATTAATTAAGACCATGTAAATTTTACTTGAAATATTCATTTGAAAACTTCATTTGAAATTAAATTTTCTTTAATACTTAAAAAAAATTTCAAAACCCATTGGAATTAAATATGTTTATTTTAAATAAATAACTTCTAAAATTTTTATAACACTAAAATTTTCTATTAAACCAGGTAGTATATAATTAAACAATATTTTAAAGGAGATATTCAAAAGGCAAGGAAGGTAGATTCAAAAGATAGTATCCGGCACGAATCTTAAATTTCAAACTATAAGAATTTAAATTTTAAAAACTACTACAGAAATTTCTTGTTGGAAATATTTTTATAATAAAATACCTTTATAATAAAATACTTTTATATCAAAACAAATTTTCCTTTCGAAAATACTTTTATAACTCGATGATTCAACAAGTTTATCCTCATTCTTGCAGACTCTGGCAATGCGTTGATCAGGCGCAAAGCTAGAATTCTTTAAGTACTTAGTAGACCCGTTTCAACACCTAGTGAAATACTTGAAAAACCTTTAAAAAACAGATATGGAAAGTACAATCCAAACAAACAACCAAACCAAAACCTTTGTCCAACCATGGTTCGCAGATACACAATTGTTAGCATGGGTCCCCTAGGAAACAATCTGTATCCGTAAGCTTTCTCAGCCCTACGAGTTACGCTATGATGACTAGTAGGGTGCAGGATACACAATTGTTACGCCTGGATCCCCCAGGAAACAATCCGTACCCCAAGGCCATCTCAGCTAGGCTGTTTCGCTACTAATCGCGACCTACACAGATTGTAGGATACACAATGGTTACTCCTGGATCCCCTAGGAAATAATCCGTACCCCTAGGCCAGACTCAGCCAGGCAGTTGCGCTATGCAGTCGCGAGAGAGAGAAAAAACCATGGGTTACGCCACGGTGGGAACACTCGAGTATCACATCCGGAAAACCAAAAATCAGAGAGAATAATATCGATAGAATGAATCCGCAATGTGGCCACAAAGCTGGATATCAAGCAGAAGGCACTTTCCGTATCATTACTTCGAAAATATATATCATATAGTACCTTTTCAAATCACTTTCAAATATCATACTTGTTTAAAATCCATTATATATAGGATTCCATTTCCAAATCGAATACTTTCCAAATCCAATTTCAATAGATAGGATTATACCAAATCAAATACGAAACTCGAGGACTGAACACCGGTCTTACTTTAAATTGTTTCAAATATATACCTATCTCTTTTGAAAATATCAAATTATACTTCGGAATTTGAAATCAAAAACGGTTTTACAAAATCACTCGCATAGCGAAGCTATTAAAATGGCCTCTCCCCCACTTTGACTCTCAAAAATCAATGTCGATGATGCATGCACTCATCATAGAAATTATTTTCCAGCGGCATAAGTGAGTTCTGGACTTCTATTTTCTTAAAAACTTTTTTGAAATTTCTTCAAAATTATTGGAATTCATTTGAACCCGTTTGAAACATTTCTTATTCAAAAAAATGCTTTCAAATCGTATTATTATATGTTTCGAAACCTTAAAACGAAATTTCAAAATACCGGAGTCCAATCTATCGAATTTCAAATTCAAAACCCTTCAGTTATAAACCATTTTTATATAAATCAATTTCTTATAAAATTTTTAGAATTTCAAATCCTTTCAAATTTTTTTAATATAGAATAACATTTCTTATTTGTTTTATATATAGTTATATAATGCTTATCGAAAATATTTCCATTTTTATATATAGAATAAAATCATAGTTATCAAAATAATAATTTCGATATATAAAACAATTTCAAAAATACAAATCTCCACGATTTTCAAAGGGTGATTCAAGAATGGATTCCAAAACAAAGATAGAGATTTAAATTAGAGGAACTCCAATCAATATAATCCTGATTCAAAGGTACACTCGATCGAAGATGAGATAATTAAATTACAAAATAGAAGATGGATACACTTCTATAAATCGCGGCCGACCTTAACTGGGTCAACCGTGACTTCAGGAATATAATCGATGAGGAATTCCAAAACAAATCGACATTGGATCGCCAGGGATAGAATTCGGCATATCAAGATATAGCAGCATCGTAAACCGAGGATACAGAAATCTTCGATGAATCAATGCCAACTGTAAATGAGTTTTCACCCCCTTTACAACTCATTCAGTGGAGTTATGGGATACTCCAGAATCAAACGAATATAAATAGAAAGAGACAAGAATGAATTTCGAAACCGAGGGACATTCCAAAATTCAAAGGAATCGAGTCAAAAAGGAAGAGATTCAACTCGAACGAAAGTGATTCTGCAAATAAATTTACCATACATGCTAAATTTTGCCTAGAGCCAAAGCATTGATACCAACTACAACGACCCGCTATTTTTGACCATTCAAATCGACAATAAAACCATACATGTCCGACTTGAATAATTCAAAATACCGCGTTGTTAATTTAAATTTGGCAAACTCAACATATACAGTAAATAAAACATCACAGATCACATACATAGAGTAATATAATGCAGCGGAATAGATAAAGAATAGTAGTTCATGAAGCTACTATATACATCAGAGTTAGAATAAAATACATCAGAATATCCCAGATGCAGTGAAGTCTACAATACGAGCGTATGACTTCTCTGAACCAATCATGTAACAGCCCAAATTTTAGCAATATTTTATTCTTTATTTATAACTCTGGGGTTTTATTTTTCGAAAATTTGATTGTCTAAATTTAATTATAAATAATCACCCAAGATTTTTATTAGTGTGAAAATTCTAAAATTCTTATTTTGGTTAAAACTTAACATTTTTTTTGAAGCTATAAATCTTTAAATTTTTAATTTTTAATCTTTTGGTTTAATTTAATATATTTGTAACAACGTTTATTTCACCTTTTGTTCTTTAAAAAATTGATTTTATACTTTTAAAATTTTAATATTTTATGTTTTACTTACGTACATTTTTGAAATAAATTCTACATTTTCTTTTATACGTATATACAACAGTTTATTTCTTAAATGTTAAGTAAATCTAAAAGATATAAACAAATCATATTTTAATTAAGTAATAAATTTTAAGTTAATAGTGTAAATAAGCTATTTAAGATACACGTTTTAATTTTTACAATTTAGTTGGCATATAAATGGTACGAATTTGATGTAATATTTTAACCTATATTTACTACATAAGAAAAACGTACAAATTTAAAAGCGTTTCTTTGTTATAAATTGGGCGTATATTTTTACGTCAGTTTTACACATGTCTCATTTTCTTACCTTGGATAATAATTAAATTTATCCTTAGGCGTATTTTTTTGAGTGGGAAAGAAATAAATTCCCTAACCATTCAGTTAGTTTAAAATGTTTGCCTTTGATTCATGCGAAAAATTTTATACTCTTTCCAATTGCCTATCGTTTAAAATTGGTATAAATCTTTAAAATCCAATCCGGTTCAAAATCAACTTTCCTCCTGCCTTTTTCATTCACCGTTATCAACGCGTGTTTGATTATAAAACACATACTTCTCTACCATTCCTAAAGCAATTTATTTCATACCGTTTCCTCCACTCAATCAACGCAAATTACTCCCTTTAAATATAAAATGTGCCTCACCATTTACATGCAAATTATATTCACTTTCCTTTTGCCTTCTGATTTAATAGGAACGTGATCCACAAATTGCTAACCGTTCCAAAATCTTTAACTTTCTTTCCATTTTTCCCTTGATGCACGCAAGCTTTTCTTTAAATGCTAAACACGTTTTCTTCCTTGCTTTAAAATTTGCATGCCTTGATTTTTGCTTTCCTACTTTAACAATGGTGTTGTCACAAATAAATACAAACCACGTATCAAACTTCATCTGCATTTCATTTTGGGTTCCTCTCCTTCTTCCTTGCGTGTGAGCAAAGCATCAGGTAATGACCGAATTATTTTTCCTCCTTTTTTTTTTGCTTTTCTTCATTGTTCTGTTCAAATTTTTGGCTCTACTATTTCACCACATGACACCTGCCCTCCTCCACAATCAAGAGCACCCTCCACAGTATAGACAGATTCTTGCTTATATCATTTATAAACACGTTGGAAAAGGATGTAGGTGGCATCGCTGTTTTACTTTAGGTTTTAAATCAGTAAAAATATTCTCCTCAGCTTTGTTCGTTCAAGGTCTTAATGTTAATAAGTATTTTGGTTTGAGAAAAAAATGCATTTGGCTAAGGCCTTGAAAAAAATCATTTGCTCCACTTGTACTCTAAGATAGAGTAAATATGTTTGCACCACTTTTATAAAAATAGAAAATAAATGTTATCACATGTTAGACCATGTGTGTTTTGTTAGTCACCTATGCTTTAGGAGAATGAGAAAATATTATTCAGGTACCACTTTTCTTTTATATAAAAAAAGTAATAATAATAAGAATAAATAAATTAGATATATATAATATGTATAAGGAAGCATATATTTTTTGTGTGGGTTTAAAACATTCGTATGATGTATATTTTAAAAGTTATTTTATAATGATAAAGTTTTAATAAAAAATTTAAAAGTTATTTTAATTGTTCAGTGTATAAAATATATATATATATATATATATATATATATATATATATATATAATGATAAAGTTTTAAAAGTTATTTTATACTTGTTTCATATAAAAATGCATGACCGCTTATATATATAAATCGTTGTTGAGTATATTAAGTGCATAAGAAAGTATTAAAAGTTATTATATATTCTCAACTACATATACGTTTGCAGTATAGTTATGTTATTAGCTTTTGAATATAAATATATAGCAAGAGTTTTCATATAACTAAATATTAATAAATATATTAGGTTGTTCTCTGTGTTTATATTAAAACTGAAATTTTACAGTCACATATTTTGTTATAAGTGTATTGTTAAATATTATATTTATAGTCTTAACGTGTATTGTAATAAGTGTACCGTACACTATATTACATTACTATACATAGTATAATTTAAATATAGTCTAATTTAAATGTATAATGGATATATGTTGATTATACAGAACATATGGTCAATAGTTATTTATAAACTATTTATATTTTTGGAAAACGTATGTATATAATTTTAATGAGTATCAATGTTAATATTAGTTAAGCAATTAATATGTTGGGGTTTTATATATTTTGTTTCGGTCTACATCAAGCAGTCTCTAATCTATTTTCATCGATCTCTATTTATCAGCTTTGTTCGTCCTATTTGTGCCAATCTTGTTCATTTTGGAAATTCGTTCTTGGATTCATAACCCATTTCAAATCTCTCTAGCCTCGAAAGGTGAGCAATCACTCACGATTAACATTCTTTTATTCATTAAATTTGATTTCAATTGAAACGACAATTGAAATATGCTACTGTAGTTATTTAAATTTGTTATATATGCTATTATCTATAACTGTTCACCTGCGGGATATGACACCATATCCTATTGTTTATATTATATTGTTATTGATGACATATGCATGTTATTTTATTGTATTTTCTGTTATCACTCTGCAAGTTCCCTGTAGTTTAGAAATCACTATGGGTTGAAATGATACATACCCGAATAGACTTTAGAATAGGAGAAAATCGTTATGGGTTGAAATGATAAACCCAAGCGATTTTCATTTAATTGAATTTGGGATTATGGGTGAAATGATATCCACCCGTATATATTTAGTATACGGATTGAAATGATAAATATTCGTAGCACTTGACTCTATGATAGGAAATATATACAGACACCGTTGGTCCATATAAATATTTTGAATAATTTCTATAATTTTGGAAAGAAATATATGGTTTAATAAATTTGATTCTTAAGATATTATATAAATGAAAATTGTATATATAGATTTAGTAGTAATATTTGATTTAAATTAGATTGATTTAATACATATAATATGGTTAAGTATTTATGTAAATCTATATTTCAAATAGATTCTCTTGTAATAAATTGAATAATTAAGATTAGGAGATAAATTTGGGTTTATTAAAAATGGTATTTAAATAAGGATTTATTGAATTAAATCGATTTGAAATTTTTGAATGAGAAATTTAAAATGTATGATTTTATAACTGGATTTTTGATTTAATTGATTTAATGAATATTTCACGTTTAAATAAATTAAAGAAAATATTGAGTAAAATGTAATTTAAGGTTACTTAAATGATATTGAATTTAATAAGGAAGTATTTCAAGACTAAATAATAATGAGGTTAAATCGAGATCTATATATGAAACTGTTAAATTGAACATTTAAGTATTAAGTTTTGAACTATATTGGAATTTAAATGGTTATTTTGAGATTCGTATCTGTATTTGAAATCAATAGAGTTGAATTTGTTATTTAGGAACTAAATTGGATTAATATGAAAATTTAAGTTGAACTAAAATTGAATTAATTATTTAGAAAACTAGATTGAATAAAAATTTAGTTTGAAACATTGATACTTAAAGTTTTGAAATATATTGGAATATAAAGGGTATTTTGTGATTACAAATCCGAATTTGAGATCGATAAAATTGAGGAGGTTATTTTAGGAATTGAGTTAAATTTAAATTGATAAATTGAGATCGAATTAAATTTAAATGGGAAGGTCGGGTTGATGTTGAAACAAATTGTTAAGTTGAGGGAATCGAAAATATTTTACTGTATTAATTATTTAATATATATAAGTAATATTTTGGGAAATATAGAGATCTTTGAAGCGAAATTGATATTCGGTTTTGAAGTATAAATTAAGCTGAAATGACCACGGTGTTATAGTGCATATTTCTACCCTGTAGATAATTCTGTGGACCCTTAGAGGATGGTTATCCTAAACATCCTTTAAGTTATTTGTATTTCAGCTGATATTTCACTTGAGTTGGATTTATTTATATAAGAACGTTAATCCTGACTCGAGTGTTTTGTGTTTTGCTTTACGCTCGGGTCAGACTGAGTGATACAGCATTTGAGACTCACCTTTGGAGTTCGGAGCTTCATTTGGAGATCCAACTATCGATTCAGATTCCAGCCTTTCCAGTTGATTGGTTCAGAGATGTCATCTGTTGCATTGGAGACTTCACTGCATTTGAACTATTCGGTTGTATTTTAGTTCTAACTCTGATGTATATAGTAGCTTCATGAATTACTATTCTTTATCTATTCCGCTGCACTATATTGCTCTGTGATCTGTGATTGATTTATTTACTGTATTTTTTAAATTTTGCAAAATTTTAATTTACAATTCTGTATTCTGAATTATTCAAGTCGGATATGTATGGTTTTATTGTCGATTTGAATGGTCCAAAATAGCGGGTCGTTACAGTTGGTATCAGAGCTTTGGCTCTAGGAAAAACTTTGCATATAAGGTAAATTTATTTACAGAATCACTTTCGCTCGAGTTGAATCTCTTCCTTTTGACTAAATTTCCTATGAATTTTGGAATGTCCCTTGGTTCCGAAATTTTCTGTCTCTCCCTATTTATATTCGTTTGATTCTGGAGTGTCCCATAACTCCACTGAATGGTTTGTAAAGGGGGTGAAAACTCCTTTTCAATTAGCATTGACTCACCGAAGATTTTTGTATCCTCGGTTTACGATGCTGCTATATCTTGTTATGCAGAATTCTTTATCTTTGGCGATCGAATGTCGAATTGCCTCAGAATTCTACACCGATCTAATTTTGGAATCACGGTTGACCGGTAAAGGTCGCCCGTGATTTATAGAAGTATATCCATCTTCTATTTTGTAATTTAATTATCTCATTTTCAATCGAGTTTATCTTCGAATTAGGATTCTATTGATTAGATTTCCTCTAATTTAAATCTCTATCTTTGTTTTGAAAATCCATTCTGGAATCATCCTTCGAAAATCGGGTTTTGTTTGTATTTTGAAATTATTTTATATATCAAAATTTTTATTTCGATAACTATGATTTTATTCTATATATAAAGGTGAAAATGTTTTCGATAAGGATTTGAAATTTTGAAAATTTATAAGAAATTGATTTATACAAAAATGATTTATAACTGAACGGTTAAATTTGAAATTCGAGAGTTGAATTCCGGTATTTTGAAATTGGTTCTAAGATTTTGGAAAATATATAAAATTAATATGATTTAAAAGGTATTTTCCGAATAAGAAATGTTTCAAATGAGTTAGAATGAATTCCAATAATTTTGAAGAAATTTCAAAGAAGTTTTCAAGAAAATAGAAGTCCAGAACTCACTTATGTCGCTGGAAAATAATTTCGGTGATGAGTGTACGCATCATCGACATTGATTTTCGAGTTTCAGAGTGGGGGAGAGGCCACTTTAATAGCTTCGCTATGCAAGTGATTTTGTAAAACCGTTTTGATTTCAAATTCCGAAGCATAATTTGATATTTTAGAAAGATATAAGTATATATTTGAAACAATTTAAAATGATACCAGTGTTCAGTCCTCGAGTTTCGGATTTAATAATTGATTTATTGATTTATTGTTGATTTTCAACTCTTGAATTGAAAATTTGATTTCCCTAACTATTTTGAATGTTTGAACACTTCCAAATCGAGATTAAATTTTCGAAATTAAGAAATTTCGAAGAGTATAAAATGTTTGATAAAGAATATAAATTCAGCTTTGAAATATTTTGAAAAAAAAATAGTTGAATAATGGTTTTCAGAAAGGTAAATCGGATATTTCACATAGAAATAGATAGTTTAAAAGTTTTAAAAAAGGGATAATTATAAATTTGGAAACCATTTTGAGTATAATTGATTTTGGGAAAATATTTGGTTTTGAAATTAAATTGGAATTAAAAACCAGTACTTATATGGTGATTTTGGAAATGAATTTGTTTGACTTGAATTATTTTAATTTGGAAAATAGGATAATTTTCTAAACCTATTATTTTGGGAACTTTGAAATTTAGATATTTAATTTGGAAGAAAATTTGGTGAAATCATATATGATTTTGAAACTGAATTGGTATTGAAATGATTTGAAATTTGAGAACCTTATATTATTAAGCACTTTATTTGGGAGTGGTCGAACTTATATCAAATGGATTGTATAAGTATGAAGTTGATTTGAAATCTATTGATTTGAAAGGTACTCAATTTGGAAAGAGATTTTATATAATCGAAGTCTATATAAGTATGATTTGATCTACTATTGATTTGGAAAGTATTCGATTTGGGTAAAATGGAATCCTATATATATGGACTTTATATAAGTACGATATTTGAAAGTGATTTGAAAAGGTACTATATGATATATATTTTCGAAGTAAAGATATGGAAAGTGCCTTCTGCTTGATATCCGCTTTGTGGCCACATCGTGGATTCATTCTATCGATATTATTCTCTTTGATTTTTGGTTTTCGGATGTAATACTCGAGTGTTCCAACCATGGCGTAACCCATGGTTTTTTTCCTCTCGCGACTGCATAGCACAACTGCCTGGCTGAGTCTTGCCTAGGGGTACGGATTGTTTCCTGGGAGATCCAGGCGTAACCATTATGTATCATACACTCTACTAGTCATCATGGCGTAACTCGCAGGGTTGAGAAAGCTTACGGATATGGATTGTTTCCTGGGGGATCCGGGCGTAACCATTGTGTATCTGCGAACCTTGGTCGGACAAAGGTTTTGGTTTTGTTGTTTTGTTTGGATTGTACTTTCCATATTTGTTTTAAAGGTTTTTCAAGTATTTTCGCTGGGTGTTGAAACAAGTCTACTAAGTACTTGAAGAATTCTAGCTTTGCGCCTGATCAACGCATGGCCAGAGTCTGCAAGAACGAGGATAAACTTGTTGAGACATCGAGTTATTAAAGTATTTTCGAAAGGAAAATTTATTTCGATATAATAGTATTTTATTATACAAGTATTATTATAAAGTTATTTACAATAAAATTATTTTTCCCAACAAAAAAATTTTGAATTAATATTTGAAATTTAAATTCTTATGGTTCTAGATTAATTATTCGTGCCCGATACTATTCCTTGCATCTACCTTATCTCCTTAGTTTAGTTATCCACCTTGATTCTCTTTTCCAAATCTACCTTCCTTCCTTGTTGGATATATCCTTTTTAAATATTGCTTATTTGTATACTACATTGTTTAATAGAAAATTTTAGTGATATAAATATTTTAATGTTATTAATTTAATAAAACATGTTTAAATAAAATGATTATTGATGTATCTATAATGCTGAAAGTACCTTAAGATAAAGTAGTTAAAAAAAATTCAACAAATTTTCGGAAAAATATTGAAGTATTAAAGAAAAATTGATTTCAAAGTGAACTTTTCAAATGAATATTTCAAGTAAAATTAATATAATTTTAAAATTTATTGTTTATCTTGTCTTTCAATCTATTTTATTTCTAGTTGTTTTAATTCCCCTACCTCCTTCCTTTTCGGGGACGAAAAGTTTTGAGTAGGGGAGAGTGTAACAGCCCAAATTTTAGCAATATTTTATTCTTTATTTATAACTGTGGGGTTTTATTTTTCGAAAATTTGATTGTCTAAATTTAATTATAAATAATCAACCAAGATTTTTATTAGTGTGAAAATTCTAAAATTCTTATTTTGGTTAAAACTTAACATTTTTTTTGAAGTTATAAATCTTTAAATTTTTAATTTTTAATCTTTTGGTTTAATTTAATATATTTGTAACAACGTTTATTTCACTTTTGTTCTTTAAAAAATTGATTTTATACTTTTAAAAATTTAATATTTTATATTTTACTTATGTACATTTTTGAAATAAATTCTACATTTTCTTTTATACGTATATACAACAGTTTATTTCTTAAATGTTAAGTAAATCAAAACGATATAAACAAATCATATTTTAATTAAGTAATAAATTTTAAGTTAATAGTGTAAATACGCTATTTAAGATACATGTTTTAATTCGTAGAATTAAGTTGTCATATAAATGGTATGAATTTGATGTAATATTTTAACCTATATTTACTACATAAGAAAAACGTACAAATTTAAAAGCGTTTCTTTGTTATAAATTGGGCGTATATTTTTAGGTCAGTTTTACGCATGTATCATTTTCTTACCTTGAATAATAATTAAATTTATGCGTAGGCGTATTTTTTTAAGTGGGAAAGAAATAAATTCCCTAACCATTCAATTAGTTTAAAATGTTTGCCTTGGATTCATGCGGAAATATTTCTGCTCTTTCCAATTTCCTCTCGTTTAAAATTGGTATAAAATCTTTAAAATCCAATCCGGTTCAAAATCAACTTTCCTCCTGCCTTTTTCTTTCACCGTTATCAACGCGTGTTTGATTATAAAACACATACTTCTCTACCATTCCTAAAGCAATTTATTTCATACCGTTTCCTCCACTCAATCAACGCAAATTACTCCCTTTAAATATAAAATGTGCCTCACCATTTACATGCAAATTATATTCACTTTCCTTTTGCCTTCTGATTTAATAGGAACGTGATCCACAAATTGCTAACCGTTCCAAAATCTTTAAATTTCTTTTCATTTTTCCCTCGATGCACGCAAGCTTTTCTTTAAATGCTAAACACGTTTTCTTCCTTGCTTTAAAATTTGCATGCCTTGATTTTTGCTTTCCCACTTTAACAATTGTGTTGTCACAAATAAATACAAACCACGTATCAAACTTCATCTGCATTTCATTTTGGGATCCTCTCCTTCTTCCTTGCGTGTGAGCAAAGCATCAGGTAATGACCGAATTATTTTTCCTCCTTCTTTTTTTTCTTTTCTTCATTGTTCTGTTCAAATTTTTGGTTCTACTATTTCACCACATGACACCTACCCTCCTCGACAATCAAGAGCACCCTCCACAGTATAGACAGATTCTTGCTTATATCATTTATAAACACGTTGGAAAAGAATGTAGGTGGCATCGCTGTTTTACTTCAGGTTTTAAATCAGTAAAAATATTCTCCTTGGCTTTGTTCGTTCAAGGTCTTAACGTTAGTAAGTATTTTGGTTTGAGAAAAAATGCATTTGGCTAAGGCCTTGAAAAAAATCATTTGCCCCACTTGTACTCTAAGATAGAGTAAATATGTTTGCACCACTTTTATAAAAATAGAAAATAAATGTTATCACATGTTAGACCATGTGTGTTTTGTTAGTCACCTATGCTCTAGGAGAATGAGAAAATATTATTCAGACACCACTTTTCTTTTATATAAAAAAAAGTAATAATAATAAGAATAAATAAATTAGATATATATAATATATATAAGGAAGCATATATTTTTTGTGTGGGTTAAAAACATTTGTATGATGTGTATTTTAATAGTTATTTTATAATGATAAAGTTTTTTTTAAAAAAGTTTTAAAAGTTATTTTAACTGTTCAGTGATGAGATGTATATATAATGATAAAGTTTTAAAAGTTATTTTATACTTGTTGTTTCATATAAAATGCATGACCGCTTATATATATAAATCGTTGTTGAGTATATTAAGTGCATAAGAAAGTATTAAAAGGTATTATATATTCTCAACTACATATACGTTTGCAGTATAGTTATGTTATTAGCTTTTGAATATAAATATATAGCAAGAGTTTATATATAACTGAATATTAATAAATATATAAGGTTTTTCTCTGTGTTTATATTAAAACTGAAATTTTACAGTCACATATTTTGTTATAAGTGTATTGTTAAATATTATATTTATAGTCTTAACGTGTATTGTAATAAGTGTACTGTATACTATATTACATTACTATACATAGTATAATTTAAATATAGTCTAGTTTAAATGTATAATGGATATATGTTGATTATACAGAACATATGGTCAATAGTTGTTTCTAAACTGTTTATATTTTTGGAAAACGTATGTATTTAATTTTAATGAGTCTCAAAGTTAATATTAGTTAAGCAAATAATATTTTGGGGTTTTATATATTTTGTTTCGGTCTACATCATGCAGTTTCGAATCTATTTTCATCGATCTCAATTTATCAGCTCTGTTCGTCCTATTTGTGCCAATCTTGTTCATTTTGGAAATTCGTTCTTGGATCCATAACCCATTTCAAATCTCTCTAGCCTCGAAAGGTGAGCAATCACTCACGATTAACATTCTTTTATTCATCAAATTTGATTTCAATTGAAACGGCAATTGAAATATGCTACTGTAGTTATTTAAATTTGTTATATATGCTATGATCTATAACTGTTCACCTGCGGGATATGACACCATATCTTGTTGTTTATATTATATTGTTATTGATGACATATGCCTGTTATTTTATTGTATTTTCTGTTATCACTCTGCAAGTTCCCTGTAGTCTAGAAATCAATATGGGTTGAAATGATACATACTCGAACAGACTTTAGAATAGGAGAAAATCGCTATGGGTTGAAATAATGAACCCAAGAGATTTTCATTTAATTGAATTTGGGATTACAGGTTGAAATGATATCCACCCGTATATATTTAGCATACGGATTGAAGTGATAAATATTCGTAGCACTTGACTATATGATAGGAAATATATACAGACACCGTTGGTCCATATAAATATTTTGAATAATTTCCATAATTTTGGAAAGAAATATATGGTTTAATAAATTTGATTCTTAAGATATTATATAAATGAAAATTGTACATATAGATTTGGTAGTAATATTTGATTTAAATTAGATTGATTTAATACATATAATACGGTTAAGTATTTATGTAAATCTATATTTCAAATAGATTCTCTTGTAATAAATTGAATAATTAAGATTGGGAGATAAATTTGGGTTTATTAAAAATGGTATTTAAATAAGGATTTATTTAATTAAATCGATTTGAAATTTTTGAATGAGAAATTTAAAAGGTATGATTTTATAACTGGATTTTTGATTTAAGTGATTTAATGAATATTTCACGTTTAAATAAATTAAAGAAAATATTGAGTAAAATGTAATCTAAGGTTGCTTAAATGATATTGAATTTAATAAGGAAGTATTTCAAGACTAAATGATAATGAGGTTAAATCGAGATCTACATATGAAATTGTTAAATTGAACATTTAAGTATTAAGTTTTGAACTATATTGGAATTTAAATGGTTATTTCGAGATTCGGATCTGTATTTGAAATCAATATAGTTGAATTTGTTATTTAGGAACTAAATTGGATTAAAACGAAAATTTAAGTTGAACTAAATTTGAATTTATTATTGAGAAAACTAAATTGAATAAAAATTTAGTTTGAAACATTGAATACTTAAAGTTTTGAAATATATTGGAATATAAAGGGTATTTTGTGATTACAAATCCGAATTTGAGATCGATAAAATTGAAGTGTTTATTTTAGGAATTGAGTTAAATTTAAATTGATAAATTGAGATTGAATTAAATTTAAATGGGAAGGTCGGGTTGATGTTGAAACAATTTGTTAAGTTGAGGTAATTGAAAATATTTTACCGTATAAATTAATTAATATATATAAATAATATTTTGGGAAATATAGAGATCTTTGAAGTGAAATTGATATTTGGTTTTGAAGTATAAATTAAGCTTAAATGACCACGGTGTTATAGTGTATATTTCTACCTTGTAGATAGTTCTATGGACCCTTAGAGGATGGTTATCCCAAACATCCTTTAAGTTATTTGTATTTCAGTTGATATTTCACTTGAGTTGGATTTATTTATATAAGAACGCTAATCCTGACTCGAATGTTTTGTGTTTTGCTTTACGCTCGGGTCAGACTGAGTGATACAGCATTTGTGAATCACCTTTGGAGTTCGAAGTTTCATTTGGAGATCCAACTATCGATTCAGATTCCAGCCTTTCCAGTTGATTGGTTCAGAGATGTCATCTGTTGCATTGGAGACTTCACTGCATTTGAACTATTCGGTTATATTTTATTTCTAACTCGGATGTATATAGTAGCTTCATGAACTACTATTCTTTATCTATTCCGCTGCACTATATTACTCTGTGATCTATGATTGATTTATTTACTGTATATTTTAAGTTTTGCCAAATTTTAATTTACAATTCGGTATTTTGAATTATTCAAGTTGGATATGTATGGTTTTATTGTCGATTTCAATGGTCCAAAATAGCGGGTCGTTACAAATCAACTGGATGACTGAAAGGATAGGTAGCTGGATCTTCAAGCAAAGCTCCAAATTCAAAGGTGTGTCTCAAAGGGTGTATCACTCAGTCTGACCCGAGCGTAAAGCAAAACACAAAACACTCGAGTCAGGATTAACATTCTTATATCTATAAATCCATCCCAAGTGAAATATCAACTGAAATATAATTAACTTAGAGGATGTTTGGGATAACCATCCTCTAAGGATTTTGGAACTATCTACAGGGTAGAAATATATACTATAACACCATGGTCATTTCAACTTAATTTATACTTCAAAACCAAATATCATTTTCACTTCAAATATCTCTATATTTTCCAAAAGAGTATTTATATATATTAAATATTTATACAGTAAAGTATTTCAATTTCCTCAACTTAACAAATCGTTTCAACATCAACCCGACCTTCGCATTCAAATTTAAATTCAATCACAATTTATCAATTTAAACTCGACTCAATTCGTAAAATAACCACTTCAATTTTATCGATCTCAAATTCGGATTTGAAATCACAAAATACCCCTATATATTTCACTGTATTTCAAACTTTAAGTATTCAACGTCTCAAACTAAATTTCTATTCAATTTTAGTTTTCTAAATAATAAATTCAAATTTGTTCAACCTAAATTTTCACTTTATTTCAATTTAGTTTCCAAATAACAAATTCAAGTATATTGATTTCAAATACAGATTCGAATCTCAAAACAAACCATTTAAAATCCAATATAGTTCATGGTTTTAATATTTAAATGTTCAGTGTAACAGTTTCATACAGATATCGATTTAACCTCATTATTATTTAGTCTTGAAATACTCCCTCATTAGATTCAATATCATTTAAGTAACCTTAAATTACATTTTACTCGATATTTTCTTTAATTTATTGAAACGTGAAATATTCATTAATTCACTTAAATCAAAAATCCAGTTACAAAATCATACCTTTAAATTTCCCATTTTCGATTTAATTAAATAAATCCTTATTTAAATACCATTTTTATTAAACTCAAATTTATCTCCCAATCTTAATGATTCAATTTATTACCAGAAAATCTATTTGAAATGTAGATTTGCATAAATCTTAACCATATTATACGTATTAAATCAGTCTAATTTAAATCAACTATTACTATAAAATCTATATATAAAATTTCCATTTATATAAAATCTTAAGAATCAATATTTATTAAAACATATATTTCTTTCGAAAATCATAAAAATTATTTTCAAATTATTTATATATGGACCAACGGTGTTTGTATATATTTCCTATCATATGGTCAAGTGCTACGGGTATTTATCATTTCAATCCGTACACAAAATATATACGGGTGGATATCATTGCAACCCATAATCCCATATTCAATAAAATGAAAATCGCTTGGGTTTATCATTTCAAACCATAGTGAATTCTATACTAACAGGGAACTTGCAGAGTGATAACAGATATGATAGTAATATAACAACATGCATATATCATCAGTAATTAAATAAAATATAAACAATAGGATATGGTGTCATATCCCATAGGTGAAACAGTTACAGATAATAGCATATATAACAAATTTACTAACTAAAGCAGTATATTTCAATTGTCGTTTCAACTGAAATTAAATTTAATAAATAAAAGAACGTTAATCGTGAGTGATTACTCACCTTTCGAGGCTAGAGAATATAGAAGATGACATGGATACGCACACTGATACGGACTCTGAAATTTGAATTATAAATCCGAGCACGAATTTCAAAGCAAAGTAGGATTGGCACGAATTGGACGAACGAGGCTGATAATCAGGAATTTATGAATTGAATCAGAATCAGTCTAATATATACAGAAATTTTTGCTATTTTAATAAAAATCAAAATTGCATCCCTAAGAAAAATTTAAAGTCGAATCACACATACATATATATATAATTTACCTTTTTTTTCATACATAAACCAATAGTTTTAACATTTGAAATAAAACATATTTGTAAAAAAAAATCCTTATAATTTTTCCAAACCATTTTAATTTTTACACATAGATCAAAATTTCTATTTTCAAATCTAAGACCCAAACCACCCCATACGGCCTATGTATATAATATCATTAAGATTTATATTTTAAAATAAGATTAATATATAAAACTTCAACAAATTACACTGTTCAAATCTCATTTATAAACTACTATATACATACGGTACAAAATCCACTTTACAATACAATTATAAATTTTAAACACTTTACCTATATATATAAACTAATATATAACCACCCATACATAAACAGTAAAGCCTATACACAGACTTATATAAAAAAATTAGACAACGGATGTACGAATTACTTATATAACTTATATTATAACTTATTTTATAAATATATATAATACTGTAACCTGTGCAGACTGTAACGATCCTGAATTTTGGACAATTTAAATTGAAAATATTTATTTAATTTTAAATATTTCAATGATAGTTTAAATTGAATTCCCAATATAACTATGAGTTTGGCGATTAAATTTTAGAATTTAATATATTAAAAGTTGAATTAAAATTTGAATATTCAATTTTAAGCTGATTAAAAATAATTCAAAGGCTTAGAAAATTCATATTAATAATACTGAAGATAATAAAAGCTTCAGAATTGAATTTGAAAGTGATTTGTTCAGTTTTGAAATTTTATCGTATAAATTGAATTTAAAAATAGCCTTCCGAGGCACAGTCTCGGAATTCGACGAAACCAGTTCCATTGGGTCCGTAATATTGTATTATTACCGGATTTCAACTTTCGTGGCGTCCGGAGCTGATATGTGAGCATACGACACCTAAACGCGTTGAGTTTGTGTTGAAAACAAATTGAATTCAAAATATAATATATATATATATATATATATATATATATATGTAACATCTCACCGAAATAAAAGAGAGATTACAAAATCTCTAGTACACTGCTATGTATCATCTCTGCAAAATCGCGTACCTATCAGTCACCCTACGGGGAGGAAAAAAATTATCACCCTACCCTGTACGCTTGGTCCTTTCCCTTTTATTTTATCTTCGTTCATTCGAAAACCTAAATCTAAAAAAAATCAAACGAAAGAAAAATAATTGCGACATCGTATTTTTCTTCATTCGTTACTTCGTTCAAAAGAAAATTTTGGGGCTTCGATCTTCGTTCCTCTCTGAAGCTTAGGGCTTTTCGAAGCGTCGTTTTAATTCGATCGAATCGGTGATGGGGTGTTCGCGTGTGGCCTTACTCGATCGATTCTACGTGCTCGCCATGGCTGCTTCGATGCATGAAAGGTGAGTGATTTTTAAATTACTCACATCTAGTTCGAATCTCGTTGATTCTTGTTTTGTTCTAATTGTTGACTTGAATTGTTAAATATGCTGACTTGGTTGATTTCTTTGCTGTTACGGTTTTGATTTCTGGCATTTTGGTTCCGTCAATTTTTTGATGACTACGGCCGAACTTGTTTCAACTATTAGATGTTTTTAAATTTCCTTTATTGTTGTTCGAAACTGCAATTACACTTTATTGGTATCATTTGGTGGTTGGCTTCGTTTATGGGGTTGGTTTCGGCCTTGAACATTTTGTTGGTTGTTACTTTGAGCTGCAGTTGTTGAATTCAATTATTTTGTTTTGGAAAAGTAATATGTTTTATTTGTTACATATGCTATTTTGAGTATATGTTGGTTTTTATTACATCGAGGCTGCTACATGGTATCTTCATGTTTTCGCCAGACTTGTTAATGTGCAATTTACCCCTGATGCACTGATTTCATATATTTTATACTTGAGTAAAATCTCTGCGTTGTTATTAATTATGTAGCCTGGTTTTCATGTACATAAATATCACTTCTGATGCCTTTGAACCTGTTCGCAACTGCTGGCACCATTGTTGTCTTCACTTGCACATTGTTGTAGCCGACTAGCTGTTCCAAATGTACAGAAATTTGAATATGAGAATATGATTTTTTTTTCTTTTTCTTTCAGAAGTATGAAGTTATCTTGGAATTCAAATATGTGAATTGAGAAAACACAGTTTGAAGAATAATTGGGTTTTCATATAAAAAGGCCCTCTAATAAGTGTTATACCTATTATAAAATGAAGCTTTGAAATGTATAACCGAGTAAGCACATGTTTCAGGCTAGTATGACCTAGCGTGACCATTCATCTACATTCATTTCATCACCACTGTTGTATTCCTGTTTGTACTTTGAGTCACTGTTGCATTACCTCTGACCTTTTGACACAAACTTCATTTCATGTTGATCTTCACTATGATATAGTGTCACATTCCCCATGTATTTGCAGTTTGCATTTGAGTTGTACTATGGCCTTGGTGTTTGAGTCCGATGTATTTGAAGCCTGAACTTGTTAGTCGATTTTGCGGTCTGCATATTATATTGACTTTGTTCTCAAGTATGATGCTTGCACTTGTCTTGTCCACTGCTTTGATCGACTTTTGCCATGCTATTCTCTCTTTGGTACCTACCTATTTGCATTTGCAGTCACTGGTAGCACTGTTTCATACTGGTGCATTTGAGATCTTATTCGAGTCTTCATGCACTGTACAATGCATATGCTTCTGTTAGAATTGGTGCAAGTGTTATGCATTTCCATCTGCACTTGAGTTCGACCTGTAGCTTGCATTGTCACGTGCACTTTATTGTTCATTGACTTCATGGAGTCTGGTTCATGTATACTAGATGTATGCACTTTACATATATATTGGATTGTAGCAGCATATATGACTTTATTCATCTGTTCTGAGCATATATATGGTATGTAGCTTGCCGTTTACCTGCTGTTGGTCCTTATGTGTCCACCGGTCTGCATTTTGATTGTTCCACATGAGTTCATATTGTAGTGTGTCTTTGAGTTTGGGCACGCGTACTTCATGTAATCTTCACTTTTGCCTTTTGACTTCATGTAGCATTTTCTGTTATCGAGTGGCATTTAGCCTTGATGTTGTACATCAACGTATTGATGATTTTGATCATTGTCTGCATGTTCACTTGATAGCATTTTGTTCATTTTTAGACTTATGTATAGTCTGCACTTGCATCCCACTGTTGCACTCTTGTGTATTGGTCTTTGAGCTTTGCCAAGTGCATTTCCTTATATTGTTCCATTGTGTTGGGTCATGACAGTAGTGACTTGACTGTTAACGCTAAAATTTGAACGCTAACACCCCGGTGTGTAAAGTGTAGTTGTAAAAGCACCACCCGATGATTCGGGAACAGAGTATAAGGAGAAAACCACAGAAAAAGCAGTGAATAACAACGATTTTATAGTGGTTCGGCTCAATGGTTTGCCTACGTCCACTCTAAATATCTTTACTGATGATTTCGTTACAAGTTGATACAATTCTTCCCAAGTACAATACACTTTGAACTACTAAACACTTTGAATGAGTAGCTTAAACTTCAATGTCAGTGAAGGTCCTCAAATCCATGTCGGATGCATGAGATTTCCTCTTGAAGTTGTTGATAGCGTTCTACGTGTCTTGAAAGCTTTGGGTGTTGAGTTAGTTTGGAATGTAGCAGAGTATCGGTGTTTCAAAAGAATGAGCCAAAAGTCCTTTGAACGTTGGAGGTGGTTGCGTATTTATAGGTGTGATCCTGGGCAGTAGTTTTTTTCTCAATTCATGAGTCATGCACGACTCATCTAGAGTCGTAAGTCGCGCTCGACTCAAGGTCAAAGAGTCAGCAGGCAGTGGGGTAAGTGAAGTGGTTCTGAGCTTTTCTTCGTTCCTCTGGAGATAAGTCCTAACTCGTTCGCGAGTTAAGAGGTCATGGTTTAAACTGAGGCAGCACTTAAATCTTGACTCTGCGGTTTTAGGTTGTAACGTCTTTAAGTCGTGGACTTTCTTGAGTCGTGACATTCCCTAAGTCGCTTAGGTCTTAATCCTGTTAGGTCGTTAGCTCCTTAACTCGTAAGCTTTCCCTGAGACATGACATATCTTAAGTCGCAGAGGCTTTAAGTCGCGGGTTTCTCTGAGATGTGAGTCGCTTTGTTTGCCTAAGTCGTTCTCGACTCATGCTAGGTCGTAAGTCATAGACAGCTTTAGGTCGTTAACTTATTTCCTTCTTGAGTCGTGCCATCTCTTAAGCCGTGGACTTGCTTAAGTCGTCTGGACCTTAGCTCGTTAGGTCGTGGAGACCCTAAGTCGTGTACCCTCCTTGATCCGTTGAGTCGCTGTCTCCCTTGAGTCGTTGAGTTGGCCATTTCTTTAACACGTTAAACTGTTAGGTCGTACCATTCATAAGTCGTCCATGCTTTGTCTTGTTAAATCGTCACGCATCTTAAGTCGTGAGGTTTGCTAAGCCGTAGATTTCCCTTGATCCGTTAAGTATCTTATGTCGTAAATCGTCCCAGGCCTTAACTCGTTGTCTTAACGGGGTTAACATTTGCCCCTCGAAGCACACGCCTAAGTCGTAGGTCGTGTGCTTCGACTTACCTTAACTGGCTTGTGCTGCTTCAAGTTCCGCTGTCTTGGTGTATAAAAGACTTGAGTCTTTTCTCTTATTTCTTTCTACTCATTATCAATCTCCTAAGTCATATCCGCCATTAGCATATCTCCGAGCTTCCTGCGGCGATCCTGACTTGATTCTCTTTCAACCACCTTTAGCTTCACATCACGTAAGTAATTTTCCCATTTTCTAATTGTTGATCATCATTGTCAATTTTTGAGCTCTGTCTTCCGTCTCTGATCCCCCCCTTTAACCGTGCGAGTATTGTTGCATTGGTCATCGAAGAACTCAAAGTTTGTTTGATTTGACTTAAGACGACTCGTGATTTGTGGCGATTCGGTGGTGTGGCAGAACTGGGGTTGTTGATTGAGAGGTTATTGGGCTAACGGGTCAAGAGGACGAGGAGTTTCTGATTGGATGGAGGGTTTGTCGATTGGGTGAAGTGAGATACTAAATTTGATACGACCCAGCATTTTTGGGCAAGTTATAACTTTCCGCGACTTAACGAGATACGACATGAGCTTTGAGTTGCGGCCGATCTAGGACTTAGAGAAATTCCCATTTCTTTGAACCGAATCCCTTCCTCCTTACCATGCTTTACGACTTATAGGACCAATGATTTTAAGGAGCCAACGACTTAACTTGCAGGAAATCTTTAAGTCATGGGCGACTTAACCTTTAGGTCGTGGACGACTTATCCCTTGGGTCGTGGATGACTCAGCACATGGAAAATCTTTTACTGCCGAATTGTTTCCTAAGCAAGTTTCATACCTCTGTTAGGTTGTGAACGACTTAGGGTTTAATGGATTTTTGATCAGTGGCTAAATGGCTTGAACAAAAATTTGTAAACTTCAAGATGTCGACAAAACTTGATTGTACTTCTAATTTGAATTGCCAGAATATACTGCTCGAACTTTGTTGCGTTTATTTATAGATTATTCTAACTTTAATGCTATCAACCTGTTGAACACAACACTTGTAGAAAAATGGGACAAATACACTACCATCGACTGCCCACGTCAAATGACAGATTAGTTAATAACAGACAATTAACTCAAATAAATTGTGTGAACGAAGTGCTTTCATAAATTTCAAGTAAAATATTAAAGCAATACTGAAATAGTCAATTGAAACTGACCAGCCTGCACTAATATTATGCTTGAACTTTATATTAACGAGTTCTGAAATTTTGTAATCGATCAATCATCGGCTAGTTTAATTCCAGTTATATTTACTTGCTATTTTTATTAGTTTTGCACGACACTTCACACTTTTAGGAAACGTGCACTTTCACATTTGAATATCCAGTTGCTTGTGTAGAATGACTTCTCAGGAAGAAGATACAACGGTTTAGACTAGAGAGGCAACTGTTATTCCGGCTCCACTAGTCAATCCTCCCGAAAGAGCCTCTTCTACTTTATCGTACAGAGTTTTTCGCCAATTGTGCGCTCAGTTCAGCATTGCTGGATCAAATGCCATTCTTCCCGAGAGAAGTAACGTTGCTGACATAGCACCCCCTGGCTTTGTAACGGTCAATCGACAAATGTGCTTGAGTGGGGGCGTTCCTCCTTTCAATGATTTTCTCCAACAACTTCTTCGTCAATTGGCCATCGCCCCATCCCAATTACACCCCAATAGTTATGCGATTTTAATGGGGTTGTGTGTACTGTTCAGGAGGACGCTTGATCGATTCCCAAGCTTTGACGAGATTTGCTTCCTATGCTCTTTCACCAGGACTAAAGATCACCCCTCTATTACTGTCGTGAGAAGTGCTCGAAATCGTAAATTGATCATCAGTCTTCCTGACAGCGCTCATGGGTTTTTGACTCAATTTTTCTATGTCCGTTGCGCCCCTGGGTTTTATGCTGTATGGAGAGAAGGAAGTAGGATCATCTACCTTTTGCTCCTCTATATTCTGAATTTTTTGAAGTTCAAATTGCCAAGTGTTAACTTCATCATTATTATTTTTTTAGCGCTCCCCCTCCTTGTAAAGATCCCAGTCACAAGCCAACTCTGGAGAGGGTTGTAGCTGTTCCGGTTGAAGAGCGGGATATGAAATTTTTGCTGAACGACGAATTCCTTCACCAATTCGGACTTCTTCACCCTTCTCGCTCCACACACCCCTGCGAGTTTCCAGACTCCCCACCTAAAGCATCAGATGAGCTGGTTTCTACAGACACATCCATACCAAAAGGACCTGCTCCTGAGGCTTCGCTAGTGAAGTGCTCCACTTCTGTTGATGTTGCGGGGCCATCTGTCAAACTTGCCCCGGTTATTGAGGAAGAAGAGCCCCAGGGATCTCCCCGACTGTCACAGATATCTGGCGAAGAGGCCGGAAAAACTAGCCCTGCCAAGCAGAGCAGGGACGATGCTTTCGAAGGGCTGAGCGACCTCTTTGCCACCTTGCAAGAGATCTTTAAAGATGATCCTATAACTACCGGGGTTTCTTCTTCATTAGTTGAAGCGACTTCTATCCTGCAACAGACTCCGTCGACTGAAGAGTTGACGCTAACTATTACACCCACAACCACTCCTCAATTAAAGAGTGGTTCATAGTTTGATGCGCGTAGTTTGCACGTCACACACACTTAGAATTTTTTCGGCACTTTTATGCTTCTGACTTTTTGTACTTTGAAGAATTCTAAGATTTAGCTCTTTTTTATTTCAGATCCTCCGATGGGGCGCAGCGGATCCTACTATGATGATTTCCAGCACTACGGGAGGCCTAGCCAGTATGATTACAGGCGTTACCTCCCCTCTTACAGAGAATCTGATGAAGAAAGAGCCGCTCGAAAGGCTCAAGAAAAGAGGGCTCAAGAGGAGCGTTATGAAAGAAGAGAGAGGGAAGAGCGCCACGATTCTTTGCTGAGAGGCGACGATTCCCATAAAAGAAAATCCCATGATGACAGAGGAAAAGTCATATGGTTGAAGATTCGAGCAAGCGAGCCCGACATGGTGAGAAGCACACCCCTACAACTCCTGAAAAGGTAACTGCCCCTGCCTCGCTTGATATTCCTTCCGTCTCTCCCGCTCTCGGGAAGACAGACATCCAAACAATAATTAGCAGGCCCAAATTCCAAGTCGGACCGGGTCCAGCCACTTTGCAGAGTCGGTTTCCACAGTGGTGTCTGAAGGGAGTAAGGTTTGATCTTGACTTGGTCCCCATTGACAAGTCTGCTATGTTACGAAACCTCGATGCCGCCAGGCTTGATATTGAGAGGATGTCGAACTGGCAAAAACTTGTTGACGAGCTCCAAAGGGTTAATCGTGCGAACATAGAGGCCATGCTCACTATGGAAAACGATAAAGCCGAGTGGCAAAAAGTTCTTGAGCAACATGACACTGAGATGAGGAGCATTGCTTCTTATAATGAAGAGCTTGAAGCAAAAGTTGAAGAATTGAAACAAGAGCTTGCTGCTTCCTCTACTTCCTATTCTCAAAAAGAAGAAGTGCTCCTAAAACAAGTGAGAGATGCTCATGCCAGCCAAAGGGATGCCGAAGAAAGGCTTGAAGTGAAGAAAAGAATTAGTGAGGGCTATGTTGCTGATATTGAAGAGCTTCGGAAGAAGAACAGCTCCCAAGAGACGGAGATTTAAATGCTTAAGCTTCAACTTTCTAAAGCTGAAATGGAGCGTGATGAGGCCGTTGCCGGCAAAATTGCAGCTGAAGAATCTCACGAGGCAACGAGGGCCAACATCAGCTCAACATTATTTGATTTCTATCTGCATAGCATCTTGGGGCGCGGTAGCCTCGCCTTTCTAGGCCCCAAGTATGAAATTACACTGGCTGAAGTTTGGGAGGCCGCACTCGATATGCTCGGTGGTAGCGGCGTTGGCTATGCTGAGTCAGCTCTTGAGGAGCACTATCTTGATGATGATGCTCGTGCCGCTCTCGCTAGGGGGAGAGAACAGCTTGCAAAATTAAGGGCCGAAACAGCGGCAGGAGAATATTCAGGAAAAATCATCTCAACTGCTCCAATTCAACCTTCTCCTTCAGCCGAAATTGACATTATCGGTTCTAGTTCTCATTCCCCATCTCCTACTAAAGTTACCACTGATATCATAAGCATACAAGGTGGAGATGAAGGCGGCGAGAGTGCCGAGGCACAGGCTTACGAAGTTGACGTCAGGGAACCGACTTCTGCAGATAACCCTACTGACAATCTTGCCCAAGTAGACTGCTCATCTGTTTCTTACGAACTTGATGAGCTTTTTGACTACTTCTTGAATCTCAGCGAGCCATTGTCTCCTCTTTTTACTGACTTGAACTTTTTTCCTTCTGCGGAGAAAACATCGGGCATTGTTCAGGCTTCTCCTCCTCCAATTATTCCTTCCCCGCCTCTTAAGGTCACTCCTCCTTCTGCCTCGCAACCCGGGTCACAAGAGGAGCAAATAGAAGCTCTTCACGGCTTAGATGATCCCGTTGCTTCTCAAGATCCGAAAGGAGAAGAAACTGAAGGAAGTGAGAGGACTCCAGAACCAACTGGCTCCGACGCTGAACCGTTATCCAAACTTCTTTCTCCAGGGAGTGGGTTTTCCTCCAAGAAGAGAGGAAAGCAGGGAGTTTCCAAGAAGAAGAAGAAGAAGGGATCTTTAACTGGCGAAGAAGAGACGGAAGAAAGTCCGACCGAGCCCCTTTCTCCTTCATCCCTTACCCTTACAAGCCGGCCTAAAAAGTTGGTCATTCGGCCAGGTGCAGGCTCAAAAGGCGGGCGGAAGAAGAAATGATGGCTCTGGTTCTATGGCTTTCATATCGGTTTTTGCCTTTTTTGCATGTACCGACCGAAAATTGTGCGGGTACCGGCCCCCCGCTTTTCTTTTGCTTTCTACTTTGGGACCTGTACCTGTACAAAATTCTAATAGTGTTGAATAAAATGATTCTTTTTCTTTGTACAAACTTCTGTCTGTATCTGAGAATGCATTTATTATTCATTTTTGTACAAGTTTCTTTGTACGAAATTGCAGTGCGATATTGCAGTGAGCTTGTGGTATATATTGTTTGAGCGCAATTTTACCGATGTAGTTATACCATGTTGCCCCTATACCATAAGCTCATTGTAATATTTTATTTCATGAGGAACTTGTACATTTATTTTTTAGAGAATAATTATTCCACATTTGGAGGAATATTATTTCGTTTTAAAAAAAAAGTACAAACAAGTTTCTATGCTTCATCCTTCGAAGATATCACTTTTTACTTTGTGCATATACACATTTTACTGAATGAAATCTTCTATGTGGTAAAGCGGATATTTGAAAGGTACTTCAACTTCTTTTTGAGGAGGAGAATTTTCTAGAATAAGCAATTCATTCTTCCTTTGGAAGTTAAAGTGTGCCTTTGGAATTTTTTTTTTCATTTCAACTCTGGTGAAGTGAAACTCCATAGAGCGGCAGTTGCACTTCAACTCCTGGCGAAATGGGCCTCCGAAGAGGGCTTTTATTTTGTTTTACATTTCAACTTCGGTGAAGTTAAACTCCAAAGAGCGGCTGTTGCACTTCAACTCCTGGTGAAATGGGCCTCCGAAGAGGGCTTTTATTTTGTTTTTCATTTCAACTCAGGTGAAGTGAAACTCCGAAGAGAGGCTGTTGCACTTCAACTTCTTGTGAAATGGGCCTCCGAAGAGGGCTTTTATTTTGTTTTACATTTCAACTCTAGTGAAGTGAAACTCCGAAGAGCGGCTGTTACACTTCAACTACTGGTGAAATGTGCCTCCGAGGATTGCCTGGAAGTTACTCTCTCATGGTTGGAGGGTCATGACTTTTCCAATCTTTTTTGGTTGAGTAGAGAACTTTCTTTTTTGCGGCATATGCCTCGTTAGAGGTCTTTATCCTCCGAAGAATTGTGCCACTGAAGAGGACTCGTGCCTCCGAAGAGGGCTTTAGTTGTTCCTTGTCCACTTGCTTATGCCTTTTCAGCGATTCTCTATTTTTTCTTTTCAAGCTTGCACTCCCTTCTTTTTCAAGTAGTTTGTTTAATCCAAGGAAGTGTACTTCATTGTTAGGCAAGTTCACGAAAACGGGCATAAGCTTCTTAATTGGATGTTTGTTTGTTCAAACGATCTCAATTTACGAGCAATGGCCCGTTTCCGGCGAAATCATTGGCCGTTCAATTGAAGCACTTCCTATCTAGGATTTGAATTCAGGACTTTTGTGCTTTTGTGACTCGAAATTTGTTTGCTGAATGATAACCAGAATCACTTGGTCTTGTAATGTGCAAGTTTTATTTTCGTTGTCTGCAAAAATTCAAATCGACATTTCAGTAAAGCAAACATGTAATAATAATAAGAAACACAAGATTTATAGTGGTTCGGCCAAGAATTTGGGCCTACATCCACTTTATAGTCTTTCATTATTCACTTGCATCGGTTTTACAATCGCTTTCAATCACAGGAATCATACATTCATAGTTCTTTTTACAATATTTCAACAAAGCTATCAAGTAAAGTATGGGCGCAAGTGATTGCTGTTCCAAGCTCTTGGAATTTGATCTCCTTCGACAGTAATGAGTTTGAATGTGCCGTCCAGAAGCTTCTGACCTATGACATATGGTCCTTTCCAATTTGGCCCAAACACACCTGTCGCTGTCATAATTCTCTTTAGGACTAGATCTCCAATCTCAAAGCTGCGTTGGCGAACTTTGGAATTGAAATGTCTGGCTATCCTTTGCTGATGAGATGCGATTCTGAGCTCAGCCTCTTCTCTTTTTTCATCAAGGAGATCTAGTGCCTCAAGCTGTAGTTTTTCACTCTCCGCTTGATTGAAATGGATTCTTCTATGTAAAGGGACCTCTGTTTCTGCCGGAATCATTGCCTCTGATCCGTATGCCAATGAAAACGGAGTATGCCCAGTCGCAGTCTTGTGGGTAGTTCTGTATGCCCATAGTGCTAGCGGTAGCTTATCGACCCAACCACCTTTTGCTCTTTCAAGTTGCTTCTTGATGGTTGACTTGATAATTTTATTTACTGCTTCCACCTGCCCGTTTGCCTGCGGATGAGCTACTGCCGAGAAGCTTTTTCGGATTTTGAATCGTTTGCAAAAATCTTGGAATTCTTCACTTTCGAACTGAGTACCATTGTCTGTAATTATCTTTTGAGGCACACCATACCTGCAAATGATATTTTTAGTCACAAAACTTATCATCTTTTTAGAGGTGATAGTAGCCAGTGGTTCAGCTTCTGCCCATTTAGTAAAATAATTTACAGCCACAATGGCATATTTAATTCCAGATTTGGCAGTTGGTAACGGTCCTACAAGGTCTATCCCCCATATTGCAAACGGCCATGGACTGACCATCTGTGTGAGTTCAGTAGAAGGTGCTCTAGGAATTTTGGTGAATCTTTGGCATCTGTCACATTTTCGGGAATAGTCTGCTGCATCTCGATTAATTTCTGGCCAAAAATATCCGTATCGGAGAATCTTCTTTGCTAAAGTTTGACCACCTAAATGATCGCCACATTCTCCCCCATGTACCTCAGCTAGGATTGTTTTGGACTCTTCCCTGGATACACATCGAAGTAACGGCATTGAGAATCCCCGTCTGTATAATTGGCCATCCTGGACCATATAGCGAGAGGCTTTCCTAGGTAGCTTCTTTCGTTCTTTTGAATTTTCCGGTAAAGAGCCATTGAGCAGATATTCTGTTATTGGAGTCATCCATGATTCTTGCTCTTGAGACACGCTCATGATCCAATCAATATCCATCTCATCAATGCTTGGAGACGACAGGACCTCCACTGGAGTCAACCCTAGAAATTGAGCTTCGCCTGTGCTCGAGTACTTTGCGAGAGAATCTTCTTTCATGTTTTCTTCTCGAGGAATATGACTTATCATGTAATGATCGAAATCACCCAGGAGTTCCCAAGCCTTTAACAAGTAGGCGGGCAGATTTCCCCCTTTCGCTTGGAATTCCTTCTTGACTTGGCATACAATAAGCTAAGAATCACTGAAGATCTGTAATGCTCGGATGTTTAGTTCTTTAGCAATTCTTAAGCCAGCGATAAGAGCCTCATATTCTGCTTCATTGTTTGTTGAAGGAAATTCCAATCTCAGTGCATAGCATAATGACCGACCTTCAGGGGTCTCAAGTACAACTCCGGCTCTAGAACAGTGGTCATTTCTCGCGCCATCAACATATAACTTCCATTGGATTGGGGAATCATCGACGTTTCCTCCTCATTGTTACCCTTATCTATGAATTCTGCGATGAAATCCGCTAAATCTTGTCCGTTGATTGCTTTTTGGGGATGATAAGTGATGTCATATTGACTGAGTTCAATGTTCCACTTTAGAAGACGACCCGAACACTCATGGCGAAACACGACTTTCTTTAAAGGTTGATCAGTGAGGACTCTGATAGGATGAGCTTGGAAATATTGCCTCAACTTCCTTGATGCAATCAGTAGGCAATAGGCGAGTTTTTCCAACTTGGAGTAATTCATCTCTGCCCCAGTGAATCTTTTGCTGATATAATAAACTGGATGTTGAATCCTCTTGTCTTCTCGTATCAGCGCTGCACTTAAAGCATGAGATGATACTGCCAAGTATATAAGAAGATCCTCACCATCGCCAAGCCTAGAAAGTATTGGAGGCGTTTCCATATGGCGAATCAATTCATCAAAGGCTTTTTGGCATTCGGGAGTCCAATCAAAGTTTTTCTTTCCTTTCTTTAGGGCGTCAAAGAATGGGATGCATTTATCAGTGGCTTTGGAAATGAACCGCCTCAAGGCGGCGACTTTTCCAATGAGACTCTGCAATTCCTTCTTCGTTCTAGGAGCTTTGACTTCCTTTAAGGCGGTAATTTGAGCTGGACTAGCCTCAATGCCCCTAGCGCTCACGATGAAACCTAAGAACTTTCCGGATTCCACTCCAAATGAACATTTTAAAGGGTTAAGCTTCATTCCGTATTTTCGGAGGACTGCGAACATGTCTGCTAAGTGTTCTATGTGATCCACTGCTTTCTTAGACTTTACTAACATGTCATCGACGTAGACTTCCATAGTCTTGCCCAATTGCGGTTTGAACATAGCACTAACAAGTCTTTGGCAGGTTGCCCTCGCATTCTTCAGCCCGAAGTGCATAACTCTGTAGCAGTAAAGACCAACATCGGTGATAAAGCTCGTGTCCTCCTGATCTGGCTCATGCATCATGATCTGGTTATATCCAGAGTAGGCATCCATAAAAGATAACAATTCGTGTCCCGCTGTTTCGTCTACCAGTTGATCGATCCTGGGTAACGGGAAGCAGTCTTTGGGGCAGGCCTTGTTTAGATCTGAAAAATCGATGCACACTCTCCATTTTCCGTTGGCTTTCTTTACCAGCACTGGATTTGAAACCCAATTCAGATAGGTAGATTCTTTGATAAAGTTATTCTCCATGAGCCGATCAACTTCTTCTTTTAATGCTGCTGACCTTTCTGGACCTTGAGTTCTCCTTTTCTGTTTCACAGATGTAAATTTTGGATCAATATTCAGAGCGTGTACTGCAACTTCTGGGGATATTCCGCACATATCGGCATGAGTCCAAGCAAAAACATCCAAATTTGCCTTTAAAAGAGATATTAAGATATTCTGAATTGACACATTAAGTTGTGAACCCACATTCAACACCTTGTTTGGGTCCTTTGGGTCAACAGGTACTGGTACTGTCGTTTCCACTGGTACCACTCTATTCTCCCCTGCACTGGCTTTTCTAGGATCCATCTCTTTCCGTGCTCCGCTGTGCTCGCCAGTGCAGGGTCCGCCCTGTAATTGCTACAAGGCTAGTTCTTTGATGCGGACTGGGGTTGCCGCATCCTTTCCCATTTCTCTTTTCCTTGTTTCTCGTAGCTCTGTCAGATAACACTCCCGCCCAGCATTTTGATCCCCTTTTATAACTCCCACTCCATTATCTGTGGGGAATTTAATGGTGAGGCACCATGGGGCCAGAACAGCTTTGAATGCTGCGAGAGTTGGACGGCCAAGGAAAGCATTATAAGCAGAAAATTCGTCGACAATCACAAAAGTTTGCTTGCGGACTACTTTTCTTTCTCCCTCTCCAAGTTCTACAAGCAAATCAACGGTTCCTATCGGTTGTTTTGGCTCCCCAGTGAAGCCAGCGATTTTCTGCGACGAGGCTTGCACATCAGCCATAGGGATCTTCATTTGGTCCAATGTTTTCTTGAAGAGGATATTGCAGGATGCGCCACAATCAATGAGAACTCTTCTGACAATAGCTGGCCCGATACCAGCCGAGATGACTAAGGGATCCAAGGTAGGAGCTTCAATACCTGTGGAATCCCTGGCTCTGAACACAATATCATCATTGAAAGTTCTTTGTTGCTTCAGGGGCGTAGCACCTTCCAAAACAAAGACATCTTCTTCGATCGGTACATACTTCAAAGCTCGGGTATACCTTTCCATCTCACCCCAGCTCCTTCCTGGTGGGTGAGGTCCTCCCGTAATGACATTGATAACAGGCCTTCCGGATTCATGCCCTGCAGTCTTCTCACTTGTCCTGGGTTGATGAGCAGGAGCTCGTTGCCCCTGACTAGACGAAGCGGGATTGCTGCTATTCTTTTCCACAAATTGCTGCAGCTTGTTTTCCCTTATCAATTCTTTAATCAAAATTTTCAATTGGCGGCATTCATCGGTATCATGACCGGGTTGATTATGGAAGCGGCAAAACTTCCCGCTTTGTACAGCTTTTTTCCCGGTTCTCAAAACGGGAGGTTTAGGATAATCGACAGAATCTTTAGTGGCAAGGTAAATGCGCTCTGGCGTATCTGATAAAGGGGCATATTCTGATGACTTTAAGGAACGAGGCTTCTTCAGATTTTTCTGTTTCTTCCCATCGTTATTTTCCCTTTTCTGTCCTACAGATTCATTCTTACGTGGAGCAGCAATGTTATCTTCATCTTTTTCCAATACTGCCTTTACCGGTACAGGACGGCTTTCCAGGCGTATGAACTCATCTGCTTTCTTGTAGAATTTTTCAAGGGAATTTGGTTCCTTCATGTTAAGCCATTTTCCAAATTCACTCGTCTTGTCGATGGCCCTCATTAGATAGGTCAAGATCATCCGTGGTTCTGCATTGTCTACCTCGGCCAGCGCTATATTAAAGCGATTCAAGAAAGATCTGATAGTTTCCCCTGGATTCTGTTCTAAACTTGACAACGACATGATATCTTTGGCTTTTGAAGCATATAGTCTGAACTGCTCCTTGAATTTCCGGGTTAGGTCAGAATACTGATCTATAGACCGAATTGGTATCTTGGTGAACCAAAGCAGAGCTACACCTTCCAAATATACAGGAAAATATCGACACTTTATTTCATCAGAAGATCTGGCACCTGTCATGTGCCAATCATACTTATACAAGAATTCGTTCGGATCACTTGTTCCTTTGTAAGCTGGGATAGTTGGAGGGACGAACTTCCTTGGGAATTCAGCCTTTAAGATCCTTTCGGTAAACGGAGTTTTACTTGGAGCGAAACCACATTCCTTCTCGTCTTCATTCCTTTGCATGCTTTCTTTCATGATTTTTCGAACCATTTCAGAAAGATACCCCTACACTTTCGAGCTTTAAATCCACCAACTTCAGGAAATGTCCGCTCAAAGGGGATGGCAGCCCTCTCAGGAATGTTTGTTTCTTCAGCTTCATGAATGTTGCCAGCAAAGTTCCTTTCATTACCCGTTGGTTGACGGTTTACCCCAAGCAAGTCGTTCAACTTATTCAAAATTAGGGCATTTTGGGCATTCTAAGCCTCCAATTGTGCACTTTGGGCATTTATCTACTGGTTCAGCCCTAAGATTACAGCATCCAACTCCGCTTTTGTAACCCCAACAGGTGGAGTGGCTTGATTAGGTACTCGGGAAGCGGAGGTTCCCTCTTGAACATTTCCAGATCTAACAGATCTACTCCTTCTCCACGGAGCCATGATTTCAGATAAACTTCTAGTCTTCAAAGAGATTACTTCAACAAACTTTCGTGGAGCAATGATGATAATTCGCCTGAGTTCAATTCTCAGTGAAAGCACCAAAAATGTTAACGCTAAAATTTGATAGCTAACACCCAGGTGTGTAAAGTGTAGTTGTGAAAGCACCACCCGATGATTCGGGAACAGAGTATAAGCAGAAAACCACAGAAAAAGCAGTGAATAACAATGATTTTATAGTGGTTCGGCTCAATGGTTTGCCTACGTCCACTCTGAATATCTTTATTGATGATTTCGCTACAAGTTGATACAATTCTTCCCAAGTACAATACACTTTGAACTACTAAACACTTTGAATGAGTAGCTTAAACTTCAATGTAAGTGAAGGTCCTCAAATCCATGTCGGATGCATGAGATTTCCTCTTGAAGTTGTTGATAGCGTTCTACGTGTCTTGAAAGCTTTGGGTGTTGAGTTAGTTTGGAATGTAGCAGAGTATCGGTGTTTGAAAAGAATGAGCCAAAAGTCCTTTGAACGTTGGAGGTGGTTGCGTATTTATAGGTGTGATCCTAGGCAGTAGTTTTTTTCTCAAGTCATGAGTCGTGCACGACTCATCTAGAGTCATAAGTCGCGCTCAACTTAAGGTCCAAGAGTCAGCAGGCAGTGGGGCAAGTGAAGTGGTTCTGAGCTTTTCTTCGTTCATCTGGAGATAAGTCCTAACTCGTTCGCGAGTTAAGAGGTCACGGTCTAAAGTGAGGCAGCACTTAAATCTTGACTCTGCGGTGTTTGGTCGTAACGTCTTTAAGTCGTGGACTTTCTTGAGTCGTGACATTCCCTAAGTCGCTTAGGTCTTAATCCTGTTAGGTCGTTAGCTCCTTAACTCGTAAGCTTTCCCTGATACATGACATATCTTAAGTCGCAGAGGCTTTAAGTCGCGGGTTTCTCTGAGATGTGAGTCGCTTTGTTTGCCTAAGTCGTTATCGACTCATGCTAAGTCGTAAGTCATAGACAGCTTTAGGTCGTTAATGTTGAGTCACAGCTTCTATGAAGATTTTGATTGCTGACAACAATATTAAAGCGATCGACAAATCAAGACGTACATATGGTACTCTAGATTATAGGTTGATTATTTGATGTTATAATAGTAATAAAATTGTCAAAATCTATCCTCAAATAATCATGCACAAAATATAATATATATATATACACACACATTTATATAGGTTGTGCACTTTATTGTGCAACTTAACAGAGACCGGTCGACCGGTCCAAAAATGAACGGTCGACCGTTCCTGTTGAATGTGCACAATAAACGTGCACACATGCACATAACGACTATATTTTTAAAAACCTGTCTACCGGTTAGTTTTTGACCTGTCGACCGTTTTTAAACAGAGAGCAACTTTTTCCAAAAGACACATCTTTCTTCAATAGTTGCGTCTCTTCTTCTTCATTAATGATCATAACTTTTGACTGCAACTTTTCACCAAGGGTTATAACTATTTTCTCTCTATAAATACACATCAATATCATTGATTAAAACAACAAGTTTTATTAAGATTATATATGCTCTCTATCTATTCTTTGAATTCACTTGCATTCAAAAAGCTCTAAACTACTTTCATTCCTTATTGAATCATTGACACTATCTCATATATTTTGATTCAATAAGCAATATAAATTCCATAATCTTCACAAACATCATTCACAATTTGAGGATAAGATTATAGGAAAAGTGTACTACAAGTGACAAATCCGTGTTTACAAGAGCACAAGTTGTCAACAACAATTGTAATTGTTTTTTGTTGAAGTCCTCAGTATTGTAAGAGGCAAGTGTTGAAGCCCTCAGTGTTGTAGAGGCGTGAAATCCCGTTCGGCTGTTCGGGTAATTGTAAACCTGTTCCTCCGGGTGAAGCGAGGTTGTAATTAGTGAAAATCCAGATAGTAGTCTGGGACTGGACGTAGGACGGTGCTCCGAACCAGTATAAAAATCTCTGGTGTGATTTTTCTATTTTTTATTTACAATGCTATTATCATCTATTTCTGCATTTGTATTGTAATCCATATTAAACGATCCGTGTATACTATATTAGCACATATAATTGTATATACACCGCACTTTCATTTGGTATCAGAGCGAGGTCATCATATAACCGTAACACAGTTATTTGATATATTCTTGTAATATGGCAAATAACTTAAGTACTAGCACTCAAAACACCACTTACACAGAAGGGCAATCGACACAAAGACCTCCATTTTTCAATGGTCTTAACTATAGTTATTGGGCAACACGTATGTCATTCTTTATGCAATCAAGTAGCTATGATGCTTGGAATGCTACTCAAAGAGAAATAGTGAATCCAAAAACTGATTATTCAGAATGGACTGTGGCTGAGAAAACGGCAGCAGCCGTAAATGCAAGAGCAATAAATATGTTGTTCTGTGCATTAGACCAAAATGAATATAATCGTGTTAGTATCTGTACTACTGCATATCAAATTTGGCAAACGCTAAAAATCACTCATGAAGGTACTAACAAGGTTAAACAAGCCAAAATAGCCATGCTGAAAAGTCAATTTCAAAATTTCAAAATGAAACCAAATGAAACAATCAATGACATGTATTCACGGTTTCAAACTATTCACCATGCACTTATTGGGTTAGGACAAAAGTATTCCGATTTTGATGTTGTTTCAACAGTCCTACATTCTCTGACTAATGAATGGGAAGGAAAAGTATTAGCAATTGAAGAAGCTAATGATCTTTCCGTCATGAAGCCAGATGAATTGATAGGAAATTTAATGTCCTATGAAGCAAATTTGCAGGCTAGAAAAGAACAGAAAGAAGAAAAGAAAAATGTAGCATTTCATGTTGAGAAAGATGAAAATGAATCAGATTCTGAAGATGAAGATTTGGCGTTCATTGCTAAAGGTTTCAAAAAATTCCTAAAATATCAAAAAGCCAGTCGCTACAATAAAAGGAAACCTGGATCAAATAAACCATCTTCATCTGCTATAGAATGTTTCAACTGCCATAAAAAGGGACACATGCAGAAGGATTGTCCAGAACAAAAGAAAAAGTCAGAAAATGACAAATTCAAATATAAGAAGGACAAATCAAAGAAACGAGCCTTCTCAGTAACATGGGATGATTCAGAGTCATCTTCATCAGAAAGTGAAAGTGATTCGGAGAATGAACAAGCTAATGTTTGTTTTATGGCAACAGAAGATGAGGTACAAATTCCAACATTTGATGAATTACTTGATATTAATGCTGAATTGATAGTCAAATATAAAGACATAAAACGTCAATTAAAAGTAGTCAAAGCAGATTTAAGTAGAGCAGAGTTTGAACGAGATATGTTAAAAGATGAGAAGAAAATATTAGAAGAAGAACTTGAAAATATTCAAGAATCATCATCTAATGTTGACTCTCAAATATCTCTTTTGAGTCAAGAAATAGAAGCTCAAAAAGAGAAAAATAATGCTCTCACTACTGAAAATCATGAACTTAAAGCAAAAGTCAAAATTCTAGACCTAGAAAAAGCTAGTTTACAAACAAAGTTTGATGACATTACTCAAAATGTTTCTAACTTTAACAAAGGTCGAGAAAATTTGACTAAAATCATTGAAAGTTCACAATCTATTTCAGATAAACAAGGTTTGGGATATAACAAACATAAAACTAAGAAACATCTTAGAAATAAAAGGAAGAAGAAAGTACAAAAAACTGAAGCTAAGAAAAATCTTAGTTTATTATATTTCAAACCAAAACCAATAGTGAAATTTCAAAAGAAAGATGTCAAGACTATCAAAATATGGGTTCCTAAAACAAATAACAATTTGATTAGGAACAAATACATTCAGCAATTCATGAATACTGTGCATCTTAATAATAATTATATATATAAAGGGGATACCGGACCCAAATGGGTTTGGACTCCTAAGACCTAACTCTTAGGACCCTATGAAAAGTGGGTACCATGAACTTAATTCTATGTTTGCAGGTCCCACTGAAGAAAAGAGGAAAGTGGATATTGGACAGTGGTTGCTCAAAGCATATGACGGGAGACAAGAGCTTACTAACAAATATTAAATACTCAGATGGTGGCTCAGTCACTTTTGGAGACAATTCAAAAGGTTATATCATCGGCAAAGGCGATGTGAGCAATTGTGGTACATCTAACTTACCTCTTATTACTAATGTCATGCTAGTTAGAAATTTAAAACACAATTTACTTAGTATTAGTCAGTTATGTGACAAGGGTTTTATAATTTCCTTTTCAAATAATAAGTGTAGTATTTTAGATAAAGATCATAATTTGGTTTTTGAAGGTTATAGAGACAGAAATATATATATTCTAAATATGAATATTAATCATAATTCAGATATGTGTCTTATGGCTAATGACAATGATCCATGGCTATGGCACAAACGTTTCTGTCATATAAACTTCAGAACTATTGACAAGCTAGCCAAAAACAATCTAGTTAGAGGACTACCCAAAATGAGTTTTAAAGTTAACAATATTTGTGATGCATGTCAATTAGGAAAATTGACCAAATCATCATTTAAATCCAAGAAAGTCATATCAACATTACAACCGCTTGAGTTACTGCACATGGATTTATTTGGACCTACTAGAGTTCAATCAATAAATCACAGTCAATATGTGCTTGTAATTGTTGATGATTTCTCTCGTTATACATGGACAATTTTCTTAAAAAATAAAAGTGATACTTTCGATCATTTCAAATCTTTCGTCAAAAGAATTCAAAAATCAAAAGGGATTAAAGTTAAAAATATAAGAAGTGATCATGGCGGAGAGTTTGAAAATAATGAATTTGAACATTTTTGTACAAAGAAAGGTATATATCATAATTTTTCGTTTCCCAGAACTCCACAACAGAACGGAGTAGTAGAACGAAAGAACCAAACTTTACAAGAATGTGCAAGAACATTATTAAATGGAACCACCTTACCAAAACACTTCTGGGCAGAAGCTGTTGCAACTGCCTGTTATGTTTTAAATCGTGTGTCCATAAGACCTCTTACCAAGAATACTCCTTATGAATTGTTTAACAAAAGAAAGCCCAAAATCTCATACTTCAAAGTTTTTGGTTCTAAGTGCTTTATTTTAAATACGAAAGACCAGCTTGGAAAATTCGATCCAAAAGCCGATGAAGGAATATTTGTCGGTTATTCGGAACGAAGTAAGGCCTATCGAATATTTAATAAACGAACCAAAACTATTGAAGAATCACTTCATGTATCTTTTGATGAAATCTATCAGCATCCTCACACAATATCAGATGATGACGAATCAATAGTCATTAATTATCCAATCATCTCAAATACTGATTCTGACTCAGAAGTAATTATTGAGAATACTCCTCAAATATGTGAATTACAATCACCACCAAGAATATTAAGAGACCATCCGGCCCAAAATATAATAGGTGAAATAACATCACATGTCAGAACAAGGAGTCAACTCAATCAAATGGGTCATGTCGCTTTTCTCTCAAATATCGAACCCAAGAATTCAAAAGAAGCTGCTACAGATGATTACTGGATCATTGCCATGCAGGAAGAACTAAATCAGTTCGAGCGCAATGACGTTTGGGAACTTGTTCCGAGACCAACTGATCAGTCAGTAATTGGTACTAAATGGGTCTATAAAAATAAGGCTGACGAACAAGGAAATATCACTAAAAATAAAGCAAGATTAGTAGCACAAGGATACAATCAGGAAGAAGGTATCGATTATGAAGAAACTTTTGCACCAGTTGCTCGACTAGAAGCTATTAGAATTCTATTATCTTTTGCTTGTTATCATAATTTCAAACTTTATCAGATGGATGTCAAAAGTGCTTTTCTCAATGGATTTATCAAAGAGAATGTCTATGTCGAACAACCACCTTTATTCGTACATGAAAAATATCCTGACCATGTGTTCAAACTTAAGAAAGCTCTGTATGGTTTAAAACAAGCACCTCGTGCTTGGTATGAACGTTTACGTAGCTATCTTATTAATTCAGGATTTGAAATAGGCAAAGTCGATCAAACTTTGTTTATTAAACATTCTCGAAATGATATTCTGGTTATCCAAATATATGTAGACGATATCATCTTTGGTTCAACAAACGATAAACTCTGCAAGGAATTTGCAAGTATTATGACCAAAGAATTCGAAATGTCTCATATGGGAGAACTATCTTATTTTCTTGGACTTCAAATCAAACAACTTTCAAACGGTATTTTTATCAATCAAGAAAAATACTGTGAAAATCTTATCAAACGCTTCGGATTACAAAATACATCTGGTAAACCAACTCCTATGAGTACAACTACACATCTTGAAAAAGATGAAAGTGGTAAGAATGTTGACCAGAAATTATATCGAAGCATGATTGGTTCTCTTCATTATCTTACAGCTAGTCGTCCAGATATATTAATGAGTGTTTGTTTATGTGCTCGTTTTCAAGCCGATCCAAAGGAATCACATTTACGAGCAGTGAAACGTATAATTCGTTATCTAAATAATACCAAAGATTTTGGTCTTTTCTATCCAAAAGAATGTCCATTTGAATTAGTATCATATAGTGATGCTGATTTTGGTGGCTCACGGACGGATAGAAAAAGTACAAGTGGTACGTGCCATTTTATTGGAAAATCACTTGTCTCTTGGTTTAGTAAGAAACAGAATTGTGTTTCACTATCAACATGTGAAGCTGAATATATATCAGCGGCTCTCGCTTGTACTCAAGTACTATATATGCAACAAACACTTCAAGATTTCGATATACATTTATCAAATTCTATTATATACTGTGATAACACGAGTGCAATAAATCTCTCTAAAAATCCAGTAAATCATTCTAGAACCAAACATATTGATATCCGTCATCATTTCCTTAGAGATAATATTGAAAAAGGAAATATACATCTTGAATATGTTCACACTGACAATCAAATAGCCGATATTTTCACTAAACCATTACTTGAATCTAGTTTTATTAAACTACGAAGAGAGCTTGGCTTAGTATCTCGGAAAGATCTAGAATAGAATAAGTAACCTTCAAACTTAGGCTATATATTTTTCAAATAATTCTTAAATTTCAGCCTATAACAAACTATACCTATTTTTATAACTTTTTTTATCTATCATTGTTTTTGTTTACGGCTAATTATCTCTAACAAATCCTATCCTCAAGTTCATTGGCAAACTTTTTTCTATATAAACGTTTGAAAAATACACTTTCATTCATTCACCTTCTTGCTGAAAATTATAAATCACCTTAAACAAGCTACCATGGCACACATTTGCGACAAATGCGCAGAGGAATCTCATATTTCTATCACTAGCTCGGAGTCGGAGGAACAATATTCTCCGATTACACCGAAACAAAGGCCGGAATGCCCTCACCATTGTTTTCGCACACCTGGCCATACTCCAACATCCAAGCGTGCAAAGAAAGCACTATTCTGCTCTCCGCGCACGACGGCGCAAATCGATGAAATTCATCACTACCAAAAGCATCAAATTGATCTTCAACGACAACTACATTATGGTCAAAACCTACTATACCATGAACAACAACGTACTTCAACTCGTTTATCCGCTTTAGAACGAATGGCTTCATTCTTCTGCGGTTCAAACAAACACGATGTTCATGAACCAATGCCGTCAAGACCATCGACTTCAACAACTCCAAACTCTTGGGATAAAAACTATAACGAGAATGAAGGAGCTCGATATAAGTGGAGTCCGTGGGCTAAACGCATTGAAAACGACAAGAATTCTAATAACAACTCACCTTCTCATTAGAATTCCATAATGTATATTATTTTGCTTTCATATATAATTCTTGTA
Organism: Allium cepa; assembly: GCA_030765085.1. Taxonomy (NCBI): domain Eukaryota; kingdom Viridiplantae; phylum Streptophyta; class Magnoliopsida; order Asparagales; family Amaryllidaceae; genus Allium; species Allium cepa. The sequence continues at coordinate 74,682,912 of CM060945.1, forward strand.
ATACAGTATATTTTTGCAATAATAACATAATATATAATATATTAATTCGACTCGTTTTCAAAATTTTTGCCAAAATCTGCATTTTTGCACACAGAGCCAAACCGGTCGACAGCCTAAAATATGACCGGTCGACCGTTTTGCTCTCTGGTTGAAAACGGTCGACCGGCAATACGCAGGCGGTCGACCGGTCGGCAGTTATTATTTTTTTTTTTATATACTTCACGTATATATTTTTGCCACCAACCCTCTTTACTTTCTACTCTCCACTAAAAATTTTCCCATTTCCAAACCCTAGTTCATATTCTCAAGCTTCACAAACTCTCAAATTCTCTTCAATGGCTCCTCCTCAGAAAAAATCAAAGAAAAGAGCAACATCAGAAACTTCTTCTCTTACTCTCTCTGCTAGAAAATGGCTAGAATCTCCGGTTGCAGTAACTAGATGGAATCAAATGACAAATTACAAATTCCATCCAGGCTCATTCATCAAATTCGACGATTTCACTGCATACGGTATTCAAAGATTAGCAAATAGATCTCGTATCTCTCCTCTTATTGATTTTTCTGTAAATAGCGTACAAATTAATCATTTGATGATTAAGCTATTTTATGCGAATATGAATTTAGAGGAATATACTCCGGAAAATCCAAATGGAGTTATTTGGTCAGTAGTATGTGGCAAGCGAATCTATCTCACTTATGATAGAATTGCTTCTATTTTGGGAATACCGAATAGGGGTGAAGAGTTTTCATCGACATTTTGTGAAGTTTTCACCCGGAATAGTACGAGTCATAAATTTATAGAAGATGATAGTAACGGCACCAAATCGATTGGGCTACGACCGACTGCAAGGTTGTTACACCATGTCCTAATGCACTCTCTATTTCCTCGATTAGGAAACCATGATGCCGTTTACAAAGAGAATTTCAAGGCTCTTTATGCTATCTACGATGATATCGAAATAAATTGGGTTCACATGATTTTCGATGAAATTCTTAAGGTAAATAACTCTACTCGTCCACATTTCTTCTATAACGAGTATATTATGCGTATGTTGCTTGCATGTGGAGTCACACCCCCGGATTCGGCATATTCTACACCAAAGTGTATTGACTCCACTACTATCAAACGGATGAAGCTTCCTCCTCCATATGTTCATATTATTCCATTCGAACAATGGCAACAACGCGATACTCAAGAACAACAAGCTCCACCATCTCGTCGTCGTTCTGAAGATGTTAGATTATTGAAATCTAAATCATCTACAAGAGAATCTCTTGAAACCATCGCTCGGAATCAATTTTTACTTGAATCAAGACTAAAACGAATGGATTCGAAAATTGATAGACGATTCAATAAGGTAAAGTCATTCTTCGGCGCTATATGGGATGCTATATCATGTAGCACATCCGTCTCGACCCAACATCAAGACCCCGGAAAACGTCCGGCTCCTCCAACTTTTAATTGGTCGACATCCGAGGAATCCGGTGGTACAAGCGGACAAGGTCGTGGGGACAATGACGATGATGATGACGATGACGATGACGACGACGATGATGATGATGATGATGATGATGATGAGGAAGAGATTCAGTCGGAATGAAGTTAGTTTGTTTTTCTTTTCATTTCTTTAAAAACATATATGGCACTTGTACTAAATAGTGTCCATCTTTTTATTCGTGGTAGACTATGACTTGCATTGTACTTCATCAAAACATCATGTGTTTGAATGTATGCATTGTTCTCTTTGGTTTATATTTTCTATTGTTTACTCCTTTTTGTCGATGACAAAGGGGGAGAAAGGTGCTAATAATTGTTTGCAGGATGAAAGAAGCTAATAATTGTCTGCAGGAAATCACATATTCAGGGGGAGATCCTATACTTGAGTTTTTATATTGTCATCAATCAAAAAGGGGGAGAATGTTGAGTCACAGCTTCTATGAAGATTTTGATTGCTGACAACAATATTAAAGCGATCGACAAATCAAGACGTACATATGGTACTCTAGATTATAGGTTGATTATTTGATGTTATAATAGTAATAAAATTGTCAAAATCTATCCTCAAATAATCATGCACAAAATATAATATATATATATACACACATTTATATAGGTTGTGCACTTTATTGTGCAACTTAACAGAGACCGGTCGACCGGTCCAAAAATGAACGGTCGACCGTTCCTGTTGAATGTGCACAATAAACGTGCACACATGCACATAACGACTATATTTTTAAAAACCTGTCTACCGGTTAGTTTTTGACCTGTCGACCGTTTTTAAACAGAGAGCAACTTTTTCCAAAAGACACATCTTTCTTCAATAGTTGCGTCTCTTCTTCTTCATTAATGATCATAACTTTTGACTGCAACTTTTCACCAAGGGTTATAACTATTTTCTCTCTATAAATACACATCAATATCATTGATTAAAACAACAAGTTTTATTAAGATTATATATGCTCTCTATCTATTCTTTGAATTCACTTGCATTCAAAAAGCTCTAAACTACTTTCATTCCTTATTGAATCATTGACACTATCTCATATATTTTGATTCAATAAGCAATATAAATTCCATAATCTTCACAAACATCATTCACAATTTGAGGATAAGATTATAGGAAAAGTGTACTACAAGTGACAAATCCGTGTTTACAAGAGCACAAGTTGTCAACAACAATTGTAATTGTTTTTTGTTGAAGTCCTCAGTATTGTAAGAGGCAAGTGTTGAAGCCCTCAGTGTTGTAGAGGCGTGAAATCCCGTTCGGCTGTTCGGGTAATTGTAAACCTGTTCCTCCGGGTGAAGCGAGGTTGTAATTAGTGAAAATCCAGATAGTAGTCTGGGACTGGACGTAGGACGGTGCTCCGAACCAGTATAAAAATCTCTGGTGTGATTTTTCTATTTTTTATTTACAATGCTATTATCATCTATTTCTGCATTTGTATTGTAATCCATATTAAACGATCCGTGTATACTATATTAGCACATATAATTGTATATACACCGCACTTTCAGTTAACTTATTTCCTCCTTGAGTCGTGCCATCTCTTAAGCCGTAGACTTCCTTAAGTCATCTGGACCTTAGCTCGTTAGGTCGTGGAGACCCTAAGTCGTGTACCCTCCTTGATCCATTGAGTCGCTGTCTCCCTTGAGTCGTTGAGTTGGCCGTTTCTTTAACACGTTAAACTGTTAGGTCGTACCATTCATAAGTCGTCCATGCTTTGTCTTGTTAAATCGTCACGCATCTTAAGTCGTGAGGTTTGCCGTAGATTTCCCTTGATCCGTTAAGTATCTTATGTCGTCAATCGTCCCAGGCCTTAAATCGTTGTCTTAACGGGGTTAACATTGACCTTGTACTTACATTGGCAATTTTATTTGAATATCACTTGAGTTGAACTAATTTATGTGTTTGACCTTGTGTTCGTCTATGAGCTTTCATAGAGCTTTTGTCTATTTCCTCACTGTAGTGGCAAGGTAGTGCACGCGTGCGTGTACTGCAGCCACATAGTATTGATTTTAATTTATATTCTTTTGCTTTTGATTCATTTATTTCTTTGCGTATTTCATATGACGTATTGGCGAGGCAGTGCACGCGTGCGTGTACTGCAGCCAATCGATTTTGATGTTTTATGTAACTTTTCAATTATTTGAATTGATTTGATTTAAACTGATGATTTTGTTGCTAAATGTCGTATATGCAAATTTTGATGCTTTTTCTAAATTATTTTTTTTATAAGAAAAAAAATTCCTTCATCTATCTTCGTTGAAAATTTGAATTTGCTGATTTGTTGTTTTTAACACTGTTAAGTGTTATATTTACCGTTATCCGATTTCTTTGTTAAAGGACCGGATAGGTGAATTTATCTTTGACTGTCGCCTAATTGATTATTTGATTATAATTGCCTCTATGCACTAATAACTGAGTTTGAATTAGACTGACCCGTGTATTATTTTCTTTTGAATGTAATACTCGGGTCAGACCGAGTATTTTACAGCTTGAAGATTTTCAGGCAGCGAAGTTAGAGAGAGAGGGGATACCGCTTCACTTTAGCTTTTAGGATTTTGTACTTAAAAGTAATATTCCGTTGTATAAATGTAATTCATTGTATAAACTCTGATATCTGTATAAGAGAAAAAAATTCATTTATGAGAAATATTATTGTTATTCTGTGATTCTGTGGCTGATTCTATTTAAATTCTATAAACTAAATAACAATCCGTCATTTTGAACGTTACACGTTGTTTTAATTACCGACTGCGGGCGGTCAAAAAGGCGGGATGTTACAAAGTGGTATCAGAGCTTTGGTTTACACAAAGCTTAGTTTATGGCGTTTAATATGAATAGTTACTAGGATCACTTTAAAGAAACCCTTTTTCAAATCTAAAGAAGTATCAAATTGTTTTATTTAAAATAAAAGTTATTTTCAAAATTCAATTGCTTTTCAGACAAATCCTTCTCTCTTTTGTAGCTCTCTAAATTTAGGTTTGCGATAGTTTCTCTTTGGTAAGGTCTCCTTAGATTTGAGTTCCGATCATTCGGAAACCCATTATCGAATTGCTGAGATTTATGGAAAATAAAATATAAGTTAAGTGAATTAATGAATTGGTTTAAATCAAATATTTCGAATATCTCCAAAGTAATAATTGGGAAATAAAATGACTGTTAATTTAGTTATAACCAAGGGGATCATTGAACTATAACTTGGGAATTTGATTCTGAAGTCTTTTGAAAATTGATTTCAAATGTTTTGAAGAAAGATTTAGTAAATAAATGGATTATAAGTACTTAACTTATAAATGGACTTTTGGTATATAATTGAGTTATATAAATTGCATTGAATTAATAAAGGAGATTTATAAATCGAAGTTTTATAAATAGAAATGGAATTTGTAAAGATTGTTTATAAATTCGAAACCAACTGAATTTGATAAATGAAACATAGAAGTTATTAAAGGAGATATATTCGTGATTTTGGACGGCGAATTATCCTTTAAGTTAAATATTGTGATAATAAGAGTTTGGTTAGGAATTTATCCACGATTTTGGACAGTGGATAATCTTTTAAATAAAATGTGTAGAAATGATGAAATTGGTTAACGAAGTATATTCACGATTTTGGACAGTGAATATATTATTAAATAAAACGGATATGTTTTAGGGAAGTGATATTATGAAATGAAGTTAATGGTTTTAAAGATGTTTTAAAATGTATTAAGTATCGAATACATAGATTTCAACATCATTGTCGAAATAGACGTTTCCGAGAGAAATAAAAAGAAATGGTGGACTATAACACTGTTGTTATAGTAAATGGTTTCCGAAAGGAATGTTTTATGTAGTATTGGGATTTATATATCTATCTTAAATTTGAATCACTATACTAGTGATTTTTGGTCGTTGTAACGATGTTTTACGCAACATTCGTTTTGACCCAAACAAATGTGTTTAAAAGATTGCTTTCCTTAAAGAATGAAATATATACTTGATTATGATTTAAGTATATTGAATACTTTCCAAGTGTTGAAAATGAATAGATTTGTGAATTACTTATTATTAAATAAGTATGGAAATGTTTTTCCAACATGAAGTGAATGTTTTGAGATTTTATCTTTTAAAGATAAATTGGTAATGAATATTTGAAATCGAATTGAAAATCGTATACTCATAGATATTTTGGAAACGTAAATTCACTATGGAATTTATAAAAGAAAGGGAAATTAGTTTAAAAATAAACATTGATTTATTTTTGAAGTGTGGGAATAAATTTACGGATTTTGAACGTAAGTTTAAAATAAAATCGGTAAGGATTTATTTGATTGATTTAAATGAACCATTTTAAGTTTAAAATGGATAAATATTTGGAAATATTTCCGTTTAAGGAAATTGCTTTGAAATTTGTTTTCAAAGATTGAAAGGTGAAAAACGATTTGAAATTTGTTTTGAAATGGTTAAGCGTGGAAAATTATATATATCTTGTAAAGATATTTTTGGGAAAGTTTGAAGTTGGTTTAAAACCAATATTGTGAAAAGTATGCGAAATTCAAACTATGAATTAAGTCGAAGTTGAAAAAGTTAAGTGGGAAATTTGAACAATTAGTTCAACTTGGAATTTTTTTCAAAAAGATTGAATCTTGAGTTAAATTGATTTTAACTTCGACCCCAAAAACAATATAAGTTGAGTTTTGAATTTTGGATGGTCGATTTGGATTGTATGTCTAACATTGTGAATTGACGACATAGAAATTGATCTCTATTAAATATATATCTGTTTGGTGGCGGAGAATTTATTCTCTTAGCTTAACACCCTTCTCTGAGACATACAAGCTCAGAGGTTATATATCGGTAGACATCAATTATGTGTTGAGAATTGACGATGTAACGTAAAATCCAAATCGAGTGTGAAGTCGATAGTAAATTGAATTATGAATGTGAATTGGGTTTGAGATAACCTTAAAATTCCAAATCGACTTAGAGGAAAATTTTAAATCGGTAATGAGATGGAAAACTCATGAATCCTCTATTTGTTATGGGTATGAGATATTGAGGTTTTCGAAACTTATATATGAGAATGTAGTAAATTCGAAAACCATCAGTTTAGAAAGTAATTGTTATGGAAAGCTTATGTAAGTTTACATAGGTAGGATATGTACGAAATGTGTAATGAAGTACTATCTATGTATGATATTATGTTTTCTAAACTATACGGAAAAGTACCTTCCATTTAAAATTTGTGAAGGTTGTTGGAACTCGATATGAGTGTCCATTTGAAAATCGTAGCAACGTAGAATTTCCATAAGTTGGAGTGTCCATTTGGACTAGAATCCGTCATGATGGATCATCGTGATGGGATCATATTGGTTTTGATGTATGCTAGCGGAATTCGAGGGGCGAGATGCCTATGGTTACGAGCGACTCTACTGGGATAGTAGCGTAACCGCTGTGTAAACCTCGATCTAGTTATACTGGGGTGATAGCGTAATTTGAAGGGAATGATGCCTACAGTTACAAGCGATTCCACTGGGATAGTGGCACAACCGCCGAGTAAACTGCAATCTAGATGCCAAAGCGTAATTCGAGGGGCGAGATGCCTACGATCACAAGCGACTCTACTGGGATAGTAGCGTAACCGCCGTGTGGACCACGATCTATGGCAACAACCATGGCAAAATTCAAGAGAGATGAGAAATCTACGGTTACAAGCGATTCTACTGGGATAGTAGCATAACCGCCGGGTAAACTGTGATCCATGGGGGAACGTGCTTTCCATATCCATTTTAAAAAGGTTTTTAAAGTATTTTCACTGGGAATTGAAGCAAGTATATTTAGTACTTGGAGATTTTTAGTCCTGCGCCTGGCCAGCGTAGGCCTAATGTTTGTAAGAACGACGATAGACTTGTTAAATTTCAAGTTAGCAAGTATTTTCAAACTTTAAATAACAAATCAATAGTCCGAAATTAAAATTTCATAATTCCAACCTAATAAACTAAGGAAGAAGATTTTTCAAATGTGTTGAAAGTCCACAGCTTTGGAAAAGATATAATATGCAAATCTCTAACATGAAGAATTTTAAGTTTAAATCTAAGTTTGCAAGTCGAAAATTTTGGTAAAGGACTTTTGCGTCTTGATTGTAGAAATCAATGAACAAAGGAGATAATGAACAAAGCTAGTGAAATAAAACAAATAGGAATGAATCCTCTAATTATTTATTTTTATTAAGTTTCGAGCTTGGTAAAATTGTGTAGGGTATAAATATCGGTGAGATTTTAACAATCATTTTTCCTAATTTATAATTTCGGGACGAAATTCTTTTAAGGGGGGAAGTTTGTAACGATCCTGAATTTTGGACAATTTAAATTGAAAATATTTAATTAATTTTAAGTATTTGAATGATAGTTTAAATTGAATTCCCAATATAACTATGAGTTTGGCGATTAAATTTTAGAGTTTAATCTATTAAAAGTTGAATTAAAATTTGAATATTCAATTTTAAGCTGATTAAAAATAATTCAAAGGCTTAGAAAATTCATATTAATAATACTGAAGATAATAAAAGCTTCAGAATTGAATTTGAAAGTGATTTGTTCAGTTTTGAAATTTTATCGTTTAAATTGAATTTAAAAATAGCCTTCCGAGGCACAGTCTCGGAATTCGACGAAACTAGTTCCATCGGGTCCGTAATATTGTATTATTACCGGATTTCAATTTTCGTGGCGTTCGGAGCTGATATGTGAGCATACGACACCTAAACGCGTTGAGTTTGTGCTGAAAACAAATTGAATTCAAAATATAAAATAAAATAAAAAAATAAAAAATTAAAAAAAATATATGTAACAACTCAGCCGAAATAAAAGAAAGATTACAAAATCTCTAGTACACTGCTATGTATCACCTCTGCAAAATCTCGTACCTATCAGTCACCCTACGGGGAGAAAAAAATTTATCACCCTGCCCTGTACGCTTGGTCCTTTCCCTTTTATTTTATCTTCGTTCATTCGAAAACCTAAATCTAAAAAAATCAAACGAAAGAAAAATAATGGCGGCATCGTATTTTTCTTCGTTCGTTCCTTCGTTCAAAAGAAAATTTTGGGCCTTCGATCTTCGTTCCTCTCTGAAGCTTAGGGCTTTTCGAAGCATCGTTTTAATTCGATCGAATCAGTGATGGGGTGTTCGCGTGTGGCCTTGCTCCATCGATTCTTCGTGCTCGCCATGGCTGCTTCGATGCGTGAAAGGTGCGTGATTTTTAAATTACTCACATCTAGTTCGAATCTCGTGTATTCCTATCTTGTTCTAATTTGGTTTACTTGAATATTTAAATATGCTGACTTGGTTGATTTCTTTGCTGTTACGGTTTTGATTTCTGGCATTTAGGTTCCGTGAATTTTCTGATGACTACGGCCGAACTTGTTTCAACTATTAAATGTTTTTAAATTTCCTTTATTGTTGTTCGAAACTGCAATTAGACTTTATTGGTATCATTTGGTGGTTGGCTTCGTTTATGGGGTTGGTTTCGGCCTTGAACATTTTGTTGGTTGTTACTTTGAGCTGCACTTGTTGAATTCAATTATTTTGTTTTGGAAAAGTAATATGTTTTATTTGTTACATATGCTGTTTTGAGTATATGTTGGTTTTTGTTACATCGAGGCTGCTTCATGGTATCTTCATGTTTTCGCCAGACTTGTTAATGTGCAATTCACCCCTGATGCACTGATTTCGTACATTTTATACTTGAGTAAAATCTCTGCGTTGTTATTAATTATGTAGCCTGGTTTTCATGTACATAAATATCACTTCTGATGCCTCTGAACTGTTCGCAACTGCTGGCACCATTGTTGTCTTCACTTGCACACTGTTGTAGCTGACTAGCTGTTCCAAATGTACAGAAGTTTGAATATGAGAATATGATTTTTTTTCCTTTTCTTTCAGAAGTATGAAGTTATCTTGGAATCCAAATATGTGAATTGAGAAAATACAGTTTGAAGAATAATTGTGTTTTCATATAAAAAGGCCCTCTAGTAAATGTTATACCTCTTATAAAATGAAGCTTTGAAATGTATAACCGAGTAAGCACATGTTTCAGGCTAGTATGACCTAGCGTGACCAATCATCTGCATTCATTTCATCACCACTGTTGTATTCCTGTTTGTACTTTGAGTCACTGTTGCATTACCTCTGACCTTTTGACACAAACTTCATTTCATGTTGATCTTCACTATGATATAGTGTCACATTCCCCATGTATTTGCAGTTTGCATTTGAGATGTACTATTGCCTTGGTGTTTGAGTCCGATGTATTTGAAGCATGAACTTGCTAGTCGATTTTGCGGTCTGCATATTATGTTGACTTTGTTCTCAAGTATGATGCTTGCACTTGTCTTGTCCACTGCTTTGATCGACTTTTGCCATGCTATTCTCTCTTTGGTACCTACCTATTTACATTTGCAGTCACTGGTAGCACTGTTTCATACTGGTACATTTGAGATCTTATTCGAGTCTTCATGCACTGTACGCTGCATATGCTTCTGTTAGAATTGGTGCAAGTGTTATGCATTTCCATTTGCACTTGAGTTCGACCTGTAGCTTGCATTGTCACCTGCACTTTATTGTTCATTGACTTCATGGAGTCTGGTTCATGTATACTAGATGTATGCACTTTACATATATATTGGATTGTAGCAGCATATATGACTTTATTCATCTGTTCTGAGCATATATGGTATGTAGCTTGCCGTTTACCTGCTGTTGGTCCTTATGTGTCCACTGGTCTGCATTTTGATTGTTCCACATGAGTTCATATTGTAGTGTGTCTTTGAGTTTGGGCGCGCGTACTTCATGTAATCTTCATTTTAGGCTTTTGACTTCATGTAGCGTTTTCTGTTATCGAGTGGCATTTAGCCTTGATGTTGTACATCACCGTATTGATGATTTTGATCACTGTCTGCATGTTCACTTGATAGCATTTTGGTCATTTTTAGACTTATGTTTAGTCTGCACTTGCATCCCACTGTTGCACTCTTGTGTATTGGTCTTTGAGCTTTGCCAAGTGCATTTCCTTATATTGTTCCATTGTGTTGGGTCATGACAGCAGCGACTTGACCTTTTACTTACATTGGCAATTTTATTTGAATATCACTTGAGTTGAACTAATTTATGGGTTTGACCTTGTGTTCGTCTATGAGCTTTCATAGAGCTTTTGTGTATTTCCTCACTGCAGTGGCGAGGTAGTGCACGCGTGCGTGTACTGCAGCCATACAGTATTGATTTTAATTTATATTCTTTTGCTTTTGATTCATTTATTGCTTTGCGTATTTCATATGCCGTATTGGCGAGGCAGTGCACGCGTGCGTGTACTGCAGCCAATCGATTTTGATGTTTTAAGTAACTTTTCAATTATTTGAATTGATTTGATTTAAACTGATGATTTTGTTGCTAAATGTCATATATGCAAATTTTGATGCTTTTTCTAAATTATTTTTTTTAAAAGAAAAAAATTCCTTCATCTATCTTCGTTGAAAATTTGAATTTGCTGATTTGTTGTTTTTAACACTGTTAAGTGTTATATTTACCGTTATCCGATTTCTTTGTTAAAGGATCGGATAGGTGAATTTATCTTTGACTGTCGTCTAATTGATTATTTGATTATTATTGCCTCTATGCACTAATAACTGAGTTTGAATTAGACTGACCCGTGTATTATTTTCTTTTGAATGTAATACTCGGGTCAGACCGAGTATTTTACAACTTGAAGATTTTTAGGCAGCGAAGTTAGAGAGAGAGGGGATACCGCTTCACTTTAGCTTTTAGGATTTTGTACTTAAAAGTAATATTCTGCTGTATAAATGTAATTCATTGTATAAACTCTGATATCTGTATAAGAGAAAAAAATTCATTTATGAGAAATATTTTTGTTATTCTGTGATTCTGTGGTTGATTCTGTTTAAATTCTATAAACTAAATAACAATCCGTCATTTTGAACGTTTCAAGTTGGTTTAATTACCGACTGGGGGCGGTCAAAAAGGTGGGATGTTACACAGACCGAAAGTATAAGTTAGAATATAAACTTTAAAATATATACTTTTTTTTTTGCGAAAGCAACTGGTCTACACTAAAACACATATACACCCTTAACTTTTATGCAAACATGCATGCCAACTGAAATGAAAACTTATATATTAGAAAACTAACTCCATACATAAGTCTATGCAAAGTATATAGATATATATATATGGCCATAAAAATATATCTATAATTATTATAACTTTATATAAATATATGTCAAAAAATCCTATACAACTTCCATAATAATAAGATGTAAATTGACCTTCAAATAAAAGTTATAAACCTGTTTATTATAAAACTACATATATATAATAATGGATTTTCAAACTTATACAATAAATCATACAATATGGTTTGTAAAATATACATATATGGACTCAAAGTTAAACAAAATGAATATAAATCTACTTGCCAAATATGCAGACTGCGTTTGCCGATCCAACACAACTCACACGTATTAAATGTGCATACACTTCTGGAAACAAAACAAACTTTTCAAAAAAAATGGAAGCCACGTTTGGTATATATATGTATTCAAATCCAACAACTTTATATAAACCACTCTATGTATGCATCTTATATTTTTATACCACTATCAATATATCATAACTATACTCCATATAAACAAATATACGTACCAACTTGAATGCTAGAATATGCATCAACATCACGTATAGGGGACGTGCATTGATAAAATCATCCATATCATAGCTAAATATAAAACTATATAATATATATATATATATAAATAACACTTGCAAATATAAACTTAACTTACCTATGCCTGGTTATGCGAACAGTAGAGGGAACAGGGGAGGGTCGCTGCGTCTTCGATGGATATTGCACAAGGGAAAGAGTGGGTTTGGTGGAGGAGCGAAGTATGGAAACGGTGAAGGAGAGGCCGAAATTTGTAGTGCCAGGCAAGTTTATATAGAAGAGGAAGAAACAATAGAGAGGGAAAGAAGAGAAATCCGGGAAGAAGCAATAAAAAGGGAAGAAAATACGAACAGAAGTAAATGGAAACGACTAAATAAAAGTAACCAAAGAAATAATACAATCACGTGTTATGATTCAGTTGAGGATTTCAGGCAAAATATTCACGTTGATTCACGAAATAATCAAAGCAAATAAATGGTAGCACGTTTCAAATTTGAACAGTAGGAAAGAGAAAAGTCATAATTCCGGAAAAATATCAAAGTAACAGCTACACATTGATTCAAGAGCTATTAAAGCAATTTTTAAATTGTGAAGGCAACGTTACTCTGCGTTATATTTTTAAAATAAGAATGTTGAAAGAAAATCAACAGTTAAATATGGTGCCGTGTAAATGGCAAGAGTCATGTTGATTACTGAATAAAAATAAAAATAAAATGAATAATCATTTATCTATTTTTTTTAGATGGTGGAAAAATGAAGAAATAAAAGGTCAGTGAAAGTAGGAATGAATATATTTGAAAAGTAACGATTCTAGTAGCAACGGTCATCTTAGATTAAGTTGAAAAATTTATAATAATTTATTACCGTGGCTATGGTTCAAATTTATTTTGAAAGAAACGAAACCAAAAGTTCACAATTAAAGGTAAGCTTTAAATTTTTTATAAATACAAAAAATATCTTAGTTTATACGTTTATAACTTCCCAGCTGTAGTGTATATATATAATGAATGGTCATAATGAAAGAAGTGGAAACATGGAGCATAGGAAAGGAAAGGTTAGAAAATTAAAATTTTCACCCTTAAATTTCGGAGATTAATAAGGTAACGTACCTCTTTAATGAAATGTACAACAACGGTCACAAGCTAAAATTTAGTTGAAAGTTTAAAGAAATAAGGGGAAGATGGGTTTTCTTTTAAATTAATCACTTCCCAGAATTAATATGTCAATGAAAATAAGAAAGGAGATGAATAGGGGAAACATATTATAGCTTATATATAACTATTAAACGGATAGGTGGAAGAAAAGGTGAGCAGGTGAGTAAAAGTGGAAACTGATTCATAAGCGAAATGGAATGTGAGCTGTTGCCTGGGAAAAAAATGGAACAGTTTAAAAATTAAAGGCAATGGACTGCTGAAATTAAATGAGTATAAAACGTGTAAAAGTTATATACCGAAAAGGCTATAAATTTCAATTATTATTATAAAACGGGGAATAACGAAAGGCAAGGACGATGCGTTCAAAGTTTATTAATGGCTAGGAATGGGGAAGTCTATCTGTGAATTGGAAAAATTATTAAGCAACTGAAATTTTAACGGTAGAAAAAGTAACAGCTGCACACTGTTTTAGAAACAATCAAAGCAATTAATAGCTTGATTGGGCAGCAAGAATAAATAAGGAAGGACACGTTATGAAGGCAAAATGAACCGTTTGAAAATAAATAAAAGAAATGATGGCAAATAAAACATTTGTGCCTTGAATTTCCCAAAATAAATTATTTCATGAACATAAATTATTACTGACTTAAATTGAACTGAATCACACCCTAAAATATACTTCCTTAATTTTTGATGAAAATTTATCATTTGCCACATTTAACTATACGTAATCCAAATGAAAACTTTTATTTCAAAATATTATTATTTAGATTTCTCAAAAATCAAATTAAATACGCTAAGTAAAACCATTAAAAATTAACAAAATTTTACGGGTCGTTACATAACTATTGAGAGGAAGCCGCTTCGTATCGTCGATTGAGGTATGAAACAGCTAAGAAGAAAATATGTCCGCCTGGTCAAAGTGCAATGGAGCACTGATGAACAGGATTGCACCTGGGAAACGGGGGAGAGCATTTGTGCTTCGAATGCAGAATTACTCGTTTAAGGTACTTTGCTCTTTTATTGTATCTTCCTTTGTTTTCCTTCCTTCGTTCCTTTTCGAGGACGAAAAGTTCTGAGTGGAGGAGAGTGTAACAGCCCAAATTTTTTTTAATATATTTTTTTATTCTCTATTTATTACTCCGGGGTTTTATTTTTCGAAAGTTGAATTTCTAAATTTAGCCCGCCCAAGACTTTTATTTATAAGAAGATTCTATTTTTATTTTGTTTAAGATTTAACATGCATCGGAATTTAAATCTTTAAAATTTCTAATTTTCAAACCTTTTAGTTTATTTGAATATATTCGTAACAACGTTTAGTTCACTTTTGTCCCTTTTAAAAAAAATGGATTTTTACCTTTTAAATTTGTAATATTTTGTTTTACTTATATACATTCATTTGAATAATAAATTGCTTTGTAACTGGTAATATGAATCAGAGGAAAAAATGTAACCAAATTTTATTTTTATTTAAATAATAAATTTTTAAAAATTTATAGCGTATTAATAAACTGTCAAATTACGCGTTTAAAAGGCATGTTATTTGATGGACTAAATAATGTATAAATAGGAAGGAGTATTAAATTCATAAGCGTTACCTTTGTATAAATTTGGGTGTATATTATTGCGTCGATTCTACGCATTTTCAAATTCATACCGCAGCTATAAATGAATAAATTTATCGGTAGGCGGGCATTTCTAAGTAGGAGAGGAATAGAGCCCCTGGCCACTCAAATTCGTTTAAAAAGCTTGCATTAAATTCTCGTATAAACATTACACTTTCCATGGTCTTTAACTATTTTAAAATTTGGTATAAAATCTTAGGATGGGATAACGTTCAAAATCTAATATTATTGACCGTTTCTTCCAGACAAATCAACGCAAGTTTTCAATAATAAAAATGTTCGAAATTTCAATTCGTGCTTCCTTACCGTTTCTTTTATCAAACAATGCAAATAATTTTCTTGCCATACTCCCTCGCCTAAATCAACTCTTCTTACCTGAAATTATTGCAACGTTAAAAAAAAACTTCCATTTCAGTTCAAAGAAAAATATTTTGTCGTTTCTTTTAGCAAGCACGCAACCGAGTAAATTGATTTTTATTTTAGTTCTTGCCTACCTTTTCTCCTCGAAAATCACGCATCCCTGCCTATATAAGCTCGTACACAACTTTGTCATTTGCATAGCAACATATCTTCAATTCTTATTTCGAGCAAGCTTCTTCAGGTAATGGTCGTTTTCTTTCTTCTTCCTTTTATTTTTATTTTTCTCTTTGTTTCTTTTCGATTTACTCAGCTGCTCCACCACCTTGGCCTAGTCGTCCTGCACCCTCCTTACTCAATCAAGTAAAGCCGCAGCCCCACTCCTTACTGTGCCACATATAAAAAAAAGTATAGATACATTTAAAATCTCGCTACCTGAATACTAGAGTAGCAGTGCGTGCTTTCTTGTTAGTCGCCTGTGCCTTTAGGGAGGAGTAAATAATACATGCATAATATAGTAGGAAACAACGTGCGCCACCTGTAGACTTTGAGGCTAATCTTCTTTGCCATGACATGAATTTCATGCATGTATGCATTCGAGTATATATAAGGTAGGGCCGTGCCATTTTATAATAGAGAAGAGTAGAAGGAAAATAAAAAAAAGAGAAGAAGAATAATAAAATGCTTGCGAAATGAAACCACAGCCTTTTACTACATTAGCCCTGCCTGGATTGAGGACATGCACACAAGTGGGCATATGTCACACCTTTGTTTACCTGTGCTCTTTAAAAATGCATGCGAAGAATATTTTCCTGACTGTTGCGTCTTTGTTTTTTTTGGTGTTTTGGGATTGGTCACATGTTCAACTTATGTCTCGGCCTGTGGGGGAATGAATCACTTTGCATTGTTGAAATTAAAAATATATAGGGTGCGTGCATACATTCATCTACATAGATTTGGGCAGGGCGAGATTCATTTGTTTTCGGTTGAGCCGGGTGGTAGAGTGGTCGAGTCGAATTTGATTCCATCCGTCTAGTTTATTTCGAAATTTCGTGTTAAATTTTTCTTAGTTTTGATTTTTAATTAATTCGTTTCCTTTTTAAGAATTTAATCTGGTCGCCGACTCAGCAACAATTTGATCGTGCTTTTGTACGTTTCTTTTCGATGTACTATCGTTTGAATCTAATTTTTTACGGCATTGAGGTGAGTCTTCTCACCTGACAAACGTACTTATATATCTGTAAATTGATAACAAGTGTGATTGTAGAATAATTATTATTTCATTCTATTTTACTATGATATAAATTGGTGATGTTAAAAATCCCGTTATTAAACATACACATCATCAGTAATATTATATATTGTTTATTTATGTTGTACATTATTTATTTATTAATTACTGTTAAATCACACTACAAGTTCCTTGTAGAATAGAAATCATTACAGGCTGAAATGATAGGCCTAAACGATGCTTATTTATTTATTTATTTATTCATTTATTTATTTAACTCGGGATTGCGGGTTTGAAATGATAGAACCCGGTTTTCTTTGTAATTTACGGATTGAAATGATATAATATCCATATCACTTGACCTAGGTTAGAAAATATTATATAGAATCGTGGTTATGTATATATGTATTTTTGGAAATATTAAATGCTTAAATAATTCTTTGTTTAAATTGGATTCAAATGATTTTTATGTATATTGATATTATACTAGTTAAATATGTAAATAATGTTAGAAATTTAAAGTACAGGTTTAGCTTGAAATTTTGGATTTGTAAAACAAGTGGAATATGAGTTAAGAAATAAATTATGAAATTTGGTATAACTTGAATATAAAGCGAATAAATATAGGTTAAAGTTTTCTATGAATTAAATAGTTAGATTTGTGAAATATGGAAATTGAAATTTAACTTGATTTAGAAATGGAAGGCTGTTTTTGAAGCAAAGGTAAGATAAAGAATTAATTGGAAATTAGTTTATTTTGGATATGGGAATCTAACTTAATTATAAGAAAAATTTATAGAAATTTTTGCACTTGATTTTATTAGTAAAGTATAGAGAAGTTAGATATATGTTTATAAAATATACTTTATAAAAATCATAATTTATCGAGTAATTCAAATGACTATTTAAAAGGTGGAAATATGATTTTTAAATTAAATTGGTTTAATTTTTGTTGAAACCATATTGAAGTTGAAATTTTAAGTTACTCAAATGAACTAAGGTATAACCGTGGGATGTATATTGGATTTTATTATAACTTCACCTTTTTCAATATAGCAATTGATTTAAATATAACTATTTTGGGATTTATAGCCACGGGTAATAATAACGTGGGTTGCTAAAGAGACTGGGATCGGTTGTGGGCATATTCTCTATCGATATCGAAAACCACTTTGGCAACCGTGTACGTGGTGGAGATTCCAGAATGAAGTAGGATGGTGGTGACGTTTCCTTTGAGGTAAATACGTGGACCCAACTACCGTGAGTTGGCATAAGGTGGCTAAAAGAAGAGCGATTCTCGGATTAATGAGGTAGCACCTCTGATCGGACGCACTTCTTCGTATGCCATTCTATTACTTTTGTTATTGTTTTGGTGCGCACCTATGACGCCCCACCTCTATGTTCACAATAAAAAAGGTTATTATAAGGAATAACGTCTGCTATTGCGAAGAATAAGGCTTGATTGAAGCGACCATCCGTACATTATGCCTTAGATGAGCATTGATTACATCAATAGGAGTTATATAACTTACTCCCAAAGATATAAATTCAATCCAGATCTAAAACGAAACTACGGTGGCTAAGGAAAAATTCAGAACAACTCATAATATCAACAACACTAATAGTATAATCACATCAGAACGGAAATATCAGATACATAGCGGAAGATTAGTTTGGAATACATGCTACAACAATCTATAGTTCCCACGAACCAAATACACATATACATAGATAACTACATACATAAGATGGGAGTCAAATAACCAAAAGAACTCCTCGAATGCTAGGCAAAAGACGATGCGAAATCGTAAAAGCTAAAGCTACTACAGAATCAGAGATAGCGACTATCCTGAAATAACATGGTCTGACCCGAGTATTATTTAAAAGAAAATAATAACCGGATCAGTCTAATTTATTATCAGAAATAAGAGTATGGTAAACAACACTTAAATAAATAATTATAGTCTCGAGTGAGACTATACAACATAAACAATCAGTATAGTTTAAATGAAGAAATCTTAATTCAAACTCTATTAAATCAATTTTCAAATTCACAATTGAATTTAAAACTGCAATTCGCAAATTTATAATCTCGGATGAGACTATACACAAACTCAACTTCCAAATTCGTAATTGAATTCAAAGCAGCAAATCACAAAATCTAGAAATCAAAATAGATAACTTGAAAATCAGCATAAAAGTGGATCGATCCCAACATATGGCGAGTTTTAGCTACGCCGCACGTGCATCTCAGATGGTCGAAGCCTACCAAGGACTATAAATTTTGGGCGCCCATTAGATGACCCGAAGGTCCGAGTGACCCGAAGGTCTAGTACTGGTAATTGACCCGAAGGTCCAGCAGAGTGGCTCGAAAGCCCAACAAAATTATCAGAATCATCAATCATCAAACAACCTATCTTCTACACGAAGTCAGCGACCTAACACATGAAGCGGGCCAAGCGACTTAAGTTCTGAAGTGGGTTACCGACTTAAGAAGGTTACCGACTTAATAAGGTTGCCGACTTAACAAGTGGCACGACCTACCGACTTAAAAGGCATCGCGACTTAGCGAGTTAAGCAACTTAGCGACTTAAGGCATAAAGCGGCTCAACCGAGTTAACGAGCTAACAGGAGAAGCGACTTAACAGGTAACGACCTAAGTACTCCGTGACCTAAGAATCGCTAAGTCGCTCGCGACCTAAGTATCACTAAGTCGCTCGCGACCTAAGTATCAGTAAGTCGCTCGCGACCTAAGTAGGTCGGAGCAGTTCCTTTAGGCCGTATTTGGTAGGTCGCATCTCTCTCCCCTGCCATTCCTTAGGTCGCCCACGACCTAAGTTATAGCCGACCTATCCTAGCCGACTTATCCCTAAGTCGTCCATAACTTGTTAGCTCGCTCGGAAGAGACCCACGACCTTTGATAAGTCGCAACGGCTGACCTACGACTTACCTTAAGTTGTTCACGACCTAAGACCTGTTCAGAAACCCCTTTAAATATGCCACTAGCTCCATCATTCAAAGGATCTTCGGGGGGGGGGGGGGGGGGGGTTCTTGGAGGACGCCATTACTCTGCTGCAATCTCAACTTAAACTATACTTCAAGCATTTCTATCATCAAGGACGCTACAACGAACTTCAAAAGAGAATCAACATCATTCAACATGAATTCGAGAGATTATACTTCTTTGAAGTTTGAGCTACTAGTCCAAAGTGTATTGTAATCGAAGAAAGTTGTATAGAGTTGTAATCAAATAAGCAATAAAGAAGATTGAAGTGGACGTAGGCTCGATCTTAAGTCGAACCACTATAAAAATTGTGTCTTTTACAGCTTTTCTGTGATTTTACTGCTTAACTCTGATTCCCGTATTAACGGGTGGTGCTTTCACATTAACTTTACATACACCGGGGTGTTAGCGTTCAGATCTTCACGTTAACATTTTTGGTGCTTTCACTGAGAACCCAACTCAGGAATACTTTCACCGTTGCTTCGCGAAAGTTTGTTGAAAGAATCTCTCTAAAGACCAGAAGTTTATCCGAGATAATGGCTACTGGAAGACAGCTCAGATCTGACAGATCCGGTGATGCTCATGAGAATACTACCACTTCTCTTGCTCCAAATGAAGCAGCTCCAAATGAAGCAGCTCTGAGTGTTGGAATTACACAAGAGGTGTTTGATGCTGCAATTTCTGGATTATATCAGCAAATGGAAGCCCAGAACGCTCTAATGCTGGAAAGAATGAATGCTTTACTTGGAGGCAACCGTCAAGCAGAAAATAATGAAGAGACCTTTGCAGATGATGCCCATGATTCCCAAGAGAAAGGTATCCCTCAAAGAGCAGTTGGCACCGCCGCAGGGGCACCTTCTCAAGCTGAAGGTTCAAGGCCGCAGCCAAATTTTCGCGAACATTTGCCCAGGCAAACTTCTGAAAGAGCAGCTGATTTCTGCCCGGCAAAGCCTCTGAACGATAAGGAGTACCTATCAGGGATGATTCGCTCAATTATGAAAGAGAGCATGCAGAGGCAAGAGGATGAAAATGATTGGGGGTTTGCTCCAAGTAAGACACCGTTCACCGAAAAGATCTTGAAGGCAGATTTTCCAAGGAAATTTGTACCTCCTACTATCCCGGCCTATCGAGGCACAAGTGACCCTAATCAGTTCATGTACAAGTACGATTGGCATATGACCGGGGCAAGAGCAACAGATGAAATCAAGTGCTAATACTTTCCGGTATACTTAGGGGGAGTGGCCTTACTTTGGTTCACAAAGCTTCCAGTTAGATCCGTGGATCAATTTTCCGACTTAACACGAAAGTTCAAAGATCAGTTCAGCCTATATGCTACAAAGGCCAAGGATATAATGTCACTCTCTAGTCTAGAACAAAATCCCGGGGAGTCTATCAGATCGTTCTTAAACCGCTTTAATATAGCCTTGGCCGAGATTGATAACGCAGAGCCACGGATGGTTTTGACTTATCTGATGCGGGCAATCGATAAATCGAATGAATTTGGCAAATGGCTAAAAATGAAGGAGCCAAACTCACTTGAGAAATTCTATAAGAAGGCCAACGAGTTTATGCGCTTGGAAAGCTTTCCTGTGCCAACAAAAGCAGTCGTAACCGAAATTCAGAATGTCAATGTTGCTTCTAATAAAGGAGAATCTGGAGGGCAGAAAAGGAAGAATAATGATGGGAAAAGGCAGGGAAATCCAAAGAAAAACCGCCACTTTGAACCGTCGAATTATACTCCCTTAACTGATACTCCAGAGAACATTTTCTTGGCAACAAAGGATATTGTTGAATATCCTAAACCACAAAAGTTGAGACTAAGGAAAAATGCCACGCAAAGTGAAAGATTCTGTAAATTCCACAATCAACCTGGCCATGACACTGACGAGTGTCGCCATTTGAAGGATCTGATTGAGAAGCTGTTGAAAGAGAATAAACTTCAGCAATATGTCCGGAGAAACAGGAATGATCCATCCTCATCCACTCAGGGGCAAATACTTCTCACTCGTCATTACGGACCAAATGAAAGAACTGCAACGCAGGGATCTGAGAGGCTTATCATTAATGCTATCACAGGGGGCCCTCACCCAGGGGACAGAAGTTGGGACGAGATGGAAAGATATGCTCGTGCTTTGAGACAATCCCCGGAGGGAGAGAATATCCTAGTTCTGGAAGATGATGCCTAATGGCCATATTTCACTTAATGGCTTTTGCTTAAAATTCATAGAATAATACTGGATTTATGATTCCTGTATAAAATGTCGTTGTAAAAACAGTGCAAATAAATAAGAGGAACTATAAATCTTGAACTTTCTATTACTATAAAATGCTTGTTTCATTTCGATATGCAAATATCTTAAAATATATTGCTAAAATGTCGATTTAATGTTGCAGGCAATCAAAGCAAAGCTCACCTAGGCAACACATCACAAAGCCAAGCAATTCCTACAAATCGCTCAACAGGCGAATATCAGGCCACAAAAATTCCAGACACAAATCCTACATAAGAAGTGCTTCAAACAAACAGTGAGTGATTCAACTGGAGGTGGGCCCTTGCAAACTAATTGAGATCGTTTGTGCAAACGAACATTCGATTAAGTAGCTTGTGTCCGCCCCTGCGAGCTCACGTAACTATGAAGTACACTTCTTTGGATAAAATAAACTACTTTCAAAAGAAGGAAATGTGGGTTTGGAAATGATAATGGGGAATCGCTGAGGATCAAATGGTGAAAAGACATGTGCGAGCAGGCAGGAAACAAATAAAGACATCTTCGGGGGCACATTTCACCAGAGCTGAAGTGCAAACTCTTCGGAGGCCCACTTCTCCAGAGTTGAAATGCCAAACAAAGAACTCTTTGGAGGCCCACTTCTCCAGAGCTGAAATGCCAAATAAAGACCTCTTCGGGGGCACATTTCACCAGAGCTGAAGTGCAAACTCTTCGGAGGCCCAGAGTTGAAATGCCAAACAAAGACCTCTTCGGGGGCACATTTCACCAGAGCTGAAGTGCAAACTCTTCGGAGGCCCAGAGCTGAAATGTCAAACAAAGACCTCTTCGGGGGCACATTTCAGCAGAGCTGACGTGCAAACTCTTCGGAGGCCCACTTCTCCAGAGCTGAAATGCCAAACAAAGACCTCTTCGGGGGCACATTTCACCAGAGCTGAAGTGCAAACTCTTCGGAGGCCCACTTCTCCAGAGCTGAAATGCCAAACAAAGAACTCTTCGGAGGCCCACTTCTCCAGAGCTGAAATGCCAAATAAAGACCTCTTCGGGGGCACATTTCACCAGAGCTGAAGTGCAAACTCTTCGGAGGCCCACTTCTCCAGAGCTGAAATGCCAAACAAAGACCTCTTCGGGGGCACATTTCACCGGAGCTGAAGTGCAAACTCTTCGGAGGCCCACTTCTCCAGAGCTGAAGTGCCAAATAAAGACCTCTTTGGGGGCACATTTCACCGGAGCTGAAGTGCAATCTCTGTGGAGGCCCACTTCTCCGGAGTTGAAATGTCAAATCAAAGCCCTCCAGCGAGGCGCAACAAAAAAAAGGAAAAAAGGCTTCTCCAATACAAGGCGCACTCTACTAGAGCAAGAATAATATTTCTTCAAAAATGGAAAATTATTCTCTAAAGAAAGAGTGCATGCCTTCTCAAAATGGAAGAGTTATTCTCTAAAGTAAGAGTACAAGTCTTCTAAAAACAGAAGAATTGTTCTCCAAAATCTCCTCAAAATGGAGAATATTACAATGAGTTGTGGTATGGGGGCAATATAATATTGCTACATTAATAAAAGCAGAACCTAAGCAATGTACCACAAGCTCATTGCAATATCATTCAAAGAGAATAAAGAAACTGTTATGAAAATGAGGAATAAATACATTCTCAAATACAGACAAAAGTTTCTATAAAATTTGTTACGCACGTGCAGGTTTCAAAAGGCAAAACAAAGGATGACCCCACACCATCAAATGGAGTAAAACATTACACCAATAAGGCTTCCGCAATAGGTTCCATTGATGCAAGTTCCTTTGCGAAAGCTGGGGCATCTGAAGTTTCTGCTTGAAAACCAAGGGCATCGTGAAGCTGAGTCGACCAAAAAGAGTGCAAAAGTCCGAATTAGTGCAAAAATTCATCTTTCAGCAAAAAATTTAACGCTCCTCTCCTTAACCGTCACAGCACTTAGTCTTTTAAAAATTTACTTATGACTGGAATATTCGGAAAGAGGAAGGAAGTGCTGCAAAAGTAAAGAATGAAATTAGTACCGGACAACTCGGATTTTGAAAATCCCAGAAATGGAAAGATCCAGTTTGCCCCACTACTCTTTTTATCGAAAAGACATTCTATATGAAGAACTGAATACTCAAAACTAAAAGTGCACGTTTTCTAAAAGCATGTGAAGTGTTGTGCAAAGCTACTAAAATAACAAGTAAATAAAGCAATACTTGAAATAATACTGGTTGGCATAAGTCAATTCAGAAGAATTCGAGGCTTGTTATTTGAAAGTAAGTGCGGTGTCAATGCAGATAGCAGTTATAACTGTGTAAACTTTGTGTTGATACTTCATTCAAGACAGTTGATTCGCAACGCTTCATCAAGACCATACTAATTTGCATATAGTAAAATACCAGTTCTTTGATCTAATCCATCACTCAATATGGGCAATCGGTGATGAGTATATTCGCCCTATTTTTCTGCAAATGTTGCGTTTAACAGGTTGTTAAAATAATCTGTAAAGAGATGCAACAAGTTCAGGTCAAAGTTCCATTGAATCGCATTGGTCAAGTTTAAAAGGCTTCAGGTGAAAACAAAGGAAATTTGCCTAAGTACTAGCTCAACAGCTCAGTACAGCACGAGTTAAGAAGAATCGAAGCACACGACCTAGCCCTAGGCTGTACTTCGAGGGGCAAGTGTTAACTCCACTTTTTAGCAAGGCCGTGATATCAAAAATCGACCGAGAAACCAATGATAGTTCGTCTCGAAGAATAGTCAACTCAGCATCCCAACAAAGCAAGTTCTGTTGAATGGCTTTTCAGATAAGATCCCCTATGGAGGTGGGGTCCAGGGGGGTGCCAACCCCCCAAGGTGGGGGTGCGGGGGCAACGCCACCGCTACGGTGATCGACCTGCCCGGTCAGGTCGCAGGGGTCCAGGCGGGGTGCGGGGCAGCGCCCCGTCCAAAACGGTATACGACTTAGAGAATGGAGCGACCTATCTTCTACACGAAGTCAGCGACCTAACACATGAAGCGGGCCAAGCGACTTAACTTCTGAAGTGGGTTACCGACTTAACAAGGTTGCCGACTTAATAAGGTTGCCGACATAACAAGTGGCACGACCTACCGACTTAAAAGGCATCGCGACTTAGCGAGTTAAGCAACTCAGCGACTTAAGGCATAAAGCGGCTCAACCGAGTTAACAAGCTAATAGGAGAAGCGACTTAACAGGTAACGACCTAAGTACTCCGCGACCTAAGAATCACTAAGTCGCTCGCGACCTAAGTATCACTAAGTCGCTCGCGACCTAAGTAGGTCGGAGCAGTTCCTTTAGGCCGTATTTGGTAGCTCGCATCTCTCTCCCCTGCCATTCCTTAGGTCGCCCACGACCTAAGTTATAGCCGACCTATCCTAGATGACTTATCCCTAAGTCATCCATAACTTGTTAGCTCGCTCAGAAGACACCCACGACCTATGATAAGTCGCAACAGCCGACCTACGACTTACCTTAAGTCGGTCACGACCTAAGACCTGTTCAGAAACCCTTATAAATACACCACTAGCTCCATCATTCAAAGGATCTTCGGGGGGGTATTCTTGGAGGATGCCATTACTCCGCTGCATTCTCAACTCAAACAATACTTCAAGCATTTCTATCATCAAGGACGCTACAACGAACTTCAAAAGAGAATCAACATCATTCAACATGAATTCGAGAGATTATACTTCTTTGAAGTTTGAGCTACTAGTCCAAAGTGTATTGTAATTGAAGAAAGTTGTATAGAGTTGTAATCAAATGAGCAATAAAGGAGATTGAAGTGGATGTAGGCTCGATCTTAAGCCGAAGCACTATAAAAATTGTGACTTTTCCTGCTTTTCTGTGATTTTACTGCTTAACTCTGATTCCCGTATTAACGGGTGGTGCTTTCACATTAACTTTACATACACCGGGGTGTTAGCGTTCAGATCTTCACGTTAACATAACACGAATCGATTAAATTTGGAAACCACACAAGATAGGCGAAATAGGCAAATTAACATCAGGTCGGTCGACCGGCCTCAGGACTCGGTCGACTGGACCCTGTTCAGAAAATAGTTCGGGAAGCAGGTCGGTCGACTGAGCTCTGTAGTCGGTTGACCAGACCCAAACAGAGAAGTGCATAGCACATTTGGAAGCAGGTCGGTCGGCCGGCTATAGAGCTCGGTCGGCCGGACCTGTTTCCAGCCTCTTCCCTACCTATTACAAATGAGGTTCAATCTTGACCAAATTGCATTCGCTCGAGCAACGGAGCTAAGGGTTTACGCCAATCGACTACCCGGCCCTATAAGCTCTTCGATGCACAATCAAAAACACATTCAAACATCAAAGTTAGGATTTTAAAGATTTGAACCCAAACACTAAAAATTGGAATATTCACCAAATCAATCAAAACCAAAAGCGATTGCGCACGAATAAGGGTTAGGAATTCATACCTAACAATCGAAGATAAATATAAGCATAGATGTGAGATAAAAATCTCACCTTTTCACCAAAATCAAACAAGAAGAAGCTTGAAAGCAAATGGAGAATCAACCTCTCTTCAACACAACCCAAATGAGCTTGAATCTATGCTCAAAACAAGAAGATTCCCAAAAGTAGGTTTAGAAATTTCTGAAATTGGTAAGAGAATAAGTTGGAGAAGAAGAAGGAGATGCTTACTAATGGGTTCTCTTTGATTTTGGAGCAAGAACTTGAGCTAGCAAGAGGAACTAGGGCTTGGAGTTTCTAATTCTTTTTCTCTTCCCCCATTTTTTATGAAGCTTGAATGTATTAGGAAATTATGAAGGAATGAAGAGGATAAGGGGTTGGGACTGAATACATAAGTGGGGTTGTTGGGCTCAGCCCAAACCTAACCCCTAAGTGAAAAAGTGGCAAAAATCAATCATCCCCAAACATATCGAAGTTTGTACTCAAAAAGATCGCAAACGTCATTTGGAACTCAATGGGCGTGGTCTCGAGTCCCAATTCGACTGTTTGCAAAAAGTAGCTTTTCAGACCAAAATCCGACAAACGATAAAATATTTAAATAAAATATTTAAATATAAAATCGATAAATATGCGGGTTGTTACAGACTCCCCTCCTTAAAGAAATTGCGTCCTCGCAATACTAAAGAAGAAAATAAGAAGTAACAATCATAGAAGCATATCAACACAAAAGAAAATTGATATAAGAAGTTCACCATAAAGAGCATGAAAGAGTAAGCCTGATTGGGATCGCTCGATGAATTCTCCGGATTCCCAAGAGCAATCCTTAGGATTTGGGAACCATTGAACCCTCACAAGAAGAATATCTTTATTCCGAAGGCGCTCAACCTCCGAAGCAATGATGCAAATGGAATGTTGCTCATAAATCAAATTTGGTGAAACCTCAATTTCAACAATATCACCAGGAACAAGAATAAAACCGGAAACATAAAAACATTTCCGTAGATAAAAGACGTGGAGAATGTCAAGAATAGCAGAAAATTGAGCCAGTGCAACGGCGTAGTACAAAAACGGTACGCCCGAGAAACTAGAAACTCAAATAATTTGGGACATCAGCGTAGTACAAAAACGGTATGCCCAATGAACTTTATAAAAAGATAATTCCATTCAGACAACATCAAAGAATCAACCACTTGTTGCTTACGACAAAGCGCATTGGCAACACGATTTCCCTTCCGGGAATAGAAAGAATATCAAGATCATAAGATGTCAGGAACTCGAGTCAACATGAAGTTCCTTATGAAAAAATAAATATTCCAAAGATTTATGATCAAGGTGGAGAACAAATTTCTTATCCAAATATGATGATGCCAAATTCCAAAAGTAAAACAATAGCCGCGAGCACTAGATCATTTGTGGCATATCTAGTCTCGATAAGCTATAATGATTTAGAAGCACAAGTGATAGCACGTTCTACTTTGCAAGAGAATGGCATCCAAACCAATAGGACTACTATCGCTACAAATAGAAAAATCTTGGTTCCCCTTCAGGAATCACAAGAATAAGAGTATCGAAAAGAAGGAATCTCTTTTAAATAATCTCCTTTCCTGAAAAGTTAAAACTTTCAAAATTACATTTATCTTTATGTAATAATCTGTCTACAAAAATTTACATTTTTATAAGTCAATACATCGTGTCTGACTATCTCATCAAAGCGTTTAGGAGATTCCTATCGATAACGTTGATCAAGCGCATCGACCAGAATTCTTAAAACACTCAACGGGCAATACAATCACAAAATCATCTTCTATATGATAAACATGTTTCTAAAAACATTTAAGAATACTCTTTGTTCATTTTAAGAACAAAAATCAAATTGTACTTATAAATAAATCTTATGAAAAAGATTTTCAAAATTTTAAATTACTTTTTTCATCCAAAATCAATATATACAAGAATGGTCTCATCGAAATATTCATAGAATATTCGATTTATAAAATGGATGAAATAAGCTAGACGAATCGAATGACATAATAAGTCATTCATAAGAAGAATAACGAGTGCGGAATGCGGTAAGTGGAATGCTAATTTCCGCAACTCGTAGCAAACGAAAACCGGTGGTAAAGTCAAACTGAAAAGACCTTAACACCACACAAAAGATTTCTTTGGTATAATCCTAAGACAAACTCAAAAATACCGGAAAATTTCTCAAACTACAATGAATGAGAGAAATAACACTTTCCTTATAACTGGGCTTAAGGAATAAAATGATGCCATCAAGTTGGAATCAAAATCATAAAGGAAAAATAGAAATCTGCTTAACAGATTGAAAATGTCGAAGATGAATAGTCCACTTGAAAAATAGGATATGGGCTTCACAATGATTAAGCCGATCCTTTCAAAAAAATCAATTCCGCAGCCTAAGTAAAAATATCAGCTCGGAAAGAAAAGTTTCATAAAATAATTTCGACATCAATAGAGAGCAAATTTAGTGTTGCGGATCAACCATCCGGATTCGCAACTCTGAAAGAAGTCAGCAAGCCCAAAATATTTAAAGAAAAAGAATCAACAAGTTCTTTTTGATATAAAATAGTGAGATGGAACACATATCAAAAAGAACACGAACAAGATAATCAAAAAGCAAATGTCATCAAGGATTGAATGAGAAATAACTTGACCACGAGAAGTGTTGCTAGGGACTTGCAACTTTCCTTCTCTCTTTCTTTGACGCTTGGGACACGAAGATATATAATGATCCGCACTTTTGCAATAGCGGCAAGAAATAGGCCTTGGACACCTATTTATATAGTGGTCCCTAGAGCCACAATTGTAGCATTCTCCGCGATTAGGGATGGGAGTATTTGCCATAGAAGTCTCTTGCTTCACCCTCTTGTTAGGATTAGGACTTTCAAACCTAATAAAGGGATGCCTCTTCTTGTTGTTGTTGTAGTTCGGTCTGACACTCCCAACCTCGACATCAATTTCTCTATCGGCCTCTTCAAGACGAAGAGCGATATCAATAAGCTGATCAAATGAAACCTCAAGTTTCAGGAGTAATGGCTTCTTAAGATTCTTATTCAAGCCATAGACGAATCTCTGACTTTTCTTCATTGGGGTGTTAATGTATTCAACCCTGTATTTGGACAGAGATTCGAAAGATGCGACATAGTCTGTCACAGAAGATTCACCTTGAACAAGGTCTATGAAACGCCGGGCTAAAGTTACTTTCTCAGCCTCCGGCACAAATTTCAATTCGAACCTTTCCCGGAATTGCTCCCAAGTGAGATCCGCTTCAATGATTTCAGAAATTAAAAGCTCATACCAATCTAATGCTCTTTCTTGGAGCATGCTAGAAGCCACTTGGACTCGATGAAGGTCAATAAGTTTCATGCGAGAAAAGATGCGATCGCATGATTTGAGCCAAGCTTGAATTTCAATAACACTCTCGGATCCCCTGAATGGCCTTCCACCCAAATCGGTGTAGTCTCTGCACAAGCGTGCAAAACCGGATCTAGGATGAGTAGGCTCTGGATTGGGTCCTGCAGCTTGAGCATTCTTCACGAGATCTAAAAGCTTCTGGGTATACATGAAAACTCCATCTTGGGGAGTAGCACTAGATTGACCGGCGCTGGGACGGCCAGGTCTAATCATTTCTCTTCTTTAAGAAAGAAAGAAGGAAGAAGAAGGTTATTCACAAATGAATATCAAGCAATCTTGATAAATAAAACAAGGAATTATAAAGAAAATAGGATGAATCGGTACGAAGACTCGAATTAAATCCTAAAGCACGACTGCTAAGAAAGACTTAGGACGATGATCCTTGTTATAATATTCCATATTGTTTCGAAGTTTGGCTCTGATACCAAGCTGTGACGCCCCACCTCTATACCCACGCTAGCCAAGAACATTACGGTGAATGCTGTCAACTAGCATGGAGAATAAGGCTGTTGAGGAGCGACCATCCGTGTAATTGCTTTGCGCGAGCACCGATATGTCAGATAGTATAATATGCATTTTATTTCAAGAGGAAATCCGACATACCGATACAAACACAAAGCTACTACACAGTGGCTATAATAATCTTCGGAAATAAATATAGAAGTAAACATAACATAAATCAGTCACAGACAATTCATATCACAAAGGCGGAAATAGATATGAATATAACACATGAAAGTGTTCATCAGTAGTGGTCTAACAAGATCCACAACATCAAAAAGAATAGATACAAGTGCTAGACAAAAATATGTATACATCAAGGAGTCTATTTCATAAATTTATACAACAAAAGCTACTAAACTATAGTAGTTAGCCAAAAGATCAAATGAAAGTCCGATAAGGAGTCAAGCAGACGCACCTGTAAAATCTCATTTTGACCCGAGTATTATTTAAGAAGAAAATAATAAACTGATCAGTCTAGTTATAAATATCAGATGAATGATATATAATAAGAGATATTACTAAACGTATAATAATCACAATGCCAAGCTGTGATAAATAAATAATTGAAAAATCAATAAGAGATTAATCAATATCGCAAAGATCTTCTCAAAGATAAAAAGGAATGTCATACTCCTAATTTCATTCACCAAGCCACAATAAATGACATATATATCAATGCCAATCGTAAAAGTTTGTGAAACATAAATTCCAGAAATCAACACAAGAAATCCAGAAATAACAATAAAAGGATGTCCAATCCTAGAAAAATAAACTCCTCGTGACAGGTTATAGTCCCCCATTGCGGACTTTGAGCCGAAGCTCCTCCTGGTGAGCCGAAGCTCCTCGTGACAGGGTATAGTCCCCCATTGCGGACTTTGAGACGAAGCTCCTCCTGGTGAGCCAAAACTCCTCCTGACAGGGTATAGTCCCCCATTGCAGACTTTGAGCCGAAGCTCCTCCTGGTGAACCAAAGTTCCTCATGACAGGGTATAGTCCCCCATTGCGGACATTGAGCCGAAGCTCCTCCTGGTGAACCGAAGTTCCTCCTGACAGGGTATAGTCCCCCATTGCGGACATTGAGCCGAAGCTCCTCCTGGTGAACCGAAGCTCAATAAAAATGACGTACAGTCCTCCATGTGGAGAAAGAGACATCGCACATTGCTAGTCTAAACCAAAAAATGATCGTCATGATCAAAGAGAAGTGTCGATTACAGTAAGCTGGTAAATATATGAGCTTAGCTTCATGTCCCATAACCACTAGCTTAACTTAAATATTTACGAACAAATTGTAGATCTCCACTAGAAAATTGTCACAAGAGATTCAATCGAACAAGTCCAAGAATTAACCGACAAAGTAAACGCAAGCGTTTCATACCACTTGTTTTACTAAGTCATTTAATTAGATTTCTCATACGAGTGAGGTAAAGGCTTGTATATACTAATAGATTGGAAATCGGTTTGAGAAAACGAGCTTTGTAATAAAATAGTGTTGAAATCATTTGAAGAAAGGGTTTTGATATTTACTACTAGTATAGAAAACCTTTATATTTTTAAAGTGACAAATCATAGAATTGATTGTAGAAACAATTAATCATAAAAATTCACATTCGGTGAATAAAATCCAAAGAAATCAATACCGAATCCATCAAAGTGGATATATCTAAAATCCCAAAGAAAAGAAGTCATCAAAGTCGATAATCAATGTTAACAAAGAATAGGGAAATAACACGAATAGATTAAATTTGGAAACCACACAAAATAGGCGAAATAGGCAAAATAACATCAGGTCGGTCGGCCGACCTCAAGGCTCGGTCGACCGGACCCTGTTCAGAAAATAGTTCGGGAAGCAGGTCGGTCGACTGAGCTCTGTAGTCGGTCGACCAGACCAAACAGAGAAGTGCATAGCACATTCGGAAGCAGGTCGGTCGGCCGGCTATAGAGCTCGGTCGACCGGACCTGTTTCCAGCCTCTTCCCTGCCTATTACAAATGAGGTTCAATCTTGACCGAATTGCATTTGCTCGAGCAACGGCGCTAAGGGTTTATGCCAATCGACTACCCGGCCATATAAGCTCTTCGATGCACAATCAAATACACATTCAAACATCAAAGTTAGGATTTTTAAAGATTTGAACCCAAAACACTAAAAATTGGAATATTCACCAAATCAATCCAAACCAAAAGCAATTGCACACGAATAAGGGTTAGGAATTCATACCTAACAATCGAAGATAAATATAAGCATAGATGTGAGATAAAAATCTCACCTTTTCACCAAAATCAAACAAGAAGAAGCTTGAAAGCAAATGGAGAATCAACCTCTCTTCAACACAACCCAAATGAGCTTGAATCTATGCTCAAAACAAGAACATTCCCAAAATTAGGTTTAGGAATTTCTGAAATTGGTAAGAGAATAAATTGGAGAAGAAGAAGGAGATGCTTACTAATGGGTTCTCTTTGATTTTGGAGAAAGAACTTGAGCTAGCAAAGGGCTTGGAGTTTCTAATTCTTTTTCTCTTCCCCCATTTTTGATGAAGCTTGAATGTATTAGGAAATTATGAAGGAATGAAGAGGATAAGGGGTTGGGACTGAATACATAAGTGGGGTTGCTGGGCTCAGCCCAAACCAAAGCCCTAAGTGAAAAAGTGGCAAAAATCAATCATCTCCAAACATATCGAAGTTTATACTCAAAAAGATCGCAAACGTCATTTTGAACTCAAAGAGGGTGGTTTCGAGTCCCAATTCGACTGTTTGCAAAAAGTAGCTTTTCGGACCAAAATCCGACGAACGATAAAATATTTAAATAAAATATTTAAATATAAAATCGATAAATATGCGGTTGTTACAGTTTTCTTTGACGTGGGGAGTTTGTTCGAGGTGGCGGCAGCTGCATGCTGCGCGTTTCCATCGACCCGGAAGCGTAATTGGTATATCTACCCTGGCATTGCCTAGTTGTGCCGTGTCACCTACCCTAGCGTGCCTTATATGATTTTGGTTTTGTACATACCTATGGACTGCCCTCTGACGACGCCCGGTACGGGGGAGATTACGGTACTGTATAGACTATGGGAATATATTATGTGTTAAGGTGGAAAATGTAAAGCCTTAACGCTATTTAAAAGTAAGTTTAGTTTATAAATAGACACTATTAGAATAGCAAAATATACTACATAGTAAATAGTTTAACGGATCCTTAAGAGATGTAAATCCCGAGCATCTTTTGAGTTACTCCACTCATATTTATTTCTGTTAATTAAACTTACATAAGTTCTTTTAGTTCTGACTCGAGTGTTTTGTCTTTTCGATTTGCTCGGGTCAGTCCGAGCGTTTCAGGATTTGAAGACTTTATTTCTGGAGGACGAAGACGGAGATTTTTATTATTATTACTATAGATTATATTCCACTACACTCATACTGTTCCGCTGCATTGTTATATGGTATGTGTACTCTGATATGTATTGTATAAATATAATCAAAGGTTTTGTAAAACAGCTTCATGAACTGTATATTTTGATTATTATATTTTATCCTTCCGATGTGAGATTCTGTTTAGTTTTTTTCTTCTCTGTTTTTCTTATTTATCCCATAAAAACCCGTCCTTCCGTATGCTTTGAATTGGCACGTGTGTCGATTTTAAGCGTGTGAAAAGGCGGATGTTACAACTGACATCCTCGTGGGAGGACGACTGACAGGATGTGCACCGGAGATAAGATCTATACAGAACTCTATTGCCCTCTTCGGCGGCAATCTCGAAATAGGCTCAAAAACATCAGAAAAATCACAAACAACTATAATATTTTCTATGTCATCCTCAGATTCGAGAGAAGATATAAAAGCATTCGAAGTGTGATCCACGCTTCGAAATATAATAGATAATTTTTCGCTAGCATCGGGATGCTTGAGATATAAAGTTCTTTCGGGACATAGGATTTGAACTTCATAACGGACGAGCCAATCCATACCCAATATCATATCAAAATCAAGATGATCCAGAACATGCAGATTCGCATGAAAGGAGAAACCACAAAGAATAATCTCAACATCAACACACAACAAACCAAGAGTAGCGGATCCACTGATAGGATTTACGATCCTCAAAGGGTCGCAAAGAGTAATAACATCCAAATGAATAATATCATCTAACTCCTTCGATACGAATGAATGTGATGCAGCCGTATCGAAAAGAACTCTAATAGAACGGCCACGAAATAAAATAAAACCTTCCAAAACAGAAGGAGTAATACCTTTCGGCTGAGAAGAATCACCATAAGCTTTAGCAACATTAAGCTTCCCAGATTTGAGACCCCTAGAAGCAGTAGGGCAATCCGTAATCCAATGACCCTCTTTCTTACAATAGCGGCAAATGAGAGGCTTAGGACAATTACGGTGAAGATGATACTGAGATCCATAATTGTAGCACGCCCTCTGAACAGAAGGTGAACTACTCGGCTGAGAACTAGAGGTAGCGTGCTTCTTCTTCTTCTGATTAGAAGTTGGCTTACGAAATGGGAACCTCTTCTGGTTGGGGTTCTTAGAAACCTCAACATCATCACCACTATCACGTTGCATTTCAACAGCTTCAAGACAAAGAGCCGAATCAACAAGCTCCTCAAAAGAGAGCTTAGGCTAAAGAAAAAGAACTTTCTTCAAGTACTTCTTCAAACCATCAACAAAACGAAGATTTTTCTTCCGCGGAGTGTTAATGAACCTAACTCCGTATTTGGACAAGGCCTCAAAAGATGAAACATAATCAGAAACAGAGGACTTTCCTTGCTTCAACTCAAGGAAACTATGAGCAACATTAGCCTTTTCTGATTGAGGAACGAACTTAAGTTCGAAACGTTCCTTAAACTGAACCCAAGAGAGAGCGGACTCATCAACTTCCGAAATAAAGAGCTCATACCAATCAAGTGCACGCTCTTGCAAACTAGATGCCATAAGAACACGATGATGATACGAAAGATTCATCCGAGAGAATATGCGCTCACAGGTGCGCAACCAAGTCTGAACCTCCATAACACTTTCCGATCCCTTGAATGGCTGACCTCCAAGGTGGGAATAGTCACTACATATGCAGGCGAAGGCAGACTTCTGAGCAGGAGCTACGGGAGTACCAACAGGAGGCTGAGTACCCCGAAATAGCTCCATAAACTGATCAGCTGACATATAGACACCGTCCGGATGAGAGCCACTAGACGGGCCTGTAGAAGAACGCTTCCCTCTACCTCTTCCAGCCATAGACTGAGAGACGAGAAGGTAAAGATCAGTTAAAATAATACACAATGATAAGAAATTTAACAAACGGAATACTACGGAATATATAATTTATTCCTAGACGTACTCCACATGTTAAAGTGAAAAGAATAGATTAGAAAGGCACAAATAAAACCCCAAATAGTTGTAACACATGTTCCATTCTTTTTCTGTTCTGTGTATATTATAATTTGTTCTGAATTTCAGCTCTGATACCAAGCTGTGACGCCCCACCTCTATGCTCGCAATAACAAAGGTTATTATAAGGAATAACGTCTGCGATTGCGAAGAATAAGGCTTGTTAGAAGCGACCATCCGTACGTTATGCCTTAGATGAGCATTGATTACATCGATAGGAGTTGTATAACTTACTCCCAAAGATATAAATTCAATCCAGATCTAAAACGAAACTACGGTGGCTAAGGAAAAATCCAGAACAACTCATAATATCAACAACACTGATAGTATAATCACATCACAACGGAAATATCAGATACATAGCAGAAGATGAGTCTGGAATACATGCTACAACAATCTATAGTTCCCATGAACCAAATACACATATACATGGATAACTACATACATAAGATGGGAGTCAAATAACCAAAAGAACTCCTCGAATGCTAGACAAAAGACGATGCGAAATCCCAAAAGCTGAAGCTGCTGCAGAATCAGAGATAGCGACTATTCTGAAATAACTCGGTCTAACCCGAGTATTATTTAAAAGAAAATAATAACCGGATTAGTCTAATTTATTATCAGAAATAAGAGTATGCTAAACAACACTTAAACAAATAATTATAGTCTCGAATGAGATTATACAGCATAAACAATCAGTATAGTTTAAATGAAGAAATCTCAATTTAAACTCCATTAAATCAGTTTTCAAATTCACAATTGAATTTAAAACAACAATTCACAAATTTATAATCTCAAATGAGACTATACACAAACTCAACTTCCAAATTCACAATTGAATTCAAAGCAGCAAATCACAAAATCTAGAAACCAAAATAGATAACTAGAAAATAAGCACAAAAGTGGATCGATCCAAGCAGATGGCAAGTTTTAGCTACGCCGCACGTGCATCTCAGATGGTCGAAGCCTACCAAGTACTATAAATTCTTGGCGCCCATCAGATGACGCGAAGGTCCGCAGAGTGACCCAAAGATCTAGTACTAGTAATTGACCCGAAGGTCCATCAGATGACCCGAAGGTCCAGCAGAGTGGCTCGAAAGCCCAACAAAATCATCAGAATCATCAAACAGCAGATGTTTCAATTAACGAGTCTGGAATTAACCGAAATAGTAAAAGTTTGGTTCCATACTCCTCACTTTTGCTAAATCGTTTAAATCTCTTCATCGTTTCTTTGAAAGTGCAAAATTGTGTATTTTAAATAAATAACAATTTGCGTTCTCAAACGGACAAGTCCAAAATTAAGCGGATCAATAAAAGTGAGCGTTCATAGTCTTTAATTTTGCTGAAGCGTTTAAATTGCTTCCTCATTCTATTGAAAGCGCAAACAGTAAAATTTTCTGAAAACAATTTTGTTTTAAAACGATTTTTAAAACATGTGATTAAAACAGCAAAATCTGTAGCAATTTCGACGAGGAAATTGCGCTTCACAAAACACCGTAAAAACGGATACCAAATCAGTGTTGCGGGATAACCGCTTGAAGAGTCACTTTAAAAGAACGGTTACTGACGTTAAAATAACAGTGAATTTTCATTCATCGAAAATGTCACCAAAACACCGCGTTTTAAAAATATAGCGCTGGTGTAGAAATTTCATTATAAAAATGACGGTAACCAATTTCATTAAAACAACATCGGATTCACATGAATAAATTGAATTCACGTGTATAAATGAAGATGGGAAAATACTGATCAATGGCATTAATACGTTCAAAATATATTGAACTCACGTTCACAATTAGTGAAGATTCACAACCCAATCCAAAATACACTACATCTTCAACTTTGCAATACACGTGTAAAGCAAAAAAAAAGTAACCAGGCCTATCTATAATTTTTTGTCCATGCAAATATAAGTATATGCAAATCTGGGCATGCAAATACAAGTGAATGCAAATACAATTCTGGGCATGCAAATATAAGTGAATGCAATTACAAATCTAGGCATGCAAATATTAGTATATGTAAATCTGGGCATTAATACAAGTGAATGCAAATACAAATCTGGGCATGCAAATATTTTTACTTCTATGGAAATTTCGAAATGCTCAAGTGTTCCATTCGAAACTTCAAGCAGTAACCCACGTATGCAGAGGGAGACAAACATTTCAATGTTGTGAATTACTTACTCTCGCATGCAGCTAGGATTCAATATTTTAAAACACTTCACACGCATACAGTAGGAATAAAACATTACAACATTTGCAAAATAATTATGCACATATATAGCTAATGGTTGGTGCAACTTTTGTGAAACAATATAAGCTAAATTTTTAAAGCTTGCCTGATGCCTCTGCATGATTTACACGCAGGCTATCTATTCTGAACCATTTTTCATGCTGAACTAACAAAGCTAGTATATAGGCTATATATACGATGACCACGATTTTGTATCCACCGTGAACAATGACAGCATATGTGTACCTATATAAATGCATATCTACGTGCGCTAGCACTCAAATGCAATCTCGAATCACATTAAAAAAATTTAGTGCAAAAAAATTTGATGCAGAGATGCCACAAAAATCACCAGAAGAGTAGAATTCGAAAAATCAAAAGAAAACCCTGTTTCGCAACAAAGACAGGGTCAGGATAGCATAAATTAGAGTTGTGAGCATTACTCACTTTAATTTGTTTCGAATCCAGTTAACTTCAAAGATGCGAGCAAGGAAGGAATGTAGAGGTAGCCATTAATGTTTTCTCAAAAGAATTTTGTTTGTAGAAATGAAAAGTTTGCAGAGAAAATATTATTCTCTTTCCTTCAAAAGCATAAGTCAAAAAAATGGGCGATGGCCATCTTTCAGGTACACTTAGCATTTAATGCCCGAGTGTATTTTGAAATAATGTACACGACAATACTTGATGACCACTGACATAATCCATTTGAAAATAAAAATATAATCCGAAGTGTTCATTTTTTCATTCTCTTCATTGGTTATGACTTTGTTG
Organism: Allium cepa; assembly: GCA_030765085.1. Lineage (NCBI taxonomy): Eukaryota > Viridiplantae > Streptophyta > Magnoliopsida > Asparagales > Amaryllidaceae > Allium > Allium cepa. The sequence goes on from CM060945.1 coordinate 74,721,504, forward strand.
CCAGCAGTGCAAGTGTTAACATTTGCTTTATGAAAAGAATGTGAACACTTCTTACAAATTGGATTAGATGACAACACGTGAACATGTTTTCACACAAGGCTAATATATGCATGGCACTTGTATTGCCAAAATGTGACAGCACGTTCCAAACAGGCTACAACAATTTTTGTTTACTGACTTTATAATTTAAAAATAAAATTCTATTTAAATTATTCACCCCGACAATAATTCAAAAATTACGGTCGTTACCGATTTTTAAAACATTTATTACGACGGTAATAAAATCACGGTCGTTGTAGCACCTTTGATTTGGAAGTGTTGTTCGAGGTGGGCGGTAGTAGCACCTAGGCGTTTCCACCAGTCCGGATAGCAATTGATATATCTACCTTGGCATTGCCTAGTTGTGCCGTGTCACCTACCCTAGCGATCCTTCTACGAGTTTGGTTTTCTCCCGTAGCCCGTGTGGTATCCTCTGGTGGCTTACCGATCAGGAGGGACTATGACATTGGATGGACTACTGGTGTAACAACCCGCATATTTATCGATTTTATATTTAAATATTTATCGTTAATCGGATTTTGGTCCGAAAAGCTACTTTTTGCAAACGGTCAAATTAGGACTCGAGACCACTTCCATTGAGTTCGAAATGCCGTTTACAATTTTTTTAAGTATAAACATTGATAGGTTTGGAGTTAGTGGAATTTCACTAACTTTTCCCGCTTTGGACTTTGGGTTAGATTACCCATTATAACTCAAGCCCAAACCCCCTTCCTTCTTCTCACTCTTCTTAAATTTCCTAACAACCAAGCTTTTGCATTAATGGTGAGTGGAAAGGGAAATTAAAACTCGAAGCCTAGGTTTCAACATTTAATCCATCATTCAACTCCAAATTCAAAGAGAAGATATTGGATTCAAGCTTCTTATATTGAGATTGAAGTGGATTGATTCTTGCATTGCTTCAAAGCTTCATTTTCATTGACTTTTGGCCCAAAGGTGAGATTTTTATCTCACAATTCTAGCCTATAACTATATTGGACTGTTGGGAATGATTCCCTACCATTTTTGCATGCATATTAGCACTTGGTTTGGATTGGATTGGCGAAAAACTCAAATTTTTAGCGTTTTGGTGAGTTTTCTGCACTTAGGTCGTTCTGGCAATTTTGGTGTTCGGAGTTAGGTCGCTCGCGTGTTATCGCGCTAGGTCGCACTGCCTTGAATCTTCACTACGGAGTTAGGTCGTTTCACCTTAGGTCGTATAGGGTTTAGGTCGTAGGTCGTTTCTGGCCTTAAATCCCCCATGCAGCGTTAGGTCGTTAGCCTCGGAATTAGGTCGTTGGGCCTTAGGTCGTAGGTCGTAGGTCGTCCTGGCCATTTCTAACGTCTTTGGAGTTAGGTCATATGGACCTTAGGTCGTTGGTCGTATGGACCTTAGGTCGCTAGGTCGTATGGATTTAGGTCGCTAGGTCGTATGACTTTAGGTCGTTAGGTCCTATGGCTTTTAGGTCGCCTCCACGCTAAGTCGTTCGACTCATAGGTAGTAACACTTAGGTCGCTCGCCTCTTAAATCGCTAGGTCGCGTGCCTTTAGGTCGCGTTCCCTTATTAGGTCGCGTGTCTCTATTAAGTCGTTGACCTCCTTAACTCGCATGGCCTAACCCGTAGGTCGTCGGACCTCGATTCTATTTAGGTCGCTGCTTTTTATAGGTCGCTCGGCCCCTTAATTTCTTTAGGTCATTTGAGTGTTAGGTCACGAACCCATTTTAGGTCGCATGACCTTTACCCTCTAGGTCGCTGGACCACTAGGTCGTGACCCTTTAACCACTAGGTCGCACCGTTTTGGAAGGGGCGCTGCCCCCTGGACCCCCGCGACCTGACCGGCAGGTCGAAACCCGTAAGCGGTGGCGTTGCCCCCGCACCCCCACCTTGGGGGTTGGCCACCCCCTGGACCCTCCCTCCGTAGGGGATCTTTTCTGAAAAACATTCAACAGAACTAGCTGAGCAGATTTCCTTGGATTTTTATCACATTTTCGAATGTGATCTTTGTGATTGATTGTTTCTACAATCGCTTCTGTGATTTGTCACTTTAAAATATAAAGGTTTCAAAACTAGTAGTAAATATCAAAACTCTTTCATCAAAACGATTTTAACTCTATTTTCAATACCAAAGCTCTTTTCCTAACCCGTTTTTCAATCTATTAGTATATACAAACCTTTACCTCTCTCGGATGAGAAATCTAATTAAACGGCTTAGTAAAACAAGTGGTATGAAACGCTTGAGTTTGCTTCGTCGGTTAATTCTTGGACTTGTTCGATTGAACCTCTTGTGACAATTTTATTAGTGAAGATTTACAGTTTTTTCGTAAATATTTAAGTTAAGCTAGTGGTTATGGAACAAGAAACTAAACTTTTATATTTACTAACTTAGTGTAATTGACACTTCTCGTTGATCATGACGATCATTTTATGATTTAGACTAGCAATTGTGTGATGTCTCTTGTTTGCTTGGTTAGACTAGACACCACTTCTGTGATTCCACTCATGCATACCATTTTGCCCTCTTGGTTAGTCTAGACACCACTTGTGTGATTCCACTCACACATACCTTTTTTGTCTGCGAGGTTAGGCTAGACACCACTTGTGTGATTCCACTCACACATACCTTTTCGCTTTTTGGTTAGCCTAGACCTCATCTGGGTGATTCTGACTCACCCATATGGGGTAGCTCCCCATGGTCTTCGGACCGTCATGTGATAGGCCTCTTTCCCTTATTCTATGATTTCTGGATTTCTTGTGTTGATTTTTGGAATTTATGTCATTGACTTGTTATGAGTACAAGTTTAGGGTATGATGCCCTCTTTGGATCTTTGAGAAGATTCTTGTCATATTGATTTATCTCTTATTGATTGATCTTCTGTTGATCATCATTTGCATACTTATAGTAGTATGTCAGTATGGATATTTTATGTTTATGCCATATCTTTTATTTATATCATGTCATCTGATATTTATAGCTCGACTGATCTGTTTATTATTTTCTTAAATAATACTCGGGTCAGGCCGAGATGTTACAGGTGCTTCTGCTTGACTTCTTCCCGGGATTTGCTACTCTGACTTTTAGCAAACTATTTAGATTAGCAGTTTTTGTTGCATACACTTCAGATATAGACTCATAGTTGTATTCTTTTGTATAGCACGTGTTGCCGTTCTTTTGTATTATTGTGGATCTTTTTGACCACTACTCTGATGTACACTTTCATGTGTTAGTTATATATTCATATCTTCTTTCGCCTTTGTGATATGGATGTCTGTGACTGATTTATGTTGTGATTACTTCTATGTTTTTTCCAAAAATTATTTATAGCCACCGTGTGATAAGCAATTACATGGATGGTCGCTCCTCAACAGCCTTATTCTCCGTGCTGGTTGACAACACTATACCGTAGTGTTCTTGGCTAGCGTGGGTATAGAGGTGGGGCGTCACAGCTTGGTATCGGAGCCAAACTTCGGAACAATGTAGAATAACTTAACAAGGATCATCGTCCTAAGTCCACCTTAGGAGTTATACCATAGGATGATTTCGGGTCTTCGAACCGATTCATCCTATTTCCTTTACGATTCCTTGTTCATCTATCAAGATTGCTTGATATTCATTGGTGAATAACCTTCTTCTTTCTCTTCTTTCTTTCTTAAGGAAGAGAAATGTCTAGACCAGGCCGCCCCAGAGCCGTACCATCTAGCACTCCACCCCAGGATGGAGTTTTTATGACTGTTCAACAGCTTATTGATTTAGTAACAAATGCTCAAGCAGCTGGAGCTAAACCAGAACCTACTCACCCAAGGTCGGGATTTGCACGCTTGTGCAGCGATTACACCAACTTTGGTGGGAAGCCCTTCGAGGTTCAGAAACTATCATCGAGGTCCAGGCTTGGTTAAAATCATGCAATCGAATCTTTTCTCGCATGAACCTTATCGATCTCCACCGCGTTCAGGTGGCTTCCAGTATGCTCCAAGAGAGAGCATTGGACTGGTACGAACTTCTTACTTCTGAAATTGATGAAGCGGATCTCACCTGGGAGCACTTCCGGGAACGCTTCGAATCGAAATTCGTGCCCGAGGCTGAAAAAGTAACTTTGGCTCGGCGATTTATTGACCTTGTTCAAGGTTAGTCTTCTATGGCGGACTACGTCGCATCATTCGAATCCCTTTCCAAATATGGGGTCGAATATATATATACTCCACTGAAGAAGAACCAGAGGTTCGTTTATGGCTTAAATAAGAATCTTAAGAAGCCACTACTCCTGAAACTAGAAGTTGCATTTGATCAACTTATAGATTTCGCTCTTCGTCTTGAAGAGGCCGATAAGGACAGTGATGTTGAAGTGGTGGGTCCCAAACCCAACTTCAACAACAAGAAGAGGCCCAACAAATTCAAAGGCCCTTAGCCCAACAAAAAGGGTAAGCAAGCAACTCCTACTGCAAAGGCTCCTTCTCTTAGTGATGCGAGATGCTTCAATTATGGATGTACGGATCATTAAGCGAACAAGTGCTCAAAGCCCAAATCTTGTCCCTATTGCAAGAGCCCGGATCATTTTATACATCAATGCCTCAAGCGTGAAGGCAAGAAGGAGGGAAAGTTGATTGTGGCTCAAGCCCCTGGCAACACATCTCGTGGCCAAGGTATATCTCACTCCATTCTTGATGGTATTATTTTATTTCATGATCAACCTATTAGAGTTCTCTTTGATACGGGTGCATCCCATTCTTTTATATCAAAGGAACTGGTAGACACTTTTTCCTTAAGTGTTACTACATTAATGACTTCTTTAAAAATTGCGAATCCTGTTGGTGGATCCGCAACACTTAGTTTGCTTTCTAAAGATGTGGAGATTATTTTATGCGATTTTTCTTTCCTAGCCGATTTGCATGTTATGCATTACTTAGGCTTTGGAATGATATTGGGTATGGATTGGCTTAACCGTTATGAAGCCCATATCCTACGTCCTAAGCGGACTATTTATCTCCGACATCCGCAATTTGTAATCAGATTTCTATTATTCTTAAAGATTCGGATTCTTCTTTGACTGCATCTTTATATTCTTTAAATCCTCGAGACGATGATGATGATGATGATAAGGAAGACGTCATTTCTCGAATTCACGTTGTCCGTGAATTTTCCGACATATTCGAGCCCGTTTTAGGTTTACCACCAAAGCAAGCAATTGAGTTCAGAATTAATCTTACCTCTGAAGCCTAACCTATTACTCGTCCTCCTTATCACATGTCCAATAAGGAAAATGAGGAGTTGCGCAAACAATTATCTGAGTTGGAGACGAGGCAATTTATTCTCTCTAGTTGCTCGCCTTGGGGAGCTTCGACTATTTTCGTGAAGAAATCCGACGGTACGCTTAGGCTTTGCATTGACTATCGCAAGCTTAACGATCTGACTATTAAAAATAAATATCCTTTACCTCGGATTGATGATGTATTCGATCAGCTTAGTGGTGCTAAGGTCTTTTCACAATTGGACTTAGCTACCGGTTTCCATCAGCTTCGTATCGCAGAGGATAGCATTCCTTTGACATCATTCCGTACTCGATATGGATCTTATGAATGGCTTGTTATGACATTTGGGTTAACGAATGCTCTAGCTTATTTCGTTGACCTCATGAATCTAGTTTTCAAAGATTTCCTCGATCGGTTTGTTCTCATATTCATTGATGATATTCTTGTGTATTCAAAAACCGAGGAGGAACATGAGAAACATCTTCGGATTGTATTGGAAACTCTTAGGAGTAATCAATTAAAGGCAAAATTTTCTAAATGCCACTTTTGGCAATCTCATGTGAAGTTTCTCAGTCGTATTATATCCGAATCTGGAATTTCCGTGGATCCTTCAAAGATTGAAGCGATTCAAGATTGGAAGAGACCGGAGAGTGTGACAGAGATTCGTAGTTTCCTAGGATTGGCGGGTTATTACCGTCGTTTCATTAAAGACTTTTCTAAGATTGCCATGCCTCTTACTGGCTTGACTAAGAAGGGAGTTAAATACATTTGGTCCGACAAATGTGAAGCCTCTTTTCAGAAATTGAAAGAACTCCTTTCCGATGCTCCTATTCTTGTTATTCCCGAAGGGAATAAAGATTTTGTTGTTTATACTGATGCTAGTCACGTTGGTTTGGGTGCCGTTCTTATGCAAAAAGAACGTGTTATTTCTTATGCTTCTAGGCAATTGAAGCCGGCCGAGACTAGGTATGCCACACATGATTTAGAAATCGCGGCTATTGTTTTCGCCCTTCGAACTTGGCGTTATTATCTATTGGGAGAGAAATTTATTCTTTACACAGATCATAAGTCTTTGAAATATTTATTTTCTCAAAAGGAACTTAATTTACATCAACAGCGTTGGCTCGAGTTCCTTGCACCTTATGATCTTGATATTCTTTATACCCCCGGTAAGGCTAATCGTGTCGCCGATGCTCTTAGCCGTAAGCAACAAGCAGTTGTTTCTATGATGATATCCGAATGGAACGATGTCGAGGTTTTATCCACTTGTGAGATTCGAGAGCGCGTATCCGATTTATGCTCATCACTTGTTTTATGTAGCCTTGAGGCTCATCCTTCTCTTTTAGACTGTATTCTTGAAGCTCAAGGGCTAGATCCTGAATTGGCTCTTCTTGGCCAAAATGTTAAGGATAGAATTAATATTGAAGGTTTGAAAGACTTTGATATTGATTCTCGTGGCGTCATTCGAAAATTTGGTAGACTTATCGTACCAAATATTAGAGATCGTTGTAAAGATATTTTAGAAGATTTCCATCGTTCTAAATTCACCATTCATCCCGGTTGTAGTAAAATGTACGCTGATATGAAGCGACTTTATTATTGGGAGGGAATGAAATCTGATATTGCTAACTTTGTTAAGTGTTGCATGACTTGCCAACTTGTAAAGGCCGAACATCAAAGGCCTGGTGGGTTATTGCAACCTTTAGAAATTCCAATTTGGAAGTGGGACCAAATTTCCATGGATTTTATAGATGGCCTTCCCCGTTCTCGTTCGGGTCATGATAGCTTATGGGTGATCGTTGATAGGCTTACTAAATCCGCCCATTTTATTCCCGTTCGGTCTAACCGAACGGTTCCTCTTTTGGCCAAGCTCTTTATCAAAGAAATTGTTAAATTGCATGGAGTTCCTACTTCTATTCATAGCGATCGTGATCCATTGTTTACTAGTGGATTTTGGAAGAGTCTTCAAAAAGCTTTGGGAACGAAGCTTAATTTTAGCACCGCTTATCACCCCCAGTCCGATGGCCAAATCGAGCGTGTGAATCAAACTCTTGAAGATCTTCTTCGAGCTTGTGTGTTTGATTTTGGTGGAAGTTGGGAAGATCATATTTCACTTGTCGAATTTTCCTATAATAATAGCTTCCAATCTAGTATTGGTATGGCACCTTTCGAGGCACTCTACGGAAGGCCATGCCGATCTCCTTCTTGTTGGCTTGAGGCCAGTGAGAAGCTGGTTTTAGGTATAGACTTTATTTGTGATTCCACAGAAAAGATTGAACTTATTCGACATAGGATGAAAGAAGCCCAGAGTAGGCAAAAATCCTATGCTGATAATCGAAGAAGGAAATTAGAATTTTCTGTTGGAGATCTTGTTTTTATTCGTGTTTCACCTATGAAGGGTGTTGTACGTTTTAGTCGATCGGGGAAGTTAGCTCCTCGATATATAGGGCCGTTTCCTATCACTGAACATATTGGTTCCACGGCTTATCGCCTTGCATTGCCGGCTCAGTTTTCTGCTATGCACGACGTGTTTCACGTTTCTCAATTACGGAAATGCCTTCGGGATTCCGATTCCATTCTTGAGCCTACTGTTGTGGAAGAAATTGAAGTTTCGCCAAATTTAACTTATGAGCAGCATCCTGTTCGAATTATTGCTTCGGAGGTTAAACGGCTTCGAAATAAAGATGTTCCGCTGGTGAAGGTTCAATGGTCCTCAAATCCTAAGGATTGCTCTCGGGAATCCAGAGAATTCATCGAGCGTACACATCCGGACTTGCTTACTCCTGCTCTTTGAGGTGAACTTCCTATTTCAAATTTCTTTCGTGTTAATATGCTTTTATGGTTGTTACTTTTTATTTCCATCTTATATATTACAAGGACGCAATTTCTTTAAGGAGGGGAGTTTGTAACAACCCGCATATTTATCGATTTTATATTTAAATATTTTATTTAAATATTTTATCGTTAATCGGATTTTGGTCCGAAAAGCTACTTTTTGCAAACGGTCAAATTAGGACTCGAGACCACTTCCATTGAGTTCGAAATGCCGTTTACAATTTTTTTAAGTATAAACATTGATAGGTTTGGAGTTAGTGGAATTTCACTAACTTTTCCCGCTTTGGACTTTGGGTTAGATTAGCCATTATAACTCAAGCCCAAACCCCCTTCCTTCTTCTCACTCTTCTTAAATTTCCTAACAACCAAGCTTTTGCATTAATGGTGAGTGGAAAGGGAAATTAAAACTCCAAGCCTAGGTTTCAACATTTAATCCATCATTCAACTCCAAATTCAAAGAGAAGATATTGGATTCAAGCTTATTGTATTGAGATTGAAGTGGATTGATTCTTGCTTTGCTTCAAAGCTTCATTTTCATTGACTTTTGGCCCAAAGGTGAGATTTTTATCCCACAATTCTAGCCTATAACTATATTGGACTGTTGGGAATGATTCCCTATCATTTTTGCATGCATATTAGCATTTGGTTTGGATTGGATTGGCGAAAAACTCAAATTTTTAGCGTTTTGGTAAATTTTCTGCACTTAGGTCGTTCTGGCCATTTTTGGTGTTCGGAGTTAGGTCGCTCGTGACCTAACCCTTAGGTCGCTCGCGTGTTATCGCGCTAGGTCGCACTGCCTTGAATCTTCACTTCGGAGTTAGGTCGTTTCACCTTAGGTCGTATGGGGTTTAGGTCGTAGGTCGTTTCTGGCCTTAAATCCCCTCTGCAACGTTAGGTCGTTAGCCTCGGAATTAGGTCTTTGGGCCTTAGGTCGTAGGTCGTCCTGGCCATTTCTAACGTCTTCGGAGATAGGTCATATGGACCTTAGGTCGTAGGTCGTATGGACCTTAGGTCGCTAGGTCGTATGGATTTAGGTCGCTAGGTCGTATGACCTTAGGACGTTAGGTCATATGGATTTTAGGTCGCCTCCACGCTAAGTCGTTCGACTCTTAGGTCGTAACACTTAGGTCGCTCGCCTCTTAAATCGCTAGGTCGCGTGCCTTTAGGTCGCGTTCCCTTATTAGGTCGCGTGTCTCTGTTAAGTCGTTGACCTCCTTAATTCGCATGGCCTAACCCGTAGGTCGTCGGACCTCGATTCTATTTAGGTCGCTCCTTTTTATAGGTCGCTCGACCCCTTAATTTCTTTAGGTCATTTGAGTGTTAGGTCGCGAACCCATTTTAGGTCGCATGACCTTTACCCTTTAGGTCGCTGGACCACTAGGTCGTGCCCCTTTAACCACTAGGTCGTACCGTTTTGGACGGGGCGCTGCCCCCTGGACCCCCGCGACCTGACCGGGCAGGTCGAACCGCGTAAGCGGTGGCGTTGCCCCCGCACCCCCACCTTGGGGGGTTGCCACCCCCCTGGACCACCCCTCCGTAGGGGATCTTTTCTAAAAAACATTCAACAGAACTAGCTGGGCTGATTTCCTTGGATTTTTATCACATTTTCGAATGTGATCTTTGTGATTGATTGTTTCTACAATCGCTTCTGTGATTTGTCACTTTAAAATATAATGGTTTCAAAACTAGTAGTAAATATCAAAACTCTTTCATCAAAACGATTTTAACTCTATTTTCAATATCAAAGCTCTTTTCCTAACCCTTTTTCAATCTATTAGTATATACAAACCTTTACCTCACTCGGATGAGAAATCTAATTAAACGGCTTAGTAAAACAAGTGGTATGAAATGCTTGTGTTTGCTTCGTCGGTTAATTCTTGGACTTGTTCGATTGAACCTCTTGTGACAATTTTATTAGTGAAGATTTACAGTTTGTTCGTAAATATTTAAGTTAAGCTAGTGGTTATGGGACACGAAACTAAACTTTTATATTCACTAACTTAGTGTAATTGACACCACTCGTTGATCATGACGATCATTTTATGATTTAGAGTAGCAATTGTGCGATGTCTCTTGTTTGCTTGGTTAGACTAGACACCACTTGTGTGATTCCAGTCACGCATACCTTTTTGCCCTCTTGGTTAGTCTAGACACCACTTGTGTGATTCCACTCACACATACCTTTTTTGTTTGCGAGGTTAGGCTAGACACCACTTGTGTGATTCCACTCACACATACATTTTTGCTTTTTGGTTATCCTAGACCTCATCTGGGTGATTCCGACTCACCCATATGGGGTAGCTCCCCATGGTCTTCGGAACGTCATGTCATAGGCCTATTTCGCTTTTTCTACGATTTCTGGATTTCTTGTGTTGATTTCTTGAATTTATGTCATTGACTTGTTATGAGTACAAGTTTAGGGTATGATGCCCTCTTTGGATCTTTGAGAAGATTCTTGTGATATTGATTTATCTCTTATTGATTGATCTTCTGTTGATCATCATTTGCATACTTATAGTAGTATGTAAGTATGGATATTTTGTGTTTATGCCATATCTTTTATTTATATCATGTCATCTGATATTTATAGCTAGACTGATCCGTTTATTATTTTCTTAAATAATACTCGGGTCAGGCCGAGATGTTACAGGTGCTTCTGCTTGACTTCTTCCCGGGATTTGCTAATCTGACTTTTGGCTAACTATTTTGATTAGCAGTTTTTGTTGTATACACTTGAGATATAGACTCGTAGTTGTATTCTTTTGTATAGCATGTGTTGCCATTCATTTGTATTATTGTGGATCTTTTTGACCACTACTCTGATGTACACTTTCATGTGTTAGTTATATATTCATATCTTCTTCCGCCTTTGTGATATGGATGCCTGTGACTGATTTGTGTTATGCTTACTTCCATGTTTGTTTCTAAAGATTATTTATAGCCACCGTGTGATAAGCAATTACATGGATGGCCGCTCCTCAACAGCCTTATTCTCCGTGCTAGTTGACAACACTACACCGTAGTGTTCTTGGCTAACGTGGGTATAGAGGTGGGGCGTCACAGCTGGGACTATTATTGTGTTAAGGGGGAGATTGGGTAACTCCTTAATGCTATTTAAAAGTAAGTTTATTTTAATATAGACGCTATTATAATAGCAAAAATATTACTACATAGCAAATAGTTTAACGGATCCTTAGAGCATGGGTGGTCCCAAGCATCCTTTAAGTTACTTGCTCTATATTACAGTACATTTGAATTAGCTTACACTGTATAAGTATGTATGTCCTGACCCGAGTGTTGTACTTTTATTTTACGCACGGGTCAGCCTGAGTTGCAGTTTAGTCTTCTTCCCGGAGCTAGGACTTCCGTAGATCACTTTCAAGCTGCTGGCAAATTCCTTTCAATTCTTTATCTTAATTTATGATATCAAGACTATTGGATATTGAGAATTTCTATTGTTGTTTCAAACTATATTTGGGTTTAAAGATTATGTAAATTTTATTTTGTTTGGAGACTTTTAATAGTGGCTTCATGAACCACTAAGTTATTGTTAATTCCGCTGCGAGTATTCTGATTTCTGTGTCTGTGATTCTGTGATTTTGATTTCATTTGCTCCTAATTTATTTACAATCTATTGTTTTGAACTAATCAAGCTTGACATGTTTTAATTTATTGTCGAATTTGAATGGTACAAAATAGGGCGGTCCGTTACACGGTTCCTTACAAAGTGGTATCAAAGCATTTGGTTAAGCGACAACCTTGGCTCTGTTGGGTGTTACTCATTAGAGATAGAGTCAGCAGTACTCTAGAATGAGTTGAGTTTAATGATAGATATGAGCGCGTATTTGTTAGTGAATATAAATAGTTTTATATTGTGTTGACTTATCGGTTGATTGTTTATAAATTCTGGTCGGTGCAGTCTAGTTAACTGTATCGATAAGGGTTTCTAAACTCTTAATCAAGATGAACCGACAGGGTATTGTTTTAAAATAGGGTAAATGGAATAACTTTACCCAAATTATTTTTGTAGAGGAAAGAAATCATTTTCCGTAAATTATTATAGTATATGGTTGCTTGATTATTAGGAAGTGATAATATTATTATCATTCGAAGAGGAAATTGAATCGTAACTCCAAAGTTAAGAAATAAATCCATATACAAATGAAATTTGAGAATGTAAAAATTGAAAATGTGATTTATAATTTGAAACGGAATTTCAGAGAAGTATTTGGAAAAGTTTTGAAAAGAACTTGAAAATTTTGGAGATTTGGAAAGTTTAAAATCTTTTTAAGTTTGAAAATGGGTTTCAAGGGTTTGGAAAAATGTTTTTGAAGGGATAAAAGCTCTAAACTCTTTTTGGTCGCTAGAAAATAATTCCGACGATGATCGCGACATCATCGGTGTTCATTTTCGGGTTTCCAAAAGAGGAAATTGCTGCCAGGTTATTTTAAATGAAAGTTGTATGGAAAAATTTGGGTTTGGTTTTGGAAAAATTCAAAATATATTTTGAATTGGTTCAAAAATGGTTATGAAACGTTGAAAAGATTTTTGGGAATAATAAATGAGTAAAAAACTTATACGATTTAAATTTTGATAGAATAAAATTAACTTAAAGAATGGAGTTAAATTAAAGTAAGTATAAGTGAATCAAATAAATGAAGTGAATTTAAAGAAAGTTCTAAGGAGGCTAAGTGAAATGATTGCTTAAAGAAAATTTATTAAGTTGAAAATAAATTTGGAGTAACTTAAATGAATTGGAATTGAGTATTGAATTATGGAAATAAATTGTGAATGAATAAATAAATTTGCAATTTCAAGTAAATGAAAGTGAATTGAATGTTGAAATTCATTTCGAATTTGTAAGCAAATAGAATTGAATTGGAATTGGATTTGATTTGTGATATGAAGCGAAATATTAAAATAAAATTAGTAAGTAAAACTAATTAAAATGAATTGAATTGAATAATTATAAATGAGAGATGAATTAAAATTCACATGGAATTTGAAATCCAGTTTAAATAAAAGTAGTTATAAACCAAAATAGTGAATTGAAAATAGATTTTTGGGGATGAACAAAAGAATAAAAAAAAGCTGGAATTGAAACTGGATATTGAAAACCAATTTGAATTGTGTGAAATAAAATGAAATTGTAAAATTAGTTTGAAGTGAACTAAAGATAATAAAGGGTGGAAACATAAAAAATTGGGTTGAGATGAAATAAAATGAATTGGAATTTGTAATTAATTAGTAAATAATACTAATTTAAAATAATGGTATGAATCAGTTGTGAATAAAAGATAACTGATAAAATTCAATATTCAGAAGGTAAACTAAATCCAAATAGAGTTGAAAGTGTAAATTGAATTCAAATAAAATTGGAAATGCAAGTTTGAATGAAAATGAATATATAACTTCAATAGTAAACTAAAGATGATATAAGAAGTAAGTATCAAAATTTTGTAACAAAATGTGCAAAATGATATTTGAATATTGTAATTGGATATTATGGCAAGCAGGAAATACCGGTGGGTTAAAGGCAAAAGTGAATTGGATTAGATTTCGAAGATAAATTTGAATTGCTCGAAAAAGGTATGTATTTGAATTTCAGTATGAAATTTGATGATTTTCTTGTCCAGCCGCCTGGCTTTTCGTTTTCTTTTTGAATCTGAGGGACCGTGGTGCCATTTTATAGTCGTACCGAGCTAGCCGCGCAAAGGAGACACTGGCGAATTTTTTTTAAAATTTAGAGTGTTAGAAAAATTTTGTGAAAATTTTGAAAGTTTAAAATTTGAATTTAATTTTAAAATTTGAATTGTTAAGAAAACAATGTTGTTTGGAATCTATGATTAATTTTGGAAAGTTAGTTGAAACGATTATGGGTTGCTAATAAAAAGATTTGTTTTGGGCAAGTTGATAAAACTTGTAACGACAGGTAAATTTCGTTGATTTAATTTGGTTAAATTAATAAGTTTGTAATTAAATTTAGAAGAAAAATAAATTAAAAACCTACTTATAGTAATTCTAAGTTAAATCAAATGATATTAAGTAGTGAAATGGATTTTTTCCTATATATGAATTGAATATGAGGAATTTAAGGAAAATATTAAACTGATATAATGTAATAGACATTGTTAACAATAAATGGAATATGATAATAAGAACAAATGCAAGTTTTGTATTTATGGGCAAAATAATATTGATAGGTAATAATTGTTGTAGAGAATAAATTTCAAATGTTATAAATTGTAAAATTGTGACAACTATTGTCCGTTACCAATGCATGTAATTAATAGCGATTAAATGAAATTAATCATTGCCTTTTGTAAGTTAAGAAAATAACTGAAAATTTTGAAGGTAAAATCAATAGGAAGGTTAACTATGTGCATAAGTTGGGGAGTAATACATTATAAATTAAATATGACCTAGACTTAAGTGTTAGTTAAAGGTTGAAATGAATCTATATAGACTGTTAAGTTATAATAAATAATTAGAAATTGGATGTCTTGTGCGAAGTTTAATATTGTGTGAAATATTAATAAAGAATAACTAGAATGGGATTCAAATGGGTATAATAATGGTAAGTGTTTATTTACTGCTCTTGAGCAATAAAAATTTACAATAAGCAATTTAAAGCAACCATTTAATTAACCAAATTCAATCAAACCCAATTTATTGAAAAGACAGTTAGGCTATAATTGAATATAAGTTTAAATTAGAAATGTACACTTAATGCAAGATTGTAATTTGGGAAATAAGAAGATGAAACCAAGAAATAAGTTATAGAGAATAGCTAATTGAAATCAATGTATCTATTTGGAAAAAGTATAATAAGTGTAGTACAATCCAAATTAATGTAAGCAAAGTGTGAAGTTCTAATTTATCGGAATTGGTAGAATTTGGAATGGATTAAAGGTTACATAAATTGATGGTATGGCACGTAATGAATTTTAGAGGTGGAGTTTTAAATAGTAAGTTAATTAATTTAATTTATAATAATTGGATGTATTGCAAAGGGATGAAATCAAGTATTTAACTATTACTTAATTTATAATTTGGAAATATTTATGTAATAATTTTTAAATCCAATGGTAAAACCTTCTAGTTGAAATTATGAATGGAATAAATATAGGTTAATACAATGGAAATTTTGGAAACTTATCTATAATTTCTAATTTTATGAAACTGAAGATTTCTATTGACTAATCTTTAATAAATTTACATTTAAACATTTGTTAAATCATTTGCAAGTGTTTGAAAATTTTAAAATGATGAAGATTTGCAAAGTTCAGAAGTTTTAACCAGAAAATTTGATTTAATTGATTTATTTTAAATTTATTTAATTAATATAAAAATAGCCATTTCGGCCACTTACTCGGATTTTGACGAAACTAGTTTCATCGGATCCGTATCAGTGAATTATTGTAGGGTTTCAAGTTTCGTAGCGATCGGACTTGTCATTTGATCGTACGGACTCGAAACGCCCAGAAATCGTTTTAAGTGAAATCAATTTGAAAATTTTGTTTTCAGCATAACTTCTTCATACGATGGAATTTGGACATGAAACTTTTTCCATCGCGTTCAGAATATTTTAAAATACCTATTTTGATATATCGGTTTACCAATTTCGTTCCGGAGTGAGAACGGGCTTTTTGGGCCACGTTATCGTTAGCACGGTTGTTTATCCAATCCATCTATTCAAATTCTGACCTACCTATATAAACTCAGTTGTAAACCCTAGCCTCCATCTATTATTATTTGTTTGTACGTTCATTTCTTCAACTCTTTCTCTTCCACAATGGATGCAAATTTTCAGATCCAATTCTATTCAAAATCAAAAGTCAAAATTCAAAGTCCCTAGAAAAATTCGAAAAAAATATATGTTGAAGTTCTGAATGAGCGTAATCTTCTGGTGGTGTTCGTTTTTCATTTGGATTAGCGTTTGATCAGTAAATATTGTAGAAGCCACGACCGTTCATTACGTCAAAATCAAGTTCGTCCGATCGTCGAATAGATTATACCATCGTGTAGAGGAGGACGAGGGGAGTCCATCTAGGCGAGTCGTACGAAGTCTTAACGGTCTAATCGACAGAGATAATTCAACTTGGGTTTGAAAATAAAGACGGCGGTTGTGTTTTTGCTCGTGTCGAGTTCATCGGCGGTGGAGAGGCCATCGCGAGGGCACGTGAGGCGGCTGAGGATTTTGAGTGCAAGAGAACGAGGGACGCGTCAGGCCGACGACGGTGACGTACGGAGTTGGGTGGAGGCACGTGAAGATGGCTAGGGTTTTAGGCAGTTGAGCGATCTGTAGGAGATAATGGAGGCATGACGTGTCGATTTCTCTCTGGTTCGATTTTTTTTTATTATTATTTTATTTTCCTTATTTTTTTATCGTGAAATTTCTAATGATTATAACTTTCACATACGGACTCGAATTCACGCGCAAATTTTTTTGTTAGGATCGTATTGAAATTCCGGATCTTTTGACGCTAGTTTGGACGAATTTGGAGACTGTGTAAATTTTGGGTTTAAATTGGATTTAAATCCAATTTAAATTCAAAAGGTGAGTGTTTTAACCCACTCACAACTTCTAGAATTTCTTATGTTTGTTAAATTGATTTAAGATTTGAGTAGAAATTTATTTATGACTGTTTGGCATGTTTTATTCGTCATCTCAGTTAAATCGCATTTATTTAATTTAACTGTTAATTAATTTTATTTATTGCATATAATTTGACAGTTAAAATTTATTTATTCGCATATTAACTGCCTGTCATAGTAAAGTTTACTTTTATTTCATATTAACTGCCAGTTAAATTTACATTTATTTTGCATATAAACTGCTAGTTTAACAGTTGTTAAATTTGTTATTGAATATAAACTGTTACATAATACATGTTATTTATTACCTGTATAATTTATATGCTCTATATCGATGATTGTTTAAGTTGGATGATGATTGCAAATAATGGTTGATGATTGATATTTGGATGAATGGATGCTATATTTATATTATATAAACTTCAAGTCATCATGCATTTTCATTTCATTCGGGATTGCGGTATGAAATGATATACAACCACATTTGTTTATTTTAAATTGCGGATTGAAATGATAAACATCCGTATCACTTGAACATAGGGTAGAAAATTTTATACAGGCACCGTGGTATATATATAAAATTACTTTGAAATGATTTTCTATGGTTCTGTGAAGCTATATATATGGTTTATGGGATATTGATTTGGTTATTGATAAAGGTTATTTATATATAGTAATTTCCGGGTTTTAAGCTTTGTATAAATTTGATTTGAAGTATAAAATAAAGTTTGATTTTTAAGATCAAATACGATTAAGCATTTATTTAAAATTTAATTTCTGGAAATTCTATTGACTTAAATGAGAATAAGGTTGGAAGATGAATATTAAGTTAAATTGGAATTAAATAAAAAGTTAGAATTTCTAAAGGATATGATTCTTATAACTTGATTTTTGTGTAGAGTGATTTAAATGAATATCAGGTTGATTTAAATGAATATATAATAAATTGAAAGATTTTCCAGTTATGTGAAGTTAAAGGTTTTCTTAAATTAAATTGAATTCATTAAGTAAATATCTCAAGTCTAAGTAATAAGTAATTTAATTTAATATATATGAGATTGTCAAATGAGTTTGTTTTGAAATGGTGAAATATTTGAAGCTTTGAAACATAAGAATTGAAATGGCATTTGGAAGTTTAAATCGATATTTGAAATTGATTTGTGAAATCTAAAGAAGCTATTTTGTTTTATAAAAGTAATTTAATATTTAACCATTTAAGAGATGGAAACTTGTTTCAAGGTTATGATTTTCAAGGTAGTATAATTTGAAATATTATATTCAAGAGTTTTGATTTCTAAATATTTTACTTTGAAAACCCTATCATTTTGGAAAAGAATATATATTGGAAAATAAAATGACATTGTATTAGTTTGGGTCTAAATGATATCGTATTGATTTGGGGTTTTAAAAATCGAAATGATATCGTATTTATATGGTTTTGAAATAGATGTTTTATTCTGGTTTTGAAAGTATAATTATTTTTAAATGACCGCGGTGTTATAATAACGTTTGGTTGTTGAAGAGACCGGGATCAGAAGTTGTCACACTCTCTACCAACTCCGAAAACCACTTTAACAACCGTGTACGCGGTGGAGATTCCAGAATGAAGTAGGTTGGTTGCGGCGTTTCCTGTAAGGTAAATACGTGGACCCAACTCCCATGAGTTGGCATAAGTTGGCTAAAACAGGAGCGATCGACGGGATAAAACACTTCCCTTCAATACTATACTCTGACTTTGGATTGATTCGGTGGCCACCTTCATTTTTGATTTCTTTTATGTGGGGAGTTTGTTTGAAGTGGGAGGCAGCTGCGCACTGCGCGTTTCCATCGGCCTGGAAGCATAATTGGTATATCTACCTTGGCATTGCCTAGTTGTGCCGTGTCACCTACCATACCGAGCCTTACTACGAGTTTCTATTTGTGTCGTACCTATGGAGTATCCTCTGGTAGCTTCCCGATCAGGAGGTATTACGGTACTATATAGACTATTAGCATTATTTGTGTTAAGGGCTATATGGGTAACCCCTTAACGCTTTTAAAAAGTAAGTTTATTTTACAATTAGACACTATTATAATAGCGCAATGTACTACATAGTAAATAGTTTAACGGATCCTTAGGAGATGTAAATCCCGAGCATCTCTTGAGTTACTGTACTCATATTTATTTCTGTTACTTTAACTCACATAAGATCTTTTAGTTCTGACTCGAGTGTTTTTGTCTTTTCAAATTCACTCTGGTCAGTCGGAGCGTTTCAGGATTCAAGACTTTAGCTCTGGAGGACGAAGACGGAGATTCCTATTATTATTATAAATCATATTCCACTACACTCATATTTTTCCGTTGCATTGTCATATGTTATGTGTACTCTGATATGTGTTGTATAAATATAATCAAAGGTTTTGTAAAACAGCTTCATGAACTGTATATTTGATTATTATATTTTATCCTTCCGCTGTGAGATTCTGTTTTCTTTTATTTCTTCCTTGTTTTTTTATTTACCCCATAACAATCCGCCCTTCCGTATTTTTGGAATCAACATGTGTGTCAGCCATTGCACTTGGGGGGTGCAGCATGATAGGGGGTTCTCGCTTCCTGGTTTGGTAGCGAACGGTTGACTCTTACTGTAACATGTCCCCGCGGGGGTTGGTGGTGCAGTCGAGAGGCTGGCCGTAAAGGCGGAACACAGGTACCAATGTATGCTACGGTGGGCGTTACCACACTGGCGTGGCACATTACAGTTGGTATCAGAGCTTTGGTTTAGCGATAAACCTTGGCTTTGTGGGGTTTGACTCTTCGTTAATAGGGTAATAATACCCTATGGGAATCGCTGAGTGTATATATATGAGAGAGCGTACTTGTTAGTGTTATAAAAGGTTTTTGATATTGTGTTGCTTTGTTCCGTTTTGTATTTATAAATTCTGGTTGATGCATGGGACGCTGTGACATCAATAGGGACTTCTAAACACTAAATAGGACATACCGACATAATATCTGTTTTTAATATAGGTGAATGAAATAATTTTTCCTATTATATTTTCTATATATAAAATAAAATTTTTCAAATGATATCTATATTTGGCTGCAATAGATTGGTTGTTAGGTAATAAAGTGTATAAATAATAATAAAAATAAGATAAATGAAATTTGGAAATTTAGAACTGAAGTTCCGGGGTTTTGAAATTTCTTTCAAATAAATTTTGGAATATAATAATATTGTTTATAAGTATTTACTGATATAAATATTTCAATATAATTCGGAAGAATTGGTTAAAAATGATTTTGGAGAAAATAAGTTTTGTACTTTCCTCTCTGTCGCTGGAAAATAATTTCGGTTATGGCGGCCGCATCATCGACTTTCATTTTCGAGTTTCGAAGGCGGAAGGCCACTGTAGTAGTTCTGCTGCAGATTTATTTTTGAAAAAAAATATATAAATTTTGAATTGATTTAAATATAATTAGAGGTATATAAGTTATAAGAATATATTTATCTATTATTTTAAAATAATTTTAAATTTAACCCGGTATTTAATTCTTAAATTTCCATTAATAAATTGTTTCAATTATTGTAGTGAAATGAAAGGTTAGTAATTAATAATTGGAACCTTTAACTGAAGTAAAAATTTAATATAATAGGAAGATAAGTAATGTAAACAAGTGTTTGCAAACCTTAGTAGATGAATTAATGAAATTCTTCATTTATAAGAATTGATGCTATAAAGTTGTAAATGTAAGGGTAATCAAAATGTTACTATAATTAAAAACAATAGAATGTAAGCATTAAATAAATGGAAGGAATAAAAGGTAAATTGAAATTTGTAACTTATAAGGAAGGGTAAAAATTAATTGAACAATGAATTAATTAAAGGAAGGGAGAAACTTGTATAACTTTCAATTATATCCCCTTAAATAACATATATAACTTACCAAATATTAAAAGTTGAAATATTTAATAGGAAATGTAATGAAAATTGTACAAAAAAAAGGTAATGAAAGTATTCAATGAAATTGCTGTTAAATGAGAATTTAATGTTATAAACTTAAGTAATTAAAGTGTGTATAGATGAGGTCAAGCAAAATTAAATAAATGAAGAATTATAACGAAATAAAAGGGAACTGGCATGACCTGAATTAATGAATGAATGATAGTAAGTATTAAGTGAAAATAAATGTAATGTAATAAAGAGAAAATTGTACACTTAAGTGAGAGGGTTGAAGTTATTTCTAAATAAATTTGAAAGAAGTAAATGAAAATAATAAGTAAATTTGATTTAAATTGTGTTGTTGTTTATGGTTGTAAGGGTAAGGATACTATAGATTTGTATGGATGTGCGAATAACCTATTTAGATTCATCTAAGACTGTTGAGTAAATGATGCGCTAGTAGTTTATTCTTCATTCCGTACAATTTAAAAGTTTGTGAACCCGAATAACTATTTGCTTGTTTGATTGTATGGTTGTTTGTATTTGTTGTGTACGCTATTTATTGAAATTGATGGTTGTTGTATTGATTTGTGTAATGATTGAAGCCACTTAAATATTTCACTTTATATAAATAGTTAACCTTATGGATCTTATAAGTGAAATGCAGGTTATGGAAGCAATTGTTACTGCTTTTGGTTCCATAAAATAAGCGTAATATGCCCGACAAATAGGTACGTTCTTGGATTATGGTTTTATAGCGCTATTTTATATATTTTCCCATGTTCGGATATAATATTTTGGATAATATATGTGATATTTTGTTATATTTAATATTATATTTTCTCCCGAGCCTCTCCGTACAAAGGAGACTCTGCCAAAATTTTCCGTAAAATTTTGGACTTAGAATATTTTGAAAATGTTTACCAAACTTTAGTAATTTAAGTATAAAAAGATTTAATGGTAATTAATTGAGATATTTTATCTAAATTAATTAATTTTGTATATTTAATTGCTTTAAAGTTAATGTTTGAATAAGGTATATTGATTTCTTACTATTCGTTTCCCTTCCATTTCCTTTTCGGTGATGAAAAGTTTTGAGTGGGGGAGAGTGTAACGATCCGTAAATTTCATGGATTTAATTTGGTTAAATTAATAAGTTTTAATTAAATTTAGAAGGAAAATAAATTGAAAACCTACTTATAGTAATTCGAAGTTAATTCAAATGATATTAAGTAGTGAAAAGGATTTTTTTCCTGTATATGAATAGAATATGAGGAATTTAAGGAAAATATTAAACTGATATAATGTAATAGACATTGTTAACAGTAAATGGAATATGATAATAAGATTAATTGCAAGTTTTGTATTTATGGGCAAAATAATATTGATAGGTAATTATTGTTGTAGAGAATAAATTTCAAATGTTATAAATTGTAAAATGGTGACAACTATTGTCCATTACCAATGCATGTAATTAATAGCGATTAAATGAAATTAATCATCGCCTTCTGTAAGTTAAGAAAATAACTGAAAATTTTGAAGGTAAAATCAATAGGAAGGTTAACTATATGCATAAGTTGGGGAGTAATACGTTATAAATTAAATATGACCTAGACTTAAGTGTTAGTTAAAGGTTGAAATGAATCTATATATAAACTGTTAAGTTATAATAAATAAATAGAAATTGGATGTCTTGTGCGAAGTTTAATATTGTGTGAATTATTAATAAAGAATAACTAGAATGGGATTCAAATGGGTATAATAATGGAAAGTGTTTATTTGTTGCTCTTGAGCAATAAAAATTTACAACAAGAAAATTAAAGCAACCATTTAATTAACCAAATTCAATCAAATCCAATTTATTGAAACGACAATTAGCCTATAACTGAATATAAGTTTAAATTAGAAACGCACACTTAATGCAAGATTGTAATTTGGGAAATAAGAAGATGAAGCCAAGAAATAAGTTATAGAGAATAGCTAATTGAAATCAATGTATCTATTTGGCAAAAATATAATAAGTGTAGTACAATCCAAATTAATGTAAGCAAAATGTGAAGTTCTAATTTATTGGAATTGGTAGAATTTGGAATGGATTAAAGGTTACATAAATTGATGGTATGACACATAATGAATTTTAGAGGTGGACTTTTAAATAGTAAGTTAATTGATTTAATTTATAATAATTTGATGAATTGCAAAGGGATGAAATCAAGTATTTAACTATAATTAATTTATAATTTGGAAATATTTATGTAATAATTTTTAAATCCAATGGTAAAACCTTCTAGTTGAAATTATGAATGGAATAAATATAGGTTAATTCAATGGAAATTTGGAAACTTAGCTATAATTTCTAATTTTATGAAACTGAAGATTTCTATTGACTAATCTTTAATAAATTTATATTTAAACATTTGTTAAATCATTTGCAAGTGTTTGAAAATTTTAAAATGATGAAGATTTGCAAAGTTCAGAAGTTTTAACTAGAAAATTTGATCTAATTGATTTATTTCTAATTTATTTAATTAATATAAAAATAGCCATTTTGGCCACTGACTCGGATTTTGACGAAACCAGTTTCATCGGATCCATATCCGTTAATTTTTGTAGGGTTTCAAGTTTCGTAGCGATCGGACTTGTTGTTTGATCGTACGGACTCATAAGTGAAATCAATTTGAAATCAATTTGAAAATTTTGTTTTCCGCATAACTTCTTCATACGATGGAATTTGGATGTGAAACTTTTTCCATCGCGTTCAGAATATTTTAAAATACCTATTTTCATATATGGGTTTACCAATTTCGTTCCGGAGTCAGAACGGGCTTTTTGGGCCACGTTAGCGTTAGCACGGTTGTTCATCCAATCCATCTATTCAAATTCTGACCTACCTATATAAACTAAATTGTAAACCCTAGCCTCCATATATTATCATTTATTTGTACGTTCATTTCTTCAACTATTTCTCTTCCTCAATGGATGCAAATTTTCAGATCCAATTCTATTCCAAATCAAAAGTCAAAATTCAAAGTCCCCAGAAAAATTCGAAAAAAATATATGTTAAAGTTCTGAATGAGCGTAATCTTCTGGTGGTGTTCGTTTTTCATTTTGGATTAGCGTTTGATCAGTAAATATTGTAGAAGCCACGACCGTTCATCGAGTCAAAATCAAGTTCGTCCGATCGTCGAATAGATTATACCATCGTGTAGAGGAGGACGAGGGGAGTCCATCCAGGCGAGTCGTACGAAGTTTTAACGGTCTGATCGACGGTGATAATTCAACTTGGGGTTGAAAATAAAGACTGCGGCTGTGTTTTTGCTCGTGCCGAGTTCGTTGGCGGTGGAGAGGCCCTCGCGAGGGCACGTGAGGGGGCTCAGGATTTGGAGTGCAAGCGAACGAGGGACGCGTCAGGCCAACGACGGCGACGTACAGAGATGGGTGGCGGCACGTGAAGCTGGGTAGGGTTTTAGGAAGTTGAGCGATCTGTAGGAGATAATGGAAGCATGACGTGTCGATTTCTCTTTGGTTCGATTTTTTTTCTTATTATTATTTTATTTTCCTTATTTTTTTATCGTGAAATTTCTAATGATTATAACTTTCACATACAGACTCAAATTCACACGCAATTTTTTTATTTAGGATCGAATTGAAATTCCAGAACTTTTGACGCTAGTTTGGACGAATTTGGAGATTGTGCAAATTTTGGGTTTAAATTGGATTTAAATCCAATTTAAATTCAAAAGGTGAGTGTTTTAACCCACTCACAACTTCTAGAATTTCTTATGTTTGTTAAATTGATTTAAGATTTGAGTAGAAATTTATTTATGACTGTTTGGCATGTTTTATTCGTCATCTCAGTTAAATCGCATTTATTTAATTTAACTGTTAATAAATTTTATTTATTGCATATAATTTGACAGTTAAATTTTATTTATTTGCATATTAACTACCTGTCATAGTTATGTTTATTTTTATTTCATATTAACTACCAGTTAAATTTACATTTATTTTGCATATAAACTGCTAGTTTAACAGCTGTTAAATTTATTATTGAATATAAACTGTTAGTTAATACATGTTATTTATTACCTGTATAATTTATATGCTCTATATCGATGATTGTTTAAATTGGATGATGATTGCAAATAATGGTTGATGATTGATATTTGGATGAATGGATGCTATATTTATATTGTATAAACTGCAAGTCATCAAGCATTTTCATTTTATTCGGGATTGCGGTTTGAAATGATATAAAACCACATTTTTTATTTTAAATTGCAGATTGAAATGATAAACATCCGTATCACTTGACCATAGGGTAGAAAATTTTATACAGGCACCGCTGTATATATATAAAATTATTTTGAAATGATTTTATATCGTTTTGTAAAGCTATATATATGGTTTATGGGATATTGATTTGGTTATTGATAAAGGTTATTTATATATATTAATTTCCGAGTTTTAAGCTTTGTACAAATTTGATTTGAAGTATAAAATAAAGTTTGATTTTTAAGATCAAATACGATTAAGCATTTATTTAAAATTTAATTTATGGAAGTTCTATTGACTTAAATGAGAATAAGGTTGGAAGATGAATGTTAAGTTAAATTGGAATTAAATAAAAAGTTAGAATTTCTAAAGGATATGATTTTTATAACTTGATTTTTGTGTAGAGTGATTTAAATGAATATCAGGTAGATTTAAATGAATATATAATAAATTGAAAGATTTTCCAGTTATGTGAAGTTAAAGGTTTTCTTAAATTATATTGAATTCATTAAGTAAATATTTCAAGTCTAAATAATAAGTAATTGAATTTATTATATATGGGATTGTCAGATGAGTTTGTATTTGAAATGGTGTAATATTTAAAGCTTTGAAACATAAGAATTGAAATGGTATTTGGAAGTTTAAATCGATATTTGAAATTGATTTGTGAAATCTAAAGAAGCTATTTCGTATTATAAAAGTAATTTAATATTTAACCATTTAAGAGATGGAAACTTGTTTTAAGGTTATGATTTTCAAGGTAGTATAATTTGAAATATTATATTCAAAAGTTTAGATTTCTAAATATTTTATTTTGGAAACCCTATGATTTTGGAAAAGAATATATATTGGAAAGTAAAATGACATTATATTGGTTTGGGTCTAAATGATATCGAATTTATTTGGGGTTTTAAAAATATAAATGATGTCGTATTTATATGGATTTGAAATAGATGTTTTATTCTGGTTTTGAAAGTATAATTAGTTTTAAATGACCGCGGTGTTATAATAACGTTTGGTTGTTGAAGAGACCGGGATCGGAAGTTGTCATACTCTCTGCCAACTCCGAAAACCACTTTAACAACCATGTACGCGGTGGAGATTCCAGAATGAAGTAGGTTGGTGGCGGCGTTTCCTGTAAGGTAAATACGTGGACCCAACTCCCGTGAGTTGGCATAAGGTGGCTAAAATAGGAGCGATCGACGGGTTAATGAGATAGCACCTCTGATCGAACACTTCCCTTCGATACTATACTCTGACTTTGGATTCATTCGGTGGCCACCTTCATTTTTGATTTCTTTGATGTGGGGAGTTTGTTCGAGGTGGGCGGCAGCTGCGCGCTGCGCGTTTCCATCGTTCCGGAAGCGTAATTGGTATATCTAAACTAGCATTGCCTAGTTGTGCCGTGTCACCTACCATACCGAGCCTTACTACGAGTTTCTATTTGTTTCGTACCTATGGAGTATCCTCTGGTAGCTTCCCGACCAGGAGGTATTACGGTACTGTACAGACTATTGGCATTATTTGTGTTAAGGGCTATATGGGTAACCCCTTAACGCTATTAAAAAGTACGTTTATTTTACAATTAGACACTATTATAATAGTGTAGTATACTACATAGTAAATAGTTTAACGGATCCTTAGGAGATGTAAATCCCGAGCATCTCTTAGGTTATTGTACTCATATTTATTTCTGTTACTTTAACTCACATAAGATCTTTTAGTTCTGACTCGAGCGTTTTTGTCTTTTCAAATTCGCTCGGGTCAGTTCGAGCGTTTCAGGATTCAAGACTTTAGCCCTGGAGGACGAAGACGGAGATTCCTATTATTATTATAAATCATATTCCACTACACTCATATTTTTCCGCTATATTGTCATATGGTATGTGTACTATGATATGTATTGTATAAATATAATCAATGATTTTGTAAAACAGCTTCATGAACTGTATATTTGATTATTATATTTTATCCTTCCATTGTGAGATTCTGTTTTCTTTTATTTCTTCCTTGTTTTTCTATTTACCCCATAACAATCTGCCCTTTCGTATTTTTGGAATCGGCATGTGTGTCGATTTATTGCGTGCGAAAAGGCGGGTTGTTACAAAACTGTTTAGTTTTGGAAAGATAGCAAATGGGTTAAGGATCATTTTTCTTAACTTGTAATTTCGGGATGAAATTCTTTTAAGGGAGGGAGTCTGTGACGACCCTAAATTTAGGACAATTTAAATTGAAAATATGTAATTGATTTTAAATATTTGGAAGTTATTTTAACTTGAATTTCAAAATTAATTATGAATTTGGCAATTTAATTGTTAAATTTAATTTATTGAAGTCGAATTATAATTTGAATCTTCAATTTTAAGTTGAAGAAAAATATTTCAAAGGCTTGTAAAATTCATATTGATAATACTGAAGATAATGGAAGTTTCAGAATTGAATTTGAAAGTGATTTGTTCAGTTTCGGATTATATCGTTTGAATCGATATTTAAAAATAGCCTTCCGGGGCACTATCTCGGAATTCGACGAAACCCGTTCCATAAGATCCAGAATATTGTATTTTTATCGGATTTCAAATTTCGTAGCATTTGTAGTGATAGTTTGGTCGTACGTTAAGTAAACGCGTTGAATTTATATCGAATTCAATTTAAATTTAAATTTGTATTTGGTCAACATCAGTTGATATTATATCTACATCAGTACTTTTCCTTTCCCCATCATAACTTTTCCCTATCATTATAGCTAGATGAAAGCACGCAAGGGATCTTTCTTCCTTTAATAATCACGTCATCTCCTTCTTATTCTTTCAGACAATTTCATTCATTTCAAATGAGAGAAAAATATATACGGCTGAGCCTTCTCTTGGAAGACAAAAACGAAAAAAAGTGATGAAAGAAAATATCAGAGTCTCGTTCAAACAGTTGAAAAAAGAAAAAATTGCCCGATATACATCTTCTCCCAATCCTTTTTCGTTCAAATTAAAAATGGCCAAGCGAAAATCAAATTTAAGTTCACACTCGCGTATTCGTTCTCCCGTCCGTTTTCAAAAATCACGAAAGCGAAATCAAGAAAAAAGGAAAAAAAAAGTCTCGTGAAATCTATCGCGATTCTGAATCGCGTGCCTGGGCTTCAAGCGCCCGGCATGAGGCCAGAGCGGGGGATGCGCTTGCGCGTGCACTAGGAACCGGGGAGGTTGGTGGTCATTCGTAGTTAGGGTTTCAGTCAACTTCAATCTAAGGCGTTAGGACTTGTTTCTTGGGATTCCATCGCGACCAGGCGAGGTATCGCGTACACGTGATGGCAAGGCCGGCGCGGTGCATGGGCGAGCGCGGCTGTAACAACCCGGGATTTTGTATCGATTAATTATCGTCATTAGACGATTTATTTCTGCCGGCTAATAGCTGGTTGTTGATGGAGTTTTTAAATCAGTGAAATTCCTTTCAAAAATTAGTTGAAATGTTTTGTGGGCTTTAATTGAATCTTGGCCCATGTTTTTAGATAGTGCTGTGATCATTTACTTGGCCACCACGAGTTCCTTTATTCATTCGCTTTCTTTCGCAACCCTAAGTAATCAAACGAACGAAGAAAAATAAAATAAAATAAATGGTGGCTGCTCGTTTTCGTTCGTTCCTCTTTTCGAAATTAGGGCATTGTAAAAATCGAAGGCGCCAACTCCTGCAGCTCGATCGAATGATGGTATCATCCTCACCTTGTCGATCGCCTATCTCTTTGAGTCGTTCAAGGCTGCTAGGGTTTCGTTTGGGTTCGCTCGATTTCTTGAGTGCTCGGCTTCGACTCTGAACAGTGGGATCTGCGCCCTTGAACAAAGGCGAGTGGTTTACCACTCACATCTAATTCATGTCATTTTTAATGATTTCTGGCTTGTTTAAAAATTCGTAATGTAACAAACGGGATATTTCGACTTCCTAAAATTCAACATCGATACTCACTTTATCGACTGCCGAGAAATCGAAGGCCAAAAACCCGAAATGTTATGGTTTAAGAAAAGAAAAAGAAAGAAGAAGAGAGAAGATAGAAAATAGAGAGAAAAGAAAATAGAAAAGAGAACAGAAAATTTAAAAGAGAGAGAGGAAAGATAATAGAAAACTTTTAAAATAGAAGAAAAAGAGAATAGAACGGAAAAGAAAAATAGAAGAAAATAGGACGGAACAGAAAGAAAACAACAGAACAACATCAGAATCTCACAATTCGCAGCGGAACAACATATAATAATAAATGAAAAATCATTAAACAAAGAACTATATCAGTTATTACATTTTATACATTATATTACATCATATCATCAGAGTGTACAACAACAACAAACAGTGCAGCGGAAAAAGAAATACTATATAAGTAATACGCCATGCCATCCAGCTTGCCTCCAGCAATTCAAGAATATCCAGAATATCCTGATAAACCTAACTCTTGACTGCCCGTGTGGAAATTGGTGGGCCCCCAGAGTTTAGGAAGGAAAACAATAAACTCCAAGTCAGTCATGTGACTGGTGTGAGAACTCAAAACAGTTTATTTATCTTTGAAAACAAAATAGAGGAATATTTTTAAATTCAATTCGCAATGCTTTTAAAAATGAGACTACCATAAGACCTCCTGCCACACACACAATGCAAACGCAGACTTGGAGAAGATTTCTCCTTATGATAGTCAAACATGCTTGATACGCATTAAAAAGAAGCATTTGATATTATTACTAGTGGATAGTGTAGAGAAAAATTCATTTCGAAAGTAGAATATAAATCTTAGCCAGCATAGGTACCATTATATTATGCCTACTAATAGCTACCATATTAGATGGCAGGTTCTACAACTAAAACCGTACAAGTCACGTATTGTTTCTTTGGATTTCCAACAAATGGTCAGGCCAAGGAACTTCCCATTGCCACATGAGAATGCCTCTGGAAAGACATCCCCGAGAACCAAACCGGAACTCTGCCAACACAAGGCCGGGTTACCCCTAACTGGGTAACTACTAACACGAGCACGCCATTCCCCAATCTTAAACGACCTTTCTCACGGGATCCCGAAAACCAACAACCACAAAGTAATAAATTCGTAGTAACCACATAGGTTAAATATCTGGGCTCCATACCATGATACCACCTCTATCCAGAAGGAAATGTACATACCCTAAAGGGAGCTACCCCTCATAACCTTGCCGCATCTTTCCTGTTTTGACCATTTCCGGGGTGTGAGGCTCGACGAAGTCACGTCCACAAAAACATACTTTATACAAAAGCCATGCCTTGGGTCAACAAATGATCAACACAATGATCACCAAGATAGACGATCAAATAAACGATCCTATCACAATAATCAACACAATGATCATTTACAGCAACACTCAGCATATCACATTACCAAATTGGGAATATATCGCTGATAACTTCAACTATATAACCTCTGAGCTCGTACGTCTCAGAGAAGGGTGTTAAGCTAAAAGAATAAATTCTTCGCCACCAACAGAAATATATTTGAAAGAAATCGGCTTTATATCTCAACTTGTAATGTCAGACACACAATCCATACAAGTCTGTTCCGGGCTCGGACAAAACCGAAGGCACTTACAAAGAAGTCCTTGCAATCCGAATATTCACAATCCTGATCGGATTCACCATCACATATGGAGAACTCAATACCGTAGCTACTCGGTGCAGAGTAAATTGACAGGTCATCCTATCGCTCTCGCAAATACCGGGTCTTCAACACCGATCTTCAAATGCAATTCATAACGACGTATCACATATTCGGAATGGGTTATACGACCCCATGGTCCTTTCCCGGTTAACCCGGATAGTGAGCGCTTATTAAAAAATAAGTGTGGCATTCACATTCAAACAAATCACATCAATTACCCATTCAAAGGGAAATATTGATAGTCGGTTATTGAACTATCACTGGATATGCACACATCACCAGTTTCCAAATAATTTTCCAAATTATTTATTTTCCAAAATATCTTCACTAGATATATAATTTTCAACACTTCAAAAATAAATCAATATTTATTTTTAAACCAATTTCACTTTCTTTTATAAATTCCTTAGTGAATACATTTCACAATATCTATTGATATACGTTTTCAATTATCCATTTTCAATTTATCTTCAAAAAGATGAATTCTAAATATCACTTCATATTGGAAAATAATTCCATACTTATTTAATAAGTAATTCACAAATTTTATTTATTTTCAACACTTGGAAAATATTCAATATACTTAAATCGAAATTAAGTATATATTTCATTCTTTAAGGAAATCATTCTCTTAAACATATTTATTTGGGCCAAAACGAATGTTACGTAAAACATCATTACGACAACCCAAATTCACTAGTATAGGGATTCGAAATTAAAATAGATATATAAATCCCAATACTATTCAAAACATTTCCTTTTGGAAATCATTTACTATAACAACAGTGTTATAGTCCACCATTTCCTTTTATTTCTCGAAAACGTCTATTTCAACAATCAATGTTGAAATCTATGGTTTCGAATCTCAACACATTTTAAAACATCGTTAGATCGTTTTAATTCAATTTAAACATCTCATTCAAACATTTTCTTTAACATATTATTCACTATTCAAAAACGTGAATATTCTTTGTTAACAAATTTCATCCTTTTATTCATTTTATTTCAAAGGATTATTCACAGTTCAAAAACGTGAATATAATTCCATTAATAGGTTTCAGCAATTTACTTATCAAAATAAGTCGTTTGCGAATTTATAAAACAACGTTTATAAATTCCATTTCTATTTATTTTATAAAAACTTCTTTTTATAAATTCCTTTATTAACCTATTCCAGTTTATAACTCAATTATAAACTAAAAGTTCATATTATAAGTCAAATGCTTATAAAACGATTATCTTACAAAATCGTTCCTCTAAAGACTTTCCAAACCATAAATCTTATAACTTATAAGATTCATTTATTTAACCAAATCTATTCTTCAAATAACTTCACAAATTTATAAATCTTACTATTTATAAATTTCATTTATAACTTCACCATTTTTAATTTTATAAATTCCATTCATTTACAAAATTCATTTTCACTTCATTCAAACACTTATAAAAACTCGTTTTATAATGTCAATATTTCAATTTATAAATATCCATTTATAAATCTCTTAATATAAATCAATTTATATTATTCTTTTAAAACGTCTTCAAATTCCTTTAAAATTTCACCATTTTGATTTATAAAATAATTAAATTTTATATATCCTATATTTAAACTTTTCACAATTATTTCAGAAATCCCAATTTAACTATTTTATAAAGTCATTAATTCCTTATTTTCAAAAAAAATCAGCTTTTAACTATATTTCTTAAAATCATAATTTTTATAACATTAAAAATTATAACGTTTATTTATATAAATGGATCAATTCCAAAAATATTTTATATTTTCAAACATCACTTTAAAAATCATTTTAAAATCCCAAATTTTGGGTCCAATGATGCTACACACCAAATAGTCAATCACGACTACAACGATATCATATATCAATATGAGAATCCATCAAATATCAAAATATCTGAGATCAAATAAAAAATGTTGAGGAATCCAGTTGGATCCCTCCAACCTGTTTTCCTGCATCCACAAACATTAGCACAATACCAATTTCGCTCGAGTACGAAATTATCGCGGTATATGTTTTTAATAAATATTATCCGCTTAATAACGGCGCAATAGGGTCTCATCCGCTAAAAAATGCGGGGAATCAACAACTGCAATATATACACATGCCAATATATATATTGATATTATATATAATACCAATTTCACTGTTTATGAAATATTCGTGGTATATGTTTTTAATAAATAACATCCGCTTACTAACGGCGTATAATGTCTATTTTAACAATCAATAGATATTCATCAACATTCAAACATGCATTCAAATATTTTAAATCTAACTATTTAAAATAAAATCGAAACTGATTCGATTGAGTGAGAAATTCTCACCTTGGTTTTAAATTCCGTTTTAGCGATTTATTTCGAATAAAATTAAACGGACGTTTAATTTTACCCAAAATTCTCACTAACTCCAATCGACTCCAAACAAACTCCATCGCGTAGTGCTCGTCCATACGATTCCAACGCAACTGGTTTCGCGCGTTTTCGACCTCGTATGAAAAAGTTATGAATTATTGAAGTTTGTACACGATTTAAATAACGTAATCAACATAAATTAAAAATTAAAACCCACATCCATCATCCACCTTCCATTCCTTCTCAAGCAAATCTGGGCCATCCCCCCTTTCTTCCCTCTCCCTTCGTTCCATCTACAGAACACACGAAGAGGCCGAACCCATTACAACCATTTAGGGTTAAATAATTCTTCCTCCACGACGATCTATAGCACGATCAATGACCTCCATCACGTAGCCCATAACACCAGCTACCCACGGCCACCACCATGCCAAGCTCGGTCACCATATATGCCTCGAAACGCGCGCGCAAATCCCAGGCGTCGGCCCCCCATTTCTCCCCCTCCGATGCTCCAAACACGATCAACTCCGTATGGATCTGAAGCCCTCTCCATCCTCTACAACCTTGCAGTTGAACACTTCGCCTAATTGTCGATGGATTGTGAGTGATTGAGGGAGGAAGTGGAGATAATTTCTGGCCATCCATTTGTTAGGTGGCGGCTAGGGCTTTAGTATTAGGTTTTTATTTTATTTTTTTTATTTGTGAAGGGTGGTGCATATTTATAGAGAAAATTCGAACACTATTCATCCGGAAATTCCAAACTCCGATTTACGCGCCGTAACCAGCGTTTCTAGGGTTTACCCCGCGTTCCGGACACAATGGAACAGGTTTCAGAAGCTAATTCGGACATCTGTGCGAGTTATGGCTATAAACGCTCAATTTGAATTAAACCGATTTAAGCGATTTTCTAGTCGTTTTAATTTGTACCGGACAAACGGTAAATCCAATTGACTTGAAATTTGAAACCTTACAATAATATCACATTACGGATCTGATGAAACTGGTTTCGTCTAAATCCGAGACTTTTTTAAAAATGGCTATTTTCACTCGTCAAATTTAAATTAAAAATAATTCGATGCGTTTCGAGCTGCCACGATCAAACGATAGCTCCGATTGACACGAAAATTGAAATCCGGTAATAACTAACTATTACGGATCCAATGGAACTGGTTTCGTTCAATTCTGAGACTGTTCAAAAATTGACTATTTTCACTAGTCGATTTTAATATTAAAATATTCAATTTTCACAATTTAACTCTTAATTCGATTTTAAAAGTTCTAAAATATCATTCTAACTTCCATATGATAAAATAAAATTTTACAAATCATTTTCAATCATATTTAACTATATTTTCAATTATTTCCATAATTTAACTTATTAAATTATCGATTTAAAAATCCAATTAAATCCAATAATTCAAATAAAAATTTATTTGACTTATAAATTCACTTATTAATATTTAAAATTAATTAAATATTCAAATTTTAATTTCTAAAAATTCTGGGTCGTTACAATCTTCCCCCCTTAAAAGAATTTCGTCCTCGAAATTAACAAGTAAGAAAAGTTATAGAATTTATTAACTTTCCCAAAATTCATAGTTAAACTTCTTACAATAACTTACTAAATTTTCAAATCATACTTAGTTATCTTTTCAAAAACAACTACTATTGTTTAACTTTCAATTCCAAATCAAAGTTAAAGTTTTCAAAATTTTCCAATTTTCTCAAAAATTTTCTAACGCCTTAAATTTTCGGAAAAATTCGCCATAGTCTCCTTTGCGCGGCTCGATCCGAAAAAAAATGACAGTATATATATCACAAATATACATCTCATCAAGTAATGAGGCATCCCGCAGGGAAAAAATGTAAAAGTACGATATTTAATCCGAGATATGTACCTTATATTTTATTAGCAAGCATATACGGCTAATATAGCGCAAAAGCGAGCTCCAAATGCGAAGCAAACGCGATCCGCACCTACTAATCACTCAACAAACAACATGAGAACATGCATATAGACAATAGTATCAATATACAACATATAGTAACATAATAACTATATATGTCAACATAGCAAATGCATTCAATAGCAATGTATATTCAACCATCAACCAACTATCATCCATAACCAAATCAATATTCATTCATATTCTTATTAATATTCAATGAATTGTGTTTTTCAATTTAATCACATTTGATTCATTACCAGTGGATGTTCTTACTAACATTTATTTTCAATTAGTTTATATCCACTAATTCATATTCAAGTTGGTTCACTTCCAATTTAAATTCAATTCTATTCAAATTTATTTACTTCTAATTTGAATTCAATTACTTTAGCTTCCAATTTCATTAACACTCAATGAATTATTTACAATCAATCAACTAACAATCATATAACAACCAATGTATATCAATTACAACCAAATTCCTTTGCTTATCAATTGGTTTAATTTAATTGATTTTTTTTATTCAACTATTCAACTTCTAATAACATTAGATTTTAATGAATTACACTTCCATTCATTATTTCATATCAACTAAATTCACATTCAATTGATTAATTCAATTCAATTTCCAATTCATTTATATAACTCAAGTTCACACTTATCACTTAACTTTATTAATTTACTTTGATACCCAAAGTCAATTCCATTCAATAACACTTAAGTTATATTCCATTTAACTTTAAATTCATCTTCACTTACAACTCATATTCATAAATATATTCATATAGTTTCACTTCTTATATATATAAGTTTATTTCACAATTGTAAATCACTTTAATTATAATTCAATTCTTATAATTCTTTTGCTTATACAATTCTTCTTTTATTTAGATTATTCAAACAACTAAACAATCAACTTATATACACTTTAATAATTCTGAAAAATTATTTCTTTATATATAAAATATAATCAAGTAAAATTATTTCATTTACCCAATTTAAAACAATACTGTGCCGAATTGTTCTATTCAAGTGTTTAGAAACCCCTTCGATTCAGTTTCGAAGCTGCGCCGACGAAGGTTCATATACCACTCAACAAACCAATCATCACAATATAAAACAATTTTATATATTCACTATCAAATACGCTCTCATAGCTATTATTACACTCAAACTCATTCTAGAGTACTGCTGACTCTATCTCTAATGAGTAATACCCAACAGAACCATGGTTGTCGGTTAACCATAAGCTCTGATACCAAATGTAACAAACGGGATATTTCGACTTCCGAAAATTCAACATCGATACTCACTTTATCGACTGCCGAGAAATCGAAGGCCAAAAACCCGAAATGTTATGGTTTAAGAAAAGAAAAAGAAAGAAGAAGGGAGAAGATAGAAAATAGAGAGAAAAGAAAATAGAAAAGAGAACAGAAAATTTAGAAGAGAGAGAGGAAAGATAATAGAAAAATTTTAAAATAGAAGAAAAAGAGAATAGAACGGAAAAGAAAAATAGAAGAAAATAGGACGGAACAGAAAGAAAACAACAGAACAACATCAGAATCTCACAATTCGCAGCGGAACAACATATAATAATAAATGAAAAATCTTTAAACAAAGAACTATATCAGTTATTACATTTTATACATTATATTACATCATATCATCAGAGTGTACAACAACAACAAACAGTGCAGCGGAAAAAGAAATACTATATAAGTAATACGCCATGCCATCCAGCTTGCCTCCAGCAATTCCAGAATATCCAGAATATCCTGATAAACCTAACTCTTGACTGCCCGTGTGGAAATTGGTGGGCACCCAGAGTTTAGGAAGGAAAACAATAAACTCCAAGTCAGTCATGTGACTGGTGTGAGAACTCAAAACAGTTTATTTATCTTTGAAAACAAAATAGATGAATATTTTTAAATTCAATTCGCAATGCTTTTAAAAATGAGACTACCATAAGACCTCCTGCCACACACACAATGCAAACGCAGACTTGGAGAAGATTTCTCCTTATGATAGTCAAACATGCTTGATACGCATTAAAAAGAAGCATTTGATATTATTACTAGTGCATAGTGTAGAGAAAAATTCATTTCGAAAGTAGAATATAAATCTTAGCCAGCATAGGTACCATTATATTATGCCTACTAATAGCTACCATATAGATGGCAGGTTCTACAACTAAAACCGTACAAGTCACGTATTGTTTCTTTGGATTTCCAACAAATGGTCAGGCCAAGGAACTTCCCATTGCCACATGAGAATGCCTCTGGAAAGACATCCCCGAGAACCAAACTGGAACTCTGCCAACACAAGGCCGGGTTACCCCTAACTGGGTAACTACTGACACGAGCACGCCATTCCCCGATCGTAAACGACCTTTCTCACGGGATCCCGAAAACCAACAACCACAAAGTAATAAATTCGTAGTAACAACATAGGTTAAATATATGGGCTCCATACCATGATACCACCTCTATCCAGAAGGAAATGTACATACCCTAAAGGGAGCTACCCCTCATAACCTTGCCGCATCTTTCCTGTTTTGACCATTTCCGGGGTGTGAGGCTCGACGAAGTCACGTCCACAAAAACATACTTTATACAAAAGCCATGCTTTGGGTCAACAAATGATCAACACAATGATCACCAAGATAGACGATCAAATAAACGATCCTATCACAATAATCAACACAATGATCATTTACAGCAACACTCAGCATGTCACATTACCAAATTGGGAATATATCGCTGATAACTTCAACTATATAACCTCTGAGCTCGTACGTCTCAGAGAAGGGTGTTAAGCTAAAAGAATAAATTCTTCGCCACCAACAGAAATATATTTGAAAGAAATCGGCTTTATATCTCAACTTGTAATGTCAGACACACAATCCATACAAGTCTGTTCCGGGCTCGGACAAAACCGAAGGCACTTACAAAGAAGTCCTTGCAATCCGAATATTCACAATCCTGATCGGATTCACCATCACATATGGAGAACTCAATACCGTAGCTACTCGGTGCAGAGTAAATTGACAGGTCATCCTATCGCTCTCGCAAATACCGGGTCTTCAACACCGATCTTCAAATGCAATTCATAACGACGTATCACATATTCGGAATGGGTTATACGACCCCATGGTCCTTTCCCGGTTAACCCGGATAGTGAGCGCTTATTAAAAAATAAGTGTGGCATTCACATTCAAACAAATCACATCAATTACCCATTCAAAGGGAAATATTGATAGTCGGTTATTGAACAATCACTGGATATGCACACATCACCAGTTTCCAAATAATTTTCCAAATTATTTATTTTCCAAAATATCTTCACTAGATATATAATTTTCAACACTTCAAAAATAAATCAATATTTATTTTTAAACCAATTTCACTTTCTTTTATAAATTCCTTAGTGAATACATTTCACAATATCTATTGATATACGTTTTCAATTATCCATTTTCAATTTATCTTCAAAAAGATGAATTCTAAATATCACTTCATATTGGAAAACAATTCCATACTTATTTAATAAGTAATTCACAAATTTTATTTATTTTCAACACTTGGAAAATATTCAATATACTTAAATCGAAATTAAGTATATATTTCATTCTTTAAGGAAATCATTCTCTTAAACATATTTATTTGGGCCAAAACGAATGTTACGTAAAACATCGTTACGACAACCCAAATTCACTAGTATAGGGATTAGAAATTAAAATAGATATAAAAATCCCAATACTATTCAAAACATTTCCTTTCGGAAATCATTTACTATAACAACAGTGTTATAGTCCACCATTTCCTTTTATTTCTCGAAAACGTCTATTACAACAATCAATGTTGAAATCTATGGTTTCGAATCTCAACACATTTTAAAACATCG
This sequence comes from Allium cepa, assembly GCA_030765085.1. Taxonomy (NCBI): domain Eukaryota; kingdom Viridiplantae; phylum Streptophyta; class Magnoliopsida; order Asparagales; family Amaryllidaceae; genus Allium; species Allium cepa. The sequence continues at coordinate 74,760,294 of CM060945.1, forward strand.
TTAGATCGTTTTAATTCAATTTAAACATCTCATTCAAACATTTTCTTTAACATATTATTCACTATTCAAAAACGTGAATATTCTTTGTTAACAAATTTCATCCTTTTATTCATTTTATTTCAAAGGATTATTCACAGTTCAAAAACGTGAATATAATTCCATTAATAGGTTTCAGCAATTTACTTATCAAAATAAGTCGTTTGCGAATTTATAAAACAACGTTTATAAATTCCATTTCTATTTATTTTATAAAAACTTCTTTTTATAAATTCCTTTATTAACCTATTCCAGTTTATAACTCAATTATAAACTAAAAGTTCATATTATAAGTCAAATGCTTATAAAACGATTATCTTACAAAATCTTTCCTCTAAAGACTTTCCAAACCATAAATCTTATAACTTATAAGATTCATTTATTTAACCAAATCTATTCTTCAAATAACTTCACAAATTTATAAATCTTACTATTTATAAATTTCATTTATAACTTCACCATTTTTAATTTTATAAATTCCATTCATTTACAAAATTCATTTTCACTTCATTCAAACACTTATAAAAACTCGTTTTATAATGTCAATATTTCAATTTATAAATATCCATTTATAAATCTCTTAATATAAATCAATTTATATTATTCTTTTAAAACGTCTTCAAATTCCTTTAAAATTTCACCATTTTGATTTATAAAATAATTAAATTTTATATATCCTATATTTAAACTTTTCACAATTATTTCAGAAATCCCAATTTAACTATTTTATAAAGTCATTAATTCCTTATTTTCAAAAAAAATCAGCTTTTAACTATATTTCTTAAAATCATAATTTTTATAAAATTAAAAATTATAATGTTTATTTATATAAATGGATCAATTCCAAAAATATTTTATATTTTCAAACATCACTTTAAAAATCATTTTAAAATCCCAAAATTTGGGTCCAATGATGCTACACACCAAATAGTCAATCACGACTACAACGATATCATATATCAATATGAAAATCCATCAAATATCAAAATATCTGAGATCAAATAAAAAATGTTGAGGAATCCAGTTGGATCCCTCCAACCTGTTTTCCTGCATCCACAAACATTAGCACAATACCAATTTCGCTCGAGTACGAAATTATCGCGGTATATGTTTTTAATAAATATTATCCGCTTAATAACGGCGCAATAGGGTCTCATCCGCTAAAAAATGCGGGGAATCAACAACTGAAATATATACATATGCCAATATATATATATTGATATTATATATAATACCAATTTCACTGTTTATGAAATATTCGCGGTATATGTTTTTAATAAAAAACATCCGCTTACTAATGGCGTATAATGTCTATTTTAACAATCAATAGATATTCATCAACATTCAAACATGCATTCAAATATTTTAAATCTAACTATTTAAAATAAAATCGAAACTGATTCGATTGAGTGAGAAATTCTCACCTTGGTTTTAAATTCCGTTTTAGCGATTTATTTCGAATAAAATTAAACGGACGTTTAATTTTACCCAAAATTCTCACTAACTCCAATTGACTCCAAACCAACTCCATCGCGTAGTGCTCGTCCATACAATTCCAACGCAACTGGTTTCGCGCGTTTTCGACCTCGTATGAAAAAGTTATGAATTATTGAAGTTTGTACACGATTTAAATAACATAATCAACATAAATTAAAAATTAAAACCCACATCCATCATCCACCGTCCATTCCTTCTCAAGCAAATCTGGGCCATCCCCCCTTTCTTCCCGCTCCCTTCGTTCCATCTACAGAACACACGAAGAGGCCGAACCCATTACAACCATTTAGGGTTAAATAATTCTTCCTCCACGACGATCTATAGCACGATCAATGACCTCCATCACGTAGCCCATAACACCAGCTACCCACGGCCACCACCATGCCAAGCTCGGTCACCATATATGCCTCGAAACGCGCGTGCAAATCCCAGGCGTCGGCCCCCCATTTCTCCCCCTCCGATGCTCCAAACACGATCAACTCCGTATGGATCTGAAGCCCTCTCCATCCTCTACAACCTTGCAGTTGAACACTTCGCCTAATTGTCGATGGATTGTGAGTGATTGAGGAAGGAAGTGGAGATAATTTCTGGCCATCCATTTGTTAGGTGGCGGCTAGGGTTTTAGTATTAGGTTTTTATTTTATTTTTTTATTTGTGAAGGGTGGTGCATATTTATAGAGAAAATTCGAACACTATTCATTCGGAAATTCCGAACTCCGATTTACGCGCCGTAACCAGCGTTTCTAAGGTTTACCCCGCGTTCCGGACACAATGGAACAGGTTTCGGAAGCTCATTCGGATATCTGTGCGAGTTATGGCTATAAACGCTCAATTTGAATTAAACCGATTTAAGCGATTTTCTAGGCGTTTTAATTTGTACCGAACAAACGGTAAATCCAATTGACTTGAAATTTGAAACCTTACAATAATATCACATTACGGATCCGATGAAACTGGTTTCGTCGAAATCCGAGACTTTTTGAAAAATGGCTATTTTCACTCGTCAAATTTAAATTAAAAATAATTCGATGCGTTTCGAGCTGCCACGATCAAACGATAGCTCCGATTGACACGAAAATTGAAATCCGGTAATAACTAACTATTACGGATCAAATGGAACTTGTTTCTTTCAATTCTGAGACTGTTCAAAATTTGACTATTTTCACTAGTCGATTTTAATATTAAAATATTCAATTTTCACAATTTAACTCTTAATTCGATTTTAAAAGTTCTAAAATATCATTCTAACTTCCATATGATAAAATAAAATTTTACAAATCATTTTCAATCATATTTAACTATATTTTCAATTATTTCCATAATTTAACTTATTAAATTATCGATTTAAAAATCCAAAATCCAATAATTCAAATAAAAATTTATTTGACTTATAAATTCACTTATTAATATTTAAAATTAATTAAATATTCAAATTTTAATTTCTAAAAATTCTGGGTCGTTACACGTAACTTTTGTGTTTGATTATTTGAAATTGTCGACTGGATATCTCGGCCATTCGATTTTGCTATATTTGATGATTTCTGACTTCGTTCTCCGATTTCATGAAGTTTGATGGTTTCAGCTTTCACCTGATTTTATGATGTAGTATTTGTATGACTTTCGACTTGTTCATAAACGTATATACTTGATTTTTCTTGGTCGACTCGGCTTAAAATACTCGGCTTTGAAATTGTGATGATAAACTATGTTTCCGTGATTTTCTCTGACTTGATAAGATTGTATCCTTCCACGGCTTGACTCTCCGATGTTTCTTCTGTTGACTTTGACTTGTTTACTTCGGCATTGACTCTGGTTGTTGCTGCATTCATGGTTTTGCTTCGACCACTGTCTTGCATTTTTTGCTTGAGTACTGGGTTGCTCCAACTCTCCCTGTACTCAGTGTTGTGCTCATAGCACCGAGCTTTATATATTTTGTAAATGGTTTTATTCATTTGATTTGATTTTATGTGGCCCCTGTGTACTTCGGCTCTGGCCATCTTTGTGTTCATCCTTGAGCATCGACTGGTCTTTGATCTTTTGTATCACTGAGTCATTCATACATGTTGTCCATGCCTTTTTGAGTCCTTGGGTCTTCTGCATTGTTCATGTGCATTTTCATTTAAGTTGCAATCTCCGGTTATTGTTTCCTTGAACTGTTGCATTCATGTTCATGACATTAGCTTGCATTATTCGCAACTGCATATACGTTTGGGTGGTCATGCTAGTGACCAATCATTTTGTTGCATTGGGAAGTACTTCACTGTGTTCATCTGCATTGTCCACTTTGACCACTGTCCAGTTTTACAACTGCATCTCATATTGTTGCAATTGTGTTGTCTTTGAGTTTCAGACCCTATATGTGTGTTCATGAATGTTTGCATCGATGTACATGCATTTGCCACTGTTTATTTGATAGTGTACTGACTGAAGCTCGAGTTGCATTCATTTGCTTGACCCTTGTATTTCATTCATACTGTTGCTCCACTCTTTTGTCTAGTATTTGAATTTAAAGTTTTCTTAGTAAACTTGGTTCATACCATGGTTCTTCTGATGCATATTGCCTGACCATTCAGTTTGCATACATATTGATCATGTTCACTGTGTATATGCACAGTTTCATACATGTGCCATTTCATTTTCTTCTCTGGTCTGTTGGCACTGTTGTATTATGATTTGTACATTAAGTTGTACGTATGTGCATCTGTATCCTCATTTATATGATATCTCTGTTTGTCTTGTTCCATTTATGGCTTCTGTGCATACTATGATCTGCCATGCTTCTGTTTTATAGTACCTTGTACTTGTTTTTGAGCATTGCTGAGTCTTTGCCTTGTACTGTCCAGTTGAGTTCATTGCTGAGTTGTGTTTTACTTTGTCTCTGATCTTTTGGTCATGTTGCCTTCAGTTGCTTGTATTTATGTACTTGCTCGGCCTGTAGCTCAAAGTTGCTACCTCTGATCAATTTATTGAGCTTGTACACTTTTATTGCACCTGTGTTGAATCCAGTTTAAGACTCGGGTTTGACCTTGTGCTCGGGTGAGAACTTTCATTCTGCATTTCCTGATTTTTTTACATATTTCATATGCTGTATTGGCGAGGCAGTGCACACAAGTGTGTACTGCAGCCAAAACAGAATTGACATTTTAAATTGATATTTCAATTGCTGGATTTGTTTCGTGTTGTCAATTCAATAATTTGAAATTGTATTTTGAGTGGTTTAATTTGATTATTTTGTTGTTAATTGCCGTTTTGGCAATTCTGTTGCTTTCTAAATTATCTTTACTGATAATCTTTTCATTTATCTTTGTTGATATTTTGAATCTGCTGATTTGTAGTTTAACACTGTTAAGTGTTATATTTATCATTATCCAACTTCTTATTAAAGGATTGGATATACGAGATTTTAGTGAATGTCGTCTATTTGACTATTTATTTATTATTGCTTCTGTGCATTAATAACTGATTTTGAATTAGACCGACCCATGTATTATTTTCTTTTGAATTTAATACTCGGGTCAGACCGAGTTATTTCAGGTTGTAGATATCTTGCTTTGGGTTGCTGCTAGAGCTATGAAGTCTTTTCATACCTTTTGGAGTAGTCGTGTCATAGTATACGAGGATATGTATTTATGTATATTATATACGATAATGTACTTGTATACGTAACTTCCAGAGTCGACAGTTGTTGTTGTATCATATGTATTGTATCACATGTATTGTAACTGACATCAGTTATTATATATGTGAGACTTCTTGTTTTATCTGTGTTCTGCATTTATATTATCTGTGTTATTATATCTATTGTCCTAAGCTATTATGAACCATCGTAGTTTCATTTTATACTGGAATTGTGTAACAACCCGCATATTTGTCGATTTATATTTAAATATTTTATTTAAATATTTTATCGTTAATCGGATTTTGATCCAAAAAACTATGTTTTGCAAACGGTCAAATTAGGACTCGAGACCACTCCCATTGAGTTCGAAATGCCGTTTAAAACTTTTTAAGTATAAACATCGATATGTTTGGAGATAGTGAAATTTCACTAACTTTTCCCGCTTTGGACTTTGGGTTAGATTAGCTATTATAACTCAAGCCCAAACCCACTTCCTTCTTATCACTCCTTATAAATTTCCTAACAACCAAGCTTTTGCATTAATGGTCAGTGGAAGAGGAAATTAAAACTCCAAGCCTAGGTTTCTACTTTAAATCCATCATTCAACTCCAAAATCAAAGTGATGACATTAGATTCTAGCTTGTAGTTGCTTCTCCAATTATTCAAGCTCCTTCTTCATTGAATTTGTGTAAAGGTGAGATTTTTATCTCATAATTCTAGCCTATAACTATATTGGACTGTTGGGAATGATTCCCAATCACATTTGCATGCACATTTGCATTTGGTTTGGATTGGATTGGCGAAAAAACTTAGTGTTTTGGTGAATTTTCTGCACTTCGGTCGTTATGGCCGTTATTCCACGTTCGGAGTTTGGTCGCTCGCGATTTAGCACTTAGGTCGCTCGTGTGTTAACACCCTAGGTCGCACTGCCTTGAAATGAAGCTTCGGAGTTAGGTCGCAGGGTCTTAAGTCGTAGGGCCTGGTGTGTGGCGATAGGTCGTTTTTTCGAGCATAGGTCGTAGGTCGCTCGGTCTCCATTGGGCCGCTAGGTCGTTCGTTTATTTAAGCCGCTCCATGATCCTACTTTCAACCCCTTCGCCCTTAGGTCGTTAGAACTTAAGCCGTGAGCTTTTAGGTCGCTCCACCGATTACTTCACTAGGTCGCTTGACCACTAGGTCGCTGGACCCCTTTTCTCTTTTAGGCCGCATAACTTTTAGGTCGCGTGACCTTGTACTTGACTTAGGTCGTTAGTTCGTAAGACCTTAGGTCGTATACCCTATAGGTCGCTCTCCTATTTAAACCGATAGGTCGTTGGACCGTGTACCCCGCTAGGTCGCATTACCTCGTTGTGACCTTAGGTCGCTCGCTACCTGGGTCGCAATCCAATAGGTCGTTCGCGTTTATGTCGCTCGTCCTCATTTCCCTTTTTAGGTCGCTTGACCTTAAAGTCACTAGGTCGTGTGATCTCTTCTCCCTATAGGTCGTTGGCCTATAAATCATTTGGTCGCCTGACCTTATAACACGCTATGTCGTGGACCTTTAACACGATAGGTCGTTCGACCTATTTAACTTAGGTCGTTCCATTTCTTGTTATCTCGGCCACGTTTGGTCGTTGGGGAACTTCCACTTTGATGATTTTTGAGCTGATTTCCTTGGATTTTATTCACATCTTCGAATGTGATCTTTGAGATGGATTGTTTCTACAGTCGCTTCTGTGATTTGTCACTTTAAAAAGATAAAGGTTTCAATATTAGTAGTAAATATCAAAACTTTTACAAAAAAATGATTTCAACTCTATTGTCAATACCAGAGCCCTTTTCCTTAACCCGTTTTCCAATCTACTAGTATATACAAATCTTTACCTCATTCGGTTGAGAAATCTAATTAAACGGCTTAGTAAAACAAGGGGTATGAAACGCTTGCGTTTGCTTCGTCGGTTAATTCTTGGACTTGTTCGATTGAACCTCTAGTGACAATTTTTAGTGAAGATCTACAGTTGGTTCGTAAATATTTAAGTTAAGCTAGTGGTTATGGGACATGAAGCTAAACTTTTATATTCACTAACTTAGTGTAATTGTCACCTCTCGTTGATCATGACGATCATTTTTATGATTTAGACTAGCAATTATGCGATGTCTCTTTGTTTGCAAGGTTAGACTAGACCTCCTTGGTGTGATTCCGACTCACACATATCTTTTTGTCCGCGAGGTTAGTCTGGACACCATTTGTGTGATTCCACTCACACATACCTTTTTGTTTGCGAGGTTAGACTAGACACCATTTGTGTGATTCCACTCACACATACCATTTTGATTTTTTTTGGTTAGTCTAGACCTCATCTGTGTGATTCCGACACACACATATGGGGTAGCTCCACATGGTCTTCGGACCGTCATGTGATAGGCCTCTTTCCCTTTTTATGATTTATGGATTTCTTGTGTTGATTTCTGGAAATTTTATGCTTCACCTATTTTCGTGGTGTGTCGTTGACTTGTTATGTGTACAAGTTTAGGGTATGATGCCCTCTTTGGATCTTTGAGAAGATTCTTGTGATATTGATTTATCTCTTATTGATGTTCATTTACATACTTATGATAGTATGTCATTATGGTTATCATATGATTATGCCATACTTATTATTCTATATCATGTCATATGATATTTATAGCTAGACTGATTTGTTTATTATTTTCTTATAAATAATACTCGGGTCAGAGCGAGATGTTACAGGTGCTTCTGCTTGACATCTCCCCCAGTGATATACTACTCAGACTTTTGGCTAACTGTTTAGATTAGCAGTTTTTGGTATTTACACTTGAGATATAGACTCATAGTTGTATTCTTTTGTATAGCACGTGTTGCTATTCTTTTGTACTAATGTGGATCTTTCTGACCACTACTCTGATGTACACTTTCATGTGTTAATTATATATTCCTATCTTTTTCTGCCTTTGTGATATGGATGTCTGTGACAGATTGTGTTATGCATATTTCTATATTTGTTTCCGAAGATTATTTATAGCCACCGTGTGATAGCTTTGAGTTTGTATCGGTATGTCGGACTTTCCTCTTTAAATGAAATGCATGCTATACTATCTGACATATCGGTACTCGCACAAAGAAGTTACATGGATGATCGCTCCTCCACAGCCTTATTTTCCGCGCTAGTTGACAGCACTACACTGTAATGTTCTTGGATAGCGTGGGCCTAGAGGTGGGGCGTCACAGCTTGGTATCAGAGCCAAACTTCGGAGCAATGTAGAATAACTTAACAAGGATTATCGTCCTAAGTCCACATTAGGAGTTATGCCTTAGGATTAATTCGAGTCGTTGAACCGATTTATCCTATATCCTATATGATTCCTTGTTCTATCTATCAAGATTTCTTGATATTTATTTGGTGAATAACCTTCTTCTTCCTCTTCTTTCTTTCTTAAGGAAGAGAAATGGTTAGACCTGGTCGCCCCAGAGCCGGACCTCTAGTGCTCCATCCCAAGATGGAGTTTTTATGACTGCTCAACAGCTCCTTGATTTAGTAGCGAATGCTCAAGCAGCTGGAGCTAATCCAGAACCTACTCACCCAAGGTCTCGATTTGCACGCTTGTGCAGCGATTATACCAATTTGGGTGGGAATCCATTCAAAGGTTCCGAACCTATTATCGAGGTTCAAGCTTGGTTAAGATCATGCGATCGAATCTTTTCTCGCATGAATCTTGTCGATCTTCACCGTGTTCAGGTGGCTTCCAGTATGCTCCAAGAGAGGGCATTGGACTTGTATGAACTTCTTATTTCAGAAGTCAATGAAGCGGATCTCACCTGGATGCAATTCCGGGAAGGCTTCGATTTAAAGTTTGTACCAAAAGCAGAGATAGTAACTCTGGCTCGATGGTTTATAGACCTTGTGCAAGGTGAGTCCTCTGTGACTGATTACGTCACAGCCTTCGAGTATTTGTCGATTTTATATTTAAATATTTTATTTAAATATTTTATCGTTAATCGGATTTTGATCCGAAAAGCTACTTTTTGGAAACGGTCAAATTAGGACTCGAGACCGCTCCCATTGAGTTTGAAATGCCGTTTACAACTTTTTAAGAATGAACATCGATATGTTTGGAGATAGTGAAATTTCACTAACTTTTTCCGCTTTGGACTTTGGGTTAGATTAGCCATTATAACTCAAGCCCAAACCCCCTTCCTTCTTCTCACTCCTCATAAATTTCCTAACAACCAAGCTTTTGCATTAATGGTGAGTGGAAGAGGAAATTAAAACTCCAAGCCTAGGTTTCAACTTTAAATCCATCATTCACTCCAAAATCAAAGTGAAGACATTGGATTATAGCTTGTAGTTGCTTCTCCATTGATTCAAGCTCCTTCTTCATTGAATTTGTGCAAAGGTGAAATTTTTATCTCACAATTCTAGCCTATAACTATATTGGACTGTTGGGAAAGATTCCCTATCACATTTGCATGCACATTTGCATTTGGTTTGGATTGGATTGGCGAAATAACTCCTATTTTTAGCGTTTTGGTGAATTTTCTGCACTTAGGTCATTCTGGCCATTATTCCACGTTCGGAGTTAGGTCGCTCGCGAGTTAGCACTTAGGTCGCTCGCGTGTTAACACCCTAGGTCGCACTGCCTTGAAATGAAGCTTCGGAGTTAGGTCGCAGGGTCTTAGGTCGTAGGGCCTGGTGTGTGGCGATAGCTCATTTTTTCGAGCATAGGTCGTAGGTCGCTCGGCCAGCGTTGGGCCGCTAGGTCGCTCGCTTTATTTAAGCCGCTCCATGATCCTACTTTCAACCCCTTCGCCCTTAGGTCGTTAGACCTTAAGCCGTGAGCTTTTAGGTCGCTCCATCGATTACTTCACTAGGTCGCTGGCCCCTTTTCTCATTAAGGTCGCGTAACTTTTAGGTCGCGTGACCTTGTACTTGACTTAGGTCGTTAGGTCGTAAGACCTTAGGTCATATACCCTATAGGTCGCTCTCCTATTTAAACCGTTAGGTGGTTGTTCCGTGTACCCCGCTAGGTCGCATTACCTCGTTGCGACCTTAGGTTGCTCGCTACCTGGGTCGCAATCCAATAGGTCGTTCGCGTTTATGTCGCTCGTCCTCATTTCCATTTTTAGATCGCTTGACCTTAAAGTCACTAGGTCGTGTGACCTCTTCTCCCTATAGGTCGTTGTCCTTTAAACCATTAGGTCGCCTAACCTTATAACACGCTATGTTGTGGACCTTTAACACAATAGGTCGTTCGACCTATTTAACTTAGGTCATTCCATTTCTTGTTATCTCGACCACGTTTGATCGTTGGGGAACATTCACATTGATGCTTTTTGAGCTGATTTCCTTGGATTTTATTCACATCTTCGAATGTGATCTTTGAGATGGATTGTTTCTACAGTCGCTTCTGTGATTTGTCACTTTAAAAAGATAAAGGTTTCAATATTAGTAGTAAATATCAAAACTTTTACAGCAAAATGATTTCAACTCTATTTTCAACACCAAGGCCCTTTTTCTTAACCCGTTTTCCAATATACTAGTATATACAAATCTTTACCTCATTCGGATGAGAAATCTAATTAAACGGCTTAGTAAAACAAGTGGTATGAAACCCTTGCGTTTGCTTCATCGTTTAATTCTTGGACTTGTTCGATTGAACCTTTAGTGACAATTTTTAGTGAAGATCTACAGTTGGTTCATAAATATTTAAGTTAATCTAGTGGTTATGGGACATGAAGCTAAACTTTTATATTCACTAACTTAGTGTAATTGACACTTCTCGTTGATCATGACGATCATTTTTATGATTTAGACTAGCAATTGTGCGATGTTTCTTTATTTGCAAGGTTAGACTAGACCTCATTGGTGTGATTCCGACTCACACATATCTTTTTGTCCGCAAGGTTAGTCTAGACACCATTTGTGTGATTCCACTCACACATACCTTTTTGTTTGCGAGGTTAGACTAGACAACATTTGTGTGATTCCACTCACACATACCTTTTTGATTTTTTTTGGTTAGTCTGGACCTCATCTGTGTGATTCCGACTCACACATATGGGGTAGCTCCCTATAGTCTTCGGACCGTCATGTGATAGGCCTCTTTCCCTTTTTATGATTTCTGGATTTCTTGTGTTGATTTCTGGAAATTTTATGCTTCACCTATTTTCGTGGTGTGTCATTGACTTGTTATGAGTACAAGTTTAGGGTATTATGCCCTCTTTGGATCTTTGGGAAGATTCTTGTGATATTGATTTATCTCTTATTGATGTTCATTTACATACTTATGATAGTATGTCATTATGGTTATTATATGACTATGCCATACTTATTATTCTATATCATGTCATCTGATATTTATAGCTAGACTGATCCGTTTATTATTTTCTTATTAATAATACTCCGGTCAGACCGAGATGTTACAGGTGCTTCTGCTTGACTTCTCCCCCAATGAGATACTAATCAGACTTTTGGCTAGCTGTTTAGATTAGCAGTTTTTGTTGTTTACACCTGAGATATAGACTCATAGTTGTATTCTTTTGTATAGCACGTGTTGCTATTCTTTTGTACTAATGTGGATCTTTCTGACCACTACTCTGATGTACGCTTTCATGTGTTAGTTATATATTCATATCTTTTTCCGCCTTTGTGATATGGATGTCTGTGATGGATTGTGTTATGCATATTTATATATTTGTTTCCGAAGATTATTTATAGCCACCGTGTGATAGCTTTGAGTTTGTATCGGTATGTCGGATTTTCCTCTTTAAATGAAATGCATGCTGTACTATCTGACATATCGGTACTCGCACAAAGAAGTTACATGGATGGTCGCTCCTCCACAGCCTTATTCTCCGTGCTAGTTGACAGCACTACACCGTAGTGTTCTTGGCAAGCGTGGGCCTAGAAGTGGGGCGTCACAAATTGGGTATGTCTATGGGAGTAAATAAAACAACTCCTATCGAGATAACCAATACTAGTGTAAGGCCTAACTACGGATGGCCGCTCCTCAACAGCCTTATTCTCCGTGCTAGTTGACAGCATTACACCGTAGTGTTCTTGGCTAGCGTGGGTATAGAGGTGGGGCGTCACAGCGGCGACTAGGGTTTCGCTCGAGAGGGTGGTTGATGTGCGTGCGTTGGGCTGGAGATCGATGGCCACATGATTCTCGTGGTGATGATTTCTACAGAAGATAGGCTTTTAATCTGCAGTAAGGTATAATTACAAGTTTATTTTGATTTCAGTTTAATACTAATATATATGTATATAATAATAAATTCTTACAGTAAGGAAATTTATGAAATCTATATGATTATATATATATATTCAAAAGGAAGATGAATCTGTTTAACTTAATTGATTTATTTTTAGAAATGATTAAAGAAAAATTTAGTTTTAAACTAAATTTTTTTAGTTAAACAACTTTATTAATGGAAATTGGTTTGAAATAAAGATCATTTGTTAAGCAAATTAATTAAATGAAAATAAATTGTTCGATTTTTTTTAGAATATTAATAAATTATACAATTGTTTATACAAGGTCTACAAAACCATGAAATCAAGTGGGATTGGAAACAGATTGCAAAATAAAAGCAAAGGTGAGATCTTCTCACTCAAACAAAGGGTTTTGTTTAATTTTAAATAGTTAAATTTAAAATTGTTGATTGTGTTGATTGTATGCTTGGATGATAAATTATTATCTATTGTATTGAAATAGACCCTATACGCTGCATATTAACCAGAGGTTATTATATTAAACCCATATACCACGATATTCCACCTCGAAGTGGAATTGGTATTATATATGTTGTAACGACCCGTAAATTTTGATAACTAAATTAGTTAAATTTATTAGATTTTGTAATTAAATTTAGGAAGAAATTAACATGTTTATAATTCATATTTAAGTAAATGTAGAAATGAAATTCAACATTTGAAATTAAAGCTGAGTATTAAAAATAAAAATGTAATTACGATGCATTGAAGTAATGGGAATTGTTATTCTTGGCTAAGAAATTTAATATAAGAAAACGAACTTAATTATTGATTTATGAATTAATATATATTGAATAGTAATTGAACGTAAATTTATGTAATAGGGATGGTGCAGGTTGATAAGTATTCATAATGTTTGTGTTATTGATAAACGTTACTTTAATGATTGTAATATAAAATAACGGAAGTGTGAATGGAAATTAATAGAAACATAAACTTATTTTAAGGTAGTAATTGGATGTAGATTTTTGGAATGGTGTTAATACAAATCAATAGAAATTAATCTAATTAAAGGTTATATTAGTATGAATTAGGGTAGTAATGGATAATAATGTATTTCTAATGGAGTATGAATGAATTGATAATATAAAATGTGGACTTATTAAAATTACAAAGTGTAATGATTGGAAGTGGAATAAATTTAGTGTAGTGAGAGTGGTTATAATAATTGTTTGTAGGGAATTTACTTACAAATATTATAAAAATGTATAATGGTGACAATTGTTATTGTTACCATTTTTTTTTTTGAAAGGCAAGCAGGGTTGAATGGTCCCTTACCATATTTATTAACCACAAAACGCACAAACAAAAGGAGAGCAATAACAAGCTAGAGCTCTCAAAAGAAAATAAGGAAGACTAAGAAGTAAAAGGAAAGAAGACTGAAAACAAACCAAACAAGAAAAACACAAGGAAAGGCAAGACTAACACCCTAATCCAGAGAGCCATAAGCAACATGATGGGAAGACTTTTCCTTGACCCTAGATTTTATGATGTTTATCAAGGCACTTTCAAGTTTCATTTTATTCTCAAAAACTCTAGTATTTCTCTAAGCCCATATCAGATCCACATACACTTTCATTATCAGCAATAGCCTATAAGATGTAGCATTCTTCCATCTAGTTCTTTTGAAAACTCTATTCCATTCTGCACGACCATTTAGAATAGGCTCAATAAATCCAGCACTGTAGAGACTAGCTTTCCAGATTCTTTTTGTAATCACACAGTCAAAGTAGAGGTGAGATCCATCTTCAATAAAATTATTGCAGTAGATACACATCAAGTCCATAATAAAACCTCTCATACATAATTTATCCTTGGTCGTGAGTGCATTTCTTAGGACTTTCCATAAAAGGAAGTTCAGTTTCTGAGAAGTTTTTGGATTCCTGTCTCTAGCATGCCATCTAAAGATAGGGCTATTCTCATCTCTTATCAAAGCTTTATAAATTCTTGCTATGGAGTGCTGCCCATGATTAGCAGCCCATACATACCCATCATCACCAGTGGGGAACCTGTTGCATTGCACAACAGCCCACAGCTGATTGATGATAGGATTTGATGAGTAGGGCAAAGCAATTTCACCATTATAAAAATAATCAATTGCTTTGGCAGTACAGGGGATGCCAGTTTGATTCCTATGATCATAGGTGAGCAGATCATACAATATAACTCCTCTTCCCACCCATGGTTCAAACCAGAATTTAGCAGTACTATCAGGGCCAAGCACAAGCTGGACATGAGGGAGTAAACTGACCCTGAGTTTAAGGATAGATCTCCACACCCAACCACACAGAGGAGAGGGTTCAATTTTCCAAAAGTTTTTATTGCCAAGATGATGATGCCTAGCCCACTTAACCTACAAATTTGATTTTTCATTAACCCGATTGTCAAAATGCTTAGAAAATGCAGCTTGATTCCAAGTCCTCATACATTTTATTCCCATCCACCATATTTTTGAGGTTTCTCCAATTTAGCAAAAGAAATAGGAAGAAGTTTTCTAGAATACATATCCCCATTCCATAGAAAATGGTTCATTGCTTTCCTGATGCTAGATAAAAGAGCAGAAGGTAAAATAAAGCACCTGCTCCAATAAACAGTCATAGCTTGAATTATCGATTTAATGATTATGGTTCTGCCGATCTGAGATAACTTATTGCTAGCCCATCTATTCATAGCTTCAGTGATTCTTTCAAACAGAGGCAAACAAGCAGTTGCTCCAATTCTTCTAGAGCACAAAGGTATACCCAGGTGCATGGTACCCTCAGGGAGATTAGGAAGTTGACTTTCCTGGTGAATGATCTGGTTGTCATTGTCATTGAGACCTGCCACCAATAGGAAAGACTTACTTCTGTTGACCTGAAGACCAGTATAATTAATCAATTACAAATATATGTCAATAAAATGCTACATAAATATGAGTAAAGGTTAATGGTAACAATCATTTTAAGTAACCTGTTTATTTTATTTGTTCTATTAGATTAAAATGTGTAACAAACCTGTATTTTAAAATTATTTTAAATTGAATTTCCAGATTTAAAAGATTTATTTATGATAAAGAATAAATTTTGTTATTTTAAAAATAAACTTTGATTTTGATACGGATTAGAATTCCAAATATGACTAAATAGAATAATTTTCCAAAAAAGTGAACTTTGGTTAAATAGTCAAACTTTGACTTTTAAATTTAAATTTTAAACATTTGAAAATTTTAATTTTACTTTTTATTATGAAAGCAAATAAAATTTTAAAAACACTGCTTTTCGTTTCGTTGAAATCTGATTTATAATGTGAAAGTTATGCCTTTTTAACTATTGTGTGTAATTTGTTGTATTTAACAAAATGGTTTATTTTAAATTACATAAATAACATTTTTTTGGTCATGTAATTGTATAATTATATTTATATGGGTAAAATAACATTCAATGTATATATTTTGGTTTTTTTAAAACATTTTTAAAAGTATTATTGACATTTTCAAATGTCAGCTGTATTATGTTTATAAATTTTAATTCCTGGTTTCAAATAATTATAGTAATTCTTTATTTATCTTTATATTTTCTTAAGAACTTATTTATTCACATTCCTACTTTATTTTGTTCCTTATTTAATTTATTTATTTAACTTTAATTTGTTTTAAAATAAAATAGAATTTTTTAAGGCTAGTGATATTTATTTGAAATTTTCATGTCCTGTTTCCGATTTTTAAACAATTTCTTTAGTACTTTTTGTAACAGCCTAAGATTTTAACAAGCACTTTATTCTTTTATTTTTAAAACCTTGGAATTTATTTTTAATTTGATTAAATCATTTCCCAAAATTTTAATAAAAGACAAGGGTTCTCGAATTTTAACTTTGGTTAAAGATAACTCTAATTGGAATTTTTTTTAAATCGTAAATTATAAATCTTATATATAAAAATTATATATGTACAAGATTTATTGTGAATTTTTTTTACTTTTATAGCAACAACATTTATACTTTACTTTTGTCCTTGTTAAAAATTGGATTTGATGCCTTCTAAAATTAAGTAATAAATTTCTTTGGAAATGGAAAATAAATCAGAAGAATGTAAACATGTTAAGGAATAACTTTTTAGAATTACCGTATATTAATAAGCTGTTAAATTACGCATTTAAAGAGTTACGTTATTTGATGGAATAAATAACGTACAAATAGGAAAACGTATTAATTTAAAAAAGAGTTACTTTTGTATTAATTTGGGTGTATATTATTGCATGGATTCTACGCATTTTAAAATTACTATAGCCAAACGTTACACTTCCCATAGCCTTCATTGGTTTTAAAAATTGGTATAAAATCTTTTATTAGAGTAACGTTCACAAATTTGTCAAAATTCCATTTCCGTTCAAAGACAAATATTATTGCTTGCCGTTACTTTTCTTAATTCACTCAACCTATTTAATTGCAAAAACAAAATGCGCAACCATTAAATAATGCAATGCAGTGAAATCATTCTCTTCCTTTTACGTTCTAAATTAAAGATTCTTGCCTTTTTTATCAATGAATGCAAAATTCTTGCCCATAACTTCTCCTGTTAATCAACGCGTGATTGCATAAAGATGGTATCACGCATATTCAGGTGAATGACAACACCCTTTCAATTCATGTTTCACGTACTGTTTAAAAATAATAATAATAATAATAATTTTCTTTTGCCATTCCTTTATCAAATCTATGTATGTTGCTTTTGGATATGTGGTACAAGATACCACTGCAAAAATTAACTCTTCGATTTCAATATTCTTTGCCTTATAAACGCAATAATTCAAAATCACATATTAAAGCAAAAATACTTGCTTGCCTTTTTGTTCCCATTTGATTTGCACACGTTACTTTTCCTTGCGTGCCAAGCTTCTACCTATAAATACAAACCTCATATCACATTTCCTCACCTCCAAATTTTGTGCATCTCCATTTGCTTCTTTCTTTTTCATGAGCAGGGAAATCAGGTAATGGTTTTATTCATTTTTCCTTTGTCAACACCCGATTCTTCGACTCCCGAAAATCGACATTCATACGTCTACTATACCAAATGCCGCCTAATTGAAGGCCGGAAAATCGAACCATGAGGGTTTAAGAAGAAGAAAGAGGTAGAAGAAGAAAGAAAAAGATAGAATAGAACAGAAAGAACAACAGAACAATATCAGAATCTCACAATCGCAGCGGAACAACATATAATATATAAATGAATAATCATTAAAACAAAAGAATTG
This sequence comes from Allium cepa, assembly GCA_030765085.1. Lineage (NCBI taxonomy): Eukaryota > Viridiplantae > Streptophyta > Magnoliopsida > Asparagales > Amaryllidaceae > Allium > Allium cepa. The sequence goes on from CM060945.1 coordinate 74,777,951, forward strand.
TACATTTTATACATTACATCACATTACATTCCTTATGAGAGTTTACAACAAAAATAGCGGAAAAGAAATACTATATACTAATAATATGCTACGCCATCCATCTCGCCTCCAGATTGCTATAGCAACTCCTGAATTCCAGAATATCCTAATAACCTAACTCTAGACTGCCCGTGTGGAAATTGGTGGGCACCCAGAGTTTAGGAAGGGAAACAACAAACTCCAGGTCAGTCATGTGACTGGTGTGAGAACTTAAAACAGTTAATCTTTAAAACAAAGATCAGTATAATTTTAAAATAGATTCACAATGATTTTTTGAAAATGAGACTACCATATGGCCTCCCGCACACACACACAATGCAAACGCAGAATCGGAGGAGATTTCTCCTTATGATAGTCAAAGATGCTTGATACGCATTAAAAAGAAACATTTGATATTATTACTAGTGCATAGTGTAGAAAACAATTTCGAAAGTAGAATATAAATCATAGCCAACATACGACCATTATCGTATGCCTACTATAGCTACTATGTTCAATAGCAGGTTACTGCCACATTCCATAGCAGGTTATACAACTAAAACCGTACAAGTTACGTATTGTTTCTTTGGATTTCCATCAAACGGTCAGGCCAAGGAACTTCCCATTACCACATGGAAACGCCTCTGGAAAGATGCACCGATAACCTAACCGGATCTCTGCCAACACAAGGCCGGGTTACCTCTGCAAAAATAGGTACTGACACGCATATGCCATTCCCCGATCGTAACCGATCTATATCCGAGGATCCTCGACTTCCAACAACCACAAAATAATAAATTTTCAGCAACAACCAAGGTTAAATATCTGGTCTCCATACCATGATACCACCTCTATCCAAGAGGAAATGAACATACACTAAGGGGCTCTACTCCCTAAAACCTTGCTGCATTCTTCCTGTTTTGACCATTTCCGGGGTGTGAGGTCCGACGAAGTCTCGTCCACAAAGCTACGCTTTATAAAAAGTTGTGCTTTGTTTCAACAAATGCTCAACAGCACTTAGCATATCACACTACCAAATAGGGAGTATATCACTAATAACCTTCAACTATATAACCTCTGAGCTCGTACGTCTCAGAGAAGGGTGTTAAGCTAAGAGAATAAATTCTCTTCCACCAACGGAAATATATTTGACAGAAACCAGCTTTACATCTCAAATTGTGATGTCAGACACACATCCATACAAATCCGCTCCGGGATCGAACGGAACCGAAGGCACTTCCAAAGAAGTCCTTGCAATCCGGATATTCATTAATCACGACCGGATTTCCCGTCACAAAGGGTAATGAATTTCTATATCGTAGATCAGCCAATGCAGAAACATTCGACGGTAATCCTTCCGTTTTCACAAATATCCGGTCTTCAACACCGGTCATCAATGCTATCTATTTCGACGTATCACTATTCGGAATGGGTTATACGACCCCAAGGTCCTTTCCCGGCTAACCCCAATAGTGAGCGCTTATTTTAAAAATAAGTGTAGCATTCAAATTCAAGAAATCACAACAAATACCTATTTAAAGGTAAATATTGATAGTCGGTTATTTAACTATCAATAGGCATGCACGTCATCACCCAAATTCCAAGTAATTTTCCAAAATTATTTATTTTCCAAAATATCTTTACTAGATATATTTTTCCATACTTTAAAAATAAATCGATATTTATTTTTAAACAAATTCCCCTTTCTTATATAAATTCCATATTGAATTTACATTTCCAAAATATCTGTGAATATATGATTTCCAAATCGATTTCTAATTTTCATTTTCGATTTATCTTTAAAAGATAAAATCCCAAAACATTTTCACTTTGTATTGGAAAACATTTCCATACTTATTTAATGATAAGTAATTTACAAATCTATTTATTTTCAACATTTGGAAAATTTTCGACATACTTAAATTAATATTAAGTATATATTTCATTCCTTAAGGAAAACATTCTATTAAACACTTTATTTGGGTCAAAACGAATGTTGCGTAAAACATCGTTACGACAGCCCAAAATCACTAGTATAGGGATTTGAATTTTAAGATAGATATATATAAATCCAATACTATATAAAACATTTTCCTTCGGAAACCATTTACTATAACAACAGTGTTATTGTCCATCATTTCCTTCTATTTCTCGAAAACGTCTATTTCAACAATGAATGTTGAAATCTATGGTTTCGATTTTTAATATATTTTAAAAAATCTTTAAATCGTTTTTATTCCATTTCAAATATCGCTTCCCAAAAACATATCGATTTTATTTAATAATATATTCATTGTCAAAAATCATGAATAAACTTCACTAAACCAATTTCAATATTTACTACACGTTTTATTTCAAGAATTTATTCGCTATCCAAAATCGCGAATATATTTCCTTTTACAAACTTCTATATTCAATTTATCAAATTCAATTGTTTTCGAATTTATAAACACTTCGATTTATAAATCTCCTTCATTAACCAATTCAATTTATAACTCAATTTCATACCAAAAATCTAATTCATAAGTTAATTACATATAAATCTTTTATTTTACAAAAATCTATTCGTTTTATAACTTCACAATTTATAAATCTATATATTTCCTTCACTTATGAAATCCATTTACATTTCTTTTTAACACTTATAAAACTTGTTTAGAAATTCCCGTATTTTAATTTATAAATACCAATTTTGTAAATCTTTTATATAATCTTTTATAAAAATTTCAAAATTCTCAATTTAAACCATTTTACAAATTAATCTAATACTTATTTCAAAAATCAAATTTTATTTATTTCCGATATCTAATGATACCAGAATTTCATTCGGCTAAATTTTAGCCTCCAACCATTTTAACCACACAGATAATCACACAAGGATAATAAAAAAAAATCAACACACAATATTGAAACCAATTCAATTATTTGAGGAATCCAGTTGGATCCCTCCAACCTGTTTCCCTGCATCCACAGACATTAGCACAATACCAATCCCGTTTCAAGACGAGATATCGCGGTAAATGGGATTTACAATTATTATCCGCTTAATATGCGGCGCAAAAGGGTCTCATCCGCTATATAATGTGGGAAATCAACTCCAAGTACATATATAATACCAATTCCACTTCAAGGTGGAATATCGCGGTATATGGGTTTAATAAATAACACCCACTTAATAGGCGCCGTATAGGGTCTATTTAAATTCAATATATGTGTGTGTGTGTGTGTGTGTGTGTGTGTGTGTGTGTGTGTATATATATATATATATATATATATATAGCAATCATCATTCAAGCATAAAATCATTCAATCAACAAATTTTAAATTTAACTAATTAAAATTTAAATAAAACCCTTTGAGTGAGAAGTTCTCGCCTTAGCTTTTATTTTGCAATCCATTTCCATCTTGACTCGATTTCCTTGATTTATACCTTGTATAAATATTTACACAATTTATTAATATTCGAACAGATCGAATAATAAATTTTCATTTGATAATTTTGATTCACCGGTGGTTTCATTTTAATAGTTTAAATTAACTGATAGTTTTATTTAAACCAATATTTCTCCTTTAATAAATTTCTTTAAGTGACTAAGAACAATTTAATTTTTCCATAGTTCATTATTTAAAAATTTCACTAGTAAATGGAAATAGGTATACACATATGTTATTAATATTTTAACTTATCAAAAAATTATTACCATTAAATAAATAAATCAATTAATAATTAAATTTAAAACTAAATTTCCTTTAATAAATCATTTCACTTAATAAATTGAATTTCTATTTTATTAATTTAATTTAATTAACTCATAATTTATTTTAAACAAATTTTTTTTCCCTTTAATAAAATATCTTCTAGTAACTAAATAATTTAAATAAAAATTAGTCACCAAAATACATTTTTATTATTTCATATGCAGATATGTGTGTATATACTTATTAAAAAAAATTCATCATATGCCTTACCATCACATATAACTTTTTTTCATTCTATTTTTCTATTCATATCCCTAACTAAAATTTCTAATAATCTAATAAATAGTATGTCAGATTAAACCTTTACTGTAAAAAAAAAAATTCTTTGAACAACCCAAATTTAGTAATTTCTTAAATTACAAAATTATACCTTATTGTTAAGAAATCGCGACCCCTCCAGATCACTGTCACCATCAACTTGTGGACATCGCCGCTGTTGCCCTGCTCTTGCACGCAATTCCAGAAACCATCGCGAGTTCCACCACCATTCCAGATCGCTGCATCTGCCCCTACTGCCAATCACGAATGTCGAGCATCTGGAACGATGCCACTTTGAAGTCGCCTGATAGCCTAAATCGCGACCTAGTCGCAGATCTTAACGCGCGCCTTGCTTCGAGAATCCCAGACTCTAGCTCACGAATCGACTCCCTTCTCGACCTCATGAATCGATCGAACGTCTCCTCGAATTTTGCCAACGATTCGAACCACCCACAGCGCCGCGCTCGAGTTCGATGATGCCGAGCTCCCCCTCGTGAATCCCAGCCTCGCGATTTCGATTTAGGGCTTCGGCCATTTTGAACGAAGCTTTTCTTTTTCTATTTGAAGTGAATTCAATTTCTTTCATGCGAACTGGAAGAGATAAGGGGGAAGGGGCGATTTTAACTGAAGAGGGATTTACTCGGCTATTTGATTTCGTGAATTTTTTTGAACGAAAGAAGATGGATTGCGGCTATTTTTAAATTTTGATTTATTTTTTTCCTTGAATGAGATGGGTATACTTTAAAAGGAAGAACAGAGGGAACAAGATTACGTGATTTACAGAGAGAACGTGTTTGCCTGATTTTTTTTCCATGATCTTTTGCGTGATTTTAGGCATGATCAAAGGAGAAGCTGATAGTGGCTGATGCTGACAATTTCAAAGTTAAATTTAAATTGAATTCAATTTAAATTTCAACGCATTTTCTTAACGTACGCTCACACGGCAACTCCGTTCAATATGAAATTTGAAATCCGGCAATAATTTAATATTACGGGCCCAATGGAACTGGTTCGTCGAATTCCGAGACTGTGGCTCGAAAGGCTATTTTTAAATATCGATTCGAACGATAAAATTCCAAAACTGAACAAATCACTTTCAAATTAAATTCCGAAGCTTCTATTATCTTCAGTATTATCAATATAAATTTTACAAGCCTTAGAAATATTTTTAATCAGCTTAAAATTGAAGATTCAAATTTTTATTCAATTTTCAATCAATTAAAATTTTAAAATTTAATCGCCAAATTCATTGTGATAATTTGAAATTCAAGTCAAACCATCATTCAAATATTTAAAATTAATTAAATATTTTTAAATTAAATTGTTCAAAATTCTGGGTCATTACAATCTTCCCCCCTTAAAAGAATTTCGTCCCGAAATTACAAGTTAAGAAGAACGATTCTCAATCTGTTTACTATTTTTCACAATCCAAATAGTTTTATCAACTTGTCAACCAAAACTTTCTATTAAACATTCATTATTATTTCAACTAGCCTTTCAACTTCACTTATAAGTTTCAAACAATATTGTTTACTTCTCAATTCAAATTTAAATTTAAATTCAAATTTCAAACTTTTAAATTTTTCTTAAAATTTTTCTAACGCCCTAAATTTTCGAAAATTTTTGCCAGCGTCTCCTTTACGCGGCTAGCTCGGTACGACTACAAAATGGCTCTATGGCCTCCCAAATTCAAAATGAAAAGAAAAAGCCAAGCGGCTAGACAAGAAAATCATCAAATCTCATATCGAAATTAAAATACGTACCTTTTGTCGAGCAATTCCAATTCATCTTTGAAACTAAAATTCCAATTCCATTTATACACCTGTATATCCTACTAGCAGTAGTTTCAAACAATATTCAATTACAATATTCAAACCATTTTGCCAATTCTATTACCAAATTTTCAATATATAATTCTTATACATTTTTACTTTACTATTGAAGTTATATATTCATTTTCATTCAATTTGCATTCCAATTTCATTTGAATTCAATTTAACAATTTCAATTTAATTTGGATTCAGTTTAACTTTACTGAATTTTATCGATTAATCTTTCATTTACTAATTCATATTCCTATTTTAAATTAGTTTCATTTACTAATTCATTGCAAAATTTCAAAATCATTTGTCGTTAACTAAAATTTTTCAATAATTTCAAAAAAAAAATCTAACTCCAAAATATTTCGGAAAATTTTGGCAGAGTCTCCTTTGTACAGAGGAGCTTTTGCAATTTGATAATATGTATAAATATGTATACATCGACCCACACCGTCGAAAAAGCAGGAAAACTGTCCATATTTCCTATTTTTATTGCGTAAGCGTACCTTTTTAGCATTTTTAAGCAAAGCGGTTTATTTATTAAGCATTTGCGTGGCCAAACCCTGCCATACGGCAGCCCTGTACCTGTACTTACTTAATTTAAATACGTAAGTGACATGTATAAGAAATTCATTAACATTTGATTTATCTTCGATAGCAAATACATAGATTTCATGAGCAATACATCCTAAGTTCTTTTCCATTTGCAATTTATAAAGTTTCAATACAAATTAAATTGCTCACGACCAATTCACATACCATTTTTATTCAATTCGATGGTTTACAGTTCATTTTCTTCTATTCAATTCATGTTTAAATGAATCGAATTTACATCTATTTCAATTGATTCAAAAATCAATTTTATTTTCTTTCATTAACTCATATAATTTTATACAATCTCATTTGTGTTAAACGATAATTATTTCTATGCAAATTTAATGATATTCACTTAATAGAATATCCATTCTAGTTTATAACTAGTTTAAATTGATGCCGACTCAATTTACATTTTATTCTATCTCATTTCCAACTGATTCTAATCACTCCAAATTTATTTTCAACTTAATGAATTTCTTTAAGTAATTATTTCATTTCGTCTACTTAGACATTTCTTCAATTTCACTTTATTCGAATCTATTCACTTATACTTACTTTAATTTAAAACCATTTTTTAAATTAAATTTATTCTATCAAAATTTAAATTGTATAAGTTATCAACTCATTTATTTTTCCCATAAATATTTTAAATAGGATTCCAGAGTCTTTTCTATCTCTCAAACCATTTTTGAAAACAATTCAAATTATATTTTGAATTTCCAAAACCAACCCAAATTTTCCAAACAACTTCCATTTAAAACAATTTGGCAGCAATTCCTCTTTTGAAAACCTGAAAATGAACACCGATGATGTCGCGATCACCATCGGAATTATTTTCCAGCGACCGAAAAGACTTTAGAGCTTTTCATTCCTTCAAAACATTTTTCAAAACCTTTGAAATTCGTTTTCCAATCAAAAAGGAATTTAATTTCTAAAATTTCCAAATTCTTTCAAAAACATTTCCAAAAACTTTCCTGGTATTCAATTTCCAATTATAAGTCACATTTATAATTTACAATCTTAAATTCCATTGGTATGTGGATTTTCTTATTTTCATTTCAATTTTCATATAACAATGATTTCAATTCCTATTCAATTTCAATGGTAATAATTTAATATTATCAATTCCTAATAAACAAGCAACCATATATATTATAATAATTTACAGAAAATCATTCCTTTTATATACAAAAATAGTTTTGGGCAAAATTATTTCATTTACCCGATTTTAAAACAATACTGTGTCAGTATATCTGGTTTAAGAGTTTAGAAACTCCTATCAACACAGTTAGCTGGACTGCACCGACCAAAATCTATAAACAATCAACCGATAAATCAACACAATACAAAACAATTTCATATTCACTAACAAATACACGCTCGTATCTATTATCACACTCAAACTCGTACTAGAATAATTCTGACTCTATCTCTAATGAGTAACACCCAACAGAACCATGGTTGTCTCTTAACCATATGCTCTGATACCAAATTGTCAGGACCTGATTCTTCGACTCCCGAAAATCGACATTCAATACGTCTACTGTATCAAATGCCGCCTAATTGAAGGCCGGAAAATCGAACCATGAGGGTTTAAGAAGAAGAAAGAGGTAGAAGAAGAAAGAAAAAGATAGAACGGAACAGAAAGAACAACAGAACAATATCAGAATCTCACAATCGCAGCGGAACAACATATAATATATAAATGAATAATCATTAAAACAAAAGAACTGTACACTTTATACATTACATCACATTATATTCATTATCAGAGTTTACAACACAAACAACGGAAAAGAAATACTATATACTAATAATATGCTACGCCATCCAGCTCGCCTCCAGATTGCTTTAGTAACTCCTGAAATCCAGAATATCCTGATAACCTAACTCTAGACTGCCAGTGTGGAAACTGGTGGGCACCCAGAGTTTAGGAAGGGAAACAATAAACTCCAGGTCAGTCATGTGACTGGTGTGAGAACTTAAAACAGTTAATCTTTAAAACAAAGAACATGATAATTTTAAAATAGATTCGCAATGCTTTTTAGAAAATGAGACTACCATAAGGCCTCCCGCACACACACACAATGCAAATGCAGAATCGGAGAAGATTTCTCCTTATGATAGTCAAAGATGCTTGATACGCATTAAAAAGAAACATTTGATATTATTACTAGTGCATAGTGTAGAAAAAAATTTCGAAAGTAGAATATAAATCTTAGCCAACATACGACCATTATCGTATGCCTACTATAACTACTATGTTCAATAGCAGGTTACCGCCACATTCCATAGCAGGGTATACAACTAAAACCGTACAAGTTACGCATTGTTTCTTTCGATTTCCCACAAATGATCAGGCCAAGGAACTTCCCATTGCCACATGGAAACGCCTCTGGAAAGACGCCCCGAGAACCTAACCGAATCTCTGCCAACACAAGGCCGGGTTACCTCTACAAAAATAGGTAACTACTGACATGCATATGACATTCCCCGATCGTAACTGATCTATATCCGAGGATCCTCGATTTCCAACAACCACAAAGTAATAAATTTGCAGCAACAACATTGGTTAAATATCTGGGCTCCATACCATGATACCACCTCTATCCAGGAGGAAATGAACATACATTAAGGCGCGCAACTCCCTAGAACCTTGCTGCATTCTTCCTGTTTTGACCATTTCCGGGGTGTGAGGTCCGACGAAGTCTCGTCCACAAAGCTACGCTTTATCAAAAGTTGTGCTTTGTTTCGACAAATGCTCAACAGCACTTAGCATATCACACTACCAAATTGGGAGTATATCACTAATAACCTTCAACTATATAACCTCTGAGCTCGTACGTCTCAGAGAAGGGTGTTAAGCTAAGAGAATAAATTCTCTTCCACCAACGGAAATATATTTGATAGAAACCAGCTTTACATCTCAAATTGTGATGTCAGACACACATCCATACAAGTCCGTTCCGAGATTGAACGGAACCGAAGGCACTTCCAAAGAAGTCCTTGCAATCCGGATATTCATTAATCACGACCAGACTTCCCGTCACAGAGGGTAATAAATTTCTATATCGGAGATCAGCCGATGTAGAAATATTCGACGGTAATCCTTCCGTTTTCACAAATATCCAGTCTTCAACACCGGTCATCAATGCTATCTATTTCGACGTATCACTATTCGGAATGGGTTATACGACCCCAAGGTCCTTTCCCGGCTAACCCGAATAGTGAGCGCTTATTTTTAAAATAAGTGTAGCATTCAAATTCAAGCAATCACAACAAATACCTATTTAAAGGTAAATATTGATAGTCGGTTATTTAACTATCAATAGGCATGCACATCATCACCCAAATTCCAAGTAATTTTCCAAAATTATTTATTTTCCAAAATATCTTTACTAGATATATTTTTCCATACTTTAAAAATAAATCGATATTTATTTTTAAACAAATTCCCCTTTCTTATATAAATTCCATATTGAATTTACATTTCCAAAATATCTGTGAATATATGATTTCCAAATCGATTTCTAATTTTCATTTTCAATTTATCTTTAAAAGATAAAATCCCAAAACATTTTCACTTTGTATTGAAAAACATTTCCATACTTATTTAATGATAAGTAATTTACAAATCTTTTTATTTTCAACATTTGGAAAATATTCGATATACTTAAATTAATATTAAGTATATATTTCATTCCTTAAGGAAAACATTCTATTAAACACTTTATTTGGGTCAAAACGAATGTTGCGTAAAACATCGTTACGACAACCCAAAATCACTAGTATAGGGATTTGAATTTTAAGATAGATATACATAAATCCCAATACTATATAAAACATTTTCTTTCGGAAACCATCATTTCCTTCTATTTCTCGAAAACCTCTATTTCAACAATGAATGTTGAAATCTATGGTTTCGATATTCAATATATTTTAAAACGTCTTTAAATCGTTTTTATTCCATTTAAAATATGGCTTCCCAAAAACATATCTATTTTATTTCATAATATATTCATTGTCAAAAATCATGAATATACTTCACTAGCCCAATTTCAATATTTACTACACGTTTTATTTCAAGAATTTATTCGCTATCCAAAATCGTGAATATATTTCCTTTTATAAACTTCTATATTCAATTTATCAAATTCAATTGTTTTCGTGTTTATAAACACTTCGATTTATAAATCTCCTTCATTAACCAATTCAATTTATAACTCAATTTTATACCAAAAATCTAATTTATAAGATAATTACTTATAAATCTTTTATTTTACAAAAATCTATTCATTTTATAACTTCACAATTTATAAATCTATATATTTCCTTCACTTATGAAATTCATTTACATTTCTTTTTAACACTTACAAAAATTGTTTAGAAATTCCAATATTTTAATTTATAAATACCAATATTGTAAATCTTTTATATAGTCGTTTATAAAAATTTCGAAAATCTCAATTTAAACCACTTTACAAATTAGCTACTACTTATTTCAAAAATCAAATTTTATTTATTTCCGGTATCTAATGATACCATAATTTCATTCGGCTAAATTTTAGCCTCCAACCATTTTAATCATACAGATAATCACACAGAGATTATAAAAAAATCAACACACAATATTGAAACTAATTCAATTATTTGAGGAATCCAGTTGGATCCCTCCAACCTGTTTCCCTGCATCCACAGACATTAGCACAATACCAATCCCGGTTCAAGACAGGATATCGCGGTATATAGGATTTATAGTTATTATCCGCTTAATATGCGACGCAATAGGGTCTCATCCGCTATATAATGCGGGAAATCAACTCCAAGTACATATATAATACCAATTCCACTTTAAGGTGGAATATCGATGTATATGGGTTTAATAAATAACATCCGCTCAATAGGCGGCGTATAGGGTCTATTTCAGTTCAATATATATATATATATAGCAATCATCATTCAAGCATACAATCATTCAATCAACAAATTTTAAATTTAACTATTTAAAATTTAAATAAAACCCTTTTAGTGAGAAGTTCTCGCCTTATCTTTTATTTTGCAATCCAATTCCATCTTGACTCGATTTTCTTGATTTATACCTTGTATAAATATTTACACAATTTATCAATATTCGAACAGATCGAATAATAAATTTCATTTGATAATTTTGATTCACCGGTGATTTCATTTTAATAGTTTAAATTAATTGATAGTTTTATTAATAAATTTCTTTAAGTGACTAAGAACAATTTAATTTTTCCATAGTTCATTATTTACAAATTTCACTAGTAAATGGAAATAGGTATACACATGTGTTATTAATATTTTAACTTATCAAATAATTTATTACCATTAAATAAATAAATCAATTAATAATTAAATTTAAAAACTAAATTTCCTTTAATAAATAATTTCACTTAATAAATTGAATTTCTATTTTATAAATTTAATTTAATTAACTCATAATTTATTATAAACAAATTTTTTTCCCTTTAATAAAATATCTTTTAGTAACTAAATAATTTAAATAAAAATTAGTCACCAAAAAACATTTTTATTATTTCATATGCAGATATGTGTGTATATACTTATTAAAACAAAATTTCTTTATATGCCTTACCATCACATATAATTTTTTTTTCCTTCTATTTTTCTATTCATATCCCTAACTAAAAACATTTCTAATAATCTAATAAATAACATGTCAGATTAAACCTTTACTGTAAAAAAAAAATTCTTTGAACAACCCAAATTTAGTAATTTCATAAATTACAAAATTATACCTTATTATTAAGAAATCGCGACCCCTCCAAATCACACTCACCATCGACTTGTGGACATCGCCGCTGTCCACCTGCTCAAGCACGCAATTCCAGAAACCATCGCGAGTTCCACCAGCATTCCAAATCGCTGCTTCTGCCCCTACTGCCAATCATGAAAGTCGAGCATCTGGAGCGATGCCACTTTGAAGTCGCCTGATACCCTAAATCGCGACCCAGTCGCAGATCTTAACGCTCGCCTTGCTTCGAGAATCCCAGACTCTAGCTCACGAATCGACTCCATTCTCGACCTCGTGAATCGATCGAACGTCTCCTCGAATTTTTCCAACGATTTGAACCACCCACGGCGCCACGCTCGAGTTCGATGATGCCGAGCTCCCCCTCGCGAATCCCTGCCTCGCGATTTCGATTTAGGGCTTCGGCCATTTTGAACGAAGCTTTTTTTTCCTGTTTGAAGTGAATTCAATTTCTTTCATGCGAACTGGAAGAGATAAGGGGGATGGGGTGATTTTAACTGAAGAGGGATTTACTCGGCTATTTGATTTCGTGGTTTTTTTTTTGAACCAAAGAAGATGGATTGGTGCCATTTTTAAATTTCGATTTATTTTTTTCTTTGAACGAGATGGGTATACTTTAAAAGGAATAACAGAGGGAACATGATTACATGATTTACAGAGAGAACGTGTTTGCCTAATTTTTTTCCATGATCTTTTGCGTGATATTGGGCATGATCAAAGGAGAAGACGATAGTGGCTGATGTTGACAATTTCAAAGTTAAATTTAAATTGAATTCAATTCAAATTTCAACGCGTTTTCTTAACGTATGCTCACAAGGCAAATCCGTTCAACACGAAATTTGAAATCCAGCAATAATTTAATATTACGGACCCAATGGAACTAGTTTCGTCGAATTCCGAGACTGTGGCTCGGAAGGCTATTTTTAAATATCGATTCGAACGATAAAATTCCAAAGCTGAACAAACCACTTTCAAATTCAATTCCGAAGCTTCTATTATCTTCAGTATTATCAATATAAATTTTACAAGCCTTTGAAATATTTTTAATCATCTTAAAATTGAAGATTCAAATTTTTATTCAATTTTCAATCGATTAAATTTTTAAATTTAATCGCCAAATTCATTCTGATAATTTGAAATTAAAGTCAAACCATCATTAAAATATTTAAAATTAATTAAATATTTTCAAATTAAATTGTTCAAAATTCTGGATCGTTACATCCTTCATTCTTCTTTTTGTTTTGTTATATTTTGTCGTACACTTCATGCTCGTCCGCACCCTACCCCCTCCACCACTACTGTTGCTAACTCCTCCTCCAAGCCGTTTCACCACCTCTATGATTCAGTTCCTCTGTTTGTTACAACACGCATACCACAAAAAAAATAAACAAAAAATAAATAAATATATAGTGTGCGTGCATACATTCATATAAAATTTAACAGGCCAAGCTTCGTTTGTTTGGTCAAGGCCGGTAGGGGTGTGGTCGAGCCTACGGATCAAATTGAATCTGTGCATCCCTGTTGTTTCAAAAAAAAAAATTCGTGTTAAAATTTTTACTTAGTTTTCATGTTGAATTTATTCGTTTCCTTTTTCAAGAATAAAAATCTGGTCGCAGCCTTCGCAACTATTTGATCGTGCTTCTGTGCATTCTCTTTTTCAAGTGTTACCGTCATCCTTGAATCAAAATCTTCGACGGCAATAAAGTGAGTAAATCTCCCCAGACAAATATGTACTTATATAACTGATAAACTGACACCATTTGAATCTGTAACTGTTATCATCATGCTATATCTGCTATATTATTATCATATGATGTTCACACCTGTTATTACACTTATTATATCATATGTTATTGTTATTTCATGCTATTCTGTCATTTATATCAGTTATCACCATTGCAAGTTCCCTGTAGAATAGAATCACTATGGGTTGAAATGATACATACCCGAACGGACTGTAGAATAGGGAAAACTGTTATGGGCTGAAATGATAGGCCTGAATAGTTTTTATCCAATTTATTTTAACTTGGGATTGCGGGTTTGAAATGATGAAACCTGGATTTTTCTTTTTAAAAACTGTGGATTGAAATGATACATATCCGTATCACTTGACCTAGGTTAGAAAACTATATACAGACCTGTGGTTATTTTATAAAGTGTTTTTGGATATTTTTAAGTATTTTAAATATATATATATATATATATGAAATTTGATTTAAATAGATTTTTAAATGTTTTAAAATAAAGAAATTATGATTTTTCTATGAGTTAAAAATGTAATTAATGAATGGTTATATTGGATTTTTGAAATATAACCTAAGTTTGGAAATTTGGAATTTTGGTTAAAAATGAGATTTAAGTTATATAAATAAAGTGGAAATTTATTCTTATTTTGAAATGTTAAATATGATAATTTGATTTAAATTTGAAGTTGAATGATTTAATAAAATATTGTTGATTTTTATATGAATTAAAAAGATTAAGTAAATGCATGCTTAAAAGTGAAATTTTTTAAATACAACTTGATTTGGAAATGTGGAATTTGGTTTTGTTTAAAGTTTTAAGTTAATTAAATAAATTGGGAAATTTAGTTTAATTTGTGAAATGGTAATTTGAAAATGTAAATTGTTAATAAAGTGTTAAATGTAAAAATAGCAAAGTTTACACTTGAATTTATTAAGTGGATTTGTGAAATTTGATTTAATTATAAAATGTTGCTTTATAAAAATCATTAATTAAAGAGTATTTTAATGATCGAACATCTTTGAATGTTAAAATATGATTTTTATAATATTTAAATGGTTTAAAATTGAAATGTTTTCAAGTATAACTTTCAGCACCTTTTATGAATGCTGGAAAAGGTTGGAATTTTCAATGTTTATGGTTTTGACTTAGTAAATGAACTCATAATGGTTTAAAACTTTGGAAATTGAATACTTGATTTGAAAGTATATATACTTAAATTTTAAATGATTTAAATGAATTATTTTGATTAAAATATAAGCTATATAGAAAGTGATTTGGAATGATAATAAATGAATGATATCTTTGAATTTAAAAAGGGCATTTAAAGTTGAATATTTGGATTTGAACTTATATATTAAATGTTTGAAATGAAGTTTTGGAAAGATATGATAATTTGATATTAAAAATGTTTCGAAATGAAGTTTTGAAAGTATGACATTTTGATATTAAATGTTTTGAAATGAAGTTTTGAAAGTATGATATTTTGATATTAAATGTTTTGAAATGGAGCTTTGGAAAGATATGATATTTTGATATATATTAAATATTTTGGAATGAAGCTTTGGAAAGATATGATATTTTGATATATATTAAATGTTTTGAAATGAAGTTTTGAAAGATATGATATTTTGATATTAAAAATGTTTTAAAATGAAGTTTTGAAAGATATGATATTTTGATATTAAAAATGTTTGAAATGAAGCTTTGGAAAGATACGATATTTTGAAAATAAAATGATTTGAAAGGAAGTTTTGAAAGGATATGATATTTTAATATGTTAAATTGATTTGAAAGGAGTTTTGAAAGGATATGATAATTTAATATATTGAAATGGTTAGAAACGACTTGATATTTATTTTATAAATATTTCACTTTAAAAGATATGGTATTTTGATATATTGAAATGGTTTTGAAATGATTTAATCTTTATTTTAATAAAGATTTGGATTGAAATGATATTTTATTTTGAAGTATAAAAATATTGTTTTAAGTTATAACCACGGGTTAGAATAACGATTGGTTGTTAAAGAGACCGAGATCAGATATTGTCTTATAGCCGGCCAATACTGAAAACCACTTTAACAACTGTGTACGCGGTGGAGATTCCAGAATGAAGTAGGATGGCGGCAGCATTTCCTTTGAGGTAAATGCGCGGACCCGACTCCTGTGAGGTAAATAGGTGGCTAAAACAGGAGCGATTCTTGGGCCAAGGGGGTTAGTGCCCTTTATCAGATACTCCTCTTCGATACTATACTCTGACTTTGGATTGATTCGGTGGCCACCTTTACTTTTGATTTTAGGGGGGAGTTTGTTCGAGGTGGGCGGTAACTTCGGTTAAGCGCTACCACCAGTCCGGATAGCAATTGGTATATCTACCCTGGCATTGCCTAGTTGTGCCATGTCACATACCCTAGCGCGCCTTCTACGATTTTGGTTTTAAAGATCCGACTGCGTTAAGGTTCACCATCCCCTTAATGCTATTTTCTATACGATTATACTTTACTGATTTGACACTACTGTATATAGCGCAATATACTACATAGTAAATAGTTTGACGGATCCTTAGAGGATGGGCGGTCCCAAGCATCTTCTTAGTTACTTGTACCTTTACTACAGTTCACTTGAGTTGGTTTACATTGTGTAAGTATGTATGGCCTGACTCGAGTGTTTGTATTTCTATTTACGCTCGGGTCAGCCTGAGTTATTTAGATATTTGGATTCCACTTCTGGAGATTGGAATCGCTGGAGATTATCTGCTTATCTAGTCTTATCTATTCCAGTTCGGTTGTTCTCTTCAGCTTGTACTTGGTTATCATATTGAAATTTCTGTAGTACTTTATTTCTTCTGTTGTATCTTGTTTAACACTGATATTTATATAGTAGTTTCATGAACTACTGTCTCTTTTACTTCCGCCGCTTTTTTAAATACTCTGTGTCTGTGATCTTTGATTTTATTTACTGTATATTCTAAGATTTGCCAAAAAATTATTTACAACGCGGTATTTTGAGCAATTCAATTCCGGCATGAGTGTCTACCTGTACACTTATAATGGATGCGAATGATTGGAAATACTGGGTCGTTACAGTTGGTATCAGAGCTCTGGTTTTAGGCAAAACTCAGTATATAGATAGATTTAATTTCAGAATCACTTTCGTTCGAGCTTGAATTTCCTTCTTCTTCAATACGGTTTCCTTTGAATTTTGGAACGTTCCCTACGGTTCCAAAATCCACTCATGTCCCTCACTATTCGACTTCTTTTGGTTCTGGAGTATCCCATAACTCCACTTCAAAAGAATCTTTATAACGAGTCGGTGGTCTCACCAATCTCAAAAAAAAAAAATTGAATTGTAAAGGGGTGAAACCCCTTTACAACAGCATCGACTCACCAAAGATTTTTATATACTCGGTTTAGATGTTAGTATCACTTATTATCCCAAACACCATCTCCTGAGGTCGAATGTAGATTTTCCGTAGAAAATCCACATCAATCTTATTCCTTAAGTCATGGTTGATCCAGTTAAGGTTGCCTGCGATTTATATAAGCTTATCCATCTTCCTGTTCTGTTATTTAATCATGTCATCCTTGTTTCCAACCTATTTCCAAATCAGAATTTCCTTTGATTTGAGTTAATCATATTTGAATCACTATCTTTCTTTGAAAATCTATTCATGTATAGTGTATTTGTAAACTAATATTTGAAATTAAAATGTTTTATATATTGTGTTGTTTGAGTTGTTAATGGTTATTTGGGTTTCCGATCGATTCGTCTAATCAACGCTATCGATAAGATTTCCAAAGCACTTTGACAGAACAAACTGACATAATATTATTTTATAATTTGGTTAATGAAATAAATTTTGAGATAAGTAAATTTATGGAACTTAATGAAATGATAATACTTGATTTATCATTTATTGTTCTGTAAATGAATTTAAAACAAGAATTTGAGAAATTATCTTCCGATTATTTCGAACTTTGGTTTAAAGTTTAAAAAAAGGGATATACTATTTTAGATATTTTCAAATAGAAATTTGTTTCCAAAGAATTTTAAAGTGCTCTTCTCTTGGTCGCTGGAAAATAACTTCGGTGATGATCGCGACATCATCGACGTTCATTTTCGAGTTTCGAAGTTAAGAGACTGTTCTGTAGTCTTTCTAAAGTTTTGATTTGGGGAATTTAAATTGATTTGAATTTCTAAAATATGACTAGATTTATAATATATATAGATATATGATGTAAATTTGATTTGATAATTATGTACATAACTTTATTTATCTCTAAATGATTTGAAGAAATCGGAAATTTAATTCTTAAATTAAATTATAAAACGAAAATCAAAATTTTGGATGAATATTCAAGTATGAAATGATTTAATTAGAAAGTTTTATTTGCATAATACAATCGCATTCAAATATAACTTACCTTAATTTCAGAAGTTAATAATGTAATTGGATAATATACAATGTAAAAGATTTTACAAATAAAATTTGAGTGGTTATAATAAATGTTATACACTTAAATTTTGATTATAAAATGATTAATAGAGGTAAATATAATAAAGGGTAATTGAATAACTTACAATAAAATGATGTTAAAAGAACTAAGAACAAAAGAAAGCAGTTATAATAAGTGTAAGTATATTTAACATAAGTGATAAATATATTGAGAGGAATAAATTTGATTTTAATTAGGAATAAAGAAGAATAAAATTTATTAAGTACATTGTGGGTATAATAAATGATTATTTTTCAAAACCTTCAGTTTTCAAAACTGTTACTTTAAGATGATTGGATAATAAGATAATGAAATTTGAGATATTTAAGATTTATTTAACTCGTGTAAAAAAAATTATTTTCTGTTTATGTTGAAATTTCCATGCTTTCAAATTTATTTCCTTATTTTATTTTTTCAAACTATCTTTTGGTTGTCCTTATCATCCTTATCTTGCTATAGACTGGTATAGGCATCTTTCTATAGTTCTTATGCTTAGAAATCTTTCTATAATCTTTGATAATCTTTGGTACCTATTTTTAATCTATTTTTACGTTCTTGTGTTCATAATTTTGGAGAATCTTGGAAAGATCATCTCCACCTTGTTAAACTTACCTATAACAATAGTTATCAGGTATAATTTCAATCTTCTTGTCACCTTGTCTTAATCTTATTTCATTTCTATCTTTTCTGTGCTTTCCCGTACCTCGATTCTTTTCGGGAACGATAAGTTTTGAGTGGAGGAGAGTGTAACAACACTGTATTTTAAAATTATTTTAAATTGAATTTCCAAATTTAAAAGCTTTATTTATGATAAAGAATAAATTTTGTTATTTTAAAAATAAACTTTGATTTTAATATGGATTAGAATTCCAAATATGACTAAATAGAATAATTTTCCAAAAAAGTGAATTTTGGTTAAATAGTCAAACTTTGACTTTTAAATTTAAATTTTAAACATTTGAAAATTTTAATTTTATCTTTTATTATGAAAGTAAATAAAATTTTAAGAACGCTGCTTTTCGTTTCGTTGAAATCTGATTTATAATGTGAAAGTTATGCCTTTTTAACTATTGTGTGTAATTTGTTGTATTTAACAAAATGGTTTATTTTAAATTATATAAATAATATTTTTTTTGGTCATGTAATGTTATAACTATATTTATATTGGTAAAATAACATTCTATGTATATATTTTTGTTTTTTTAAAACATTCTTAAAAGTATTATTGACATTTTCAAATGTCAGTTGTATTCTGTTTATAAATTTTAATTCCTAGTTTCAAATAATTATAGTAATTCTTTATTTATCTTTATATTTTATTAAGAACTTATTTATTCTCATTCCTACTTTATTTTGTTCCTCATTTACTTTATTTATTTAACTTAATCTTTTTAAAATAAAATAGAATTTTTTAAGGCTAGTGATATTTATTTGAACTTTTCATGTCCTGTTTCCAATTTTTAAACAATTTCTTTAGTACTTTTTGTAACAGCCCAAGATTTTAACAAGCACTTTATTCTTTTATTTATAAAACCTTGGAATTTATTTTTAATTTGATTAAATCATTTCCCAAAATTTTAATAAAAGACAAGGGTTTTGGAATTTTAACTTTGGATAAAGATAACTCTAATTGGAATTTTTTTTAAATCGTAAGTTCTAAATCTTATATATATAAATTATATATGTACAAGATTTATTGTGAAGTTGTTTTACTTTTATAGAAACAATATTTATACTTTACTTTTGTCCTTATTAAAAATTGGATTTGATTCCTTTTAAAATTAAGTACTAAATTTCTTTGGAAATGGAAAATAAATCAGTAGAATGTAAACATGTTAAGGAATAACTTTTTAGAATTACCGTATATTAGTGAACTGTTAAATTACGCATTTAAAGAGTTACGTTATTTGATGGAATAAATAACGTATAAATAGGAAAACGTATTAATTAAAAAAAGCGTTACTTTTGAATTAATTTGGGTGTATATTATTGCGTGGATTCTACGCATTTTAAAATTACTATAGCCAAACGTTACACTTCCCATAGCCTTCGTTGGTTTTATAAATTGGTATAAAATCTTTTATTAGAGTAATGTTCGCAAATTTTTCAAAATTCCATTTCCGTTCAAAAACAACTATTATTGCTTGCCGTTACTTTTCTTAATTCACTCAACCTATTTAATTGCAAAAAAATGCGCAACCTTTAAATAATGCAATGCTGTGAAATCATTCTCTTCCTTTTACGTTCTAAATTAAAGATTCTTGCCGTTTTTATCAATCAATGCAAAATTCTTGCCCATAACTTCTCCTGTTAATCAACGCGTGATTGCATAAAGATGGTATCACGCATATTCAGGGGAATGACAGCACCCTTTCAATTCATGTTTCACGTCCTGTTCAATAATAATAATAATAATAATAATAATAATAATTTTCTTTTGCCATTGCTTTATTAAATCTATGTACGTTACTTTTGGATATGTGGTCCAAGATACCACTGATAAAATTAACTCTTTGGTTTAAATAATCTTTGCCTTATAAACGCAATAATTCAACATCACATATTAAAGCAAAAATACTTGCTTGCCTTTTTGTTCCCATTTGATTTGCACACGTTACTTTTCCTTGCGTTCTAAGCTTCTGCCTATAAATACAAACCTCATATCACATATCCTCACCTCAAAATTTTCTGCATCTCCATTTGCTTCTTTCTTTTTCGTGAGCAGGGAAAACAGGTAATGGTTTTATTCATTTTTCCTTCCTTCTTCTTTTTGTTTTGTTATATTTTTTCGTACACTTCATGCTCGTCCGCACCCTACCCCCTCCACCACTACTGTTGCTAACTCCACCTCCAAGCCGTTTCACCATCTCTATGATTCAGTTCCTCTATTTGTTGCATGCACGCATACCACAAAAAAAATAAAAAAATAAAAATAAATATATGGGGTGCATGCATACATTCATATAAAATTTGACAGGCCAAGCTTCGTTTGTTTGGCCAAGGCGGGTAGGGGAGTGGTCGAGCCTACGGATCAAATTGAATCTGTGCATCCCTGTTGTTTCAAAAAAAAAAATTGCGTTGAAATTTATACTTAGTTTTGATGTTGAATTTATTCGTATCCTTTTTCAAGAATAAAAATCTGGTCGCAGCCTTCGCAACTATTTGATCGAGCTTCTGTGCATCCTCTTTTTCAAGTGTTACCATCATCCTTGAATCAAAATCTTCGACGGCAATAAAGTGAGTAAATCTCACCAGACAAATATGTACTTGTATAACTGATAAACTGATACCATTTGAATCTGTAACTGTTATCATCATGCTATATCTTCTATATTATTATCATATGATGTTCACACCTGTTATTACACTTGTTATATCATATGTTATTGTTATTTCATGCTATTCTGTCATTTATATCAGTTATCACCATTGCAAGTTCCTCGTAGACTAGAATCACTATGGGTTGAAATGATACATACCCGAACGGACTGTAGAATAGGGAAAATTGTTATGGGCTAAAATGATAGGCCTGAATGGTTTTAATTTAATTTATTTTAACTTGGGATTGCGGGTTTGAAATGATAAAACACGGATTTTTCTTTTTAAAAACCACGGATTGAAATGATACATATCTGTATCACTTGACCTAGGTTAGAAAACTATATACAGACCTGTGGTTATTTTATAGCGTTTTTGGATACTTTTAAGTATTTTAAATATATATATATATATATATATATATGAAATTTGATTTAAAAAGATTTTGAAATGTTTTAAAGTAAAGAAATTATGATTTTTATATGAGTTAAAAATGTAATTAATGAATGGTTATATTGGATTTTTGAAATATAACCTAAGTTTGGAAATTTGGAATTTTTGTTAAAAATGAGATTTAAGTTATATAAATAAAATGGAAATTTATTCTTGTTTTGAAATGTTAAATATGATAATTTTATTTAAATTTGAATTTGAATGATTTAATAAAGTATTGTTGATTTTTATATGAATTAAAATGATTAAGTAAATGAATGCTTAAAAGTTTTAAATACAACTTGATTTGGAAATGTGGAATTTGGTTTTGTTTAAAGTTTTAAGTTAATTAAATAAATTGGGAAATTTAGTTTTTTTTGTGACATGGTAATTTGAAAATGTAAATTGTTAATAAAGTGTTAAATGTAAAAATAGTAAAGTTTGCACTTGAATTTATTAAGTGGATTTGTGAAATTTGATTTAATTATAAAATGTTGCTTTATAAAAATCATTAATTAAAAGAGTTTTTTAATGAACATCTTTGAATGTTAAAATATGATTTTTATAATGTTTAAATTGTTTAAAATTGAAATGTTTTCAAGTATAACTTTCAGCACCTTTTCTGAATGCTGTAAAAGGTTGGAATTTTCAATGTTTATGGTTTTGACTTAGTAAATGAACCATTAATGGTTTAAAACTTTGGAAACTGAATACTTGATTTGAAAGTATATATACTTAAATGGTTTAAATGAATTATTTTGATTAAAATATAAGCTATATAGAAAGTGATTTGGAATGATAATAAATGAATGATATCTTTGAATTTAAAAAGGGTATTTAAAGTTGAATATTTGGATTTGAACTTATATATTAAATGTTTGAAGTGAAGTTTTGGAAAGATACGATAATTAGATATTAAAAATGTTTCGAAATGAAGTTTTGAAAGTATGATATTTTGATATTAAATGTTTTGAAATGAAGTTTTGAAAGTATGATATTTTGATATTAAATGTTTTGAAATGGAGCTTTGGAAAGATATGATATTTTGATATATATTAAATGTTTTGGAACGAAGCTTTGGAAAGATATGATATTTTGAAATATATTAAATGTTTTGAAATGATGTTTTGAAAGATATGATATTTTGATATTAAAAATGTTTTGAAATGAAGCTTTGAAAGATATGATATTTTGATATTAAAAATGATTTGAAATGAAGTTTTGAAAGATATGATATTTTGATATATTAAATGTTTAAAATGAAGCTTTGGAAAGATATGATATTTTGAAAAAATAATTTGAAAGGAAGTTTTGAAAGGATTTTATATTTTAATATATTAAATTGATTTGAAAGGAATTTTGAAAGGATATGATAATTTAATATATTGAAATGGTTAGAATTGACTTGATATTTATTTTATAAATATTTGAATTTGAAAGACATGGTATGTTGATATGTTGAAATGGTTTTGAAATGATTTAATCTTTATTTTAATAAAGATTTGATTGAAATGATATTTTATTTTGAAGTATAAAAATATTGTTTTAAGTTATAACCACGGGTTAGAATAACGACTGGTTGTTAAAGAGACCGGGATCGGATATTGTCTTATAGTCGGCCAATACTGAAAACCACTTTAACAGCCGTGTACGCGGTGGAGATTCCAGAATGAAGTTGGATGGTGGTGGCGTTTCCTTTGAGGTAAATACGTGGACTTGACTCCCGTGAGTTGGCATAAGGTGGCTAAACAGGAGCGATTCTCGGGCCAAGGGGGTCAGCGCCCTTCATCGGATACTCCTCTCCGATACTATACTCTGACTTTGGATTGATTCGGTGGCCACCTTTACTTTTGATTTTAGGGGGAGTTTTTTCGAGGTGGGCGGTAACTGTGGTTACGCGCTACCACCAGTCCGGATAGCAATTGGTATATCTAACCTGGCATTGCCTAGTTGTGTCGTGTCACCTACCCTAGCGCGCCTTCTACGATTTTTGTTTTAAAGATCCGACCGTGTTAAGGTTCACCATCCCCTTAACACTATGTTCTATACGATTATACTTTACTGATTTGACACTACTGTATATAGCGCAATATACTACATAGTAAATAGTTTGACGAATCCTTAGAGGATGGGCGGTCCCAAGCATCTTCTTAGTTACTTGTACCTTTACTACAGTTCACTTGAGTTGGTTTACATTGTATAAGTATGTATGTCCTGACTCGAGTGTTTGTATTTCTATTTACGCTCGGTTCAGCCTGAGTTATTCACAGATTTGGATTCCACTTCTGGAGATTGGAATCGTTGGAGATTATCTGCTTATCTAGTCTTATCTATTCCAGTTCGGTTGTTCTATTCAGCTTGTACTTGGTTATCATATTGAAACTTCTGTAGTACTTTATTTCTTCTGTTGTATCTTGTTTAACTCTGATATATATATAGTAGTTTCATGAACTACTATCTCTTTTACTTCAGCTGCATTATTAAATACTCTGTGTCTGCGATCTGTGATTTTATTTACTGTATATTCTGAAATTTGCCAAAATTTTATTTACAACGCGGTATTTTGAGCAATTCAATTCCGGCATGAGTGTCTACCTATACACTTATAATGGATGCGAATGGCTGGAAATACTGGGTTGTTACAAAATGGGAAATCAATTACAATTAAATGAACTTTAATATTACACTAATAAGATTTAGACAATAACTAAAAATTATGAATGTAACCAAATGAATAGAAATGTTAATTTTATTCGTAAGTCGACAATGGATGTAATAAAAAGAATGAAACTAAGATAAAATAATTAATTGGGATTTTAATTCTTATTAATATGTAAAACTGACAGAATCCAATATAAATTGAAATATAGTGTAACGACCCAATATTTTCAACCATTCGCATCCGCACATGCCGGACATGAATTGCTCAAAATACCGTGTTGTTAATTTAAATTTGGCAAACTTAGCATAAACAGGAAATAAATCAATTACAGAATCACAGATACAGAGTAGTTCAAAAATACACATCGGAAAAGGTAAAGTATAGTAGTTCATGAAGCTACTATATACACCAGAGTTAGAAATAAAGTACATCAGGATATCTCAAATACAGTGAAGTCTTCAGTATGAGCTGATGACTTCTCTGAACCAATCAACTGGAAAAACTGAAAGCTGAATCAATAGTTGGATCTCCAAATGAAGCTCCAATCTCCAAAGGTGAGTCTCTAATGCTTTATTACTCAGTCTGACCCGAGCGTAAAGCAAAACACAAGACACTCGAGTCAGGATTAACATTCTTATATCAATAAATCCAACTCAAGTGAAATATCAACTGGAATACAAGTAACAAAGGATGTTTGGGATAACCATCCTCTAAGGATCTGTAGAGCTATCTACAAGGTAGAAATATACACTATAACACCGTGGTCATTCCCATTTATTTATACTTCAAAACCAAAATATCGTTTTCATTAGATATATAATTATTTCCAATTTTTCACTTTCAAAGTTATGATTCAATTTACTAAATTTCCAAATTCAAATCTAGTCAAATCTCAATTTAAATCAATTTAAATTCAACTTAATTTCTAAATAACCATTTCAAATTTTATCGATCTCAAATTCCGGATTTGAAATAACATAATACCCTTTTTACATTTCAATATTTCAAAACTTTAAATATTAAACGTTTCAAACTAAATTTTATTTCAATTCAGTTTTCTAAATAATAGATTCAACTTATATTGATTCAAATACAGATCTGAAACACCAATTAAATTCTAGTATAGTTCAAAGCTTTAATATTCTACATTCCCAAAGTTCAATTTAACAGTTTCATAAAGATCTTGATTTAATCAAATTATTATTTAGCCTTGAAATATTTCCTCCTTAGATTCAATATCATTAAAGTAACCTAAAATTACGTTTTACTCAATATTTTCTTTAATTTATTTAAACGTGAAATATTCATTAAATAACTTAAATGAAAAATCCAGTTAAAAATCATACCTTTTAATTTCCCATTCAAAAATTTCGAATCGATTTAATTAAATAATTCCTTATTTAAATACCATTCTTAATAAACCCAAATTTATCTCCCAATCTTAATTATTCAATTTATTACAAGAAAATCTATTTGAAATATAGATTTATATAAATACTCAACCATAATATATGTATTAAATCAATCTAATTTAAATCAAATATTACTACTAGTTCTATATATAAAATTTCCATTTATATAATCTCTTAAGAATAAAAATTTATTAAACCATATATTTCTTTCCAAAATCATAGAAATTATTTTCAAAATATTTATATATGGACCAACGGTATCTGTATTTATTTCCTATCATATAGTCAAGTGCCACGGATATTTATCATTTCAATCCGTACACTAAATATATACGGGTGGACATCATTTTAACCCGTAATCCAAAATTCAATTAAATGAAAATCGCTTAGGTCTATCATTTCAACCCATAACGAAATTCTCCTATTCTAAAGTCTGTTCGGGTATGTATCATTTCAACCCATAATGAATTCTAAACTACAGGGAACTTGCAGAGTGATAACAGATATGATAATAATAATAACAGGCATATATCATCAATAATAATAAACAACTGGATATGGTGTCATATCCCACAAGTGAACAATTATAGATAATAGCATATATAGCAATGTAAATAACTATCAGCAGTATATTTCAATTGTCATTTCAATTGAAATCAAATTTAATAAATATAAGAGCATTAATCGTGAGTGATTGCTCACCTTTCGAGGCTAGAGAAAGTTGAGTTACGAATCAAAGCAAAGAAAAATCGGCACGAATCCGACGATCAAAGCTGATAACGAGAAATCGTTGAAATCAAATCAGAATAAGATCGATAACGATAAATGGTATAAGTGAATTCATATAAACCACTATATATAACAATCTATATCAAAGAAATAATATTTCAAACAAAATCTTATATTAAATTAAATATATATGTATATATATATGGTTTCAAAGATAATAGTTTTTAAATAAAGACCCATATATAAAATCAGTCAAATATACAATTTAAATGTATATGTCAATATATATATACCTCTGAGACATAAATACTATCACTTCACAGTAGTAAAATATAACATACCTTTGAAATATTATAATATAGTAAGCAACCTATGCTGAAGCCATCCGAAATATATTTACTCTTTTTTTACAACTTAATACGTATAAAAAAAATGAGGTATGGGTGCATGCATAAATACGAAGACATGTAGACAACTCTCTAATGCAATCTCTTTTTAACAGATTTATAACTTTATATAGAAATACTTTATATAGAAATTAAACAACAGCAGGTTATAAAAATATAAATATACATATGTATATACTTTATATACTGCAACCCGTTAAGCATATGAAAAACCAATATTTTAACATATATACGGACCCACATAGATGCCTGGATAATATGTCGCTAGACTATCGTGACCATAACTGATTCCTATTTTTCTTTGATGTTGTAAACAGACTCCTTTTTTTTTTCTTTTTTAAAAACACATACTTTAAAATATATTCTATTTATATTTACAAACCCTTTTTGATTTAAACACATATGTCTAGAATCAGTATACTTCAGATATGAAAACCAAATCCATTTATACTTATATATATCTGCTAAAATGGACATGTACATAACTGAAATATAACATTGATACAATATATATATATATATATATATATATATATATATTTGCACGAAAACTGTTATAGATATAAAACTCATGTATATAATTTATTAATATGTACTTAAAAGTAAACATCACTGCAATCGTATGCCGACCTTATCTCAAAAATGTGAATGCAAACTTCAAAAGTTGGACTGTCGAGGAAATAAAGGAATCGGCAAGTTACAATAAAACACATATACAGTAAAATCAGACATGTATGCAATATGTATGTTTAAATAATACTTATTGAAATATAAATACATATATATATATAATGCATGTTTATTTGCAACATATCGACTACCACATATATAACTTTTGAACTTTATATATCTTATAAAAATATAAACTGTACCAACTTTTATAACTTAAGATATTTTGAATTATATATACTATTTATGATTTCAGCAAGAAGAGTACATTTGTTTTAAAGTAAAGATGACAACTTTAGATATCTAATATGTATGTTTCAAACTGTATACCTTTTAAATAAAAAAACCTATACAAAATATTGTTAAATCATTGGAATCATATAGCTTGTATTATAGGTTTATACATATACTGTACAAAAGCAAAATACTGTAATAGAATATAGAAAAGAACTAACCTATCAGTACCAACAGGATACGCACATTATATATATATATATATATATATATATGGTGTATATATATACACCTTGTAATGTTCGAACATAGAGGAGGAAGGTCAAAACTCGGGAGGCATGGAAGCATTTGATGGCGGAGAAAGCAAGAGCGGAAGGATGGACGAGAAGCACGAGTGGCCGGGATAAAGGCGTGACTGGCTTGGAAGCTCGACAGCGATGTGAAAAATGCAACAGGCGGCCGGATGGTTGCGGATGGAAGAGATGGTGGAGGGAAAGAGGGCGAGACATTTGGCTGAGTTGAATTGTTCAGCAATGGCTAAAGGAGGAAGTCAAAAGGAAGGCGGGGCGTTGGATCCAGTGGCAAGCTCGGGTTTGGTTGCGCTCGCGCTGGTGGTGTTTGCAAGGAGGATGACGAGGCCGTATGGGTTCGGAAATGAAGGGGTGGGTTTGCGTGAGTGAGAGGCGTGGTTTTGAGGTGATGGGGTGGAATTTCTAGTCGTGTTGATGGAGGAAGATGTGATAGGATTTGTGAGGCTGAAGAGAGGAGGGCGACGGCGGCACAACAGTTGTTAGGCGAAGGATAGGGTGAAGGGTTGATCGGTTATGGGAGCTTCAGGCAACATCACTTGTAAAAAAAATTAGAAGAAGAAGAAATAGAACAAGCAAATGAAGAGAATGGGAAATCTGAGAGTAAAATATGGAATAGGACGAACAGTAAGAGTAATATATAAATTCTACTCTGAAAGTTTCAAAAAGTAGAAGAAAATAAATCATCATATATTTTATAACAGAAAGAAAGGCAAAAGTCAAGCCCGAGATTTCAGGAAATCTTCAAAGTAATTTAATAGAATGCATGGGCTGCACGCTCAAATTTGAAACCAAAGGAGAATGAAAAAGAAACGGTTACATATCAATCAATAAAGGGAATGAAAAAGGCAACAGTTACCAATTTATTTAGTTGACAAATAATAAAGCAATTGATTGATGCGCATTTAAATTTTCAAAACGCAAATGAAATCAAATGTTCACGGATTCGGTACCGATATGGTTGATGGTTTCGTGGATTCCGCTGTACACCGGACTTCAAAACACAAAATAAATATACCGTAGAGATCAGCGTGGTGAGACGATCAAAACGGTATACCGATATCAGTGGTACGATTGAATTATAAAAATTTGACCTATCTACCAGCGGAAAATGCAGCGAAATGTAGAAAAATAAGGTCGACGGAGCCAAAGAAGTCCGAATTTGAAAAACATAAAATGACGTCTCAGTCAGAAGACCATTTAGAATTTTCCTACGTAAAATATTCTGGTTTGAAAAATATTTTTTTACCATCAATTATTAGCTAGCTTGAATTTAATAGAATTACATAATAAATGAACCTTCATATAATTAATTGAAAATTTACCATTTTCTATATTTAACTATACGTAATCCAAATATTAAAACTTTATTTCAAAATATTATTTTTTTAAAATTTCTCTGAATTTAATTAAATATGTTATAAAACCAATTAAAAATCATTAAAATTTTGTGGGTCGTTACATATAGTAATTAATATAAATAAAAGACTAAAATTGGATAGTATTAATGTAGTGAAAGACAAACAAATATTAACTATGCTATTTGTGTAATTAATGGATAGGAATGCCAAAGGCTAATTGTAATAAGGGATATAATTGAGGATTATAAGTGATAGAATAAGAAAATTTTATGATTTTATTTTTGTAAACATATGTTAAAAGATATGTTTGTGATCTTAATTTGAACTTCTACTAATAACATGTATTACAGTAAGATAAAAAAAATGATAACATAGGTCAGGTGTATTATTTAATGACATTGTTTGAATGTAATTAATAACGGTGATTATAATAATAAATGTTAATAAAGAGTAAGGATGAATAAGTTTAGTTGAAGAGTAAACATTCATTTAGTAAAAATGTTTCGCAACTGAAAGATTGATTATAGAGGTGAGAAACTATCATTTAGTAAGAAATATATAATTACTGTTTGTATCCAATAGTGTATTAATATGTTTAAATTACTATTAGATAGGAAATAATTGTTATACTTCTCATTACCTTCATTTAGTCCATTTTGAAACATAATCAACTGAAATTAATGTAATTGAAAATTTCCAATTAATAGGAGAGAGAATACTAATTGTAAATTAATAGGTGTAAAAAAAAGCAGCATATTTTTTGTGAAAATATAGGGATAATTTGATTTAATAAAATGAAAATTTACATCAAATAAAATGAATGTTTCATCTATGAATGTAGGTTTAATTTCATTAAAATAAAGAATAGAAAGATTGATTTTAAAGAAAGAAATATATGTTTAGTTGTACTATGATTTAGCTTACAGAATGATTACAAGAATAGGAAAATAATCTATTTATTACTCTTGTGTATAAACAACAAATTTATAAACGTGGTCAATAAAACAATTGTTCAATTTTTTTATTAGTTGTAAGTTTTAAAATTTAACTTTGTAAGTTACTGCAAATAATGTAATTCAAATGTTTCAATTAAATGGAAAGGAAACGTTGATTGCAATTAACAGATTTAATAAAAGAAATGCACGTTTTATGTTAAACAAAAAGGATGTTTTGATGGAAATAAAAGATCATTTTGAGAAACAAATCTAAACGTTTTCATTTTAAGGTAAGTATAAATATTTTATTATGCGTAGATAAAAATCTAAATGCGTACAAAAATTCTACTTTCGTTTGCAAACTTTTCAATTCCTACGTACATTTCCTTATCTATTATTAATGCCTGAAGCTTTAAAAATAAAACGTGACATTTATTTTTGTCCCTCCACATTCATTTCCTAATTATAAATAACCTATATCTTATTTCTTCTTTTTGTTTCTCCTAACACCTCATATTCAAAAGCTCTTATTCTTGCAAATCCAAAAGCATTCTTTTACAAAAATGATTCTTTTTCATTTTTGTACACTTCCTGTCCTCATCTTTGTTGTTCTTCAATCTTTTCCTGAAGCCTCATCATGAGAAAACGTAAGTATTAAAATTTGTTTATTTATATATATTTTTTAACGCGTACTAATTTTTATTTTAATAATACTTCTTGTAACATGAATATCTTTTGCATATAAACTTTGATTCACGTACGATTTCTTCTATTGGATTCAAATTTATATTCCAGACAACTTGAAATTGATTTAGTTGAATTTGGAGATTTTTGAGTTTTGCGCTTCTGTTGGATTTTTATGGTCTAAAATCAAAGGTGAGTGTTTTAACCCACTCACAACTTCTAAAATTTCTTATGTTTGTTAAATTGATATATGATGTGATTTGAAATTTTATTTATAAATTTTGGCGTGTTTTTAATCATCATCTCAGTTAATTGCATTCATCTTAATTAAATTGTTAGTTAATTTAATATTGCATATTACTGCTAGTTAAATTTATTTATTTTTGAATATAATACTGCCAGTTAAATTTGTTATTTACTTTATCGCATATAAACTGCTAGTTAACAATTATAATTTATTTTGAATATAAACTGACAGTTGATACCTGTTATTATCACCTGTTATATATTGATGAATTGTTTGAATTTGGATGATGATTGTGATAAATGGTTGATGGTTGATATTGGATGAATGGATGCTGTACTTATAATGTTATAAACTGCAAGTTATTATGCATTTTCATTTCATTCGGGATTGCGGTTTGAAATGATATATTACCGTAAATTTTATTTTTTTAAATTGCGGTTTGAAATGATAAATATCTGTAACGACCCGTAAATTTCGTTAATATAATTTGTCATATTTATAAGATTTTTGAATTAAATTTATAAAGAAATATAATTGTTATAATTGGTAACGAAGTAAATGTAATAATAATTAACCTATGAAATATTACATTGGTTTTAATAGAATTAATTATAAAGATTGAATTTAATAAACCCTATTTATTTGGAACCTTGTTTATTGATATGCAAAAGTATAATAAATGAGTTATTACAAGAGATTGAAATTTAAATAGAATTCTACTAAATGAATAGTGGAAAGGATTATACAGGTGTATAATTTAATACGAGAAAGGAAAGTATTTAATTGATAATGTAATAAAAACATTGTAACGGTAATTGGAATAAATTAAGGGAAATGTTAGTATAAGTAAATTATTAATAACTTGAAAGGAAATCCAACCAATTCAAGTTAAAAGTTACACTTGGTTATAAATATAATATAAGAGAACTAATAAATATTGAATGAATTTTGGAATAGTTTGTAATAAATGTTAATTGAGTAAAACTAGTGTTATGTAAGTAATTACAATATTTTGGTGTAAATAATGAACCTCTAAAAGTGTAATTAAGAGTTAATGACAATATCTATTGTACGCTACTTATTTTATTAGGTTGTTAAGTTAATTTGTAATCAATTTCAATCAATTCACTAAATTATTGCAGTTAACGTGGAATAAATTGATAAGTGAAAAATGTTGAATTCAATAAGATGAAGGCAAAATTCCATTCATAAGATGATAATTAATGTAAAAAAAAGAAATGAAACCAAGATGAAAATGGAAAATATAAATGTAATGGAATATAAAATAATATTAACTATGTTAGTTGAGTAATAATTGATTGAATATTAAGTTTGGAACTGAATAAAATCAAATTTTTTTGGAATTAATTTGCAATTTTTTGGATTAATTGCAGCTGACCTTTGAACACTGTATTTACTGAAAAATTTGACACTACATTGATATGTGAAGTTGTGACGACGCGGATTTTGGCCGCTCGAAAATCGACATCCATACTTCAAATCGCATTCGAATGCCATAGATTCGACCGTTCAAATCCGATTCGCCGGAGCTTATAACAACATTAAGTAAATAACACAGCGGAATAAAAGAATAATACATTGATATACAGCTTTGATACAATATCTGATACAACAGATGATCCAATAGATATCAATATACATCAGAGATATGATACAATAACATAGCAGCGGAAAGAAAATAGATGACATCTAGCTGCGGAACAATATAACTCTAAGATAGTCTTCAAAAGAGAACTCCGAGACCTGCAACTCCATCTCCAAGAATCAATCCAGCAATAGCTCGAACTCCCAATAACGATGCACCAAACTCAGCAAGACTGGCGTGATCCAAAGAGTGAACTAACTCTAGATAATCTGCTAAACCTGACTATCTGAAAAACCCGACTCTAGACTGCTCGTGTAGAAAATAATGAGCACCCAGAGTTTAGGAAAGAAACAATAAACTCCAGATCAGTCGTGGGACTGGTATGAGCAACAAAAACAGTTTATCTTTTAAAAACATTCAACAAAATATTTTCAAAGTCAATTCGCAATGCTTTTTAAAAATGAGACTACCATAAGGCCTCCCGCACACACACAATGCAAACGCAGAATCGGAGGAGATTTCTCCTTATGATAGTCAAAGATGCTTGATACGCATTAAAAAGAACATTTGATATTATTACAAGTGCATAGTGTAGGAAAAATTCATTTCGAAAGTAAAGATATAAATCTTAGCCAGCATAGACATTTCGCACTTATGCCTACTATAGCTACCATGTTCAATAGCAGGTTACCGCCACATTCCATGGCAGGTTATACAACTAAAACCGTACAAGATCATATTGTTTCTTCGGATTTCCAACGAATGGTCAGGCCAAGGAACTTCCCATTGCCACATGAGAACGCCTCTGGAAGGACGTCCCCGAGAACCAAACCGGATCTCTGCCAACACAAGGCTGGGTTACCCCTAGTTGGGTAACAACTGACACGAGTATACCATCCCCGGTCCTTTGGGACCTTTAACCGAGCGCTCGTCACCAACATCACACAATCATAATAAAGTGTTTCAACATGAGTAAGTATCTGGGCTCCATACAATGATACCACCCTTTTCCAAAAGGAAATGCACATACCCTAAAGGGAGCTACCTCTCATAACCTTGCTGCATCTTTCCTGTTTTGACCATTCCGAGGTGTGAGGCTCGACGAAGTCACGTCCACAAAGACACACTTTATACAAAAGCCATGCTTTGGGTCAACAAATGATCATAGAAATGATCACAAAGATAAACGATCAAACAAATGATCTTATCACAAATGATCAACACAATGATCATTTCACAGCAACACTCAGCATGTCACATTACCAAATTTGGGAATATATTGCTGATAACCATCAACTACATAACCTCTGAGCTCGTACGTCTCAGAGAAGGGTGTTAAGCTAAGATAATAAATTCTCCGCCACCAACAGAAATATATTTGAAAGAAATCAGCTTTATATCTCAATTGTAATGACAGACATACAATCCATACAAGTCTGTTCCAGGCTCGAACAGAACCGAAGGCACTTACAAAGAAGTCCTTGCAATCCGGATATTCACAATCCCGATCGAATTTCCCATCACTTAGGGAGCCTCTATATCGGCGCGACTCGGTGCAGAAACAATCGATAGGTCATCCTATCGCTTTCGCAAATACCCGGTCTTCACCGCCGTTCTTCAAATGCTATCCATAACGACGTATCACATATTCGAAATGGGTTATATGACACAAAGGTCCTTTCCCGGCTAAACCGAATAGTGAGCACGATTTTTCAAAAACAAATGGATAATGGGATTTCAATTAAGTCACAACTTATTACCCAAAACCTTTCTTCAAATAGCTTAACAAATTACCATTTTCAATCTTTAAACAAAAAGATTCATTTTCACAACCTTTAACGGTTTAAACAATTTTCACATTTTAATCTTTTAAACAAAAGATTCATTCACAGATTTTCCAAATCAATTTTCATTTCAATTTGATTAACTCGTTAAATATTTAAATCAAAGATTTAACTTATAGCCTTCAAAACAATTTCATTTCAATTTGATTTAAACAAATCATCAATTTAAATCTGTTAAAAATAAACAGATTTAATTCATAGCTTTCAAAAAGAATTCATTCATAACTTAGGAAAATCATTTCTCTATTCAATCTTGAAATTCCCCTAATTAACTGGAATCTCAGTTCTTATCTAAAAGTGTTTATCATTTGAAAACAACAGTTTTCATTTTGGAAATCTGATTCATTTATACTAGTTGAAATCCTTGGGTTAAATTCAAATTCCCAAAACCATACCTTTAAAATGGTTTAAATTCATACAAACTTGTTTATAATATCTTTAACCATAATTTCCAATCATCAAGTTCAATTCCAAATATCGAATTCAAATTCAAATTGAATTATTTAAATTGGAGATTTTACCGAGTTATTCAAAATAGCTTTTATCTGTGAAAACCTTTTTCAAAAGCTTTACCGTTTAACCCAAATCCATTTTCAAAATCAATTTGAAATTAAAACTTTAATTTCAAAAACATTAAATTTAAATTATCTGTGACTTAACCGATTTCCTCGTGAAATCCATCTTTGTGTGTGTATAAGTGTGGTCCAGGGTTTAACACACAATAGTGCAACATTATTCAATCATCACAGATCAAAACGCAGAAATATAGTTGATAAGCGATATAACTATAACGCTTATCTTACCGATCACAGATATATATGTCCATGTAAATAGATGGATAAATCATACACAGCTCAATCCACAAAATAAAAGATCACAGATCAGATAGGTCAGTAAACTCAAGGCATCACATATCAGAGATATTAACAATTCAACATCCAATAAAATCCAAACATCCATAAGTAGGATCAATTTAATCATCTGATAAATTTAAATCAGATTAAATTTCTATGAATAATTCTTTTCACATTTATTATCAAAATAAATTTCAAGTAAATGATCCTCATTAACTATTCATAATTATTTAATTACTATTCTTAAGTAATTAAACTCAATTTAACTATTGTTAATTATCATTTAATTAACCTTTAAAATCATATATTTAATCATTGATTATTTAATTAATTAAGTTCTAAACTGTAACTTAATAAATATTAATGACTTGATTAAATAACCTTAATCATTTGTTTAAAAGACAACTCTTTATTAATTTAATGAATCTTATTTACAAATTAATTTACCTTAATTAATTTAACTCAAATCCTAATTTCTTGATTAAATAAATTAATCAATTATTCACTTGAACTAATTTAATGAGTGCATATCATTTTATCTTTACTAATTCAAATTTAAAACATTTTCTAACTAATGTTTTAATTATCATCACAAAGCAAATTTAAACAATTTAAATATTAAAACTTCTTTGATTTCAGAACTAGGATTCAAATTATCTTTAATTCAGATTTAAATTTAGATTTAAACTTGTTTTAACTTTGCTTAATAATTTAAATTCAGTTTTAAATTTCAAAACTTTACATTGACAGGTTTCAAAAATCTGAAACCTGCAACCTAAGTTTACTCGAGACAAGCTAACTTTGCCCCGAGTCCAAAACCATATACTTCGAGCGAAACCTGAAGTAACTCGAGTAAAACTCGAGAGAATCACGCGAACAAATCCCACCTTTCTTCCCAAACTAACGAAATTCCAGGCCACCAGAAACTCGTGCACGGAGCACGTGCACGTCGCCGATGGCCATCTCTAATCGCCACCACTTCATCGAGCATGTCGGCAATCTCATCCACAAACTCCACGAGCTCCCCGATTGGCCAAACCCACCAGAGAACGAAATCGAGCAAATCAGTTCATCCTGGGACCGAAGTCCAAGCCTGTAACCACCTCGCACCGCCGCTACACAGTGTCGGAACGCACGCGCCTTCGCCTCGAGCTTCCCCTATCGACCACTCACCGCCACCCATCAACCCTATCTGGACCGATGCGACATAGATTGCACCATTGCCACATGAATCGATAGGCAAAAACACAGGGATAAAACCCTAAATCGTTTTCGCCCCCAACCTCCTTGCATTAGAAATTTTTTTCAGCATTTTTCCTAGATTCGAAAGTGATCAAACTAACTCCTCAACAAATTTCAACAGTTAAAATTTGTTGGACTAACAGAGATTGGTAAAAGTGTATTTTTAGTTCATCCACAGTTTGCTATTGATATACTTAGTGAAAAAAATACAATTTTTGGTTTAAAAATCTTATTTTTAAGTAAGGATTCAAGATAGGTATTCGAATTTGCAAATCGTTAGGTTCGAATTTTATTAAATTTTGAAATTTTCTCTGTAGAACTTTGAGTTGTTCATCCTGTATATGTTTACCCTTCATGAAACTATTTTTATATTACAATTCATAGTTAAACACATTTATTTTGTTTTGAAACTAAAGTCTAATATTGATTAGAAAAGAAGAATTTGAAATTTTCTTTTCTTGGTTGGGTTGTGCTCTGTAGAATAAACAAAGAAGAACTGCTATACGTTACTCACAGATATACCTATATATATATATATATATATAAGCAACAGTTTTATATTTTAAAAGTATCTAAAAAGAATAAGTTACTCACATATTTATTCTTCAAATTATTTTAAATGAAATGTTACTCACTTCTAAACATATACAGGCTTTCACAAGTATATGTGTATGTATTCTTTTACCATACATTTAAGAAATCATCTTCATAATATCACTTCATAGATTTTCACAGGCATCAAAAAAAAAAGTTTATCCATATTTAAAGCTTTTTAGAGGAGAATTAAAATTACTCACAGGATATTGAAACAGAGAAGCCTGTTAACATGCAAACCTATATATAAACAGATTAAGTCTAAAGATGGAAGTTTGCTCACCTTGATATTTGGAAGCAGAGATCAAAAACAAGAACAGGATTGAATTTAAAACTTGAAATGATATCCAAGTTTGAAAAATCATCTGACTTGCATACTTTGATTTGCTTTTACTTTGATTGAGTTTGTTTGTGATCTACAATCCCAGGTTTGAAGATTTGCATTGTTTTTTTGTTTTTTTTCTTTGTTTTTGACTTCTATTATTTTTTGGTTTGCTTCCATTTTACTCAATTGTGATAAATGAACTGAGATGAGGATTGTTGATATAAAGTAGAAAGTGTACAGGTGATGTTATCTCTTCCCTGTACAAAAGTTATGGCTGCATTATATTTTTAAACAATTCGAACTGACTATTTGTGCTGCTGAGATGATGGAAATAAATGCATGTCCCCCCCTGCTTAGTTACAACATAACCTATCTGTATGTATTGCTATATACACATCCTATTTTGCTGTGTTTTGTTTTCCCTACTCAGCCTAAATACTTTGTTCTTTCTAGCCTATACTTATTCAATTTTGCTTGTACAATAGATATTTACTGTCTTATGCTTTGTTTTGTACAAACATACTTTATTTTGTTTTATTGACTTCGGCTGAGAAGATGTTGCTTTGGTTTTGTTTTAAGTGTACATACTTGCATTTTATTTGGGTGGCTGTAGATCACTTGTTGATTTTCTTTGTACTTTGCTTGAGTTAATTATATGTTTAATAGATATTTATTTTACTTTATGTACATATTATATCGCCTACAAATACTTTATTACTTGTTTGTATAATACTTTGTTTTGGTATTCTTTGTTAAAGTTTTGTTTTCAAGTTTAAGTGTATTTATTACTTTTGTGCTTATATTGTATTATATGTCTTATTTTATATTTTTTTCCTAATTTATCTTATAGTCTTGTATTTTATTTATCAAAATAAATCAATATTAACTTAAAAAAATATTATAAAAGAACCATTTTATTATTATTAAATAACTCAAACCATTTGAATTTAGAAAAACTCCAATCGACTATCATTTAATTTCAAAATTTTAAATCAAAAGTAAATTTAATTATCAATTTAAAATAAATTAAAATTCGGGATCGTTACAGAAGTTGCTTTTAGTTATTATAAATATCAAAGAGATTAATTGCAATTAAGTGGACTTAATATTTTAAAAAATTATGTAAATATTTAGATGAAATTGAAGTTATTTATGTAATGAGTATGAATCTAATGTTAATTTTACTTATAAAATTGACAATTGGTATTGGATGAAAAGAATAAAATTTAAGCTGTGTCAATAAATTGGAATTTGTGTAATTAATGGATAGGAATACCAAAGGCTAATTGTAATAAAGGATATAATTGAGGAATATAAGTGATAGAATAAGAAAATTTTATGATTTTATTTTTGTAAACATATGTTAAAAGATATGTTTGTGATCTTAATTTGAACTTCTACTAATAACATGTATTACAGTAAGATAAAAAAAAATGATAACATAGGTCAGGTGTATTATTTAATGACATTGTTTGAATGTAATTAATAACGGTGATTATAATAATAAATGTTAATAAAGAGTAAGGATGAATAAGTTTAGTAAAAGAGTAAACATTCATTTAGTAAAAATGTTTGGCAACTGAAAGAGTGATTGTAGAAATGAGAAACTATTATTTAGTAAGAAATATATAATTACTATTTGTATCCAATAGTGTATTAATATGTTTAAATTACTATTAGATAGGAAATAATTGTTATACTTCTCATTACATTCATTTAATCCACTTTGAAACTTAATCAACTGAAATTAATGTAATTGAAAATTTCCAATTAATAGAAGAGAGAATACTAATTGTAAATGAATAGGTGTAAATAAAAGCAGCATATGTTTTGTGAAAATATAGGGAAAGTTTGATTTAATAAAATGAAAATTTACATCAAACAAAATGAATTTTTCATCTGTGAATGCAGGTTTAATTTCATTAAAATAAAGAATAGAAAAATTGATTTTAAAGAAAGAAATATATGTTTATTTGAACTATGATTTAGCTTACAGACTGATTACAAGAATAGAAAAATAATCTATTTATTACTCTTGTGTATAAACAACAAATTTATAAACGTGGTTAAATAAACAATTGTTATTTTTTTAGTTGTCTGTTTTAAAATTTAACTTTGTAAGTAACTGCAATTAATGTAATTCAAATGATTCAATTAAAAGGAAAGGAAACGTTGATTGCAATTAATAGATTTAATAAAAGAAACGCAGGTTTTGTGTTTAACAAAAAGGGTGTTATAATGGAAATAAAAGATTATTTTGAGAAACAAAATTGAATGTTTTCATTTTAAGATAGGTATAAATATTTTATTATACGTAGATAAAAACCTAAATGCGTAAAAAATTCTACTTTCGTTTGCAAACTTTTCCATACCTACGTACATTTCCTTATCTATTATTAATGCTTGAAGCTTTAAAAATAAAACGTGACATTTATTTTTGTTAGGTGCGTTTTCACCCCCACCGAACCAAAAGAAAGGAAGGCACAACCGGACCACTCCCCAGCCAAGCCTACTCCCTTCCAAGCACTGCCGAACCATACACATCTCCACACCACTACCGGTCCGGCTCCATACCAACACCGGTCCAACACCACCAGACCAGAGTGATCACCGGACCAACCCTCTCCTCCACAACCGAACCAACAACTAACGGTCCAAACAACCTACTTCCTCCCACCGAATCAGCCTATATCGGACCAACCTTCCCTCTAGCCACTGCCGAACCAACCCCTGCCGAACGAAGCAAGACCGAACCAACCTTCTCCAAGAACGGCCGAACCAAGGCATGCCGAACCGGATGTGCCAGACCAGATTGCTTCAGCCCAGGACCACCAGGTGTTATATACATCCAAGACCCCTGCCACTAACCTCACTCTATAAATAGAGGGGCAGGGGTACAACAATGGCAGACAAGTTTGAGAGCTCAAGCACGGGAGGAACTTTCAAACAACTTTTATATACTTGAAAACAAAGCTTTGTACTTGTAATCTAAAGGAAAAAGGAGAATAACATATAAAGTGGACGTAGGCACATTCTGGGCGAACCACTATAAATCTGTGTGTCTTTTACAATTTAGTCCCTGTTTCTTTTTACGTATTTGCATAAATCACCCAAACCACTACGAATAATATATAATCTTCTAAATCAAACGACTTGGAGGTGTTTGCCCATTTTTTGTGTAAACATTTTTGGTGCTTTCACCGAGAATTGAACTCAGGCTTCTTCCTAACAGCATCGCTTAGTATCTGTGCAACATGACTTCCAAGCAGAGAAAGGGAAAGAACATCGCAACTAGCAGCATTTCGGATCCAATAATCACAGATCAAGAGAATCATCCCATTACAACAGCAGTATCGAACGAGGATCAGACAAACCCGATAGCCCCTGCCACAGAACAACCGACAGCAATTACTAGGGCAGATCTAGACAGAGTTGTGGCTGAAGTAACTAACCGCTTCACATCCCAACAAGAAGCTTTGGTGAACCAACTCATGTCACGCTTAAGGAATGCTGATGAATCCAACCGCAACACTGAATCATGGGGTGAGTCCCAATCTGGAAGATCTGGAAGGCGACAAAGATCTTTTTTCCTCGAAGAGGTTAACCACAGGAACGTCAATGGTAGGAGCCGAGCCCGGACTCAGCCCGAATTCCGACCCGAGGAAACACTTGAAACCGAACCTAACACGAGAGGTACCAGGCAGGGATCGGATGTAGCTGAGCCTGTCATGCTACCTAACCATGAGAATACCAATGGACGGAGCCGAGCTGGAGTCCAGCCTGAAGTTGGACACGAGGAAATGCTTAGATCAGAACGAAACAGGGGAAGATCAAGGGAAGGGCCAACCATAGCTGAACCCAGCATGCTCCCGGAAGATCAGAGACAGCCACTGGGAAATATTAAGAGCGATAGGCGCTACCATCCCTACAGGACATCGGGGCGGGATCAATCCCGCAGGGAAGAACCAAGTTCATTTCTATCTGCTGCAAATTCCGACGAAAGGATGGCACGATTATTCAGAGAATGCGTCCAACGAGACCAGAGGGATCGAGGGATAAGCGCTAGGATAACCAGCCCTTTCTCCCGCAATATTGAACTTGCCATCACCCCCCGAAAATGGAAGATGCCAACAATGGAACCTTACAGGGGAACCTCTGATCCCGTCGTACACTTGCAGAGATACACACAGCATATGCTCATGAGCGGAGCCACAGAGGGAGTACTGTGAAAATGATTCCCACTATTCTTGGCAGATCTAGCTACCTCCTGGTTCTGCCACTTACCCCAAGGGTCCATCAGCTCATGGGAAATGTTAAAGGAAAAATTTATCAGCCAGTTCCGCATTAATGTGGAACAACCCAAGGATGCTTATTCCTTATCTAATGTCAAACAAAAGCCTGGAGAAACATTGCAACAATATATGACCCGGTTCAATGCCGCAGTAGCAGCAGTTCAAGATGCCGATGAGAAACTTATCCTAATGGCCCTTTGTAGTGGTGTGCATCCGAATACAAAATTCGCTAGGAGGTTAACAAAAGAAAAACCAGCTACGTTACCTGACTTCTTCCATGAAGCCGCGAAGTATATGAGGCTTGAAGACGCTGCCACTGAAAGACAGTCAGGACAACAGGCTAAGACAACTCATGGCGACAAACCCGCTGCGGCAAAGGATGTTCGAAGAAATGACTCTAGAGACAATGCCAGGGGCAAGAAGGGAGAGAAACGTATGTACCGGCAAGGACCGAGATTCGACTCTTGCACTCCTTTGAACGATACAGTTGAAAACATCTTCCTGGCCACCCAAGGCGAGCTTAAATACAAACGCCCCCCGTACAAGAAGGAGTCAGATCACGCAATCCGGTCCGGAAAGTTCTGTCGTTTCCATGAATCTTATGGATATGATACCAAAGAATGTCGCCACCTCCGCGACCTAATCGAAGAACACATCAGAAGGAAGAGATTAGAACGCTATGTAAAGTGACAGGACAGGACCCCAGCTCCTGCCAAGGAAAACCCAAGGCAGCCACACCCAGAGACAGGCAGAGGAAATCACAACACCAGCGGTTCCAGTCAAGAGAAGATAGTGGTCCATACAATATCAGGAGGGCCACACATCGCCGACAAGAGCTGGGCAGAAATGGAAAGATATGGAAACTCACTCAGAAGCGATGGAGACTGCGTCAATTCTGTTATGGAAGAACGCCACCCGAAGCGGAAGGAAAATAATGACATCACATTCAGTGGACGCGACCTAGAAGGAAGGCAATACCCTCACATGGATCCTATGGTCATCTCTTCCTGGTTCGGCCCAGCTGAAGTTTTTCGAATCCTAGTAGACACTGGGAGCTCAGTGAATATTTTGTTCAAGCATGCTTCCGACAAAATGAAGCTGTCAATGAAGGATGTGTCTCCCTACAACAAACCACTACACGGTTTCACTGGAGAAGCAAAGATGCCCCTCGGACAATTGGACCTCTTTGTTGAATTGGGAAGTCACCCCCGCTCCGCCGTTCGAAAATAGACATTCGTGTTAATAGACAATGATTCGGCCTACAATGCCTTTTTGGGAAGGCCAGCCCTGTCTGACTTCCAAATTGTCCTTGCCCCGTGGTGCCTGAAGATAAAGTTCCCAATGGATAATG
The DNA here is from genome assembly GCA_030765085.1 of Allium cepa. Taxonomy (NCBI): domain Eukaryota; kingdom Viridiplantae; phylum Streptophyta; class Magnoliopsida; order Asparagales; family Amaryllidaceae; genus Allium; species Allium cepa. The sequence goes on from CM060945.1 coordinate 74,821,948, forward strand.
GAGTGGGAGAAGTGGAAGGGGATCAAGACGCCGCTCGGGACTACTATGTGACCGAACTTCGCAATAATCGCAGGAGAGATAAAGGGAAGAATGCAGAGACTGCTCTATGCAAGAAAAGCTTGGAAGCATAGCAACTAAAGAAAGCCCCTCCTCTTCGATATACCAGTGATCCCCTCAACGAGTTAGACCCTAGGGATAAAGAGTAGGAGGCCACCGCTGAGCCTGCAGAGGCTATGGAATTTGTATCTGTAGACAAACGCGACCCAAGTAAACTGCTGAGAATCGGATCTCAGTTAAAAGCAGAATTGAAGGACCAACTTATTGATTTCCTTCGCCACAACTTGGATGTATTTGCATGGACGCACGCTGTTATGACTGGAATCTCCCCAGACGTAACATGCCACGCACTAAACATTGATCCTACCAAGGTACCGGTAAAGCGAAAGAAGAGAAGTATGGGGGCAGAACGATCGAAAGCCCTCGAAGAAGAAGTAAAGAACCTACTTGCCAACAACTTCATAAGGGAAGCCATCTACTCAGAATGGATCGCTAACCCGGTACTAGTAAAGAAGGCTAATGGGAAGTGGCGAACATGCATTGACTTCTCCAACCTAAATGACGCTTACCGAAAGGATTGCTTCCCACTTCCCCGAATCGACCAACTTGTGGACAGTACTGTCGGGCACGAACTCTTATCTTTCATGGACGCCTACTCAGGATATAACCAAACTCCTATGCATGCCCCCGATCAGGACCACACTAGTTTCATCACTGACCGGGGATTGTACTGCTACAGAGTAATGCCCTTCAGACTAAAGAACGCCGGAGCTACTTACCAGCGCCTCGTCAACAAGATGTTTGCAGAATTGATAGGACGAACTATGGAAGTCTACGTGGATGACATGCTGGTTAAATCAAGGAAAGCCAATGGTCATGTAAGCCACCTGGACGAGATGTTCCAACTACTCCGCCAATACGGAATGAAGCTAAATCCTCTAAAGTGCTCCTTTGGAGTATCATCGGGAAAATTCTTGGGATTCATCGTCCATGCCAGAGGGATCGAGGCAAACCCCGAACAAGTCCGGGCCTTGCAAGATATCAAGATACCATCCACTCGAAAAGAGATGTAAAGCCTAAACGGGAAGGTGGCCGCCCTAAGCCGGTTCATCTCTAAAGCAACTGAAAAATGCATTCCTTTCTTCGAAGCCCTGAAGAAAGACAAAGTAAAATTAGAATGGACTGATCAATGTTCAATAGCTTTCCTTAACCTAATCGAACACCTCCAGCGGCCACCAGTACTCTCAACTCCGAATGAAGGCGAAGAACTATACCTATACCTTGCCGTGTCGCCCCATGCTCTAAGTGCCGCCTTAATAAGAGAAGAAAACCACGTGCAACGGCCGGTGTACTTTGTGAGTAAAAGACTCGTGGGAGTGGAAGCCCGGTACCCTAAACTTGAAAAGCTGGCGTATTGTTTACTAATCACATCACGGAAGCTACGACACTATTTTCAATCTCATCCCATCAGAGTCCTAATCGACCAACCATTGAGGCAAGTGCTCCATCGTCCCGATACCTCTGGGTGACTGCTCAAATGGTGCATTGAACTGAGCCAATATGATATCACGTACCATCCTCGCGCTGCCATCAAGGGACAAGCCATAGCCGATTTCATCGTCGAATTCACTATCAACAAAGGCAGGGAGTAGTCTGAGATAAGAGAAGACTTCAAGTGGAATCTCTTTGTGGATGGAGCATCGAATGAACAAGGCTCGGGGGCAAGTATTGTGATCGTCACTCCCAGGGGAAGAAAGTTGCACTATGCTCTAAGGCTGGAATTCGCTGCCACCAACAATGAGGCCGAATATGAAGCAGTAATAGCCGGATTAGAGCTCGCCCTGGAGATCGGAGTCAGTTCCTTATGTCTTCACAGTGATTTGCAACTCATTGTAAATCAGATACTAGGGGAATTCCAGACCCGAGGAGGACGACTCACGGCATATCTAAGGAAAACCAAGCTACTGCTCGATCAATTAGACCACTACTTGGTCAAACACGTTCCTCGAGAAGAGAACCAAGAGGCCGATGAACTGGAAAAGCTAGCCAGCATGAGAGATGACACCGTTTTTGGAATAATAGCCATCCCGAACCAACTAGTCCCGAGTTTCTAGAAAGTAAATCTGATAGCTGCAACTGAAGAAGAAACTTGGATGACCCCTATCCGAAAATACTTGCAAAATGGCATGCTGCCCGACGGGCGTGATGAAATCAAGAAAATCATAAGGAGAGCTGCCCGTTGCATGATACAAGAAGGCATCCTCTATCGGCGCGGCTTTTCTAATCCCTTGTTAAGGTGTGTTTCTGGAAAGGAAGCCAAGGAAATCTTATCCAATATCCATCAAGGTGGTTGCGGAGATCACACTAGGGGACAGACCTTAGCGAAGAAGATATTCCGATATGGGTATTTCTGGCCCACTTTGAACAAAGACGTCTTAGACTTCGTCAAAAGATGTAACAGATGCCAGAAATTTGCTAAGATTCCTTGACTACCGACAAATGAGATCACTCAGATGACCTGCCCTTGGCCCTTCGCAGTATGGGGAATTGACTTAATTGGCAAACTGCCAATGGGCCGAGGCGGGGCCAAATATGCTATAGTGGCAGTTGACTATTTCACCAAATGGGTGGAAGCGGAACCTCTGAATAAAATATCTTCAGCGAAAGTTATCAACTTCTTGATCAAAAACGTCCTATGCAGGTACGGAGTTCCGCTCAAAATCATATCAGACAATGGACTTCAGTTTGACAGCGAGGAATTTGCCGACTGGTGCCAAGAGCATGGAATTCACAAAAGCTTCTCATCCGTGGCTTATCCCCAGGCAAATGGACAAGTCGAAGCTGTCAACAAGATTCTCAAAACTCTAATCAAAAAGAAACTTGAAAAGTCAAAAGGCGCTTGGGTGGATGAACTCGCTACGGCACTGTGGGCCTACCGCATCTCTTTCAGAACATCAACAGGGGACACTCCTTTCTCCTTGGCATACGGATCGGAGGCCATGCTCCCAGTTTAAACCATTGTACCTTCCCACCGTAGGATTCACTGTAACCCAGAAGAGAATGAAGAACTCCTTTACATGTCCTTGGATCTAATTGAGGAGAAAAGAAATGATGCAGCACTTAAAGCGGCCGCTCACAAACAAAAAGTGGCAGCACAATACAACTCCAAAGTCAAGCACCGCAGCTTACAAGAAGGAGATCTTGTCCTTAGAAAAATCTTTCCGCACTCTGGAGCGCTAGATCCAATTTGTAACGGACCATATGTAATTCATAAAGATCTCCACAATGGAGCTTATATTTTGTCAACAGTGGACGGAGAGGTGTTCCAGAGGGCACGGAACATCCGACACCTCCACCGATACTTTTCTTAACTTGTACTGCCCATATGAAGTGAATTAACAAAGAGAATCAGTGGACGTAGGCATTTTCGTGCTGAACCACTTTAAAAACTTGGCTCTTGTTAACTTATTCCTTTATATCTTGGCCATTTGTTAAGCTTTATCCTTTTCCGTTAAACAAAATCCTTTGCAGATGACGTTTCCATTCGGAGCTTCACAGCACGACTCCACCTGGACAAAACCCAACAGGTACGCTATGATCCTATGCCCTCGTCTATGAGACACTTTCACTCCGGTATCCCTCTACCGCGTGTTCACTCATTGTTTGCCTCGGCCCTTAAAGCCAACCTTAATGAGCCGAGTATAAGCCGTGGAGCAGGTCAACCACGACCTAGGCAGCTCATTATGCCGTTAGGCTCGCCGGCGACCGTGAATCGATTATAAGCCCCAACATAAGGTGTGGCCAGCCAGGGGCATTTAACGGTTGACGATCGGCCCCCATGCTAGCAGGCCACAGTAAATCGAATAATTCCCACGATTACGGGGCATAATGGTCCGGGTAGTTACTGTGCGCGATCCCGGCTCTGATGTGTCTTAAGTGCGGCTGTGGTAAAAAAGAAAACTCCCCGCAATAGGCGTAAGATGGGTGACATATGTCTCCAAGACCCACAGTTAGGGAAAGTGACTACAAAGCCCGTTTGCCACGAACTTAAGCACATCGACGGCCTTCCGTGGCTGGAAGTTTTACTTTTCCTAAATTTCCATTCCATTTAAATACTTTTCCCTTATCCTGTGTAACGGTCTCCAAAGTACAGGACGCCAAATAGGAAACATTCGCTCATGAGAATCGGAGCCGGCTAACTGGGTGACGAAGCACTCAACTGTATCCATGATCAGTTACACAAAACGTTCAAAGCTGCCCCCTGCAACTAAAACATGAAGGGCGGTACTCTTCTCTCTTGTACATGAAACATGTAGCTATAACCCATTCATACATCACATTAACATTGCGAGATATGAAAATTATACTTTAAGCAAAAAACTTGGCATCCAACACAGTCAAGTTACTAGTAACATGCATAAATACATCTCTTACACAGCACAACAAAACAGTGATAACATTCCAACATAAAGAAATCAGCGTATGTTATGAAAATTACACAAAAATCGTTCGATGCTACGACATAATTACAACTTGCAAATACATCAATGTTTTGAGCTAGTATATACAGGAATGTCAGGCAGATCAAGTAACATAACCGGCTGCATTAGTACTTTGCCCTCATCCTACCAACTCTCCAAACCTACTTAGCCGCAGGGTCGGAGCTCCCAGCATGTTGAACGGAAGTCCCACCTGTCCAATTCAGAAGAGGAATCCATTAAACGAACAGTAAACAATCAAGCTATAAAAACCTAAAAAGAAAAAAGAAAAAAAGAGGGAGACTCACCAGCATAAGCCGCTTGATCCTCGTCCTCCAATTGCACGCCCGCTTCCTCTGCAACAAGCAGCCGCATCCCCTCCTTCACCACTGCCTGCTCCTCCTTCGAAAATTGAGCGGTGACCGCATCCAGACTGAAGGCCGCTCCACCCTTTTTACCCGCATCAACCCTGGCCTCCTCCAAAGCACGAGTCCTAGCCATAACCCGGGGGCAATCGTCCATCCAGGATAGGCCGCCCTTCCTCCAAGTACGGAAGTACATGTCCTGTAGCATATCAACCATCATCCCTTCATCCTCTTCAAACCCCCTTATCCGCGTTTCTGCAGCCGAAAGCTTTACAACGGCAGCATCCCTCTCCAATCGGTATCTAGAGCAGTCAACCTGGAGAGACCTCCTCATCTCCTCCATCTCCTCCTTTAGCTTGGCTTGAGCAAGCTCTGCAGCTTCAAGCCTCCCAGACAATTCCTCAATCCGCTCTAGATCCCCCTTTCGGACCTCATCTACCGTGGCAATGGCCATATCGATCCGCCCCATGCAAGTAGCCTTCATTCTCCGCAGCTCAGCCCTACTAGCCTCCTCCATGGTTTTCTTCAATCGTCGGGAGTCGGCCTCATGCTGCGAAATCTGAATGGCCTGGTCGGCAAGTTGTTTGGCCTGGTCAGTAACCACCAACCGCAACCTTATGTTAGCACTCCCAATCTCTTCTCCGGCTTTGACCAGACGGGCATGGTGACCCATCAGCTTCCTGGTCTCCTCCGCAACCCGATCAATATTAGCCTTGGCTTCGTCCCCCATTGTAACTATCCGTGTAGTAAGCAAATCAAGATCTAGGGACTTAGCCTCATCCAGCACCCGTACCATTGGATTACGGGTAAGAAGATGCTCACCAATGACCTCGTCAAAGGAAATGTCGTGGGAGCCAGGGTCCAAGTCTAGGTGACCCGCAAAGGGATTGCGGACCAAGTCAGGGCGTTCTATACGGGTAACGGTAGGATTCTTGGACGGATGCGGAGAGGGGATAAACTCAGTAGTCTCCTCCGTGGTGTCTTGAGGAGGCTGAGTCGGAGGCTGAGGACCAGGTGGGGAATCCAACAATGAACGCCTCCTCTTCCTCCTTTTAATGTCTTCTTCGATAAATCCGAGAAGAGGGCGATAGCCAACTACGTCTCCGAGATGATTAGAAGGAGACTTAAGCTTGGCAGAGGCTTTGAGAAGTCTGTATTGTTTGAGGCGGTGTCAAACGCCTGAGGTCTTTGCCACCCCGCCTGCCCCTGGAGTTAATAACAAGTGTTACAAACATACAATGATCCATAATTCAAGGAATATGTTAAGTTAAAAGGAGTGAGAAGGCACATCTGTTATACAAACCCTGCGGAGGTGTAGGATACTGCAATAAGTCCTGAATCTCATTCCAGGATGAAAGCGAACCATAAAATATTCCTAAGTCCCTATCGTAAATGGAGTCTGCGGAAGTCAAAAGTTCACCTTGAATCGCCAGAGTCGCCTTAGCCGAAGAGCTCTTAGAGGATGGATCGGCACCAGCACCAGCCTTGTCAGCCTCCTTTGCCTTCTCAACTAAACCCGATCCTCCCTCCGACTCCCCGAAGGCTTGACGGAAAGCATCATCCGTCCGCTCCTGAATCTCTCCCGCTTGCCCGGAGGTTAAGGCGCCAACCCCACTACCGCTCTGTCCATCGCCTCCTTCACCCTCACCTCTACCTTCCTCCACATCTTCCTCTCCCAGAGCAATTGGGCAAGTGCTAGTAGAGGGACCGTCCGACTTCTTAAGCTTCTTACCTCCGACAACGGTAGGCTTTGTGAAAGGTTCCCTCTTGCCACTTTTCACCGTGGCCCCTTCCTTGGCTTTGGTGGCCTTCTCCTCAGCCGTATCTCTCTGCTTGACCACGGACTGGTGTGGCAGGATCAAGTTGTGCTCCAGGAGAGTAGCATTCCTGATCAGGAATGAAGCTGACCTGTCCCGTCCCGAAATGGCCTTTATTTCCGCAGCCATCTGGACCAGAGAATCACTCTCCACAACCGCAAATCCACCTGTCGCTAGCAAGAAATAAAAGAATATCAGAAGAAGCATTGCAGTCGGAACAAGGAAACTGTAAATAAAGTTCAACTTACAGCCAGAAGTGAGGAGGCGGAAGGAGACAGAGTCATCCTTGATAAAAAACCATTCTTTCTTAAACATGGTGAACTTTGAGTATAAGTCCCAGATCGGCTTGAAAGACACGGCCGCTTCTAAACTAACATACGGAGACCCCTTCTTGTAGCCCCTCAGGTTATACAAGTATCGGATTTCCCGGTTAGAAGGGAGGCGCCCATACCTCCTCTGGAAGATAACGAATAAGCACACCAGGATAGCATAGGAATTGGGTTGGAGCTGAAAAGGAGCCACCTTCAGATAGGTGACGAAGCTGACTATCTAGGCATTTATAGGAGGAATGGCCCCACACATACAGTGGTATCTGCTGTAAGCAAAATATCCTTCAGGAGGGTCATATGGCATAACTCCTTCCCCCAGCAATAGCATGCGCGCTCTGTCATTCTCGAAGGAGCGAGAAATGACATCAAGCTGCTCCTCTTTAAGAGAGCTCGGAAAGCAATCGGGACGAGAGTTCAGAAGCTCTTGGGGACCATATCCATCCACTAATGACCTCGGGGCGGGTCCCTGTCGCATTGGTCCTGGCTGGACAGGGGGCACAGCGGGAGGCTCCCTTCTGTCCGTAGACTTTCGCTTTTCCGATGGAGTTTTCACTCTGTGAGACATTATCTGCAACACCGGAAAAACACGTTGTTAGAACAACGGATGAAATATAAAACAAGCAAGTCCGTTCGGTATCAAGTCCATTTTCAAGTCCATTCGGTATCAAGTACATTCGGTATCAGGTCCATTCGGTGTCAAGTCCATTCGGTACCGAGCCCATTTGCTATTAAGGTGCATTCGGCATTCCCAATGCCAGACATTCGACATTTAAAAAAAAAGGGAAGAAGGGAAAGAGGGGACATTCGGCAGTCACCTGATTCGGCGGCCAAGAATTGATTCGGCGAAATGTTGATTCGGCAGAGAAATTATTATCCGGCTATCTCGTTTGGTAGGGAATAACTGAGGCCTTAGGTCCCTATTTATAGGCAAACGACAATGACCGGACTAGTTGGTTCGGCGCTAGAAGCCGGATGGAAACTCCCAAGCTCAAAACAAAGCACGCCATGTGCGTACACATACCCTACTTTGGGGGGCAAATGTTGGGTGCGTTTTCACCCCCACCGAACCAAAAGGAAGGAAGGCACAACCGGACCACTCCTCAGCCAAGCCTACACCCTTCCAAGCACTGCCGAACCATACACATCTCCACACCACTACCGGTCTGGCTCCATACCAATACCGGTCCAACACCACCGGACCAGAGTGACCACCGGACCAACCCTCTCCTCCACAACCGAACCAACAACTACCGGTCCAAACAACCTACTTCCTCCCACCAAATCAGCCTATACCGGACCAACCTTCCCTCTAGCCACTGTTGAACGAAGCAAGACCGAACCAACCTTCTCCAAGCACGGCCGAACCAAGGCATGCCGAACCGGATGTGCCAGACCAGATTGCTTCAGCACAGGACCACCTGCTGCTATATACATCCAAGACCCCTGCCCCTAGCCTCACTCTATAAATAGAGGGGCAGGGGTACAACAATGGCAGACAAGTTTGAGAGCTCAAGCACGGGAGGAACTTTCAAACAACTTTTATATACTTGAAAACAAAGCTTTGTACTTGTAATCTGAAGGAAAAAGGAGAATAACATATAAAGTGGACGTAGGCACATTCTGGGCGAACCACTATAAATCTGTGTGTCTTTTACAATTTAGTCCTTGTTTCTTTTTACGTATTTGCATAAATCACCCAAACCACTATGAATAATATATAATCCGCTAAATCATACGACTTGGAGGTGTTTGCCCATTTTTTGTGTAAACAATTTTTATCCCTCCATATTCATTTCCTAATTATAAATAACCTACATCTTATTTCTTCCTTTACATTTGGTTCTCCTGACACCTCATATTCAAAAGCTCTTATTCTTGCAGATTCAAAAGCATTCTTTTACAAAAATGATTCTTTTTCATTTTTCGTACACTTCCTGTCCTCATCTTAGTTGTTCTACAATCTTTTCCTGAAGCCTCATCTTGAAAAAACGTAAGTATTTAAAATTTGTTTATTTATATATATTTTAACGCGTACTAAATTTTATTTTAATAATACTTCTTGTAACATTAATATCTTTTGCATATAAACTTTGATTCACGCACGATTTCTTCTGTTGGATTCAAATTTATATTCCGGACAACATTAAATTGATTTAGTTGAATTTTGAGATTTTTGAGTTTTGCGCTTCTGTTTGGATTTTTATGGGCTAAAATCAAAGGTGGGTGTTTTAACCCACTCACAACTTCTAAGATTTCTTATGTTTGTCAAATTGATTTATGACGTGTTTAGAAATTTATTTATAGCTGTTGGCATATATTTCATCATTATCTCAGTAAATTTGCATTCATATAATTTACTTGTTATTTAATTCATTATTGCATTTAAACTGCCAGCTATAATTTTATTAATTATTCATTGCATATAAACCTGTCAGTTAAAATTTGTTATTTATTTATTTATTGCATTTAGAACTCCCAATTAAACAGTTATTTAATGCATTATTGAAAAATAAACCGTTAGCAATTAATTGTTATTTACTTATGCGATTGTTTGAATTGGATGATAAATTAATAAATGTTGATGATTGATATGATGGATGAATGGTTGCTGTATTTATATTGTATAAACTGCAAGTTATTATGCATTTACGTTTCATTCGGGATTGTGGTTTGAAATGATATACAACCACATTTTTATTTTAAATTGCGAATTGAAATGATAAATATCTATATCACTTGACCATATGATACAAAATTATATACAGGCACCGCTGTATATATATAAAAATTTCTTTTGAATGATTTTCTATGGTTTTGAAAAGGATACGGTTTAACAAATATTAAATTTTGATATATCTTTACTACTAATAAAGAGAATTCATTGAATAGATTTACTTGGTGTCTTTTTGAAATTCCAAATATACCCTTTTATATCTCATAGTGAAATAGTATTCAAATATAGGATATAGCCTGTTATTTTCTAAGTACAACTGTCACTCCCCTTGGAGAACTAAAGTGTGCGTTCACAAGATGAAGTATCCGAGTGTACCATATTGTCCGTAATTTAGGTAGGAGTTCATCGATCGAAGTTTTGCCTGATTCCGAGTTAGTACGCAGAAGTTATTGCAGTCTGAACAAAAAAAATAGCGGCTTCTACACTAGGCGGAGTTCAAGTATGGGGTTGTGGTAGCCTGTTATTTTCTAAGTACAACTGGCAGTCCCCTTAGAGAACAACAGTGTGCGTTCACAAGATGAAGTAACCGAGTGTATCATATTGTCCATAATTTGGGTGGGAGTTCATCGGTCGAAGTTTTGCCTGACTTCGAGATAGTATGCAGAAGTTATTGCAGTCTGAACAAAAAAATAGCGGCTTCTGCACTAGGCGGAGTATAAGTATGGGGATTTGATAGCCTGATATTTTCTAAGTACAACTGTCAGTCCCCTTGGAGAACAACAGTGTGCGTTCACAAGATGAAGTATCCGAGGGTACCATATTGTCCGTAATTTTGGTGGTAGTTCATCGGTCGAAGTTTTGCCTGATTCCGTGTTAATATGCAAAAGTTATTGCAGTCTGAAAAAAAATAGCGGCTTCTGCACTAGGCGAAGTCCAAGTATGGGGATGTGGTAGCATGTTATTTTCTAAGTACAACTGTCAGTCCCCTAGGAGAACTACAGTGTGCGTTCACGAGATGAAGTATCCGAGTGTGCCATATTGTCCGTAATTTAGGTGGGAGTTCATCGGTCGAAGTTTTGCCTGATTCCGAGTTAATATGCAGAAGTTATTGCAGTTTGAACAAAAAAATAACGGCTTCTGCACTAGGCGGAGTTCAAGTATGGGGTCGTGGTAGCATGTTATTTTCTAAGCACAACTGTCAGTCCCCTTAAAGAACTACTGTGTGCGTTCACAAGATGAAGTATCCGAGTGTACCATATTGTCCGTAATTTAGGTGGGAGTTCAACGGTCGAAGTTTTGCCTGATTCCGAGTTAGTATGCAGAAGTTATTGCAGTCTGAACAAAAAAAAAGCGGCTTCTGCACTAGGCGGAGTTCAATAATGGGGATGTGGTAGCCTGTTATTTTCTAAGTACTACTGGCAGTCCCTTTGGAGGACTACAGTGTGCGTTCACAAGATGAAGTAACCGAATGTACCATATTGTCCGTAATTTAGGTGAGAGTTCATCGGTCAAAGTTTTTCCTGATTCCGAGTTAGTATGCCGAAGTTATTGCGGTCTGAACAAAAAAAATAGCGGCTTCAGCACTAGGCGGAGTCCAAGTATGAAGATGTGGTAGCCTATTATTTTCTAAGTACAACTGTCAGTCCCCTTGGAGAACAATAGTGTGCTTTCACAAGATGAAGTATCCGAGTTTACCATATTGTCCGTAATTTAGTTGGGAGTTCATCGGTCGAATTTTTGCCTGATTCCGAGTTAATATGCAGAAGTTATTGCAATTTTAACAAAAAAATAACGGCTTCTACACTAGGCGGAGTTCAAGTATGGGGATGTGGTAGCCTGTTATTTTCTAAGTACAACTGTCAGTCCAGTTGGAGAACTACTGTGTGCGTTCACAAGATGAAGTATCCGAGTGTACCATATTGTCCGTAATTTAGGTGGGATCTCATCGGTCGAAGTTTTGCCTGATTCTGAGTTAGTATGCAGAAGTTATTGCTGTCTGAACAAAAATAATAGCGGCTTCTGCACTTGGCAGAGTGCAAGTATGGGGATGTGGTAGTCTGTTATTTTCTAAGTACAACTAGCAGTCCCCTAGGAGGACTACAGTGTACGTTCACAAGTTCAAGTAACCGAGTGTACCATATTGTCCGTAATTTAGGTGGGAGTTCATCGGTCGAAGTATTTCCTGATTTCGAGTTATTATGCAGAAGTTATTGCAGTATGAACAAAAAAAATAGCGGCTTCTGCACTAGGCGGAGTTCAAGTATGAGGTGTGGTAGCCTATTATTTTCTAATTACAACTGTTAGTCCCCTTGGAGAACAACTGTGTGCGTTCACAAGATGAAGTATCCGAGTGTACCATATTATCCGTAATTTAGGTGGGAGTTCATCGGTCGAAATTTTGCATGATTCCGCGTTAGTATGCAGAAGTTATTGAAGTCTGAAAAAAATACGGCATCTGCACTAGGCGGAGTCCAAGTATGGGGATGGGGTAGCATGTTATTTTCTAAGTACAACTGTCAGTCCCTTTGGAGAACTACAGTGTGCGTTCACAAGATGAAGTATCAGAGTGTACCATATTGTCCGTAATTTAGGTGGGAGTTAATCGGTCGAAGTTTTGCCTGATTCCGAGTTTATATGCAGAAGTTATTGCGGTTTGAACAAAAAAAATAACGATTTCTACACTAGGCGGAGTTCAAGTGTGTGGATGTGTTAACCTGTTATTTTCTATGTACTACTGTCATTCCCCTTGGAGAACTACTGTGTGCGTTCACAAGATGAAGTATCCGAGTGTACCATATTGTCCGTAATTTAGGTGAGAGTTCATCGGTCGAAGTTTTGCCTGATTCCGAGATAGTATGCAGAAGTTATTGCAGTCTGAACAAAAAAAAATAGCGGCTTCTGAACTAGGCGGAGTTCAAGTATGGGGATGTAGTAGCCTGTTATTTTCTTAATACAACTGGCAGTCCCCGTGGAGGACTACAGTGTGCGTTCACAAGATGAAGTAACCGAGTGTACCATATTGTCTGAAATTTAGATGGGAGTTCATCGGTCAAAGTTTTTCCTGATTACGAGTTAGTATGCAGAAGTTATTGCAGTCTGAAAAAAAAATAACGGCTTCTGCACTAGACGGAGTCCAAGTTTGAGGATGTGGTAGCCTATTAGTTTCTAAGTACAACTGTCAGTCCCTTAGAAAACAACAATGTTGGTTCACAAGATGAAGTATCCGAGTGTACCATATTGTCCGTAATTTAGGTGGGAGTTAATCGGTGGAAATTTTGCCTGATTCTGAGTTAGCATGCAGAAGTTATTGCAGTCTGAAAAAAAATTAACGGCTTCTGCACCATGCGGAGTCCAAGTATGGGGATGTGGTAGCATGTTATTTGCTAAGTACAACTGGCAGTCCCCTTGGAGAACTATAGTGTGCGTTCATAAGATAAAGTATTCGAGTATACCATATTGTCCGTAATTTAGGTGGGAGTTCGTTGGTCGAAATTTTGCATGATTCCGAGTTAGTATGCAGAAGTTATTGCAGTCTGAACAAAAAAAAATAGCGGCTTCTGCACTAGGCGAAGTCTAAGTATGGGGATGTGGTAGCCTGTTATTTTCTAAGTACAACTGTCAGTCCCCTTGGAGAACTATAGTGTGCGTTCACAAGATGAAGTATCTGAGTGTACCATATTGTCCGTAATTTAGGTGGGAGTTCATCGGTCGAAGTTTTGCCTGATTCCGAGTTAGTATGCAGAAGTTATTGCAGTCTGAACAAAAAAATTAGCGGCTTCTGCACTAGGCGGAGTCCAAGTTTGGGATGTGGTACCCTGTTATTTTCTAAGTACAACTGTCAGTCCCCTTAGAGAACTACAGTGTGCATTCACAAGATGAAGTATCCGAGTGTACCATATTGTCCGTAATTTAGGTGGGAGTTCATCGGTCGAAGTTTTACCTGATTCCGAGTTAGCTTGAAGAAGTTATTGCAGTCTGAACAAAAAAAATAGCGGCTTCTACACTAGGCGGAGTCCATGTATGGGGATGTGGTAGCCCGTTAATTTCTAAGTACAACTGCCAGTCCCCTTGGAGAACTACGGTGTGCGTTCACAAGATGAAGTATCTGAGTGTACCATATTGTCCGTAATTTAGATGGGAGTTCATCGGTCGAAGTTTTCCTGATTCCGAGTTAATATGCAGAAGTTATTGTAGTCTGAACATAAAAAATTGCGGCTTCTGCACTAGGCGGAGTTCAAGTATGGGGATGTGGTAGCCTGTTATTTTCTAAGTACAACTGTCAGTCCCCTTGGTGGACTACAATGTGCGTTCACAAAATGAAGTATCCGAGTTTTCCATATTTTCCGTAATTTAGGTGAGAGTTCATCGGTCGAAGTTTTCCCTGATTCCGAGTTAGTATGCAGATGTTATTGCAGTCTGAACAAAAAAAATAGCGGCTTCTGCACTAAGCGGAGTTCAAGTATGGTGATGTGGTAGCCTATTATTTTCTAAGTACAACTGTCAGTCCCCTTGGAGAACTACAGTGAACGTTGAAGTGGGGATATAGCCTGTTATTTTCTAAGTACAACTGTTAATCACCATGGAGAACTACGGTATACGTTCATAAGCTGAAGTGTCCAAGTGATTTATATTGTCTGTAATTTAGGTCGGAGTCTATCGGTCGTAGTTTTACCCGATTCCGAGTTAGTATGAAGAAGTTATTGCAGTACGAATAAAAAATTAGCAGCTTCCGCCTAACTGGAGTTCAAATACGGGAATGTAGCCTTTTATTTTTGAAGTACAAATGTTAGTCACCATGGAGAACTATGCCATACATTCACTAGATGAAGTATCCGAGTGTTTCTTATTGCCTGTAATTTAGATGGAAGTCAATCGGTCGAAGTCTCGCTTGATTCCGAGTTAGTATGAAGAAGTCATTGCAGTCTGAACAAAAAAATAGCGGCTTCTGCGTAGGCGGAGTTCATATATAGGGATGCTGCTATCAAATCTACTTCCATAGTTACAACTAAAAATACATGCATGTTGTGATTAAATGCAGATCCACCTGGACGTGCATATGTACTCATATAAATAGTAAAAATTCTTGAATTTAGCTATGTATAAATTTGTTTCTAATTTTGAAATAAGCTAAATAATGAAGTTGATTTCTTTTATATGATATGGTTAAGTATCTATTTAAATTTCTATTGTATAGAGTTTATAATAACTCAAATAAAAGTAAGGTTGATGATAAATGTGAATATGATTGAATTAAAGTATTTAAGAATTATCCTCGAAAATTTGTTTTGAAGTATAAATAAATTAAGATTTAAAGGGTATGATTTAATAACTTGATTTTGATTAGAGGATTTAAATTAATATTAAATGGATTGAAAGAATATTATCAAGTTAATTTAATTAAAAGAATATCCTGTTATTGAAGCTGTATTAAGTAAACATTTCAAAATTTAAATAATAAGAATTGGATTTGGTATATATTAAATTATCAAAGAATCCATTTTGAAATAGTGGAATATTAAAGATTTAAATAATAGGAACTATAAAAATTTATGTTTTTAAATATGGGATGTTCAGGCATTGGATTTTATGGGAATTAAAATGGTTTATTTGGGGATTCAAATTGGTATTGGGAATTTATTTGTGAAATTTAAAGAAGTTATTTTAGTACATAAAGTAATATAGTAGTTAAACCATTAAGTATTAAAAGTTATGTTTCAAAGCTATGGTCTCAAAGTATATAGATTTGTAAATGCTACGATTTTGGATAAAGGATATTTTTGAAATAAAATGATATCATATTGATTTAGGTTTTAAAATGAAATGATATCACATTTATATGGTTTGAAATGTATATTATATTCTGGTTTTAAAAGTATAAACTATTTTGGAAAGACTGCGGTGTTATAATAACGATTGGTTGTTGAAGAGACTGGGATCGGAAGTTGTCATACTCTCTGCCAACTCCGAAAACCACTTTTACAACCGTGTATGCGGTCGAGATTCCAGAATGAAGTAGTTTTGTGGCGGCGTTTCTTTTGAGGTAAATACGTGGATCCGACTCCCATGAGTTTTCATAAGGTGGCTAAAATAGAAGTGATTCTCGGGCCAATGAGGTCATTCCTTCGATCGAACACGCTCATTCGATATTATACTTTGAGTTTTGGATTGATTCGGTGGCCACTTTCGATTTTTGATTTGGGGGTATTGTTCGAGGTGGGCGGTAGTAGCTGCTACGCGTTTCCACCATCCCAGATAGCAATTGGTATATCTACCCTGGCATTGCCTAGTTGTCCCGTGTTACCTACCATACCAAGCCTTTACGAGTTTGGATTTCTCCTGTGACGCCCCACCTCTATACCCACGCTAGTCAAGAACATTACGGAGTAATGCTGTCAACTGGCGCAGAGAATAAGGCTGTAGAGGAGCGACCATCCATGTAATTTCTTTGTGCGAGCACCGATATGTCAGATAGTATAGCATGCATTTCATTTAAGGAGGAAATCCGACATACCGATACAAACTCAAAGCTATCACACAGTGGCTATATATAATCTTCGGAAACAGATATAGAAATAAACATAATACAAATCAGTCACAGACATCCATATCACAAAGGAGGAAGATGATATGAATATATAACACATAAAAGTATATGTCAGAGTAATGGTCAAAAAGATCCACAATAATACAAAAGAATAGCAACATGTGCTATACAAAAGAATATATCTATGAGTCTATATCTCAAGTGTATACAACAAAAACTACTAATCTAAGTAGTTAGCCAAAAGTCAGAGTAATAAATCCCTGGGGGAGAAGTCAAGCAGAAGCACCTGTAACATCTCCGTCTGACCCGAGTATTATTTATAAGAAAATAATAAACGGATCAGTCTTGCTATAAATATAAGATGTAATGATATATAATAATAAATATGGCATAAACATATAATAACCATAATGACATACTATCATAAGTATGTAAATAAACATCAATAAGAGATAAATCGATATCACAAGAATCTTCTCAAAGATCCAAAGAGGGCATCATACCCTAAACTTGTACTCATAACAAGTCAGTGACACACAAATTTCAGAAATCAACAAAAGAAATCCAGAAATCACATAAAAGAGGGAGGCCTATCACAAAACGGGAGCATGAAAACTCACCAACACGTGTAACACAAAACGAGACGCTATCTCATGTTAGCTAACTATTAAATTTTTGACACACGAATGGCCCGAAGACCGTGGGGTGCTACCCACATATGTGATGGCGAAACATCACACAATCAGGGTTTAATCTCCCTCGTAGACAATGAGACATCGCACAGTTGCTAGTCTAAATCACAAAAATGACCGTCAATGATCATCAAGAAGTGTCAATTACACTAAGCCATTAACTATATAAGTTTAGCTTCATGTCCCATAACCACTAGCTTAACTTAAATATTTACGAACAAACTGTAGATCTTCACTAGAAAATTGTCACAAATGGTTCAATCGAACAAGTCCAACAATTAGCCGACGAAGCAAACGCAAGCGTTTCATACCACTTGTTTTACTAAGTCGTTTGATTAGATTTCTCATCCGAGTGAGGTAAAAGTTTGTATATACTAATAGATTAGACAACGGTTTTATAAACGAGTTTTGGTATTGAAAATAGAGTTGAAATCATTTTGATGAAAGAGTTTTGATATTTACTACTAGTACTGAAACCTTTATATTTTAAATTGACAAATCACAGAAATTGATTGTAGAATCAAGTCACAGAAATTCACATTCGAAGACGTGAGTAAAATCGATGGAAATCAATTCCAAAACCATCAAAGTAGAAATACCCGTGCGACCTAACGTGGCCGAGTTAAAGTGCATCGCCTTAGAAATAAATTAGGTCGAATGACCTAAGGGGCATGCCGAACGACCTAGAGGAAAAGCAGGTTGAGCGACTTAAGGGTATAAGGCCAAGCGACCTAAGAAGGAATGGTCGAGCGACCTAAAAGTACCGCGCGACCTAACGGGGTACACGACCTAAAGGTATAAAGGTCATGTAACCTAACATGGTAAATGGTCAGGCGACCTATCGGTTCGCGGCCTAATGTGAAAAGGGATCGAGCGACTTAAGGGTTCACGCGACCTAAAGAGAAGAGGCCGGGCGACCTAGCAGTGTCACGACCTAAGGTAGGGATGAACGACCTAGCATCGCAGGCTGACCTAAAGAAGAACTAGGCCGAGCATCCAAGGGCTAAGCGACCTAGTGGTACGCGACCTACGACCTAATCTGCGAATGCGACCTAATGGGTTAAAGGTTTAGCGACCTAACAGTTTAAAGGTCAATCGACCTCAAGTAAACGACCTAATGGTCGAGCGAACTAACGAGTAGCGACTTAAGGAATGAAGGCCGAGCTGCAACGTTGAACGACCTAAGGAATGAAGGCCGAGCGACCTAGCGAACTAAGCACGCAAACGACCGTATGGTTCATACGACCTAGTGGAACTCGCGACCTAAAGCAGCCAAGTGAATTAAGGCCCAGAACGACCTATACACGAGCGACCTAAGGTCCAATGACCCACGACCCAACGTTGAACTACCTAACTCCGAGGCGAGAATTCAAGGCAGTGCGACCTAGTAGCAGTTATTCACCAAAAACACTAAAATTTGGAGTTTTTCGCCAATCCAATCCAAACCAAATTCAAGTGTACATGCTAAAGTGATGGGGGATCATTCCCAACAGTCCAATATAGTTATGGACAAGAATGTGAGATAAAAATCTCACCTTTGCACCAAAAATCAATGAAAATGAAGCTTTGAAGCAAAGCAAGAATCAATCCACTTCAATCTCAACACAAGAAGCTTGAGTCCAATATATTCTCTTTGAATTTGGTGTCGAATGATGGATTTGAAGTTGAAACATAGGCTTGGAGTTTTAATTTCCCTTTCCACTCACCATTAATGCTAAAGCTTGAATGCTAAGGAAAAAGAATAAAGTTATGAAGGGAAGAGGGAGTTGGGCTTGAGTTATAATGGCTAAACCAACCCCAATGCGGGAAAAGTTAGTGAAATTCCACTAACTCCAGACATATCGATGTTTATACTTAAAAAGTTGTAAACGGCATTTCGAACACAATGGAAGTGGTCTCGAGTCCTAATTTGACCGTTTGTAAAAGGGTAGCCTTTCGGACAAACATCCGATTAACGATAAAATATTTAAATAAAATATTTAAATATAACGTCGATAAATATGCGGGTTGATACCGACTCCCCTCCTTAAAGAAATTGCGTCCTCGCAATATATAGGATGGAAATAAAAGTAACAACCATAAAGGCATATTAACATAAAAGAAATTTGAAATAAGAAGTTCACCTCAAAGAGCATGAGAAAGTAAGTTCGGAAGTGTTCGCTCGATGAATTCTTTAGATTCCCAAGAACAAACTTTAGGATTTGAGGACCATTGAACCTTCACAAGCGGGACATCTTTATTTCGAAGTCGTTTGACCTCCGAAGCAATAATTCTAATAGGTTGCTACTCATAAGCTATATTCGGCGTAACTTCAATTTCTTCCACAACACTGGGCTCAAGAATAGAATCGGAACCCCGAAGGCATTTCCGTAATTGAGAAACGTGAAACGCGTCATGAATGGCAGAAAACTGAGCCGGTAATGCAAGGCGATAAGCCATGGAACCAATACGTTCAGTGATAGGAAATGGCCCAATAAATCAAGGCGCTAACTTTCCCGATCAACTGAAACGTACAATACCCTTTCCCGATCAACTGAAACACGAATAAATTCAAGATCTCCCACAGAAAATTCTAATTTCCTTCTTCGGTTATCAGCATAGGATTTTTTGCTACTTTGGGCTTCTTTCATCCTATGTCGAGTAATGTCAATTTTCTCTATGGAGTCTCGAATAAATTCTGGACCTAAAACCAGCATCTCACGGCCTCAAGCCAACAAGAAGGAGATCGGCATGGCCTTCCGTAGAGTGCCTCGAAAGGTGCCATACCAATACTAGATTGGAAGCTATTATTATAGGAAAATTCAACCAGTGAAATATGATCTTCCCAACTTCCACCAAAATCAAGCACACAAGCACGAAGAAGATCTTCAAGGGTTTGATTCACACGCTCTGTTTGTCCGTCGGACTAGGGGTGATAAGAGGTGCTAAAATTAAGCTTAGTTCCTAAAGCTTTTTGAAGACTCTTCCAAAATCCACTAGTAAACAATGGATCATGATCGCTAACAATAGAAGTAGGAACTCCATGCAATTTAACAATTTCTTTGATAAAGAGTTTGGCCACAATAGGAACGGTCCGGTTAGACCGAACGGGAATAAAATGGGCGGATTTAGTAAGTCTATCAACTATAACCCATAAGCTATCACGACCCGAACGAGAACGAGGAAGACCATCTATAAAATCCATGGAAATTTGGTCCCACTTCCAAATTGGAATTTCTAAAGGTTGCAATAACCCACCCGGTCGTTGATGTTCAGCTTTGACAAGTTGGCAAGTCATGCAACACTTAACAAAGTTAGCAATATCAGATTTCATTCCCTCCCAATAATAAAGTCGCTTCATATCAGCTTACATTTTACTACTACCGGGATGAATGGTAAATTTAGAACGATGAGAATCTTCTAAAATATCTTTACGAAGATCACTAATATTTGGCACGATAAGTCTACCAAATTTTCGAATGCCGCCACGAGAATCAATATCAAAGTCTTTCAAATCTTCAATATCGATTTTATCCTTAATATTTTTGCCAAGAAGAGCCAATTCGGGATCTAGCCTTTGAGCTTCAAGAATGAGGTATAAAAGAGAAGGATGAGCCTCAAGGCTACATAAAACAAGAGATTAATAAATTCAGATAAATCTTTGCGCATCTCCTCATTCTCTTTATTAGACATGCGCTAAGGAGGCGAGTAATAGGTTGAGCTCCAGGAATAAGATTAATTCTGAACTCAATGGCTCGCTTAGGTGGTAATCCTAAAATGGTCTCAAATATGTTGGAATATTCATGAACGACGTGAATACGAGAAATGACATCTTCCTTATCATCATTATCATCATCACGAGGATTTAAAGAATATAAAGATGCAGCCAAAGAAGAATCTGAATCTCTAAGAATAATAGAAATCTGCTTTGCATATTTTGGATGTCGTAGATAAATAGTCCGCTCAGGACATAGGATATGAGCTTCATAACGGTTAAGCCAATCCATACCCAAAATCATTCCAAAGCCTAGGTAACGCATAACATGCAAATCAGATAAGAGAGGAAAATCACATAAAATAATCTCCACATCTTTACATAACAAACTAAGAGTTGCGGATCCACCAACAGGATTTGCAATTCTCAAAGAAGTCATTAAACCAACAACACTTAAAGAAAATGTGTTTACAAGTTTCTTTGATATGAAAGAATGGGATGCACCCGTATCAAAGAGAACTATAATAGGTCGATCATGAAATAAAATAATACCATCAAGAATGGAATGAGAAATACCTTGGCCACGAGATGTGTTGCCAGGGGCTTGAGCCACGTTTAACTTTCCCTCCTTCTTACCTTAAAGTTTGAGGTATTGATGTGTATAATGATCTGGGCTCTTACAATAGCAACAAGATTTGGGCTTCGAACACTTGTTCGCAAAATGGTCCTTAGAACCACATTTGTGGCATTGCCCGCTACTTGGGGAAGGAGCCTTTGCTGCAGGAGTTGCTTGCTTACCCTTTTTGTTGGGATAAGGACCTTTAAATTTGTTTGGCCTTTTCTTGTTGTTGAAGTTTGGTTTGGAACCCACCACTTCAACATCACTTTCCCTATCTGCTTCTTCAAGACGAAGAGCGATATCGATGAGTTGGTCGAAAGGAACCTCTAATTTTAGAAGTAATGGCTTCTTGAGATTTTTGTTTAAGCCGTAAACGAACCTCTGGTTCTTCGTCAATGGGGTGTTAATGTATTCAACCCCATATTTGGAAAGCGACTCGAAGGACGCGACATAATCAGTCACAGAGGACTCACCTTGAACAAGGTCTATAAAGTGTCGAGCCAAAGTTACTTTCCCGGCTTCTGGTACAAACTTTAACTCGAAGCGTTCCCGGAATTGCTTCCAAGTGAGATCCGCTTCATTGACTTCAGAAATAAGAAGTTCTTACCAGTCCAATGCTCTCTCTTGGAGCATACTGGAAGCCACATGTACTCGGTGAAGATCAACAAGGTTCATGTGAGAAAAGATTCGATCGCATGTTCTCAACCAAGCCTGGACCTCGATGATAGTTTCAGAACCTTTGAATGGCTTCCCACCCAAGTTGGTATAATCGCTGCACAAGCGTTCAAATCCCGACCTTGGGTGAGTAGGTTCCTGATTAGCTCTAGCTGCTTGAGCATTTGTTAATAAATCGAGAAGCTGTTGAGCAGACATAAAAACTCCATCCCGGGGAGCAGCACTAGATGATCCAGCTCTGGGACGGCCTGGTCTAGACATTCTCTTCTTTAAGAAAGAGAAAAGAAGAAGAGTCATTCTCCAAATAAATATCAAGCAATCTTGATAGATAAACAGGAAATCATAAAGGAAATAGGATGAATCAGTTCGAAGACCCGAATTAATCCTAAGGTATAACTCCTAAGATGGACTTAGGACGATGATTCTTGTTAAGTTTTTCTACATTGTTCCGAAGTTTGGCTTTGATACCAAGCTGTGACACCCCACCTCTATACCCACGCTAGTCAAGAACATTACAGAGTAATGCTGTCAACTGGCGCGGAGAATAAGGCTGTAGAGGAGTGACCATCCATGTAATTTCTTTGTGCGATCACCGATATGTCAGATAGTATAGCATGCATTTCATTTAAGGAGGAAATCCGACATACCGATACAAACTCAAAGCTATCACAAAGTGGCTATACATAATCTTCGGAAACAGATATAGAAATAAACATAACACAAATCAGTCATAGACATCCATATCACAAAGGCGGAAGATGATATGAATATATAACACATAAAAGTGTACATTAGAGTAGTGGTCAAAAAGATCCACAATAATAAAAAAGAATAGCAACATGTGCTATACAAAAGAATACATCTATGAGTCTATATCTCAAGTGTATACAACAAAAACTACTAATCTAAGTATTTAGCCAAAAGTCAAAGTAGTAAATCCCTAGGGGAGAGGTCAAGCAGAAGCACCTGTAACATCTCGGTCTGACACGAGTATTATTTATAAGAAAATAATAAACGGATCACTCTAGCTATAAATATCTGATGACATGATATAGAATAATCAATATGGCATAAACATATAATAACCATAATGACATACTATCATAAGTATGTAAATGAACATCAATAAGAGATAAATCGATATCACAAGAATCTTCTCAAAAATCCAAAGAGGGCATCGTACCCTAAACTTGTACTCATAACAAGTCAATGACATATAAATTCCATAAATCAACACAAGAAATCCAGAAATCACAGAAAAGTGGGAGGCCTATCACAAAATGGGAGCATGAAAACTCACCAACACGTGTAGCCCAAAACGAGACGCCATCTCATGGTAGCTAACCATTAAATTTTTGGCACACAAATGGCCCAAAGTCCGTGGGGCGCAACCCCACATATGTGATGGCGAAACATCACACAAACGGGGTTTAGTCTCCCTCGTAGACAATGAGACATCGCACAGTTGCTAGTCTAAATCACAAAAATGACCGTCAATGATCATCAAGAAGTGTCAATTACACTAAGCTAGTAACTACATAAGTTTAGCTTCATGTCCCATAACCACTACCTTAACTTAAATATTTACGAACAATCTGTAGATCTTCACTAGAAAATTTTCACAAATGGTTCAATCGAACAAGTCCAAGAATTAACCAACGAAGCAAACGCAAGCGTTTCATACTACTTGTTTTACTAAGTCGTTTAATTAGATTTCTCATCCGAGTGAGGTAAAGGTTTGTATATACTAATAGATTAGAAAACGGTTTTATAAACGAGTTTTGGGATTGAAAATAGAGTTGAAATCATTTTGATGAAAGAGTTTTGGTATTTACTACTAGTACTGAAACCTTTATATTTTAAAGTGACAAATCACAGAAATTGATCGTAGAATCAAGTCACAGAAATTCACGTTCGAAGACGTGAGTAAAATCGATGGAAATCAATTCCAAAATCATCAAAGTAGAAATACCCAAGCGACCTAACGTGGCCGAGTTAAAGTGCATCGACATAGAAATAAATTAGGTCGAACGACCTAAGGGGCATGCCGAACGACCTAGAGGAAAAACAGGTTGAGCGACTTAAGGGCATAAGGCCAAGCGACCTAAGATGGAACGGTCGAGCGAGCTAAAAGTACCGCGCGACCTAACAGGGTACACGACATAAAGGTATAAAGGTCATGCGACCTAACATGGTAAATGGTCAGGCGACCTATCGGTTCGCGGCCTAATGTGAAAAGGGATCGAGCGACCTAAGGGTTCACGTGACCTAAAGAGAAGAGGCCGGGCGACCTAGTAGTGGCACGACCTAAGGTAGGGAGGAACGACCTAGCATCACAGGCCGACCTAAAGAAGAACTAGGCCGAGCATCGAAGGGCTAAGCGACCTAGTGGTACACGACCTACGATCTAACGTGCCAATGCGACCTAGTGGGTTAAAGGTCAAGCGACCTAACAGTTTAAAGGTCAATCGACCGAAAGTAAACGACCTAATGGTCGAGCAAGCTAACGACTAGTGACTTAAGGAATGAAGGCCGAGCTGCAACATTGAACGACCTAAGGAATGAAGGATGAGCAACCTAGCGACCTAAGCACGCAAACGACATTATGGTTCATGCGACCTAGTGGAACTAGTGACCTAAAGCAGCTAAGTAAATTAACGCCCGGAACGACCTTTACACAAGCGACGTAAGGTCCAACGACCCACGAACCAACGTGGAACGACCTAACTCCGAGGGGAGAATTCAAGGCAGTGCGACCTAGTAGTAGTTTTTCACCAAAAACACTAAAATTTGGAGTTTTTCGCCAATCCAATCCAAACCAAATGCAAATGTACATGCTAAAGTGATGGGGGATCATTCCCAACAGTCCAATATAGTTATAGACAAGAATGTGAGATAAAAATCTCACCTTTGCACCAAAAATCAATGAAAATGAAGCTTTGAAGCAAACCAAGAATCAATCCACTTCAATCTCAACACAAGAAGCTTGAATCCAATATCTTCTCTTTGAATTTGGAGTCGAATGATGGATTTAAAGTTGATACCTAGGCTTGGAGTTTTAATTTCCCTTTCCACTCACCATTAATGCTAAAGCTTGAATGCTAAGGAAAAAGAATGAATTTATGAAGAGAAGAGGGAGTTTGGCTTGAGTTATAATGGCTAAATGATGTGCACGTAAATGTGCATATTTTTACCACCATATTTATTCTATTTAAATTAAATAAATGATCATATTGGGTATTTTAACTTGTTTTAACCAAAATTCATTTTAATTCCAAATTTTCACATATTCATCTTTATATAGGGGCAAAACGGTCATTTAAGTGCATATATTTCTTTGAGAAAAATTGATTGGAAATTTATATATATTTTTGTAGGAAAATGGTCTCAAATAGGAGTGGTTTCATGAAGAAATATGCATGCACAAAGAATATAAAGGAATGAAGATGGAAATAATTCAAAGTGAAGATCATGGAGGACCCCACCTACCCACCTACCTTAATGTACAAATTAAAGGCTAATGCACATGCTTTTGGACTTAATGGCTTCATGTACACTTAATAGGGGATTAAGATATGTTAATGATTACTTGGCCTCCACACTTCCTAAGGGGCATTTTGGGCATTCCCCAAAAAAGTGAATTAGGGTTTCATACATGTATAAATACCCATATGTTTCATGTAACATGATCTCCTCTCTTAGTCTCTCTTAGGACTCCTTCTCTTTAGTTTAGTTTAGATCAAATAAAAGAAAGCTCTCTTTCTCTTTTAATGGCTACTTAGCCAATTTTTATTTCTTGTAATCTTTTTTTATTTTATGCAATTTAATACATGCTCTTTCCTTTTCATGTTCATTTACTTTCATGTTGTAGTGTAGGTTTCTCTTATTTTATGCAAGTAGATTAGTTTTGTTTCTTTGCTTTGCTCTCTTTTTCTTTCTTTTTTTTGCTTTCATGTTGCTTTCTACATTTGTTGATTTGATAGCAAATATGAGAGCTTAATCCCTACAATTTAGGGGTAATGAAGCTCTTTAGTATGTAGATGCAACATTTTGATGTTTATACTCTCTTTTTGTGCTTTAATGGAAACACTTGAAGTGGTTTAATGATGTTGCTTAGCTTTGAATTTGATAGTCTATGTTGTTCATAACAAATAGGCTATGCTTAAACAAACATAACACAAAATGCCTCTTCATCTAAATATGATTATGGCAAAGAAGTGAATGTTGAAATTGAAATTTGATAGCCTATATTTCTAAACAATAGTTAATAGGCTATGTTTAAAATAGATTTTTATTTCAACTTGTTGTCATATTTCATGAGAGTAAAATGTGTATTAGTGGTTGTGTTATAGTTTGATGGTTTATATTGAGCTAATTAATAGCACAAATATACCATACTTATAATAAGCACACAAACTAATTCACTAATGACAAGAAAAGAGAGATCATAACTTCATTTTTTTTATTTATGTGATCTAGAGAGTGGAAATTGCCTCTAAATTGTCTTAACACTCTCATATTTTTATCTATTTTCTTTTCTCATTTTCTACATTTTTTTTAGTTAATCACTCTTTCAACTTCGGTTAATTTGATTGAATAGAATTTTAAAATCATCAATTCCCTGTGGATCGACCCGTATTCGCCACGTACTACGATAGTACGCCGTGCGCTTGCGGTTATTTTTAATTTAAATTCGTTCGACGGTTTTCTAAACCGGTAGAATTTCCGTCGACGAACACTAAACCAACCTGTTAACTCCACTTTTTCACAAAGGCCGTGATATCAAAAATCGACCGAGAAGCGAATGATAGTTCATCTCGAAGGATGGTCAACTCAACCCCCCAACAAAGCAAGTTCTGTTGAATGTATTTTCAGATAAGATCCCCTACGGAGGGGGGGTCCAGGGGGGGTGCCAACCCCCCTAGGTGGGGGTGCGGGGGCAACGCCCCCGCCTACGGTGTTCGACCTGACCGGTCAGGTCGCAGGGGTCCAGGGGGCAGCGCCCCGACCAAAACGGTATACGACTTAAAGAATGAAGCGACCTATCTTCTATTCGAGGCCAGCAACCTAACTGCTCAAGAAGTGGGCGACTCAATAAGTGGCGACTCAAGAGGTGGCACCGACTTAAGGAGTTAAAGGGTCAACCGACTTAACGAGATAAGCGGGTGCCGACCTAGTAACATAGCATGGAATGCCGACCTAAGGCTAAAAGGGATGCCGACCTAAGGCCTGATGGGATGCCGACCTAAAGGTGCTACCGACCTAAGGCTTGAAGGGATGACGACTTAACTGCTTAACCTTACGAAGCATGCCGACCCAAATGATACCGACCTAAGGCATGAAGGGATGCCGGTCTAACGAGGCTATGCCGACCTAAGGAGAGTTCCGACCTAGTATGGAAGCCGACCTAGTACTTTACAAGGTCTACGACCTAAGGCAGCTACCGATCTAGTGCCTTAGAAGGATTACCGATCTAACGAGTTAGAAGAGGTACCGATAAAACGCTCAGAAGGGGGGTTCCGACCCAGCATGTATGCTGACCTATTTACTCGAACTAATGGCCGACCTAAATGCTAAAAGTAAAGTGGTTCATACTTATCTCGGCAACGACCTAGAGCTTAACCTATCTCAGCCCCGACCTAGGACTTCAACCTAAAACCGGAGACCTCGCATTAGAAAAGGAAAGTAACCTGCGACCTAGCCTAACCCGGAGCTGACCTACGACCCAACTTTAGACCGGTCTAAAGTTGCGACCTAACTCCGAGCAGAGCCTATAAATACGCAACCACCTATAACATGGGGGGGACTTTGGGGGGGGCCATGACTTTCTTGAAGAGAACGACACCCTGCTACTTCTGAATTCAAGCAATATAACGAACTCCGAGAAAGGATCTACATCATTCATCATGAATTCAAGAGATTGCTTTTCATCGAAGTTTGAGCTATTCGTCAAAATGTGTTGTAATCAAAGTGTTTTGTAAAGAATTGTAATCAAATCAGTAATAAAGGAGATAAAGTGGATGTAGGCTTGATTATAAGCTGAACCACTATAAATATTGTGTCTTTTACCGCTTTTCTGCTAGTTTTCTGCTTGTTTCTAATTCCCGTACAAACGGGTGGTGCTTTCACAACTACACTTCACACACCGGGGTGTTAGCGTTCAAATTGTAGCGTTAACATTTTTGGTGCTTTCACTGAGAATTGAACTCAGGAATACTTTCACCATTGCTTCGCGAAAGTTTGTTGAAAGAATCTCTCTAAAGACTAGAAGTTTATCCGATATAATGGCTACTGGAAGACAGCTTAGATCTGATAGATCCGGTGATGCTCATGAAAATACTACCACTTCTCTTGCTCCAAATGAAGCAGCTCCGAGTGTTGGAATTACGCGAGCAGAATTGGACGCCGTAGTTTTGGGATTGAATCAGCAATTGAATGCTCAAAATGCGCAGTTGGAAGCCCAGAATGCCCAGAATGCCTTGATTATGGATAGGTTAAACGCCCTACTTGAGGCAAATCACCAACGACAGGATAATGAAACAATCTACGCTGAAGATGCCCGAGACCCCCAAGAGAAAGGTATTCCTCAAAAAGCAGACAACACCACTGCGAGGGGACCTTCCCAAGCTGAAGGTTCAAGGCCACAACCAACTTTTCGCGAATATTTGCCCAGGCAAACTTCCGAAAGAACAGCGGACGCGAACGTCTGCCCAGCAAGACCTCTGAACGATGAGGAGTACCTATCAGGGATGGTTCGCTCGATTATGAAAGAAAGCACGCAAAGGCAAGAGGATGAAAACGATTGGGGGTTTGCTCCAAGTAAGACACCGTTCACCGAAAAAATCTTGAAGGCAGAGTTTCCAAGGAAATTTGTACCTCCTACTATCCCAGCCTATCGAGGTACAAGTGACCCTAATCAATTCCTGTACAAGTACGATTGGCATATGACCGGGGCAAGAGCAACAGATGAGATCAAGTGTCGTTACTTTCCGGTATACTTAGAGGGAGTGGCCTTGCTTTGGTTCACAAAGCTGCCAGTTAGATCTGTGGATCAATTCTCTGACCTAGCACGAAAGTTCAAGGATCAGTTCAGGCTATATGCTACAAAAGCCAAGGATATAATGTCACTCTCTAGTCTAGAACAAAACCCCGGAGAATCTACCAGATCATTCTTAAACCGTTTCAATATAGCCCTAGCTGAAGTCGAGAACGCAGAGCCAAGGATGGTTTTGACTTATCTAATGCGGGCTATCGATAAATCGAGTGAATTCGGTAAATGGCTAAAAATGAAGGAGCCAAACTCACTTGAGAAATTCTATAAGAAGGCTGATGAATTTATGCGTTTGGAAAGCTTTCCTGCGACATCAAGAGCAATCGAGGCCGAAATTTTGAATGTCGGTGTTACTTCTGATAAAAGGGAACCTAGAGGACAGAAGAGGAAGAACGATGGTGGAAAAAAGCAGAGAGACTTGAAGAAAGCTCGCCGCTTTAAACCTTCAGACTTTACTCTCTTAACTGATACTCTGGAGAACATCTTTCTCGCAACCAAGGATGCTTTTGATTATCCTAAGCCACCTGAGTTGAAGGTTGGGAAAAATGCTATGCATAATGGGAAGTTCTGTCAGTTCCACAACCAACCTGGTCATGACACCAATGAATGTCGTCATTTAAGGAATTTGATTGAAGAACTATTGAGACAGAATAAACTTCAGCAATATGTCAAAAGAGACAGGAATGACCCATCCTCATCCACTCAGGGGAGGCCCTCACCCGACAGGCAGGAATCATGATGGGATGGAAGGATACGCTCATGCTCTAAGAAAAGCCCCGAAGGGAGAGAATGTTCCTGTTCTCACACCGGAGATTCGATCCCGAGAAGCTTGGGACAGCAATGATTTGCATCCATGTTTTACTTTAAGGCTTTGTTACAAATTGTAAAAGAATGATGGATTTATCATTATCATATTAAAAGTCATTGTAAAAAACATTGCAAATGAAATATAGGAACTATAAATCTTGTGTTTTCTATTACTATAAAAGACCTGTTTCATTTCGATATGCCAAATATCTTGAATATATTGCTAAAATGTCGATTTAATATTGCAGGCAATCAAAGCAAAGCTTACCTAGTCAGCACATCGCAAAGCAAAGCGATTCCTATGAGTCATTGAGCAAATAAATGTCAAGCCAGAAAAGGTTCCAGATGGAATTCCTGCATAAGAAATGTTCCTCATGAACAGTTGATACAACCAAAAGGGCACCTTCCCAACGCGAAGGTTTCAGGCCCTTGCTAACCAACAAAGATCGTTTGTGCAAACAGACATCTAGTCGGGTAGTTTGGGTCTGCCCTATGGATTCACTTAACAATGAGGAGCATTTCTCTGGAAAAGAAAAGAACATGGCTGTGGAAATGATAACGAGGAATCGCTAAGGAGCAGATGGTGAAAAGGCATGGGCAAGCAGACAGAAAACACACAAGCCCTCTTCAGGGGCACAAGTCCTCCAATGAGGCACGCTTCCCATGTTTGAAGCGCAAACTAAAGTCCTCCAATGAGGCACACTTCCCAAGTTTGAAGTGCAAACTAAAGTCCTCCAATGAGGCACACTTCCCAAGTTTGAAGTGCAAACTAAAGTCCTCCAATGAGGCACACTTCCCAAGTTTGAAGTGCAAACGAAAGTCCTCCAATGAGGCAATGAGGCACACTTCCCAAGTTTGAAGTGCAAACTAAAGTCCTCCAATGAGGCACACTTCCCAAGTTTGAAGTGCAAACTAAAGTCCTCCAATGAGGCACACTTCCCAAGTTTGAAGTGCAAACGAAAGCCCTCCAATGAGGCACACTTCCCAAGTTTGAAGTGCAAACTAAAGTCCTCCAATGAGGCACACTTCCCAAGTTTGAAGTGCAAACTAAAGCCCTCCAATGAGGCACGCTTCCCATGTTTGAAGCTTAAACTAAAGCCCTACTCAAAGGCACAACCCTTCAGAGGATAAAGACCTCTTCGGGGGCACATTTCACCAGAGCTGAAGTGCAAGCTCTTCGGAGGCCCACTCCTCCAGAGTTGAGATGTCAAATCAAAGCCCTCTAGCGAGGCGCAATAAAAAAAAAAAACAAAAAAAAAAAAAGTAAAAAAGGCTTCTCCAATACAAGGCGCACTCTACCAGAGCAAGAATAATATTTCCTCAAAAATGGAAAATTATTCTCTAGAGAAAGAGTGCATGCCTTGTCAAAATGGAAGAGTTATTCTCTAAAGAAAGAGTACAAGTCTTTTAAAAACAGAAGAATTGTTCTCCAAAAATTTCCTCAAAATGGAGAATATTACAATGAGCTGTGGTATGGGGCAATATAATATTGCTACAATAATAAAAGCAGAACCCAAGCAACATACCACAAGCTCACTGCAATATCATGCAAAGAGAATAAAGAAACTTGTATGAAAATGAGGAATAAATACATTCTCAAATACAGACAAAAGTTTCTATAAAATTTGTTATGCACGTGCAGGTTTCAAAAGGCAAAACAATAAGGGTGACCCCACACCATCAAATGGAGTAAAACATTACACCAATAAGGCTTCCGCAATAGGTTCCATTGATGCAAGTTCCTTTGCGAAAGCTGGGGCATCTGAAGTTTCTGCTTGAAAACCAGGGGCATCGTGAAGCTAAGACGACCAAAAGGAGTGCAAAAGTACGAATTAGTGCAAGAATTCATCTTTCAGCAAAAATTCAACACTCCTCTCCTTAACCGTCACAGCGCTTAGTCTTTTAAAAATTGACTTGTGACTGGAATATTCGGAAAGAGGAAGGAAGTGCTGCAAAAGTAAAGAATGAAATTGGTACCGGACAACTTGGATTTTGAAAATCCCAGAAATGGAAAGATCCAGTTTGCCCCACTACTCTTCTTATCGTAAGGACATTCTATATGAAGAACTGGATATTCAAAAGTAAAGGTGCACGTTTTCTAAAAGCGTGTGAAGTGTTGTGCAAAGCTACTAAAATAACAAGTAATTAAAGCAATACTTGAAATAATACTGGTCGGCATATGTCAATTCAGAAAAATTCGAGGCTTGTTATTTGAAAGTAAGTGCAGTATCAATACAGATAGCAGTTATAACTGTGTAAACTTTGTGTTGATACTTCATTCAAGACAGTTGATTCGCAACACTTCATCAAGACCATACTAATTTGCTTATAGTAAAATACCAGTTCTTTGATCTAATCCATCACTCGATATGGGCAATTGGTGATGAGTATATTCGCCCTATTTTTCTATAAATGTTGCGTTTAACAGGTTGTTAAAATAATCTGTAAAGGGATGTAGCAAGATCAGGTCAGAGTTCCATTGAATCGCATTGGTCAAGTTTAAAAGGCTTCAGGTCGAAAACAATGCAAAGTTGCCTAAGTACAAGCTCAGCAGCTCAGTAGAGCACGAGTTAAGAAGAATCGAAGCACACGACCTAGTCCCTAGGCGTATACTTCGAGGGGCAAGTGTTAACTCCACTTTTTCAGCAAGGCCGTGATATCAAAAATCGACCGAGAAGCGAATGATAGTTCATCTCGAAGGATGGTCAACTCAACCCCCCAACAAAGCAAGTTCTGTTGAATGTATTTTCAGATAAGATCCCCTACGGAGGGGGGGTCCAGGGGGGGTGCCAACCCCCCAAGGTGGGGGTGCGGGGGCAACGCCCCCGCCTACGGTGTTCGACCTGACCGGTCAGGTCGCAGGGGTCCAGGGGGCAGCGCCCCGACCAAAACGGTATACGACTTAAAGAATGAAGCGACCTATCTTCTATTCGAGGCCAGCAACCTAACTGCTCAAGAAGTGGGCGACTCAATAAGTGGCGACTCAAGAGGTGGCACCGACTTAAGGAGTTAAAGGGTCAACCGACTTAACGAGATAAGCGGGTGCCGACCTAGTAACATAGCATGGAATGCCGACCTAAGGCTAAAAGGGATGCCGACCTAAGGCCTGATGGGATGCCGACCTAAAGGTGCTACCGACCTAAGGCTTGAAGGGATGACGACTTAACTGCTTAACCTTACGAAGCATGCCGACCCAAATGATACCGACCTAAGGCATGAAGGGATGCCGGTCTAACGAGGCTATGCCGACCTAAGGAGAGTTCCGACCTAGTATGGAAGCCGACCTAGTACTTTACAAGGTCTACGACCTAAGGCAGCTACCGATCTAGTGCCTTAGAAGGATTACCGATCTAACGAGTTAGAAGAGGTACCGATAAAACGCTCAGAAGGGGGGTTCCGACCCAGCATGTATGCTGACCTATTTACTCGAACTAATGGCCGACCTAAATGCTAAAAGTAAAGTGGTTCATACTTATCTCGGTAACGACCTAGAGCTTAACCTATCTCAGCCCCGACCTAGGACTTCAACCTAAAACCGGAGACCTCGCATTAGAAAAGGAAAGTAACCTGCGACCTAGCCTAACCCGGAGCTGACCTACGACCCAACTTTAGACCGGTCTAAAGTTGCGACCTAACTCCGAGCAGAGCCTATAAATACGCAACCACCTATAACATGGGGGGGACTTTGGGGGGGGCCATGACTTTCTTGAAGAGAACGACACCCTGCTACTTCTGAATTCAAGCAATATAACGAACTCCGAGAAAGGATCTACATCATTCATCATGAATTCAAGAGATTGCTTTTCATCGAAGTTTGAGCTATTCGTCAAAATGTGTTGTAATCAAAGTGTTTTGTAAAGAATTGTAATCAAATCAGTAATAAAGGAGATAAAGTGGATGTAGGCTTGATTATAAGCTGAACCACTATAAATATTGTGTCTTTTACCGCTTTTCTGCTAGTTTTCTGCTTGTTTCTAATTCCCGTACAAACGGGTGGTGCTTTCACAACTACACTTCACACACCGGGGTGTTAGCGTTCAAATTTTAGCATTAACACAACCCAAAGTCCAATGCGGGAAAAGTTAGTGAAATTCCACTAAC
The DNA here is from genome assembly GCA_030765085.1 of Allium cepa. Lineage (NCBI taxonomy): Eukaryota > Viridiplantae > Streptophyta > Magnoliopsida > Asparagales > Amaryllidaceae > Allium > Allium cepa. The sequence goes on from CM060945.1 coordinate 74,855,851, forward strand.
TCCAATCATATCGATGTTTATACTTAAAAAGTTGTAAACGGCATTTCGTACTCAATGGAAGTGGTCTCGAGTCCTAATTTGACCGTTTGTAAAAAGGTAGCTTTTCGGACCAAAATCCGATTAACGATAAAATATTTAAATAAAATATTTAAATATAACATCGATAAATATGCGGGTTGTTACATCTCCCGTAGCCCGTGTGGTATCCTCTGGTGGCTTCCTGATCAGGAGGGACCATGATATTGGATGGACTATTACGTGTTAAGGTGGAAAATGTAAAGCCTTAATGCTATTTAAAAGTATGTTTATTTTACTATAGACACTATTATAATAGCGAAATATTACTACATAGTAAATAGTTTAACGGATCCTTAGGAGATGTGAATCCCGAGCATCTTTTAAGTTACTGCACTCATATTTATTTATGTTGATTTAACTCACATAAGATCTTTTAGTTCTGACTCGAGTGTTTTGTTTTTTCAATTCGCTCGGGTCAGTCCGAGCGTTTCATGATTTCGAAGACTTTAGCTCTGGAGGACGAAGACGAAGATTTATTATTATTATTATTTATATTAGTCCACTGCGTCACATTTGTTCCGCCGCATTGTTATTGGTATGTATAACTCTGATATTTATTGTGTAAGAAAAATCAAATATTTTGTAAAACAGCTTCATGAACTGTATATTTGGTTATTATATTTTATCCTTCCGCTGTGAGATTCTATTTTGTTTTATTTCTTCTCTGTTTTCTTAATTATCCCATAACAATCCGCCCTACCATATGGTTTGAATTGGCACATGTGTCAATTTAAAGCGTGCGAAAAGGCTGGATGTTACAGTTGGTATCAGAGCTTTGGTTTAGCGATAAACCTTGGCTTGTGGGGTCTGACTCTTTGCTAATAGGGTAGTAATACCCTATGAGAGTCGCTGAGTATATACATACGAGAGAGCGTATTTTTTAGTGTTATAAGAGGTTTTGATATTGTGTTAATTTGTTCCGTTTCGTATTTATAAATTCTGGTTGATGCATGGGACGCTATGACATCAATAGGGATTTCTAAACACTTAATAGGACAGACCGACACAATATTTGTTTTTAATATAGGTAAACGAAATAATTTTGCATATTATATTTTCTATATATATAAATAAGATATATATAATTGGTTGCTATATATTGGTTGTTAGGTAATGAAAATATAAATAATAGTTGAAATAAAGTTGAAATTAAAATAAATGAAATTTTGGAAATTTAGAACCTAAGTTCCAGGGTTTTGAAAATTTCTTTCAATTGATTTTTGGAGTATAATAATAATATTTTAGAAGTATTTTCTGATATAAATGTTTCAATATAATTTGAAAGAAATGTTTTTTAAAGAAACTTTGGAAAGATAAAGTTGTACTCCCCTCTCTGTCGCTGGAAAATAATTTCGGTGATGAGTGCACGCATCATCGACATTCATTTTCGAGTTTCAAAGTGGGAAGGCCTCTGTAGTAGTTTTACTGCAGATGTATTTTGATAAAAGGATATAAATTTTAAATTGTTGTAAATATAATTTGATATATAATGTGTAAGTATACACATTTATCTGTTATTTTAAATTGATTTTGAATTTAACCCGGTATTTAAATTCTTAAGTTTCCGAGTTATTAATAGTTTCCGTTATTGTAGTGAAATGGAATGTAACCGATGAATAATTGGTGTCTTTAATTAAAATAAGGAATTTAATGCTAGGTTATGAATGAAATTAAAGGTAAAATTTGAATTTGTAACTTATAAAACAAAGATGGAATTATTGAACCATTAAATTATTAAAAGAATTGAGAAAACGTGTATTAACTCTCTGTTAACTCCTATTTCTGCCGCGACCTAAAACTCCAGGACCTAAAACTCCACGACCTATAACTCAGCAGCCCAACGACCTAAGAGTACCTGACGACCTAATAGTCTCAACGACCTAACGGCATAATTGTCTTAGCGACCAAACGTCACAAAGCACTCAGCGACCTAAAGTTTTTAGCGACCTTGTGACTTCATTCCTCAACGACCTAAAGCTATCTGTGACCTAAAGATTTCTGTAATTTCACGACCTAGCAAGGTAGCGACTTAGAAAGTTAAAGCAAAGAAAAGTTTCACCTACTATCATAGGTCGCTCACGACCTATATTAGGTCGCTCACGATCTACTAACTCGTTCATACACGACTCATTTATCAAGCGACCTAAAAAGCCAACGACCTACCGACCTGAGAGAATTTAAGACTTAGCGACCTAACGAGTTATAGACTTAGCCTAGGTCGCTACATTGAATGCCTCAGCGTTCTAAGATCGCCAACTACTCTCATAAGTCGTCTACGACCTACAACTTACTAACCCGTAACCCGTTCCAGAATTGAGTACGACCTTGTCCCACCACAACTTAAAACTGCTCGCGACCTACGACCTATGATAAGTCGCACAAGACCTAAGCAGATAAAGACAAGTTCAAGAAGCAACAGATACGAGAGATTCCTTAGGTCATCACTGACCTACGACCTACGACCTAACTTAGGTCGTCCACAACCTAAGACTTGGAAATAAAATTGCTCAAAATCACTCCTATAAATACAGCCCTAACTCCAACTAGCAAAGGACTTTTGGCCGACCATTTCAAGCGCCGATACTCTGCAGAATTCTCGACTCACTCAACACTTCAAGTACTCCAAACACCAAGGAAACTACGACGATCTCCAAGAGAAAATCTACATCCTTCAACATGAATTCAAAAGATTATTATCTATCAAAATTTGATCTATTGGTCTAAAGTGTGTTGTAATTGAGGGTTGTTGTAAGGTTGTAATAAAATTCAGTAATAAAGAGCGTTAAAGTGGACGTAGGCTTACTCTAAGCCGAACCACTATAAAAATTGTTGTCTTTTCTGCTTTTTTCTTTATTTTCTCTACTTGCTTGTAGTTCCCGTGTACACGGGTGGTGCTTTCATCCAACTTCAATTGACACCGGGGTGTTAGCGTCCGATTTTCACGTTAACATTTTTGGTGCTCTCACTAAGAAGATTGAACTCAGGATGCTTCCATCATTGCTTCGCAAAGGTCTGTTGAAAGGATGTCTTTTAAAACTAGGAGTTTATTGGAAATAATGGCTCCTGGAAGAAGACGAAGTTCTGCAAGGTCCGACAATGTTCAAGAGAATACGGCTACCTCTCTTCCTTCAAGTGAAACAGCTCCAACTGTTGGAGTTACGCGAGCAGAGTTGGACGTCGTAGTTTTAGGACTGAATCGACAGTTGGAAGCCCAAAATGCCCAGAATGCCTTGATAATGGATAGGTTAAACGCCCTGCTTGAGTCAAATCACCAACGTCAGGATAATGAAGCAATCTATGCTGAAGATGCCCGTGGCCCCCAAGAGAAAGATATTCCTCAAAGACCAGACAACACCACTGCAAGGGCACCTTCTCAAGCTGAAGGGTCAAGGCCACATCCAACCTTTCAAACTTCCGAAAAAGCAGCTAACTTCTTACAGGCAAAGTCTCAAAACGACGAGGAGTATCTATCAGGGATGGTTCGCTAAATCATGAAAGAAAGTATGCAGAGGCATGAGGATGAAAACGATTGGGGATTCGCTCCGAGCAAAACTCCGTTCATTGAAAGGATTTTAAAGGCGGAATTTCCCAGGAAATTTGTACCTCCTACCATCCCAGCCTATCGAGGGACAAGTGACCCTAACCAATTTCTATACAGATACGATTGGCATATGACTGGGGCACGAGCATCGGATGAGATTAAATGCCGATATTTTCCAGTATATTTAGAAGGAGTGGCTTTGCTTGGGTTCACCAAGCTACCAGTTCGATCTATAGATCAATTCTTCGATTTAACCCGAAAGTTTAAAGAACATTTCAGATTGTATGCGTCAAAGGCAAAAGATATAATGTCATTGACCAGTCTAGAACAAGCACCCGGAGAACCTATCAAGTCTTTTTTAAACCGTTTTAATATAGCTTTAGCCGAGGTAGACAACGCGGAACCGCGAATGATCCTAACATACTTAATGCGGGCCATCGACAAGTCAAGTGAATTCGGGGTGTGGCTCAAAATGAAGGAACCAAACTCACTCGAGAAGTTTTATAGAAAGGCCGATGAATTCATACGCCTAGAAAACCTCTCGATACCAGTAGAAGCAGTGGTGGCCGAAATCAAGAATAACGATGTCATTTCTAACAAGAGAGGATCTAGAAACCGGAAAAGGGAAAGTGATGAAGGAAAGAGGCAGGGAAATAAGAAGAAACCTCGACGTTTTAACCCTTCAGATTTCACCCCCCTAATTGATACACCGGAAAAATTCTTCTTGGCAACAAAGGATGTTATCAAGTACCCTAAACCACCTGAGATGGGAAGAGGGGCAGTGCAAAATGGGAAATTCTGTCGATTTCACAACCAACCCGGTCACGATACTGATCAATGTCGCCAGTTAAAGAGTGTGATTGAAGAATTGCTGAAACAGAATAAACTTCAACAATATGTGAAGAAAGACAAAATTGACCCAACCTCGTCCACTCAGGGGCAACCATGTCCTCCTTACCGACCCGGTTCCAGCAACAGAACTACAGAGCAAGAATCCGAGAAGCTGGTCATTGACTAACACGTGAATCGCAAAATCATGGAATAACATTCATTTAATCCATATTTTACTTAATAGCGTTGCTTAACTTTGTAAAATGATCATGAATGTATAATTCTTGTGCTGTTAACCACTGTAAATGTGATGTGAATCAGTAATGAGCAATTATAAATCTTGTATTCTTTAATGCCGTTAAAATGCCTGTATCATTTCGATATGCAAATATTACTAAAAATCTCGATTTAGTATTCCAGGCTATCGAAATAAAGCTTGCTCATCCAACACATCACAAAGCAAAGCGATCCCTACAAATCATGGAATAAACAAATGGCAAGTGAAAAATGTTCCGAATTCAAGTATTTCGAAAGCAGTGCAATTTGCAAACGATTGAGGACTCCACCAAAGAGGGCACCTTTCTAATAAGAAAGTTCTGAGCCTTTGCTGACCAACCACGATCGTTTGTGTAAACGAACATCTGGTGGAGCAGCTTGCATCTACCCCATGGATTCGTTCAGCAATAAGGCACATTTCTTTAGCAAAAACAAACGAAAGAACGGGAAATGCACTAAGTAATTGTGAGGAATTGCTAAGAAGCGCAGGGTATAAAGACACAAGCGCCAACGCTACTCTTTAGAGTCCAAAGTACTCTTTAGAGTCCAAATGCTTCTCTTCGGAGACCCAACCCTACTCTTTAGAGTCCAAAGTACTCTTTAGAGTCCAAATGCCTCTCTTCGGAGACCCAACGCTACTCTTTAGAGTCCAAAGTACTCTTTAGAGTCCAAATGCTTCTCTTCGGAGACCCAACGCTACTCTTTAGAGTCCAAAGTACTCTTTAGAGTCAAAAATGCTTCTCTTCGGAGACCCAACGCTACTCCTCAGAGTCCAACGCTACTCTTTAGAGTCTAAAGTACTCTTTAGAGTCCAAATGCCTCTCTTCGGAGACCCAACGCTACTCTTTAGAGTCCAAAGTACTCTTTAGAGTCTAAATGCTTCTCTTCGGAGACCCTATAGTACTCTTTAGAGTCCAAATGCTTCTCTTCGAAGACCCAACGCTACTCTTTAGAGTCCAAAGGACTCTTTAGAGTCCAAATGCCTCTCTTCGGAGACCCAACGCTACTCTTTAGAGTCCAAAGTACTCTTTAGAGTCTAAATGCTTCTTTTCGGAGACCCTATAGTACTCTTTAGAGTCCAAATGCTTCTCTTCGAAGACCCAACGCTACTCTTTAGGGTCCAAAGTACTCTTTGGAGTCTAAATGCTTCTCTTCGGATACCCAACGCTACTCCTCAGAGTCCAATGCTACTCTTTAGAGTCTAAATCAAAGACCTCGAGCGGGCCAAACCAGAAAAAGAGAGATCTTTCTCGATACAAGGTTGCGGACTGATCGGTCGATACACTCCCGTGAATCCGTCCAACCGAGAGAAAGAAACTCCAAAATTCCAGGAAGTAACCCTACTCAGAGGCACACATTTCACCGAGATTGAAATAAAACTTCCAAGTGTTGAAATGTGGAAAGCCCTCTTCGGAGGCCCGCTTCCCAGCGAACAGGGAAAAATAAAAACCTCTTCCCAGAGGCAGAAATGAAAAGACCTCCTCCCCGAGGCACAAGCAAGCAGAAAGACCTCTTCGGAGGCACACGTTTCACCGAGATTGAAATAAAACTTCCAGGTGTTGAAACGTGAAAAAGCCCTCCTCAGAGGCATAACTCTTCGGAGGCACGCGTTTCACCGAGATTGAAATAAAACTTCCAAGTGTTGAAATGTGAAAAAGCTCTCCTCGGAGGTGCAACTTTTCAAAGAAGCAAAAATCAAAAAGCCCTTTACTGTGGCATAAAAAAAATAATACGAAACCATCTTCAAAGGCACACTTTAACTCTCAAAAGGAAGAATGATCCACCTATTCTGGAAAATTCTCTTCCTCAAAAAGAAGTTAAAGTACCCTTCAGATACCCGCTTTACCACATGGAAGAATTCACTTGGTAAAATGTGTATATGCACAAAAGAAAAAGTGATATCTTCGAAGGATGAAGCGTAAAAACTTATTTGGAGGGAGTTGTACTCTGTTTTTTAACGAAATAATATTCCTCCAAGTATGGAATAATTATTCTCTAAAAAATAAAAGTACAAGTCCCCTCAAAATATAAAATATTGCAACGAGCTTATGGTATAGGGGCAACGTGGTATAACTACATCGGTAAAATTGCGCTCGAACAGTATACCACAAGCTCACTGCAATATCGTGCAAAGAAACTTGTACAAAAGTGAATAATAAATGCATTCTCAAAAACAAACAAGAAGTTTGTACAAATAAAGGATCATTTTATTCAATTCTATTACAATTTCTTATAGATACAAGTTTCGAGATAAAGAAAGCGGGGGCCGGTACCCGCACAATCCCCGACCAGTACGTGCAAAAAACAAAAAGCTAAAAACTGGAATCTTCATTTCTTCTTGCCACCTTTGGACCCTTCACCCGGCTGGATGGTTAGCCTTTTGGGTTGATCTTTAGGCATGAGGGAAGAAGGAGAGGGAGGTACAACTCGTTCAACTTCCGGTTCCTCTTCAGTAGCAATGATGCTTTTCCTCCTCTTCCTTGGTATTCCGCGCTTCTTTTTCCTCTTTGAAGAAGATTCACTTCCTGGAGTAACAAGTTTAGACAAAGTTATGTCATCAGAAGGAGTCCGCTCCGGAGATATCTCACCTCCCTCAAGTCCTTCGTCCTTTTGCTCTTGCGAAGCAGCTGGGTCATCCAAGCCCCGAAGGGCACCTATTATTTCTTCCTGTGATCCCAGATGAGGAGTAGGAGTGATTGGGGGAGGCAGAGGAACAATAACTGGAGGTGGAGAAGTTTGAATGATGCTCGACGCTTTCTCTACAAAGGAAAAGTTAAAAGTGTCAGTATTTCTCACAAAAAGAGGAGACAATGGCTCGTCGAGATTCAAGAAATAATCAAGAAGCTCGTCAAATCCGTAAGAAACTAGCAAGTTGTCCCCCTGAGCATTATTAGGGTTACCTGGAGAAGTTGGTGGTATTACATCAACTTCGTAGTCTAGAGCTTCAGCACTCTCTTGTGGCTCATCTACGGCTTGTGTAATTATGGCTCCGGTATCAGCTTTAGTAGGAATCGGTGTATGAGAGCTAGAACCAGCAATGTCAACATCGACTGAAGTTGAAGGAGGGACAGGGGCAGTCAAAGTTGTTTTATTTTTCTTGATGATCTTCCCCCATCATTTCAACTCACGATCTAGCAAGTTGCTCCTTCCCTCTAGCAAGAGCTGCGCGAGCGAAGTCTAAATAGTGCGCCTCTAGCTCCTCTTCAGTGTACCCGGTGCCTTTAAACATATCAAGCGTGGCTTCCCATACTTCAGCTAGGGTAACCTCATATTTGAGACCCAAAAATGCGAGACTGCCACTCCCTAACACACTTTGCAAATAGAATTCAAATAATGTCGAGCCGATGTCAGCTTTGGTAGCTTCATGGGCTTCTTCAGCTACAATTCTACCAGCAATAGCCTCATCTCTCTCTCTCTCGACTTTAGATAGTTGAGCTTTCAATTTTTCAATTTCCGCAACCTGAAAGTTAGTTTGCCCTCTTAGCTGAGTAATATCAGTACGGTAGACCTCTACAATTTGCTCCAGCCCATCAGCCTTGGCCTCGGCATCCCTTTGCGCAGCATGAGCATCCCGCACCTGCTGCTGAAGCACACTCTCCCTTTGAGAATAAGAAGTGGAGGAAGTGGCAAGCTCCTCTTTGAGTTTCCCACCTTTCACTTCAAGTTTTTCATTATAATCGGCAATGCTCCTCATTTCTGCATCATGCTGCTTAAGGGTCTTTTGCCACTCGGTTTTGTCATTCTCCATGGTCAGCATAGCTTCGAGATTGACCCGATTCACCCTTTGGAGCTCATCAACAAGTTTTTGCCAATTTGACATCCTCTCAATATCAATTCTAACGGCATCAAGGTTCCTTAACATGGCATTTTTATCTATGGGAACCAGGTCAAGGTCAAAGCGAACTCCTTTTGAGCACCAATTTGGAAATCGACTTTGGAGAGTGGCTGGACCTGGTCCAACTTGGTAAGAAGGCCTGTTAATGATTGCCTGGATATCAGTACGGGAAGGGGCAGGAGACTGAGAAGGAATAGGAGCGGTAATCTTTTCAGAAGTTGCAGGCATTGGTTGCTCACTGACTTTAGCCCGTTTACTTGGGTCATCAGTTATGTGACTCTTCCCTCTGTCATCGTGAGATTTGCATTTGTGGGAGTCACCCTCTTTGTGGGAAGAATCGTATAGGTCATCCAGTCTTCCATAACGTTCTTCATGGGCACGTCTCTCCCGAGCCTTCCGAGCGGCCCTCTCTTCATCAGTCTCTCTGTGAACAGGAAGATAGCGCTTATAGTCATACTGGTCTCGTCTCCCGTATCGCTGGAAGTCATCATAATACGAGCCACCTCGCTTCATTAAAGAACCTGAAATTGGAAAAAACACTACTTTAGAATTCTTCAAAGTACAAAGAGTCAGAAGCATAAAAGCGCCGAAAGATTCTAAGTGTGTGTGATGTGCAAGCTACGTGCGGCAAACTACGAACCACTCTTTAATTGTGGAGTAGTTGTGGGTGTAGTAATTAGTGTCAACTCTTGAGTCGACGGAGTCTGTTGCGGAGTAGAAGTCGCCTCGACCACTGAAGAAGACACCGCGGTAGTGATAGGATCATCTTTAAAGATCTCTTGTGTGGTGGCAAAGAGGACGCTCAATCCTTCGAAAGTGTCATCCCTGTTCTGCTTAACAGGGCTAGTTTTCCCAGCTTCTTCGTCACCAGACTTCTTTGAATGAGGAGGAGATTCCTGAAGCTCTTTTTCTTCAGTGACCGGGGAAAGTTTGCCAGATGACCCCGCGACATCAACAGAAGTGGAGCATTTCACTAGTGAAGCCTTGGGAGCAGGTCCTTTTCGTATGGATGTGTCGGTAGAAAGTGGGGCATCCGATGCTCTAGCCGGGGAGTCCGGGATTTCATGAGGATGTGTAGAGCGAGAGGTATGCAAAAGTCCGTACTGATGCAAAAATTCATCTTTTAACAGAAATTTAATGCCTCTCTCCTCAATTGGCACAGCCTTAAGCCTCTCGATAGTTGGTATATGACCGGAATCCCTAGAAGGAGGAGGAAGCGCTGAAAAGTAAAAGGCAAAGTTAACATTTGACAACTTAGGAGGAAGCGTTGAAAAGTAAAAGGCAAAGTTAACATTTGACAACTCGGGCTATGAAAAGCTCAGAGGAAAACACCAGGAACAAAAATAAATGCTCTTACTTCCTACTCTCCAAGTAGCATAGAATCCCGGAGGACAGCAAACGAAGAAAAATTGGCTTATGAAACCGTGAGCACCTTCGGGAAGGCCAATTATTAATTTACAGTTCCTAGCGCCTCTCACAAGAATGATGGAAGGGTGATCTTTATTTTTGGCAAATGTGCACAAATAGCAAACTTCATCAAAAATCGGAAGGCGATCCAGCGTCCTTCCGAATAGAACACATAACCCCATCAGAATAGCATAGCCATTGGGGTGCAGCTGGAACGGGGAGATAGCTAGTCTGAGAAGAAGCCGTTGGAGAAAGTCATTAAAAGGAGGGATAGCTCCACTCATGCACATTTGACGATTAACTGCTACAAAACCAGAAGGTGGTATAACGGCAATGTCGCTTCTCTCAGGAAGAATGGCATCTGCTTCAGCAATGCCAAACAGAGTGCATAGTTGGCGGAAAACTTTGTATGTCAGCGTGGTTGAAATTCTCTCTGGAGGATTAACCAATGGAGTAGCGATTGGGAAGGTCTCTTCATCCGATTCTGTTTCTTCTTGTTGAGAAGTCATTCTATACAAGGAACTGGACGTTCAAATAAGAAGATGCACGTTTCCTAAAAAGTGTAAAGTGTTGTGCAGAGCTAACAAAAATAGAAAGCAAACATAACTGAAATTAAACTAGATGACAATTGGTCAATTACGAGATTTCAGGACTCATTAATTTAAAACTCAAGTGTAGTGTTAATGCAAACGAATCAGCTTTAGTTGACAATTTTAGTTTTGCTTTAATACTTCACTTGGATTGGTTGGTTTACAACATTTCATTCGCACTGTTCATTTAAGATTGATTATTCTTTATAGACTAATCTGTCATTCGATGTGGGCAGTCAATGGCAATATATTCGTCCCAATTCTCTGCAGATATTGTGTCTTATAGGTTATTAGCATTAAAGTTAAAACTATCTGTAAGGAGATGCAAAAAAGTCCAGGCGGTTCAACGTTCAAAGTTCAAAACCAAGTTCAGTCAAATTTTCCCAATTACAAGTCCTAGGTCGTCCAACGACCTAACATAGGTCGGAGTTATCTTAAGTCGCACTGTGCGGGTTAAAAATTTCAAGGCGATGCAAATTTGTCAAGTCCTAACTCGGTTGCGACATAGAACCTTGCCGCAAATGATAGGTCGTTGATATGTTAAGTCGCTATGCAGTCATTCAAGAAAGTTAGGTCGTTAAATTGTTAAGTCGTTCTGCTTAAAGTTCATGTGCAAATCTGCTGAGTCCTAGGTCGTTCAAATCCCAATGCGACCTAAAAGTTAAGTCGCGAGTTTGAAGGTCATCCATCTTCCCTTAGGTCGTGAGTTAACTTAGAACGCTCAGATCCACTAAGTCGCTGACTTCCTATTCACGCAAAAACTCACCAGACCCGATAACCCGTTAATGCCAACACCACGAAATCCATCATCCTAATCGTGAAGTTCATCATCTTTTCATACCACCAAATCATTCGAAAACCGATTCAACATATCTCCGATCTATCATAAATCAAACTCACTACTGTGCGTTCGTGAATCACAACAACAACAATAACCAGTGACGATCAAAAATCGATCACAACACGACTCAAAGTGAAGCACGACGTACAAAATTGGTCTGGGGTTCGGAGGTTAAAATTCGTGGTTCGATGGTGATCGTGGAATGGATAAAGATCGAAGATACTTACGTAATTTGATAGCAAGGACGAATCGCTGAATGATTAACTTGAATTCGTCTTTAAAATCATGGAATTCTGTTAATGGCAGCGCGGGAAATTGAAGCAGGTGAGTAAGGAGGGAGTAGCGACCTAACAAATTTATATGGGGCTGAAAGAAGAAGACGAGTAGACGCGCGAGTTAGTATATGTTTTAGGTCGCTCACGACCTAGCAAAGTTAAGTCGAAGCACACGACCTATGACATAGGCCTGTACTTCGAGGGGCAAATGTTAACTCCTATTTCTGCCGTGACCTAAAACTCCACGACCTAAAACTCCGCGACCTATAACTCAGCAGCCCAACGACCTAAGAGTTCCTGACGACCTAATAGTCTCAACGACCTAATGGCATAATTGTCTTGGCGACCTAACATCATAAAGCACTCAGCGACCTAAAGTTTTTAGCAACCTAGTGACTTCATTCCTCAACGACCTAAAGCTATCTGCGACCTAAAGATTTCTGTAATTTCACGACCTAGAAAGGTAGCGACTTAGCAAGTTAAAGCAAAGAAAAGTTTCACCTCCTATCATAGGTCGCTCACGACCTATATTAGGTTGCTCACGATCTACTAACTCGTTCATACACGACTCATTTATCAAGCGACCTAAAAAGCCAAGGACCTACCGACCTGAGAGAATTTAAGACTTACCGACCTAACGAGTTAACGACTTAGCCTAGGTCGCTACATTGAATGCCTCAGCGTTCTAAGATCGCCAACTACTCTCATAAGTCGTCTACGACCTACAACTTACTAACCCGTAACCCATTCCAGAGTTGAGTACGAACTTGTCCCACCACAACTTAAAACTGCTCGCGACCTACGACCTATGATAAGTCGCACAAGACCTAAGCAGGTAAAGACAAGTTCAAGAAGCAACAGATACGAGAGATTCCTTAGGTCATCGCCGACCTACGACCTATGACCTAACTTAGGTCGTCCACAACCTAAGACTTGGAAATAAAATCATGCTCAGAATCACTCCTATAAATACAGCCCTAACTCCAACTAGCGAAGGACCTTTGGCCGACCATTTCAGGCGCCGATACTCTGCAGAATTCTCGACTCACTCAACACTTCAAGTACTCCAAACACCAAGGACACTACGACGATCTCCAAGAGAAAATCTACATCATTCAACATGAATTCGGAAGATTATTCTCTATCAAAGTTTGATCTATTGGTCTAAAGTGTGTTGTAATTGAGGGTTGTTGTAAGGTTGTAATCAAATTCAGTAATAAAGAGAGTTAAAGTGGACGTAGGCTTACTCTAAGCCGAACCACTATAAAAATTGTTGTCTTTTCTGCTTTTTCTGTATTTTCTCTACTTGCTTGTAGTTCCCGTGTACACGGGTGGTGCTTTCATCCAACTTCAATTGACACCGGGGTGTTAGCGTCCGATTTTCACGTTAACACTCTCAATTACATTCTTAAAGGCATATATATAACTTACCAAAATATATAAAGTTGAAAATATTAATAAGAAAATGAAATAGATATTATACAAGTAGTTAACTTGAGATAATGAAATTAATTAAATGAATTCTTTAATAAATAAGAATTGATGTGTAGGGTTATAAACTTAAGTATGATTGAAGTGCTACTAATTTAATATATTAGAAAGGTAAGTAATATAAATAAATGATTGTAAACCTTAGTAAATGAACTAATGAAATCCTTTACTTATAAGAATTGATGCTATTAAGTTATATATTTAACTGCAATTAAAATGTTACTATAAGTAAATATAATAGAAATGTAAGCACTAAAAAAATGAATGAAATTAAGAAATACATAAATGTAATGCAATAAAAAGAAGATCAAACAACAAAGGTATGAAATGGAATTTATAATAAGTAAAGTTGATTGTTGTTTGGACTTGTTGTTGTTTTGGGTTATGGTTGTTTGGGTAAGATACTTTAAAATTTGGCTGGATGTATGAATAATCTATTTAGTTCACCCAAGACTGTTGAGTGAAGGGTACACTAGTAATTTATTCTTCATTCCGTACAATTTAAAAGTTTTGAACTCGAACAACTATTTGTTTGTTTGATTTAATGGTTGTTTTGTATTTGTTGTGTATGCTATTTGTTGAAGTTGATGGTTGTTGTATTGATTTGTTATTAGTGATTGAAACCATTTAAATATTTCATTTTATATAATTGTTAACCCATTGGATTATATAAGTGATATGCAGGTTATGGAAGCAATTGCTACTGCTTTTTGTTCCATAAAATAAGCGTTAATTGCCCGACTAATAGGTACGTTTTCAGATTTCGGGATATAGCGTTATTATATTGCTTCCCGAGTTGGGATATAAATTATATTGTAAAATATTTGTTGTATATTGTTATATTTATAATTTATATTTTCTCGCGAGCATCCCCGTACAAAGGAGACTCTGCCAAAATTTTCCGTAAATTTTGGACTTAGAAAAATTTGAAAATGTTTTACAAACTTTAATAATTTATGTATAAAAGATTTAAATGGGTATAAATTGGTATATTTTATTTTAAATTATTCTATTTTGTAAACATATTTGTTTATAAATTTAATATTTAAGAAAGATATATTGATTTCTTATTTCTTCTTTTCCCTCCTTTTCCTTTTCGGGGACGAAAAGTTTTGAGTGGGGGAGATTGTAACGACCCGTAAATTTCGTTAATATAATTTGTCGTATTTATAAGATTTTTGAATTAAATTTATAAAGAAATATAATTGTTATAATTGATAACGAAGTAAATGTAATAATAATTAACCTATGAAATATTACATTGGTTGTAATAGACTTAATTATAAAGATTGAATTTAATAAACCCTATTTATTTGGAACCTTGTTTGTTGATATGAAAAAGTATAATAAATGAGTTATTACAAGAGATTGAAATTTAAATAGAATTCTAATGAACGAATAGTGGAAAGGATTATACAGGTGTATAATTTAATACGAGAAAGGAAAGTATTTAATTGATAATGTAATAAAAACATTGTAACGGTAATTGGAATAAATTAAGGAATATGTTTGTTAGGGGCGTTTTCACCACCACCGAACTAGGGAAAGGAAAGCATCACCGAACCAGAGGAAGGGAAGATACCACCGAGCCAAAAGCAAGCAAGGCACGGCCGAATCCATACATCTCCTAGACACTAACGGACCGAATCAATTCTACTCACCAACGGACCGAAGTTACCGAACCATCAACTACCGAAACATCAACTACCGGACCAGAATTCAACCTACTCACCACCGGATCGGAGCTACCGAACCAACCCACACCTCCAACCACTGCCGAACCAAAGCACTACCGAACCAACCCACACCTCCATCCGCTACCGAACCAAAGCATTACCGGACCAACTTTGCCATGCTAGATTGCATCAGCCCAGGCCCACCAGCAGCTATATACATCCAAGACCCCTGCCCCCAGCCTCACTCTATAAATAGAGGGGCAGGGGTACAACAATGGCAGTCAAGTTTGAGAGCTCAAGCACAGACAGAACTTTCAAACCACTTCCAAACTCTTGTAATCAAAACTTTGTACTTGTAATCTGAATAAAAAAGGAGAATAACATATAAAGTGGACGTAGGCACGTTCTGGCCGAACCACTATAAATCTGCATGTCTTTTACAGTTTAGTCCCAGTTTTTTACATATTTGCATAAATCACGCAAATCACTAAGAACAACTTAAAATCGACTAAATCATACGACTTGGAGGTGTTTGCCCATTTTTTGTGCAAACATTTTTGGTGCTTTCACCTAGAACTAGAGCTCGAAGTTTCAGCTTCTCCCACTTAACCTTCTTCCTAACAACATCGTTCGTTACTCAGAAAACATGCCTTCCAAGCAGAAGAAGGATGTTAACGTGAAAATCAGACGCTAACGCATCGGTGTATGTAGAGTTAATGTGAAAGCACCACCCGTTATCATGGGAATCAGATAAAGCAGTAATTCATAGAAAATGCAGTAAAGAACACAGAGTTTATAGTGGTTCGGCTTATAATCCAGCCTACGTCCACTTTAATTCTTTTTATTACTGATATGATAACAATTCGGTGCAACTTCTTTCAATTACAATTCACTTCGGACAAGTAGCTCAAACTTCTATGAAGAAGAATCTTTCGAATTCATCTTGAAAGATTTTGATTCTTTCTTGAAGAGTGTAGTAGCGTCCTTGATGTTAGAAGTACTTGAAGTATTGCTTGAGTTCTGAAAATGGCTGAGTGTCGATGCTTTGGAGAGAATGATCGAAAAGTCCCCTTCATGTTGGAGTTGGTGTCCTATTTATAGAGGAGATTTCATGGGTCTTAAGTCATTTACGACTTAAAGTAAGTCGTAAGACATGAGTTACGGTATAGGATAAGTCGTAGGTCGTTGGAGGGTTAAGGCATTAGTAGTTATCACTTGGCTGGATTGCACATGTCCTTTAGTACTAACTGATAGGTACTAGCGACTTATGGAAAGCGGCATGGTCAAAATTTCTAAGTTCAAGGTCGTTAGCGACTTAAGCCAGGTTATAGGCCGGCAGCGACTTAGGGATAGGTCGTAAGTTGTGTTCCATTTCTTAAGCAAGGCTTTCGGTTTAACTGGGATAAGCATGTTCTCCTGAGCACAAGTCCTGAGTCATGAACGAGTTGGCAAGCTCCGGTTTAAGTAACACGGCATTGGATTTGCCTTTGTGCTTAGGTTGTGAACGACCTAGCATAAGTCGTAAGTCGGCCATGGCTTAAGTGAATCTGCTTTGGGCCTTTCGTGTCTTGAGTCGCTGAGTTGATAGCTTGATGAGTCGCTTATCCATTGAGTCGCTGTCCCCCTTGAGTTGTTGAGTCGGTAGCCCTTCAAGGCCGTTGAGTCGGTAACTCTCTTAAGGCAGTTAGGTTGGCAACCAGTTAAGTCGGCAATCTCCTTAGACCATTAGGTCGGTATCTATGTTGAGTCGGTAGCCTTTGAGATGTTAGGTTGTGGCACCTCAATGTGTCGCATATCAGTTAAGTCGCTGCTCTGCTTAAGTCGTGAGCCTTTTTGAGTCGCTGAACATTGGAGTTAACAATTGCCCCTCGAAGTACACGCTTAAGTCATGAGTCGTGTGCTTCGATCTAGTTCCTGATTCGTGAACGACTCAAAGAGGCTAGTTAACTCGCTCGTCCTTCAATCTTCTCCCCTACCTCCTATATAAGTTGTCTAGTCGCCTCTTCCTTCTCACTTTACTGCTTTATCATCCCTTTCCGCCATTAATGACTTCTCACTTTTTCCGAAGGCGAATCCAAGCTAGTTGATCAACAATCCATCCTTTCCATTACATTACGTAAGTGATCTTGCTCCTTTCTCGATCCTTTACTATCACTAATTCGTGAATTCCACCTTTGAATCTTAAATCACCTCCTCGTGCAATGCTTCGTCATGAATCTTGTTACACTGATAGTTGTTGAACCTGAGTTAGTCCGCTTCGGGCCAACCGATTTTTTAATTTGCGTTAGGATGGCTAAGCATCGAATTTGGGTGATTTTGAATGATCCGGCACCATGAGAAAATAGGGACTTTTTTTGATGGAGGGGCAAACGGGCTAACGGGTTAACAAGAGTTACTGATTTGATAAGGGGTTTGCTGGTTGAGTAAAGTGGAGCATTAGCTTGGACACGACCCAGCACTTTTGGGCGACTTAGAAACCGTACGACCTAACTCTTGACCGACTCAACTGGATGCGACATAGGCTTTGAGTCGCTGCCGAGCCAGGACTTAGAGAAATTCACGCCATTTTGAACTGAAGTCTTTCCTCCTTATTATGCCTTACGACTTAAAAAAACAACAGCTTAACTTAACTCGCAGGGAACCTCTTAGTTCATAGACAACTTAGGACTTGGAGAGTTTCTAGATTGAATTGCTATAACAAACTGCTTGGATTTAATTGCTTAAATTCTGGATTGCCTGAACTTCGTTGTACTTTTTTCACAGGTCACATTAACTTATAAGCTAACAACCTGCTTGAAAACAACAATTATAGAAAACCAGGGCGAATATACTGCCATTGACTGCCCACATCAAATGACAGATTAGTCGATAAAACATAATCAACTTTAAAGAGATTGTATGTAATGCTGTGAATCCAACTCAGATGAAGTATTAAAGCAAAGCATTGTTTGACTGAAACTGATTTGTTTGCATCAACACAGCACTTGTACTTAGATTTAAAACAACAAACTTTGAAACTTTACAGTTGACAAATGTATGTTAGTTCAATGTCAGTTATACCCGCTTATTGCTTTATTAGTTTTACACAGCACTTCACACATTTAGGAAACGTGCAACTTCTCGTTTGAATATCCAGTTATTTATGTAGAATGGCCACACATCAAGAAGAAGTAACGGAACAAACTGGAGAGGCTCTTCCAATAGCTGCTCCGCTGACCACTCCACCGGAAAGAGTCTCAACTTCCTTGAGTAAACGAGCGTTTAATCTGTTACGCGCCCAATTTGGCATTGTTGAAACGCTTGCTATATTGCCCGGGCCAAATGATTTTGCTGATAGACCTCCTCGCGGCTTCATTGCTGTCAACCGCCAAATGTGCTTGTGCGGTGCTATTCCTCCCTTCAATGACTTTCTTCAACAGTTTCTACTTCGATTGACCATCTCTCCGTTCCAACTACACCCCAATGGTTATTCCATTCTGATGGGGTTGTGTGTTTTATTCATGAGAACTCTGGATCGACTGCCGAGTTTCGAGGAAATTTGTTACTTATGTTCTTTCACAAAGACTAAAGATCATCCCTCCATTGTTGTTATAAGAAGCGCTAGGAATCGCAAACTCATTATTGATCTTTCCGAAAGCGTTCATGGCTTCTTAAATCAGTTTTTGTTTGTTCGCTTCCCCCCAGGGTTTTATGCCATCTGGAGAGTAGGAAGTAATATTTCCTGCTTTTATTTTCCATTTCTGAGCTTTTCGAGATCTGAGTCGCTAACTGCTAATTTCACTCTTTTCCTTTTTCAGCACTTCCTCCACCCTCTAGAGATCCAGGCCATAAGCAAGTTTTTGAAAGATTGAAGGCTGTGACCGCTGAAGAGAGAAGTATAAAGTTTTTGTTAAGGGATGAACTTTTGCATCAGTATGGACTTTTACACACTTTTCGCTCTACACACCCCCATGAGGTCCCTGACTCCCCAGCAAAAGTATTAGATGCCCCAGTTTCTACTGACGCACCCATACCGAAACAACCTGCTTCTGAGGCTTCTCTAGTGAAGTGCTCTACTACCATTGATGTTGCGGGGTCATCTGGCAAATTTGCACTTGCCCCAGTCATTGAAGAAGAAGAGCCTCAGGGATCTCCCCAACATTCAAAGAAGTCTGGTGATGAAGAAGCCGGGAAAACAAGCCCTGTCAAGCAGAGCGGGGACGACACTTTTGAAGGGTTGAGCGACCTGTTTTTCACCTCAAAGGAGCTCTTTAAAGATGACCCTGTTACTACTAGGGTTTCTTCTTCAGTAGTTGAAGCGACTTCTACTTTGCAACAAACTCCGTCGACTCAAGAGTTGACGTTAACTACTACCCCCACGATTCCTCCGCGATCGAAGAGTGGTTCGTAGTTTGACGCGCATAGTTTGCACATTAGACACACTTAGAACTTTTCGGCACTTTCATGCGCTTAGCTCTTTGTACTTTGAAGATTCTAAAGTTACGCTTCTTTACCATTTTCAGGTTCTCCAATGGGGCGAAGTGGTTCACATTATGATGACTTTAAGTAGTAGGACGGCGCAGTCAATATGATTACAGGCGCTATCTTCCCCCTCATAGGGAAAATGATGAAGAGAGGGCTGCTCGAAAGGCCCAAGAGAGAAGAACATATGAAGAATGGTACGGTAGAGGGGATGAACATCATGACTCTTTCCACAGAAAGGACGATTCCCTCAAACGAAAATCCCATGATGACAGAGGAAAGAGCCATGCTGCCGAAGAATCGAGCAAACGGACCAAACATTACGAAAAGTCATCATCTGATATTCCTAAAGAGCCCATTGCTTCGGTGCCTCCTCAATCACCCGCTCTTGCTCGTACCGACATTCAGACGATCATTGGCAGGCCTTCATATCAGGTTGGACCAAGCCCAGCTACTCTACAGAGCCGATTCCCAAACTGGTGCTTGAAAGGAGTTAGCTTTGATCTTGATCTGGTTTCGATTGACAAACCAGCCATGCTGCGAAATCTTGATGCCGTCAAACTCGACATCGAGAGAATGTCGGGTTGGTAGAAACTTGTTGACGAACTCCAGAGAGTGAATCATGCGAATCTTGAGGCTGCGCTTACCATGGAGAACGATAAATCTGAATGGCATAAAATTCTCAATGAACATGACGCAGAGATGAGGAGCATCACTGACTATAATAAAAAGCTTGAAGCGGAAGTTGGAAAACTCAAAGAGGAGGTTGCTACTTCTTCTACTTCCTACTCCCAAAGGGAGAAAATGCTTCAGCAACAAGTGCGGGATGCTCATGCTGCTCAAAGGGATGCTGAAGACAGGCTCGAGGTGCAAAACAGAATTAATGAGGGCCATACTGCCGATATTGCAGAGCTTCGGAAGAAAACCAGCTCCCAAGAGGCGGAGATCCAAATGCTAAAGCTTCAACTCTCCAAAGCTGAAAGAGAGCGTGATGAGGCCGTTGTCGGTAAAATTACAGCTGAAGAATCTCATGAGGCAACGAAGACCAGCATCAGCTTGACATTATTTGACTTTTATTTGCACAGAGTCTTGGGGCGCGGTAGCCTCGCCTTTCTCGGGCCCAAATATGAAATTACTCTAGCTGAAGTGTGGTTGGCCGCACTTGACATGCTTGGTGCTAAAGGTGCTGGCAATGCCGAATCAGAGCTTGAAGAACATTATCTAGATGATGGAGCTCGTGCAGCCCTTGCTAGAGGAAAAGAGCAGCTCGCTATGAAGCGTGATGGGACGATGAGAGAGGAGCATCCAGAAAGAGAAGCACCATTGATTGCCCCTGTCCAATCCTTCAATTTCGGCTGACGTTGATATTGTAGGCTCCAGTTCCCACTCTCCGCCCACGGCTAAAGTTATAAGTGAAATTACAAAAGCAAAGGGTGGAGATGAAGGCGAAGAAAGCGCTGAAGCACAAACTTATGAAATTGACGTTAGAAAGCCAACTTCTCCAGGTAACCTCAACATCGAATCAGCTCAAGTGGATTGCTTGTTCGCTCCTCATGAGTCGGACGAACCTTTTGATTATTTTTTAAATCTCAATGAGCCGCTATCTCCTCTCTTCACGGGAGATACTAACATTTTTAGCTTTTCTTCTTCTGTAGCGAAAACGCTAAGTGGCACACAAACTTCTCCTCCCCCAGCCGTTCCTCCTCCATCCTTTCAGATCACTCCTATTTCCCAGCCGAGATCGCAGGAAGAATTAATAGGAGCACTTCAAGGCTTGGACGATCCAATCGCTTCACAGGAGCAGAAGGACGAAGGTCTTGAAGGAGGCGAAGAATCCCCGGATCGAACCATTTTCGATGATATAAAGTTATCTGCTCTTGTTACTCAGGGAAGTGAGTCTTCTTCAAAGAGGCGGAGGAAGCGTACCACTTCCAAGAAGAAAAAGAAAAGCATTTCTGTTACTAAAAAGGAAGCGGAGGTTGATTCGGCAATAACGCTCTCTTCTTCTTCCCCAATTCTCCCAAGCCGTCCCGAAAAACTGCCTATTAGGTCGGGTGAAGGCTCTAAAGGTGGTGGTAAGAAGAAGTGATGAGTCCTGCTCCCCTTCCTTGTTTTTACTTTTTACTTTTTGCATGTATTGGCCGGAAATTATGCGGGTACCGGCCCCTGCTTCTCTTTTATTTTCAAACATGTACCTGTACAAAATTTTGACAGTATTGAATAAAATGATTCTTTTTGTTTGTACAAACTTATGTATTTAAGAATGCATTTATTCTTTGTTTTTGCACAAGTTTCTTTATATGATATTGCAGTGAGCTTGTGGTATGTTGTTCGAGCGTTAATTTTACCAATGTAGCTATACCATGTTGCCCCCATACCATAAGCTCGTTGCGATATTTTCAATTTTGAGGGAATTTGTACTCTTATTTTCTGGAGAATAATTATTCCATACTTGGAGGAATATTATTCTGCTCAAAATAGAGTACACCTCGTTTCATATTAGTTTTCACGCTCCACCCTTCGGAGATATCACCTTTTCTTTTGCATATACATATTTTTACAAAGTGAATTCTCTTATGTGGTAAAGCGGGCCTCCGAAGGGCACTTTAACTCTTTTAGGAAGAGTATTTTCAAGAATAGATGAACCAATCTTCCTTTGAGAGCTAAAGTGTGCCTTTAAAGAGGGCTTTTTCTTTTTCATTGCGCCTCGCTGGAGGGCTTTTTGATCTTTGTTTTGCACTTCTGGTGAAATGCACCTCCGAAGAGTTGTGCCTTCGAAGAGGGCTTTCCACGTTTCAACACTTGGAAGTTTTATTTCAATGTCGGTGAAACGTGTGCCTCCGAAGAGGGCTTTTCCACCCACTACCCAGAAAGACGCGTCATCTTTAAGAAAGAAAGGGATAGAAAAGATAAAAGAAAGAAGAGAAGAAGAAACAACATCACAATCTAAACAGCGGAACGAATAAATTATATTAATCACATAATATAATTACATAGTATCATATACATCAGAGTTATACAGATTGCACAACACATACTAGACAGTTATAAACACCTGTCTAGTTATATAACTCAATACAATACAAAGACAACAACTCAGAGAATACACAGCGGAATACTATGTAACTATACGCAGAAGCCTTCTGCTCCATTGCTCCTTCAATACTCGTCAAAGCTAACCTGAAACCTAGCCTGAATTACTTGGCTACTCGTAAAAATTTGAGTACCCAAGAGTTAATGAAAATCAAAAATAAACTCCGGGTCAGACATGGGTCTGGTGTGAGTAACCGGTTACAGTTGCTTAACTTTCAAAAACCTTTTGAAAAGAAAGGTATCACGTAGGACTTCCCACACATAAACATGGAAAAGTTTTTACCTTACGCTAACCAAAACATTTGATAGGAAATCCGATGATATTATAATAGGTCTAGGGTTTTCAACTAAATATGAAATAGCCGAAATTGTTAAATTCATGAAATTCCAGCTACTAGCCACAAAAGTGGGTAACACAATCAAAACCGTTGGCACTTATTGGATTTTGGATTTCATACAATGGCAGGGCTACTGGGGTACCGCCCGTCACAGTACGTGGCCTAGATCACCGTACCGAGGACCACTCCCGATCCCCTGCAACACAAAGCCGGACCCATTCCTTACTGAATAGTACCGAACAAGACAACTTCGTGGTTGTAGCTAGCAACCACCCACACAGCCGAATATAAAGGGACTTCTAGACAGGAGTAAATCTTGCTCTCCAGTGGGGGCTACCCACGAAGCCTTGCTGCACCTCCCCTGTTTTAGCCATTCCCGGTTGATGAGGCTTGAGGCTATGATTACCTTTATAGAACATATCACTTAGAATTCTCATCGTCCACCTGACGATGTTCTGAAAGCATTCAATCCATACAAGTTCGTTCCGGGTTCGAACGAAACCGAAGGCATTATCTCGTTACACTCATTTTGGAATCACCCTCAGAGTTAAAGACGATAACCCTTGCACTCTAAATCACTATCTCGAACCTATAAGTACTAGGTTAGCGTAAGGTAAAAACTTTTCCATGTTTATGTGTGGGAAGTCTTAAGTGATACCCTTTTCTTTCAAAGGTTCTTCTAAAATTAAGCAATCTTAAACCGTTTACTCACACCAGACCCCTGTCTGACCCGAGTGTTTATTTTCTGTTTTATTAAACTCTTGGGTACTCATATTATGTATGAGTAGTCAAGTAATTCAGGTTATCTCTTGACGAATTTGGAGGAGCTTTGGAGTAGGAGGCTTCAGCGTGTAGATATATAGTTAGAGTTTCCACTGTGTTATCATTCTGTATAGTTGTTCATGTATTGTATTAGACAGAAATGTTATAACTGTCTAAATTGAGATGTATAGTTGTGTACTCTGATGTAAATGATACTATGTATATGTTATATATTATATTTCATTCATTCCGCTGTGAGATTCTGATGTGTTGTTTTTCTCTTCTTCTCTTTCTTTTCTTCTTCTATCCCTTTCTTTATTAATTAGTGATGCGTCTTTCTAGTGATAGGAAGTCGGGTCGCTACATTGTGGTCATATCTGAAACAGATTCATTTATCTGTTCTGTGATTGTAAATCTGTTGTAACTCTGATATATGTATATTAAACTGTAATTTGACATGAACAGTTTCCCTTGTATAACTATTATATATGTGATATTATATTTTGATCCGCTGTGAATGTGAGGTTTCTGTGTTGTGTTCTGTTTCTTTTTTACTCTTTTCTTCTTTTTCTAACTATTTGGAAATTTCGATCCCGAAATTTCCGGGCCGTTACATTTGATTGGGTACTCAAATTTTTACGAGTAGCCAAGGGATTCAGGTTAGCTTTGACGAATTATGGAGGAGCAAATGGAGCAGGAGGCTTCTGCGTTGTAATTATCTAGTATCCGCTGTGTCTGGTATCTCTGAGTCGTTTGTATTGAGTTGTTCTGTTTTGTATTGAGTTGTAATAACTAGACAGGTGTTTATAACCATCTAGTATGTGTTGTATAATATGTGTAACTCTAATAGTTGTTGTATTCTATGTAATACTTATGTTATTAATATAATTTATCCGTTCCGCTGTTTAGATTCTGATGTGTTGTTTCTTCTTCTTCTCTTTCTTTCTATTTCTATCCCTTTCTTTCTTATTAGCGATGCGTCTTCCTGGAGATAGGAAGTCGGGTCGTCACATGTGGTGTCTTTATCCTCCGAAGAGTGGTGCCTCCGAAGAGGGCTTTCCACGTTTCAACACTTGGAAGTTTTATTTCAATCTCGGTGAAACGTGTGCCTCGGATTAGGGCTTTTGCCAGGGAGTTACTTTCTCATGATTGGATGGATTCACGAGGCGGACGTGAGTTACTTGGACATTCGTTGGGCAAACTGTCTCAACTAGTGAACAAGTGCCTTGCCTCCCCATGGGGAAGGTGCCTCCGGTCGTCTTATGGATTCCCGGGGCAGGCACAAGTTACTTGGACGTTCGTTGCACAAACTGTCGCAGCTAGTGAACAAGCGCCTTGCCTCCCCGTGGGGAAGGTGCCTCCGGTCGTCTCACCCATTTGGGGAAGAATACTCTCATTTTCTGGCATGAGCAGTCAGGGGTCTTTATCCTCCGAAGAGTTGTGCCTCAGAAGAGGCTTCTGCCTCTGATGAGGTCTTTTGCTGTTCCCAGTCTGCTTGCCTATGCTCTTTCACCATTTGGTCACACCGATGATTCCCTGTTACCATTTTCAAACACGTACTCCTTTATTTTACAAGTAGTTCATCGCATCCAAAGAAGTGTACCTCATAGTTAAGTGAGCCCACAGGGGTGGACACAGGCTATTTAATCGGATGTTTGTTTGCACAAACTATCTTAATTAGTTAGCAAGGATCCACCTCCGGCAGAACCACCCACTTTTTGTTTGTAGCACTCCTTATATAGGATTTGAACCTGAGATTTTATGGCCTATCATTTGCTTGTTGGATGTCATCAGGGATTACTTGGTATCAAGATAGGCAAGTTTCGTTTTTCATTGCTTGTAAAGTTAAATCGACATTTTAGCAATACATTCAAAGTATTTCATATATCGAAATAAAACAAGCATTTTATAGTAGTAGGGAACACAAGATTTATAGTGGTTCGGCCAAAATCTGGGCCTACATCCACTTTATAGCTTTTCATTATTCACTTGCTTTACAATTGCTTTCAATACAAGAATCGTATATTCGTAATTCTTTTACAATATTTCAGCAAAGCTTTTAAGTAAAATATGGACGCAAATGATTGTTGTTCCAAGCTCTTGGGATTGGTTCTCCTTCGACAGTTGTGAGTTTGAATGTGCCATCAAGAAGTTTCGTGCCTATGACATATGGCCCCTCCCAGTTTGGCCCAAACACACCTGTGGCTGTCATAATTCTTTTCAGGACTAGGTCCCCAACTTCAAAGCTGCGCTGGCGAACTTTGGAATTGAAGTGCCTGGCTATCCTTTGCTGATGGGCTGCAATTCTGAGCTTAGCCTCTTCTCTTCTTTCATCAAGGAGCTCAAGCGCTTCCAATTGTAGTTTTTCATTCTCAGCTTGGTCGAAATGGATCCTTCTGTGTGAGGGAACTTCCGTTTCCACTGGAATCATTGCCTCTGATCCGTAAGCCAATGAAAATGGAGTATGCCCAGTCGCAGTTTTATGGGTAGTTCGGTATGCCCATAGTGCAAGTGGCAACTTATCGACCCAACCACCTTTTGCCTTTTCCAGCTGCTTTTTGATGGTTGATTTGATGATTTTGTTTACTGCTTCCACTTGCCAGTTTGCTTGCGGATGAGCCGCTGCTGAGAAGCTTTTTTGGATCTTGAATCGTTTGCAGAAATCTTGGAATTCCTCATTTTCGAACGGGGTACCATTGTCTGTGATTATCTTCTGAGGCACACCATACCTGCAAATGACATTTTTAGTCACAAAACTTATCATCTTTTTAGAGGTAATAGTAGCCAATGATTCAGCTTCAGCCCATTTAGTGAAATAATCAACAACAACGATAGCATATTTAATTCCATATTTGGCGGTTGGCAAAGGCCCAATGAGATCTATTCCCCAGATGGCAAACGGCCATGGACTAACCATTTGTGTTAGCTTAGTGGAGGGTGCTCTAGGAATTTTGGCAAATTTCTGGCATTTATCACACTTTCGGGAATAGTCAGCAGCATCTCGATTAATCTCTGGCCAAAAATATCCATAACGGAGAATTTTCTTTGCTAAAGTTTGACCTCCTGTATTGTCTCCACCCTCTCCTCCATGTACTTCAGTTAGAATTGTCTTGGCTTCTTCTTTCGTTACACAGCGGAGTAGTGGCATTGAAAATCCCCGTCTGTACAATCGGCCATCCTGGATCATATATCTAGAGGCTTTCCTTAACAGCTTCTGTCATTCTTTTGAACTTTCTGGCAAAGAACCATTGAGAAAATGTTCAAATATCGGAGTCATCCATGATTCTTGCTCTTGGGATACATTCATAATCCAATCGACATCCATTTCATCTATGCTCGGAGCTGACAAGACTTCGACGGGAACTAATCCCAATAGTTAAGCTTCACCAGTACTTGAATACTTTGCGAGAGAATCCGCCTTCATGTTCTCTTCTCGGGGTATATGAGTCATTGAGTAATGGTCAAAATCTTCAAGAAGCTCCCAGGCTTTTGACAAATAGGCAGGTAGATTCCCCCCTTTAGCTTGAAATTCCTTTCTGACTTGGCAGACAATAAGCTTAGAATCACTGAAGATCTGCAATGCCTTGATGTTTAGTTCTTTAGCGATCCTCAAACCAGCAATGAGAGCTTCATATTCTGCTTCATTATTTGTCGACGGAAATTCTAGTCTCAGTGCATAGCACAGCGATCGCCCTTCAGGGGTTTCAAGGACAACCCATGCTCCAGAACAGTAGTCATTCCTTGCACCATCAACATACAATTTCCATTGAATTGGGACGTTATCAGTGGATTCTTCCTCACTATCACCTTTATCCGTACACTCTACGATGAAATCTGCTAAAGCTTGTCCATTGATTGCTCTCCGAGGATGATAAGTGATGTCATATTGGCTGAGTTCAATATTCCATTTCAAAAGACGGGCCGAAGTGTCAGGAAGGAACAGGACTTGCTTTAGAGGTTGATCAGTGAGAACTTTGATGGGATGTGTTTGGAAATACGGCCTCAATTTCCTTGATGCAATCAATAGGAAATATGCGAGTTTCTCCAGCTTTGAGTAATTCATCTCTGCCCCAGTGAATCTTTTACTGATATAGTAAACCGGTCGCTGAATCCTTGCATCTTCCCGAACCAATGCCGAACTGAGAGCGTGAGACGAGATTGCTAAATATATGAAGAGATCTTCACCACTGTCAGGCTTTGAAAGTATCGGAGGCACTTCCATATGACGAACCAACTCATCAAATGCTTTCTGACATTCAGGAGTCCAATCAAAGTTTTTTCTTTCTTTCTTCAGAGCATCAAAGAATGGAATGCATTTGTCAGTAGCTTTTGAAATGAACCGACTCAAGGCAGCAACTTTTCCATTGAGACTTTGCAATTCCTTCTTCGTTCTAGGAGCTTTGACCTCTCTCAAGGCAGTGATCTGAGAAGGATTAGCTTCAATGCCCCTAGCGCTCACAATGAAACCCAAAAACTTTCCGGACTCCACCCCAAATGAACATTTCAAGGGATTAAGCTTCATTCTGTACTTTCGGAGTACTGCGAACATTTCTGCCAAATGATCCATGTGGTCCACTGCTTTCTTAGACTTTACTAGCATATCATCAACATAAACTTCCATTGTCTTGCCAATTTGTGGCTTAAACGTGGCATTAACAAGCCTTTGGTAAGTTGCCCCTGCATTCTTGAGTCCGAAAGGCATGACCTTGTAGCAGTAGAGTCCAACATCAGTGATGAAGCTTGTGTCCTCTTGATCTGGCTCATGCATCATAATCTGGTTATATCCGGAGTATGCATCCATAAAAGATAACAATTCATTTCCCGCCATCCCATCCACCAACTGATTGATCCTGGGCAGCGGGAAGCAGTCTTTGGGGTAGGCTTTGTTCAAATCTGAAAAGTCAATGCATACTGTCCATTTTCCGTTAGCTTTTTTAACCAACACTGGATTTGATACCCAATTCGGATAAGTAGATTCTCTGATGAAACCGTTCTCCATGAGCCCATCCACTACTTCCTTCAATGCTGCCGTCCTCTCAGGACCTTGAGTCCTTCTTTTCTGTTTCACGGGTGTAAACTTTGGATCAATGTTCAGGGTGTGTACGGCAATTTCTGGGGATATTTCACACATGTCAGCATGAGTCCAAGCGAATACGTCCAAATTTGCCTTCAAAAATGAAATCAGGACATTCTGAACCGTTGTGTTGAGTTTCGAACCCACATTCAGCACCTTGTTTGGGCCCTTTGGGTCAACAGGTACCGGTACTGTTACCACTACCGGTACTACCCTATTCATCCCTGCATTGGCTTTCCTTGGATCCATCTCTCTCCGTGCGCCACTGTGTTCACCAGTGCAGGGTCCACCCTGTAATTGCTACAAGGTTAGTTCTTTGATGCGGACTGGAGCCGCTGCACCTTTTCCCGTTTCTCTTTTTCTTGATTCACGCAACTCTGTAAGATAACATTCTCGCGCCGCATCTTGGTCTCCTTTAATCACACCAACTCCATTATCTGTGGGGAATTTTATAGTCAGACACCATGGGGCAAGAACAGCTTTGAATGCAGCAAGAGTTGGACGGCCTAAAAAGGCATTGTAAGTAGAGAATTCTTCAACAATTATAAAGGTTTGATTTCGGGCCACCTTCCTTGGCCCTTTTCCCAGTTCCACGAACAAATCTATAGTCCCAATTGGCTGTTTGGGTTCCGCAGCAAACCCAGCAATCTTAAGTGATGTAGCTTGAACGTCAGCCATTGGAATTTTCATCTGATCGAAAGTCTTCTTGAAGAGAATTTTGCATGAAGCTCCACAATCAACTAGAACTCTTCTCATAGTAGCCGGCCCAATACCAGCAGATATGACCAAAGGATCTATGGTAGGAGCCTCGATACCATAAGAATCTCTATCACTGAATACAATATCGTTAGTAGAAGTCTTTTGTTGCTTCAAAGGTGCATCATTTTCTAATACAAAAACATTCTCTTCCATCGGTGCATGCCTCAAGGCCCGGGCATACCTTTCCATCTCGCCCCAGCTTCTGCCTGCTGGGTGACGACCTCCAGTTATTACATTGATGAAGGGTCTTTCCGATTCATGTTCATCGGCCTTCTCACTTGAGCCAGGACGGTGAGCGGGAATTTGTTGTCCTTGAGTCGACGAGGTTGGGCTGTTTCTATTCCTTTTTACATACTGTTGGAGCTTGTTCTCTTTCAATGGCTGTTCAATTACCTCTTTCAAGTGATGGCATTCGTTGGTGTCATGGCCGGGTTGGTTGTGAAACCGGCACAACCTTCCACTTTTTTCCATCTTACTTCCAACCCTCAGTTTAGGTGGTGTCGGATAATTGACATCATCCTTGGTCGCAAAGAAGATGTTCCCAGGGGTATCAGTCAAAGGTATGAAGTTGAAAGGACGGCCTTTCTTAGCATCTCCCTGTTTCTTTCCACCATCATTTCCCCTTTTCTGAGTGTTAGGTTCTTTCTTGTTCGAAGCAGCACCAATGTTCCCGGCTTCTGCTGATACTACCTTAGCCGGTGTTTGGAGGCTCTCCAAGCGCATGAATTCATCCACTTTCTTGTAGAATTTGTCAAGCGAGTTTGGTTCTTTCATTTTCAAACATTTTCCAAATTCGCTTGATTTGTCAATCGCCCTCATCAAGTATGTTAGGACCATGCGTGGCTCAGCATTATCTACCTCAGCCAATGCTATGTTAAAACGATTCAAAAATGATCTGATGGATTCTCCCGGATTTTGCTCTAGACATGACAGCGACATTATATCCTTTGCTTTTGAAGCACGCAATCGAAATTGCTCCTTGTATTTCCTACTCCTTGTATTTCCTAGTCAAATTGGAGAACTGATCAATGGACCTGACCGGCAGCTTTGTAAACCACAACAGAGCCACACCTTCCAGATATACCGGGAAATATTGACATTTGATTTCATCAGACGCTCTGGCGCCCGTCATATGCCAATCGTACTTATACAGAGATTCATTAGGATCACTCGTCCCCATGTAAGCCGAAATAGTAGGGTGAACGAATTTCCTTGGGAACTTTGTCTTCAAGATTTTTTCAGTAAATGGAGCTTTGCTTGGAGCAAAACCCCATTCTTTCTCATCTTCATCTCTTCGCATGCTTTCCTTGATAATCTGACGAACCATGCCTGAGAAATACTCTTCATCATTTAGAGGCTCTGGAAGGCAAACATCAGCCATCCTTTCTGAATTTTTTCTTGACAACCGTTCACGGAGGGTCGGTTGCGGTCCTGATCCTCCAGCCTGGGGAGTTGTCTTCTCCCCAGGGTCCGCGGCTCTTTGAGAAATGTTCCCTCCTTCAACATCATGAACTCCTGTAGTAAGGTTTCCGTCATTACTTACTGGTTGATGGTTAGCCCCAAGTAGATCATTCAACTTACTTAAGATCAAGGCGTTCTAGGCATTCTGAGCCTCCAATTGTACATTAAGGGCATTCAATTGTTGATTCAACCCCAAAACTACGACATCCAATTCTGCTCACGTAACTCCAACAGTTGGAGCTGCTTGACTTGAAGGAGGAGAGGTAGCGGTAATCTCTTGCACATTCTCGGATCTCACAGAACTTCGTTTTCTCCCAGGAGCCATTATTTCCAATAAACTTCTGGTTTTAAAAGAAATCCTTTTAACAACTTCTTGAGAAGCAATGGTGAGAACAACTTGAGTTCACTTCTCAGTGAAAGCACCAAAAATGTTAACGTGAAAATCAGACGCTAACACCTAGGTGTATGTAGAGTTAATGTGAAAGCACCACCCGTTATCACGGGAATCAAATAAAGCAGTAATTCACAGAAAATGCAGTAAAGAACACAGAGTTTATAGTGGTTCGGCTTATAATCCACCCTACGTCCACTTTAATTCTTTTTATTGCTGATATGATTACAATTCGGTGCAACTTATTTCAATTACAATTCACTTCGGACAAGTAGCTCAAACTTCTATGAAGAAGAATCTTTCGAATTCATATTGAATTATTTTGATTCTTTATTGAAGAGTGTAGTAGCGTCCTTGATGTTAGAAGTACTTGAAGTATTGCTTGAGTTCTGAAAATGGCAGAGTGTCGATGCTTTGGAGAGAATGATTGAAAAGTCCCCTTCATGTTGGAGTTAGTGTCCTATTTATAGAGGAGCTTTCATGGGTCTTAAGTCATTTACGACTTAAAGTAAGTCGTAAGCCATGAGTTGCGGTATAGGATAAGTCGTAGGTCGTTGGAGGGTTAAGGCATCGGGAGTTATCACTTGGCTGGCTCGCACATGTCCTTTAGTACTAACTGATAGGTACTAGCGACTTATGGAAAGAGGCACGGTCAAAATTTCTAAGTTCAAGGTCGTTAGCGACTTAAGCCAGGTTATAGGCCGGCAGCGACTTAGGGATAGGTCGTAAGTTGTGTTCCATTTCTTAAGCAAGGCTTTCGGCTTAACTGGGATAAGCATGTTCTCCTGAGCACAAGTCCTGAGTCGTGAACGAGTTAACAAGCTCCGGTTTAAGTAACACGGCATTGGATTTGCCTTTGTGCTTAGGTTGTGAACGACCTAGCATAAGTCATAAGTCGGCCATGGCTTAAGTGAATCTGCTTTGGGCCTTTCGTGTCTTGAGTCGCTGAGTTGATAACTTGATGAGTCACTTATCCATTGAGTCGCTGTCCCCCTTGAGTTGTTGAGTCGGTAGCCCTTCAAGGCCGTTGAGTCGGTAACTATCTTAAGGCAGTTAGGTCGGCAACCAGTTAAGTCGGCAATCTCCTTAGACCGTTAGGTCGGTATCTATGTTGAGTCGGTAGCCTTTAAGATGTTAGGTTATGGCACCTCAATGAGTCACATATCAGTTAAGTCGCTGCTCTCCTTAAGTCGTGAGCCTTTTTGAGTCGCTGAACATTGGAGTTAACAAAGGATGTTAACAAAGGAAAGAACATCGAACTAGCAGCATTCCAAATCCAGTGGTCACAGATCAAGAGAATCATCCCATTCCAACAGCAGTACTAAACGAGGATCCGACAAATCCGACAGCCCCTGCCACAGAACAACCGACAGCAATTACTAGGGCAGATCTAGACAGGGTTGTGGCTGAAGTAACTAACCGCTTCACATCCCAAAAAGAAGCCTTGGTGGATGTTATCCCGCCTTTTTAGCAAGGCCGTGATATCAAAAGATCGATCGAGAAAACCGATATAGCTCGTCTCAAAGATTGGTCAACTCAACATCTCAACAAAGCAACTTCTGTTGAATGATTTTCCATCTAAGTTCCCCTACGGAGGGGGGGGGGGGTCCAGGGGGGTTCCAACCCCCCAAGGTGGGGGTGCGGGGGCAACGCCAACGCTACGGTGTTCGACCCGACCGGTCAGGTCGCAGGGGTCCAGGGGGCAGCGCCCCATCCAAAACGGTATGCAACTTAGAGCATGGAGTCTCCAACGAGTTAAAGCTTCCAACGAGTTAACGAGCTAAAGCTTCCTGCGAGTTAATGGGTTAGAGCTTCCAGCGACCTAAGCTACAACGAAGACCTCGCGACCTAAAGCATGACCGACTTAAGCGGCTCAGCGACTTAAGGCATAAAGTGGTCCAGCGACCTAAAACTAAACGAGTTAACAACTCACAGGAAGTCGCGACATAAGAGTGCAGCGACCTAAAAGATATCGCGACCTAAAAGTGGGACGACCTAAAAGTGGGACGACCTAAAAGAGGGACGACTTATAGAGTTCACGACCTAAAGAGTTCACGACTTAAGGAAGCTCCTAGCGACCTAACGACCTAGCGACTATTCAGTTAGGTCGCCACTCCTTTAGCTCGTGCCCCTCTTAATGATTAGGTCGCTAACGACCTACTGCTAACTCCATAAATCATTACCTTCCCTCCTTAACCCATAGGTCGCTCACGACCTAAACCGTAAGTCGCTCCTGGTACCTCAGCATGATAAGCTACTTACCAACCCATCCCCTTAGGTCGTAACTCGGCAACCCACGACCCACGACCTACCTTAGGTCGCTCACGACCTAAATCCAGCCGAACTAACTTCGAGCTCTCCTATAAATACTCCGCTTACTCCAACTAGAAAAGGACTTTTTTTTCGGATTTCAAGAGGCCAATATTCTGCAGCTTTCTCCACTCTTCCAACACGTCAACCATCGAAGATTCTTCATCGAGAGATCTACTTCATTCAAGAGAGATTCGAAGAGAAATTCATCATCAAAGTTCTAACTTCTTTCTTCGATTGTGTTGTAATTGTAAAATTGTGTTGTAAAGGTGTTGTAATCGAAATATCGTGCTGTAAAAAGTGTTGTAATCTTGTGAAAGTGTGTACGAAGAAGATAATGGAAAATGTAAAGTGGATGTAGGCTTACTAGAAACCTAACCACTATAAAAATCTCTGTCTCTTTTACTTTTCTGTTATCTTTTTTGTTTACTTTAATTCCCATGCAAACGGGTAGTGCTCTCACTTCATCAAGGCATACACCGGGTGTTAGCGTTAAAGCCATTTTTATCGTTCACATTTTGGTGCTTTCACTGGGAACCCAACTCAGGAATTCTGCTAATCAAGACTTGAATCCGAGAGATTGAGAAATTTGAAGAATTATGGTGAGGCGATCCAGTAGATTGCAAAGACCGGAGGATAGTCATCACGAAGGAAGTCAAGTGGCTTCTTCGAGGGAAAGCCACACTTCAGCCTTCGTTACGAGAGAGGAGATGGAGGCAATGATGAAAAGGCAAGAGGACTTGATCCAGAATTTGTTCCATCAAATTGGGCAACTTGGAGCAGAAAGTCAAAGAGGAACAGAAGCTCAACTGGAGGAACAGAATCCACCATCCCCTCATGAACTCGGGGGGCAAGACGAGAGTATTGGACGAGGAGAATCACTTGGCAACAACGATATATTGGTGGAAATGGTCAAAAAGGTTATGAGAGGTGGTTTGGTAAGTAAGGACTTAGAGGACGTGAATAGGAGTCCTTTTACCATATCAATCAGGCGAGCTAAGAACCCACCAGACTTTAAGCTACCATCAGTGGATATGTATAATGGAAGGACTGTCCCTACAGTTCATCTGACAAAATATATGAGGCATATGGAAGTGCTGGGAGCAACAGATGAAGTGATGGCCCGGTGTTTTCTATTATATTTGACGGATATTGCATCATTATGATTGAGACAACTGGAGAATGGATCGATCAAGACTTGGAATGATTTGATCGAAAAATTTATGAGACAATTCAGAGTCCACATCTCGAGGCCTAAGAATGTCATGAGTTTGACAACACTAAAGCAAAGAACTGGAGAATCTTTGAGAAGCTTTTTAACGCGATTCAATGCAGCTGCGGCATCGGTGGACCGGCCAGATCCACCCATGGTCCTTATGGCGGCCGTGTCAGGCATAGCTAACGGCACAGTTCAAGAATTCATTGACCAAAGATCCTCCTATGGATTTAGGAGAATTTTTCCATGAGGCCGAAGGGTTCTTGCGATTCGAGGACGCAAAGGCTGAAACAGAGGAAGGAGAAGGAATCGATGTTTTTGCAGTCAAAGGTGGGAATCCTTCTGAGAAAGGAGCAGAAACTAACAAAGGTAAACGAAAAGCTGAAGATAACAACGATAAATCAGCATGGCAGCAAAAGGGATCAAGATTCACCTCATACACGGAGTTAAATGGGACTCTGGAACGGATTTACCAAGAGACCAGGGGACAGATTCCTTATCGAAAGCCAATTAAGAGAGATCCGACCAACTGCGAGAAAAAGTCGGACAAGTACTGTTTGTTCCATGAGCTAAATGGTCATAGCATGAATGACTGCAGGCACTTGAAAGATGAAATTGAGGGACACATCTGGGATGGTTTGCTCTCACAATATGTGAAAAAGAAGACTGCAACGGTGGAGCAAGAACAACCGCCTGCACCAACTGGTGACGCCTCAGGATCAAAGCGTCGACCTGTCATCGAATAATTGAGGTTATGACGAATGAGTGGAAAAATGTACATCAACACAATTAATTTGTTCACACATGTATGGGACCACGATCGATCCTCAGGCATGCTCTGATAAAACTATAAATCATACTGATTCAGATGTTTGCACTCTAACGTCAATCCTTTGCTTTTAAATTTTACTGCTAATGGTTGACTACTTTACTTTTGTATTTTGCTTCTGATGACTGATTACTTTGCCTTCTGTGTTTGGACTAGGCTTGACATTGCTTTCATGATTTGTTTCTGATGATTGAGTTTGGCTTTACATGGCTTTCATGTTTTGCTTCTGATGTTTGAGTTTGACTCTACTTTGCTTTCATGTTTTGTCTCTGATGTTTGGATTTAATTCCAGTGTGCTTTCATGATTTGCTTCTGATATTTGGATTTTATTCCATATTGCTTTCACGATTTGCTTTGAATGTTTGGATTTGACTTTTCCAAGCATTTCTACTTGACAACTTTTCAGTTGAATATTTCATTTTTCATGATTTTGAAATGTGTAAGCCCTACAAACAGGCATCATCAAGTCCAATGTACAGGCACCCGACTTCGAACAGTCTCAATGATTAAGTCCTATGAACACGCACCCGACTTTGAACAGTCAAAAACTCATGGATTAAAGTGCTTGACCGCCAACATTCACTTGACTATGGTCGGCCGCGCTTCAATTCATAACTCGATCCTAAGCGATCGTCGCATAGATTTAAGTGCCTGACCGCGCAGGGCCGCACTTGACCTCAAATGACTCGATCATGAATGGTCGTCATTTGAAGTTAAGCGCTTGACCATGAACGGCCGCGCTTCCTACCGCCAACAGTCGCACTTTCACCTCAAACGGCCTTACCCCGAATGGTCGTCATTTGAAGTAAAGCGCTTGACTGTGAACGGTTGCATTTCAGCTCACTTGGCTCGATCCCGACCATCATGTAAAGTTGAGTGCTTGACCATGGACGGCCGTGCTTCACCTCAAATGGCTCGATCCCGGACGATCGTCATTTGAAGTTAAGCGCTTGATCGCGAGCAGCCGCGCTTTACTACTTGATCGCTCAGGGCCGCACTTTACTACAAATGGCTCGACCCCGAATGGCCGTCATTTGAAGTAAGGCGCTTGACCATGAGCGGTTGATGTCTACCACAAGGCCGCGCAGGGCCGCACTTTACCACAAATTGCTCGACCCCAAATGGTCGTCATTTGAAGTAAAGCGCTTGACCATGAACGGTCGTCATTTTGATCGTGCAGGGCCGCACTTTACCACGAATGGTTTGACCCCAAATGGTCGTCATTCGAAGCGCTTGACCATGAATGATCACATTTCATCGCAAATGACCCAATCCTGGACGATCTTCACATGGATTTAGACGCTTGATCGCGTAGGGCCGCACTTCACCTCAAATGATTCGATCACAAATGGTCGTCATTCGAAGTAAAGCGCTTGACCATGAACGGCCGCGCTTCATGCCAAATTGATCGATCATGAACGGTCGTCATTTGGGGCCACATAAAACTTTCAGTTCTTTTACAGGTTATCAACAGGATATGAACGTCTGGATTGTGACATTACAAAACACACCTTCCTACAGCAAGGCATGTTTTGTGGGGCAAGTGTTATCCCGCCTTTTTAGCAAGGCCGCGATATTAAAAGATCGACCGAGAAAAGCGAGATAGCTCGTCTCAAAGATTGGTCAACTCAACATCTCAACAAAGCAGCTTCTGTTGAATGATTTTCCATCTAAGATCCCCTATAGAGGAGGGGTCCAGGGGGGTGCCAACCCCCTAAGGTGGGGACGCGGGGGCAACGCCACCGCTACGGTGTTCGACCTAAAGCTTCCAGCGAGTGCCAACCCCCTAAGAATGGAGTCTCCAAGCATGGAGTCTCCCCCTAAGCATGGAGTCTTCCAGCGACCGCTACGGCGCCAACCCCCTAGGCATGGAGTCTCTAACGAGCTAAAGCTTCCAGCGAGTTAATGAGCTAAAGCTTCCAGCGAGTTAACGGGTTAGAGCTTCCAGCGACCTAAGCTACAACGAAGACCTCGCGACCTAAAGCATGACCGACTTAAGCGGCTCAGCGACTTAAAACTAAACGAGTTAAAACTAAACGAGTTAACAACTCATAGGAAGTCGCGACCTAAGGTTGCAGCGACATAAAAGATATCGCGACCTAAAAGTGGGACGACCTAAAAGAGGGACGACTTAAAGAGTTCACGACCTAAAGAGTTCATGACTTAAGGAAGCTTCTAGCGACCTAACGACCTAGAGACTATTCAGTCAGGTCGCCACTCCTTTAGCTCTTGTCCCTCTTAATGATTAGGTCGCTAACGACCTACTGCCAACTCCATAAATCATTACCTTCCTTCCTTAACCCATAGGTCGCTCAAGACCTAAACCGTAAGTCTCTCTTGGTACCTCAGCATGATAAGCTACTTACCAACCCATCCCCTTAGGTCGTAAATCGGCAACCCACGACCTACGACCTACCTTAGGTCGCTCACGACCTAAACCTAGCCGACCTAACTCCGAGCTCTCCTATAAATACTCCGCTTATTCCAACTAGAAAAGGACTTTTTTTCCAGATTTCAAGATGCCAATATTCTGCAGCTTTCTCCACACTTCCAACACGTCAACCATCGAAGATTCTTCATCAAGAGATCTACTTCATTCAAGAGAGATTCAAAGAGCAATTCATCATCAAAGTTCTAACTTCTTTCTTCGATTGTGTTGTAATTGTAAAATCGTGTTGCAAAGGTGTTGTAATCGAAATATCGTGCTGTAAAAAGTGTTGTAATCTTGTGAAAGTGTGTACGAAGAAGATAATGGAAAATGTAAAGTGGATGTAGGCTTACTAGAAGCCGAACCACTATAAAAATCTCTGTCTCTTTTACTTTTCTGTTATTTTTTGTTTACTTTAATTCCCGTGCAAATAGGTGGTGCTTTCACTTCATCAAGGCATACACCGGGTGTTAGCGTTGAAGCCATTTTTATCGTTAACAGTGGACCAACTCATGTCACGCTTAAGGGATGCTGAATCAAACCGCAACACTGAATCATGTGGTGAGTCCCAATCTGGAGGATCTGGGAGGCGACAAAGATCCATCTTCTTCGAAGAAACTAACAACAGAAATAGCAATGGTAGGAGCCGAGCCCGGACTCAGCCCGAATTCCGACCCGAGGAAACACTTGGAACTGAACCCAATAGGAGAGGTACCAAGCAGGGGTCTGATGTAGGTTAGTCTGTCATGCTACCTAATCCATGGGAACACTAATGGATGGGGCCGAGCTGGAGTCCAGCCCGAAGTTTGACTCGAGGAAGTGCTTAGATCAGAACCTAGCAGGGGAAGATCAAGGCAAGGGCCAACTATAGCTGAACCCACCATGCCCCCGAAAGACCAGAGACAGCCACTGGAAAATGTTAGAAGTGATAGACGATACCATCCCTACAGGTCGTCTGTACAGAATCAATCCCGCAGAGAAGAACCAAATTCATTTCTATCCGCTCCAAATTCTGATGAAAGGATGGCATGATTGTTCAGAGAGTGCGTCCAACGGGATCAAAGAAATCGAGGGATAGGCGCTAGGGTAACCAGGCCATTTGCCCGCAATGTCGAAATCGCCATCCCCCTCGAGAATGGAAGATGCCGACAATGGAACCTTACAGGGGAACCTCTGACACCGTCGTACAGTTGCAGAGATACACACATCATATGCTCATGAGCGGAGCGACAGAAGGAGTATTGTGCAAATGCTTTCCACTATTCTTGGCAGATCTAGCTACCTCCTGGCTCTGCCATCTACCCCAGGGATCCATCAGCTCATGGGAAATGTTGAAAGAAAAATTCATCAGCCAGTTCCGCATTCATGTGGAACAACCCAAGGACGCTTATTCCTTATCTAATATCAAACAGAAGCCTAGAGAGACATTGTAACAATATCTAACCCGATTCAATGCCGCAGCGGCTGTAGTCCAAGTTGCCGACGTGAAACGTATCTTAATGGCCCTATGTAGTTGTTTGCGCCAAAATTGGTCACAAACCCCGATGAATGTGAAAGCACCAGTGTTGGAATATAAATCAGCAATATCCAAACACAAATCGCAGATCTAATTAGCAAAATAGTAAATGTAAACAAGAACACACGATTTTATAGTGGTTCGGCTATCTCCGGCCTACGTCCACTTCAAAGGTTTTTCCTTTTATTGATGTTCTTCGCTGATTACAATCGATTACAGCGGATTACAATGAATTGTAGTTCTGAAATTCAGGTACAACGGTGGTTCTGATAGTTAAACTTGAATCCGGCAGAGTCTTGGCGTTTAATGGCGGAAAGATCCCTTTTCTGAATGACCTGGAGGTCTATTTATAGGCGTAGGCTGCTGCTATCTCGCTGAAAACTTGGGAGACCTCTTCTGGCACGTGAGGGGGCCCACACGTACGGTCCCGGGAAGTTTGGGCCCACTTTGGCATCGGTTCGAACTCCATTCGAACCGATCAAGAATTCATCCAATAGAGGTGAAATTTGGCGTGGACATTCTTCATCATGTATGCAAGCATCTGTGAAAATTTCATGGCATTTGGATCAGTAGGTTAGGAGATATGCAGGGTTCGAAATTGACTTCACGGTGAGGCTGTTGCGTTCGAACCCCTGTTGCTTGAAACGATGATTTCGAAACCAGTGTGGCACGCGACTTCGTGGTGACGTGGAGCGCAAGTTTCGAATCGATCCGGACTTCTCTCCGTGTTGACCGCTTCGACTCCATATATCCCGGCGCAGTCGAACCGATGGGAGACACGTCATCGTGGTTGGTTGACCCAGTGGGTTCGAATGAAGCTGCTCAGGATGGGTTCGAAGTGTGGCTCTGTGATGGGTTCGAAGCTAGGTTTTGTGATGGTTTCGAAGTGGAGTCAAGGCTAACTAGATGGACTCGAACCCGATGGGTTCGAGATTGGTATGGCAGTGCTATCGGTTCGAACGCAGGTGGGTTCGAAATAGATGGTTTCGAACCGATGGCTACAAACTCCATCGATTCGAACTGGGGCAAATGCTTATGGATTCGAGGCGCAGACTTATTTCGTGGGTTCGAACCAGATGGGTTCGAACATAAGTAGGGTGATGGTTTCGAATATGATGGGTTCGAACACTATGGGTTCGAACCGAGCAATGTCAATTCCTCTTATCTTGATTCCATCATAACTTGAGCATACGACCTCGGATTGTCTTGAAATTTGGAATGCAGATTCCTATGATCTTTCTTGTCGTGTCCTATCAACTGTGGCCCGTTCTGGACTCGGACAAAATTCATCGATATCCATGGTTATCCTGTAATGCATGGTTGATATTCATGAATAGTAATCATTGATTTCTAGTAAATTATGGGTATCTCAACTTTGCCAAAAGTTGGGATAACACTTTGCCCCCCAAAACATGCCTTTTTGTAAAAGGTATGTTTTGAACGGTCTTATATCAAGTGTAATAAATTCATGTTTCGTTGATAGCTGTGGCATTATCGATCAAGTATGTGGCTGTTCGAAGCCAAATCAATGTTTGTTCTTCCCGTAGGGGTTGAGAATGAAGTTTCATAGTTTCTCTGGACTATTATTGGCTGCTCTAAACCCTTACTGAGCTCACTCTAGACTCAGTGATTGAATAGAAAGATCCCATTGCTCTCTGGCGTTGCCTTCTATTCCTTGCACTCTGGTCCCAGTTAGGACGTATAGCGATATCATGGTCGTTCGGGACCGATCATAGCCTCTCCGGGCTCTTGCTGGATCCCATCCTGTCACTCTCCGGTGAAGGGGAAACAGCGCTTAAGTGAGTTGATCCTGTCGCTCTCCGGCGAAGCAACCCACTTCTTGCACTCCGGTTCAAAGCAGTTGAACATTAAGCGATGTCATGACCTGAATCATCGGCCGATCATAGTCTCTCCGGACTCTTGTCGGATCCCATCCTGTCACTCTCTGGTGAAGGGGAAACGACGATAAGTGAGTCGATCCTGTCGCTCTCCGGCGAAGCAACTCACTTCTTGCCTTTGGACCCCGTCTCTCCGGATGGGGTTATAAAGCGATCATGTTTATACTGGTGTTCAATGTTCATCCTTTGACTCTCCGGTCAAAAGGTTTATTGCAAGAAGTTCAAATTTGTTTATTAAAATTCAAGTTCTAGATGTTCAATCTCAAACATCAGAAAAAACTAAGGAGTGCCTCTCCGGGCGTAGCGGTTCATCTCCATCTCAGAGCATGCCTAGGGATCTCTCCGGTTCCCGTACATGTGTAAGTGGAGTAACCGTTTTATTCTGAAAATAAATCTAAATAAAATTATTCGACCGAAGTCCAGATCGTGGACTTGGCCCTTGCCATCTTTGATCAGTTGATGACGAGTCGTGATCCCGATCCAGGATCGTTCCTGCAAGGTGGAGGCGGTAGTTGTTCATGCCTTGTCGCTGTTGTCCGTTCTCTGACATATTGCGGCAATCTACCACCCCTAGCGTGTTCTTCCACCTCATCCTTCAAGTGACGGCATTCATCTGTGGTGTGCCCATCCAGCTCATGGAATAGGCAATATTTTCCAGTCCTGCGCTCCCGCTCGGTGGGATCCCTTACAGGTGGCTTTCGATAGTGAAGTTGCCCCCTGGTTTCAGTGAAGACTCTTTCTAGGCTTGCATTCAGATCTGTGTACTGCCTGAATCTTGGTTCTCGAAATTTCTTCCGTTTATCAGGACCATCATGTCTGTCATCCTGTTTCCTTTTTCCCTTGTCCGCTCCGGACTGCTCTCCAGAGGTTCCTATGCTTTTCGTGGCATTTATTTCACGACTCTCGACTCGTGATTCTTCTAATCGAATGAATTTTTCAGCTTTATGGAAGAATTCTCCAAGATCTTGCGGTGGATCTTTAGTTAGAGAATCCTTAAATTTGGTGCCTTCCGCGACTCCTGCCACCGCCGCCATCAAAATCATTGATGGATCCGGGCGATCCACAGAAGTCACTGTTACGTTGAATCTGAGTAGAAAATCTTTTATGGATTCTCCGGTCCTCTGCTTGATTGTTGCTAAAGTCATCACACTCTTGGGTCGCGTCACGTGGACCCTGAACTGTCTCATGAAGCAATCAACGAGCTCGCTCCATGTTCCAATTGATCCAGTCTCTAGTTGTCTGAACCATAGTGAAGCTAAATCTGATAAATATAGAGGGAAGCATCGTGCCATCACTTCCTCGGATGCCCCCAGTACTTCCATGTGCCTGATATATCTTGTGATGTGTACGGTTGGGTCTGATCTTCCGTCATAGGGATCTAGCGCTGGTAATTTGAACTTTGGAGGGTTCCTTGCATTTCGGATGTTCGGAGTGAATGGACTCCGACTGACTTCTTCTAGGCCTCCGCTAGGCAATCCTCCTCTCATGATTCGTCGCATTAGGCCTATCATTCTCTCATCTCCGTCTAGGGGTTGCCCCCTTGTCAAGTTTCTGTCCTGCCCCCCGAGCCTTGAAGGGAATTCCGGTACGTACTCTTCTGGTGGCTCGTTGGCGTATGCATTGGCTCCTGTCTGTTGGGCTCCGTCTGTTGGCCTTCCAGTATCGGACCCTGAGGGTCTGCCCCCAAGGCCTTGTTGACCACCTTCAATCCCTGTATTCTGGCCTTGAGCCTGTCCTTCATTTGCATCTGCAATCCTTATTCCTTGTCCCGTACTCGTAGCTGTTGTAGCTGGTCCAAGGTTTTGCATATTTGCCGCCCTCATCTGCTCGAGGAAATTCTGCAGCATCTCCTGTTGACTCTTCATTATGCTTTCGCGCAATGAATTAGCCATGGCCTCCATCTCGTCTCTGGTGATGTAGACGGAAGCTTGTCCTTCTCCTGATCTGGAGGATGCCTCTTGGCTTCCTCCTTGTTGGCTTCTATCAACTCTTTGTCTCGTATGTCGAGTCATTGTTTCCGGATTGGAGTTTCTTCAAACTTTTGAATCTGAATTCTGAATCTGATGTAGCGGGTGCTGGTTCTTCTCAGTGAAAGCACCAAAGTGTTTGCGCCAAAATTGGTCACAAACCCCGATGAATGTGAAAGCACCAGTGTTGGAATATAAATCAGCAATATCCAAACACAAATCGCAGATCTAAGTAGCAAAATAGTAAATGTAAACAAGAACACACGATTTTATAGTGGTTCGGCTATCTCCGGCCTACGTCCACTTCAAAGGTTTTTCCTTTTATTGATGTTCTTCGCTGATTACAATCGATTACAGCGGATTACAATGAATTGTAGTTCTGAAATTCAGGTACAACGGTGGTTCTGATAGTTAAACTTGAATCCGGCAGAGCTTGGCGTTTAATGGCGGAAAGATCCCTTTTCTGAATGACCTGGAGGTCTATTTATAGGCGTAGGCTGCTGCTATCTCGCTGAAAACTTGGGAGACCTCTTCTGGCACGTGAGGGGGCCCACACGTACGGTCCCGGGAAGTTTGGGCCCACTTTGGCATCGGTTCGAACTCCCTTCGAACCGATCAAGAATTCATCCAATCGAGGTGAAATTTGGCGTGGACATTCTTCATCATGTATGCAAGCATCTGTGAAAATTTCATGGCATTTGGATCAG
The DNA here is from genome assembly GCA_030765085.1 of Allium cepa. Lineage (NCBI taxonomy): Eukaryota > Viridiplantae > Streptophyta > Magnoliopsida > Asparagales > Amaryllidaceae > Allium > Allium cepa. The sequence continues at coordinate 74,899,902 of CM060945.1, forward strand.
TAGGTTAGGAGATATGCAGGGTTCGAAATTAACTTCACGGTGAGGCTGTTGCGTTCGAACCCCTGTTGCTTGAAACGATGATTTCGAAACCAGTGTGGCACGCGACTTCGTGGTGACGTGGAGCGCAAGTTTCGAATCGATCCGGACTTCTCTCCGTGTTGACCGCTTCGACTCCATATATCCCGGCGCAGTCGAACCGATGGGAGACACGTCATCGTGGTTGGTTGACCCAGTGGGTTCGAATGAAGCTGCTCAGGATGGGTTCGAAGTGTGGCTCTGTGATGGGTTCGAAGCTAGGTTTTGTGATGGTTTCGAAGTGGAGTCAAGGCTAACTAGATGGACTCGAACCCGATGGGTTCGAGATTGGTATGGCAGTGCTATCGGTTCGAACGCAGGTGGGTTCGAAATAGATGGTTTTGAACCGATGGCTACGAACTCCATCGATTCGAACTGGGGCAAATGCTTATGGATTCGAGGCGCAGACTTATTTCGTGGGTTCGAACCAGATGGGTTCGAACATAAGTAGGGTGATGGTTTCGAATATGATGGGTTCGAACACTATGGGTTCGAACCGAGCAATGTCAATTCCTCTTATCTTGATTCCATCATAACTTGAGCATACGACCTCGGATTGTCTTGAAATTTGGAATGCAGATTCCTATGATCTTTCTTGTCGTGTCCTATCAACTGTGGCCCGTTCTGGACTCGGACAAAATTCATCGATATCCATGGTTATCCTGTAATGCATGGTTGATATTCATGAATAGTAATCATTGATTTCTAGTAAATTATGGGTATCTCAACTTTGCCAAAAGTTGGGATAACAGTAGTGGTGTACATCCAGATACGAAATTCGCTAGAAGATTAACGAAAGAAAAACCAGCTACCTTACCCGATTTCTTCCATGAAGCCGGGAAATATATGAGTCTTGAAGATGCTGCCACTAAAAGGCAGACAGGGCAACAAACTAAGGCAGCTCATGGCAACCCACCTGCTATAGCAAAGGACATTCGAAGAAACAACTCCAGAGATAATACTGGGGGCAAGAGGGGAGAAAAACGTCTATATCGGCCAGGACCTCGATTTGACTCTTACACTCCTTTGAACGAAACAATCGAAAACATCTTCCTGGCCACCCAAGACGAAGTTAGATACAAACGCCTCCCGCACAAGAAGGAATAAGATAACGCAATTAAGTCTGGAAAGTAATGCCGCTTCCACGAATCTCATGGGCATGATACCAATGAATGCCATCATCTCCGGGACTTAATCGAAGAACACATCAGGAGGAAGAGACTGGAACGCTATGTGAAAAGTCAGAACAGGACTCTGGCTCCTGTGAATGAAAACCCAAGGCTACCTCCCCCAGAGATGGGCGGAGGAAATCGCAACACCAGTGGCTCCAGTCAAGAAAAAGATAGTGGTCCACACCATATTGGGAGGACCACACATCGCCGACAGAAGCTGGGCAGAGATAGAGAGATATGGAAAGTCACTTAAAAACAATGAAGATTGCGTTAACTCTGTTATAGAAGAACGCCACCCGAAGCGGAAAGAGAATGATGACATTACATTCAATAGGCGTGATCTAGAGGGAAGGCAGTACCCACACATGGATCCTATAGTCATCTCTGCCTGGTTTGGTCCAGCCGAAGTTTTCCGAATTCTAGTAGACACTGGAAGCTCAGTAAATATCCTATTCAAACATGCTTTCGCAAAATGAAGCTGTCAATAAAGGATGTGTCTCCCTGCAACAAACCACTCCACGGTTTCATTGGAGATGCGAAGATGCCCCTCGTGCAACTGGACCTCTTTGTTGAAATAGGAAGCCATCCCCGCCCCGTTGTGCGGAAACAAACATTTGTACTAATAGAAAACCACTCGGCCTACAATGCCTTTTTGGGAAGACCAGCCTTGGCCGACTTCCAAATTGTCCTGGCCTCATGGTGCCTAAAGATGAAATTTCCAACAGACAACGGAATAGGGAAAGTAGAGGGGGATCAATACGCTGCTCGATATTGCTATGTAACTGAACTTCGCAATAACTACAGGAAGTATAAAGTGAAGAATGTAGAGACTGCTCTCTGTACAAAAAACTTGGAAGCATAGCAACTAAAGAAAGCCCCTCCTCTTCGTTATACAAGTGATCCTTTCAACGAACTAGACCCCAGGGACGGAGAGGAGGAGGCTACCACCGAGCCTGCAGAGGCTATGGAGTTTGTATCTGTAGACAAACACGACTCAAGTAAACTATTGAAAATCGGATCTCAGCTAAAAGAAGAATTAAAGGATCAACTCATTGATTTTCTCCGCCACAACCTCGATGTATTTGCATGGACGCATGCTGACATGACTGGAATCTCCCCAGACGTAGCATGCCACGCACTGAACATCGATCCTACCAAGGTGCCAGTAAAGTAGAAAAAGAGAAGCATGGGGGCGGAACGATAAGCAGCCCTCGATGAAGAAGTAAAGAACCTACTTGCCAATAACTTCATACGTGAAGCCATCTACCCAGAGTGGATCGCCAACCCGGTATGAGTAAAGAAGGCTAACGGGAAATGGCGAACATGCATTGACTTCTCTAACTTAAACGACGCTTGCCCGAAGGATTGGTTCCCACTCCCCCGAATCGATCAGCTTGTGGACAACACAGCCGGGCACGAGCTCTTATCTTTTGTGGACGCATACTCAGGATACAACCAAATTCCTATGCATGCTCCCGATCAAGACCGCACCAGTTTCATCACTGACCGGGGATTGTTCTACTATAGAGTAATGCCTTTTGGACTTAAAAACGCCGGAGCTACTTACCAGCGCCTTGTCAACAAGGTGTTTGCGGAACTAATAGGACAGACTATGGAAGTTTATATGGATGACATGCTAGTAAAGTCGAGGAAAACCAACGATCACGTAAGCCACCTGGGCGAGATGTTTCAAGTACTTCGCCAATATGGAATGAAGCTGAATCCACTAAAGGGCTCCTTCCGAGTGTCATCAGGAAAGTTCTTCGGATTCATCGTCCATGCCAGAGGAATTGAGGCAAACCCTGAACATGTCCGGGCTCTGCAAGATATCAGGATACCCCCTACTCGAAGGGAAATGCAAAGCCTAAACGGGAAGGTAGCCGCCCTAAGCAGATTCATCTCTAAAGCGACTGACAAGTGTGTCCCCTTCTTCGAAGCTCTAAAGAAAGACAAAGGAAAATTCGAATGGACTGACAAATGCTTAACAGCCTTCCATAACCTAATCGAACACCTCTATAGACCACCAGTACTCTCAACTCCAAGTGAAGGCGAAGAGTTATACCTTTACCTTGCTGTGTCACCGCTTGCTCTAAGCGTCGCTTTGGTGAGAGAAGACAACCGCACGCAACGGCCCGTATACTTTGTAAGCAAGAGGTTTACGGGGGCAGAAGCCAAATATCCTAAACTTGAGAAGCTAGCGTACTGCTTACTATTCACATCACGGAAACTGCGACACTACTTCCAATCTCATTCCATCAGAGTTCTAAACGATCAACCGCTAAGGCAGGTACTAAATCGTCCCGACACTTCTGGGCGACTACTTAAATGGTGCATTGAACTAAGTCAATATGATATCACCTACCATCCTCGCACCGCCATCAAGGGACAAGCCATGACCGATTTCATCGCCGAATTCACTACCAACGAAGGTAAGGAGCAATCTGAAATATCAGAAGACATCAAGTGGAATCTTTTTGTAGATGGAGCATCAAACGAACAAGGCTCGGGGGCAGGTATTGTAATAATCACCCCTAGAGGAAGGAAACTACACTATGCTATAAGGCTGGAATTGGCCGCCGCCAACAACGATGCAGAATATGAAGCAATGATAGCAGGATTAGAACTTGAATTAGAGATTGGAGTCAGTTCTTTGCGTCTTCATAGTGATTCTCAACTTATTGTAAATCAAATACTAGGGGAATTTCAGACTCGAGAAGAACGACTCATAGCATATCTAAAGAAGACCAAGCTGCTACTCGATCAATTGGACCACTATTTGATCAAACTCATTCCTCGGGAAGAGAACCAAGAGGCCGACGAACTGGCAAAGCAAGCTAGCATGAAAAAGGGCAACGTTTCCAAGACAATTGCCATCCCAAGGCAACTAGCCCCGAGTTTCAAGCAAGCGAATTGATAGCCGCAGTCGAAGAGGAAACTTGGATGACTCCCATCCGAAAATACTTACAAACTGGCACACTACCCGACGAGTGTAACGAAGTCAAGAAAATCCTGAGGAAAGCTTCCCGCTACACAATACAAGAAGGCATGCTCTATCGGCGCGGCTTCTCTATCCATTTATTGAGGTGTGTCGCTGGAAGAGAAGCCAAAGAAATCTTGTCCAACATCCATCAAGGAAGCCGCGGAGATCACACTGGAGGGCAGACACTAGCAAAGAAGATACTCCGATACGGATATTTATGGCCCAACTTAAACAAAGACGCCTTAGACTTCGTCAAAAAATGTGACAGATGTCAGAAATTTGCTAAGATTCCTCGACTACCAACGAATGAGATTACTCAAATGACCATCCCTTGGCCCTTTGCAATATGGGGAATTAACTTGATTCGCGAATTGCCAATGGACCGAGGCGGAGCTAAATATGCTATAGTGGCAGTCGACTATTTCACCAAATGGGTGGAAGCGGAACCACTAAATAAAATATCTTCAGCAAAAGTTATTAACTTCTTCATCAAAAATGTTCTATGCAGGTACAGAGTTCCGCTCAAAATCATATCGGACAATGGACTTCAATTTGACAGCGAGGAATTCACCGACTGGTGCCAAGAGCACGGAATTCACAAAAGCTTCTCATCTGTGGCTTATCCCCAGGCAAACGACCAAGTCGAAGCTGTCAACAAAATCCTCAAAACTCTAATCAAGAAGAAACTTGAAAAGTCAAAAGTCGCTTGGGTGGATGAACTTCCTACGGCACTTTGGGCTTACCGCACATCTTTTAGAACATCAACAGGGCATACTCCTTTCTCTTTGGCATACGGATCGGAGGCCATGCTCCCAGTTGAAACTGTAGTGCCTTCCCACTGTAGGATCCATTACAACCCAGAAGAAAACGAAGAACTCCTCCACATGTCTTTGGATCTAATTGAAGACAGAAGAAATGATGCAGCACTTAAAGCAGCAGCTCACAAGCAAAAAGTGGCAGCACAATACAACTCCAAAGTCAAGCATCGTAACTTATAAGAAGGAGATCTTGTCCTCAAGCGAATCTTCCCACGCCCCGGAGCGCTGGACCTAATCTGGGACGGACCATGTAATTCATAAAGATCTCCACAACGGAGCTTATATTTTGTAAACAGTGGGCGAAGAGGTGTTCCAGAGGGCGTGGAACATCCAACACCTTCATCAATACTTTTCTTAACTTGTACTGCCCATATGAAGTGAATTAACAAAGATAATCAGTGGACGTAGGAATTTTCGTGCCGAACTACTTTAAAAAACTTTTCTCTTTTTAACTTGTTCCTTTATATCTTGGCTACTTGTTAAATGCATCCTTTTCTGTTGAACAAAATCCTGTGAAATGGCATTTCCATTCAAGACACATCACGGCGCAACCTCACCTGGACAAGACCTAACAGGTACTACGTGAATCTATGCCCTCGCCAATGAGACACTTTTGCTCCAGCATCCCTCTGCTGCGGGTTAACTCATTGCTCGCGATCGGCCCTTAAAGCCTACTGTAATGAGCCGATTATAAGCCACCAAAAAGGCCGACTATAGCCATGGCAGCTCATTACGGCGTTAGGCTCGCCAGTAACTGTGAACCTACCTTAAGCCCCAAATAAGGTGTGGCCAGCCAGGGGTAGTTCACGGTTGACGATCGGCACCCACGCTAGCCGACCACAGTAAATCGAATAATACCCACGATTACGGGCCAAAATGGCCCGGGTAGTTACTGTGCGCGATCTCGGCTCCGATGTGTCTTAAGTGCGGCTGTGGTAAAAAAAGATAAACTCCCCGGCGACGCGTAAGATGGGTGAAAAATGTCACCAAGACCCACAGCTAGGGAAAGTTACTACAAAACCCATTTGCCACGAACTTAAGCACATCGACGGCCTTGCATGATTGGAAGTTTTGCTATTTTATATATTTCCATTTTATTTAAAAACTTTCCTCCTATCCTCTATAACGATCCCTAAAAGTACAGGACACAAAATAGGAGACACTCACTAATGGGAATAGGGACTCACAACTAGATGACAGGTCACTCAGCTGCATTCCATACTCAGTTACACAAGACATTCAAAGCTACCCTCTGCAACTAAAACATGAAGGGCGGTACTTTCCTATCTTGTACATAAACATGTAGCTATAATTTACTCACACATCACACTAATATTGCAAGGCATGAAATTATATTTTAAGCAAGAACTTGACATCAAACACAATTGAATCATAGGCATATGCATAGATATATTTCTTATGCAACACATCAAAACAACGACAACATTCAAATGTGACAGAACCTGTTTATGTTATAAAATTACATGTTAAGAATAAAGTCGTTCATTACAAATGACATAATTACAACCCAAAAGTGCATTAATGTTTTGGAACCAGTATATACATGAATGAAAAGTAGGCCAAAAAATAGTCGGCAGCATCAGAACATCATCTCTATCCTTCCGGCCCTCCAGGATCTACTTAACCGCTGGATCGGAACTCTCGACATGTTGACCGAAGGTAGCTGGTACTCCATAGGTCCCGTCTGTCCAATTCAAAAAAGGATCCATTAATTGTCATGAAAAATAAGCAATCAAGTTACGAAAAGACTAAAAGGGAAGACTTACCAGCGTCTGCTCCTTGATTATCTTGATCATCATCCTCTACCTGCACACCAACCTCCTCAGAAGCAAGCAGACGCATACCCTCCTTCACTGCCGCTTTCTCCTACTTGGTGAATTGGGCCGTAACCACATCCATCCTGAAGGCCACTCCACCTTCTTTATCCGAATCCGCCTTGGCCTCCTCTAGAGCCCGAAGATAAATCCTGGCCATGACCCCGGGATAATCATCCCTCCAGGATAGGTTGCCCTGCTTCCAAGTACGGAAGTACATGTACTGGAGCATCTCATCCATAATCCCCTTGTTCTCCTCAAACTCCCTCATTCGTACCTCGGAAGCCGACAGCCTTGCAACGACAACATCTCTCTCTGATCGGTATCTCGAGCGGTCAGCCTTAAGGGATTTCCTCATCACCTCCATTTCCTCCTTCAGCTTGGCTTGAGCATGCTCTACGGCTTCAAGCTTCCCAAATAACTCCTCTATCCACTCGAGATCCGCTTTCCGAACCTCATCCACCGTTGCAATAGCCATATCAGTTCGTTCCTTACAAACGGCCTCCATTTTTCGCAGCTCTGCCCTGCTGGCTTCCTCCATGGTCTTCTTTAATCGCCTAGAGGCGGCCTTATGCTGAGAGATCTGGATGGCCTGATCATTGAGTTGCTTGGCCTGGTCTGAAACCATTAACCGCAGGCGAATATTAGCGCTCCGGATTTCTTCCCCAGCCTTGACCAGTCGGGCATGATGCCCCATCCACTTCCTGGTCTCCTCAGCAACCCGGTCGATATTTGCCTTAGTTTCGTCCCCCATAGTTACAATTCGAGTAGTAAGAAGATCGAGGTCCAGGGACTTAGCCTCATCAATCAACCTTACCATAGGATTGCGGGGGAGAAGGTGCTCACCAGTAACCTCGTCGGAGGAAATATCATGAGAGCTCGGATATAGATCAGGATGACCCGAGAACGGATTACGAGCCAGGCCGGGATGATCTATTGGGGGTAACAGTAGGATTCTCTGACGGATGCGGTGAGGGAATAAACTCAGTGTCCTCCTCCGTGATATCGTGAATAGGCTGAAGTAGGGGCTGAGGACCAAGTGAAGGTTCGAATAAGGAGCGCCTCCTCTTCTTTTGAATATCCTCTTCAATAGCCCCAAGAAGAGGGCGGTAGCCGACTACGTCCCCGGAACGGTTGGTCGAGGGCTTTGGTTTAGTGGAAGCTTTGACGAGCTTGAATTGTTCGAGACGGTGCCGAATGTCCGATGTCCTGGCCGCCTTACACATTCGTGGAATAAAAACCAAGTGTTACAAGCATGCACGGAACTATAATTCAAGAAACATATTAAGTTAAGAAGAGTAAAGAGGAGTCACAGATTCACCTCGAACCGCCGGAGTTGCCCTAGCTGAAAGGCTCTTAGAGGATGGATCGGTACTAGCCCCAGCCTTGTCAGCCTTCTTCGCCTTCTCCACCAAGGCCGATCCTTCCTTCGACCCCTCAAAAGCATGGCGGAAAGCCTCATCTGTCTACTCTTGGATCTCACCTGCTTGCCCAGAGGACAAAGCCCCGGTGCCATCACCACTCTGTCCTTCGCCGCCATCATCGCCTTCTCTACCACTTCCGCTCTCCGCCTCACCTCCTTCATCCTCGCCTTTTTCCTCCTCCACATTTTCCTCCTCCTTAACATCTGGACATGTGCTGGGGAGGGTCCATCGGACTTCTTGAGCTTCTTCCCCTCGGTGACCGGATGTATCGAGAAGCGTTTCCTCTTGCTGCTCTTCGCCGCAGACCCTCATTTAGCCCTGGCGGCCCTCTCCTCGGCTGTATCTCTCTGATTAACCACAGACTGACGTGGTAAAATCAAGTTATGCTGCAGAAGAGTAGCATTCCTGATCAGGTACGAAGCTGACCTCGCCCTTCCCGAAATGGCTTTTATTTCCGCAGCCATCTGAACCACGCGATCGTTCTCCACGACCGCAAAGCCACCTGTCGCTAGCAAGGAATAAAAGCACATAAGAAGAAGCATTGAAGTCAGAATAGAAATTATAAATTAGCTTCAACTTACAGCCAGAGGTGAAGCGACGGATAGAGACAGAGTCGTCCTTGACGAAAAACCATTCTTTCTTGAACATGCTGAACTTCGAATATAAGTCCAGGACCGGCTTGAAGGACCCGGCCGATTCCAAGCTGATGTATGGAGACCCATTCTTATAGCCTCTCAAGTTGTACAAATACCGGATCTCCCGGTTGGAAGTGGGACGCCCGTATTTTCTCTGGAAAATGATGAACAGGCTCACCAAGATAGCATAAGAGTTGGGCTGAAGCCGGAAATGGGCCACCTTCAAGTAGGTAATGAAGCTGACTATCCAGGCATTGATTGGAGGAATGGCCCCGCACATACCATGGTACCTGCTATAAGCAAAATATCCTTCAGGAGTGTCATACGGGATAACTCCAATCCCTGGCAGCACCATATGTGCTCTATCAATCCCGAAAGAACAAGATATAACATCGAGCTGCTCCTCTCTGAGGGAGCTAGGAAAGCAGTCAGGAGGAGAGTTCAAGAGCTCCCGAGGGCCATATCCATCCACTAGTGATCTCGAGGTGGGTCCCTGTCGTCCTGGTCCTGGCTGAGCTGGGGGCATAACGGGGGACTCTCTTCTGTCTGTAGATTTCCTGTTGTCGGAGCGAGTTTCCACTTTATGAGACATTATCTGCAACACAAGAAAATACATTGTTAGAACAAGGGAAGTAGACGAGCAAATACCTACAGTCCGGAATCCTCGAGTCCATTCGATAATTCAGGTACTTAAGTTCATTCGGTACTCGGAATCCCCGAGTCCATTCGGTAATTCAAGTACATAAGTTCATTCGCTACTCGGGATTCCCGAGTTCATCCGGTTATTCAAGTATATTAGTTCATTCGGCAATCGGAATCCCCAGATTCACTCGGTAGTCCAAGGCTCAAATACCTTCGGCGCTCATATCCTTTGATTTCATTCGGTAGTTCAAAGAACTCATTCGGCAAAAGAGGGCCTCACCTGGTCCGGCAGTTGACATCTTGATTCGATAATACGTTTTGATCCGGCAAAGGTAAAAGTTTGATTCGGCTAATACGTTGGTTCGGAAAAGACGAGAATTTGGTTCGGCTGGTTAGAATAACGAAAGCATAATACCCATACTTATAGGCAAAATATAAACGACCGGACCAATTGGTGCGGCACACAGGACCGGATAAGAATGTCCAAGCCAAAACAAAGCGAGACATATGCTGGCACATGCCCCACTTTGGGGGGCAAATGTTAGGGGCGTTTTCACCACCACTGAACCAGGGAAAAGAAAGCATCACCGAACCAGAGGAAGGGAAGATACCACCGAGCCAAAAGCAAGCAAGGCACTACCGAATCCATACATCTCCTAGACACTACCGGACCGAATCAAATCTACTCACCACCGGACCGGAGCTACCGAACCATCAACTACCGGACCAGAATTCAACCTACTCACCACCGGATCGGAGCTACCGAACCAACCCACACCTCCATCCATTGCCTAACCAAAGCACTACCGAACCAACCCACACCTCCATCCGCTACGAAACCAAAGCACTAACGGACCAACTTTGCCAGGCCAAATTGCATCAGCCTGGGCCCACCAGCAGCTATATACATCCAAGACCCCTGCCCCCAGCCTCACTCTATAAATAGAGGGGAAGGGGTACAATAATGGCAGACAAGTTTGAGAGCTCAAGCACAGACAGAACTTTCAAACAACTTCCATACTCTTGTAAGCAAAACTTTGTACTTGTAATCTGAATAAAAAAGGAGAATAACATATAAAGTAGACATAGGCACGTTTTGGCCGAACCACTATAAATCTGTGTGTCTTTTACAATTTAGTCCCTGTTTTTTACATATTTGCATAAATCACCCAAATCACTAAGAACAACATAAAATTGACTAAATCATACGACTTGGAGGTGTTTGCCCATTTTTGTGCAAACAATGTTAGTATAAGTAAATTACTAATAACTTGAAAGGAAATCCAACCAATTCAAGTTAAAAGTTGCACTTGGTTATAAATATAATATAAGAGAACTAATAAATATTGAATGAATTTTGGAATAGTTTGTAATAAGTGTTAATTGAGTAAAGCCAGTGTTATGTAAGTAATTACAATATCCGGGTGTAAATAATGAACCTCTAAAAGTGTAACTAAGAGTTAATGACAATATTTATTATACGTTACTTATTTTATTAGGTTGTTAAGTTAATTTATAATCAATTTTGATCAATTCACTAAATTATTGTAGTTAACGTGGAATAAATTGATAAGTGAAAAATGTTGAATTCAATAAGATGAAGGTAAAATTCCATTCATAAGCTGATAATTAATGTAATAAGAAGAAATGAAACCAAGATGAAAATTCGAAAATATAAATGTAATGGAATATAAAATAATATTAACTATGTTAGTTGAGTAATAATTGATTGAATATTAAGTTTGGAACCGAATAAACTCAAATTTTTTTGGAATTAATTTGCAATTTATTGGATTAATTGCAGCTGACCTTTGAACACTGTATTTACTGAATAAATTGACACTAAATTGATATGTTAATTTGCTTTTTTGTTATTATAAATATCAAAGTGATTAATTGCAATTAAATGGACTTAATATTTTAAAAAAATTATGTAAATATTTAGATGAAATTGAAGTTATTTATGTAATGAGTATGAATCTAATGTTAATTTTACTTATAAAATTGACAATTGGTACTGGATGAAAAGAATAAAATTTAAGTTGTGTCAATAAATTAGAATTTTTGTAATTAATGTATAGGGATACCAAAGGCTAATTGTAATAAAGGATATAATTGAGGAATATAAGTGGTAGAATAAGAAAATTTTATGATTTCATTTTTGGTACATATGTTAAAAGATATGTGTAACAACCAGCATATTTATCGATTTTATATTTAAATATTTTATTTAAATATTTTATCGTTAATCGGATTTTGGTCCGAAAAGCTACTTTTTGCAAAAGGTCAAATTAGGACTCGAGATCACTTCCATTGAGTTCGAAATGTCGGTTACAACTTTTTAAGTATAAACATTTATATGTTTGGAGTTAGTGGAATTTCACTACTTTTTCACTTGAGACTTTGGTTTGGTCTTTTAGCCTATTAGACCCAACCTTTCACCCCTCCTCTTCATAACTTCATTTCTATTTGCCTAAGCATTCAAGCTTCATCAAAAATGGTGGATGGAATGGGAAATTAAAAATCCAAGCTCAAATTCAATTGCAATCCATCATTCAACTCCAAATTCAAGAAGAAGACATTGGATTCAAGCTTCTTGTGTTGAGATTGAAGAGGAATTGATTCTTGCTTGCTTTAAGCTTCATCTTCATTGACTTTTGGTGCAAAGGTGAGATTTTTATCTCACATTCTTGTCTATAACTATATTGGACTGTTGGGAATGAATTCCTATCACTTTAGCATGTACATTTGCATTTGGTTTGGATTGGCGAAAAACTCCAATTTTTAGTGTTTTTTGGTGATTTCCTGGGCCTAGGTCGTTCTGCCTCGAAATTATGTCGTCCCACTTAGGTTGCTAGGTCGCACTGGCGTTGTTAGGTCGTTTCGGGCACTAGATCGCTCGGCCTTGGTATGCAACGTTAGGTCGTCTCCCCATTAGGTCTTAGTACTTTAGGTCGCTCGGCCTTGCCTACCTCGTTAGGTCGCGATCCACTTGGGTCGCAACCCACTAGGTCGCTCGACCTGTTCTTACACTAGGTCGCTCCACTACCTAGATCGCTCGGCCTTTGTGTCGCTAGGTCGCGTACCTCTTTAGGTCGCATACCCCCTTTAGGTCGCTTGTTCCACTAAGTCGCGTGAACACTTAGGTCGTTGGACCTTATTTAGTTTAGGTCGTTGGACCTTATTTTCTTTAGGTCGTTGGACCTTATTCCCTTTAGGTCGTATGACCACTTAAGTCGTTCGACCATTACGCCGTAACACGTTTGGTCGCACGGCCTTGTTAAGACCTTAGGTCGCTCACCACCTAGGTCGCAACCCACTAGGTCGCTCGACCTGTATTTCCCATATGTCGCTCGGCATGCTACCCTTAGGTCGTTCGAACTATTTTACTTTAAGTCATTCACTTTGTTAACTCGGCCTCGGTTTTGATTCAGCGACCTGAAACGATGCCGACCTAAGCCCTAAGGATTATGCCGACCTAACACTTCAACAAGTATGCCGACCTAATACTTTAAGAAGGATGCCGACCTAAGACTCAGAGAGGTGCCGACTTAAGACTTTATAGGGGTGCCGACCTAAGGCCTAAGAGTTATGCCGACCTAACAGCTTAAGGGATATGCCGACCAAATACTTCATCATGGTTGTCGACCTAATGCTTGACAAAAACGTCGACCTAACTGCCTAAAACAGAATGCCGACCCAAGATAGCTACCGACCTAAGTCGCAGCCGACCTATGACCAATGTTAAGTTGGTCACGACCTAAGAAAAGGAAGGTAAGTTCAATGCATCTACTTGGCACAGTGGTCTCTTAGCTCGTACATGATCTAGCACTTATCAGTTGGGCCGCGACTTGTGACTTACCAAATTAACTCGTCCGCGACCTAAAGCCACTGAATGAAAACCCGATGCCATATTACTGAGATGGGTTGGTGCTAGCTCGGAGGCGATTTAGGACTTGTACGAATGAACTCTTGTGAAGACACGGAGGGGCCAGATGAGTCGGCCATGACCTACCTTAGATCGGCGATAATTTACCTTAGACCGGTCACGACCTACGACCCAAGGGGAGGATTTCCCCTATAAATGCCAACCTACTTCCAGCATGAGGGGGACTTTTTGGGGGGCCAACCTCTTTAAGCGCCGATACTCAGCTGAATTCTCAACTGACTCGACACTTCAAGTTTGAAAGGCATCTCAACTAACTTCAAGGGAAAATCTAACGCTATCTACATGGATTCTGAGAATTTTTCTCTACGAAAGTTCTAGTTGTTTGTCTCGTTAAAATTGTAATTGAAGATTGTTGCAAAGTTGTAATTGGTTCAGCAATAAAGAGAATTAAAGTGGACGTAGGCTTGCCTCAAATCGAACCACTATAAAAACCGTTGTCTTTTCTGTTTTCTCTGTGATTTTTCTACTTGTTTTAGTTCCCTGTTCACGGGTGGTGCTTTCGCTTAACTTCAATTTACACCAGGGTGTTAGCGTCTGATTTTCACGCTAACATTTTTGGTGCTTTCACTGAGAACCCAACTCAGCATACTTCCATCATTGCTTCGCAAAGGTCTATTGAAAGGATTTCTTTTAAAACTAGGAGTTTATTGGAAATAATGGCTCCTGGAAGATGACGAAGTTCTGCAAGGTCCGATAATGTTCAAGGGAATACAGCTACCTCTCTTCCTTCATGTCAAGCAGCTCCGACTACTGGAGTTACACGAGCGGAGCTGGACGCCGTGGTTTTGGGATTGAATCAGCAGTTGAATGCTTAGAATGCACAGTTAGAAGCCCAGAATGCTCAGAATGCCCTGATCTTGAGTAAATTGAATGATCTACTTGGGGAAAATCGTCAACCGGGTAATAATATTGTTAACTCTGCTCCGGAAGTCCAGGATGTTGAAGGGAACATCTCCCAAAAAGCCACGGACCCAGTAGAAAGGACTCCTCCTCAAGTTGGAGGGTCAGGGCCACAGCCGACTCTCCGCGAACGATTGTCAAGGCAGAATTCCGAGAGAGTGGCTGATGTGTGCCCTCCAGAGCCTCTGAATGACGAAGAGTATTTTTCGGGTATGGTTCGTCAAATCATGAAGGAAAGTATGCGAAGAGATGAGGATGAGAAATAGTGGGGATTTGCTCCTAGCAAAACTCCAATTACTGAAAGGATCTTGAAGGCAGAGTTCCCAAGGAAATTCGTTCCCCCTACTATTCCGGCCTACAAGGGGACGTGTGATCCTAACGAGTTTCTGTATAAGTACGACTGGCATATGACGGGTGCCAGGGCATGTGATGAAATCAAGTGCCGATATTTCCCGGTTTATCTAGAAGGTGTAGCTCTATTGTGGTTTACAAAGCTGTCGGTCAGGTCCATCGATCAATTCTCCGATTTGACAGGAAATTCAAGGAGCAATTTCGATTGTATGCTTCTAAAGCAAAGGACATAATGTCGCTGTCAAGTCTAGAGCAAAACCCGGGAGAATCTATCAGGTCGTTCTTGAATCGCTTTAACATAGCATTGGCCGAGGTACATAATGCTGAGCCACGAATGGTCTTGACATACTTGATGAGGGCTATTGACAAGTCGAGCGAATTTGGAAAATGGTTGAAAATGAAAGAACCAAACTCACTTGACAAATTCTACAAGAAAGCGGATGAATTCATGCGTTTGGAGAGCCTCCAAGCACCAGCTAAGGTGGTATCAGGGCAAGCCGGGAACAATGGTGCTGCTACGAACAAGAAGGAACCAAACACTCAGAAAAGGGGAAACGATGGTGGAAAGAAACAGGGAGACGCTAAAAAGGCCGTTTTTCAATTTCACACCCTTGACCGATACCCTGAAAACATCTACTTCGCAACTAAAGATGATGTCAATTATCCGGCACCACCTAAAATGAGAGTTGTGGTTAAGATGGAAAAAAGTGGAAGGTATTGCCGGTTCCACAACCAGCCAGACCATGACACCAACGAATGCCGCCAATTGAAAGAGGTAATTGAACAACTCTTGAAGGAAAGCAAACTTCAGCAGTATGTGAAAAGGAACAGAAATGCCCCAGCTTTGTCAACTCAAGAACAACAAGTTCCCGCTCACCGTCCTGGCTCAAGTGAGAAGGCCGTGGAACATGAATCAGAAAGGCCTGTCATCAATATAATAACTGGAGGACCTCACCCAGCAGGCAAACGCTGGGGCGAGGTGGAAAGGTATGCTCGGGCCTTGAAGCATGTACCAGCTGAAGAGAATGTTTTTGTGTTAGAGAATGATGCGCCTTTAAAGCAACAAAAGACTTCCACAGATGATATTGCGTTCAGTGCCAGGGATTCTTTGGGTATCGAGGCCCCGACCATAGATCCTTTGGTCATATCTGCTGGTATTGGGCCGGCAACTGTGAGAAGAGTTCTAGTTGATTGTGGAGCTTCATGCAACATCCTCTTCAATAAGACTTTTGATCAAATGAAAATTCCAATGGCTGACGTTCAAGCTTCATCACTTAAGATTGCTGGGTTTGCTGGAGAACCCAAACAGCCGATTGGGACCATAGATTTATTTGTAGAACTCGGAAAGGGACTGAGGAAGGTGGCTCGAAAGCAAACCTTTATAATTGTTGAAGAATTCTCTGCCTACAACGCCTTTTTAGGCCGACCAACTCTTGCTGCATTCAAAGCTGTTCTTGCCCCATGGTGCTTGACTCTAAAATTCCCCACAAATAACGGAGTTGGTGTGATTAAGGGAGACCAAGATGCGGGGTGAGAATGTTATTTTGCAGAACTGCGAGAATCCAGGAAGAGAGAGATGGGAAAAGGTGCGGCGATTCTAGTCCGCATCAAAGAACCAACCTTGTAGCAATTACAGTGTGAACCCTGCACTGGCGAATGCAGTGGGGCACGAAGTGAGATGGATCCGAGGAAAGCCAGTGCATGGGAGAATAGAGTGGTACCAGTAGAGGTAACAGTACCGGTGCCTGTTGACCCAAAGGACCCAAACAAAGTGCTTAATGTGGGTTCACAACTCAATCCAACAGTTCAGAATGTTCTAGTTTCATTTTTGAAAGCTAATTTGGATGTATTCGCTTGGACTCATGCGGACATGTGTGGAATATCCCCAGAGATTGCAGTACATACCCTGAACATTGATCCAAAATTTACACCTATGAAACAGAAGAGAAGGACTCAGGGTCCTGAGAGAACAGCAGCGTTAAAAGAAGAAGTGGATCGGCTCATGGAGAACGGGTTCATTAGAGAATTTACTTATCCAAATTGGGTCTCAAATCCAGTGCTGGTTAAGAAAGCTAATTGAAAGTGAAGAGTGTGCATTGATTTTTCAGATCTAAACAAAGCCTGCCCCAAAGACCGTTTCCCACTGCCCAGGATCGATCAGTTGGTGGATGGGACAGCGGGAAATGAATTGTTATCTTTCATGGATGCATACTCCGGATATAACCAGATTATGATGCATGAGCTGGATCAAGAGGATACAAGCTTCATCATAGATGTTGGACTCTACTGCTACAAGGTCATGCCTTCCGGACTCAAGAATGCAGGGGCAACGTACCAGAGGCTTGTTAATGCCATGTTTAAACCACAGATTGGCAAGACAATGGAAGTTTATGTTGATGATATGCTAGTAAAGTCTAAGAAATCAGTGGACCACATGGATCACTTGGCAGAGATGTTTGCAGTACTCCGAAAGTATAGAATGAAGCTTAATCCCCTGAAATGTTCATTTGGAGTGGAGTCCGGAAAGTTTTTGGGTGTCATTGTGAGCGCAAGGGGCATTGAAGCCAATCCAGCTCAAATCACTGCCCTGAGAGAGGTCAAGGCTCCTAGAACGAAGAAGGCATTGCAAAGTATCAGTGGAAAGGTTGTTTCTTTGAGTCGATTCATTTCCAAAGCTACTGACAAATGCATTCCATTCTTTGATGCTCTGAAGAAAGGAAAGAAAAACTTTGAGTGGACTCCTGAATGTCAGGAAGCATTTGATGAGTTGATTCGTCATATGGAAGTGCCTCCGATACTTTCAAAGCCTGACAGTGGTGAAGATCTCTTCATATATTTGGCAATTTCGTCTTACGCTCTCAGTGCAGTGTTGGTACGGGAAGACGCAAGGATTCAACGCCCAGTCTATTATATCAGCAAAAGATTCACTGGGGCAGAGATGAACTATTCAAGGTTGGAGAAGCTCGCCTATTGTTTATTGATTGCATCGAGAAAATTGAGGCCGTATTTCCAAGCTCATCCCATCAGAGTCCTCACTGATCAGCCTCTAAAGCAAGTCCTATTCCGACCTGAGACTTCGGGCCGTCTTTTGAAATGGAATATCGAACTCAGCCAGTATGACATCACTTATCATCCTCGGAAAGCGATCAATGGACAAGCTTTAGCAGATTTCATCGCAGAATGTACGAACAAAGGTGATAGTGAGGAAGAAGTCATTGATAGCATCCCAATCCAATGGAAATTGTATGTCGATGGCGCAAGAAATGATTACTGTTCCGGAGCAGGGGTTGTCCTTGAAACCCCAGAAGGGCGATCACTATGTTATGCACTAAGACTAGAATTCCCTTCGACAAATAATGAAGCTGAATACGAAGCTCTCATCGCTGGTTTAAGGATCGCTAAAGAACTAAACATCAAGGCATTTGTAACGACCCGGTATTTTGGACTATTCGCATCCGCACATGTCGGACTTGAATAATTCAAAATATCGAATTGTTAATTTAAATTTGGCAAAACTGAGATATACAGTAAATAAGTAGTCACAGCATCACAGACACAGAGTAATAATATGCAGCGGAAATAAAAGAGATAGTAGTTCATGAAGCTACTATGTAAATATATAAGATACATCAGAGTTTACAACAAAAGAGTAATACGATACATCAGATATAAATCAGAATACATCACTAGAATCATCGAATACTGAAAGTAGAATAGATGGCTGGATCTTCAAGCAAAGCTCCAACTCCAAAGGTGAGCCTCGAATACTGGTACACTCAGTCTGACCCGAGCGTAAGCAAAACAAAAGACACTCGAGTCAGGATTAATATTCTTATATCAATAAATCCAACTCAAGTGAAATAGCAATCGAAAAACAAGTAACTCAAAGGATGTTTGGAATAACCATCCTCTAAGGATCCGCTAAACTATCTACTAGGTAGTAATGTACGCTAAGTAAATAATGTCTATCAGTAATATAAAATATCAAAATAGCGTTAAGGCGTTACCATAATCCCCCTTAACACATTTTATATTCCCAAAAGCATATACAAGACCGTAGTTTCCCCAAAACCGGAAGTCACTAGAGGGCAATCCATATACTCAAGGTACAAATCAAAACGTAGTGGTCGCGAATAGGATAATCAGTATGACAAGGTACATGCGGCGATACCAACTAGGATACTAGTAGTTGCGTGATCCGGACTGATGTTGAGCATAGCCAGCAGCTACCTCAACACCGCGAAACAACACTCCCAAATCGAGGGGTGCACCCAAATCGAATCACAAAAGTAATAGATATGGTATCGAAGAAGTGTGTCCGCTAGAGGTGGCGAACCTCAATGGCCCGGCGCGGCTCCTGTTTTAGTCATGTCAGGGGTCATCCAATATCGTTCTCTTTCTTCAGTCAACGCGTTCACCAAACCATCCACTTCATTCCGGATCAACACTCCGCGTATAATAGTTATTAAAGTGGTTTTCGGTATCGACAGAGAGTATGTCCATATCCGATTCCGGTCTCTTTAATAACTACGTATTATTACACCGATTGGTCGTTTAATATATTTCAAAACAATCAATTTCAATTTCAATTCGGAAACCATCATTTCATTTGTCTTCCTAAATCAATTTCCACCATTTACATTTCAAACTTCCAAATTATCATTTCAAAATCTTACAATTCAATTTCAATTTTATTTAAACAATTCAATCATTTATTCAAGTTCGTATATAAATTTCATTTCGAAATCATTTAAATTAATTTAATTTAACATTCAAAATCAATTACAATTTATTAATCGCTTTTATTCAATATTCGTTAAGTTAATTTAACATCCAAAACAATTCTTTTTAAATTTCTAAGTCATTAAATCAATCACTTAAGTTAACTTTATTATATCAAAACTTACAAATTTAATTAAATTAAATTTGTCAAATCAAATTTCTTAAATTACAATTCTTACATTAATTTCAATAAAACACATTTTTTTCTTGTTAAGAAATTCAATTTCATTTATTCACTTACTTAACAAATTTTAAAACTTAATTAACAAAGAATCTCAATTTCAATTATTTACGATGTTCAACTTTACTTATTCAAAAGTTCAATTTCTCTTATCAAAGAATTCAATTTTTATTCAATTATCAAATAATTCAATCTTATTCAATTATTAAATAATTTCAATCTTAATTATTAATAATTTAAAACTTAATAATTTCAACTTAATTATAAATTCAACCTTAATTATTAAATCATTTCAAACTTAATTCAATGAATAATTCCAAATTTAATTGTTAAATAATTCAATTCAAAACAACGTTCTTTCAACAACTACTATGTTAATATTTGTTTCAGATTTTAAATATTAACAGTTTTCCTTTCATTAAATTCAAATTCCAATTTCATTTCAAAACCTTATTCTTTACTCAAATAAAATCAATATTATTTTTAAATCAAATTAAATTATTGACCAATTGGGTTTATTTAATTCTCTATCCTAAGTCAAATTCATTTGGGTATTTATCATTTCAACCCGATTCCAATTCCAATTCAAAATAAAACATAACAAAGGGAACTTGCAGTGTGATAACTGGGATGGTGTCAAAGTAAATAAACAAGCAATAACAACAATCAAACACAATCCAATAATAAATTCAAATAATCCCGAAATAATCGTATTAATTCGCATTGTTGTTTGTGCGAATTAATATAATTATCTCTAGAATCTACACTATCATTTCATGTAGATTAAAGATTTCTACATTACGGTTTTTCACTTGTCGTTCAATTTCATACTACAACAATCAATCCAATATACGTTCAATGGTTCAAAGTGTAATTTATCACTATTCTACATGTCAATTATTTTAACAATTAAAATGGTCAAATTTAACTAATCAAATTTCACATATATGTCAGTTCAAATTTTAATTATCCTACGTCGAATTCAATTGCATAATATTTATCACTTTATACATTACAAATTTAACATCCAATATAAACAACAATCAATCAATCAATTATCAACCAAACTGTATTATCATCGCATAAATAATTAACAGATAATGGTGTCAGATGTCATAGGTGAACAGATACAGATAATAGCATATAACAGTGTAAATAACTGACAGTCGCATATTTCAATTGTCGTTTCAATTGAAATTAAATTTAATAAGTAAAAGAACATTAATCGTGAGTGATTGCTCACCTTTCGAGGCTAGAGATGATTTGATGATGAAATCATGTTACGAATCGAAGCATAAATTCCGAATCGAAACAAGATTGGCACGAATTCTACGGACAGATCTGATCACAGAAATCGATGGAATCGAATCAATATTAGCCAGATATATAAAAAAATAACAATAATAATAAATAAAAAAATTAGACGAGCTGTATATTTTATTATTATCTTCCTTGAACCCAATATTCAATTTAAAATACATGCTCCCTATAAATAAGTCTAAATTTAAATATATCAATTGAAATCGAACTTATATTGAAATACGATAAATACATTATACCTATTTACAAAATACTTCCTTTAACTAAGACCACACTAACTATATTTTTATAACAATATAACTTTAAGAAAAAAAAACAATAGAGTGGAGAATACATAACGCAGCTTATATACTAACTAAAATATAATAATACATAAGCTAACTCCCATACAAGTCAAGCGAGCCCAGGTAACAAAATTTAAGGTGACAGGCTCCACTATAATACATGTAAACTAATGTATACATTCGTTAATATATATTGAATTTAGAGTATCGGCAAGTTGTGACAAAAAATACTATACATATATATAACATATTATACTAACTTATTTGTAATAAACATAATATACGTATATATGAAACATGGTACATCTTTTTATATCAAAACCGTTCAATATGCAATATAACTTCAGTATAATTTTATGTATACATATAAATCTACACATAACCTATTATACTACTTTATACACTAACAGAACCAACATAACTAATAAATTTCAAAACAGTCGAAAACAGCTTTATAAAAGTATGACATGCTTATGCAACAGATATTTAAAAAAAACTTGTATACACAAATGCATATTTATAAAGTCACGCAGCCCATACTATATTTAAAACAATGCCTAACCATAATTTTATATACAAAATACTTAAAAAGTACTTAAACGACAAATCCTATAACTCAAATATTTGTATGCCAGATGCTATATATATAAACTATAATACATAGCAAAAAAAAAAAAAAACCATGTAAAATGTCATACAGCGGATATAAATCTACCTATATTAACTAACATAGTTACTAACACATATGTATTAGCTAAGTACATATACATGTACTAACAGTAACTAATGTATCCAATCTGTGAACTAAATATACAAGACATATTATAGTAACTAATATAATCTAAGCCTAACAGACTATATAAATAGTTATAATATATACGTATAGAATGAATCATCAAAACACATGCCTGCTGGGTTATGGTGGAGCAGCAGAGATGAGGCCGGAGTTTGAACGGCGGGAAGGATATGAACGATGGAGTTTGGGTTGCGGAAGGAAGTGATGTCGGTCATGCTTGCGCGTGCTTGCTGTGGTGTTCGGGTTATCCTTTTTTCTTTTGTACGGTTTGTGTATGTGACAGGGAGGAGAGAGAGGGGTGGGGATGACTGACTGTGCGCGACGTGAGTGATGCAGAGGTGGAGGCGGGTGGCGCCGGCGGGTGCTAGGTGTAGCTCGGTTTCGGGTGGAAGGCGTCGGCTTTGGGTCGAAAAATGGTGGCAGCGAGTATGAAGAGGAGGCCGTCAGTGGTTGTTTGGGTGTTGCGTTGGAACATGGGCTGTGAGGCGGCCGTAGGCAGACGAGGTGAAGCGGGGCATTAGGCGGACGATGGCGGATGCGGTTGTCAGAGTTGATGCTCGGGTTGGAGATGGGAAGAGAAGGGAAGGCCTTAGTGTCATGGAAGGTGGAAAACGGTAGGGGCTGTGCTTACGGATTCGCAAGGTGATCGGGAATGGAGGTAGAGGTCGGGCGGTGTAGAGGGGGAACCGAGGTTGCGGCTTCAAGATGGATGTCGGGGTTTGGTTGATGGGTTGTGGGATCGACATGGGTGCAGCAAGGAGGGAGGTGGAGGTGGAAAGTCACTGTTGCAGGACAGAGGAAGGTGGCAAGGCCAAGACGAGGCGGTGGTTTACGTCTGGGCGGTGCAGCTTGGTG
This sequence comes from Allium cepa, assembly GCA_030765085.1. Classification (NCBI taxonomy): domain Eukaryota; kingdom Viridiplantae; phylum Streptophyta; class Magnoliopsida; order Asparagales; family Amaryllidaceae; genus Allium; species Allium cepa. The sequence continues at coordinate 74,922,901 of CM060945.1, forward strand.
GCGAGGCGTGCGGCCGAGATGAGTGGCGGTGGTGGAGGAGCCAAAGGTGAAGTTTGCTGGCACAATAGTTTTCGAGAAGAAAGAAAAATGTTGAAGCTTCTCTCTCCCCTTTTTTTTTGTTTTATTTTTTTGTTTTGAATTACAGAGCAAGAGCAGGTTTGTAGAAGAAATTAAGAAATGGATCACTAAAATATCAATAAGTAACGCATAACAGGGTATACGTATTGGACAAAGAGCCATTAATAAATTGAAGAATGACTACAGGAATAATTAAAGGAGGAGTGGAGATCGAAAAGGATAAACAGCTCATAGGAAATAGGAAAGAGAAAATGCCAGGCAATAGAAACGTATGCAGGCCTCCAAGCTTCCCATCAATACAAACTGACACAATATAATTACTCTGCAATGTGTGGAAAAACAAACGTCACGGTCAATGATGTTATATGTAAAGGTGACGGCTATTTGGTTTCTGAAGGGTCAAGACTCCTAAAATTTTGAACGTTGGAAAGTTGGGTACCGGTTTGTGCTGCCTAACGGACCGATTTGCGCTCCGTTAACAATTATAATTTGCAACGCCGAATTCCGATTGACACAAATAAATATACCATTTTGATCAGCGCGACGAGACGGTCACAACGGTATGAAGATATTGGTGATACGATCGAATTATAAAATTCGAAATTTTCTACTACGGAAAATGCATAAAATTCGCCGAAAAATAAGAACGACGGAGCCAAAGATGTCCGAATTTGGAAAAACGACAAACTGACAACTTGCTCAAAAGATGGTTTATAATTTTTCTATGTAAAAATATTTTGGTTTCGAAAACGGTTTATTTCCATGGATTACTAACTGATTTAAATTGAAGTAAGTTTACGCGCGAAATAAACTTTCATATTTTCGGACGAAAATTTACCAGTTGCTATGTTTAATTAGACGCATTCCAAATATGAAGTTTGAATAGCATCAGAATTTGTTTGTGAAAATTTGAAATTCTACACTAAATAAGCAATTTTAAAAATTTTAAACTGGGTCTGAATTTCAGGGTCGTTACATTCTCCCCCACTCAAAACTTTTCGTCCCCGAAAAGGAAGGAGGTAGGAGAATAGAAACAACCAGAAGAAATAGACTTAAATTACAAAATAAACGATTAATTCAAATCATAGAAATTTCAATTTAAATTAATTTATATTTAACCATTTGACTTTAAATTCAAGACTTCCATAAAATTTGGTTTGAATTCTCATATGTTAGGTACAAGAGATTCCTTTCAAATGAAATTCAATTTAAATTCAATTAATTTAAGATATTCTCTTAAGTTGACTTAATTCAATGTATTAACTTCCAAAACAAAATTTTCTTCTATTAATATCACCTATTATTTATTTAACTCATTATTCTATTAAGTGAATAACATGCATTATACGCACTCACATTTTATTTATAAAGACAATTTATATTATATATTATCCAATTTTCTTAAATTAGCAACTTCAAAGATCATAAATTTGAAGTCATTTATTATAATCAAACCCCCTTTGACAAATTTAATTCTTCTTTATTCCAAATTATTATTAAATTTATTCTACTTAATATATCCTAATCACATACATATTAAGTATATTTACATTAATTATAACTACTCAATTTATTAAAAATTCCTTTGATATCATTTTCCACTATATAATATTCAATTATAAATTAACTTCTTTTTTTTTTTTATTTAGGTAAGTTATATATATGCAATTTGAGAATTATCCAAACAAAATTTTACAATTCAGTTATTACAAGTTAAGTATTCATATAAAAAGAATTTGGCTTTATTTAATTGAAAATCATCCTTCAACAAAATTTTAAGAATTAATTTCCGATTAGCTTCAAACAACTTGAGATAAAATAAATATATATATTCAAAATATATCAATCAAATTTAAAATCTTCAATATATATTATAAATCAAGTCATGTTTAGAGATTCAAATCAATTTATTTTTCAAAACAACCGTAGCAAAGCTACAGAATATCTCTCCACTTCGAAACTCGAAAATGGATGTCGATGATGCGGCCGTCATCACCGAAATTATTTTCCAGCGACAAAGAGAAGAGCACTGATTTAAACATCTAAAATTTCTTTGAAAAAGATTTCTATTCAAAATACTTTAAGCAATACACCTTTAAAACTTTAAAGCCAAGTTTGAAATCACCGGAAATTAAGTTCTCAAATTCTAATTTAAATCCATTTGAATTCCAAATCAAAATATAACCAAGCTTTATAAATTCATTTATTTATTTTATGAAATAGTCAATTATTTATAAAACAATAAATGAAAATTAAAATTTTCACATTTTCGGACAACAGGTTCATTGACATTTTAATTTCAGAAAAATTTATACTTATATAATATAATCATAAAACCTATTTGTTTACCAAATTTGAAAACAATATTGTGTCAGTTTGCTCTGTTCAAGTGTTTTGGAAATCCTATCGATAGCGTTGATCAGACGAATCGATCGAAAACCCAAATCAACCTCAACAACTCAAACAACACAATATATGTAAAACATTTTAATATTAATTTTCAAAGACACTTCCTCGCTTGACGGTACAAGGATGGATTTCAAAATAAGAATAGATATTCAAATTTGATGGTAATCAAATCAAAGAGGATTTTGATTCGATATTAAGTTTGAAACAAAGATAGATAATTAAATAACAAAATAGGAAGCCTGATAAGTTTATATATATCGCGGGCAACCTTAACCGGATTGACCGTGGCTTAAAGAATAAGATCGATGCAGAATTCCGAGGTAAATCAACATTCGATCTCAAGAAATAGAATTCAGGTATTGCAGGAGATAGATAGCATCGTAAACCGAGGATACAGAAATCTCCGGTAAATTAATGCTTATTGTAAAGGAGCTTCACCCATTTACAATCATTCGGCGTTTGGGAAGACCGCCGAGTCATTATAAAGATTATTCGAGGTGGAGTCAGGGAATACTCCAGAATTGAAAGAAGACGAATAGTGAGGGACGAGAATGAATTTTGGAACCGAGGGAACGTTCCAAATTTAAAGGAAACGAGTCAAGAAGAAGAGTTTGAAACTCGAGTGGGAGTGATTCTGTAAATACATTTACCCTATATGCTAAGTTCTGCCTAGAGCTACCAAAAGCTCTGATACCAACTATAACGACCCGGTATTTTGGACTATTCGCATCCGCACATGTCGGACTTGAATAATTCAAAATATCGAATTGTTAATTTAAATTTGGCAAAACTGAGATATACAGTAAATAAGTAGTCACAGCATCACAGACACAGAGTAATAATATGCAGCGGAAATAAAAGAGATAGTAGTTCATGAAGCTACTATGTAAATATATAAGATACATCAGAGTTTACAACAAAAGAGTAATACGATACATCAGATATAAATCAGAATACATCACTAGAATCATCGAATACTGAAAGTAGAATAGATGGCTGGATCTTCAAGCAAAGGTCCAACTCCAAAGGTGAGCCTCGAATACTGGTACACTCAGTCTGACCCGAGCGTAAGCAAAACACAAGACACTCGAGTCAGGATTAATATTCTTATATCAATAAATCCAACTCAAGTGAAATAGCAATCGAAAAACAAGTAACTCAAAGGATGTTTGGAATAACCATCCTCTAAGGATCCGCTAAACTATCTACTAGGTAGTAATGTACGCTAAGTAAATAATGTCTATCAGTAATATAAAATATCAAAATAGCGTTAAGGCGTTACCATAATCCCCCTTAACACATTTTATATTCCCAAAAGCATATACAAGACCGTAGTTTCCCCAAAACCGGAAGTCACCAGAGGGCAATCCATATACTCAAGGTACAAATCAAAACGTAGTGGTCGCGAATAGGATAATCAGTATGACAAGGTACATGAGGCGATACCAACTAGGATACTAGTAGTTGCGTGATCCGGACTGATGTTGAGCATAGCCAGCAGCTACCTCAACACCGCGAAACAACACTCCCAAATCGAGGGGTGCACCCAAATCGAATCACAAAAGTAATAGATATGGTATCGAAGAAGTGTGTCCGCTAGAGGTGGCGAACCTCAATGGCCCGGCACGGCTCCTGTTTTAGTCATGTCAGGGGTCATCCAATATCGTTCTCTTTCTTCAGTCAACGCGTTCACCAAACCATCCACTTCATTCCGGATCAACACTCCGCGTATAATAGTTATTAAAGTGGTTTTCGGTATCGACAGAGAGTATGTCCATATCCGATTCCGGTCTCTTTAATAACTACGTATTATTACACCGATTGGTCGTTTAATATATTTCAAAACAATCAATTTCAATTTCAATTCGGAAACCATCATTTCATTTGTCTTCCTAAATCAATTTCCACCATTTACATTTCAAACTTCCAAATTATCATTTCAAAATCTTACAATTCAATTTCAATTTTATTTAAACAATTCAATCATTTATTCAAGTTCGTATATAAATTTCATTTCGAAATCATTTAAATTAATTTAATTTAACATTCAAAATCAATTACAATTTATTAATCGCTTTTATTCAATATTCGTTAAGTTAATTTAACATCCAAAACAATTCTTTTTAAATTTCTAAGTCATTAAATCAATCACTTAAGTTAACTTTATTATATCAAAACTTACAAATTTAATTAAATTAAATTTGTCAAATCAAATTTCTTAAATTACAATTCTTACATTAATTTCAATAAAACACATTTTTTTCTTGTTAAGAAATTCAATTTCATTTATTCACTTACTTAACAAATTTTAAAACTTAATTAACAAAGAATCTCAATTTCAATTATTTACGATGTTCAACTTTACTTATTCAAAAGTTCAATTTCTCTTATCAAAGAATTCAATTTTTATTCAATTATCAAATAATTCAATCTTATTCAATTATTAAATAATTTCAATCTTAATTATTAATAATTTCAAACTTAATAATTTCAACTTAATTATAAATTCAACCTTAATTATTAAATCATTTCAAACTTAATTCAATGAATAATTCCAAATTTAATTGTTAAATAATTCAATTCAAAACAACGTTCTTTCAACAACTACTATGTTAATATTTGTTTCAGATTTTAAATATTAACAGTTTTCCTTTCATTAAATTCAAATTCCAATTTCATTTCAAAACCTTATTCTTTACTCAAATAAAATCAATATTATTTTTAAATCAAATTAAATTATTGACCAATTGGGTTTATTTAATTCTCTATCCTAAGTCAAATTCATTTGGGTATTTATCATTTCAACCCGATTCCAATTCCAATTCAAAATAAAACATAACAAAGGGAACTTGCAGTGTGATAACTGGGATGGTGTCAAAGTAAATAAACAAGCAATAACAACAATCAAACACAATCCAATAATAAATTCAAATAATCCCGAAATAATCGTATTAATTCGCATTGTTGTTTGTGCGAATTAATATAATTATCTCTAGAATCTACACTATCATTTCATGTAGATTAAAGATTTCTACATTACGGTTTTTCACTTGTCGTTCAATTTCATACTACAACAATCAATCCAATATACGTTCAATGGTTCAAAGTGTAATTTATCACTATTCTACATGTCAATTATTTTAACAATTAAAATGGTCAAATTTAACTAATCAAATTTCACATATATGTCAGTTCAAATTTTAATTATCCTACGTCGAATTCAATTGCATAATATTTATCACTTTATACATTACAAATTTAACATCCAATATAAACAACAATCAATCAATCAATTATCAACCAAACTGTATTATCATCGCATAAATAATTAACAGATAATGGTGTCAGATGTCATAGGTGAACAGATACAGATAATAGCATATAACAGTGTAAATAACTGACAGTCGCATATTTCAATTGTCGTTTCAATTGAAATTAAATTTAATAAGTAAAAGAACATTAATCGTGAGTGATTGCTCACCTTTCGAGGCTAGAGATGATTTGATGATGAAATCATGTTACGAATCGAAGCATAAATTCCGAATCGAAACAAGATTGGCACGAATTCTACGGACAGATCTGATCACAGAAATCGATGGAATCGAATCAATATTAGCCAGATATATAAAAAAATAACAATAATAATAAATAAAAAAATTAGACGAGCTGTATATTTTATTATTATCTTCCTTGAACCCAATATTCAATTTAAAATACATGCTCCCTATAAATAAGTCTAAATTTAAATATATCAATTGAAATCGAACTTATATTGAAATACGATAAATACATTATACCTATTTACAAAATACTTCCTTTAACTAAGACCACACTAACTATATTTTTATAACAATATAACTTTAAGAAAAAAAAACAATAGAGTGGAGAATACATAACGCAGCTTATATACTAACTAAAATATAATAATACATAAGCTAACTCCCATACAAGTCAAGCGAGCCCAGGTAACAAAATTTAAGGTGACAGGCTCCACTATAATACATGTAAACTAATGTATACATTCGTTAATATATATTGAATTTAGAGTATCGGCAAGTTGTGACAAAAAATACTATACATATATATAACATATTATACTAACTTATTTGTAATAAACATAATATACGTATATATGAAACATGGTACATCTTTTTATATCAAAACCGTTCAATATGCAATATAACTTCAGTATAATTTTATGTATACATATAAATCTACACATAACCTATTATACTACTTTATACACTAACAGAACCAACATAACTAATAAATTTCAAAACAGTCGAAAACAGCTTTATAAAAGTATGACATGCTTATGCAACAGATATTTAAAAAAAACTTGTATACACAAATGCATATTTATAAAGTCACGCAGCCCATACTATATTTAAAACAATGCCTAACCATAATTTTATATACAAAATACTTAAAAAGTACTTAAACGACAAATCCTATAACTCAAATATTTGTATGCCAGATGCTATATATATAAACTATAATACATAGCAAAAAAAAAAAAAAACCATGTAAAATGTCATACAGCGGATATAAATCTACCTATATTAACTAACATAGTTACTAACACATATGTATTAGCTAAGTACATATACATGTACTAACAGTAACTAATGTATCCAATCTGTGAACTAAATATACAAGACATATTATAGTAACTAATATAATCTAAGCCTAACAGACTATATAAATAGTTATAATATATACGTATAGAATGAATCATCAAAACACATGCCTGCTGGGTTATGGTGGAGCAGCAGAGATGAGGCCGGAGTTTGAACGGCGGGAAGGATATGAACGATGGAGTTTGGGTTGCGGAAGGAAGTGATGTCGGTCATGCTTGCGCGTGCTTGCTGTGGTGTTCGGGTTATCCTTTTTTCTTTTGTACGGTTTGTGTATGTGACAGGGAGGAGAGAGAGGGGTGGGGATGACTGACTGTGCGCGACGTGAGTGATGCAGAGGTGGAGGCGGGTGGCGCCGGCGGGTGCTAGGTGTAGCTCGGTTTCGGGTGGAAGGCGTCGGCTTTGGGTCGAAAAATGGTGGCAGCGAGTATGAAGAGGAGGCCGTCAGTGGTTGTTTGGGTGTTGCGTTGGAACATGGGCTGTGAGGCGGCCGTAGGCAGACGAGGTGAAGCGGGGCATTAGGCGGACGATGGCGGATGCGGTTGTCAGAGTTGATGCTCGGGTTGGAGATGGGAAGAGAAGGGAAGGCCTTAGTGTCATGGAAGGTGGAAAACGGTAGGGGCTGTGCTTACGGATTCGCAAGGTGATCGGGAATGGAGGTAGAGGTCGGGCGGTGTAGAGGGGGAACCGAGGTTGCGGCTTCAAGATGGATGTCGGGGTTTGGTTGATGGGTTGTGGGATCGACATGGGTGCAGCAAGGAGGGAGGTGGAGGTGGAAAGTCACTGTTGCAGGACAGAGGAAGGTGGCAAGGCCAAGACGAGGCGGTGGTTTACGTCTGGGCGGTGCAGCTTGGTGGCGAGGCGTGCGGCCGAGATGAGTGGCGGTGGTGGAGGAGCCAAAGGTGAAGTTTGCTGGCACAATAGTTTTCGAGAAGAAAGAAAAATGTTGAAGCTTCTCTCTCCCCTTTTTTTTTGTTTTATTTTTTTGTTTTGAATTACAGAGCAAGAGCAGGTTTGTAGAAGAAATTAAGAAATGGATCACTAAAATATCAATAAGTAACGCATAACAGGGTATACGTATTGGACAAAGAGCCATTAATAAATTGAAGAATGACTACAGGAATAATTAAAGGAGGAGTGGAGATCGAAAAGGATAAACAGCTCATAGGAAATAGGAAAGAGAAAATGCCAGGCAATAGAAACGTATGCAGGCCTCCAAGCTTCCCATCAATACAAACTGACACAATATAATTACTCTGCAATGTGTGGAAAAACAAACGTCACGGTCAATGATGTTATATGTAAAGGTGACGGCTATTTGGTTTCTGAAGGGTCAAGACTCCTAAAATTTTGAACGTTGGAAAGTTGGATACCGGTTTGTGCTGCCTAACGGACCGATTTGCGCTCCGTTAACAATTATAATTTGCAACGCCGAATTCCGATTGACACAAATAAATATACCATTTTGATCAGCGCGACGAGACGGTCACAACGGTATGAAGATATTGGTGATACGATCGAATTATAAAATTCGAAATTTTCTACTACGGAAAATGCATAAAATTCGCCGAAAAATAAGAACGACGGAGCCAAAGATGTCCGAATTTGGAAAAACGACAAACTGACAACTTGCTCAAAAGATGGTTTATAATTTTTCTATGTAAAAATATTTTGGTTTCGAAAACGGTTTATTTCCATGGATTACTAACTGATTTAAATTGAAGTAAGTTTACGCGCGAAATAAACTTTCATATTTTTGGACGAAAATTTACCAGTTGCTATGTTTAATTAGACGCATTCCAAATATGAAGTTTGAATAGCATCAGAATTTGTTTGTGAAAATTTGAAATTCTACACTAAATAAGCAATTTTAAAAATTTTAAACTGGGTCTGAATTTCAGGGTCGTTACAACATTGCATATCTTTAGTGATTCTCAACTTATTGTTTGTCAAGTCAAGAAGGAATTTCAAGCTGAAGGAGGGAATTTACCAGCCTATTTGTCAAAAGTCTGGGAGCTCCTTCAAGATTTTGACCGTTATTCGATAAACCATATTCCCCGAGAAGAAAATATGAAGGCGGATTCTCTCGCGAAGTATTCAAGTACTGGTGAAGCTCAATTATTGGGGTTAGTTCCCGTCGAAGTCTTGTCAGCTCCAAGCATAGATGAAATGGATGTTGATTGGATTATGAATGTATCCCAAGAGCAAGAATCATGGATGACTCCGATACTTGAATATCTATTCAATGGTTCTCTGCTAGAAAATTCAAAAGAACGGCAAAAGCTGATGAGGAAAGCCTCCAAATATATAGTTCAAGATGGTCGTTTGTACAGACGAGGATTTTCAATGCCATTACTCCGATGTGTGACAAAGTAAGAAGCTAAGACAATTCTAACTGAAGTACACAGAGGGGAATGTGGTGATCATACGGGTGGTCAAACTTTAGCAAAGAAAATCCTCCGTTACGGATACTTTTGGCCAGAAATTAATCAGGATGCTGCTAACTATTCCCGAAAGTGTGATAAATGCCAGAGATTCGCTAAAATTCCTAGAGCACCTTCCACTGAGCTAACACAAATGGTCAGTCCATGGCTGTTTGCTATCTGGGGAATAGATCTCATTGGGCCTTTGCCGACTGCCGAATCAGGAATTAAATATGCTATTGTTCATGTTGATTATTTTACTAAATGGGCTGAGGCCGAACCATTGGCCACTATTACCTCTAAGAAAATGATAAGTTTTATGACTAAAAATATCATTTGCAGGTATGGTGTGCCTCAGAAGATAGTCACAGACAATGGTACTCAGTTTGAAAGTGAGGAGTTACAAGATTTTTGCAAACGATTCAAGATCCGAAAGAGCTTCTCAGCAGTGGCTCATCCACAGGAAAACGGGCAAGTGGAAGCAGTAAACAAAATCATTAAATCAACCATCAAAAAGCAGCTGGAAAAAGCGAAAGGTGGTTGGGTCGACAAGTTACCGCTTGCACTATGGCATACGGAACCACCCACAAAACTGCGACTGGGCATACTCCATTTTCATTGGCTTATGGATCAGAAGCAATGATTCCAGTGGAAACTGAAGTCCCCTCACACAGAAGTATACATTTTGATCAAGATGAGAAAGAAAAACTACAACTGGAAGCACTCGACCTCCTTGATGAAAGAAGAGAAGAGGCTAGGCTTAGAATTGCAGCTCATCAACAAAGGATAGCCAGGCACTTCAATTCCAATGTTCGTCAGCGCAGCTTTGAAGTTGGGGACCTAGTCTTGAAGAGAATCATGACAGCTACAGGTGTGTTTGGGCCAAACTGGGAAGGGCCGTATGTTATAGGCACAAAGCTTCTTGACGGCACATTCAAACTTACAACTGTCGAAGGGGAACAAATCCCAAGAGCTTGGAACAGCAATCATTTGCGTCCTTATTTTACTTGAAAGCTTTGCTGAAATGTTGTAAATGAATTATAAATATATGATTCTTGTATTGAAAGCAATTGTAAAGCAAGTGAATAATGAAAAGCTATAAAGTGGATGTAGGCCCAGTTTTTGGCCGAACCACTATAAATCTTGTGTTCTCCACTATTATAAACTGCTTTGTTTTATTTCGACATATAAAATACGTTAATTGTATCACTAAAATGTCGACTTAATAATGCAGGCTATAAAAATAAAGCTTACCCATCGCAAGACCAATTGATCTCCGACATCACTCAGCAAGCAAACACTAAACCATTCAAAATTTCCATACTCAAATCCTATAAAAGAAGTGCTTCGAACAAAAATGAGCAATGTGGATGGAAGTGGACCATGTCTAACTAACTGCAAATGTTTGAACAAACAAACAACCAATTAAATAGCCTGTGTCTACCACCACCAACTCGCTTAACTGTAAAGTATATTTCTTTGAATAAGGAAAATTATTGACAACTAAAAAGTGATGACACTTGCAAAAGACAACGGGGATCGCCGACATGAATTGATGGCAAAAGAGACATGGGCGAGCAAGCATCAATCAGCAAAAGACCTCTTTGGACGCACAAGCCCACTACGGAGGAACAACTCTTCGGAGGATAAAGACCTCGAGCGGGCCTAGCCAGAAAAAGAGAGATCTTTCTCGTTACAAAGTTGCGGAATGATCGGTAGATACACTCCCGTGAATCCGTCCAACCGAGAGAAAGAAACTCCAAACTTCCAGGCAAAAGCCCTACTCAGAGGCACACGTTTCACCGAGATTGAAATAAAACTTCCAGGTGTTGAAACGTGGAAAAAGCCCTCTTCGGAGGCCTATTTCACTACAGTTGAAATGCTAAAAGACCTCGAGCGGGCCAACCAGAAAAAGAGAGATCATTCTCGATACAAAGTTGCGGAATGATTGGTCGATACACTCCCGTGAATCCGTCCAACCGAGAGAAAGAAACTCCAAACTTCCAGGCAGTAACCCTACTCTGAGGCACACATTTCACCAAGATTGAAATAAAACTTCCAAGCATTGAAATGTGAAAAGCCCTCTTCGGAGGCCCGCTTCCCAGCGAACAGGGAAAAATAAAAACCTCTCCCAAGGGGCAGAAACAAAAAGACCTCTTCCCAGAGGACAATCAAACAAAAAAGACCTCTTCCCAGAGGCAGAGACAAAAAGACCTCTTCCCAGAGGCACAATCGAATAGAAAGACCTCTTCGGAGGCACAGGTTTCACCGAGATTGAAATAAAACTTCGAACTGTTGAAACGTGGAAAGCCCTCCTCAGAGGTACAACTTTTCAGAGAAGCAAAGATCAAAAAGCCCTTTACTGAGGCGTAATAAAAAAAAGAGAAGCCCTCTTCAAAGATGCACTTTAACTTTCAAGGGAAGAATGATTCACCTATTCTGGAAAATACTTTTCCTCAAAAGAAGTTAAAGTGCCCTTCAGAGGCCCGCTTTGCCATATGAAAGAATTCACTTGGTAAAATTTGTATATGCACAAAAGAAAAAGTGATATCTTCAAAGGATAAAGCATAAAAAACTCATATGGAGGGAATTGTACTCTATTTCTAACAAGATAATATTCCTCCAAGTATGAAATAATTATTCTACAGAAAATAAGAGTGCAAGTCCCCTCAAAGTATAAAATATTGCAGCGAGCTTATGGTATGGGGGCAGCATGGTATAGTTACATACAACATGGTATAGCTACATTGGTAAAATTACGCTCGAACAACATATCACAAGCTCACTGCAATATCATATAAAGAAACTTGTACAAAAATGAATAATAAATGCATTCTCAAATACAGATAGAAGTTTGTACAAGCAAAAAGAATCATTTTATTCAATACTGTTAGAATTTTGTACAGGTACAAGTTTCAAAATTTAAAAAAGAAAGAAAAAGCGGAGGTCGGTGCCCGCACAATCTCTGGCCAGTACACGCAAAAAGCAAAAAGTAGAAATAAATTGAAGCGGGACACCATACTTCTTCTTGCCACCTCCCTTAGAGCCTTCACCTGACCTAATGGGCAGCTTTTTAGGACGGCTTGGGAGATTCGAAGATGAAGGAGAAAGGGTTGCTGCCGGATCAACTTTCACTTCCTCTTCAGAAACAAGAATCTCTTTCCTTCTCTTCTTGGAAGTGGCACGCTTCCTCCTCCTCCTTGAAGAAGACTCATTTCCCGGAGTAACGAGAGCAGATAATTTTATGTTATCAGAAGTGGTTCGCTCCGGAGATTCGTTGCCTTCTCCAAGCCCTTCTCCCCCATGTTCTTGTGAAGCAATGGGATCGTCCAAGTCTTGGAGATCTTCTATTTGTTCCTCTTGTGATCCTGGTTGCGAAGCAGAAGGAGGAGTGACCTGAGGAGACGAAGGAGGAATAATTGGAGGAGGGGAAGTTTGGACAACGCTCGATGCTTTCTCTACAGAAGCAAAGAGGTTAAAGTCAGTAAAAAGAGGAGATAAAGGCTCATTGAGATTCAGGAAATAGTCAAGAAGCTCATCAAACTCGCAAGAAGCGAATGAGCAGTCTACTTGAGCAAGACTGACAGTAGAGTTACCTGGAGAAGTCGGCTTCCTGATGACAACCTCATAAGCCTGTGCTTCACCACTCTCATTGCCTTCATCTCCACCCTGTATGCTTGTGATCTCGGTGGTAACTTTAGTAGGGGGTGGAGAATGAGAACTGGAGCCGATAATGTCAATTTCGGCCGAAGGCGAAGGCTGAACTGGGATAGTTGCCATTTCAGATCTTAACTTTGCAAGCTGTTCTTTTCCCCTGGCGAGAGCTGCACAAGCATCGTCATCAAAATAATGCTCCTCAAGAGCTGGTTTAGCATAGCCAGCACCTTTAGCACCGAGCATGTCAAGTGCGGCCTCCCACACTTCAGCCAAAGTAATCTCATATTTGGGACCTAGAAAGGCAAGACTGCCACGCCCCAAGACGCTATGCAGGTAGAAGTCAAACAGTGTCGAGCTGATGTTGGTCTTCGTTGCCTCATGAGATTCTTCAGCTGCAATTTTACCGGCAACAGCCTCATCACGCTCTCTTCCAGTCTTGGAAAGTTGAAGCTTTAGCATTTAAATTTCCACCTCCTTTGACTTTCTCATGTAATTCTGTAACCTCAGCACGATACCTTCCTGCTGTTTTCTGCTCAGCTTCAAGTTGTGTCTCGGCATGTCGCTGAGCTGCATGAGCATCGCGAACTTGCTTCTGAAATACTTCTTCTTTTTGAGTATATGTGGTAGAAGAAGTAGCAAGCTCTTGTTTAAGTTCCTCAACATTCGCTTCAAGCTCTTCATTGTAAGTCGTGATGCTCCTCATTTCAGTATCATGCTGCTCAAGAACTTTCTGCCATTCGGACTTATCATTCTCCATAGTAAGCATGGCCTCTATGTTCGCACGGTTGACCCTTTGGAGCTCGTCAACAAGCTTTTGCCAGTTCGACATCCTTTCAATATCAAGCCTGATGGCATCGAGATTCCGTAGCATGGCAGACTTGTCAATAGGGACCAGATCAAGATCGAACCGTACTCCCTTCAGGCACCAGTGCGGGAACCGGCTTTGCAGAGTAGCTGGGCCTGATCCCACTTGAAATTTAGGCCTATTGATTATTGTTTGAATGTCGGTCTTCCCAAGAGCGGGAGAGCCAGAAGGAATGTCAAGTGAGACGGGGGCAGTGACCTTTTCAGGAGTTGTAGAAGTATGTTTCTCATCGTGTCTGGTACGCTTGCTTAGTTCCTCAACCACATGACTTTTTCCCCGGTCATCATGGGATTTTCGCTTGCGGGAATCATCGCCTTTAAGGGAAGAATCGTGGCGCTCCTCCCTCTCTTTTCTCTCAAAACGCTCTTCTTGAGCCCTCCTCTCCTGAGTCTTTCAGGCGGCTCTCTCTTCATCGGTTTCTCTGTAAGAAGGGAGGTAACACCTATAATCATATTGACTACGCCTCCCGTAGCGCTGGAAGTCATCATAGTAAGAGCCGCTGCGACCCATCGGAGAATCTGAAATAAAAAAGAGATAAGTTTTAGAAGTATTCAAAGTACAAAGAGTAAGGAGCATAAAAGTGCTGAAAAATTCTAAGTGTGTATGGTGTGCAAACTACGCGCATCAAACTACGAACCACTCTTCAATTGTGGAGTAGTTGTGGGCGTAGCAGTTAACGTCAACTCTGGAGTCAATGGAGCCTGTCGCAAAGAAGAAGTCGCTTCCACCACTGAAGAAGTAACCCTTGTAGTGACAGGGTCATCTTTGAAGAGCTCTTGTGAGGTAAAGAAGAGGTCACTCAACCCTTCGAAAGTGTCATCACCGCTCTGCATAACGGGGCTTGTTTTCCTGGCTTCTTCGCCAGACTTCTGTGAACGTTGGGGAGATCCCTAAGGCTCTTCTTCCTCAATAACTTGAGCAAGTGTGAATTTGCCAGATGACCCCGCAACATCGACAGTAGTAGAGCATTTCACTAGAGAAGCTTCGGAAGCAGGATCTTTCGGTATGGGTACGTCAGAAGAAACCAGGGCATCTGATGCTCTAGCCGTGGAGTCTGGGATCTCATGTGGATGTGTAGAGCGAGAGATGTGTAAAAGCCCGTACTGGTGCAAAAATTCATCCCTCAACAAAAACTTTGCACTTTTTTCTTCTGCGACTACGGCACTCAATCTTTCGAAAACTTGCTTATGGATTGGATCTCTAGAAGGGAGAGGAAATGCTGAAAAAAGCAAAGAATGAGATTAGCAATTGATAATTCGGATCTCGGAAAGGTTTGGAAATGGAGAAAATGGAAGCAGGTGATCTTACTTCCTACTCTCCAGGTGGCATAAAACCCTGGGGGGCAGCGAGCAAAGAAAAAATGGTTCAAAAATCCATGAACACTTTCGGTAAGATCAGAAATGAGCTTGCGGTTTCTAGTACTTCTCACAATAATAAGGGAAGGATGGTCTTTACTCTTTACAAACGAGCATAAGTAGCGAATTTCTTCAAAGCTCGGCAAGCGATTAAGAGTTCACCTAAACAGTACAGACAACCCCATCAAGATGGCATAGCCGTTAGGATGAAGTTGGAATGGAGAGATTGTCAACCGAAGGAGAAGGGTTCGAAGGAAGTCATTAAAGGGAGGGACCGCCCCGCTTAAGCACATTTGGCGATTGGCTGCAACAAACTGTGGGGAGGACTGTCGGTAGTATCATTTGGCCCGGGAAGTATGGCATCATTTTCAGCAAAGCCAAATTGAGTACGTAGCTGAATAAATGCTCTCGGAGTTAGGATAGTCGAAGTTCTCTCTGGAGGGTTCTCTATGGGAATAGCTGTCGGAAAGGTCTCTTCAGCTTGAGCTACCTCTTCTTCTTCTTGATGGGAAGTCATTCTACACAAACAACTGGATATTCAAACACGAAGGTGCACGCTTCCTAAAGTGCGTGGGGTGTTGTGTAAAATCAATCAAACAATAAGAAAATGCAACTGGAATAAAAACTAGCAAAATATTTGTCAGTTATAAAGTCCAGAGTTCGTTGTTCTAACATGCAAGTGTAATGTTGATGCAAACAAATCAGTTCAAGTTAGTGATGCTTTGCATTAATACTTCACTTTAGTTGATTGATTCACAGCATTTCATACAGTATATTTAAGTTGACTATGTTTTATGTCGACTAATCTGTCATTTGATGCGGGCGATCAGTGGAAAGTATATTTGTCCCATTTTTCTGCAAAGTGTTGTGTTTAACAGGTCGATGGCAATAAAACTGGTGTAATCTGTAAGGAAATTGGACAGAGTTCAAGCAGTTTATCCTGGAATTCAAATTGGAACTACGCTTTCAAGTGAGAACTCGAATTGGGCATCCAAGTATTAACTCGGCAGCGACCCAAGGAGTCTCTCACAAATGAAGATCAAGTTTTTAATTCATTAGATCGGTGGATATTTAAATTATAAGAAGAAGGAAGAGTAAAGGCTCCGGTTCAAAAAGTAATGTGAAATTCCCTAAGGGTTAACTCGGCCACGGTTTAAGGGTTAACTCGGCCATGATTTAAGGGTTAACTCGGCCATGGTTTAAGGGTTAACTCGGCCTTTAACTCGGCAATGGTTTAAGGGTTGGATAGGCAGAAGATTAGGTCAGCAGTTTCCTCCCCCAATGGTTAACTCGGCCACGATCCAAGGATTAAGTCGGCCAAAAGTTAGGTCACCCAAAATTACTGGGTCACGCCCAGGTCAGTATCTCATTCCCCTCAACCTGTTAACCCGCTAACTGCTCCATCCACAAAAAAACCTCACTCCATTCACGCCGTCTCATTCATGATATCGGATCATCCACTAAGTCAAATAAAAATCAACTAGCCAGAAGCAATACACCATCTCCATCATCTCGTCGATCATTTAGAACCAAAACCAAATAAACTCGAGCTCACAAACTGCAGGCGCAATGAGGTTTGCAGTAAAGTAACGCGCAAGAGGTGTGTTCGGTTTGGATAGAATTTGTGAATCGATGACAATAAGGGATCAAGAGAAGAGCAGGTTTTACTTACGTGATGAACAACAAAGATTATCGGTGATTGTTTGGAATGGAGTCGCCTCTTGGAGCTTGAGAAAGTCTTTAATGGCAGAAGCAAGAGAGTAAGTAATGAGAAGGAAGGAGAGAATATGCGACTTATAGTAGAGAGACCTGAAGCGGCGCGTGTGTCCAAACTGTTAGGTCGTATGCGACCTACTGACCTAAAGAGTGGACGAGTTAGAGGATATCTGACGCAGCGGATATTTAACAAAACGATATGAATCGATGAAAGTAGCAAATCGGTGGATTGAAGATACTAAAATGCCCAAATTCGTTGATCTCAAAGATACCGAATTCTAGCTATCGTCGTCATGTTGATCGCGCACGATACCGTGAAAGAAGATCTTCAATTCTTCAAGCATTGATCAAGCGCACTTGATTCCGCTAATCGGCTTCATCAATCGTTGATTCGAGCGCACTCGAATAACCGAAAGTGGAGATAGGAGATTACACTCAACTACCAATTTAGGATGAAAGCATACAGCAATCAAACAAGAATTTTATTCAAAAATCAACTACCCACAAAGTGACACGACCACGCCTATTTATAGCGTTTTTTTGCAACTAGCCCTTAAGTCGTATGCAACTCACGACTTAACATACGTCGGCAGCGACTCAACAGGTGCACACGACTCACGACTCATTATTACAACACAATACATATATTACAACACTTAGGTCGTATACGACCTACGACTCGTGACTTAAGAAAATAAAAACAGTACACGACACAACATTACAGACGACATACGACTCAACAAAACAACACAGGGTACACCACATACGACTCAATATATCATGCGACCTAAAGACCTGCGGCATAAATCAGCATCACAGCTTCTTGTGACATAAGAAAGGCGGCTTATCATAGCACGACTCAAAGAGATGCGGCGTAGGTTGGTTAACTCGTGAACGACTTAAGATAGTGCAACACCGAGCGACTCATAAAAGATGGCGACTTAAGACTTCAACGACTTATCATAAGTCGTAACTCGTGGCATTTTGAAGGTGCGGCATCTCCCTATTACTCCACTAAGTCGTAGCCCGTTTCCAACTTAAGGTCTTCAACTACTGAATTTCCCTCTGCTTCTTGATGAGTCGTGGACGACTTATAGCTGATCAACCCTGAATGACTTATCAACTCTGAATGACTTAGGCTCCCTTTAAGTCGTAACTTCTTTGCATCATTCCTCCCCAGGTTGTGGATGACTTCGACTTAAGTGTTGAGCTGCATCATCCTCCCCAGGTTGAGAAAAATTCGTCCTCGAATTTGTAAATTCTTCCACATCGGATTGTTCATCCCCATAATATGGTACAAGATGCTTAATATTTAACACATCTGAAGTGTACACATCCTCCGGCAGCTTTAATTTATAAGCACTTTCATTAATCTGTTTCACAACTTCTACAGGACCAATTTTTCTGGCTTTCAACTTGTTATAAGCGCCTACTGGAAAACGATCCTTCGTTAACGCAACGTAAACCAAGTCACCTTCATTAAATTCAACATTTCGTCGCTTCAAATCTGCGGTTCCCTTATACTTCTCATTTGCCTTCACCAATCGTTCCTGAACGATTTTATGACATTCAGTCAACTCATGAACAAAGTCTACAGCTCGTTTAACCGCCCCCTTCGGTTGTGGCACTACCGCTAAATCCAACGGTCCCCTGGGTAAATTTGAATATACAATCTGAAATGGGCTGAATCCCGTACTACGATTCACTGCATGATTATGTGCAAATTCTGCCTGACATAACTTCATGTCCCAACTCTTCAGATTGTCCTTCACAAGACATCGTAATAAATTCCCCAGCGATCTGTTAACAACTTTTGTCTGTCCATCTGTTTGCGGATGATAGGTGCTGCTAAAGTTTAACTTCGTTCCAATCATCTTCCACAAACTTAACCAAAAGTGACTCAGAAAACGAGTATCCCTATCCGACACAATAGATTCTGGCAATCCATGAAGTCGATAGATCTCCTTCAAATATAACTGAGCAACATGAACAGCATCCGCCGTCTTCTTACAAGCAACAAATGTACCATCTTCGAAAAACGATCTACCACAACATATATAGAGTCATTTCCCCTTTGATTTCTCGGCAAACCGAACATGAAATCCATACTAACGTCAACCCAAGGTTTAGTCGGTACAGGTAACGACATATATAATCCTGCATCCATAGCTGTCCCTTTTGAAACCTGACAAACATGACATTTGCGCACAAACCTTTCAACTTCCTTCCTCATTGATGGCCAAAAGTAAGATTGTGAAATCAAATGCAAAGTACGATCACGGCCCACATGCCCTTCCTCGTGTAACTCCTTGATAATCTTCAATCTCAAACTGCTCTCTGGAATACATAATCGATTTCCTTTAAACAGAAAACCATCCACTAACACAAAGTCATCAGCACTTCCCTCCTTAACTCTCTCAACGAATTTCTTAAAGTAAGGATCTTCTTCAATCAGCTCTGGCAATAGTTCAAATCCTGTCACTTCAACTTTCATTGTCGTCAACAAATGACTCCTCCGGCTCAAAGCATCAGCCACACGATTTGCCACCCCTGACTTGTGCTTCACAACAAAAGTAAACTGCTGCAAATAGGCAATCCATGATGCATGTCTCGCTGAAATCTTGTCTTGCCCTTGTAAATGCTTCAACGCCTCATGATTAGTGTATAAAACAAACTCTTTCTGAAATAGATAGTGCCTCCAGTGTTTAACAGCTTGTACCACAGCATAAAATTCCACATCATACGTACTATATCTCATCTTTGCTCCCGACAACTTCTCACTGAAATATGAAATAGGACGCCCCTTCTGACTCAACACCCCTCCAATCCCAACCATCGAAGCATCAGTATGTAGTTCAAACAATAACTGAAAATCTGGTAACACAAGAATTGGTGCTGTCATCAATAGTTCCTTGATCTTCTCAAAAGCAACCCCCACTTCCTCTGACCATACAAACTGTTTCTCTTTCATGAAATCAGTAACTGGAGCCATCACGCTACTGAAATGTGGAATGAATCTTCAAGAGAATGACGCTAGCCCATGAAAACTTCTCGCTTCTGTAATCATCTTGGGATGTGGCCAATTTCTGACTGCCTCAACTTTACTTTGGTCTACCTGTATACCTTCCGCTGATACAACATATCCCAGAAATAAAATATTCTTCGCCATAAACACACATTTCTTGTTCGCAGCATAGAATTGTTCTTCACGTAGAATAACCAATACCTTCTGCAAATGTTGAACATGTTCCTCTGCACTAGTGCTGTAAATCAGAATATCATCAAAATAAACTACCACAAACTTCCCAATGAATGGTCTAAAGATTTGATTCATCACCCGCATGAATGTACTAGGTGCATTTGATAAACCAAATGGCATAACCAACCATTCGTATAACCCTTCTCTCATCTTGAAGGCTATCTTCCGTTCATCACCTGGTCTAATTCGAATCTAATGATAACCACTCTTTAAATCAATCTTCGAGAAGATAGTTGCCCCACTCAACTGCTCTAGCAAGTCATCCAACCTTGGCATTGGATATCTATATCTCACCGTAATCTTATTCAATGCTCGACTGTCAGTGCACATCCTCCATGTCCCATCCTTCTTCGGTACCAACAAAGCTGGCACAGCACATGGACTCAAACTTTCCTTCACACATCCCTGTTCAAGCAACTCTTCCACCTGCCTCCTCAACTCTTCATGTTCCTTCGGACTCATTCGATAACGTGGTCTATGCGGTAATACTGCTCCCGGAACAAGATCGATTTGATGTTGAATGTCTCTTAGTGGCGGTAACTCCTTAGGTAACTCTTCTGGAAATACATCTTCAAATTCTTTCAAAACTGGCTTCGCTTCTTCGGGAATTTCAACCTCTTCATGACTCTCTCGTCCAATCAACAAATAGACTTCAGGCTCATCTTCAACTTCCTTAACAAACTCCTTCAAAGATAACAAAGTTTTCAGCTCTTCAATCTCCTCCAACTTACTTTCCTTCTGTTGTTGCTTCTTTGGAACTAAAGTGATTTTAGTACCTTCAAACATGAAACTGTAACTATTAGAACGACCATCGTGTTGCACTGCTCTATCAAATTGCCATGGTGTTCCCAACAACAGATGACACACATCCATGTCAACTACATCACACCAAATCTCATCCTTATATTTCTTCCCAATCGAAAAATTCACACAAGCTCTTCGTCCAACTTTCACTTCACCACCCTTCCTTAACCACGCTAACTTGTATGGTTTAGGATGCTTCTCGGTTTTCAAGTTCAACTTCCTTACTGCTTCTGTAGAGATAATATTGTCACAACTCCTGGCATCAATAACGAACTTGCAAACCTTTCCCAGAACAGTGCATGTGGACTGAAATATGTTATTCCTCAACCAATTGTTTTCCTCTTCCTGTTTCGGTGCCAAATAATTTCTCCTCATCATCAAATTACACCCTTCATATCCGGATAATTATTCTTCCTTCTCATCATAAGGTGCATTTGAATATTCAGCGTCCACATCCTCTTCTTCAATTTCTGCAACCATTGCTCTCTTCTTCGGCTTCGGACATTCATTGCTTTTGTGACCCAACTCCTGACAATTGTAACATTTGAAACTGCTATTAACCATTGCCTTCTCAACCTCCTTCACAACTGGCTTACTGACAGGTTTAGGAACATTAGAACTCCCACTAACACCCTTCACTGGATTATTGGAATTAGTAAACACACCACCTCCACGCCTTCCCTGCTTTTCCCAAGCCAATGCTTTCTGATGTGCCTCCGCCACAGATCTTTGATCAAACATATTAACCATATCCTGGATCTGCATTCGCAACCCTCCAACAAATCTAGCAGTCAGCTGTTCTTTTGTCTCCATAATATCATTTCTGGCAATGAGTTGGTAAAATTCATCTGCATAATCATTAACTGACTTCGTCCCCTGTCGTAGATTCTGCAATCTCTGGTACATGAGTGATTGATAGTTGTATGGAAAAAATGTAGCTCTCATCAATTTCTTCATCTTATCCCAAGACTCAATCTTTGACTTCCCCATTCTTTCTCTCTTAAGTTTAGTTTGCTGCCACCACGCCAAAGCTCTCCCCCTCAACCTAGTAGCAACCAACTTCACTCGACGATTCTCCGGAATCTCTTTGAAATCAAAGATCTCTTCAACATTGGACAGCCAATCAAGAAATTCTTCTGCTACCATTCCACCCTTGAATTTTAGAATTTCCATCTTCATACCTGATTCCCATCGACGGTCATCATCTATATCTCGATATGAATTTCGAATTTGATCTCGATCTCGATAATGAATGCTAGCTCTATCACCCTCTTCATCAAAATCAAATGTTCGTCTATATCGATCTCAACCATCAACATCCCTTTGATCACGCATGTCCCTTTTACTATGTCTCTCTTCACCTCTATATGGTTCTTCTTCAAACTCACGCGGAGTTCTTCTCTCTTCATGTCCATAATCATGGTGATCTCTCCTCGATGAAATTGATGTTTCTCTTCTCTCTCTAAAAGATTGCGGTGATACCCACCTCGCTTCCGTAACCGATGGCGAAACTCGGTTTCCGCCATGGTTCGAGATTGGTGATCTCCTCCTTTGAGTTTGATTCATATCAATCATCAACTTCTCTAACTTTCCAGTACCTTCATCAAATTTCTCATTGATACGTTATTCCAACTGCTCGGCTTCTTCCCTTCTATACAACGCTTCAACATTCTGATGAGGGTTAGCTCTTCTCGGCGGCATGTTTGAATCAACACAAACACTTCAACGAGTTCAAACAATCTTCTACAAATCAAACTTCAAACCAACTACACCTAGGCTCGTCTACTTCTCACAAGTATACACGGCCTACCCAAATTGGCTCAAATTCAAACACCTCTCCAACTTTGATCCAACTTGAAACGGATCGAAAGCTTCTAACTTGTTGCAACTTCAAGATGAACACGATGAACTTCAACTTCAAACTCCTTGGCTCCAAGACTCGGCTTAGCTATGATTGGCTAAGTCTAGCTCCGATACCAAAACTGACGCAGCGGATATTTAACAAAACGATATGAATCGATGAAAGTAGCAAATCGGTGGATTGAAGATATTGAAATGCCCAAATTCGTTGATCTCAAAGATACCGAATTCTAGCTATCCTCGTCACGTTGATCGCGTGCGATACCGTGAAAGAAGATCTTCAATTCTTCAAGTGTTGCTCAAGCGCACTTGATTCCGCGAATCGGCTTCAACAATCGTTGATTCGAGCGCACTCGAATAACCGAAAGTGGAGATAGGAGATTACACTCAACTACCAATTTAGGATGAAAGCACACATCAATCAAACAAGAATTTTATTCAAAAATCAACTACCTACAAAGTGACACGACCACGCCTATTTATAGCGTTTTTCACAACTGGCCCTTAAGTCGTATGCGACTCACGACTTAACATACGTCGACAGCGACTCAACAGGTACACACGACTCACGACTCATTATTACAATACAATACATATACTAAAACACTTAGGTCGTATACAACCTACGACTCATGACTTAAGAAAATACAAACAGTACACGACACAACATTACAGACGACATACGACTCAACAAAACAACACAGGGTACACGACATACGACTCAATATATCATGCGACCTAAAGACATGCGGCATAAATCAGTATCACAGCTTCTTGCGACATAAGAAAGGTGGCTTATCATAGCACGACTTAAAGAGATGCGGCGTAGGTTGGTTAACTCGTGAATGACTTAAGATAGCACAACACCGAGCGACTCATAAAAGATGGCGACTTAAGACTTCAACGACATATCATAAGTCGTAACTCGTGGCATTTTGAAGGTGCGGCATCTCCCCATGACTACACTAAGTCGTAACCCGTTTCCAACTTAAGGTCTTCAACTATTGGATTTCCCTCTGCTTCTTGATGAGTCGTGGATGACTTATAGCTGATCAACCCTGAATGACTTATCAACTCTGAACGATTTAGGCTCCCACTAAGTCGTAACTTCTTTGCATCATTCTTGTTAAGTCGCAGACGACTTAAAATCGCTTCGTTGGGTCGCAAACCATTGGGGTTAAGTCGCAGCTCCTTTTCCTTAAGTTGTGGATGACTTCGACTTAAGTGTTGAGCTGCATCAATATCGAAGCACACGACCTAACCAGTAGGCGTGTACTTCGAGGGGAAATTGTTAACTCGGCCTCGGTTTTGATTCAGCGACCTGAAACGATGCCGACCTAAGGCCTAAGGATTATGCCGACCTAACACTTCAACAAGTATGCCGACCTAATACTTTAAGAAGGATGCCGACCTAAGACTCAGAGAGGTGCCGACTTAAGACTTTATAGGGGTGCCGACCTAAGGCCTAAGAGTTATGCCGACCTAACAGCTTAAGGGATATGCCGACCTAATACTTCATCATGGTTGCCGACCTAATGCTTGACAAGAACGTCGACCTAACTGCCTAAAACAGAATGCCGACCCAAGATAGCTACCGACCTAAGTCGCAGCCGACCTATGACCAATGTAAGTCGGTCATGACCTAAGCAAAGGAAGGTAAGTTCAATGCAGCTACTTGGCACAGTGGTCTCTTAGCTCGTACATGATCTAGGACTTATCAGTTGGGCCGCGACTTGTGACTTACCAAATTAACTCGTCCGCGACCTAAAGCCACTGAATGAAAACCCGATGCCATATTACTGAGAAGGGGTGGTGTTAGCTCGGAGGTGACTTAGGACTTGTACGAATGAATTCTGGTGAAGCCACGGAGGGGCCAGATGAATCGGCCATGACCTACCTTAGATCGGCGACAATTTACTTTAGACCGGTCGCGACCTACGACCCAAGGGGAGGATTTCCCCTATAAATGCCAACCTACTTCAAGCATGAGGGGGACTTTTTGGGGGGCCAACCACTTTAAGCACCGATACTCTGCTGAATTCTCAACTGACTCGACACTTCAAGTTTGAAAGGCATCTCAACTAACTTCAAGGGAAAATCTAACGCAATCTACATGGATTCTAAGAATTTTTCTCTACCAAAGTTCTAGTTGTTTGTCTCGTTAAAATTGTAATTGACGATTGTTGCAAAGTTGTAATTGGTTCAGCAATAAAGAGAATTAAAGTGGACGTAGGCTTGCCTCAAGCCGAACCACTATAAAAACTATTGTCTTTTCTGTTTTCTCTGTGATTTTTCTACTTGTTTTAGTTCCCGTGTTCACGGGTGGTGCTTTCTCTCAACTTCAATTTACACCAGGGTGTTAGCGTCTGATTTTCACGTTAACACACTTTAACTCGACCACGTTATGTCGCATGGGAACTTCCACTTTGATGCATTCTGTGCTGATTTCCTTGGATTTCATTCACGTCTTCGAATGTGAATTTTTGTGATTTGTCACTTTAAAAATATAAAGGTTTCAATACTAGTAGTAAATATCAAAACTCTTTCATCAAAGCGATTTCAAAACTATTTTACTACAAAGCTCTTTTCCTAAACCGTTTTCCAATCTATTAGTATATACTAGCCTTTACCTCACTCGGATGAGAAATCTAATTAAACGGCTTAGTAAAACAAGTGGTATGAAATGCTTGCGTTTGCTTCGTCGGTTAATTCTTGGACTTGTGCGATTGAACCTCTTGTGACAATTTTCTAGTGAAGATTTACAGTTTGTTCGTAAATATTTAAGTTAAGCAAGTGGTTATGGGACATGAAGCTAAACTTTTATATTTACTAACTTAGTGTAATTGACACTTCTTGATGATCATTGACGGTCATTTTTGTGACTTAGACTAGCAACTGTGCGATGTCTCTTTGTCTACGAGGGAGACTAAACCCCGTTTGTGTGATCGGCTTTGGTTTAGTGGAAGCTTTGAGGAGCTTGAATTGTTCGAGACGGTGCTGAATGTCCGATGTCCTGGCCACCTTACCCGTTTCTGGAATTAAAACCAAGTGTTACAAGCATGCATGGAACTATAATTCAAGAAACATATTAAGTTAAGAAGAGTAAAGAGGAGTCCCAGATTCACCTTGAACCGCCGGAGTTGCCCTAGCTGAAAGGCTCTTAGAGGATGGATCGGTACCAGCCCCAGCCTTGTCAGCCTTCTTCGCCTTCTCCACCAAGGCCGATCCTTCCTCCGACCCCTCAAAATCTTGGCGGAAAGCCTCATCTGTCTACTCTTGGATCTCACCTGCTTGCCCAGAGGACAAAGCCTCGGTGCCATCACCGCTCTGTCCTTCGCCGCCATCATCGCCTTCTCTACCACTTCCGCTCTCCGCCTCACCTCCTTCATCCTCGTCTTTTTCCTCCTCAGCATTTTCCTCCTCCTGAACATCTGGACATGTGCTGGGGGAGGGTCCATCGAACTTCTTGAGCTTCTTTCCCCCGGCGACCGGATGTATCGAGAATGGTTTTCTCTTGCTGCTCTTCGCCGCAGCCCCTCCTTTAGCCTTGGCGGCCCTCTCCTCGGCTGTATCTCTCTGCTTAACCACAGACTGACGTGGTAAAATCAAGTTATGCTGCAGAAGAGTAGCATTCCTGATCAGGTACGAAGCTGACCTCTCCCTTCCCGAAATGGCTTCTATTTCGGCAGCCATTTTAACCAGGCGATCGTTCTCCACGACAGCAAAGCCACCTGTCGCTAGCAAGGAATAAAAGCACGTAAGAAGAAGCATTGAAGTCAGAATAGAAATTATAAATAAGCTTCAACTTACAGCCAGAGGTGAAGCGACGGATAGAGATAGAGTCGTCCCTGACGAAAAACCATTCTTTCTTGAACATCCTGAACTTCGAATATAAGTCCAGGACCGGCTTGAAGGACACAGCCGATTCCAAGCTGATGTATGGAGACCCCTTCTTATAGCCTCTCAAGTTGTACAAATACCGGATCTCCCGGTCGGAAGGGGGACGCCCGTATTTTCTCTGGAAAATGATGAACGGGCTCACCAAGATAGCATAAGAGTTGGGCTGAAGCTGGAAATGGGCCACCTTCAAGTAGGTAATGAAGCTGACTATCCAGGCATTGATTGAAGGAATGGCCCCGCACATACAATGGTACCTGCTATAAGCAAAATATCCTTCAGCAGGGTCATACGGCATAACTCCATTCCTTGGCAGCACCATATGTGCTCTATCAATCCCGAAAGAACGAGATATAACATCGAGCTGGTCCTCTCTGAGGGAGCTAGGAAAGCAGTCAGGAGGAGAGTTCAAGAGCTCCCGAGGGCCATATCCATCCACTAGTGATCTTGGGGTGGGTCCCTGTCGTCCTGGTCCTGGCTAGCTGGGGGCACAACGGGGGACTCTCTTCTGTCCGTAGATTTCCTGTTGTCGGAGCGAGTTTCCACTTTATGAGACATTATCTGCAACACAAGAAAATACTTCGTTAGAACAAGGGAAGTAGATGAGCAAATGCCTACAGTCTGGAATCCCCGAGTCCGTTCGATAATTCAGGTACTTAAGTTCATTCGGTACTCGGAATCCCCGAGTCCATTCGGTAATTCAAGTACATAAGTTCATTCGGTATTCGGGATTCTCGAGTTCATCCGGTTATTCAAGTATATTAGTTCATTCGGCACTCGGAATCCCCAGATTCACTCGGTAGTCCAAGGCTCAAATACCTTCGGCGCTCATATCCTCCGATTTCATTCGGTTGTTCAAAGAACTCATTCGGCAAAAGAGGGCCTCACCTGGTCCGGCAGTTGAGATCTGGATTCGATAATACCTTTTGATCCGGAAAGGTAAAAGTTTGATTCGGCTAATACGTTGATTCGGCAAAGACGAGAATTTGGTTCGGCTGGTAAGGAATAACGAAAGCATAATACCCATACTTATAGGCAAAATATAAACGACCGGACCAATTGGTGCCGCATATAGGACCGGATAAGAATGTCCAAGCTAAAACAAAGCGCGACATATGCTGGCATATGCCCCCACTTTGCGGGGCAAATGTTAGGGGCGTTTTCACGACCACCAAACCAGGGAAAAGAAAGCATCACCGAACATGTGGAAGGGAAGATACCACCGAGCCAAAAGCAAGCAAGGTACTGCTGAATCCATACATCTCCTAGACACTACCAGACCGAATCAAATCTACTCACCACCGGACCGGAGCTACCGAACCATCAACTACCGGACCAGAATTCAACCTACTCACCACCGGACCGGAGCTACCGAACCAACCCACACCTCCATCCATTGCCGAACCAAAGCGCTACCGAACCAACCCACACCCCCATCCGCTACAGAACCATAGCACTAACGGACCAACTTTGCCAGGCCAAATTGCATCAGCCCGGGCCCACCAGCAGCTATATACATCCAAGACCCCTGCCCCCAGCCTCACTCTATAAATAGAGGGGCAGGGGTACAACAATGGCAGACAAGTTTGAGAGCTCAAGCACGGACAGAACTTTCAAACAACTTCCATACTCTTATAATCAAAACTTTGTACTTGTAATCTGAATAAAAAAGGAGAATAACATATAAAGTGGACGTACGCACGTTCTGGCCGAACCACTATAATTCTGTGTGTCTTTTACAATTTAGTCCCTGTTTTTTTAAATATTTGCATAAATCACCCAAATCACTAAGAACAACATAAAATTGACTAAATCATACGACTTGGAGGTGTTTGCCCATTTTTGTGCAAAAAATGTTAGTATAAGTAAATTACTAATAACTTGAAAGGAAATCCAACCAATTCAAGTTAAAAGTTATACTTGGTTATAAATATAATATAAGAGAACTAATAAATATTGAATGAATTTTGGAATAGTTTGTAATAAATGTTAATTGAGTAAAACCAGTGTTATGTAAGTAATTACAATATTCGGGTGTAAATAATGAACCTCTAGAAGTGTAATCAAGAGTTAATGACAATATTTATTGTACGTTACTTATTTTATTTGGTTGTTAAGTTAATTTGTAATCAATTTCAATCAATTCACTAAATTATTGCAGTTAACGTGGAATAAATTGATAAGTGAAAAATGTTGAACTCAATAAGATGAAGGTAAAATTCCATTCATAAGATGATAATTAATGTAATAAAAAGAATTGAAACCAAGATGAAAATTCGAAAATATAAATGTAATGGAATATAAAATAATATTAACTATGTTAGTTGAGTAATAATTGATTGAATATTAAGTTTGGAACCAAATAAAGTCAAATTTTTTTTGGAATTAATTTGCAATTTATTGGATTAATTGCAGCTGACCTTTGAACATTGTATTTACTGGAAAAAATTGACACTAAATTGATATGTTAATTTGCTTTTAGTTATTATAAATATCAAAGTGATTAATTGCAATTAAATGGACTTAATATTTTAAAAAAAAATATGTAAATATTTAGATGAAATTGACGTTATTTATGTAATGAGTATGAATCTAATGTTAATTTTACTTATAAAATTGACAATTGGTATTGGATGAAAAGAATAAAATTTAAGTTGTGTCAATAAATTGGAATTTGTGTAATTAATGTATAGGGATACCAAAGGCTAATTGTAATAAAGGATATAATTGAGGAATATAAGTGGTAGAATAAGAAAATTTTATGATTTTATTTTTGTTAACATATGTTAAAAGATATGTGTAATAACCCGCATATTTATCGATTTTATATTTAAATATTTTATCGTTAATCGGATTTTGGTCCGAAAAGCTACTTTTTGCAAACGGTCAAATTAGGACTCGAGACCACTTCCATTGAGTTCGAAATGTCGTTTACAACTTTTAAGTATAAACATTGATATGTTTGGAGTTAGTGGAATTTCACTACTTTTTCACTTGAGACTTTGATTTGGGCTTTTAGCCTATTAGACCCAACCTTTCACCCCTCCTCTTCATAACTTCATTTCTATTTGCCTAAGCATTCAAGCTTCATCAAAAATGGTGGAGGGAATGGAAAATTAAAACTCCAAGCTCAAATTCAATTGCAATCCATCATTCAACTCCAAATTCAAGAAGAAGACATTGGGTTCAAGCTTCTTGTGTTGAGATTGAAGAGGGATTGATTCTTGCATGCTTTAAGCTTCATCTTCATTGACTATTGGTGCAATGGTGAGATTTTTATCTCACATTCTTGTTTATAACTATATTGGACTGTTGGGAATGAATTCCTATCACTTTAGCATGTACATTTGCATTTGGTTTGGATTGGCGAAAAACTCCAATTTTTAGTGTTTTTTGGTGATTTCCTGGGCCTAGGTCGTTCTGCCTTGGAATTAGGTCCTCCCACTTAGGTTGCTAGGTCACACTAGCGTTGTTTGGTCGTTTCTGGCACTCGATCGCTCGGCCCTGGTTTGCAACGTTAGGTCGTCTCCCCATTAGGTCTTAGCACTTTAGGTCGCTCGGCCTTGCCTACATCGTTAGGTCGCGTTCCACTTGGGTCGCAACCCACTAGGTCGCTCGACCTATTCTTACACTAGGTTGCTCCACTACCTAGATCGCTCGGCCTTTGAGTCGCTAGGTCGCGTACCTATTTAGGTCGCATACCCCCTTTAGGTCGTGTGTTCCACTAAGTCGCGTGAACACTTAGGTCGTTGGACCTTATTTACTTTAGGCCATTGGACCTTATTTTCTTTAGGTCGTTGGACCTTATTCCCTTTAGGTCGTATGACCCCTTAAGTCGTTTGACCATTAGGTCGTAACACGTTTGGTCGCACGGCCTTGTTAAGACCTTAGGTCGCTCACCACCTAGGTCGCAACCCACTAGGTCGCTCGACCTGTATTTCCCCTTGGTCGCTCGGCATGCTACCCTTACGTCGTTCGAACTATTTTACTTTAAGTCATTGCACTTTAACTCGGCCACGTTATGTCGCATGGGAACTTCCACTTTGATGCATTTTGAGCTGATTTCCTTGGATTTCATTCACGTCTTCGAATGTGAATTTTTGTGATTTGTCACTTTAAATATATAATGTTTTCAATATTAGTAGTAAATATCAATACTCTTTCATCAAAGCGATTTCAAAACTATTTTACTACAAAGCTCTTTTCCTAAACCATTTTCCAATCTATTAGTATATACTAGCCTTTTCCTCGCTCGGATGAGAAATCTAATTAAACGGCTTAGTAAAAAAAGTGGTACGAAACGCTTGCGTTTGCTTCGTCGGTTAATTCTTGGACTTGTTCGATTGAACCTCTTGTGACAATTTTCTAGTGAAGATTTACAGTTTTTCCTAAATATTTAAGTTAAGCAAGTGGTTATGGGACATGAAGCTAAATATTTATATTTACTAACTTAGTGCAATTGACACTTCTTGATGATCATCGACGGTCATTTTTGTGACTTAGACTAGAAACTGTGCGATGTTTCTTTGTCTACGAGGGAGACTAAACCCCGTTTGTGTGATGTTTCTACATCACATATGTGGGGTAGCGCCCCACGGTCTTCGGGCCATTCTTGTGGAGCTTCGGCTCAAAATTAATGGTTAGCTACCATGAGATAGCGTCTCGTTTTGTGTTACATGTGTTGGTGAGTTTTCATACTCCCGTTTTGTGATAGGCCTCCCCCTTCTTGTGATTTCTGGATTTCAAGTGATGATTTCTGGAATTTTGTGCTTCACCAATTTTCGTGATTTCTATTGGTAAGTTTTATCAATTTTTGTGCATTTGTGAATTCGTGTTTCATTGACTTGTTATGAATACAAGTTTAGGGTATGATACCCCATTTGGATCTTTGAGAAGATTCTTGTGATATTGATTAATCTCTTGTTGATTTTCAATTACATACTATAGTAGTATGCCATTATGGTTATTATATGTTCATGCCATATTTTTTATTCTATAACATATCATCTGATATTTATAGCTAGACTGATCCGTTTATTATTTTCTTATAAATAATACTCGGGTCAGACCGAGATGTTACAGGTGCTTCTGCTTGACTTCTCCCCTGGGATTTACTACTCTGACTTTTGGCTAACTACTTAGATTAGTAGTTTTTGGACGTATACATTTGAGATATCAACTCATAGATGTATTCTTTTGTATAGCACATGTTGCTATTATTTTGTGTTATTGTGGATCTTTCAGACCACTACTCTGATGTACACTTTCATGTGTTATATATATATTCATATCTTTTTCCACCTTTGTGATATGGATGTTTGTGACTGATTTGTGTTATGTTTATTTCTATATTTGTTTCCGAAGATTATATATAGCCACTGTGTGATAGGTTTGAGTTTGTATCGGTATGTCGGACTTCCTCCTTAAATGAAGTGCATGCTATACTATCTGACATATCGGTGCTCGCACAAAGAAATTACATGGATGGTCGCTCCTCCACAGCCTTATTCTCCGTGCTATTCGACAGCATTACACCGTAGTGTTCTTGCCTAGCGTGGGTATAGAGGTGGGGCGTCACAGCTTGGTATCAAAGCCAAACTTCGGAACAATGTAGAATAACTTAACAAGGATCATCGTCCTAAGTCTACCTTAGGAGTCGTGCTTCAGGATTTAGTTCGAGTCTTCGAACCAATCTATCCTGTTTTCTTTATGATTCCTTGTTTCATCTATCAACATAGCTTGATATTTATTTGGTGAATAACCTTTTTCTTCTTCCTCTTCTTTCTTTCTTAAGGAAGAGAAATGGTTAGACCAGGCCATCCCAAAGTCGGGATTTGCATGCTTGTGATTTTGTAAAGAATGCTCAAGCAGCTGGAGCTAATCCGGAACCTACTCACCCAAAGTCGGGATTTGCACGCTTGTGCAGCGATTATACCAATTTGGGTGGGAAGCCATTCAAAGGTTCTGAAACTATTATCGAGGTCTAGGCTTGGTTAAGAACATGCGATCGAATCTTTTCTCGCATGAACCTTATTGATCTTCACCAAGTCCAGGTGGCCTCCAGTATGCTCCAGGAGAGAGCGTTAGACTGGTACGAACTTCTTGTTTCTGAGATTAATGAAGCGGATCTCACCTGGGAGCAATTCCGGGAACGCTTTGAATTAAAAATTTTGCCAGAAGTAGAGAAAGTGACATTGGCTTGACGTTTTATAGACCTTGTTCAAGGTGAATCCTTCGTGACAGATTATGTCACATCGTTCGAGTCGCAGTCTAAGTACGGGGTTGAATACATAAACACCCCATTGAAGAAGAATCAGAGATTCATCAATGGCTTAAACAAAAATCTCAAGAAGCCATTACTTCTTAAATTAGAAGTTCCTTTCGACCAACTCATTGATATCACTCTTTGTCTTGAAGAGGCGGATAAGGAAAGTGATGTTGAAGTAGTGGGTGCCAAACCAAACTTCAACAACAAGAGAGGCCAAACAAATTTAAAGGGCCTTATCCCAATAAGAAGGGGAAACAAGCAACTCCTGCTGCAAAGACACATTCCCCTAGTAGCGGGCAATGCTATAATTGTGGTTCTAAGGACCATTTTGCGAACAAGTGTTCGAAACCCCGTTCTTGTCGCTATTGTAAGAGCCCGGATCATTATATACACTTATGCCCCAAACTTCAAGGCAAGAAGGGTGGAAAGTTAAACGTGGCTCAAGCCCTTGGCAAAACATCTCGCAATGAATGTATGTCTCATTTTGTCCTTGATGGCATTATTATATTTCATGATCAACCTATTAGAGTTCTTTTTGATACAGGTGCATCCCATTCTTTTATATCAAAGGAACTTGTAGACACTTTTTCTTTAAGTGTTGTTGCTTTAATGACTTCTTTGAGAATTGCGAATCCGGTTTGTGGATCCGCAACTCTTAGTTTTCTTTGTAAAGATGTGGAGATTATTTTATGTGATTTTTCTTTCCTAGCCGATTTGCATGTTATGAGTTACTTAGGCTTTGGAATGGTTTTGGGTATGGATTGGCTTAACCGTTATGAAGCTCATATCCTATGTCCTGAGTGGACTATTTATCTCGGTCATCCGCAATCCGTGAATCAAATTTCTATTATTCTTAAAGATTCAGATTCCACTCTGGCTGCATCTTTATATTCTTTAAATCCTCGTGATGATGATAATGATGATGAGGAAGATGTCATTTCTCGTATTCACGTCGTTCGTGAATTTTCTGACATATTTGAGCCCGTTTTAGGATTACCACCTAAGCGAGCAATTGAGTTCAGAATTAATCTTATCCCTAGAGCTCAACCTATTACTCATCCTCCTTATCGCATGTCCAATAGGGAGAATGAGGAGATGCGCAAATAATTATCCGAATTGGAGACCAAGCAATTTATTCGCTCTAGTTCCTCACCTTGGGGAGCTTCAGCAATTTTCGTGAAGAAATCTGATGGTACACTTAGGCTTTGCGTTGACTATCGCAAGCTTAATGATCTTACTATTAAAAATAAATATCCTTTACCTCGGATTGATGATCTATTCGATCAGCTTAGTGGTGCTAAAGTCTTTTCACAATTGGACTTGGCTACCGGTTTTCATCAGCTTCGTATCGTAGAGGATAACATTCCTTTGACATCGTTCTGTACTCGATATGGATCTTATGAATGGCTTGTTATGCCATTTGGTTTAACAAATGCCCAGGCTTATTTCGTTGACCTAATGAATCGAGGTTTGAAAGATTTTCTCGATCGATTTGTTCTCATCTTTATTGATGATATTCTTGTGTATTCAAAAACCGAGGAGGAGCATGAAAAGCATCTTCGGATTGTATTGGAAACTCTTAGGAGTAATCAATTAAAAGCAAAATTTTGTAAATGCCACTTTTGGCAATCTAGTGTGAAGTTTCTTGGTCATATTATTTCCGAGTTCGGAATATCAGTGGATCCTTCAAATATTGAAGCGATTCAAAATTGGAAGAGACTGGAGAGTGTAATGGAAATCCATAGTTTTCTTGGATTGGCGGGTTATTACTGTCGTTTTATCAAAGACTTTTCTAAGATTGCCATGGCTCTCGCTACTTAACAAAGAAAGGTGTTGAATACATTTGGACAGACAAATGTGAAACTTCTTTTCAGAAATTAAAAGAACTCCTTTCCGATGCTCCTATTCTTGTTATTCCCGAAGGGAATCAAGATTTTATCGTTTATACCGATGCTAGTCGCATTGGTTTGGGTGCCGTTCTTATGCAAAAAGAACGTGTTATTGCTTATGCTTCTAGGCAATTAAAGCCAGCCGAGACTAGATATGCCACTCATGATTTAGAGCTCGCAGCTATTGTTTTGGCCCTTCGTATTTGGTGTTATTATCTTTTGGGAGAAAAATTTATTCTCTACACCGATCACAAGTCTTTGAAATATTTACTCTCTCAAAAGGAGCTTAATTTGCGTAAACAGCGTTGGCTCGAATTCCTTGCATCTTATGATCTTTATATTCTTTATACTCCTGGAAAGGGAAATCGAGTTGCCGATGCACTTAGTCGCAAGCAATAAGCGGTTGTTTCCATGTTGATATCCGAATGGAATGACCTTGAGGTTTTATCCACTTGTGAAATTCGAGATCGTGTTTCTGATTTACGTTCATCTCTTGTTTTATGTAGCCTTGAGGCTCATCCTTCTCTTTTAGACCGCATTCTTGAAGATCAAAAGCTAGATCTCGAATTGGCTCTTCTTGGCCAAAATATTAAGGATTAAATTGATATTGAAAATTTGAAAGACTTTGATATCGATTCTCGTGGCGGCATTCAAAAATTTGGTAGACTTACCGTACCAAATATTAGTGATATTCATAAAGATATTTTAGAAGATTCTCATCGTTCTAAATTTACCATTCATCCCGGTAGTAGTAAAATGTACGCGGATATGAAGCAACTTTATTATTGGGAGGGAATGAAATCTAATATTGCTAACTTTGTTAAGTGTTGCATGACTTGCCAACTTGTCAAGGCCGAACATCAAAGGCCCGGTGGGTTATTGCAACCTTTAGAAATTCCAATTTGGAAGTGGGACCAAATTTCCATGGATTTTATAGATGGCCTTCCCCGTTCTCGTTCGGGTCATGATAGCCTATGGTTATAGTTGATAGACTTACTAAATCCACCCATTTTATTCCCGTACGATCCAACCGAACCATTCGTCTTTTGGCCAAACTCTTTGTCAAAGAAATTATTAAATTGCATGGTGTTCCTACTTCTATTGTTGGCGATCGTGATCCATTGTTTACTAGTGGATTTTGGAAGAGTTTTCAAAAAGTTTTGGGAACAAAGCTTAATTTTAGCACCGCTTATCACCCCTAGTCCGATGGACAAACTGAGCATGTGAATCAAACTCTTGAAGATCTTCATCGTTCTTGTGTGCTTGATTTTGTTGGAAGTTGGGAAGATCACATTTCACTTGTTGAATTTTCCTATAATAATAGCTTCCAATCTAGTATTGGTATGGCACCTTTCGAGGCACTCTACGGAAGACCATGCCGATCTCCTTCTTGTTGGCTTGAGGCAGGAGAGAAGCTGGTTTTAGGTCTACATTTTATTCGGGATTCCACAGAGAAAATTGACCTTATTCGACATAGGATGAAAGAAGCCCAGAGTAGAAAAAAACCTATGCCGATAACCGGAGAAGGAAGTTAGAATTTTCTGTGGGAGATTCTGTTTTTATTTGTGTTTCACCAATGAAAGGTGTTGTACGTTTCAGTCGATCGTGAAAGTTAGCGCCTCGATATATTGGGCCATTTCCTATCACTAAACGTATTGGTTCCATGGCCTATCGCCTTGCATTAACGGCTCAGTTTTCTGCCATTCTTGAGGTATTTCACATTTCTCAATTACGGAAATGCCTTCGAGATTCCTATTCTATTCTTAAGCCTAGTGTTGTGGAAGAAATTGAAGTTTCGCCGAATTTAATTTATGAGCAGCATCCTATTCGAATTATTGCTTCGGAGGTCAAACAACTTCGAAATAAAGATGTTCCGCTGGTGAAGGTTCAATGGTCCTCAAATCCTAAGGATTGCTCTTGGGAATCTAGAGAATTCATCGAGCGTACACATCCAGACTTACTTTCTCATGCTCTTTGAGGTGAACTTCTTATTTGAAATCTCTTTTGTGTTAATATGCTTTTATGGTTGTTACTTTTTATTTCCATCTTATATATTGCGAGGACGCAATTTTTTTAAGGAGGGGAGTCTGTAACAACCCACATATTTATCGATTTTATATCTAAATATTTTATTTAAATATTTTATCGTTAAACGGATTTTGGTCCGAAAAGCTACTTTTTGCAAATAGTCAAATTAGGACTCGAGACCACTTCCATTGAGCTCAAAATGCCGTTTACAACTTCTTAAGTATAAACATTGATATGCTTGGGGTTAGTGGAATTTCACTACTTTTTCACTTGAGACCTTGGTTTGGGCTTTTAGCCTATTAGACCCTACCTTCATTCCTCCTCTTCATAAATTCATTTCTATTTGCCTAAGCATTCAAGCTAAAATGGAGGAGGGAATGGAAAATTAAAACTCCAAGCTCAAATTCGATTGCAATTCATCATTCAACTCCAAATTCAAGAAGAAGACATTAGATTCAAGCTTCTTGTGTTGAGATTGAAGAGGGATTGATTCTT
Organism: Allium cepa; assembly: GCA_030765085.1. NCBI lineage: Eukaryota > Viridiplantae > Streptophyta > Magnoliopsida > Asparagales > Amaryllidaceae > Allium > Allium cepa. The sequence continues at coordinate 74,960,541 of CM060945.1, forward strand.
GCTTGCTTTAAGCTTCATCTTCATTGACTTTTGGTGCAAAGGTGAGATTTTTATCTCACATTCTTGTCTATAACTTTGGACTATTGGGAATGAATTCCTATCACTTTAGCATGTACATTTGCATTTGGTTTGGATTGGTTTGGTGAAAAAATCCAATTTTTAGTGTTTTTGGTGATTTCCTGGGCCTAGGTTGTTCTGCCTAGGAATTTGGTCGTCCCACTTAGGTCGCTAGGTCGCACCGGCGTTGTTAGCTCGTTTCTGGCTCTAGATTGGTTTGCAACGTTAGGTCCTCTCCCCATTAGGTCGTAGCAATCTAGGTCGCTCGGCCTTGCCTACCTCGTTAGGTCGCGTACCACTTGGGTGGCAACCCACTAGGTCGCTCGACCTGTTCTTCCACTAGGTCGCTCCACTACTTAGATCGCTCGGCCTTTGAGTCGCTAGGTCGCGTACCTCTTTAGGTCGCATACCCCCTTTAGGTCGCGTGTTCCACTAGGTCACGCGAACCCTTAGGTCGTTGGACTTTATTTACTTTAGGTCGTTGGATCTTATTTTCTTTAGGTCGTTTGACCTTATTCCCATTAGGTCATATGACCCCTTAAGTCGTTCGACCATTAGGTCGTAACACGTTTGGTCGCACGGCCTTGTTAAGACCTTAGGTCGCTCACCACCTAGGTCGCAACCCACAAGGTCGCTCGACCTGTATTTCCCCTAGGTCGCTCGGCATGCTACCCCTAGGTTGTTCGACCTATTTTACTTTAAGTCGTTGCACTTTAACTCGGCCACGTTAGGTCGAATGGGAACTTCCACTTTTATGCGTTTTGAGCTGATTTCCTTGATTTCATTCATGTCTTCGAACGTGAGTTTTTGTGATTTGTCACTTTAAAAATATAAAGGTTTCAATACTAGTAGTAAATATCAACACTCTTTCATCAATGCGATTTCAGAACTATTTTACAACAAAGCTCTTTTCCTAAACCGTTTTCCAATCTATTAGTATATACTAGCCTTTACCTCACTCGGATGAGAAATCTAATTAAACGGCTTAGTAAAACAAGTGGTATGAAACGCTTGCGTTTGCTTCGTCGGTTAATTCTTGGACTTGTTCGATTGAACCTCTTGTGACAATTTTCTAGTGAAGATTTATAGTTTGTTCGTAAATATTTAAGTTAAGCAAGTGGTTATGGGACATGAAGCTAAACCTTTATATTTACTAACTTAGTGTAATCGACACTTCTTGATGATCATTGACGGTCATTTTTTTGATTTAGACAAGCAACTGTGCCATGTCTCTTTGTCTACGAGGGAGACTAAACCACGTTTGTGTGATGTTTCTACATCACATATGTGGGGTAGCGCCCCACGGTCTTCGGGCCATTCTTGTGGAGCTTCGGCTCAAAATTAATGGTTAGCTACCATGAGATAGCGTCTCGTTTTGTGTTACACGTGTTGGTGAGTTTTCATTCTCCCGTTTTGTGATAGGCCTCCCCCTTCTTGTGATTTTTGGATTTCTTGTGATGATTTCTGAAATTTTGTGCTTCACCAATTTTCGTGATTTCTATTGGTAAGTTTTATCAATTTTTGTGCATTGGTGAATTCGTGTGTCATTGACTTGTTATGAATACAAGTTTAGGGTATGATACCCCTTTTGGATCTTTGAGAATATTCTTGTGATATTGATTAATCTCTTGTTGATTTTCAATTACATACTATAGTAGTATGCCATTATGGTTATTATATGTTCATGCCATGTTTTTTATTCTATACCATATCATCTGATATTTATAGCTAGACTGATCCGTTTATTATTTTCTTATAAATAATACTCGGGTCAGACCGAGATGTTAAAGGTGCTTCTGCTTGACATTTCCCCTAGGATTTACTACTCTGACATTTGGCTAACTACTTAGATTAGTAGTTTTTGGACGTATACATTTGAGATATCGACTCATAAATGTATTCTTTTGTATAGCACATGTTGTTATTATTTTGTGTTATTGTGGATCTTTCAGACCACTACTCTGTTGTACACTTTCATGTGTTATATATATATTCATATCTTTTTCTACCTTTGTGATATGGATGTATGTGACTGATTTGTGTTATGTTTATTTCTATATTTGTTTCCGAAGATTATATATAGCCACTGTGTGATAGGTTTGAGTTTGTATCGGTATGTCGGACTTCCTCCTTAAATGTAGTGCATTCTATACTATCTGACATATCGGTGCTCGCACAAAGAAATTACATGGATGGTCGCTCCTCCACAGCCTTATTCTCTGTGCTAGTCGACAGCATTACACCGTAGTGTTCTTGGCTAGCGTGGGTATAGAGGTGGGGTGTCACAATATGTTTATGATCTTAATTTGAACTTCTACTAATAACATGTATTACAGTAAGATAAAAAAACGATAACATAGGTCTGGCGTATTATTTAATGACATTGTTTGAATGTAATTAATAACAGTGATTATAATAATAAATGTTAATAAAGAATAAGAATGCATGCGTTTAGTAAAAGAGTAAACATTCATTTAGTGAAAATGTTTGGCAACTGAAAGACTGATTGTAGAAATGAGAAACTATTATTTAATAAGAAATATATAACTACTGTTTGTGTCCAATAGTGTATTAATATGTTTAAATTACTATTAGCTAGGGAATAATTTTCATACTTCTCGTTACATTCATTTAGTCCATTTTGAAACTTAATCAACTGAAATTAATGTAATTGAAAATTTCCAATTAATAAGAGAGAGAATACTAATTGTAAATTAATAGGTGTAAATAAAAGCAGCATATGTTTTATGAAAATATAGGGAAAGTTTGATTTAATAAAATGAAAGTTTACATCAAACAAAATGAATGTTTCATCTGTGAATGTAAGTTTAATTTCAGTAAAATAAAGAATAAAAAGATTGATTTTAAAGAAAGAAATATATGTTTATTTGAACTGTGATTTAGCTTACAGACTGATTACAAGAATAGAAAAATAATCTATTTGTTACTCTTGTGTATAAACAATAAATTTATAAACAAGGTTAAATAAACAATTGTTCTAATTTTTTTTATTTAGTTGTCTGTTTTAAAATTTAACTTTGTAAGTAACTGCAATTAATGTAATTCAAATGTTTCGATTAAAAGGAAAGGAAACGTTGATTGCAATTAATAGATTTAATAAAAGAAACGCACGTTTTGTGTTTAACAAAAAGGGTGTTTTAATGGAAATAAAAGATCATTTTGAGAAACAAAATGGAACGTTTTCATTTTAAGATAAGTATAAAAAAATTATTATGCGTAGATAAAAACCTAAATGCGTACAAAAATTCTACTTTCGTTTGCAAACTTTTCCATTCCTACGTACATTTCCTTATCTATTATTAATGCCTGAAGCTTTAAAAATAAAACGTGACATTTTTTTTTGCCCCTCCACATTTATTTCCTAATTATGAATAACCTGCATCTTATTTCTTCCTTCACATTTGGTTCTCCTAACACCTCATATTCAAAAGCTCTTATTCTTGCAAATCCAAAAACATTCTTTTACAAAAATGATTCTTTTTCATTTTTCGTACACTTCTTGTCCTCATCTTAGTTGTTCTTCAATCTTTTCCTGAAGCCTCATCTTGAGAAAACGCAAGTATTTAAAATTTGTTTATTTATATATATTTTTAACGCGTACTAAATTTTATTTTAATAATACTTCTTGTAACATGAATATCTTTTGCATATAAACTTTGATTCACGCACGATTTCTTCTGTTCACTACAACAACAGGACTTTTAACAGCGTTTTAAAAATGATGTAAAAGCTTTTAACAGCGTTTTCGCGTATGGTGTATATCGACATGCAGTTATATGTCAGGGATATACAATGACAAGAAATAAACGCTGTTAAATGTCCTTTTTAACAGCGTTTGGTTGGGTGTAGTTATAGACCTTTCTTAGCGTTTGTTTCGTGCTAAAGATAAGATTTTATAGCGTTTTTCAATGCTATGATATTTATTTACAACGTTTCATTGTTGCAATAGATCGTGCTTTATGTTTATGGATACAATTTAACGACATTTTAAAAACGTTGTTAAAACTTTCAGCAGCATTTTAAAAACGCTGTTAAAACTTTCAACAACATTTTAAAAACGATGTGGAATGTTTTAACTGCTTTTAAAAAGCTGTTGAATGTTTTAACTACCTTTATAAAACGACGTTGAATGTTTTAACAGATTTTAAAAATGCCGTGTAATGTTTTTATTGCATTTCTGCAAACATCCAACGTAATGTGTGTGTGTATATACACCACATTTCTAAATTAACATATTATATCAATATCACATTTCAAAATCAACATATTATATCAATGCCACATTTTGGACACATATTTGATAACCAACGTATGAAATTTCATAATCAAAATACACAATATTCTCACACCAAACATAAATAGTTTGTCATCAATAGTTCAAAAACAAAATATAGAACAAGTAGCAATCGCAAAAAAAAAGCAAGTAGCGCATACGTCAAAACCAAAAAGTAGTTCTAGCAGCAAAAATAACTTCCATCCATAACTCGTTGCAACCTATTTTTGCATCACAGTCATCTATCTGCCTGTAAAGCAAAATTAATGCTTGAGAATCAATTCATCAGAAAAGTGTACACAAAGTTAAATTAAATTCATAATGTAAGCACTAAATATTCATCACACTATTTCATTAGTCGATTGTACCAAGTATACAACATGCCATAATATAACTTCGCTACACAAACACACTAAAATCGATAAATTAGAGAAACTTAAAACCAATGCGAAGCTAAACAAATTAGAGTGTACATGCCCTTTTTGCAGATAATTAAGCTTTGTTAGAAGTGCCAAAACTAACTGTAATCATTTTTACTCCAGCTCATCAAACCGTGGTTTCAAAAGTTGGAAGACATAAGCTAATTCCTAACTAAAAGAATACAATAATGATAAAAGAAACATAATCGCTAATTAATTAAAGATCATTGCTGTGTCCAACATTCCTATTACACAAAATTTCTAGCATGTAACTGCAAGGGCATCCAAAATGCCTCATGAGTGCAATAACAGTGATTCCTCCTTATAGAAGCATGAAAAACTAAAGTGGGTTTTGTGTTTTTTTACAAAGTTTTTAGTAGTACATTGTGTATGCTGATCCAAGAATTCAAAGTTAGAGTTTAAACTTAATACCAAAGTATATATGCCTGATTAATGGAATATGAAACAAATGTTCAAATACTTTCTACAAAAACCAAAATATATGTACAACTTGTATTGAACATGAAATTGAACAAATTTCAGATGATTTAGTCCAAGTCAGACTTTCCTTTCACTTCTTGAAACAAGCAGGATACAGTCTATCATCTGATCAATACTTAGTCAACCTAGTTAATAATTAACATTCAACTTCACTCAATACAAACAGACCTCCTTAATTTTAACAAAAGCGATCTTTTAAAATTACAACTACATATAGATGCAAGTTTGATTAACATATAATATACAACGCTTAGCTTGGATTTACACAAATCATTGCTTATTTCCACAGTTTTGTATATCTAACAACTTATATGTTAAATTATTGTAATGTGCAATCCAAAAGAAATAAAAAAAACTCACTTATGCATGTGTTGTGATCTTCATGTACAATAGATCACTTGAACAACTGCACTCAAAACTTCCCCAAGTGTTCCTACATCTACAACCCAAGCATTGACAAGATGTCCTTGATTATACAGGATATCTTTCTTTTTGCGAAATAACTACGGCTTAGTCCAATTAAATATACCTGAGCTTAGAATATGACACATGATTTTATTGCAAACTCAGGTACATGATTTCCAAGAGAGCATTGTATGATGGCAGAAACAAAATATTATAAGAAGATAAACAAGACAAATATAACGGTTTAAGGGTGAAGAACAGAAAGAAAGAAAAAACATTAAAATAGAAGCGATGAGCATAAATTCAACACACCATGTATATGAATGAAGCAAGACTAGACAGTGACCATTTTGCTCCAGTAGCGTCAAGTGAGATTGGATAGTAGCTCGATATCAAATCTAAAACTGAATAATTGAGTAAAATGTTAACAAGTAAGCCTAAGCACCATTTTGTAGAGAAGATGAATATCAAACAAGATATATAGTTGCTTCTTGTGCAAATGCACCATGCACAAATACATGGATTGTATTAACACACATTCAGCAATGCACGATACACAAATATAAAGCACACATATTTAAGGGTATTCATACTTAAAAAACCAATGGAATTTGTGCAAACTTGTAACTGGATATATGTTTTAAATTACAGACAAATGATTCAAGATTTAGAAGATTTATAAAACCAACAAAATATTTATAAACTTGTTGCTGGCTATATGTTACCCAGGTTCTAAGCCTTCTAAAGCACATAATGTCTACAGATTTACCACATTAATAGATTTATATACTTAACTTACCTTAAATAAGCATGTCAATAAATACCATGATTAAGTTGACCATGAAAAGCTTGGAGAAGCTGAAGATGCCTCATGAATTCTCCAATGTTGGAAGTCTATGTAAAATCTTCCGTACTTCAAAGCAATTTGAGTGGTTATATAACTATATTACATTGGATCTATTAACTCAAAAAAAAGTCCCAATCAATTACTTAACGTATCTCTGAATCGTATCCATTTCACCGTCTCCTGATAGGTTAAGGTGAAGGAATGCTCTCAATGGAAACCATAGCTAAAATGTATTGCCCAAATTAATTAACAGGATAAGAAGAAATTATGTGCTAGCTAAAAAATAATTGGTCGATTAATAATTTTATCTGTTTACATGTGACGCCCCACCTCTATACCCACATTAGGAAAGAGTATTATTAGATAATACCGTCTGCTAATACGGAGAATAAGGCTGGATAGGAGCGACCATCTATAGCCTTGCTTTAACTATCTATTGAATACATCGACACTTACCATATCAAGCACACCGACATATCCAATGAATACTTAAAACAAAACCATAGGTGGCTGGAGGATCTATCAGAACAGAATATAACAACTCAATGTAGTATACATCACAGAATAGTAAATCATCACATGCACATATACTGATACATAACAGAGTATACAATATGATACATTTCTAGTGGTATAGCAAACTACTATATACAAACGAGTCGAATAATACATATCAGAGTTACAACGGATAAGGACCACACAAAAGGCTATAACAAAAAGAAGCTATCGGAATAGTCCATGCGGAAGCAAAAGAGGCTAAGTCCAAAATCACCTAACCTGAAACATCTCGGTCTGACCGTAGTATAAAATACACGGGTCAGTCTAGCTAAACAAAATCAGTTAGATAAACTGAACAACAATAAACCTGCAAGGTTACACAATATAACAAATATCTCCGAGGGAAATCATCTAACAAAAGATGAATCATAACAAAACAAGCCTCATATCGTCGGCAATTCGAATAAACAAAGGATACCAATATCCCAAAACAAGCCAATAAGGCAATTAACAAATACCAATGAAGGTATACAAGTTCCGCAAGGTAACCGCTGTATATCGTGCGGCTCAAAAAGACCAACACCGAAGGGCGATACCTAGGGAATATAAATAATAATGAAACAGAAGATTGCTCGAGTTCAGTACTGTATAAACAAGGATCCATGAGTCCAAAGACTCCAAACCCAATATCACTCGAGCCGGGCGAAGGACCAACTCCATAAGCGATATTAAAGGCAACAAACCCGAAGACACAAACCCGAAGGTACAAACACGAAGGCAACATACCCGAATGCAACATACTCGAAGGCAACAAACCGTAGTGGCGAAGGTCCAGAGGCCCAGTATTGGACACCACTAACTGGCAAAATGTGTCATAACTCTCGAAAAGGAATCCGAAAAGTGTTAACGTGAGTCCCATAACCACCCGTTCGCACAAAACTGTTTACTATTCGTCTGTCAATTTCACACTCAAAGCAGTACAAAGTTCACCTCATTTCATCGGTAAACCAGGCCCAAAGGTCAAAACGATCAATTGAATAGGTCGGGGATTAATCGGAAAGATAAACGCACAGATTCATGGTCCGTGTTTTGCCCAACCATTTAACCACCCTTCCACTTCGCTCGAAGTGCGAAATTGTGTGTTTTAAATAGAATTTGTAAATTGGAGAAACGAGCTTTTAATATGATTTGAAGGGATCATTTATAAAAACCCGTGAATGAAGTTAAAATAAGTTATCAAAACAAAAGATGCAATAACAACCACTAAAAACCAACTTGAATCGATAAAATTTGGAAAACCGATCAAAATGAGCACAAATAGGCAAAACAGGGGAAATAGAAGCAGGTCGGTCGACCGGACTTCCTGGGTCGGTTGACCGGACCAGAGACAGAGAAGTGCTCAGGGTAGCTGGTCGGTCGACCGGACTTCCTGGGTTGGTTGACCGGAGCCTGTAACCTGCGCTTCCAAAACAGAGGCAGGGAAGTGCTCAGGTAGCAGGTCGGTCGACCGGACCCTGAGTTCGACCTGCCGAAGCCTAAATTCCCGCACTTCCTGTCCTATAAAATGAATGCTAATCCTTTCCAAATCAAAAGCAATAGCACATGAATATTTGTTAGGAATTCATACCCAACATCAATGATATCAAGAGAAGTAGATGTAAGATAAAAATCTCACCTTTAACCCAAAACAAAGAAGAAGGAGCTCAATTTGCAAGGAGAAGACCAACTAATCTCCACTTCAACTCAACAAGCTTCAATCTAAGATCAAAACATGTATTTCCTAAATTTAGGTTTAGGAATTTCTGAGAATGCAGAGAGAAAGTGATAGAGAAGATGAAGAGGAGGCTCACCAATAGCTTCTACTTGATTTTGGAGCAAGAATTTGAGCTAACAAGAGGAACTAGGGCTTGGAGCTTCTAATTCCCTTTCCTTTAACCATTTTCAGTTTGAGCAAGAGTTTGAGTAGTGGGAATGAGTGAATGGAGAGGAGAGGGCTGAGTTAGGGTGTTAAATTAGCTAGTGGACTGAACCCAAACCCAAAACCCGAATAGAAAAAGTAGCAAAATTCGACTTACTCCAAACATATCGAAGCTTATACTCAAAAAGATCGCAAACGACATTTTGAACTCAATGGAAGTGGTTTCGAGTCCCAATTCGACCGTTAGCAGAAAGCAACTTTTCGGACCATAGTCAAACGAATGATGTTATATTTAAATAAAAAATTTAAATATTCAACCGATAATATGCGGGTTGTTACAGACTCCCCTCCTTAAAGAAATTGCGTCCTTGCAATTCTTAAGAAGAAAATATAAAGAGTAACAACCATAAAAGCATATCAATACAAAAGAATAACATAATAAGAAGTTCACAATAAAGTGCATGGAAGAATAAGCCCGAACTTGCTTGCTCGGAGAATTCTATGGATTCCTAAGCTCAAAATAATTCGAAACACCGACGTGGTACAAAGAATACGTCAAATGAACCAAAGCTCGACACAATGAAGTACAACAAAACGTCCGATGAACTTGGTAAAAAGATCATTCCATTCAGACATCAGCAAAGAAACAATCACTTGTTGCTTACAACTAAATACATTGGCAACACAATCCCCCTTTCGGGAATAAAAGAATGAGAGTATCAAAAAAGAGTTCTTTTAATAATCTACTTTCCTGAAAAGCTAAAACATTCAAAATCACATTTATCTTTATGTAATTATCTTTCTAGGATTTTTTTTTCAAATCGATTTATTGTGTCAAATTGTCTCATCAAAGCGTTTAGGAGATTCCTATCGATAACGTGATCAGGCGCATCGACTAGAATTCTTAAAGCACTCAATGGGCAATACAATCACAAAACAATCTTCTATATGATAAACATGTTTCTAAAAACTTTTAAAAATTCTCTTTGTTTGTTTTAAGAACAAAAATCCCATTTATACTTATAAATAAATCTTATGAAAAAGATTTGAAAAATTTTAAATAGCTAATTTCATCCAAAATCAATAAATACAATAATGGAGTCATCGAGATATTCGTAGAATACTCGATTCATAAAATGGATGAAATGAGCTAGACAAACTGAATGACATAAACCATTCATAAGAATTACAACAAGTGCAGAATGCAGTAAGTGGAGTGCTAACTTCCGCAACTCGTAGCCAAATCAAAACCGGTGGTAAGGTCGAGCTAAAAAGACCATAACACTACTCAAAAGATTGCTTAGGTGACAATCCTAAGACAAGAAAAAAAATACCAGAAAATTCTCAAACTACAAGAATGAGAGAAACAACACTTTACTCATCATGAGGGCTTAAAGAATAAAATGGTGCCTCAAATTGGAAATCGAAATCACAAAGAAAAATAGAGACCCACCAAAATAGATGGAGACATACCTTATCCCTGAGGGGAACCTCCAGAAGCATCTGTTACAGTTAACTTGCCATGTGGAGAATTATTCAGAGCAATGGGACAAGTGGAACTACGATGGCCTTCCTTCTTGTAATAGCGGCAGAAGAGAGGCTTAGGACAAGCTCGAATCATATGATCAGGAGAACCATAACTGAAACACTTTCGAATGGAAGGTGTTCCAGCAGACTGAGACTGAGAATCAGATTCAACGGGCTTTTTCTTCTTGGAAGGGAAAAATTCCCGCTCATCCAATGGAGACTACTTTTTGTCGGGGTTCTTGCGAACCTCAGCATCATCACCACTATCGCACTCCCTCTCGATGGCTTCGAGATGAAGTGCAGAATCAACTAACTCTTCAAAAGAAAGCTTAAGCTCAAGCATCTAAGTTTTCTTAAGATATTTCTTAAGACCAGAGACAAACTTCAAATTCTTCCTATAAGAAGTGCTAATGAATTCAAGACCATACTTAGATAAGGCCTCGAAAGATGCAACATATTTAGAAACGGAAGACTCCCCTTTCTTCAACTCAAGGAAGCGACGGGTCAATCAAACTTTCTCAGATTCAGGAACGAACTTGAGCTCGAATCGCTCCCGAAACTGAGTCCAAGAAAGAGTAGACTCATCAATTTCGGCTACAAGAAGCTCGTACCAATCAAGGACACGCTCTTGCAATAAGCTAGAAGTTACAAGAACTCTATCATGATCAGAAATATCCATTCTAGAGAAGATACGTTCGCACGTGCGAATCCAAGCTTGGACTTAAGAACAGACTCGGAGCCTTTAAATGGCTTTCCTCCAAGATGAGAAAAATCACTGCACAGCCGTGCAAATGTAGACTTGCGAGGTGGAGATACACGAGTAGGAGCTGGAGGCTGAATGCTCCTAAACAACTCCATAAACTGATCGGCTGACATATAAACGCCATCCGGATGTGAGCCAGTACATTGCCCAGCATCCGAACGTCGTCCTCTGCATCTTCCAGCCATAAGCTGAAAGTTAAAGAAGATAAAGATTAACCACAAGGTAGATATTTCAATACGGAATACTACGGAATAAAAATACATTCCTAGATGTATTCCCAAATCCTATCTACCCCAAAAACACGGAAGGAATAGAGACACGAAGATTCAAAGATTTGTAACACTTGTTACACTTTGATGTACCATAATACGTGCTTCTATTATGTGTTTATCATATTTTGTTCTGAACCTCGGCTTTGATACCAAGCTGTGACGCCCCACCTTTATACCCACATTAGCAAAGAGTATTATTAGATAATACCGTCTGCTAATACAGAGAATAAGGCTGGATAGGAGCGACCATCTATAGCCTTGCTTTAACTATCTATTGAATATATCGACACTTACCATATCAAGCACATCGACATATCCAATGAATACTTAAAACAAAACCATAGGTGGCTGGAGGATCTATCAGAATAGAATATAACAACTCAATGTAATATACATCACAGAACAGTAAATCATCACATGCACATATACTGATACATAATAGAGTATACAAAATGATACATGTCAAGTGGTATAGCAAACCACCATATACAAACGAGTCGAATAATACATATCAGAGTTACAACGGATAAGTACTACACAAAAGGCTATAACAAAAAGAAGCTAGCGGAACAGTCCATGCGGAAGCAAAAGAGGCTATGTCCAAAAGCACCTAACCTGAAACATCTCGGTCTGACCCGAGTATAAAATACACGGGTCAGTCTAGCTAAACAAATCAGTTAGATAAACCGAACAACAATAAACCTGCAAGGTCACACAATATAACAAATATCTCTAAGGGAAATCATCTAACAAAAGATGAATCATAACAAAACAAGCCTCATATCATCGGCAGTTCGAATAAACAAAGGATACCAATATCCCAAAACAAGCCAATAAGGCAATTAACAAATACCAATGAAGGTATACAAGTTCCGCATGGTAACCGCTGTATATCGTGCGGCTCAAAAAGACCAACACCGAAGGGCGATACCTAGGGAATATAAATAACAATGAAACAGAAGATTGCTCGAGCTCACTACTGTAGAAACAAGGATACATGAGTCCGAAGACTCCAAACCCAATATCACTCGAGCCGGGGTGAAGGACCAACTCCATAAGCGATATTAAAGGCAACAAACCCGAAGGCACAAACCCGAAGGTACCATCCCGATGGCAACATACCCGAAGGCAACAAACCGTAGTGGCGAAGGTCCGGAGGCCCAGTACTGGACACCACTAACTGGCAAAATGTGTCATAACTCTCGAAAAGGAATCTGAAAAGTGTTAACGTGAGTCCCATAACCACCCGTTCGCACTAAACGGTATACTATTCGTCTGTCAATTTCACACTCAAAACAGTACAAAGTTCACCTCATTTCAACGGTAAACCAGACTCAAAGGTCAAAACAATCAATTGAATAGGTCGTGGATTAATCGTTAAGATAAACGCATAGATTCATGGTCCTTCTTTTTTCCAACCATTTAATCGCCCTTCCACTTCGCTCGAAGTGCGAAATTGTGTGTGTTTTAAATAGAATTTATAAATTGGAGAAACGAGCTTTTAATACGATTTGAAGGGATCATTTATAAATACCTATGAATGAAGTTAAAATAAGTTATCAAAACCAAAGATGCAATAACGACCACTAAAAACCAACTTGAATCGATAAAATTTGGAAAACCCATCAAAATGAGCACAAATAGGCAAAACAGGGGAAATAGGAGCAGGTCGGTCGACCGGACTTCCTGGGTCGGTTGACCGGACAAGAGACGGAGAAGTGCTCGGGGTAGCAGGTCGGTCGACCGGACTTCCTAGGTCGGTTAACCGAAGCCTATAACCTGCGCTTCCAAAACACGGGCAGGGAAGTGCTCAGGTAGCAGGTCGGTCGACCGGACCCTGAGTTCGGTCGGTCGGAGCCTAAATTCCTACACTTCCTGCCCTATCAAATGAATGTCAATCCTTTCCAAATCAAAAGCAATAGCACATGAATATTTGTTAGGAATTCATACCCAACATCAATGATATCAAGAGAAGTAGATGTGAGATAAAAATCTCACCTTTAACCCAAAACAGAGAAGAAGGAGCTCAATTTGCAAGGAGAAGACCAACCAATCTCCACTTCAACTCAACAAGCTTCAATCTAAGATCAAAACAAGTATTTCCTAAATTTAGGTTTAGGAATTTCGGAGATTGAAGAGAGAAAAAGATAGAGAAGAAGAAGAGGAGGCTTACCAATAGCTTCTACTTGATTTTGGAGCAAGAATTTGAGCTCGCAAGAGGAACTAGGGCTTGGAGTTTCTAATTCCCTTTCCTTTCCACCATTTTCAGTTTGAGAAAGAGTTTGAGGAGTTGGAATGAGTGAATGGAGAGGAGAAGGCTGAGTTAGGGTGTTAAATTAGCTAGTGGGCTGAACCCAAACCCAAAACCCGAATAGAAAAAGTAGCAAAATTCGACTTACCCCAAACATATCGAAGCTTATACTCAAAATGATCGCAAACGACATTTTAAACCCAATGGAAGTGGTTTCGAGTCCTAATTTGACCATTTGCAGAAAGTAACTTTTCGGACCATAATCTGACGAACGATGTTATATTTAAATAAAATATTTAAATATTCAACCGATAATATGTGGGTTGTTACATTGCCTTTTCAGCATTTGATGTATACTACTGTTGAACTTCATCAAGCAAAACAAGCTAGCTATCTGGCTTAAGTTTCTGCCAAGAAGCCACTAAACTGTAAATAAGGTGTACCATGTTTGTACTATGTTTTAAACTCACATTATGTATACATTCGCTAATCTGTTATATCGTTCTTTCTCTATATACACTTCATAAAGATATACACTATTATCAGTGAAAATGTATGATTCATTACTCTGTTGTCCATTACTTTGTTGTTCACTCTTTGATTGACTTAGTGAATAAGTTTTCAGTCAAGTTGTCGTGTCAGCTAATCTAGATTACTTGAATAATCCAAAAGAAAAACAGTTGGGTAAATAGCTGAATTGACTTTCGTGAATAACGTAAAACGTTGTTTGGTTCATACTACATTGATACTGACGAGACGACTTTGCTTAGCCATCTTGAAACAAAATTGACTTTAGAATTGAATAACATGCGAAAATGATTTTATTCGATTCTTTGAATAAAAATATCAGTCCAAAGTCTCCAGCAATCACCATTTGGAGAATTAGATGAATCAAGATGTAGGTACAAAAATTCAAGCCTTGATGTCCAAGCTGTTAGTACAACCACATATCACTATAACGACCGCTTGATTATATACTTTATGCATTAAACATCAAATTATAATATGTTGATGTAAATTTAAAGTCAAGGATTTAATCGACCTTTGTAAAAAAACAAATTAAATAGCATTTAAAAACCAATATATCTTTAGCTTCAAAATTTCACACCTTAAGCTTGATTTATACATCAAAAGTAATTAGAACAGTGCTAGGAGGCCCGAAACGTAGACGGGCTAGGAAAAGCAAGAGAAGAGACAAAAAAATCAGGCTAAAAATTAGGAATTTAAGGGTCCCAGTATCATTTCTCCTTGTAGAATATTCCAAGTAATTATGCCTAGGAATAATAACATGTTTGTTTGATCAACACCTGTCTTTTATACGGTTTGTAGAGACACAATTCAATGTTGAATGAAAAATTGGAGATGTTCAGTCAATAGTATGAACATTATTTCAATAAAAAATGATATCATTTCAATACTTCTAGCATGTACACAATGTTTATGTTAATCAAGCCAACGATTCAAAATATTTTTTGGAATTGTGTAACCTCACAAATCATCTAGGGTATTATGGGAAAGAAAAAAAAAGAGGGGCCACGTTATAGAACAAAGTAGATTCTATATCGTATGTATTTTAATATTTTTTTGAGTGTAAATACTGTGAAAATAACACCAATCCTGAAAACAGGGTAAAAAACAGTACGATACTTACAATTCGGTTTGTAAATTCACCAAATGATTCTTTTGTCTTGCGATTTTGTTTCCAGTCATTGAACAGCGGTTCTAAAACGCTCTCAAATTTTTGGATCTTCACCTTATTCATAAAACACATTGCTAGTGTACTGTGGTTAGGTGTTCCTCCAAGCCATATCTGTTAAAAAACACAATTTACAAAAATGCATGGTTTGTCCCAACCTCAATTGCCCCTTTAGTTATTTTAACATATACTGTAAATATCATATGCTTAGAAACTTAACCTCAACGATAATTCTTATTGGCATGCTTTTACTGATATGTGGATAATTCAATTGGATGCCAACAAATAAGCTGGTGACAAACAACAAATGTCATGCATAAGCAAAGATAGAAATTAGCATGACTGCGGAAAGTAAAACTGAATTCTGTGTATTCATTGTATCAAAAACAATTTGTAATTTTCAAGTTGAATTCAGTGTATTGATGAACTAAAATAATATGCGGTTAATTGCTTTATATCTCACTTAAAATCCTACCTCCTATCTCGTTCTAGTAAAAATAATCCAACAAGCAGCAAAGAAAGAATATCCTTGCAACAACAGTATCTAAAAATAATCTAACAACATGTTTGGCCAAGTGCAGGCTCTGTCATGTGAGTTAAGGATCTCATAATAAAACACAGTGAAGTTAAGTGCCAATCATAGGCGGTTCGGGTGAGTTGGTGCTAAACCAGCAACTGCATTGTTCTGCACTAATAAACAAATTACTATATCACTAATCGATTTTTACGATGGTAGCAGCAATTATATACCAAGTGAAGAAAAAAGTTTCTATTAATTTCACCTTTATACACAATGCATTGTGACATCAGTTTTGTGTAAATACAATAAATAATTAAAAAAAAGGTTAAAACTATTTCAAAATTAAGATTATCTATTTTAGAAATATAGTATAAAAGTTCCATGGATTGTATTATAATATTAATCGGTGAAAATAAGTATGAAATTGAGAACTATCAAGGCATACATTACATAATCCTCGGTAATTTTTATAATTATCACGAGTATCAATTAATTAGTATAGAAAATAATTTAATGTTCATTACTCCATGAAAACATAAAATCAGAAGAAAAAAGTTCAGCAATGAATTCAAAACTTCTTGTTTACAAACAACTCTCCCGAAGCAAACTGTCAGCCTGATAGCCTTTGATCATTATGTTATTGCAGTAAAGTAGTAAATTAAATAAACATTGAATTAACTCGTGTTGTGTACATATTTGTATCTTTTCAATAAGAGACTGTATATTCATCAAAATACGTATATTCTATAGATGTATGAATATCTTATGTGTTTGAAATTGCAACTAGATCAGAATACATGTTACTTAGCTTAGTTATGTACAGAAACAGACCTCGTAGAATCACTATGCTAAATCCTAAATTACTCCAAGATCCACTTGGTTAAAATAAACTCATCAAAATTAATAACTATAAATGGTAAATCCAATAATAAATCCAATAGATCCAAAGCTTTGTAGTTTCGAAATTATTACAATTATAAAAAAATATTCATACCTGAGCGCCTTGTAAGCAAAAGGCATACTCTCTACTATAGTTTTCCTCTCATCTCCAGTCTTGAATTCTGCCAAATATTTATGATAATAATCTTCATCTTCAAATAAAACGCTTTGGAATCACTGGCACTCGCCGCAAGAACCAAACTGTTGTACTGTTTGTTCTGCTAACTCCACTCAACAAATGTACTTTGGAAGACTATACAAGTTGAATTACTTGACCTTAAGTGGCTTTTTTCTCCTTTGCAGGACCAGATGAAATCATTCCAGACATAATCAATGTAAACTACTATACTGAAAATTATTAGAACCGATCATGAATATAAATTCCACCAATATCACTAACCAGGTCTTGAACTACACAACTTCAACAGCGACGTTCTTCTTGATAGTGACAAGCTCACATCGACAGCCACCACATCAGATCTCGGCTTCGACTTTAGGCACCTGTTGTTAACCCCTCTGCTCAAGCGACTCAAGAAAGGCTCACGACTCATAATGATTACCGACTCAACTGATTACCGACCTAACACATGGACCGAATCAACGACCTACCTAGTTACGAATCAATAGGCTAACGACTTAGTAACCTTAGCGGCTTAAGAGAATAGCCCGACTCAACAGCCTTAAGGAGTTACCGACTCAACGGCCTTGAAGGGTTAACAGCCGACTTAACGACTCAAGAGGGACAGCGACTCACCAGGTCATAACCTTAATGCCTTAAAGGTGTTGGCCGACTCAAGGTAATTCACGACTGAAGGTACTTCACGACTCAACAAGTTACCGACTCAACAATTGAGGAGTTGCACGAGTTAAAGAATTGTGCTTACGACCTACCTTGAATCGTCAGCGACTCAAGCAAGCGAACAAGAAGCTACGACCAGTTAACTCGTGCGCGACCACAACTCACAACTTACGACTTAAGAAAGTCCACGAACTAAAGGAGTGACGAATCAAAGCGCTAAAAGGAAGAGTCAACAACACTTAAGTCGCTGCTGACTTATAACTGCAGATAAGTCGTTCACGACCTAAGACTTACGACTTATGATGAATCATGTACGACTCATGCTAGCATAAAGGAAGTCGCATTTGGTTAACTCAGGAACGACTCAGAACTTGTATCATTTATTCAAATGGGTGCATAACTTTGGACCAAGCCATGAGCTAAACCCAGTAGGTCGGCCGCTACCTACCATGAGTCATCTACGAGTTACGGCTTATCATGAGTCGTGTACGAGTTACGACCTAACTCCGAGAAATGTCTATAAATACGACCCTAGCTCCAACTAGAAAAGGACTTTTTGCTCATTCTTTCCAAGCACCGATACTCTGCTGCATTCAAAACCGACTCGATACCCAAAGCTTTCAAGACACATAGAACGCTATCAACAACTTCAAGAAGAAATCTCATGCATCCGACATGGATTTGAGGACCTTCACTTACATTGAAGTTTAAGCTACTCATTCAAAGTGTTTAGCAGTTCAAAGTGTATTGTACATGGGAAGAATTGTATCAACTATTAACGAAATCGTCAATAAAGATATTCAGAGTGGACGTAGGCAAACTATTGAGCCGAACCACTATAAAATTGTTGTTATTCACTGCTTTTTTCTATGGTTTTCTGCTTATACTCTGTTCCCGAATCATCGGGTGGTGCTTTCACAACTACACTTTACACACCGGGATGTTAGCGTTCAAATTCTAGCGTTAACATTTTGGTGCTTTCACTGAGAATTGAACTCAGGCGAATTATCATCATTGCTCCACTGAAGTTTGTTGAAGCAATCTCTCTTAAGACTAGAAGTTTATCTGAAATCATGGCTCCGAGGAGGAGTAGTAGATCTGTTAGATCTGGAAATGTTCAGGAGGGAACCTCCGCTTCCCCAGTACCTAATCAAGCCACTACACCTGTTGGGGTTACAAAAGCAGAGTTGGATGCTGTAATCTTAGGGCTGAACCAGCAGATAAATGCCCAAAGTGAACAATTGGAGGCTCAGAATGCCCAAAATGCCCTAATTTTGAATAAGTTGAACGATTTGCTTTGAGCAAACTGTCAACCAACGGGTAATGAAAGGAACTTTGCTGGCAACGTTCATAATGCTGAAGAAAGGAACGTCCCTGAGAGGGCTGCTAGCCTCTTTGAGCAAACACTTCCTGAGGTTGGTGGATCTAAAGCTCGAAATGATGAGGGTTATCTTTCGGAAGTGGTTCGACAAATCATGAAAGAGAGCATGCGAAGGAATGAAGACGAGAAAGAATGGGGTTTCGCTCCAAGTAAAAAACCATTTACCGAAAGGATCTTAAAGGCTGAGTTTCCAAGGAAGTTCGTCCCTCCAACCATTCCAGCTTATAAGGGGACAAGCGACCCGAACGAATTCTTGCATAAGTATGATTGGCACATGACAAGTGCCAGAGCTTCTGATGAAATAAAGTGCCGATATTTTCCTGTTTATCTAGAAGGTGTAGCTCTGCTTTGGTTCACCAAGTTACCAATCCGGTCTATAGATCGGTTTTCCGACTTAACCCGGAAATTCAAGGAGCGGTTCAGGCTATATGCTTCAAAAGCCAAAGATATCATGTCGTTGTCGAGTTTAGAACAGAATCCAGGGGAAACTATCAGATCTTTCTTGAATCGCTTCAATATAGCGCTGGCGAGGTAGACAATGCAGAACCATGGATGATCATGACTTATCTGATGAGGGCCATTGACAAGTCGAGTGAATTTGGAAAATGGCTAAACATGAAGGAGCCAAATTCCCTTGAAAAATTCTACAAGAAAGCAGATGAGTTCATACGCCTGGAAAGTCGTCCTGTACCGGTAAAGGCAGTATTGGAAAAAGCTGAAGATAACACTGCTGCTCCACGAAAGAATGAATCTGTAGGACAGAAAAGGGAAAATAACGATGGGAAGAAACAGAAAAATCTGAAGAAGCCTCGTTCCTTCAAGCCATCGGAATATACTCCTTTATTAGATACGCCGGAGCGTATTTACCTTGCCACTAAAGATTCTGTTGATTATCCTAAACCTCCCATTGTGAGAACCAGGAAAAAAGCTGTGCAAAGGGGGAAGTTTTGCCGCTTCCATAATCAACCCGGTCATGATACCGATGAATGCCGCCAATTGAAAATTTTGATTGAAGAGTTGATAAGGGAAAACAAGCTGCAGCAATTTGTGGAAAAGAATAGTAGCAATCCTGCTTCGTCTAGTCAGGGGCAACGAGCTCCTGTTCATCAACCCAGGACAAGTGAGAAGGCTGCGGGACATGAATCCGTAAGGCCTGTTATCAATGTCATTACGGGAGGACCTCACCCAACAGGCAGGAGCTGGGGTGAGATGGAAAGGTATACCCGGGCTTTGAAATATGCACCGGCCGAAGAAGATGTCTTTGTTTTGGAAGATGCTACGCCCCTGAAACAACAAAGAACTTTCAATGATGATATTGTGTTCAGAGCCAGGGATTCCACAGGTGTTGAAGCTCCTACCTTGGATCCATTAGTCATCTCGGCTGGTATCGGGCCAGCCATTGTCAAAAGAGTTCTCATTGATTGTGGCGCATCCTGCAATATCCTCTTCAAGAAAACATTCGACCAAATGAAGATCCCTATGGCTGATGTGCAAGCCTCATCGCAGAAAATCATTGGCTTCATTGGGGAGCCAAAACAGCCGATAGGAACCGTTGATTTGCTTGTAGAACTTGGAGAGGGAGAAAGAAAAGTAGTCCGCAAGCAAACTTTTGTGATTGTCGACGAATTTTCTGCTTATAATGCTTTCCTTGGCCGTCCAACTCTCGCAGCATTCAAAGTTGTTCTGGCCCCATGATGCCTCACCATTAAATTCCCCACAGATAATGGAGTGGGAGTTATAAAAGGGGATCAAAATGCTGGGCGGGAGTGTTATCTGACAGAGCTACGAGAAACAAGGAAAAGAGAAATGGGACAGGATGTGGCAACCCCAGTCCGCATCAAAGAACCCGCTTTGTAGCAATTACAGGGCGGACCCTGCACTGGCGAGCACAGCGGGGCACGGAAAGAGATGGATCCTAGAAAAGCCAGTGCAGGGAAGAATAGAGTGGTAACAGTGGAAACGACAATACCAATACCTGTTGACCCAAAGGACCCAAACAAGGTGTTGAATGTGGGTTCACAAGTTAATGTGTCAATTCAGAATATCTTAATATCTTTTTTAAAGGCAAATTTGGATGTTTTTGCTTGGACTCATGCCGATATGTGCGGAATATCCCCAGAAGTTGCAGTACACGCTCTGAATGTTGATCCAAAATTTACGCCTGTGAAACAGAAAAGGAGAACTCAAGGTCCAGAAAGGTCAGCAGCATTAAAAGAAGAAGTTGATCGGCTCATGGAGAATAACTTTATCAAAGAATCTACCTATCCGAATTGGGTGTCAAATCCAGTGCTGGTTAAGAAAGCCAACGGAAAATGGAGAGTGTGCATCGATTTTTCAGATCTAAACAAGGCCTGCCCCAAAGATTGCTTCCCATTACCTAGGATTGATCAACTGGTAGATGGAACAGCGGGACATGATTTGTTATCTTTTATGGATGCCTACTCCGGATATAACCAGATCATGATGCATGAGCCAGATCAGGAGGACACGAGCTTTATCACCAATGTTGGTCTTTACTGCTACAGAGTTATGCCCTTCGGACTGAAGAATGCAGGGGCTACCTACCAAAGACTTGTTACTGCTATGTTCAAACCGCGATTGGGCAAGACTATGGAAGTCTATGTCGACGACATGTTAGTAAAGTCTAAGAAAGCAATGGATCACATGGAATACTTAGCAGACATGTTTGCGGTCCTCCGAAAGTATGGAATGAAGCTTAACCCTTTAAAATGTTCGTTTGGAGTGGAGTCCGGAAAGTTCTTAGGTTTCATCGTGAGCGCTAGGGGCATTGAAGCTAGTCCAGCCCAAATTACCGCCTTAAAAGAAGTCAAAGCACCTAGAACGAAGAAGGAATTGCAAAGTCTCAACGGAAAAGTCGCCGCCCTGAGTCGGTTCATTTCCAAAGCTACTGATAAATGCATCCCATTCTTTGACGCTCTAAAGAAAGGAAAGAAAAATTTTGATTGGACTCCCGAATGCCAAAAAGCCTTTGATGAATTGATTCGCCATATGGAAGCGCCTCCAATACTTTCTAGGCCCGGCGATGGTGAGGATCTTCTTATATACTTGGCAGTATCATCTCATGCTTTAAGTGCAGCGCTGATACGAGAAGACAAGAGGGTTCAACATCCGGTTTACTATATCAGCAAAAGACTCACTGGGGCAGAGATGAATTACTCCAAGTTGGAAAAACTCGCCTATTGCCTACTGATTGCACCAAGGAAGTTGAGGCAATATTTCCAAGCTCATCCTATCATAGTTCTCACTGATCAACCTTTAAAGCAAGTCCTGTTTCGCCGTGAGACTTCGGGTCGTCTTCTAAAGTGAAACATTGAACTCAGTCCATATGACATCACTTATCATCCCCGAAGAGCAATCAACGGACAAGCTTTAGCGGATTTCATCGCAGAATTCACAGATAAGGGTAACGGTGAGGAGGAAACGATCGATGATTCCCCAATCCAATGGAAGTTATATGTTGATGGCGCAAGAAATAACTACTGTTCTGGGGCCGGAGTTGTACTTGAGACCCCTGAAGGTCGGTCATTATGCTATGCACTAAGATTGGAATTTCCTTCAACAAACAATGAAGCGGAATACGAAGCTCTTATCGCTGGCTTGAGAATTGCTAAAGAACTAAACATCCGAGCACTACAGATCTTCAGTGATTCTCAGCTTATTGTATGCCAAGTCAAGAAGGAATTCCAAGCGAAAGGGGGAAATCTGCGTGCCTACTTGTTAAAGGCTTGGGAACTCCTGTGTGACTTCGATCATTATACGATAAGCCATATTCCTCGAGAAGAAAACACGAAAGCAGATTCTCTTGCAAAGTACTCTAGCTCAGGCGAAGCTCAATCTCTGGGGTTGACTCCAGTGGAAGTCCTATCGGCTCCAAGCATTGATGAAATGGATATTGATTGGATCATGAGCGTGTCTCAAGAGAGAGAATCATGGATGACTCCAATAACAGAATACCTGATCAATGGCTCTTTACCGAAAAATTCAAAAGAACGACAGAAGCTACTGAGGAAAGCTTCTCGCTATATAGTCCAGGATGGTCAATTATACAAACGGGGATTCTCAATGACGTTACTTCGATGTGTATCTAGGGAAGAGTCCAAAACAATCCTAGGTGAGGTGCATGGGGGAGAATGTGGTGATCATTTAGGTGGTCAAACTTTGGCAAAGAAGATTCTCCGATACGGATATTTTTGGCCAGAAATTAATCGAGATGCAGCAGACTATTCCCGAAAATGTGACAGATGCCAAAGATTCTCCAAAATTCCTAGAGCACCTTCTACTGAACTCACACAGATGGTCAGTCCATGGCCGTTTGCAATATGGGGGATAGACCTTATAGGACCTTTACCAACTGCCAAATCTGGAATCAAATATGCCATTGTTGCTGTAGACTATTTTACTAAATGGGCAGAAGCTGAACCACTGGCTACTATCACCTCTAAAAAGATGATAAGTTTTGTGACTAAAAGTATCATTTGCAGATATGTTGTGCCTCAAAAGATAATCACAGACAATGGTACTCAGTTCGAAAGTGAAGAATTCCAAGATTTTTGCAAATGATTCAAAATCCGAAAAAGCTTCTCAGCAGTAGCTCATCCGCAGGCAAACGGGCAAGTGGAAGCGGTAAACAAAATTATCAAGTCAACCATCAAGAAGCAACTCGAAAGAGCAAAAGGTGGTTGGGTCGATAAGCTACCACTAGCACTATGGGCATACAGAACTACCCACAAAACTGCGACTGGGCATACTCCGTTTTCATTGGCATACAGGTCAGAAGCAATGATTCCGGTAGAAACAGAGGTCCCTTCACATAGAAGAATCCATTTCAATCAAGCGGAGAATGAAAAACTACAACTTGAGGCACTAGATCTCCTTGATGAAAAAAGAGAAGAAGCTGAACTCAGAGTCGCAGCTCATCCGCAAAGGATAGCCAGACATTTCAATTCCAAAGTTCGCCAACGCAGTTTTGAGATTGGAGATCTAGTCCTGAAGAGAATTATGACAGCGACAGGTGTGTTTGGGCCAAATTGGGAAGGACCATATGTCATAGGTCAGAAGCTTCTTGACGGCACATTCAAACTCACTACTGTTGAAGGAGATCAAATTCCAAGGGCTTGGAACAGCAATCACTTGCTTCCATACTTTACTTGATAGCTTTGTTGAAATATTGTAAAAAGAATTATGAATGTATGATTCTTGTAATTGAAAGCAATTGTAAAACCGATACAAGTGAATAATGAAAGACTATAAAGTGGATGTAGGCCCAAATTCTTGGCCGAACCACTATAAATCTTGTGTTCCTTATTATTATTACATGTTTGCTTTATTTTCGATATGAAAAGTACATTAAATGTATGGCTGAAATGTCGATTTAAATTTTTGCAGGCAACGAAAATAAAACTTGCACATTACAAAACCAAGTGATTCTTGTTATCATTCAACAAACAAATTCCAAGTCTCCCGAAATTAAATCCTAGATAAGAAGTGCTTCAATTGAACGGCCAATGATTTCGCCGAAAAACGGGCTCTACCTAATAAATTGAGAAGTTTGAACAAACAAACATCCAATTAAGAAGCTTATACCCGTTCTCGCGAACTGGCCAAGCAATGAAGTACACTTCTTTGGATTAAACAAACTAGTTGTAAGAAAAGGGAGTACGAACTTGAAAAGAAAAATAGAGGATCGCTGAAAAGGTGCAAGCAAGTGGACAAGGAACAACTAAAGCCCTCTTCGGAGGCACAACTCTTCGGAGGCTAAAGACCTCTAACGAGGCATATGCCGCAAAAAAAAAAAAAAGAAAGTTCTCTACTCAACAAAAAAGATTGGAGGAGTCATGACCCTCCAACCATGAGAGAGTAACTTCCAGGCAATCTTCGGAGGCCCATTTCACCAGGAGTTGAAGTGCGACAACCGCTCTTCGGAGTTTCACTTCACCAGAGTTGAAATGTAAAACAAAATAAAAGCCCTCTTCGAAGGCCCATTTCACCAGGAGTTGAAGAGCGACAACCGCTCTTCGGAGTTTCACTTCACCATAGTTGAAATGTAAAACAAAATAAAAGCCCTCTTCGGAGGCCCATTTCACCAGGAGTTGAAGTGCGACAACCGCTCTTCGGAGTTTCACTTCACCAGAGTTGAAATGTAAAACAAAATAAAAGCCCTCTTCGGAGGCCCATTTCACCAGGAGTTGAAGTGCGACAACCGCTCTTCGGAGTTTCACTTCACCAGAGTTGAAATGTAAAACAAAATAAATGCCCTCTTCGGAGGCCCGTTTCAAAGAGACCTCTTCCCAAAGGCATAATAAGACAGAAAGACCTCTTCCTAGAGGCAGAAATGAAAAGACCTCCTCCCGGAGGCACAATCAAGCAGAAAGACCTCTTCGGAGGCACACGTTTCACCAAGATTGAAATAAAACATCCAGGTGTTGAAACGTGAAGAAAAAAGGAAAAAAAATCCTCATCAAAGGCACACTTTAACTTTCAAAAGAAGAATGAATTACATATTCTAGAAAATTCTCTTCCTCAAAAAGAAGTTGAAGTACCTTTCAAATACCCGCTTTACCACATAGAAGATTTCATTCGGTAAAATGTTTATATGCACGAAATAAAAAGTGATATTTTCGAAGGATGAAGCGTAAAAACTTATTTGTGCTCTTTTTTTTTAACGAGATAATATTCCTCCAAATGTGGAATAATTATTCTTTAAAAAATAGAAGTACAAGTTCCTCATAAGATAAAATATTATAATGAGCTTATGGTATAGGGGCAACATGGTATAACTATATTGGTAAGATTACGCTAAAACAACATACCACACGCTCACTACAGTATCATATAAATAAACTTGTACAAAAATGAATAATAAATGCATTCTCAAATTCAAACAAGAGTTTGTACCAATAAAGGATCATTTTATTCAATTATATTGCAGATAGAAGTTTCGAAACAAAGAAAGCGGGGGCCGGTACCCGCACAATCCTCGACCAGTACATGCAAAAAACAAAGAGCTAAAAACTAGAATCTTCATTTCTTCTTGCCACCTTTGGACCCTTTACCGGCCGGATGGTTAGCTTTTCGGGTCGATCTATAGGCATGAGGGAAGAAGGAGAGGGAGGTGCAGCTGGTTCAACTTCCGGTTCTTCTTCGGTAGCAATAATGCTCTTCCCCTTCCTCTTTGATGTTCCGTGCTTCTTTCTTCTCTTTGAAGAAGATTCACTTCCTGGAGTAACAAGTTTAGACAAATTATGTCATCAGAAGGGGTCCGCTCCGGAGATATCTCACCTCCCTCAAGTCCTTCGTCGTTTTGCTCTTGTGAAGCAGCTGGGTCGTCCAAGCCCCGAAGGGCACCTATTATTTCTTCCTGTGATCCCAGATGAGGAGTAGGACCGATTGGGGAAGGCAGAGGAACAGTAACTGGAGGTGGAAAAGGTTGAATGGTGCTCGGTGCTTTCTCTACAAAGGAAAAGATAAAAGTGTCAGTATTTCCCGCAAAAAGAGGAGACAACGGCTCGTCGAGATTCAAGAAATAATCAAGAATCTCGTCAAATCCGTAGATAATTTGCAAGTTGTCCACCTGAGCATTATTAGGGTTACCTGGAGAAGTTGGTGGTATCACATCAATTTCGTAGTCTACAGCTTCAGCACTCTCTTGCGGCTCATCTACATCTTGTGTGATTGCAGCTTCGGTACCAACTTTAGTAGGAATCGGTGTATGAAAACCAGAACCGGTAATGTCAATTTCGGCTGAAGGAGAAGGTTGAATTGGAGCAGTTGAGATGATTTTTCCTGAATATTCTCCCGCTGCTGTTTCGGCCCTTAATTTTGCGAGCTGTTCTATCCCCTTGGCGAGAGCGGCGCGAGCATCATCATCAAGATAATGCTCCTCAAGAGCTGACCCAGCATAGCCAGTGCCTTTACCGCCAAGCATATCGAGTGCAGCCTCCCAAACTTCCGCCAAAGTAATTTCATACTTGGGTCCTAGAAAGGCGAGGCTACCGCGCCCCAAGATGCTATGCAGGTAGAAATCAAATAATGTTGAGCTGATATTGGTCCTCGTTGCCTCGTGAGATTCTTCTGCTGCAATTTTGCCAGCAACGGCCTCATCACGCTCCATTTCAGCTTTAGAAAGTTGAAGCTTAAGCATTTGAATCTCCGCCTCTTGGGAGTTGTTTTTCTTTCGAAGCTCTTCAATATCAGCAACATAGCCCTCACTAATTCTTTTCTGCACCTCAAGCCTGTCTTCGGCATCCCTTTGGCTGGCATGAGCATCTCTCACTTGTTTTAGGAGCACTTCTTCTTTTTGAGAATAGGAAGTAGAGGAAGCAACAAGCTCTTGTTTCAGTTCTTCAACTTTTGCTTCAAGCTCTTCATTGTAAGAAGCAATGCTCCTCATCTCAGTGTCATGTTGCTCAAGAACCTTTTGCCATTCGGCTTTATCATTTTCCATAGTGAGCATGGCCTCTATGTTTGCACGATTAACCCTTTGGAGCTCATCAACGAGTTTTTGCCAGTTTGACATCCTTTCAATATCAAGTTTGACGGCATTGAGTTTTCGTAACATGGCAGACTTGTCAATGGGGACCAAGTCAAGGTCAAACCTTACTCCCTTTAGACACCACTGTGGAAACCGACATTGCAAAGTGGCCGGACCTGGTCCGACTTGGAATTTGGGCCTGCTAATTATTGTTTGGATGTCTGTCCTCCCGAGAGCGGGAGAACCGGAAGGAATCTCAAGCGAGGCAGGGGCAGTAACCTTTTCAGGAGTTGTAAAGGTATGCTTCTCGCCATGTCAGGCTCGCTTGCTCGAATCTTCAACCATATGACTTTTTCCTCTGTCATCATGGGATTTTCTTTTATGGGAATCGTCGCCTCTCTGCGAAGAATCGTGGCGCTCCTCCCTCTCTCTTCTTTCGTAACGCTCTTCTTGAGCCCTCTCCTCCTGAGCCCTCTTCTCTTGAGCCTTTCGGGCGGCTCTTTCTTCGTCAGATTCTCTGTAAGAGGGGAGGTAACGCCTGTAATCATATTGGCTACGCCTCCCGTAGCGCTAGAAATCATCATAGTAGGATCCACTGCGCCCCATCGGAGGATCTGAAATAAAAAAGAGCTAAATCTTAGAATTCTTCAAAGTAAAAAAAGTCAGAAGCATAAAATGTGTCGAAAAAATTCTAAGTGTGTGTGACGTGCAAACTACGCGCGTCAAACTACGAACCGCTCTTTAATTGAGGAGTGGTTGTGGGTGTAATAGTTAGCGTCAACTCTTGAGTCGACGGAGTCTGTTGTAGGATAGAAGTCGCTTCAATTAATGAAGAAGAAACCCCGGTCGTGATAGGATCATCTTTAAAGATCTCTTGCGAGGTGGCAAAGAGGTCGCTCAGCCCTTCGAAAGTATCGTCCCTTCTCTGCTTGGCAAGGCTAGTTTTTCCGGCCTCTTCGCCAGATTTTTGTGACAGCCGGGGAGATCCCTGGGGCTCTTCTTCCTCATTGACCGGGGCAAGTGCGACAGATGGCCCCGCAACATCAACAGAAGTGGAGCACTTCACTAGCGAAGCCTCAGGAGTAGGTCCTTTTGGTATGGATGTGTCTGTAGAAACCAGGGCATCTGATGCTTTAGGTGGGGAGTTTGGAACCCCGCAGGGGTGTGTGGAGCGAGAAGGGTGAAGAAGTCCGAACTGGTGAAGGAATTCATCGTTCAGCAAAAATTTCATATCCTGTTCATCAACCGGTACTGCTGCAAGCCTCTCCAGAGTTGGCTTGTGACTGGGATCTCTACAAGGAGGGGGAAGCGCTGAAATAAAAAAAAAGAGAAATGATGATGAAGTTAACACTTGGCAATTCGAACTTCAAAAGACTCAGAATACAAAGGAGGTAAAGGTAGATGATCTTACTTCCTTCTCTCCACACAGCATAAAACCCCGGGGGGCAACGGACATAGAAAAATTGAGTCAAAAACCCATGAGCGCTGTCAGGAAGACCGATGATCAATTTACGATTTCGAGCACTCCTCACGACAGTAATGGTGGGGTGATCTTTAGTCCTGGTGAAAGAGCATAGGAAGCAAATTTCGTCAAAGCTCGGAAATCGATCAAGCGTCCTCCTAAACAGTACACACAACCCCATTAAAATGGCATAACCATTGGGGTGTAATTGGGATGGGGCGATGGCCAATTGACAAAGAAGTTGTTGGAAAAAGTCATTGAAAGGAGGAACGCCCCCACTCAGGCACTTTTGTCGATTGACCGTTACAAAGCCAGGAGGTGCTATGTCAGCAGTGTGACTTCTCTCGGGAAGAATGGCATCTGATTCAGCAATGCCAAACTGAGCGCACAAATGGCGGAAAACTCTGTACGATAAAGTAGAAGAGGCTCTTTCGGGAGGATTGACCAGAGGAGCAGGAATCACAGTGGCCTCTCTAGTCTGAACCATTGTATCTTCTTCCTGAGAAGTCATTCTACACAAACAACTGGATATTCAAATGTGAAGGTGCACGTTTCCCAGAAGTGTGAAGTGTCGTGCAAAATTAATAAAAATAGCAAGTAAATATAACTGGAGTTAAAATAGTCGACGATTGATCAACTACAAAATTTCAAAACTTGTTAATCTAAAGTTCAAACATAATATTAGTGCAAGCTGGTCGGTTTCAATTGACTATTTCAGTGTTGCTTTAATATTTTACTTGAAATTGATGAGTTGAAAGCACTTCATTCACACAATTTATTTAAATTAATTATCTATTTTTAACTAATCTGTCATTTGATGTGGGCAGTCGATGGAAGTATATTCGTCCCAATTTTCTGTAAATGTTGTATTGGACAGATTGTTAGCTTGCAAGTTAAAGCAACCTGTGAATGAATGCAATAAAGTTCAACAGTTCAAAGTCCATGCAACGGCTCAAAGCACGAACAAAATTCACACAAGTCCTGACTCGCCAACGACTTAATGCCTAGGTCCCATCTACTTGAGTCGGTCAGGGGTTAAGCCCCAAGAAGCAACTCGGTATGGAAAATAGCCTAAGTGCTGAGTCGTTCACGACTTATGGCTTGAATCGTTCACGGTCTAAAGGATAAGTTGTGGTAAGGATCTAAAGGGTTGAGTCGCTCGTACGACCTAAGTCCTAAATCATCAGGAAGTCAACACAACCCAAAAATTAGGTCATGGACAGATGAGATTGCAAGGCCTTCCAAGTCGGTAAATCCAAAAAACCAACTATATCGTGAGAATTTTAAGTCGTCTCCACAACCAGTTAACTCCTTTCTAACCCATTAACCCATTAAGCCGCTAAGAACTTTCTCATCTCCTCCAAACCCACAGACCAGCAAATTCGAGACACTGTAATTCATTATCTTCTCCTCACAACATCGGAAATCACCCAAAAACCAATTCGAATCGCTTCAAGCGTGCGACGAATATGATGCACTACTATGATTCACGAACGATAACAACAATATGATTGATGGCAGTCGCAAATCGATCAAAAACATGGCTCGCAATGGAACACGGCACAAAAGTGAATTGGAGTCAGAAAATTGGGAGTCCAGATTCGTGAGTCAATGGCGATCGTGGATCGAACAGAAAGTGAATTCACTTATGTAATAAAAAGGTAAAGATGAGTTGACGACTGATTAGCTTGGATGCGTCTCTGGAAACTTGAAGGATCGTTAATGGCAGGATCGAATAAAACAGATAAGCAATGAAGTGAGGAGGAAGGACCGACTCAACGGCATATATACGATGCAGCGGGGAAGATGGAAGGACTAACGAGTCATGAGTCTCTTTGAGTCGTTTAAGACTCAGGCACTGGGTCGAAGCACACGACTCATGACTTGAGCGTGTACTTCGAGGGGCAATT
The DNA here is from genome assembly GCA_030765085.1 of Allium cepa. Taxonomy (NCBI): domain Eukaryota; kingdom Viridiplantae; phylum Streptophyta; class Magnoliopsida; order Asparagales; family Amaryllidaceae; genus Allium; species Allium cepa. Next base: position 74,991,491 of record CM060945.1, read on the forward strand.
GTTAACCCCTCTGCTCAAGCGACTCAAGAAAGGCTCACGACTCACAATGATTACCGACTCAACTAATTACCGACCTAACACATGGACCGAATCAACGACCTACCTAGTTACGACTCAACATGTAACGACCTGTAAGATTTTAATAAATTTTATTGTTTTATTTACGTATTTAATTGGTTTTTGGTGAATTTTTAATAAATTAATTTGCAAATAAAAATTTAATATTTGGATTACGTCCAACTAAACATAGCAGATGGTAAATTTTCAATTTTATTTCATCAAAGTTTATTTCTTTGCGAAATTCTGTAAAATTCAAGCTAGCTAATAATTGCTGATAATAAATTTATTTTCAAGCCTGAATATTTTTCTATAGAAAAATTCTAAATCCTTTTCCGAGTAAGAGGTCATCTTTTGTTTTCCAAATTCGGACTTCTATTGCTCCGTGCATCTTAATTCTAATCAAATTTGCTGCATTTCTGGTACCGATTATCGACTTTTGATCGGATGATCGTACCACCGAAATCTGTATACCATTTTGATCGTCTCGTTGGGCTGATCTCCGTAGTATATTCATTTCTGTATTTTAAGGTACGGTATGCGACAGAAACGATAAAACAGCTCGTCATAGCGGTACCACTTGTGATGTCCATTCAGTTTTCAAACGGCTGCAGGGCATTTATTATCGGCTGTTATTTTTATTTTTTTTCACCTTTTCAATGACTGCCTCGTTTCCATCGGTTTGAAATATAAAATTTTATACGTTAGCATTAATTATTTGAACGGTCCATATTTCTTTACTGGTTATAATGCATCTGGCCTTCATTTCGTCCCTTTTATTTTGTATTAACTGAGAACGGACTTGCCACCTCCTCATTTTGCTGCTCCCTTGAGATCTACCCAGTAGCTCTCCATTTCTTCCTCTCCTCCGCATGCTTGGCCGATCCTTCTTCCTCCACATCGCCTGGCTACCGCCTAAGCATCGGCCCTGACCATCCCCTACCACTTCCCGCCCCACGTGCAGCACCACCACCCGAGTTCCACCTGACATCACCAAGCGCCACGTCAGCCCTACCCATATCGACAGCCGCACCCATCAGCCTCTCGGCTTAAAGAAAGCCTCCAGTTGCCGTAGCAACTTGATTTCCTATCCGTGACCTTGCTCCCACTCGTCTAGTAGAGCAGCCGTTCTCGCTTATGGGAGAGAAGATATAGGTGAGTGCATCTTGGTATACATTTGTAGTTATATTCGGTTGTGTTCGTTTGTTTGCTTTGCAATTGTTCCAGCCCTATTGCACCAAGCCTATATTCGACTTTTCTAATATGTCTATAATACACATTTTTTTTGACATAAGATAAGTTATATTAGCCTATAAATATACAAACTGTTTGGATATATTGTTTTATAAAATATTGTATATATTTCAAGGCTATGTTATATTATATACATACTATTATATATTTAATGGTATATACATACTATAAATCTGTTGCTTATATAAGATATATGTATAGATTGTTTTCATACTACATATTGGTTACTACAGACATGGGATTCATCTAGCTTTTATTATATATATATTTTGATAAACTATTTACATTGGGTTTATAGTAAATATTGATTTCAAAATACTATAAGTATATGAGTTATATATTTATATGAGCTGTTTTCCATACGTATATATGTTTTGAATAAATATGGGTTTTAAAATAGAACAAAATAAAGGACAGTATATATAAATACGTACATAAGCAGTGTTGTACAGTTTTGATAAATTGCTATTTAACGTTTGTTCATGTTAGTGTATAAGCTCGTCTGCATGTTTCATTGTATATGCATTGGTTCTCATATAAGTCAGGCTGTGGGTTTATCTACAAGGTTGATATGGGTAGATATGAGTTATGTGTTAGATCTATAAATGTATTTAGTTGAGTGTCACATATAGAGTTATATAGTATATTAGGCTATATATGCATATCAATTCCCGCATGAAGTAGGCTGGGTTAATTTTACATAGGCGAGTCTGCATATTTTGATACCAATCTGAGTAAATTTATTTCGTCCATGCGTGCATATTACATATATTTTGTTTATATATATATATAAAAAAAAAAAAAGTAAAGTATACATGGCTTTATAAGATTTTGTAAAGGATAAGTCTATATTCTACCTTTGGTTTCAGCTATTTATATATATATATTTGTATATGCAAGTTATTAAGTTTTGTACAGTTTTCTTCTACAATTAATATAAAAATATATATATTGGTTTCAATAAGGTATTGACTTTACAATTATATTGATTTATTTATGTGTTGTGATTTGGATAATAATGGGGAAAGATATATATATATATATATATATATATATATATATATATATATATATATATATATATTCAATTTAAAATGCGTTGTATTTTCGAATATGTTTTATTCATGAAATTAGTTATATATAGTTATACACATAAGTTTATTTATACCATCTATCCTTATAAATCCGATTCTGATTCGTTTATCGATCCTATTATCAGCTGTATCCGTCGTGCATGTTTCTTCATCGAATCGTATCCATCTAGCGTTGATTTGGAATCCGTAGCTTATTTCTTCGTCAAACCTATCTAGCCTCGAAAGGTGAGTAATCACTCACGATTAACTTTCTTTATTTATTAAATTTGATTTCAATTGAAACGACAATTGAAATATGCTGCTGTTAGTTGTTTATACTGTTATGACTGCTATTATCTGTACCCGTTCACCTATGACACCTGACACCATTATCGGTTAATTATTTATGTGATAATAATACGGGTTGATTGAATATTGATTAATTGATTGATTGATTGATTGATTGTTGTTTGAATTGGATGTTAACTATTATTGTTAGTAATAACTAGTTTGCTAGTTAAATTTGGGTAGTATAGTTTACAAAGTAAAACGGATTATTTATGACGGACCTTGATTTATTAAAAACCTGACCCCGCCATATGTAAATTTGATTAGTTAAATTTGACCCATTAATTATCGTAGAAATTGATAAATTATAATTTAAATCTTTGAACGTAGTTTAGATTAATTGTTGTAGTTTAAACTAAAATATAAAAAGGAACGACAAGTGAAAAACTGTAATGTAATAATCTTTAATCTACATGAAATGATAGTGTAGATTCTAGAAATAATTATACAAATAATAATGCAAATAAATACGATTATTTCGGAGTTATTGATTTACTTATTGAATTGTTATTGACCGTTGTTATTACTTGTTTATTTACTTTGACACTATCCCTGTCATCACACTGCAATTCCCTTTTGTTATGGTTGTTTTGAATTGAAATGGGTTTAAATGATAGACCCAAGCGGGTTTTATTTAATTTAAATTTGGGATTTCGGGTGGAATGCTATCCACCCGTATATATTTAGTGTATGGATTGAAATGATAATATTCGTAACATTTGACCATATGATAAGAAAATATGGTTTTATTTATGTGTAAATTCTTAAATACATGTATAAAAGGGAAATTGATAAACATAGAGTTAATTATATCTAGTTTAATCAAGATGTGATTAAATACATAAATTATGATAAATATTTATGAAATTTCATTTCGGAAAATTTTGCAATAATATTGAACAATTAGGATTGGGAAATAAAGTTGGGTTATTTTGAAATGGTATTTAGATAAGGATTTATTTATCTAAATCAAATTGAAATTTATCGAATGAGATATTTCACGTTTAATAAAATTTAAGAAATTTGGGTAAGGTGTAATTCATGATCACTAAAATGATATTGAATCGAATAAGGGAGGGTTCAAGGCTAGATAATAACGATGTAAAATCGAGAATCTATATGAAACTGTTAAATTTAAATTGTTATATATAAGCTATGAACCATAGTGTAATTAAATGGTGTAGAGGTTCAGTATGTATTTGGAACCAAGATAGTTGAATTGGTTATGTAGATAACTAACCGAACTTAGTGAAATTTTAGTTTGAACTAGATTGGAAATTTTATTTAGAAAACTAGATTGGGAAATTTTTAGTTGAAATGTTGAATACTTAAAATATGGAAACATATCGAAATAAACGGGGAAATTGGGATATCAAATCCAAATTTGGGAATTATAGATTTAAGTGGTTAATTTAGGAAGATTTATACTAATAAAAGGAGATTGGATTTAATTTAAATGGGAAGGTCGGGTTGATGTGAAACGATTTGTTAAGTTAAGGAAATTGAAAGTACTTTACTGTATACATTATTAAAATATATAAATACTATCTTGGGAAATATGATTATTTAAAGCGAATTTGATATTTGGGTTTGAGGTATAAATTAAGTAAACGACCACGGTGTAATAGTGTATAATTCCACCCTGTAGATAGTTCTATGGACCCTTAGAGGATGGACATCCCAAACATCCTTTAAGTTATATTGTATTTCAGTTGATATTTCATTTGAGTTGAATTTATTGATATAAGAATGTTAATCCTGACTCGAGTGTTTTGTGTTTTGCTTTACGCTCGGGTCAGACCGAGTAATCCAGCATTCGAGACTCACCTTCGGAGATTGGAGCTTCATTTGGAGATCCAACTATCGTTTCAGCTTTCAGTTTTCTAGTTGACTGGTTCAGAGAAGGCATCGGCTCGTACTGAAGACCTTTCTGTATTCCAGAGAATTCTGATGTAGTTTATTTTAAACTCTGATGTATATAGTAGCTTCATGAACTACTATTTTTCTATTCCGCTGCATTATATTACTCTGTGTCTGTGATCTGTGTTTGATTTATTTACTGTATATTTTAAGTTTTGCTAAATAAAATTAACAATTCGGTATCTTGAATTTTTCAAGTCGGACATGTATGGTTTTAGTGTCGATTTGAATGGTTCAAAATAGCGGGTCGCAACAGTTGGTATCAGAGCTTTGGCTCTAGGCAAAACTTAACATATATGGTAAATTTATTTACAGAATCACTTTCGCGCGAGTTGAATCTCTTCCTTTTTGACTCGACCTTCTTTGAATTTTGGAATGCCCCTCGATTCCGAAATTCATTCTTGTCTCCCTCTATTTATGTTCTTTTGATTCTGGAGTATCCAATGACTCCACTGAATGTTCTATAAAACGGATGAACTCCGTACAATTGGATTAATTCACCGAAGATCGTTGTATCCTCGGTTTACGATGCTGATATATCTTGATATGCCGAATTCTATATTTGGCAAACGAATATCTATTTGTTTTAGAATTCCGCATCGAGCATATCCCTGAAGTCACGGTTGACCCGGTGAAGGTCGCCCGCGATTTATAGAAAGATATCCATCTTCTATTTTGTATTTTGATTTTCTCAACTTTGTTGAGTCTATCTTCGTATCAGGATTCTATTGATTAGAGTTCCTCTAATTTAAATTTCCATCTTTGTTTGAAATCCATTTTTAATTTATCCTTTGAAAAATCGGGTATGTTGTATTTTGAAATTGCTTTATATATCAAAATTTTATCCCGTATATAAAAGAAATTGTTTTCAATAAGGATTATATACCTATATGTATAAAGGTTTTGAAGGGATTTAAAAATTTGAAAATTATAAGAGGTTTATTATATAAAAATGATTTATAACTGTAAAAGTTAAATTTGAAATTCGAGAATTGGATTCCGGTATTTTGAAATTGGTTTTAAGATTTTGGAAAAAAAAAAAAAATATATATAAATAATACGATTTGAAAGTATTTTTCCGAATAAGAAATGTTTCAAATAAGTTCAAATGAATTCCAATAATTTTGAAGAAATTTCAAAGAAGTTTTCAAGAAAATAGAAGTCCAGAACTCACTTATGTCGCTGGAGAATAATTTCGGTGATGAGTGCACGCATCATCGACATTGATTTTCGAGTTTCTGAGTGGGGGAGAGGCCACTTTAATAGCTTCGCTATGCGAGTGATCTTGTAAAACCGTTTTGATTTCAAATTCCGAAGTAATTTGATATTTTCGAAAGATATATGTATATATTTGGAATAAAATATGCCGGTGTTCGATCCTCGAGTTTTGATTTGACTTAGAATAACTCAAATTTATAGAAATTTGATTTCCAACTCTTGGATTTGAAATTGATTTTCACCGACTATTTAGAAGGTTCGAGCACTTCCGAATCAAGGCTTAAAACTAAGAAATTTCGAAAAGTATAAAATATTTGATAAAGCATATAAGTTTAGTTTGTATATTTAAGTTTGAAGCCTTTTGTTAAATAAGAGAATATGAATATTTTGAATTATACTAATATGGAATTTAGTTTTGAAATGCTTGAAAAAAAATTTAGTTTGAATAATGGTTTTCAGAGAGGAAAAAAAAAAATTGGATATTTCAAATAGAAATAGATATAATTTGGAAACCGTTTTTGAGTATAATTGATTTTGAGAAAATATTTGGTTTTGAAATTAAATTGAAAAAAAAAAAAAAAAAAAAAAAAAAAAACCAGTACTTATATGGTGATGTTGGAAATAAATTAGTTTGACTTGAATCAGTTTAATTGGGAAACTGGGATTATTTTATAAGCCTATTATTTTGGGACTTTGAAATTTGGATATTTAAATTGGAAGAAAATTTGGTGAAATTATATATATGATTTTGAAACTGAAGTGATATTGAATGATTTGAAACTGAGAACCTTATATAATTAAGCACTTGATTTGGGAGTGGTCGGACTTATAGAAAATGGATTTGTATAAGTATGAAAGTGATTTGAAATCTATTGATTTGAAAGGTACTCAATTTGGAAAGAGATTTTATATAATCAAAGTCTATATAAGTACGTTTTGATATACTATTGATTTGGAAAGTATTCGATTTGGAAAAATGGAATCCTATATATATGGACTTTATATAAGTACAAAATTTGAAAGTGATTTGAAAAGGTACTATATGATATATATATATATATATATATATATATTCCAAGTAAAGATATGGAAAGTGCCTTCTGCTTGATATCCGCTTTGTGGCCACAGCGTGGATTCATTCTATCGATATTATTCTCTCTGATTTTTGGTTTTCCGGATGTAATACTCGAGTGTTCCCACCGTGGCGTATCCCACGGTTTCTTTTTCTCTCGTGAATGCACAGCGAAATTGCCTGGCTGAGTCTTGCCTGGGGGTACGGATTGTTTCCTGGGGGAACCAGGCGTAACCATTGTGTATCCTGCAATCTGTGTAGGTCGCGAATAGTAGCGCAAGTGCCTGGCTGAGTCTTGCCTGGGGGTACGGATTGTTTCCTGGGGGAACCAGGCGTAACCATTGTGTATCCTGCACCCTACTAGTCATCATGGCGTAACTCGCAGGGCTGTGAAAGCTTACGGATATGGATTGTTTCCTGGGGGAACCAGGCGTAACCATTGTGTATCTGCGAACCATGATCGGACAAAGGTTTTTGGTTTGATTGGATCGTACTTTCCATATCTATTTTTAAAGGTTTTTCAAGTATTTTCACTGGGTGTTGAAACAAGTCTACTTAGTACTTGAAGAATTCTAGCTTTGCGCCTGATCAACGCATGGCCAGAGTCTGCAAGAACGAGGATAAACTTGTTGAAACATCGAGTTATAAAAGTATTTTCGAAAGGATAATTTATTCCGATATTACAGTATTTATTATGAAAATATAATTATAAAAGTACTTAATATAGAAGTATTTTCCCGACAAAGAAATTTTGTATTAATCTTTGGAATTTAAATTCCTTTGGTGAATTAACAAATTCGTGCCCGATCCCTTCTTTTGAATCTACCTTATCTGCTCAGCTTATTTATTCACCTTGATTCTGTTTACAAATCTACCTTCCTTCCTTGTTGGATTTATCCTTTAAATATTGGCTAATGATATACTACATTGTTAAATAAATAAAAAAAAATAAAATTAGTGTTATAAATATTTTGAAGATATTAATTTAATAAAACATCTTTGAAGAAAACAATTAATTTGAAAACAATTATTAATTTAAAGTAAATGATTTATCATTGATTTATTAATAATATTTGAAAAATATCTTAAGATAAAATTTATAAAATTATGAATTATGGATTTAATGTTTCAATAGTCTTTGTAAATATAAATAATAATGGAACAATTGTTTCAAAAAGGGGGTTTGAAAAGTATTGAATATTTCAAGTAAAATTTATAAAGTTTTAATTAAATTATCTACCCTTCACTTTCAGTTTACTTTATTCCTGGTTGTTCTATTCTCCTACCTCCTTCCTTTTCGGGGACGAAAAGTTTTGAGTGGGGGAGAGTGTAACGACCTGTAAGATTTTAATAAATTTTATTGTTTTATTTACGTATTTAATTGGTTTTTGGTGAATTTTTAATAAATTAATTTGCAAATAAAAATTTAATATTTGGATTACGTCCAACTAAACATAGCAGATGGTAAATTTTCAATTTTATTTCATCAAAGTTTATTTCTTTGCGAAATTCTGTAAAATTCAAGCTAGCTAATAATTGCTGATAATAAATTTATTTTCAAGCCTGAATATTTTTCTATAGAAAAATTCTAAATCCTTTTCCGAGTAAGAGGTCATCTTTTGTTTTCCAAATTCGGACTTCTATTGCTCCGTGCATCTTAATTCTAATCAAATTTGCTGCATTTCTGGTACCGATTATCGACTTTTGATCGGATGATCGTACCACCGAAATCTGTATACCATTTTGATCGTCTCGTTGGGCTGATCTCCGTAGTATATTCATTTCTGTATTTTAAGGTACGGTATGCGACAGAAACGATAAAACAGCTCGTCATAGCGGTACCACTTGTGATGTCCATTCAGTTTTCAAACGGCTGCAGGGCATTTATTATCGGCTGTTATTTTTATTTTTTTTCACCTTTTCAATGACTGCCTCGTTTCCATCGGTTTGAAATATAAAATTTTATACGTTAGCATTAATTATTTGAACGGTCCATATTTCTTTACTGGTTATAATGCATCTGGCCTTCATTTCGTCCCTTTTATTTTGTATTAACTGAGAACGGACTTGCCACCTCCTCATTTTGCTGCTCCCTTGAGATCTACCCAGTAGCTCTCCATTTCTTCCTCTCCTCCGCATGCTTGGCCGATCCTTCTTCCTCCACATCGCCTGGCTACCGCCTAAGCATCGGCCCTGACCATCCCCTACCACTTCCCGCCCCACGTGCAGCACCACCACCCGAGTTCCACCTGACATCACCAAGCGCCACGTCAGCCCTACCCATATCGACAGCCGCACCCATCAGCCTCTCGGCTTAAAGAAAGCCTCCAGTTGCCGTAGCAACTTGATTTCCTATCCGTGACCTTGCTCCCACTCGTCTAGTAGAGCAGCCGTTCTCGCTTATGGGAGAGAAGATATAGGTGAGTGCATCTTGGTATACATTTGTAGTTATATTCGGTTGTGTTCGTTTGTTTGCTTTGCAATTGTTCCAGCCCTATTGCACCAAGCCTATATTCGACTTTTCTAATATGTCTATAATACACATTTTTTTTGACATAAGATAAGTTATATTAGCCTATAAATATACAAACTGTTTGGATATATTGTTTTATAAAATATTGTATATATTTCAAGGCTATGTTATATTATATACATACTATTATATATTTAATGGTATATACATACTATAAATCTGTTGCTTATATAAGATATATGTATAGATTGTTTTCATACTACATATTGGTTACTACAGACATGGGATTCATCTAGCTTTTATTATATATATATTTTGATAAACTATTTACATTGGGTTTATAGTAAATATTGATTTCAAAATACTATAAGTATATGAGTTATATATTTATATGAGCTGTTTTCCATACGTATATATGTTTTGAATAAATATGGGTTTTAAAATAGAACAAAATAAAGGACAGTATATATAAATACGTACATAAGCAGTGTTGTACAGTTTTGATAAATTGCTATTTAACGTTTGTTCATGTTAGTGTATAAGCTCGTCTGCATGTTTCATTGTATATGCATTGGTTCTCATATAAGTCAGGCTGTGGGTTTATCTACAAGGTTGATATGGGTAGATATGAGTTATGTGTTAGATCTATAAATGTATTTAGTTGAGTGTCACATATAGAGTTATATAGTATATTAGGCTATATATGCATATCAATTCCCGCATGAAGTAGGCTGGGTTAATTTTACATAGGCGAGTCTGCATATTTTGATACCAATCTGAGTAAATTTATTTCGTCCATGCGTGCATATTACATATATTTTGTTTATATATATATATAAAAAAAAAAAAAGTAAAGTATACATGGCTTTATAAGATTTTGTAAAGGATAAGTCTATATTCTACCTTTGGTTTCAGCTATTTATATATATATATTTGTATATGCAAGTTATTAAGTTTTGTACAGTTTTCTTCTACAATTAATATAAAAATATATATATTGGTTTCAATAAGGTATTGACTTTACAATTATATTGATTTATTTATGTGTTGTGATTTGGATAATAATGGGGAAAGATATATATATATATATATATATATATATATATATATATATATATATATATATATATATATATATTCAATTTAAAATGCGTTGTATTTTCGAATATGTTTTATTCATGAAATTAGTTATATATAGTTATACACATAAGTTTATTTATACCATCTATCCTTATAAATCCGATTCTGATTCGTTTATCGATCCTATTATCAGCTGTATCCGTCGTGCATGTTTCTTCATCGAATCGTATCCATCTAGCGTTGATTTGGAATCCGTAGCTTATTTCTTCGTCAAACCTATCTAGCCTCGAAAGGTGAGTAATCACTCACGATTAACTTTCTTTATTTATTAAATTTGATTTCAATTGAAACGACAATTGAAATATGCTGCTGTTAGTTGTTTATACTGTTATGACTGCTATTATCTGTACCCGTTCACCTATGACACCTGACACCATTATCGGTTAATTATTTATGTGATAATAATACGGGTTGATTGAATATTGATTAATTGATTGATTGATTGATTGATTGTTGTTTGAATTGGATGTTAACTATTATTGTTAGTAATAACTAGTTTGCTAGTTAAATTTGGGTAGTATAGTTTACAAAGTAAAACGGATTATTTATGACGGACCTTGATTTATTAAAAACCTGACCCCGCCATATGTAAATTTGATTAGTTAAATTTGACCCATTAATTATCGTAGAAATTGATAAATTATAATTTAAATCTTTGAACGTAGTTTAGATTAATTGTTGTAGTTTAAACTAAAATATAAAAAGGAACGACAAGTGAAAAACTGTAATGTAATAATCTTTAATCTACATGAAATGATAGTGTAGATTCTAGAAATAATTATACAAATAATAATGCAAATAAATACGATTATTTCGGAGTTATTGATTTACTTATTGAATTGTTATTGACCGTTGTTATTACTTGTTTATTTACTTTGACACTATCCCTGTCATCACACTGCAATTCCCTTTTGTTATGGTTGTTTTGAATTGAAATGGGTTTAAATGATAGACCCAAGCGGGTTTTATTTAATTTAAATTTGGGATTTCGGGTGGAATGCTATCCACCCGTATATATTTAGTGTATGGATTGAAATGATAATATTCGTAACATTTGACCATATGATAAGAAAATATGGTTTTATTTATGTGTAAATTCTTAAATACATGTATAAAAGGGAAATTGATAAACATAGAGTTAATTATATCTAGTTTAATCAAGATGTGATTAAATACATAAATTATGATAAATATTTATGAAATTTCATTTCGGAAAATTTTGCAATAATATTGAACAATTAGGATTGGGAAATAAAGTTGGGTTATTTTGAAATGGTATTTAGATAAGGATTTATTTATCTAAATCAAATTGAAATTTATCGAATGAGATATTTCACGTTTAATAAAATTTAAGAAATTTGGGTAAGGTGTAATTCATGATCACTAAAATGATATTGAATCGAATAAGGGAGGGTTCAAGGCTAGATAATAACGATGTAAAATCGAGAATCTATATGAAACTGTTAAATTTAAATTGTTATATATAAGCTATGAACCATAGTGTAATTAAATGGTGTAGAGGTTCAGTATGTATTTGGAACCAAGATAGTTGAATTGGTTATGTAGATAACTAACCGAACTTAGTGAAATTTTAGTTTGAACTAGATTGGAAATTTTATTTAGAAAACTAGATTGGGAAATTTTTAGTTGAAATGTTGAATACTTAAAATATGGAAACATATCGAAATAAACGGGGAAATTGGGATATCAAATCCAAATTTGGGAATTATAGATTTAAGTGGTTAATTTAGGAAGATTTATACTAATAAAAGGAGATTGGATTTAATTTAAATGGGAAGGTCGGGTTGATGTGAAACGATTTGTTAAGTTAAGGAAATTGAAAGTACTTTACTGTATACATTATTAAAATATATAAATACTATCTTGGGAAATATGATTATTTAAAGCGAATTTGATATTTGGGTTTGAGGTATAAATTAAGTAAACGACCACGGTGTAATAGTGTATAATTCCACCCTGTAGATAGTTCTATGGACCCTTAGAGGATGGACATCCCAAACATCCTTTAAGTTATATTGTATTTCAGTTGATATTTCATTTGAGTTGAATTTATTGATATAAGAATGTTAATCCTGACTCGAGTGTTTTGTGTTTTGCTTTACGCTCGGGTCAGACCGAGTAATCCAGCATTCGAGACTCACCTTCGGAGATTGGAGCTTCATTTGGAGATCCAACTATCGTTTCAGCTTTCAGTTTTCTAGTTGACTGGTTCAGAGAAGGCATCGGCTCGTACTGAAGACCTTTCTGTATTCCAGAGAATTCTGATGTAGTTTATTTTAAACTCTGATGTATATAGTAGCTTCATGAACTACTATTTTTCTATTCCGCTGCATTATATTACTCTGTGTCTGTGATCTGTGTTTGATTTATTTACTGTATATTTTAAGTTTTGCTAAATAAAATTAACAATTCGGTATCTTGAATTTTTCAAGTCGGACATGTATGGTTTTAGTGTCGATTTGAATGGTTCAAAATAGCGGGTCGTTACACAACAGGCTAACGACTTAGTAACCTTAGCGGCTTAAGAGAATAGCCCGACTCAACAGCCTTAAGGAGTTACCGACTCAACGGCCTTGAAGGGTTAACAGCCGACTTAACGACTCAAGAGGGACATCGACTCACCAGGTCATAACCTTAATGCCTTAAAGGTGTCGGCCGACTCAAGGTACTTCACGACTGAAGGTACTTCGCGACTCAAGGTACTTCACGACTCAGCAAGTTACCGACTCAACAATTGAGGAGTTGCACGAGTTAAAGAATTGTGCTTACGACCTGCCTTGAATCATCAGCGACTCAAGCAAGCGAAGAAGAAGCTACGACCAGTTAACTCGTGCGCGACCACACCTCACAACTTACGACTTAAGAAAGTCCACGAACTAAAGGAGTGACAAATCAAAGCGCTAAAAGGAAGAGTCAACAACACTTAAGTCACTGCTGACTTATAACTGCAGATAAGTCGTTCACGACCTAAGACTTACGACTTATGATGAATCATGTACGACTCATGCTAGCATAAAGGAAGTCGCATTTGGTTAACTTAGGAACGAATTAGAACTTGTATCATTCATTAAAATGGGTGCATAACTTTGGACCAAGCCATGAGCTAAACCCAGTAGGTCGGTCGCTACCTACCATGAGTCATCTACGAGTTACGACTTATAATGAGTTGTGTACGAGTTACGACCTAACTCCGAGAAATGTCTATAAATACGACCCTAGCTCCAACTAGAAAGGGACTTTTAGCTCATTCTTTCCAAGCACCGATACTCTGCTGCATTCAAAACCGACTCGATACCCAAAACTTTCAAGACACATAGAACGCTATCAACAACTTCAAGAAGAAATCTCATGCATCCGACATGGATTTGAGGACCTTCACTTACATTGAATTTTAAGCTACTCATTCAAAGTGTTTAGCAGTTCAAAGTGTATTGTACTTGGGAAGAATTGTATCAACTATTAACGAATTCGTCAATAAAGATATTCAGAGTGGACGTAGGCAAACTATTGAGCCGAACCACTATAAAATTGTTGTTATTCACTGCTTTTTATTGTGGTTTTATGCTTATACTCTGTTCCCGAATCATCGGATGGTGCTTTCACAACTACACTTTACACATCGGGTTGTTAGCGTTCAAATTTTAGCATTAACACCTATGATAGGCTTTTAGGAGAACACATGAATCATCAGCAGCCTACTCCCCAGATGCAGCATCTCAGGTAAGCATTTCAAGCAGCATGACTAACTCGGAGAAATGACGACTACTTCTACTGGTTGGCAACCACAGCAATGTGATATCCAGGTCTCAACAGTGCATCTCTCGATTCTAGGTATTGGATCATCGATCATGGCAGTAGGCATAGAGCTTCTCGTAGCACTTCAGATAAGAACGAAGATGAATTCATGCGTAGAAAGGCATGCTATTAAAATCCAAATTCGAATGGCGGCAGCAAGCATCAACATTCAACTCCTGGATGATGTGCACAAAGACGTCGAAACTAGGACGCTTTGAGGTTGTCTAAATAATCTCCAAAGCAAGTACAGTTTGTTGTTGCTAAAGAAATAATACGTGACCAAGCATAGGTGATGACATGGATTATCCTCCTTTTTTAGTTATTCTTCCTACGGTCAAGAACGTATTGGGATTGTCCATTCATAGTTGCTCAGATGGAATTCAAACAGTGCACTACAATTAATTTCTGAAATATGTTCTCAATTTCTGATGCTCCATTTTCCTGCATAGTGACATGGAGTCTATACAAACATATCAATGTGCAAAAGTATGCATATCAGATATGCACATTAACAAAACTATTGTTGCAGCAGTTTTTTGATGTATACTAATGTCAACGGATCATTTGCTATTAAAAGATAGAAATATATAATAGTATTCACCATCTGATCCTATTCATACCACACAAACAATGCGTTTGTGAACTGAAGTATCATTAAATGCTCGAAGAAGGAAAAAAAATAAACTTTGTATCATTATATGTTACATATTAGTATATCAGGATGTTGCTCTAAGCGAAGGAAAAAAAGCCATGATTTATTTGTTATAGTTTTCTTATCATTCTATTATTAGGACTATCAAACATCAGGTCAATTTTTTTGTTTTATTCCAGAGCAACTGATAAAACAGAATCTTTAACCAAAATCTCAATACTTAATACAGAAACTAAAAATGTGATGCATACAGATCATTTCAATGTTTTGATGTTTAAATAACTCATCTTTTGAATACCACTTATTAGTCTATATTTACTTGGGTTGTAGTAGTTTTCTAGTGCATAAGGTACATGAATTTGCACCTAATGCATTAACTTACCTACTGAGCTAAAATCCATTGGCATTCTAACATGGATAAAGATGACAGTATATTTAAACATATAATGGGTATCAGAATGTGTACAACGTAATATCTAAACTGACTTAGCCGAGGTTCACGTAGCATAGTCTTTCAACTTTTGATTTGATAAAACTTAAGGAACTGGTAAACAGTAATATTATACCACTTTAAACTTCAAAAATAATGAGCAGAAAAATAGTCTCCATCGATTATCTCATACCAGATACATAGTTTCTAGACTTCAAAGTAGGCTAAAATACATAATTTGATTTTCTTTTGTATTAATGGAGCTTTGCACATAGATATAGTTGGAATTGTAACTTGGAAAATGAAATCAGTGGCGTTTAATCCCTTGACCTATTGATGAAAAGTTCTTTTCGTTCCAGTTCTAGTTCCATTTCATGAAGGCTTCATAACTGAATTACTAGCTAATGTAAAGAACTGGACATAACAAACTATCGAACTTGACGTATTGGCATACCAAGGGTATTCATAGGAGGATGACGATTTTCATATCCACATGGATGAATAAACTTGCTTGTTGGTCCATATTTGCATGTACCTGTCATCAAATAGAACTGCAGAAATAATTAAACCAATAACTTTACAGACAACCAAGCATGAAAATGACCTACACTATATTTTGGTTCAAATATTTGAATTTAAAGTTACTTTGTCGGACTAATAGCATTTCATTACAGAAGCAACTATTTTTGTAAACAAAAAATAACTATTTTCACTGTTACACCACAAATTTAATTATTTTTCGCTTGAGCAGCATTAAATCATATGTAAAAATACAATAACTACCAGGTCACGCTTTGTTGGTGAATTTGGTGCAATAATCGTTGATAATTTGATAGCAAAAATTCAATTTGCAGTTGAATAAAGGACTGCACTGTAAACACTAAATGAAAAATGAATCATCATCATACCATATCATATAAAAAACCAAAAGCAACCACAACCATAGCCAAAACAAAACCAAACACCGCAACACCACTTCCTCCGAACCTAAAACTGGCAAGAACCATATCAGGCTTAACATACTCTTCCCCCATTTAACCAAACCCATTATTGATTAACCCTACCATACAAAGACATATCATCTTCTTCGTTTCCTAGAGGTTGTAGACATAACTTGCAATATATAAATAGTAGTAACAAAAAATAATTAATCTCAAATGTTGAATCTAAAGATTAGAAAATTACCTCAAATCGGGCTTCTAAAGAGAATCAATCGATAATTTTGAAGCGAATGGCGTTCCTAGTTATTGAGTGAATTCATAATTGGATTCATTTTCTTTTTTATTCCAAGGATGGATTCAAGGTGTTAGGGCTAGAGCAAACTAGATGTTGCAGGCGAAACTAGAGTACGAACGAGATTTCACGGGAGATTTCATATATATTTGGGGTTTTAATTAGTTTTAAAATAATTTTAGGGAAGATTGGTAGTCGATTGTTCTCTTTCTCTATGCAGGAGAGAAGAAATTATAGCGGCCAGGTAACCGTGTAATGAAACGAATCTAAAAATAAAGCGGGTCACTTTAAACAGCGTTTCAGATTCCAAAATTTACTTCACTAAATACTTTTATCAGCATTGACAATGAAAACACTGTCCAGTGTTGCAGTGAAAAGCGTATTTTCTTGTAGTGGTTGGATTCAAATTTTATTCCGGACAACATGAAATTGATTTAGTTGAATTTGGAGATTTTTGAGTTTTGCGCTTCTGTTTGGATTTTTATGGGCTAAAATCAAAGGTGAGTGTTTTAACCCACTCACAACTTCTAGGATTTCTTATGTTTGTTAAATTGTTTTATGATGTGTTTAGAAATTTATTTATAGCTGTTGGCGTATATTTCATCATTATCTCAGTAAATTTGCATTCATATAATTTACTTGTTATTTAATTCATTATTGCATTTAAACTGCCAGTTAAAATTTTATTAATTATTCATTGCATATAAACTGTTAGTTTAAATTTGTTGTTCATTTATTTATTGCATTTAGAATTGCCAATTAAACAGTTATTTAATGCATATTAGAAAAATAAACCGTTAGTAATTAACTGTTATTTACCTATGCAATTGTTTGAATTGGATGATAAATTGATCAATGTTGATGATTGATATGATTGATGAATGGATGTTGTATTTATATTGTATAAACTGCAAGTTATTATGCATTTACATTTCATTCGGGATTGTGGTTTGAAATGATATACAACCGCATTTTTATTTTAAATTACGTATCGAAATGATAAATATCCGTATCACTTGACCACAGGATAGAAAATTATATACAGGCACCGCGGTATATATATAAAAATTTCTTTTGAATGATTTTCTATGGTTTTGAAAAGGATACGGTTTAATAAATATTAAATTTTGATATATATATATATATATATATAGTAAAAATTCTTGAATTTAGCTATGTATAAATTTGTTTCGAATTTTAAAATAAACTAAATAATGAAGTTGATTTGTTTTATATAATATGGTTAAGTATCTATTTAAATTTCTATTGTATATAGAGTTTATAATATCTCAAATTAAAGTAAGGTTGATGATAAATGTGAATATGATTGAATTAAAGTATTTAAGAATTAGCCTCAAAAATTTGTTTTCAAGTATAAATAATTAAGATTTAAAGGGTATGATTTAATAACTTGATTTTGATTAGAGGATTTAAATGAATATTAAATTGCTTGAAAGAATATTATCAAGTTAATTTAATTAAAAGAATATCTTGTTATTGAAGTTTAAGGGTTTTGCTTAAATAATATTTGTTGTATTAAGTAAACATTTCAAAATTTAAATAATAAGAATTGGATTTGGTATATATTAAATTATCAAAGAATCCATTCCGAAATTGTGGAATATTTAAAGATTTAAATAATATGAACTACAAAAATTTAAGTTTTTAAATATGGGATATTCAAGCTTTGGATTTTATTGGAATTAAAATGGTTTATTTGGAGATTGAAATTGGTATTGGGAATTTATTTGTGAAATTTAAAGAAGTATTAAAAGTTATGTTTCAAAGCTATGGTTTCAAAGTATATAGATTTGTAAACGGTATGATTTTGGATAAAGGATATTTTTGAAATAAAATGATATCATATTGATTTAGGTTTTAAAAAGAAATGATATGGCATTCATATGGTTTGAAATGGATATTATATTATGGTTTTAAACGAATAAATTATTTTGAAAAGACCGCGGTGTTATAATAACGATTGGTTATTGAAGAGACCAGGATCGGAAGTTGTCATACTCTCTGCCAACTCTGAAAACAACTTTACAACCGTGTACGCGGTGGAGATTCCAGAATGAAGTAGGTTGGTGGCGGGGTTTCTTTTGAGGTGAATACGTGGACCCGACTCCCATGAGTTGGCATAAGGTGGCTAAAACAGGAGCGATTCTCGGGCCAATGAGGTCATTCCTCTGATCGAACGCACTCCTTCGATATTATACTCTATCTTTTGGACTGATTCGGTGACCACTTTTGATTTTTGATTTGGGGGTGTTTTCGAGGTGGGCGGTAGTAACTGCTACGCGTTTCCACCAGCCCAGATAGCAATTGGTATATCTACACTGGCATTGCCTAGTTGTGCCGTGTCACCTACCATACCGAGCCTTGTACGAGTTTGGATTTCTCCTGTAGCCCGTGTGGTATCCTCTGGTGGCTTCCCGATCAGGAGGGACCATGATATTGGATGGACTACTGGGACTATTACGTGTTAAGGTGGAAAATGTAAAGCCTTAATGCTATTTAAAAGTATGTTTATTTTACTATAGACACTATTATAATAGCGAAGTATTACTACATAGTAAATAGTTTAACGGATCCTTAGGAGATGTGAATCCCGAGCATCATTTAAGTTACTGCACTCATATTTATTTCTGCTGATTTAACTCACATAAGATCTTTTAGTTCTGACTCGAGTGTTTTGTCTTTTCAATTCGCTCGTGTGACGACCGCCCATGACTCCCGCAGCAAAACAAGGAAATAGTGCGCTGAAAGTGTGCCAGACAGCCATGGACGATAGTCATGGTAGGGATAAAACAGTAGGCTCTATCGTATAACTCACAGCGCATGGATAAAATACAATAGAGAAATATATATAGTGAAGCTCCACAGAACAGAATGTCATCATATAAGCTTCATAGTAGTTAGTTACAAACATCTAAACCACCAATGCATCGAGTCTCACTACATAACACTTAGAGAATCATACAGGCAGTGGAACATCCAGTACATATAGTAAGAAAACAATATGTAAATCCTCCAGCTCGTCTTCGTCATCAACAGCGTCAGTCTCTAAGAACAGCACCTGTTACCTACAACCTAGTCTGCCCATCCCCAAATTGGATGAACAGCACAAGGTGATAAGAGTTGAATATAAAACCTTGAGTCAGACTACAGTCTTAGTGAGCGGTAAATTAACTAACAACATACCAAAGGAGAATAAAGGAAAAAGGAATAGGAATCCAACCCTCCCACTCCACCTCTTTCTACAGTGATAGCCCCCAGACACACTAAGCAGAAACAAGCATAATAAAACAGACAATTAGAGTAAAGCAATTATCACTCGGGTCAAGGTCGGTGTTTTCAAAGTACAAATCCCCAAGGCCTAAACCAAGATCAGATAAGCACCCAGTAAACATCGCTCTTAAGCCCGAATGATGATACAACCAAACATTCATGACTCTGGCTATCACTATTATCATTGCTTCGATATCATCGTTAATTGAATGACCGACTCATTCTTTCATCCGTCCGTCAAGGGCTAATGGTAACCCCGGTTCTAGACAAACTCCGCACGTCGTTGCAGCCCGTGCCTAGGACTATCGAATCTGCCTAGAGTACTTGGCACGTCGTCGTAGCCCGTGCCTGGGATTATCGAATCTACCCAGCGTACTCTTGCTTTGAGCATGCTAGAACCATTAATAACGATGAAATCTCAGCCTCCTAGTCATCCTCCTCGACGACTATTCTCATACTAGCTCAAGCGCCTCTCGAGCCAACCATTATTTACCAACCTGAACCATCCCTCGAGTTATCAACATGCTTGGAATGATCCCGTCTGGATTATACCAAGGCTACATCATCATCATTCTTTGCCTCATCTCATTCATAGCAAAGTTCCATCTCAACATTCTCATCAAATCCGTCCATATGAGCTTCATCGTCCGCTACATATGCCACAAGAAGCTTTCTCCATTCCATAGCCTCTCTCTTAGCTTTTGAATCATCTTCGACCATACTTGTCTAGATCCAAACATAAATCAACTAATTCACAACAACCAATCAAGGCAATCATTAATCCAAATAATCAAGCATTCAAATATAAGTTAACATGTAGTAAAATGAACATCAAAACTTCATAAACAATGGATCTACATGTAGACTTAAGGAAAATGCAAGAAATCACTATTTTTAACACACAAACAAGCCACCGATCCAATATACTCATTTGGGTCCGTGTGAGAGATAACTACCACTCACCAAATCACCTAAACACCTCAAAAGATATCAACTTCAGATCTGAACAGCGAAGAATCAAGCTTGATCCGACAAGATTCCGCTTCAAATGATGAAATCACTCTTTGTTGGATGAGGATCTTCAACTTTGGCTCTTGGATCTTCGATCTTGATCTTCGATCTTGGATGGATGTAAGCACAAGATTAAAGTAGAGAAAAGAAGTGAAGAAATGTTGTAGTCGATCTCTCAAAATGGCAGCACTTCGTCGCTTCAAAAATCCGGTGCCAAAATAGTGAGATATGGACGTGTATTTATAGGCTGTTCCTTAAGTCGTCCACCCCATGAGTCGTCCACGGCTTACGACTCACGACTCAAGCCACTACACGTCCTACCGACTCAACTACTGCCGACCTAAAGACCTAACAACATACAAAATACGTGACTTAAAACACAGGCTAACCACTAGGTTGCTAACCCGTTAAGTCGTCCCAAACGACTCACGACCTAACCCACTTAAGTCGTTAACCCTTAGGTCGTCCCATTCCTTAAGTCGGTCAAACCTTAAGCCGCTAGCTCTTAGGTCGGCCCATCTCCTTAACCCTCTAACCAGCTTAAGTCGTTAACCCTACTAACTCGCTCACTCCTTAAGTCGCTCTACACACTAAACCGTTAACTCGTTCAAACCTATAGGTCGCTCCATTCCTTAACTCGTCTATGACTTAAGAAATACCTGACCTAAGCTACCCACGAGTTAACTTTTACACGACTTAAGCTTTGGTTGACTCAAACTCTAAATGACTTATCAACATCAACGACTTAATGTCGACAGTTTTACGATCTTTCGATCCGTAAAAATACGGGTCGTTACATTCTCTCCCCCTTAGGAATTTCGCCCCCGAAATTCCAAACAAACAAAAGCAACCAAAACTATTCTACATGCCTACCATCCATAGCAATAAACAAACCATGCATCCAATTACTAGCCTAGCATGCAGAATTCTAAGACTAGAACAAGTTACAAATTCATGAGATGTCACCACACCTTAGGGCCATACCTCGAAGAGTTCAGGATGAGCTGCCTTCGTCATTTCTTCCTCCTCCCATGTACAGTCGTTAACATCATCACTCCATTGTATCTTAAGCAACGTAATCGTCTTCCTTCTAAGCTGTTTCGTGTCAGTTTCCACAACACGAAGCGGCTTACGAGGTCTTCCAATAACTGGATCAATCTCGAAATCTTCACAGCTATCAGCAGAAACTACTGTGTTCGGGTTGTGCACATATTTCCGTAGATACGATACATGAAAAACATCGTGCACACCCAACATCTTCTTTGGTAACTCCAATTTATAGGCGAGCTTTCCAATTCGCTCGATGATCGGGAATGGTCCAACAAATCTCGGAGTCAACTTTCCTTTCTTCCGGAATAGAATAACATTCTTCAGAGTAGAAATCTTCACAAAAACCATATCACCTACGTCGAATTCCAAATCTTTTCGACGCTTATCGGCATAACTTTTCTGACGGTCTTGGGCTGCCTTCATTCGTTGTCGAATGATCTCTATATAATCTGAAGTCTGTCGGATCATCACTGGCCTAAGTATCAGCTTTTCTCCAGTTTCCAACCAACATGTCGGTGAGTTACACGGTCTTCCATACAATGCTTCATATGGTGCCATACCAATACTTGACTGGTAACTGTTATTATATGCAAATTCCACCAAATGAAGATGATCTTCCCATGATCCTCCGAAATCAAAAAAAAATGCTCTAAGTAGATCTTCCAAAACTCGGTTGACTCTCTCAGCCTGACCATCTGTTTGAGGATGATAAGCTGTACTCAAACACAACTCAGTTCCCAAAACTTCCTGGAAGCTCTTCCAAAATCTACTAGTGAACAATGGATCTCGATTGCTCACTATACTCTTCGAAATACCATGGAATCGAACTATCCACTTAACATACAACTCAGCCAACTTCAATGCAGTCCTAGTTGATCGAACAGGAATGAATCTTGCACTCTTAGTCAAATGATCTACAATAACCCAAATCCCTTCATTTCCTGCTCTGGTTCTAGGTAACCCATCGATAAAATCCATCGATACTTGCTCCCACTTCCATGTACGAACTTCTAATGGCTGAAGCAATCCACTGGGCTTCTTCTGCTCGGCTTTTACCAACTGGCAGTTCATGCACTTGGAAATAAAATTTCCAACATCCTTCTTCATACCTTCCCAGTAATAGGTTCTCTTCATATCCCGGTACATCTTATTTCCACCAGGATGAATTGTCAACTTCGAGTGATGACTTTCCTTAAGAACTTCATCTCTCAATCCATCTATATCGGGAACAACTAGTCGTCCTTGTTTCCGAAGCCAACCTTCTCGATCGACTTCGAATCCTTTATCCTTCTCTAGATCCAATCCAGATTTCAAATCTCAGATAATCTTGACAAGTTTATCGTCTCGCTTTTGGCTCGCGCCAATCCTTTCCACTAGAGTAGGTCTTATTGATAAGTTTGCCAACATCTCAGGTTCCAACCCACATCTAGGCCTGTAGTCAAATCCAGCTAAATACTCGAGACTCTTCCATTCCGAAAACATGGCTCCCAACTCTGCATGTCTTCGACTTAACGCATCAGCCACTGCGTTACCCTTTCCCGGAGTATAGTCTATACCAAAGTCATATGACGCTAAAAACTCTAGCCACCGTTGTTGTCGAAGATTCAAATCCTTTTGGAAGAAAAGATACTTCAATGACTTATGATCTGTAAACAACTCAAATCGAACTCCCAATAGATAATGTGTGACGACCGCCCATGACTCCCGCACCAAATCAAGGAAATAATGCGCTAAAAGGTGTGCCAGGCAGCCATGGACGATAGTCAGGGTAAAACAAAACAGAAGAATCTCTATCGCATAACTCACAGCGCATGGATAAAATACAATAGAGAAATATAATATAGTGAAGCTCCATAGAACAGAACATCATCATATAAGCATCACAGTAGTTTCATACAATCATCTACTCAAATCCATACATGAAAGCCTCACTACAAATCACTCAACCAAATACAGCAGCGGATACCCAGTACATATAGTAAGAAAACTAATATGCAAAGCCTCCTGCTCGTCTTCGTCATCTTTAGCGTAGAACTCCTAGCACAGCACCTGTCACCTGCTACCTAGTCTGCCCATCCCGACATGGATGAACAGCCCAAGGTAATAAGAGGAGACATAAAACCTTGAGTCAGACAAAGTCTTAGTGAGCAGTAAATCAACTATCAAGCATACCAAAAGAGCATAAAGGATAAAAGAAATAGGAACCAAACCATCCCACTCCACCTCTTTCTACAGTGATAGCCCCAGACATACACTAAGGAGAAGCAAGCATAACAACATAGACAATTAAGGTAAAGCAAATACCACTCGAGTCAAGGACGATGTTTTCCAAATACAAACCCCCAAGGCCTAAACCAAGATCAGATAAGCACCCAGAAAACACCGCTCTCGAAGCCGAATGATAATACAACCAAACATCCATGACTCTGGCTATCACTGTTATCCTTGCCTCGATTTCACCGTTAGTTGAATGACCATCTGTCAAGGGCTAATGGTAACCCCGGTTCTAACCATAACTCCGCACACTGCCTTGTGCCTAGGACTTATCTACTTTGCCCAGAGTACTCAACTACCTACCTGTAGTCTTTTGGGTGTCCCGACTACCTACCTGTAGTCGTTATGGGCGCCCCATGTACTCTTGCTTTTGAGCATGCTAGAACCTTCAACAACGACGAGATCCAAGCCTCCTAGCCATCCTTCTTGACGACTATCCTCATACAAGCTCAAGCTACCTCTTGAACAATCCATTATCAACCAACTTGAACTACTCTTCAAGTTATCAACATGCTTGGAATGATCCCTGCTTGGATTAAGCCAAGACTCACATCATACTTCGCTTCATCGCATCAAAGCAAAGTCTCAACTCAACAACATGGTTTGCCTCATCAAATCATGGCAAAGTCCCATCTCAACATCATCCAATCTATACATATGAGCTTCAACATCCGCTACATATGCCTTAAGCAGCTTTCACCATTCAAGAGCCTTCTTCCATAGCTTTTGAATCCTCTTTCATCATCTTGTTCCAAATCAACTACTAGCTAACTTGGAAACAATCAAATCAATCATACATTCAAATAATCAATCATTCAAACAAGATCTATTAAGCAATTTAAGCAATATCAACTATAATGGGAATTTCGTAAATAAACGAGCAAAAGTCCAACATATGTGAAATCATGGTTTTTAGCATAGATCTATCAATTATAAAACATGGGTTTTGTCTCTAATGCTTATTAAACAAACTTGCATAAGTAAACATCTTCAAAAACCATGGATCTAGACTTAGATCTAAGAAAAATGCATGAAATCTCTAACTTTAACACCCAAACATGCCACCAATCCAATATACTCCTTTGGATCCGCGTGAGAGATAACTACCACTCACCAAATCACCAAAACAACCTAAAATCAAACAACTTCAGATCTGGACAGCAAGGACTTGGGCTTGATCCGGAGAAATTTCACTTGAAACGGTGAAATCTAGCCTCTTCGGATGAAAATCTTCAACTTTGGCTCTTGATCTTTGATCTTGATCTTCAATCTTCAATGGATGTTAGCACTTGATAGAAGTAGAGAAAGAAGTGAAGAAAATACTGTAGTCGAGTTTCCAAAATGGCAGCACTTCGTCGCTTCGAAATCTGGTGCCAAAAAGTGAGCCGAACCCCTCTATTTATAGGCTGGAACCTCCCTGAGTCGTCGCCCCATGAGTCGGTCCCGACTCATCATGAGTCGTCCACGACTCATCTCCTGCCGACTCACGACCTAGCACAGCCGACCCTGCGACTTAACTATACAACATATACTGCCGACTTAACACTAACCCAGATGCCGACTTAAATTCTACCGACTCAAAGACCTAACGACTCAACACAGCAAGAAGGTCACACGACTTAAGACACATACGACTTATCCCGGCCGACCTAAGCCTAATCCTTATCCCACGAGACACGACTCAAAAGCCTAAGTCCCCAACGACTTATCCACTAAGTCGGCCCACCGACCTAAGCCTTAGATCTTATAGACCGTTAACCCCTATAAGCCGCTACAACCTTAAGTCGTCTAAGCCCCTTGAGTCGGTCCCTATGAGTCGGTCACGACTCGTCACCTAACTTGCTAACTCGCACAAGCCTATAGGTCGTTACCCCTCTTAACTCGTTAGCTCCTTAGGTCGTATAACTTCCTGGGTTGGCCAAAGCCTTAAGTCGTTACTTCCACTAACTCGTACACGACCTAACCACTATCCCACTAAGTCGTGTATGACTTAGACCCTAGGCCCACTGAGTCGTTATCTCGTATATTTCCTTAACCCGTTAGCTACCTTGCACACAGTTGACTCGTGCCCAAGCTAACTCGCTAACGACTCATAGTTTCTTAACTCGGCAACCCTATGAGTCGGTCACGACTCAAGCTAGAGGCAACACAATCAACACTATCGACCTGCAAATTCTACGATTTATCGACACGTAAAATACGGGTCGTTACATTCTCTCCCCCTTAGGAATTTCGCCCCCGAAATTCCAAGCAAACAATAGCAATCACAATTATTCCGCATGCCTACCATCCATAGCAATCAACAAACCACGCATCCAATTCTAGCCTAGCATGCAGAATTCTAAGACTTAGAACAAGCTACAAATTCATGAGATGTCACGACACTTTAGGGCAATACCTCGAAGAGTCCGGGATGAGCTGCCTTCATCCTCTCTTCCTCCTCCCACGTACAGTCGTTAACATCATCACTCCATTGTACCTTGAGCAACGTAATCGTCTTCCTCCTAAGCTGTTTCGTATCGGTTTCAACAATACGAAGCGGCTTACGAGGTCTCGAAACAACTGGATCAACCTCCAAGTCTTCACAGCTATCAGCAGAAACCACCGTAGTTGGGTCGTGCATATACTTCCGTAGATAAGATACATGAAAAACACTGTGCACACCCGCCATCTTTTCCGGTAACTCCAATCTATAAGCGAGCTTTCCAATACGCTCGATAATCGGGAATGGTCCAACAAATCTCGGAGTTAACTTTCCTTTCTTCCCGAATCTAATGACACTCTTCAGAGGAGAAATCTTCACAAAAACCATATCACCTACGTCGAATTCCAAATCCTTACGACGATTATCGGCATAACTTTTCTGACGATCTTGGGCTGCCTTCATTCGTTGCCGAATGATCTCTATACAATCTGAAGTCTGTCGAATCATCTCTGGCCCAAGTATCAGCTTTTCTCCAGTTTCCAACCAACATGTCGGTGAGTTACACGGTCTTCCATATAATGCCTCATATGGTGCCATACCAATACTCGACTGATAACTGTTATTATAAGCAAATTCCACCAAATGAAGGTGATCTTCCCATGATCCTCCGAAGTCCAAAACACATGCTCTAAGAAGATCTTCCAAAACTCGGTTGACTCTCTCAGTCTGACCATCTGTTTGAGGGTGATAAGCTGTACTCAAACACAATTCGGTTCCCAGGACTTCCTGGAAGCTCTTCCAAAACCTACTAGTGAACAATGGGTCTCGATCGCTCACTACACTCTTCGGAACACCATGGAATCGAACAATCCACTTCACATAAAGCTCAGCCAACTTCGATGCGGTCCTAGTCGATCGAACAGGAATGAATCTTACACTCTTGGTCAAACGATCTACTATGACCCAAATCCCTTCATTCCCTGCTCTTGTCCTAGGTAGACCATCGATAAAGTCCATCGACACTTGCTCCCACTTCCATGTAGGAACCTCTAATGGCTGAAGCAATCCACTGGGCTTCTTCTGCTCAGCTTTCACCAACTGGCAATTCATACACTTGGAAATAAAATTTCCAACATCCTTCTTCATACCTTCCCAGTAGTAGGTTCTCTTCATATCCCGATACATCTTATTTCCACCTGGATGAATTGTCAACTTCGAGTGATGACTCTCCCTCAGAACTTCATCTCTCAATCCATCTACATCGGGAACAACTAGTCGCCCTTGCTTTCGAAGCCAACCCTCTCGATCGACTTCAAATCCTTTATCCTTTTCTGGATCCAATCCGGATTCCAAATCACGGATAATCTTGATAAGCTTATCATCTCTCCTTTGCCTCTCGCCAATTCTTTCCACAAGAGTAGGCCTTATCGATAAGTTTGCCAACATCTCAGGTTCCAATTCACATCTAGGCCTGAAATCAAATCCAGCCAAATACTCAAGACTCTTCCATTCCGAAAACATGGCTCCCAATCCTGCATGTCTTCGACTTAACGCATCAGCCACTGCGTTACCTTTCCCTGGAGTATAGGCTATACCAAAATCATACGATGCTAAGAACTCTAGCCACCTTTGCTGTCGAAGATTCAAATCCTTTTGGGAAAACAGATACTTCAACGACTTATGATCTGTAAACAGCTCGAATCTAACTCCCAATAGATAGTGTCTCCACATCTTCAAAGCAAACACAATCGCCGCTAACTCCAAATCATGAGTCGGATAATTCCTTTCATGCGGCTTTAGTTGTCGACTAGCATACGCAACAACTGTATGCTTCTGCATTAGCACCGCTCCTAGTCCAGTGCCACATGCATCGGTGTAAACCACCATCTCATCATTCCCACTTGGAATAGTCAAAACAGGAGCGCTCGTCAGTCGCTCTTTCAGGATTACGAAAGCTTGCTCACACTTATCATCCCATCTGAACACTTGGTTCTTCTTCGTCAATCCTGTCAACGGTGCAGCTATCTTGGAAAAGTCTTTGATAAACCGACGATAATATCCTGCTAATCCAAGAAAACTTCTCACATCAGATGCATTCTTAGGCCTAACCCAATCCTGGATCGCTGCCACCTTAGCGGGATCAACCGCTATTCCATTTCCAGAAATAACATGACCTAAGAACCTCACTTCATTCTTCCAGAAGTGACACTTCGAAAACTTAGCCTTCAGCTGATGTTTCCGTAAGATTCCTAAAACAATCCTCAAGTGCGTCTTGTGCTCTTCCTCAGTTCTGGAATAAACCAAAATATCATCCACGAACACAAGCACGAACTTATTCAACTGATCTCTGAACACTCTATTCATAAGATCCACAAAATATGCTGGCGCGTTAGTCAACCCAAACGGCATTACCAGCCACTCATAAAACCCGGATGGTGTCCTGAAAGCAGTCTTCGGCACACTATCCTTCGCCACTCTCAACTGGTGAAATCCCGTTGCCAAATCCATCTGAGAAAACACCTTAGCCTCGTGAAGCTGATCAAACAAGTCATCTATTCTCGGCAATGGATACTTGTTCTTCTTAGTCACCTTATTCAGCTCACGATAATCCACACACAACCTCAACGATCCATCCGCTTTGGTTGCGAACACAACTGGCGCACCCCATTCGGACACACTTCTCCGAATGAATCCTTTCTGCAAAAGGTCATCAACTTGCACCTTCAGCTCTTGCTGCTCCCTCGGTGCCATCCGCCTAAGAGGCATCACAACAGGTCTGGCTCCCTCAACTAGATCGATACGAAACTCGATCTCCCTATGCGGCGGCAACCCTTTGACTTCCTCAAAGACATTCTCAAACTCATTCACAATAGGCACCGATGACAGTCCATCCCGTGGAACAACTAGCGAATACATGAAGCTCATGAAGACGCCTTCTTCATGCTTACATCGTATCACAACCTTTCGCCCTTCCACATTCCCGACTGTCACCTCAAGCCTCTCACAATCAATCCTAGCCGCATACTTCCTAAGCCAGTCCATACCCAAAATAATTCCGAACCCCGCAAAGTTCAGAACAAAGCAATCACAAACAAACGAGCAATCATGACTCGACACAACTAGACCACGACATAACATACACAAACATGACGAACCCCCTACCGGATTAGTCACAACCAATGGCCTATCAACAATATCCGGTTTCATACCTAACCGGCTTACCAAATCATCACAAACAAAAGAATGCGACGCTCCAGTATCAAACAACACTCTAACTGGAACACCACAAATAGAAAGAGTACCTTGAACAACCACACTCTTCCCCTTCTCTTCAGCAGTAGGAGCTTTCGAAGACGATGGAACAGCCCCCAAAGCATAGGCTTGCACAACCTGCCTATCTTTCCTCGGTTCTGGACAATCCTTCTTGATATGTCCCAGCTTATCACAGTTGTAACACTTTCCCGGCACTTTGGGATTCTTACAATCTTTGTAAAGATGGCCCTTCTGCTGGCAGTTATAGCAAGTCACTTCACTCTTCGGCTTCTTCTGGCCATCCCTACCCCTCTGTTGCTGTTGTTTCCTCTTCTTATTGCCACTCTGCTGTGGTTTAGATCCTTCCCTGGTTACAGAAACGACAGAACTTTCCCTAGGAAACAAACTCTCATGCCTAAGAGCTTTTTCCACAAGCTTCTCAAATGGATCGTCCAGATGATCCACTAACTGCCTCCCAAGATAAGCATCCAGACCAGTCACAAACTTTTCATTCTTCTGGTAGGGAGAATCAATATACGATCTGGCATACTTAGACAAAGCTTCAAACTCAGAAATGTACTCAAGAACAGGCCTTCCCCCTTGCTTGAGCTCCACAAACCTCTTAAACAAGACAGATTTCTGGGAAGTAGAGATGAACTTAGCTTCAAATCTAACTTGGAATTGCTCCCAAGTAATCTCTTCTTCTGGAGTATCGATGGTGATAGAATTCCACCAATCAGCAGCTCTTCCCTGAAGCTGTCTCGATGCAAGCTTCCTCTTAGTTGCATCCTCAATCCCTAAGTCACCAAAGATTCTTTTGCAAGCATCAATCCATCTCTGCACCTCAATAGTCGACTCCGTCCCCAAGAAAACTTTCCCTCCAAGAGCAGTATAATCCTTGCAAAGCTTGGCAAAATCCACCGGTCTCGGAGCTTGGACTTGAACTCCCACATCCACAGATGATCCTGAAGCTGGTATTCTCCTCATGATTGAAGTCATCATGGCCTCAAACATAGGAGCATAATCAACAGCTTCCCTAGCATCACGGCTACCCCTCGCAGCTTGTCTCTCACTTCGACTCATCCTTAATATCTGTAAATAAGAATGATTAGAACACCTTAAGAAACAACTGCATAAGGAGTTCAAACCCTTCTAAACTACTATATTATATATAGTAATCATCCATCAAATTACAATTACGTCTCTCTTACGTAGTTACATCAGCGAGCGTTGGCTAAAATCGATTAACCAAAGCTCTGATACCAAATGTGACGACCGCCCATGACTCCCGCACCAAATCAAGGAAATAATGCGCTAAAAGGTGTGCCAGGCAGCCATGGACGATAGTCAGGGTAAAACAAAACAGAAGAATCTCTATCGCATAACTCACAGCGCATGGATAAAATACAATAGAGAAATATAATATAGTGAAGCTCCATAGAACAGAACATCATCATATAAGCATCACAGTAGTTTCATACAATCATCTACTCAAATCCATACATGAAAGCCTCACTACAAATCACTCAACCAAATACAGCAGCGGATACCCAGTACATATAGTAAGAAAACTAATATGCAAAGCCTCCTGCTCGTCTTCGTCATCTTTAGCGTAGAACTCCTAGCACAGCACCTGTCACCTGCTACCTAGTCTGCCCATCCCGACATGGATGAACAGCCCAAGGTAATAAGAGGAGACATAAAACCTTGAGTCAGACAAAGTCTTAGTGAGCAGTAAATCAACTATCAAGCATACCAAAAGAGCATAAAGGATAAAAGAAATAGGAACCAAACCATCCCACTCCACCTCTTTCTACAGTGATAGCCCCAGACATACACTAAGGAGAAGCAAGCATAACAACATAGACAATTAAGGTAAAGCAAATACCACTCGAGTCAAGGACGATGTTTTCCAAATACAAACCCCCAAGGCCCAAATCAAGATCAGATAAGCACCCAGAAAACACCGCTCTCGAAGCCGAATGATAATACAACCAAACATCCATGACTCTGGCTATCACTGTTATCCTTGCCTCGATTTCACCGTTAGTTGAATGACCATCTGTCAAGGGCTAATGGTAACCCCGGTTCTAACCATAACTCCGCACACTGCCTTGTGCCTAGGACTTATCTACTTTGCCCAGAGTACTCAACTACCTACCTGTAGTCTTTTGGGTGTCCCGACTACCTACCTGTAGTCGTTATGGGCGCCCCATGTACTCTTGCTTTTGAGCATGCTAGAACCTTCAACAACGACGAGATCCAAGCCTCCTAGCCATCCTTCTTGACGACTATCCTCATACAAGCTCAAGCTACCTCTTGAACAATCCATTATCAACCAACTTGAACTACTCTTCAAGTTATCAACATGCTTGGAATGATCCCTGCTTGGATTAAGCCAAGACTCACATCATACTTCGCTTCATCGCATCAAAGCAAAGTCTCAACTCAACAACATGGTTTGCCTCATCAAATCATGGCAAAGTCCCATCTCAACATCATCCAATCTATACATATGAGCTTCAACATCCGCTACATATGCCTTAAGCAGCTTTCACCATTCAAGAGCCTTCTTCCATAGCTTTTGAATCCTCTTTCATCATCTTGTTCCAAATCAACTACTAGCTAACTTGGAAACAATCAAATCAATCATACATTCAAATAATCAATCATTCAAACAAGATCTATTAAGCAATTTAAGCAATATCAACTATAATGGGAATTTCGTAAATAAACGAGCAAAAGTCCAACATATGTGAAATCATGGTTTTTAGCATAGATCTATCAATTATAAAACATGGGTTTTGTCTCTAATGCTTATTAAACAAACTTGCATAAGTAAACATCTTCAAAAACCATGGATCTAGACTTAGATCTAAGAAAAATGCATGAAATCTCTAACTTTAACACCCAAACATGCCACCAATCCAATATACTCCTTTGGATCCGCGTGAGAGATAACTACCACTCACCAAATCACCAAAACAACCTAAAATCAAACAACTTCAGATCTGGACAGCAAGGACTTGGGCTTGATCCGGAGAAATTTCACTTGAAACGGTGAAATCTAGCCTCTTCGGATGAAAATCTTCAACTTTGGCTCTTGATCTTTGATCTTGATCTTCAATCTTCAATGGATGTTAGCACTTGATAGAAGTAGAGAAAGAAGTGAAGAAAATACTGTAGTCGAGTTTCCAAAATGGCAGCACTTCGTCGCTTCGAAATCTGGTGCCAAAAAGTGAGCCGAACCCCTCTATTTATAGGCTGGAACCTCCCTGAGTCGTCGCCCCATGAGTCGGTCCCGACTCATCATGAGTCGTCCACGACTCATCTCCTGCCGACTCACGACCTAGCACAGCCGACCCTGCGACTTAACTATACAACATATACTGCCGACTTAACACTAACCCAGATGCCGACTTAAATTCTACCGACTCAAAGACCTAACGACTCAACACAGCAAGAAGGTCACACGACT
The DNA here is from genome assembly GCA_030765085.1 of Allium cepa. Lineage (NCBI taxonomy): Eukaryota > Viridiplantae > Streptophyta > Magnoliopsida > Asparagales > Amaryllidaceae > Allium > Allium cepa. The sequence goes on from CM060945.1 coordinate 75,024,958, forward strand.
TAAGACACATACGACTTATCCCGGCCGACCTAAGCCTAATCCTTATCCCACGAGACACGACTCAAAAGCCTAAGTCCCCAACGACTTATCCACTAAGTCGGCCCACCGACCTAAGCCTTAGATCTTATAGACCGTTAACCCCTATAAGCCGCTACAACCTTAAGTCGTCTAAGCCCCTTGAGTCGGTCCCTATGAGTCGGTCACGACTCGTCACCTAACTTGCTAACTCGCACAAGCCTATAGGTCGTTACCCCTCTTAACTCGTTAGCTCCTTAGGTCGTATAACTTCCTGGGTTGGCCAAAGCCTTAAGTCGTTACTTCCACTAACTCGTACACGACCTAACCACTATCCCACTAAGTCGTGTATGACTTAGACCCTAGGCCCACTGAGTCGTTATCTCGTATATTTCCTTAACCCGTTAGCTACCTTGCACACAGTTGACTCGTGCCCAAGCTAACTCGCTAACGACTCATAGTTTCTTAACTCGGCAACCCTATGAGTCGGTCACGACTCAAGCTAGAGGCAACACAATCAACACTATCGACCTGCAAATTCTACGATTTATCGACACGTAAAATACGGGTCGTTACATAATGTCTCCATATCTTCAGAGCAAAAACAATCGCCGCTAACTCCAAATCATGAGTCGGATAATTCCTTTCATGCGGCTTCAGTTGTCGACTTGCATATGCAACAACTTTATCCTTCTGCATCAGCACTGCTCCAAGTCCAGTACCACATGCATCGGTGTAAACCACCATCTCATCATTCCCACTAGGAATAGTCAAAACAAGAGTACTTGTCGGTCTCTCTTTCAGGATTCCGAAAGTTTGCTCGCACTTAGCATCCCATCTAAACACTTGATTCTTTTTCGTCAATCCTGTTAATGGTGCAGCTACCTTGGAAAAGTCTTTGATAAACCGTCGATAATATCCTACTAATCCAAGAAAACTTCTGACATCAGATGCATTCTTAGGTCTAACCCAATCCTGGATTGCTGCCACCTTAGCGGGATCAACCGCTATTCCATTTCCAGAAATAACATGGCCTAAGAACCTCACTTCGCTCTTCCAGAAGTGACACTTCGGAAACTTGGCCTTTAGCTGATGCTTCCGCAAGATTTCCAAAACAATCCGCAAGTGCGTCTTGTGCTCTTCTTCAGTTCTGGAATAAATCAAAATATCATCCACGAACACAAATACAAACTTGTTCAATTGATCTCTGAACACTCTATTCATAAGATCTGCAAAATATGCTGGTGCATTAGTCAATCCAAACGGCATTACCAGCCACTCATAAAAACCGGATGGTGTCCTGAAAGCAGTCTTCGGCACACTATCCTTAGTGATGCAGCTCAAGCTAGAAAAGAAGGGATAAGTTGCACACGACTTATGGAAGAGAAGTTAAGCCGTCCACGAACTAAGAATGAAGGCTTGGATTGTTTCCGGGATAAGGAAGGTCGGCAACGACCTAACAAGACACATCGGAAGGCATCACGATCTAAGCAAGCATTGGTGTTGGGTCGCGTACTTGTACTAGGTCGGCAACGACCTAAGGAATCACGAGAAAAGGAGATAGGACGGCCACGACCTAAGGAAGGTTCATCGGGTTTAGGTCGGTCACGACTTAAGGAAAATGGAGTAAGTCATCTACGACCTAACAAATATACAGAAGAAAGGAGTTACCGACCCAAGTTAAGTCGCATACGACCTAACGAGCTCCGACCTAATGAAATACGACCTAGTGACTTACGAGTTAACAGACTTGTCTTAGGTCGGGTACGACCTAGTGATGAAGGACGAGCTAATTGTGCCGAGTTACGACTTAAGATAGGTCGCTCTGATATTTCATTGAAGACGGTCTCGAGCTACGACCTAAGTTAGGTCGCGTGAACGACCTACGACCTAAGTTAGGTCGGGGAAAACTTTAGGTCGCCAATTGTTTGTGAGTCGCTGTATGTTGCATATAAGTTGAGTCGTATACTTGCTAAGTCATGTGTTGTGTTTGTTAGTTAGGTCAGTCTGTGTTAGGTCGGTCTATTTTAGGTCGCTGACTACCTATGGTAAGTCGGCCGTGGATACTGTGTTGTAAATCTTGGGTCGTAAACAACCTAGGTGTTGTACAGTTTGTGATGTGAGATGTAAGCCTATAAATAGGCAGGTGGTATCATTTGTAATGGTTGTTGATTTTTGAATAAAATTATCTTTTGTTAGCTTTGTGCTTTCAATTTAAATTGGTAGTTGAGTGTAATCTCCTGTCTCCACTTTCGGTTATTCGAGTGCGCTTGATCAACGCTTGAAGAATTGAAGATCTTCTCTCACGGTATCGTGCGCGATCAACGTGTCGAAGATAGCTAGAATTCGGTATCCTTGTGATCAACGAATTTGGGCATTTCAGTATCTTCAATCCACCGATTGCTACTTTCATCGATCCATATCGTTTTGTCAATTATCCACTGCGTCAGTTTTTGTATCAAACCCATACTTAGCCAATCATAGCTATGTTGATTCTTGGAGCCAAGTATTTGAAGTTGTTCATCGTGTTCATCTTGAAGTTGCAACAAGAGGGAGACTTTCGATCCATTCCATTTTGGATCAAAGTGTTGGAAGGTGTTTGAATTTGATTTGTGATGAAGTGTGAAGGCCGAGCATAACATCGTGTTAAGTATAGGCCGAGCATCAATTTTTGGTATCATTGTTTGAAGTGTTAAGCCGAGCCAAGTTGAATTGAGCCAAGATTTGTTTGACTTGTGTTGAAAGTCTTGAAGTATTTGTTGAAGTTTTGTGAAATTTAATCATGCCACCAAGGAGAGCTAATCGTCGTCAAAATGTTGAAGCGTTGTATAGAAGAGAAGAAGCCGAGCTTATGGAACAACGTATTAATGAGAAATTTGATGAAGGCATTGGAAAGTTAGAGAAATTGATGAATGATTTGAATCAAACTCAAAGGAGGAGATCACCATTCTCGAACCATGGAGGAAACCGAGTTTCGCATTTGGTTACGGAAGCGAGAAGGGTATCACCGCAATCTTTTAGAGAGAGAAGAGAAACATCAATTTCATCAAGGAGAGATCACCATGACTATGGACATGAAGAGAGAAGAACTCCACGTGAGTTTGAAGATGAGCCATATAGAGATGAAGAGAGACATAGTAGAAGAGACATGCGTGATCGAAGGGATGTTGATGGTCGAGATCGATATAGACCTACATTTGATTTTGATGAAGAGGGTGATAGAGCAAGTATTCATTATCAAGATCAAGACCCCGTTCGTAATTCTTATCGGGATGTTGAAGATGATCGTCGATGGGAGTCGGGGATGAAGATGGAAATTCCAGAGTTTAAGGGTGGAATGGTAGTAGAAGAATATCTTGATTGGTTGTCTAATGTTGAAGAGATCTTTGATTTCAAGGAAGTTCCGGAGAATCGTCGAGTGAAGTTGGTTGCTACTAGGTTGAGGGGGAGAGCTTTGGCGTGGTGGCAGCAAACTAAACTTACAAGGGAGAGAATGGGAAAGTCAAAGATTGAATCATGGGAGAAGATGAAGAAGTTGATGAGAGCAACATTGTTACCTTATAACTATCAATCACTCATGTACCAGAGATTGCAGAATCTGAGGCAAGGGACGAAGACAGTCAATGATTATGCTGATGAATTCTACCAACTCATTGCCAGAAATGATATTATGGAGATGGAAGAACAGCTAACTGCTAGATTTGTTGGAGGGTTGCGAATGCAGATCCAGGATATGGTTAATATGTTTGATCCAAGATCTGTTGCAGAAGCACATCAGAAAGCGTTGGCTTGGGAGAAGCAAGGAAGGCGTGGAGGTGGTGTGTTTACTAATTCCAATAATCAAGTGAAGGGTGCTAGTGGGAGTTCTAATGTTCCTAAACCTGTTAGTAAGCCAGTAGTGAAGGAGGGTGAGAAGGCAAAGGTTAGCAGTGGTTTCAAATGCTACAATTGCCAAGAGTTGGGTCATAAAAGCAATGAGTGTCCAAAGCCTAAGAAGCGAGTGATGGTTGCGGAAGCTGAAGATGAGGAAGTAGAAGCTGAATGTTCAAATGCACCTTATGTTGAGGAGGAAGACTTATTGTCTGGAGATGAAGGTTGTAATTTGATGATGAGGAGATCTTGTCTTACACCAAAGTAAGAGGATGATACTAGTTGGTTGAGAAGCAATATTTTCCAGTCAACATGCACTATTTTGGGAAAAGTTTGCAAGTTCGTTATTGATGCTGGGAGTTGTGACAATATTATCTCTACTGAAGCAGTAAGGAAGTTGAACTTGAAAACTGAGAAACATCCGAAACCGTAAAAGTTACCATGTTTGAGGAAGGGTGGTGAAGTAAAGGTGTGTCGAAGAGCTTGTGTGAATTTTTCTATTGGAAAGAAGTACAAAGATGAAATTTGGTGTGACGTTGTAGACATGGATGTGTGTCATCTGTTGTTGGGCAGACCATGGCAGTTTGATAGAGCAGTGCAACATGATGGTCGTGCTAATAGCTATAGTTTCATATTTGAAGGCACTAAGATCACTTTAGTTCCCAAGAAGCAGCAACAGAAGGAAAGCAAGCTAGAGGAGATCGAAGAACTGAAAACTTTGCTATCTTTGAAGGAGTTTGTTAAGGAAGTTGAAGAGGAGCCTGAAGTCTTTTTGTTGATTGGGCGAGAGTGCAGTGACGGGGTTGAAATTCCAGAAGAAGCAAAGCCAGTTTTGAAAGAATTTGAGGATGTATTTCCAGAAGAGTTTCCTAAGGAGTTACCGCCACTGAGAGACATTCAACATCAAATTGATCTTGTTCCGAGAGCAATTTTACCACATCGACCACATTACCGAATGAGTCCGAAGGAACATGAGGAGTTACGAAGGCAGTGGAAGAGTTATTAGAGCAGGGACGTGTTCAGGAAAGCTTGAGTCCTTGTGCAGTACCAGCTTTGTTGGTGCCAAAGAAGGATGGAACATGGAGAATGTGTACCGATAGTAGAGCTTTGAACAAGATTACTGTTCGCTATAGATTTCCTATGCCGAGGTTGGATGACTTGCTAGATCAGTTGAGTGGGGCTACTATCTTTTCAAAGATTGATTTGAAAAGCGGATATCATCAAATTCGGATTAGACCTAGAGACGAATGGAGGACAGCCTTCAAGACGAGAGAGGGGTTATACGAATGGTTGGTTATGCCATTTGGTTTATCAAATGCACCTAGTACATTCATGCGGGTGATGAATCAAATCTTTAGACCATTCATTGGGAAGTTTGTAGTGGTTTATTTCGATGATATTCTGATATACAGCAGGAGTACGGAGGAGCATATTCAACATTTGAGAAAGGTGATAATTATTCTTCGTGAGGAACAATTTTATGCAGCTACGAAGAAATGTGTGTTCATGACTCAAAGTGTTTTATGCTTGGGATATGTTGTATCTGAGAAGGGAATCCAAGTGGACCAAAGTAAAGTTGAAGCTATTAGAAATTGGCCACAGCCGAGAACTATCACTAAAGTTAGAAGTTTTCATGGATTGGCATCATCTACCGAAGATTCATTCCACAATTTAGTGGCGTGATGGCACCAGTTACCGATTGTATGAAAGGAAAGCAGTTTTCTTGGTCAGAGGAAGCAGGAGTTGCTTTTGAACGGATCGATGAACTTTTGACGACAACACCAATTCTTGTAGTACCAGATTTTCAGTTGTTATTTGAGTTACACACTGATGCATCAAAGGTTGGGATTGGAGGAGTGTTGAGTCAGAGGGGACGTCCTATTGCATATTTCAGTGAGAAGTTATCAGGGGCAAAGATGAGATATAGTACATATGATGTTGAGTTTTACGCTGTTGTGCAAGCTGTTAAACATTGGAGGCATTATCTATTTCAGAAAGAATTTGTTCTTTACACTGATCATGAAGCTTTGAAGCATTTACAGGGGCAGGATAAGATTTCAGCGAGACATGCATCATGAATTGCATATTTACAGCAATTTACCTTTGTTGTTAAGCACAAATCTGGGGTGACGAATCGTGTGGCCGATGCTTTGAGTAGGAGAAGTCATTTGTTGACAACACTGAAGATTGAAGTGACAGGATTCGAATTATTGCAAGAATTGTTTGAGGAGGATCCTTACTTTGCAAAGTTTGTTGAGAAAGTTAAGGATGGAGATACTGATGAATTTATGTTGGTTGATGGATTCTTGTTTAAAGGAAATCGGTTATGTATTCCGTAGAGCAGTTTGAGAATGAAGATTATCAAAGAGTTGCACGAAGAAGGCCTTGTGGGTAGAGATCGTACTTTGCAGTTAATTTCTCAATCTTATTTTTGGCCATCGATGAGGAAAGAGGTAGAGAGGTTTGTGGAAAGATGTCATATATGTCAGGTTTCGAAGGGAACAGCGACAAATGCAGGATTGTATACGCCGTTACCTGTACCAACTAAACCGTGGGTTGATATCAGCATGAATTTCGTTTTGGGTTTTCCTAGAATTCAAAGGGGAAATGATTCTATATTTGTTGTGGTGGATAGATTTTCGAGAATGGCACATTTTATTGCTTGTAAGAAGACGGCGGATGTTGTTCGTGTTGCTCAGTTGTTCTTTAAAGAAATCTGTCATTTACATGGGTTGGCAGAGTCTATTGTTTCGGACAGGGATACCAGATTTTTGAGTCACTTTTGGCTAAGTTTGTGGAAGATGGTGGGAACAAAGCTGAAATTTAGTAGTGCTAATCATCCACAAACTGATGGGCAGACAGAAGTTGTTAACAAATCATTGGGAAATTTGTTGCGATGTCTTGTGCAGGATAATCTAAAGAGTTGGGACATGAAGTTATGCCAGGCAGAGTTTGCACATAATCATGCGGTGAATCGTAGTATGGGTTTCAGTCCATTTCAGATTGTATATTCAAATTTTCCCAGAGGACCGTTGGATTTGGCAGTAGTACCACGATCGAAGGAGATAGTTAAACGAGCTGCTGATTTTGTTGAAGGATTGACGGAATGTCATAAGATCGTTCAGGAACGATTGGAAAAGACGAATGAGAAGTATAAGCGAACTGTAGATTTGAAGCGACGAAATGTTTAATTTAACGAAGGTTATATGGTGTGTGCTGTCTTAACGAAGGATCGTTTTCCAGTGGGCGCTTATAATAAACTGAAAGCCAGAAAGATTGGTCCTATGGAAGTTGTGAAACGGATTAACGACAATGTTTATAGGTTGAAGCTACCGGAGGATGTATACGCTTCTGACGTGTTCAATGTTAAGCATCTTGTACCATATTATGGGGATGACAATCCGATGTGGAAGAATTTACAAATTCGAGGACGAATTTTTCTCAACCTGGGGAGGATGATGCAGCTCAAGCTAGAAAAGAAGGGATAAGTTTTACACGACTTATGGAAGAGAAGTTAAGTCGTCCACGACCTAAGAATGAAGGCTTGGATTGTTTTCGGGTTAAGGAAGGTCGGCAACGACCTAACAAGACACATGGGAAGGCAACACGATCTAAGCAAGCATTGGTGTTGGGTCGTGTACTGGTACTAGGTCGGCAACGACCTAAGGAATCACGAGAAGAGGAGATAGGACGGCCACGACCTAAGGAAGGTTCGTCGGGTTTAGGTTGCACGACTTAAGGAAAATGGAGTAAGTCATCTACGACCTAACAAATATATAGGAGAATGGAGTTACCGACCCAAGTTAAGTCACATACGACCTAACGAGCTCCGACCTAATGAAATACGACCTAGTGACTTACGAGTTAACAGACTTTTCTTAGGTCGTGTACGACCTAGTGATGAAGTACGAGCTAATTGTGCCGAGTTACGACTTAAGATAGGTCGCTCCGATATTTCATTGAAGACAATCTCGAGCTACGACCTAAGTTAGGTCGCGTGAACGACCTACGACCTAAGTTAGGTCGGGGAAAACTTTTGGTCGCCAATTGTTTGTGAGTCGCTATATGTTGCATATAAGTTGAGTCGTATACTTGCTAAGTCGTGTGTTGTGTTGTGGTTGTTAGTTAGGTCGGTCTGTGTTAGGTCGGGCTATTTTAGGTCGCTGACGACCTATGGTAAGTCGGCCGTGAATACTGTGTTGTAAATCTTGGGTCGTAAACAACCTAGGTGTTGTACAGTTTGTGATGTGACATGTAAGCCTATAAATAGGCAGGTGGTATCATTTGTAATGATTGTTGATTTTTGAATAAAATTCTCTTTTGTTAGCTTTGTGCTTTCAATTTAAATTGGTAGTTGAATGTAATCTCCTATCTCCACTTTCGGTTATTCGAGTGCGCTCGAATCAACGATTGTTGAAGCCGATTCGCGGAATCAAGTGCGTTTGATCAACGCTTGAAGAATTAAAGATCTTCTCTCACGGTATCGCAGGCGATCAACGTGTCGAAGATAGCTAGAATTCGGTATCCTTGTGATCAATGAATTTGGGCATTTCAGTATCTTCAATCCACCGATTGCTACTTTCATCGATCCATATCGTTTTGTCAATTATCCGCTGCGTCACTTAGACACTCTCAACTGGTGAAATCCCGTTGCCAAATCCATTTGAGAAAACACCTTAGCTTCGTGAAGCTGATCAAACAAGTCATCTATTCTCGGCAATGAATACTTGTTCTTCTTAGTCACCTTATTCGGCTCATGATAATCAACACACAACCTCAACGATCCATCCGCTTTGGTTGCGAACACAACCGGTGCACCCCATTCAGACACACTACGCCGAATGAATCCTTTCCGTAAAAGGTCATCAACTTGCACCTTTAACTCTTGCTATTCCCTAGGCGCCATTCTCTTAAGATGCATCACCACAGGTCTGGCTCCTTCAACTAGATCGATGCGAAACTCGATCTCTCTATGCGGCGGCAACCCTTTGACTTCCTCAAAGACATCCTCAAATCCATTCACAATCGGCACCGATGACAATCCATCCCGTGGAACAACCAGCGAATACATGAAGCTCATGAAGACGCCTTCTTCATGCTTACATCGTATCACAACCTTTCGCCCTTCCACATTCTCCACTGTCACCTCCAGCCTTTCACAATCAACCTTTGCCGCATACTTCCTAAGCCAGTCCATACAAAAAATAATTCCGAACCTCGCAAAGTTCAGAACAAAACAATTACAAAAAAAAGAGCAATCATGACTCGATACAACTAAACCACGGCACAGCATACTCAAACAGGACGAACCCCCAACTGGATTAGTCACAACCAATGGTCTATCAACAATATCCGGTTCTGAACCCAACCGGCCTACAAGATCATTACAAACAAACGAATGCGACGCTCCAGTATAAAACAACACTCTAACTGAAACACCACATATGGAAAGAGTACCTTGAACCACCACACTCTTCCCTTTCTCTTCCACAGTAGGAGCTTTCGAAGATGATGGAACAGCCCCCAAAGCATAGGCTTGCGCAATCTGCTTGTCCTTTCTCGGTTCTGGACAATTCCTCCTGAAATGTCCCGTCTTGTCACAGTTGTGGCACTTCGCCGGCATCTTTGGATTTTTGCAATCCCTGGAGAGATGGCCCTTCTGCTGACATTTGTAGCAGGTCACTTCGCCCTTCGGCTTCTTCTGGCCATCCTTACCCTTCTGCTGCTGCTGCTTCCTTTTCTTGTTCCCACCTTGCTGTGGTTTAGACTCTTCCTTGGTCACAGCAACAACAGATCCTTCTTTAGGAAACAGGTTCTCGTGCCTTAAAGCTTTCTCCACAAGCTTTTCAAATGGATCGTCCAGATGATCCACCAACTGTCTTCCCAGATAAGTGTCTAAGCCTGTCACAAACTTCTCATTCTTCTGATATGAAGACTCAATATATGATCGAGCATACTTGGACAAAGCTTCAAACTCAAAAACATACTCAAGAACTGGTCTCCCACATTGCTTGAGCTCCACAAACGTCTTGAACAAAACGGACTTCTGAGCTGTAGAAATGAACTTGGCTTCAAATCTAGCTTGGAATTGCTCCCAAGTGATCTCTTCCTCTGGAGTATCGATGGTGATAGAGTTCCACCAATCAGAAGCGCTTCCTTGAAGCTGTCTTGATGCAAGCTTTCTTTTGGTTGCATCCTCAATTCCCAAGTCACTAAAGATCCTTCTACAAGCATCTATCCATCTATGGACTTCAATGGTTGACTCTGTTCCCAAGAAAACCTTTCCCCCAAGAGCAGTATAGTCTTTGCACAACTTAGCAAAATCCACTGGTTTTGGGGCTTGAACTTGACCTCCAACATCTACTGATGGCCCCGGAGCTGGTATCCTTATCATGATCGAAGTCATCATGGGCTCAAACATAGCAGCATAATCAGCAGTCCCCTCGGAATCACGGCATTCCCTAGTAGCTGGTCTCCCTGTTCGACTCATTCTTAATATCTATAAAAGAATGATTAATACACCTTGAGAATCAACTGCATAAGATGTTCTAATCCTACTAAGCTACTATGTTATATATAATAATCATCCATCAAAATATAATTACGTCTCTCATACGTAGTTACGTCAGTGAGCGTTAGCTAAAATCGATTAACCAAAGCTCTGATACCAAATGTGACGACCGCCCATGAGTCCCGCACCAAAACAAGGAAATAGTGCCCTGAAAGTGTGCCAGGCAGCCATGGACGATAGTCATGGTAGGTGTTAACCCCACTGAAGCTTGGGCCGACTCATCGGATAAAGCATTAAGCGACTCAGAAGATTTACGACTCACCATGAGTCGTTAGCGGTTCAAGTGTGCAAATCAGAAAGCCAAGTACAATTAATTCGCGTACGACTCAATGACCGAAGAAGGAACTCACCGACTCATATGATCTAGGTCCGACTCATCAAAGACCGGCTCAGCTAGTCTCCGACTCAACTGTTGTGCGACTTATGGAAGTTTCTGACTCAGCGACTCATGACTCAGCGACTCATGACTCAACGACTCATGGTTCAACGACTCAACAGGTTCGCGACTCATCCTAAGGAACGACCTAAGGAATGTCACGACTCATGGATACCTACAACTTATGATAAGTCGAGTACGACACATGCTAATATGAGAGGAGTTATGATAAGTTGACTCGGGAACGACTTATCTCTTGGGACCAAGCCAGCAGTTCGACCTTGAGTTAACATGGGGCGACTCACCATGACTCGTCCACGACTCAAAATCGTTGAGTCGTAACCCATCGCCACAATGCCTAGGAAAATTGACTCGGACACGACTCAAGACTTGTCATGAAATCCAGCAGAGGAATAAGCCATGAAAAGGGGAAAGGTTGGTTTTATAAGTCAACCACGACTTAGCCTGACTCGGGGACGACTTAGCTTGAGTCGGTCACGACTCAGGACTTGTGCGCAGAATTCATGTCCAAGCTTGCCTATAAATACATAGCCACCTCCAACATTCAAAGGACTTTTTGGGCACATTCTCCTCATACACCGTTACCTTGCTGCATTGAGAACTTCATCAACACTTAGAGCTTTCAAGATTAGAGGAATACATCAAAGAACTTCACGAAGAAACCACACATCTTCAACGTGAATTTAAAGACTTTAATCGACATTGAAGCTTAAGACTTGTTCCAAATTACTTGTAGCTTGAAGTATATTGTACTTGAGAAGAATTGTATCAGCTTGTAACAAGATTTTTAATAAAAGTACTTAGAGTGGACGTAGGCTATACCCTTAAGCCGAACCACTATAAAATTGTTGTTGTTTACTGCTTTTCTGCTATTACTTGCTTGTAATTCTTTCCCGATCTATCGGGTGGTGCTTTCACAACTACACTTCATACACCGGGGTGTTAGCGTTCACATTTTAGCGTTAACATTTTTGGTGCTTTCACTGAGAATTGAACTCAGGGCAAACTTCAACCATTGTTCAACAAAATTCTGACAGAAATCATGGCTTCAGAAAGGAAACGGAAGTTTTTGAGGTTTGAAGGTACTTGCAGCAATGCCATTGCTCTTCCCACGCTAAGTGAAACAGCTTCAAGTATTGGAGTCACAAGGTCTGAATTAAACGCCGTGATATATGGAATATATCAACACATGGAAGTTCAAAGCAATAGGATACTGGATAAGATGAACACATTGCAGGAAGAAGTCCATCGACTAGAAAGTGATATAAAAACCATTGCCAAAGAGGCCCAGGTTTCAGAAGAATGGAATACTCCTCAACGAGCAACTGGCATTACTATTGGAACATTCCCCCAAACAGAGAATTCATGGCCACGACCAAATATCCACGAACGTTTGTCAAGGCGAACTTTTGAAAGAATAGTTGACGATTACCCATTGAGTCCTGGTAACGATGAAGAATACATACCGGAAATGATTGAACAGAAAGAGAAGAATGGGGGAAGGAGAAAGCAGAAACTCTTGAAAAAAGCTCGACGCTTCATACCCTCCAACTTCACTCCCTTGACCGACACTCCGGAAAGTATCTTCTTGGCAACAAAGGATGTTGTTGTGTACCCCAAACCATCTCTGATGAGGAGAAGTGCGACAGACAATGGGAAATTCTGTCAATTTCACAATCAACCTGGCCATGAAACTAACCAATGTCGCCATCTAAGGAAGGAGATTGAAGAATTGATCAAGCAGAATGAACTGCAACAGTATGTGAAAAAAGATGGAATTAACTACTCCTCATCCTCTAAGGTGCAGCTGGTTCCCGCTCAACAATGTAGCTCAAATAAAAGAACCGTTGCACAGGGAGATGAAGGTCCTATCATCAGTATCATCACAGCAAGCCCTCACGAGGCAGGAAAAAATTGGATGAGGCGGGAAGACGTGCTCACGCTTCAAGGAGACCTTCAAAGTGAAAGGAAGTTTCGATTCTGAAAGAAGTTGCCACCCAGTCCTCTCATGCCAAAAGATTCAATCCCTAAAGCCTGGGGCAGCAATTGCTTCTATACTTTACTTGAACACTTTGTTTCAAATTTGTAAAAAAAGTGCTGATCCAATGATTCTTGTATCAAAATCTGTAGTAAAAAACAATGCCAATAAATAATAAAAACTATAAGTCTTGCTTTCCCTATTATTACAAGTCGCTTATTTTATTTCGATATGTGACATATTCTGAGAATATCACTAAGATTATCGATCTAAATTTGCAGGCAATCAATACCAAGCTGATTCATTGCAATATCAAGCAACCCTTGGTAGCGTTTAAAAGCAAGCCTTAAACAACAGAATTCCAGGGTCAAATCCTGAATAAGAAGTACTCTAAGCAAACAAATAAGATTTGGGCTAGAGTATGTTTCTTCAGTTAAAACCACCCGCCAACAGAAGAAGATGATGCACACTTAAAGACGGCACTAAGGAATTGCTAATATAATCAATCAAATTCGCAACTGTCAAGAGAAAACCAATTCCAAGAACTTGGAACAGCAACCATTTACATCCATATTTTACTTGAAAACTTTGCTGAAATATTGCAAAGAATTTACAAATATATGATTCTCTTGTTAAGGGCAGTTGCAAGGCAGGCGAATGACAAAAGCTATAAAGTGGATATAGGCCCAGTTTCGGCTAAACCACTATAATTCTTATGTTCCCTACTATTATAAACTGCTTTGTTTTATTTCGGCAGATGAAATACGTTAATCGTGTTACTAAAAAAAAACGATTTAATAATGCAGGCCATAAAAACAAAGCTTACCAGTCACGAGACCAAGCGATCCGCAACATCATCCGGCAGTCAAGCACTGGGCCATTCAAAGTTCCCATATTCAAATCCTACAAAAGGAGAACTTCAAACGAAAGTAAGCAAGGTGGATAGAAGCAGATCGTATATATCTAACTACAAATGTTTGAACAAACAAACAGCAAGTTAAAGAACCTAAATCTGCCACCACCAATTCGCTTAACTATAAAATATACTCCTTTGGGTAAGGGAGAGGCCTGGCAGTTGAAAGTGGTGACACTTGCGAAGCAATGGGGATTGTCAACATGAATCAACGGCAAAGAGACATGCGAGAGCAAGCGTCAGCCAGCAAAAAGAATATTTCAGAAGCACAAGCCCTCTTTGAAGGCATAACTCCTCAGAGGATAAAGACCTCAAGCGGGCTTCACCGAAAAAAGGCGTCTTTCTCGTTACAAAGTCGTGGAGTTATCGGTCGACACACTCCCGAGAATCCATCCAAACGAGAAAAGGAAACTCCAAACTTCCTGACAATAACCCTACTTAGGGGCACGCATTTCACCACAACCGGTCAACATACTCCCGTGAGATGAAATGTGAAAAACCCTCTTCGGAGGCAAAGTGCTTCTCTACGGAGACCGAATGCTTCTCCTCAGAGACCAAAGCCCTCTTCGGAGGCGAAATGCTTCTCTACGGAGACCGAATGCTTCTCCTCAGAGACCGAAGCCCTCTTCGGAGGCAAAAAGCTTCTCTACGGAGACCGAATGCTTCTCCTCAGAGACCGAAGCCCTCTTCGGAGGCGAAAAGCTTCTCTACGGAGACCGAATGCTTCTCCTCAGAGACCGAAGCCCTCTTCGGAGGCAAAAAGCTTCTCTACGGAGACCGAATGCTTCTCCTCAGAGACCGAAGCCCTCTTCGGAGGCAAAAAGCTTCTCTACGGAGACCGAATGCTTCTCCTCAGAGACCGAAGCCCTCTTCGGAGGCAAAAAGCTTCTCTATGGAGACCAAATGCTTCTCCTCAGAGACCGAAGCCCTCTTCGGAGGCGAAATGCTTCTCTACGGAGACCGAATGCTTCTCCTCAGAGACCGAAGCCCTCTTCGGAGGCAAAAAGCTTCTCTACGGAGACCGAATGCTTCTCCTCAGAAACCGAAGCCCTCTTCGGAGGCAAAAAGCTTCTCTACGGAGACCGAATGCTTCTCCTCAGAGACCAAAGCCCTCTTCGGAGGCGAAATGCTTCTCTACGGAGACCGAATGCTTCTCCTCAGAGACCGAAGCCCTCTTCGGAGGCCAAAAGCTTCTCTACGGAGACCGAATGCTTCTCCTCAGAGACCGAAGCCCTCTTCGGAGGCAAAAAGCTTCTCTATGGAGACCGAATGCTTCTCCTCAGAGACCGAAGCCCTCTTCGGAGGCAAAAAGCTTCTCTACGGAGACCGAATGCTTCTCCTCAGAGACCGAAGCCCTCTTCGGAGGCAAAAAGCTTCTCTACGGAGACCTAATGCTTCTCCTCAGAGACCAAAGCCCTCTTCGGAGGCGAAATGCTTCTCTACGGAGACCCAGTGCTTCTCCTCAGAGACCGAAGCCCTCTTCGGAGGCCAAAAGCTTCTCTACGGAGACCGAATGCTTCTCCTCAGAGACCGAAGCCCTCTTCGGAGGCAAAAAGCTTCTCTACGGAGACCAAATGCTTCTCCTCAGAGACCAAAGCCCTCTTCGGAGGCGAAATGCTTCTCTACGGAGACCGAATGCTTCTCCTCAGAGACCGAAGCCCTCTTCGGAGGCAAAAAGCTTCTCTACGGAGACCGAATGCTTCTCCTCAGAGACCGAAGCCCTCTTCGGAGGCAAAAAGCTTCTCTACGGAGACCGATTGCTTCTCCTCAGAGACCAAAGCCCTCTTCGGAGGCGAAATGCTTCTCTACGGAGACCGAATGCTTCTCCTCGGAGACCGAAGCCCTCTTCGGAGGCTAAAAGCTTCTCTACGGAGACCGAATGCTTCTCCTCCGAGACCGAAGCCCTCTTCGGAGGCAAAAAGCTTCTCTACGGAGACCGAATGCTTCTCCTCAGAGACCGAAGCCCTCTTCGGAGGCAAAAAGCTTCTCTACGGAGACCGAATGCTTCTCCTCAGAGACCGAAGCCCTCTTCGGAGGCAAAAAGCTTCTCTACGGAGACCTAATGCTTCTCCTCAGAGACCAAAGCCCTCTTCGGACGCGAAATGCTTCTCTACGGAGACCAAGTGCTTCTCCTCAGAGACCGAAGCCCTCTTCGGAGGCA
Source organism: Allium cepa (assembly GCA_030765085.1). Taxonomy (NCBI): domain Eukaryota; kingdom Viridiplantae; phylum Streptophyta; class Magnoliopsida; order Asparagales; family Amaryllidaceae; genus Allium; species Allium cepa. Next base: position 75,040,863 of record CM060945.1, read on the forward strand.
AAAAGCTTCTCTACGGAGACCAAATGCTTCTCCTCAGAGACCGAAGCCCTCTTCGGAGGCGAAATGCTTCTCTACGGAGACCGAATGCTTCTCCTCAGAGACCGAAGCCCTCTTCGGAGGCAAAAAGCTTCTCTACGGAGACCGAATGCTTCTCCTCAGAGACCGAAGCCCTCTTCGGAGGCAAAAAGCTTCTCTACGGAGACCGAATGCTTCTCCTCAGAGACCGAAGCCCTCTTCGGAGGCAAAAAGCTTCTCTACAGAGACCAAATGCTTCTCCTCAGAGACCAAAGCCCTCTTCGGAGGCGAAATGCTTCTCTACGGAGACCGAACGCTTCTCCTCAGAGACCAAAGCCCTCTTTGGAGGCGAAATGCTTCTCTACGGAGACCGAACGCTTCTCCTCAGAGACCGAAGCCCTCTTCGGAGGCAAAAAGCTTCTCTACGGAGACCAAACGCTTCTCCTCAGAGACCAAAGCCCTCTTCGGAGGCGAAGTGCTTCTCTACGGAGACCGAATGCTTCTCCTCAGAGACCAAAGCCCTCTTCAGAGGCAAAATGCTCCTCTTCGGAGGCATAACTCTTCGGAGGACAAAGACCTCTAGTGGGACATATGCCACAAAAAAGAAAGTTCTCTACTCAACAAAAAAAGATTGGAGGAGTCATGACCCACCAACCATGAGAGAGTAACTTCCAGGCAATGCAAACCCTCTCTGGGGCACATTTCACCAGGAGTTGAAGTGTAACAGCCACTCTTCGGAATTTCACTTCACCAGAGTTGAAATGCAAACAAAATAAAGACCTCTTCGGAGGCACATTTCACCAGGAGTTGAAGTGTAACAGCCGCTCTTCGGAATTTCACTTCACCAGAGTTGAAATGCAAACAAAATAAAAGCCCTCTTCGGAGGCCCATTTCACCAGGAGTTGAAGTGTTATGACCGCTCTTCGGATTTCACTTCACCAGAGTTGAAATGCAAACAAAAAAAAAGCCCTCTTCGGAGGCACATTTCGCCAGGAGTTGAAGTGTAACAACCGCTCTTCGGAATTTCACTTCACCAAAGTTGAAATACAAAACAAGATAAAGACCTTCCTGGAAGCCCATGTTTCACCGAGATTGAAATAAAACTTCCAAGTGTCGAAACGTGAAAAGGCTTTCCTCGAAGGCACAACTCTTTGGAGGTACACGTTTCACCAAGATTGAAATAAAACTTCCAAGTGTTGAAACGTGAGAAATCCCTCCTCAGAGGTACAACCCCCTCCCGGGGACACAATTAAGCAGAAAGACCTCTTCGGAAACCTACGTTTCACCGAGATTGAAATAAAACTTCCAAGTGTTGAAACGTGAAAAGGATTTCTAAGGCATAACTCTTTGGAGGTACACGTTTCACCGAGATTGAAATAAAACTTCCAAGTGTTGAAACGTGAAAAATCCCTCCTCAGAGGTACAACTTTCTATATATATATATATAAAAAAAAAATTCCTCATCAAGAGCATACTTTAACCTCCAAAGGAAGAGTAATTTACCTATTATGGAGAATGATCTTCCTCAAAAAAAAGGGGGGGTTAAAGTACATTCAAAGGTCCGCTTTGCCACATAGAAGAATTCACTTGGCAAAATATATACATACGCAAAAGGAGAAAGTGATTTCTTCGAAGGACAAAGCGTAGAAACTTATATGAAGGAAGTTGTACTCTGCAAAAAATTTATTTAAAGAATAAAATAATTATTCTTTAGCAAATATGAGTGCAAGTCCCCTCGAAGTATAGAATATTGCAGCAAACTTATGGAATGGGGGCAATATAGTATAATTACACACAATATGGTATAGCCAAACCAGCAAAAGGTAACGCTCAAGTAACATGCCATAAGCTCGCTGCAATATCGTGTAAATAAACTTGTGCAAAAAATAAATAGTAAATGCATTCTCAAATTCAAACAGAAGTTTGTACAAACGAAGAATCATTTTATTCAACTGTAATGCAGATACAGGTTTCAAAATAAAAGCGGGGGCCGGTACCCGCATAACTCTCGACCAGTACAAACAAAAGGCAAAAAGCTAAAATGTTCACTTCTTTTTACTACCTTTGGACCCTTTTCCCGGCCGAATGATTAGCTTTCCAGGCCGGTCAGTTAGCACAAGGGAAGAAGGAGGGGTAGGTGCAGCTGGTCCAACTTCTGGCTCCCCTTCAGTAACAGTGATTATCTTCCCCCTCCTCTTTGACGTTCCGTGCTTTGCCCTCCTCTTTGAGGAAGACTCACTTCCCGGAGTGGCAAGTTTAGACAAAGTTATGTCATCAGAAGGGGTCCGCTCCGGGGATATCTCACCTCCCGCAAGTCCCTCGTCTCTATGCTCCTGCGAAGCGATGGGATCGTCTAAACCATGGAGGGCTTCTATTTGTTCCTCTTGCGACCCGGGCTGAGAAGCAGAAGGAGGAGCCACCTGGAGAGACGGAGGAGGGATAACCGGAGAAGGTATTTTCTCTACAGAAGAAAAGAGGTTAAAGTCAGTAAAGAGAGGAGATGGAGGCTCATCAAGATTCAGAAAATAATCAAGAAGCTCATTGAATCCATGCGAAATAAATGAGTAACCCGCTTGAGCAGAATTGACAGTAGCGAGATTAACAGTGAAGTTACCTGGAGAAGCTGGTTTCCTGATATCGACTTCATAAGCTTGCGCATCAGCGCTCTCATCACCCTCGTCTCCACCTTGTATGCTTGTAATCTCAGTGGTAACTTTGGTGGGAGATGCAAGATGGGAACTGGAACCAATAATGTTGACTTCAGACGAAGAAGGTGGCTGGACTAGAGTAGTTGAAGTGGTTTTTTCCAGCTGGTCCCCTTCCGTCACTTCAGTTCTTAATTTGGCAAGTTGTTCCTTTCCCTTGGCGAGGGCAGCGCGAGTGTCATCATCAAAGTAATGCCTTTCCAGGGCTGATTCGTCATAACCAGCACCTTCAGCACCAAGTATCTCAAGGGCGGCCTCCCACACTTCAGCTAAAGTGATCTCATACTTGGGACCTAGAAAAGCAAGGCTTCCACGCCCTAAGACGCTGTGCAAGTAGAAGTCGAATAATGTTGAGCCGAAGCTGTTTTTGGTCGCCTCATGAGATTCTTCAGCTGCGATTCTGCCGGCGACAGCCTCTTCACGTTCCCTCTCAGTTTTGGAAAGCTGAAGCTTAAGCATTTGTATCTCCGCCTCCTGGGAGTTGTTTTTCTTTCGAAGCTCAGCAATATCAGAAGCATAGCCCTCGTTGATTCTTTTCTGCACTTTAAGCCTGTCCTCAGCATCCCTTTGGCTGGCATGAGCATCTCTTACTTGTCTGAGAAGCACTTCTTCTTTTTGAGAATATGAAGTAGAGGAAGCAGCAAGCTCATCTTTCAACTTCTCAACCTTTGCTTCGAGCTCCTCATTGTAGGAAGCAATGCTCCTCATTTCGGTATCATGTTACTCAAGGACCTTTTGCCACTCAGCTTTGTCATTTTCCATAGTGAGCATGGCCTCTATGTTGGCACGATTAACTCTTTGAAGCTCATCAACAAGCTTCTGCCAGTTTGACATCCTCTCGATATCAAGTTTGACGGCGTCAAGATTTCGTAGCATGGCAGGCTTGTCAATAGGGACCAGGTCAAGATCGAACCTCACACCCATTAAGCACCACTGTGGAAAACGACTTTGTAAAGTGGCTGGGCCCGGTCCAACTTGAAATTTGGGCCTGCTTATTATTGTTTGGATGTCCGCCTTCCCGAGAGCAGGAGAGTCGGAAGGGATGTCAAGAGGAGCAGGGGCAGTAGCCTTTTCGGGAGTAGTGGAAGCATGTTTCTCACCATATCGGGCTCGTTTGCCTGAATCTTCGACTACATGACCTTTTCCTCGGTTATCGTGAGATTTCCTTTTGTGAGAGTCGTCACCTCTCTGCAAAGAATCGTGGTGCTCATCCCTATCCCTTCTGTCATAACGCTCTTCTTCATCCCTCCTTTCACGAGCCTTTCGAGCAGCCCTCTCTTCGTCAGACTCTCTATAGGAGGTGAAGTAGCGCCCATAATTATATTGACCACGCCCCCCGTAGCGTTGGAAGTCCTGATAATATGATCCGCCGCGTGTCATTGAAGGATCTGAAATAAGAAAAGACAAGCTTTAGAAATCTTTAAAGTATAAGAAGATAAGTGCATAAATGTGCTGGAAAATCCTTAGTTGTGTGTGAAGTGCAAGCTACTCGCGTTGGACTAACGAACCACTCCTCAGTTGTGGGGAAGTAATAGGTTTCACTGTCGGTGACAATTCTTGGGATAAAGGAGTTGGAGTCTGTTGGAGGGCAGATGTCGCTTCAATCATCGGGGGTATAGTTTTACCACAGGCAGGGTCATCTTTAAAGAGCTCTTGGGAAGTGACGATTATGTCACTTAAATCCCCAAAGACGTCATCACCATCATGCCCAACCTGATTCCCTCCATCAGCTCCTTTGTCGGCACTCTTCCTGGTTTGGGAAAGGGGCTCCTCTTCTTCTTCAATTATGGGAGCAAGTGCGGGCTTTTCGGAGGGTCCCGCATCATCTCTTGGAGTAGAGCACTTTACTAGTAAGGTTTCTGCAGAGATTTCTCCTCGCATGTGCTCTTTAGTGGAGATCGGAAGATCAGGAGTTTTCACCGGAGAATCAGGAACCTCCGTTGGAGCTTCATGAGGCTAAGTAAAGCGAGAAGGATGGAGGAGTCCGTATTGATGTAAAAATTCATCGTTTAGCAGAAACTTTATGCTCCTCTCTTCTACCGGCACGGCATTTAATCTTTCAAAAATTTGCTTAAGACTTGGGTCCCTAGTAGGGGGTGGAAGTGCTAAAACAGGAAAAGAATGAAATTAGCAACTGAGAGTTCAGATCTCGAGAAAGTTTCAAAACGGAAAAAGTAAAGACAGGAAATCTTACTTCCCACTCTCCAGATGGCATAAAACCCTGGAGGGAAGCGAACAAAGAAAAACTGATTCAAAAATCCGTGAGCGCTTTCGGAGAGATCAGTAATAAGTTTGCGGTTTCGAGCGCTTCTTATAACCACGATGGAGGGATGGTCTTTAATTTTCGTGAATGAGCAAAAATAGCAGATCTCCCCGAAGCTTGGTAATCGATCCAAAACTCTCCTAAATAGAACACATAGCCCCATCAGAATGGCGTAGCCATTGGGGTGTAATTGGAATGGAGAGATAGACAACTGAAGCAGGAACTGTTGAAGAAAGTCATTAAAAGGAGGAATAGCGCCGTTCAAGCACATTTGGCGATTAACAGCAACAAAGCCAAGAGGGGGCCTATCCGCTGTGTCATTTGGCCCCGGGAGTAAGACGTCAGCATCATCAATGCCAAACTGGACGCGCAGTTGGTTAAACATCCGCTGATTCAAAGTTGTGGATGTTCTCTCCGGAGGGTTATCTAGAGGGATAGCTACTGGGAAGACATCTTCAGCCTGGCCCATCGGCTCTTCTTGATGAGAGGTCATTCTACACAAGCAACTGGATGTTCAAACGCGAAGGTGCGCGTTTCCTAAAAAGTGTGAAGTGTTGCGCAAGACTAATAAAAAGTGACAAGTATATTTAACTGGAATTATACTGATCGATGTTTGATCGATTGTAAGCATTTCAGAACTTGTTAATCTAAAGCTCAAGCATAATATTAGTGCAAGCGGGTCGATTTCTATTGACCATTTCAGCATTGCTTTGGTATTTTGTTTGAAATTGATAAGTTAAAGGCTCTTCATACACACAATTTATTCAAATTAATCATCTATTGTTAACTAATCTGTCATTCGATGTGGGCAGTCAATGACAAGTATATTCGTCCCAGTTTTCTGTGAATGTTGTATTGAACAGGTTATTAGCCTGCAAGTCAAAATAACCTGTGAATGAGTGCAATAAAATTCAATAGTTCGAAGTTAATACAATGGTCCAATGTTCAAACAGAATTTACACAAGTCATAACACATCAACGGTTCAAAAGTTCTGAGTCGGCAGTGCCCTAAGCCATGAGTCGTGGGGATAAAGAGATTATCTCCAAGTCTTATCTCGGCAACGACTCAAGGCCAAGTCTTATCTCGGCAACGACTCAAGGCTAAGTCTTATCTCGGCAACGACTCAGGGCTTAGGTAGTGGAGTATGTTAAAGGAGCTCTGGGTCAAAATAATAAGGAAATCTCTAAGTTTTATCTCGGCCGCGACTCAAAGGTTCTATCTCGGCCGCGATTTAAAGGTTTTATCTCGGCCACAATTCAGGGGTTCTGTCTCGGTCGCGACTCAAGGCTCAAGTCGAGGAGCATGATGAGTCGTACCATGATTAAATCGTGAGGGTCACTGGGTCATACGAAAGGAGCCGAGTCAAACCTACAGCAGCATTCGAATCAACCATCCGACCCATTAACCCAATAAACCCTCATTCTACAACCCTAGTCTTATCGCATCAAGTAGATCGCCTCGAGTCGCAGATCATTGGATCAGACAATCCTCAATCCATCAATGATTAGGGCAACCTAACTCGCAAAGCTCAAGGGGATAAATTGAAGATAAGGATGGTGCGCACAGGGAAATGATGATCAACAATCAGAAAGGAGGCGAAATTGCTTACGCGGTGTGATGTCAGAGATGATCGGAGGAGATCTTGAGTTGAAATTGCTTTTGGGAGCTTGGAGATGTGTTAATGGCGGAAAACGACTCACGAGATTGGTAAAAGAAGAAGATAAGAATGACGATTCATGCTATTTATATACCAAGGTAGTCGGATATGAGTCGGCACACGCGGGGTAAGATAAGTCGAAGCACGCGACCTACGACTTAGGCGTGTGCTTCGAGGGGCAAATGTTAACCCCCCTGAAGCTTGGGCCGACTCATCGGATAAAGCATTAAGCGACTCAGAAGATTTACGACTCACCATGAGTCGTTAGCGGTTCAAGTGTGCAAATCAGAAAGCCAAGTACAATTAACTCGCGTACGACTCAATGACCGAAGAAGGAACTCACCGACTCATATGATCTAAGTCCGACTCATCAAAGACCGGCTCAGCTAGTCTCCGACTCAACTGTTGTGCGACTTATGGAAGTTTCTGACTCAGCGACTCATGACTCAGCGACTCATGACTCAATGACTCATGGTTCAACGACTCAACAGGTTCGCGACTCATCCTAAGGAACGACCTAAGGAATGTCACGACTCATGGATACCTACAACTTATGATAAGTCGAGTACGACACATGCTAATATGAGAGGAGTTATGATAAGTTGACTCGGGAACGACTTATCTCTTGGGACCAAGCCAGCAGTTCGACCTTGAGTTAACATGGGGCGACTCACCATGACTCGTCCACGACTCAAAATCGTTGAGTCGTAACCCATCGCCACAATGCCTAGGAAAATTGACTCGGACACGACTCAAGACTTGTCATGAAATCCAGCAGAGGAATAAGCCATGAAAAGGGGAAAGGTTGGTTTTATAAGTCAACCACGACTTAGCCTGACTCGGGGACGACTTAGCTTGAGTCGGTCACGACTCAGGACTTGTGCGCAGAATTCATGTCCAAGCTTGCCTATAAATACATAGCCACCTCCAACATTCAAAGGACTTTTTGGGCACATTCTCCTCATACACCGTTACCTTGCTGCATTGAGAACTTCATCAACACTTAGAGCTTTCAAGATTAGAGGAATACATCAAAGAACTTCATGAAGAAACCACACATCTTCAACGTGAATTTAAAGACTTTAATCGACATTGAAGCTTAAGACTTGTTCCAAATTACTTGTAGCTTGAAGTATATTGTACTTGAGAAGAATTGTATCAGCTTGTAACAAGATTTTTAATAAAAGTACTTAGAGTGGACGTAGGCTATACCCTTAAGCCGAACCACTATAAAATTGTTGTTGTTTACTGCTTTTCTGCTATTACTTGCTTGTAATTCTTTCCCGATCTATCGGGTGGTGCTTTCACAACTACACTTCATACACTGGGGTGTTAGCGTTCACATTTTAGCGTTAACAGTAGGAATAAAACAGTAGGCTCTATCGTATAAGTCACAGCACATGGATAAAATACAATAGAGAAATATATATAGTGAAGCTCCACAGAACAGAATGTCATCATATAAGCTTCATAGTAGTTAGTTACAAACATCTAAACCACCAATACATCGAGCCTCACTACATAACACTCAGAGAATCATACAGGCAGCGGAACATCCAGTACATATAGTAAGAAAACAATATGTAAATCCTCCAGCTCGTCTTCGTCATCAACAGCGTCAGTCACTAAGAACAGCACCTGTCACCTGCTACCTAGTCTGCCCATCCCCAAATTGGATGAACAGCCCAAGGTAATAAGAGTTGAACATAAAACCTTGAGTCAGACAACAGTCTTAGTGAGCGGTAAATTAACTAACAACATACCAAAAGAGCATAAAGGAAAAAGGAATAGGAATCCAACCCTCCCACTCCACCTCTTTCTACAGTGATAGCCCCCAGACACACTAAGTAGAAACAAGCATAGTAAAACAGACAATTAGAGTAAAGCAATTATCACTCGAGTCAAGGTCGGTGTTTTCAAAGTACAAACCCCCAAGGCCTAAACCAAGATCATATAAGCACCCAGTAAACATCGCTCTTGAGCCTGAATGATGATATAACCAAACATTCATGACTTTGGCTATCACTGTTATCATTGCTTCGATATCATCATTAATTGAATGACCGGCTCATTCTTTCATCCATCCGTCAAGGGCCAATGGTAACCCCGGTTCTAGACAAACTCCGCATGTCGTCGCAGCCCGTGCCTAGGACTATCGAATCTGCCCAGAGTACTTGGCACGTCGTCGCAGCCCGTGCCTGGGATTATCGTATCTACCGAGCGTACTCTTGCTTTGAGCATGCTAGAACCTTCAATAACAATGAAATCTCAGCCTCCTAGTCATCCTCCTCGACGACTATTCTCATACTAGCTCAAGCGCCTCTCGAGCCAACCATTATTTACCAACTCGAACCATCCCTCGAGTTATCAACATGCTTGGAATGATCCCGTCTGGATTATACCAAGGCTAAATCATCATCATTCTTTGCCTCATCTCATTCATAGCAAAGTTCCATCTCAACATTCTCATCAAATCCGTCCATATGAGCTTCATCATCCGCTACATATGCCACAAGCAGCTTTCTCCATTCCATAGCCTCTCTCTTAGCTTTTGAATCATCTTCGACCATACTTGTCTAGATCCAAACATAAATCAACTAATTCACAACAACCAATCAAGGCAATCATTAATCCACATAATCAAGCATTCAAATATAAGTTAACATGTAGTAAAATGAACATCAAAACTTCATAAACAATGGATCTACATGCAGACTTAAGGAAAATGCAAGAAATCGCTATTTTTAACACACAAACAAGCCACCGATCCAATATACTCCTTTGGGTCCGTGTGAGAGATAACTACCACTCACCAAATCACCTAAACACCTCAAAAGATATCAACTTCAGATCTGAACAGCGAATAATCAAGCATGATCCGACAAGATTCCGCTTCAAATGATGAAATCCCTCTTTGTTGGATGAGGATCTTCAACTTTGGCTCTTGGATCTTTGATCTTGATCTTCGATCTTGGATGGATGTAAGCACAAGATTAAAGTAGAGAAAAGAAGTGAAGAAATGTTGTAGTCGATCTCTCAAAATGGCAGCACTTCGTCGCTTTAAAAATCTGGTGCCAAAATAGTGAGATATGGACGTGTATTTATAGGTTGTTCCTTAAGTCGTCCGCCCCATGAGTCGTCCACGGCTTACGACTGACGACTCAAGCCACTACACGACCTACCGACTCAACTATTGTCGACCTAACAACATACAAACATACGCGATTTAAAACACAGCCTAACCACTAGGTTGCTAACCCGTTAAGTCGTCCCAAACGACTCACGACCTAACCCACTTAAGTCATTAACCCTTAGGTCGTCCCATTCTATAAGTCGGCCAATTACTTAAGTCGGTCAAACCTCAAGCCGCTAGCTCTTTGGTCGGCCCATCTCCTTAACCCGCTAACCAGCTTAATTCATTAATCCTACTAACTCGCTCACTCCTTAAGTCGCTCTACACACTAAACCGTTAACTCGTTCAAACCTATAGGTCGCTCCATTCCTTAACTCGTCTACGACTTAAGAAATACCCGACCTAAGCTACCCATGACTTAAGCACCACACGAGTTAACTTTTACACGACTTAAGCTTTGGTTGACTCAAACTCTAAATGACTTATCAACATCAACGACTTAATGTCGACAGTTTTACGATCTTTCGATCCGTAAAAATACGGGTCGTTACGGCTCGGGTCAGTCCTAGCATTTCGGGATTTTATAGACTTTATCGCTAGAGGACGAAGACGGAGATTTATTATTATTATTATATATATTAGTCCACTGCATCACATTTGTTCCGCTGCATTATTACTGGTATGTGTAACTCTGATATTTATTGTTTAAGAAAAATCAAATATTTTGTAAAACAGCTTCATGAACTGTATATTTGGTTATTATATTTTATCCTTCAACTGTGAGATTCTATTTTGTTTTATTTCTTCTCTGTTTTCTTCATTACCCCATAACAATCTGCCCTTCCGTATGGTTTGAATTGGCACGTGTGTCGATTTAAAGCGTGCGAAAAGGCTGGATGGTACAATATCTGTATCACTCGACCATAGGATAGAAAATTATATACAAACACCGTGGTCTATATGTAAATTTATTTTAAAATGATTTCTGTGGTTTTGTAAAGAAATATATGGGTATATAGATATTGATTTTAGATATTATATAAATGCTATTTTATTGTTAAATTTAGCTATGTATAAATTTGTTTTGAATTATAAAATAAGCTAAATAATGAAGTTTGATTTCTTTTATATAATATGGTTAAGTATCTATTTAAAATTCTATTGTATATAGAGTTTATAATCACTGAAATAAAAGCAAGGTTGAAGATAAATGTGAATGTGTTTTGAATTAAAGTATTAAGAATTATCCTCGAAAATTTGTTTTGAAACGTAAATAAATTAATATTTAGAAGGTAAGATTTTATAACTTGATTTTGATTAGAGGATTTATATGAATATCAAATTTATTTAAAGAATATTATCAAGTTAATTTAATTAAAAGAGTATCCTGTTATTAAAGTTTAAGGGTTTTACTTAAATAATATTTGTTTTATTAAGTAAATATTTCAAATTTAAATAATAGGAATTGGATTTGATGTAACGACCCAGGATTTTTAGTAATTTAAAAATTGAATATTTAATTAATTTTAAATATTAATAAGTGAATTTATAAGTTGAATAAATTTTAATTCGAATAATTGGATTTAATTGGATAATTAAATCGATAATTTGATATGTTAAATTATAGAAATAATTGAAAATTGAGTTAAATATGATTGAAAATGATTTGTAAAATTTTATTTTATCATATTGAAGTTAGAACGATATTTTAGAACTTTTAAAATTGAATTAAAAGTTAATTTGTGGAAATTGAATATTTTAATATTTAATCGACTAGTGAAATTAGCCAATTTTTGAACAGTCTCAGAATTGGACGAAACTAGTACCATTAGATCCATAATAGTTAGTTATTACCGGATTTCAATTTTTGTGTCAATCGGAGTTGTCGTTTGATCGTAGCAGCTCGAAACGCATCGACTTATTTTTAATATTAATTTGGCGAGTTAAAATAGCCATTTTTCAAACTGTCTCGGATTTCGACGAAACTAGTTTCATCGGATCCGTAATGTGATATTATTGTAAGGTTTCAAATTTCGTGTCAATCGGATTTACCGTTTGTCCGGTGCAAGCTAAAACGCCTAGAAAATCGTTTAAATCGGTTTAATTTAAATTGAACGTTTATAGCCATAACTCGCACAGATGTCCGAATTAGCTTCCAAAACATGTTCCATTGTGTCCGGAACGCGGGGTAAACCCTAGAAACGCTGGTCACCGCGCGTAAATCGGAGTTCGGAATTTCCAAAATGAATAGTGTTTGAGAAAATTCTATAAATAGGGCTTTATTCACAAAAAAAATAAAAATAATAATAACTAGGGTTTCGTTCTCCTTCAGCCTCCATTAAGAAACCAATGGCCAAAATTTACAATTCTTTCTCCTCAAATTTCTTTAAATCCGTGAAGCAATCCAACAAACTCTCAACTAGAAAAACGTAGATCTCCTCGAGATCTTTAGATCCAACGGTGGTTATTGGATAATTCGCGACGTGGGGGGAGAAATCAAGGCCGAAAGGGGACGGCTTTGTGCGCGTTTTTCAAGCATAATTGGCGACCGAGCTTGCCGCTCCTCCTGGCGATGGTGTAGCGTGGGGTGGCGCTTCATTTGGCACTAGTTGATCTAGGTAGAAGCAAGCGAGGAAGTTGAAAAATCAAAACCTAATTTTGATGGATGGGTTCGGCTGTTACAGGCACGCGTGAATGAGAGGAACGAAGAAGAAAGGGGGTAGGGGGTGCGGCCCAGATGCAGAGTCACAGGATCCAACGGCTTAGATTAAGATAGGTTTAAATTTTATAAATTTAGTTCTAAATTGTTTATATTAAATTCGAGTAAACTTCAAAAATGCATAACTTTTTCATACGAGGTCGAAAACGCGCGAAACAAGAAGCGCTGGAATCGTATGGACGAGCACTACGTGATGAAATTGGATTGGAGTCGTTTGGAGTTGGTAAGAATTTCGTGTAAAATTAAACGTCCGTTTAATTTTATTCGAAATAAATCGCTAAAACGAAATTGAAATCAAGGTGAGAACTTCTCACTCAATCGAATCAGTTTCGATTTTATTTTAAATAGTTAGATTTAAAATATTTGAATGCATGTTTAAATGATGATTGTTATCTATTGATTGTTAAAATAGACATTATGCGCCGTTAGTAAGCGGATGTTATTTATTAAAAACATATACCGCGAATATTTCATAAACAGTGAAATTGGTATTATATATAATAGCAATATATATATATATTGGCATATGTATATATTGCAGTTATTGATTTCCCGCATTTTTTAGCGGACGAGACCCTATTGCGCCGTCTATTAAGCGGATAATATTTTAAATCCCATATATCGCGATAATTTCGTACTGGAGCGAAATTGGTATTGTGCTAATGTTTTTGGATGCAGGAAACATGTTGGAGGGATCCAACTGGATTCCTCAACAGTTTTTATTTGATTTCAGATATTTTGATATTTGATGGATTATCATATCGATATATGATATCGTTGTTGTCGTGATTGACTATTTGGTGTGTAGCATCATTGGACCAAACTTTGGAATTTTAAAATGATTTTAAAGTGATTTTTGAAAAGTATATGTTTATAAAATATTTTTGGAATTGATCCATTATAAATAAATAACGTTATAATTTTTATGTTATAAAATTATGATTTTTGAGAAATATAGTTAAAACTGATTTTTGAAAATATGAAGCTGATGATTTTATAAAATAGTTAAATCGGGATTTTTGAAATTATTGTGAAAAGTTGAAGTATAGGATTTATGAAATTTAATTATTTTATAAATCAGAATGATGAAATTATAAAGGAGATTAAAGATGTTTTAAAAGAATAATATAAATTGATTTATATAAAAAGATTTATAAATTGATAATTTATAAATGAAAATATTTGAATTATAAAACGAGTTTTTATAAGTGTTTGAATGAAGTGAAAATGGATTGCATAGGGGAATGGAATTTTATAAGCAGTAGGTTTATCAAAATTTATAAAGTTATTAAAATAATGGTTTTGGATAAATAAATGAATCTTATAAGTTATAAGATTTATAATTATGAAGTTCAAAGGAACGATTTTGTAAACAAATAAATTATAAGTGTTTAACTTATAATATGAACCTTTAGTTTATAATTGAGTTATAAATCGAATAGGTTAATAAAGGAATTTATAAAAGGAAGTTGTTATAAAATAAATAGAAATGGAATTTATAAACGTTGTTTTATAAATTCGCAAACGACATATTTTGATAAGTTAATTTTTATAACTTATTTATGAAGTTATATTCACGTTTTAGACAGTGAATAATCCTTTAAAATAAAATGTATAGAAAGGATGAAATTGATTAACGTAGTATATTCACGCTTTTGAATAGTGAATAATATGTTAAAGAAAATGTTTAGATTTGATGTTTTAAGTAGAATTAAAACGATCTAACGATGTTTTAAAATGTGTTGAGATTCGAAACCATAGATTTCAACATCTATTGTTGAAATAGACGTTTCGAGAAATAAAAAGGAAATGGTGGACTATAACACTGTTGTTATAGTAAATGATTTCCGAAAGGAAATGTTTTGTATAGTATTGGGATTTATATATCTATTTTAATTTCGAATCCCTATACTAGTGATTTTGGGTTGTCGTAACGATGTTTTACGTAACATTCGTTTTGGCCCAAATAAATATGTTTAAGAGAAGGATTTCCTTAAAGAATGAAATATATACTTAATCTCGATTTTAGTATGTTGAATATTTTCCAAGTGTTGAAAATAAATAAAATTTGTGAATTACTTATGAATAAATAAGTATGGAAATGTTTTCCAATATAAAGTGAATATTTTGAGAATTTATCTTTTTGAAGATAAATTGAAATGAATAATTGAAATCGTATATGCATGGATATTTTGGAATGTAAATTCACTATGGAATTTATAAAAGAAAGGGGAACTTGTTTAAAAATAAATATTGATTTATTTTTGAAGTGTGAAAATTATATATCTTGTAAAGATATCTTTGGGAAATAAATAATTTGGAAAATTATTTGGAATCTGGTGATGTTGTGCATATCCATTGATAGTTCAATAACCGACTATCAATATTTACCTTTGAAAGGTATTTGTTGTGATTTGCTGAATTTGAATGCTACACTTATTTTTAAATTATTGCGCTCGTTATTCGGATTACCCATTCCGAATAGTGATACGACGTAATGGATAACATTGATGACCGGTGTTGAAGACCGGGTATTTGCGAAAGCGATAGGATGACCTATCGATTGTCTCTGCACTGGGTAGCTCCTGGTATAGAGATTCCCTAAGTGATGGGAAATTCGATCGGGATTGTGAATACCCGGATTGCAAGGGCTTCGTAAGAAGTGCCTTCGGTTCTGTTCGAACCCAGAATAGACTTGTATGGATTGCATGTCTGACGTTACAAATTGAGATATAAAGCAGATTTCTTTCAAATATATTTCTGTTGGTGGCGGAGAATTTATTCTTTTAGCTTAACACCCTTCTCTGAGACGTACGAGCTCAGAGGTTATGTAGTTGAAGGTTATCAGCGATATATTCCCAATTTGGTAATGTGACATGCTGAGTGTTGCTGTGAAATGATCATTGTGTTGATCATTTGTGATAGGATCATTTA
The DNA here is from genome assembly GCA_030765085.1 of Allium cepa. Classification (NCBI taxonomy): domain Eukaryota; kingdom Viridiplantae; phylum Streptophyta; class Magnoliopsida; order Asparagales; family Amaryllidaceae; genus Allium; species Allium cepa. The sequence continues at coordinate 75,056,290 of CM060945.1, forward strand.
TTTGATCGTCTATCCTGGTGATCGTTTCTATGATCATTTGTTGACCCAAAGCATGGATTTTGTATAAAGTATGTTTTTGTGGACGTGACTTCGTCGAGCCTCACACCTTGGGAATGGTCAAAACAGGAAAAATGCAGCAAGGTTATGAGGGGTAGCGCCCTTCAGGGTATGTGCATTTCCTTCTGGAAAAGGGTGGTATCATGGTATGGAGCCCAGATACTTACTCATGTTGAAAACACTTTATGATTGTGTGAATTGATTGCGAGCGCTCGGTGAAAGGTCCCAAAGGACCGGGGGATGGCATATTCGGTCAGTTGTTACTCAGTTAGAGGTAACCCGGCCTTGTGTTGGTAGAGATCCGGTTTGGTTCTCGGGGATGTCCATCCAAAGGCATTCTCATGTGGCAATGGGAAGTTCGTTGGCCTGATCATTCGTTGGAAATCCAATTCCCAATACGAAACCCTGTACGGTATTAGTTATAGAACCTGCCATTTACTTATGGTGGTCACCACTTTTTAGATGGTAGCTATAGTTGGCATAGTTCGAAATGTCTATGCTGGCTAAGATTTATATTCTACTTTCGAAATAAATTTTTCCTCCACTATGCACTAGTGATAATATCAAATGTCTTTTTAATGCGTATCAAGCATCTTGGACTATCGTAAGGAGAAATCTCCTCCAAGTCTGCGTTTGCATTGTGTGTGTGGCAGGACGTCTTATGGTAGTCTCATTTTTAAAAGCATTGCGAATTGGCTTTAAAAATATTCCTCTATTTTGTTTTCAAAGATAAATAAACTGTTTTGAGTTCTCACACCAGTCACATGACTGAGTCGGAGTTTATTATTTTTCTTCCTAAACTCTGGGTGCCCACCAATTTCCACACGGGCAGTCAAGAGTTAGGTTTATCAGGATATTCTGGAGTTGCAGGAGGCAAGCTGGATGACATGGCGTATTACTAGTATATAGTATTTCTTTTCCACTGTTTGTTGTTGTACACTCTGATGTAATGAAATGAAATGTGATGTAAGTAATAACTGATATAGTTCTTGTTTAAAGATTATTCATTTATCTATTATATGTTGTTCCGCTGCGAATTGTGAGATTTTGTTATTGTTTTGTTGTTTTCTTTCTGTTCTGTTCTATTTTATATTTTCTATTTCTTTTCCCTCTATTTTCTATCTTCTTATCTCTTCTTCTGTCTTTTTCTTTTTCTTAAAATCCTAAGTGTTCGGTTTTCCGTCGTTCGATTGCTCAGCAGTCGATAAAGTGAGTATCGATGTTGAATTTTCGAAAGTCGAAGAATCGGGTCCTCACATTTGGTATCAGAGCATATGGTTAAGCGACAACCATGGTTCTGTCAGGTATTACTCATTAGAGATAGAGTCAGTAGTACTCTAGAATGAGTTTGAGTGTAATAATAGCTATGAGAGCGTATTTGTTAGTGTATATAAAATTGTTTTATATTGTGATGATTGGTTTGTTGAGTGGTATATAGATTCTGGTTAATACGAGTAATTAACGTTATTGATGGGGATTTCTAAACATTTGTACAGAACAATTCGACACAATATTGTTTTAAATTGGGTAAATGAAATAATTTTACCTTGATTATATTTTATATATAAAGGAATAATTTTTCAGAGTTATTAAAGTGTATATAAGTGGATTGTTTAGTTGTTTGAATAATCTAAATAAAAGAATAATTGTATAAGCAAAAGAATTATGAGAATTGAATTATAATTAAAGCAATTTACAATTGTGAAATAAACTTATATATATATGAGAAGTGAAACTATATGGATATATTTATGAATATGAGTTGAAATAAAAATGAATTTAAAGTTAAGTGGAAATTTACTTTAGAATTTGGAATCTGAATTTATTTATAAGTAGGAATTTAAGTTATGTAAAACCAAGTGATGTTTATAAAATGAAATATAACTTAAGTGATATTGAATGAAGTTGATATTAGTATCAAAGTAAAATAATAAAGTGAAGTAATAAATGTGAACTTGAGTTATGTAATGAAATTCAACTTTTGTAATTGAATTGAATGAATGGATTGAACATTAATCAATTAAATGTGAATAATTGATATGAAACAATGAATGTAAGTGCTAATTCATCAAAATCTAATGTTATTGAAAGTTGAATAGTTGAATGAAAATCAATTTAATTAAACCAATTGAAAGCTAAAGTAATTGGAATTCAATTGGAAGTTAAGTGAATCTTAAATAGAATTGAATTTGATTTGGAAGTGAACCAACTTGAATATGGATTAGTGAATATAAACTAATTGAAAATGAATGTTAGTAAGAACATCCAGTGTTAATGAATCAAATGTGATTAAATTGGAAACCTAATTCATTTAATATCAATGAGAATATGAATGAATATTTATTGGTGATGAATATTAGTTGGATGATAGTTGGTTGATGGTTGAATATATTGCTTTTACTGCATTTGCTATGTTGACATATATAGTTATTATGTTGCTATATGATGTATATCGATACTATTATCTATATGCATGGTTCTCATGTTGTTTGTTGAGTGTTTAGTAGGTGCGGATCGCGTTTGCTTCGCATTTGGAGCTCGCTTTCGCGCTATATTAGCCGTATATGCTCGCTAATAAAATATAAGGTACATATCTCGGATTACATACCGTACTTTTATACTTTTTTCCCTGCGGGATGCCTCATTACTTGATGAGATGTATATTTGTAATATATATACTGTCATTTTTTTTCGGATCGAGCCGCGCAAAGGAGACTATGGCGAATTTTTCCGAAAATTTAAGGCGTTAGAAAAAATTTGAGAAAATTGGAAAATTTTGAAAACTTTAACTTTGATTTAGAGTAGAAAGTTAAAAAATAGTAGTTGTTTTTGAAAAGATAACTAAGTATGATTTGAAAACTTAGTAAGTTATTATAAGAAGTTTAACTATGGATTTTGGGAAAGTTAATAGATTCTGTAATTTTTCTTACTTAGTAATTTCGAGGACGAAATTCTTTTAAGGGGGAAGATTGTAACGACCCAGGATTTTTAGTAATTTAAAAATTGAATATGTAATTAATTTTAAATATTAATAAGTGAATTTATATGTCGAATAAATTTTAATTCGAATAATTGGATTTAATTGGATAATTAAATCGATAATTTGATATGTTAAATTATAGAAATAATTGAAAATTGAGTTAAATATGATTGAAAATGATTTGTAAAATTTTATTTTATTATATTGAAGTTAGAACGATATTTTAGAACTTTTAAAATCGAATTAAAAGTTAATTTGTGAAAATTGAATATTTTAATATTTAATCGACTAGTGAAATTAGCCAATTTTTGAACAGTCTCAGAATTGGACGAAAATAGTTCCATTAGATCCGTAATAGTTAGTTATTACCGGATTTCAATTTTTGTGTCAATCGGAGTTGTCGTTTGATCGTAGCAGCTCGAAACGCATCGAATTATTTTTAATATTAATTTGGCGAGTTAAAATAGCCATTTTTCAAACTGTCTCGGATTTCAACGAAACTAGTTTCATCGGATCCGTAATATGATATTATTGTAAGGTTTCAAATTTCGTGGCAATCGGATTTACCGTTTGTCCGTTGCAAGCTAAAACGCCTAGAAAATCGTTTAAATCGGTTTAATTTAAATTGAACGTTTATAGCCATAACTCGCACAGATGTCCTAATTAGCTTCCGAAACCTGTTCCATTGTGTCCGGAACGCGGGGTAAACCCTAGAAACGCTGGTCACCGCGCATAAATCGGAGTTCGGAATTTCCAAAATGAATAGTGTTTGAGAAAATTCTATAAATAGGGCTTTATTCACAAAAAAATAAAAATAATAATAACTAGGGTTTCGTTCTCCTTCAGCCGCCATTAAGAAACCAATGGCCGAAATTTACAATTCTTTCTCCTCAAATTTCTTTAAATCCGTGAAGCAATCCAACAAACTCTCAACTAGAAAAACGTAGATCTCCTCGAGATCTTTAGATCCAACGGTCGTTATTGGATAATTCGCGACGTGGGGGGAGAAATCAAGGCCGAAAGGGGACGGCTTTGTGCGCGTTTTTCGAGCATAATTGGCGACCGAGCTTGCCGTTCCTCCTGGCGATGGTGTAGCGTGGGGTGGCGCTTCATTTGGCACTAGTTGATCTAGGTAGAAGCGAGCGAGGAAGTTGAAAAATCAAAACCTAATTTTGATGGATGGGTTCGGCTGTTACAGGCATGCGTGTATGAAAGAAGAAAGGGGGTAGGGGGGTGCGGCCCAGATGCAGAGTCACAGGATCCAACGGCTTAGATTAAGATTGGTTTAAATTTTATAAATTTAGTTCTAAATTGTTTATATTAAATTCGAGTAAACTTCAAAAATGCATAACTTTTTCATACGAGGTCGAAAACGCGCGAAACAAGAAGCGTTGGAATCGTATGGACGAGCACTACGTGATGAAATTGGATTGGAGTTGTTTGGAGTTGGTGAGAATTTCGTGTAAAATTAAACGTCCGTTTAATTTTATTCGAAATAAATCGCTAAAACGAAATTGAAATCAAGGTGAGAACTTCTCACTCCATCGAATCAGTTTCGATTTTATTTTAAATAGTTAGATTTAAAATATTTGAATGCATTTTTGAATGATGATTGTTATCTATTGATTGTTAAAATAGACATTATGCGCCGTTAGTAAGCGGATGTTATTTATTAAAAACATATACCGCGAATATTTCATAACAGTGAAATTGGTATTATATATAATAGCAATATATATATATTGGCATATGTATATATTGCAGTTATTGATTTCCCGCATTTTTTAGTGGATGAGACCCTATTGCGCCGTCTATTAAGCGGATAATATTTTAAATTCCATATACCGCGATAATTTCGTACTGGAGCGAAATTGGTATTGTGCTAATGTTTGTGGATGTAGGAACAGGTTGGAGGGATCCAACTGGATTCCTCAACAGTTTTTATTTGATTTCAGATATTTTGATATTTGATGGATTATCATATCGATATATGATATCGTTGTTGTCGTGATTGACTATTTGGTGTGTAGCATCATTGGACCAAACTTTAGAATTTTAAAATGATTTTAAAGTGATTTTTGAAAAGTATATGTTTATAAAATATTTTTGGAATTGATCCATTATAAATAAATAACGTTATAATTTTTATGTTATAAAATTATGAATTTTGAGAAATATAGTTAAAACTGATTTTTGAAAATATGAAGCTGATGATTTTATAAAATAGTTAAATCGGGATTTTTGAAATTATTGTGAAAAGTTTAAGTATAGGATTTATGAAATTTAATTATTTTATAAATCAGAATGATGAAATTATGAAGGAGATTAAAGATGTTTTAAAAGAATAATATAAATTGATTTATTATAAATTGATAATTTATAAATGAAAATATTTGAATTATAAAACTAGTTTTTATAAGTGTTCGAATGAAGTGAAAATGGATTGCATAAGGGAATGGAATTTTATAAGCAGTAGGTTTATGAAATTTATAAAGTTATTAAAATAATGGTTTTGGATAAATAAATGAATCTTATAAGTTATAAGATTTATAATTATGAAGTTCAAAGGAACGATTTTGTAAACAAATAAATTATAAGTGTTTAACTTATAATATGAACCTTTAGTTTATAATTGAGTTATAAATCGAATAGGTTAATAAAGGAATTTATAAAAGGAAGTTGTTATAAAATAAATAGAAATGGAATTTATAAACGTTGTTTTATAAATTCGCAAACGACTTATTTTGATAAGTTAATTTTTATAACTCATTTATGAAGTTATATTCACGTTTTAGACAGTGAATAATCCTTTAAAATAAAATGTATAGAAAGGATGAAATTGATTAACGTAGTATATTCACGTTTTTGAATAGTGAATAATATGTTAAAGAAAATGTTTAGATTAGATGTTTTAAGTAGAATTAAAACGATCTAACAATGTTTTAAAATGTGTTGAGATTCGAAACCATAGATTTCAACATCTATTGTTGAAATAGACGTTTCGAGAAATAAAAAGGAAATGGTGGACTATAACACTGTTGTTATAGTAAATGATTTCCGAAAGGAAATGTTTTGTATAGTATTGGGATTTATATATCTATTTTAATTTCGAATCCCTATACTAGTGATTTTGGGTTGTCGTAACGATGTTTTACGTAACATTCGTTTTGGCCCAAATAAATATGTTTAAGAGAACGATTTCCTTAAAGAATGAAATATATACTTAATCTCGATTTAAGTATGTTGAATATTTTCCAAGTGTCGAAAATAAATAAAATTTGTGAATTACTTATGAATAAATAAGTATGGAAATGTTTTCCAATATAAAGTGAATATTTTGAGAATTTATCTTTTTGAAGATAAATTGAAATGAATAATTGAAATCGTATATGCATGGATATTTTGGAATGTAAATTCACTATGGAATTTATAAAAGAAAGGGGAAATTGTTTAAAAATAAATATTGATTTATTTTTGAAGTGTGAAAATTATATATCTTGTAAAGATATCTTTGGGAAATAAATAATTTGGAAAATTATTTGGAATCTGGTGATGTTGTGCATATCCATTGATAGTTCAATAACCGACTATCAATATTTACCTTTGGAAGGTATTTGTTGTGATTTGCTGAATTTGAATGCTACACTTATTTTTAAATTATTGCGCTCGTTATTCGGATTACCCATTCCGAATAGTGATACGACGTAATGGATAACATTGATGACCGGTGTTGAAGACCGGGTATTTGCGAAAGCGATAGGATGACCTATCGATTGTCTCTGCACTGGGTAGCTCCTGTTATAGAGATTCCCTAAGTGATGGGAAATTAGATCGGGATTGTGAATACCCGGATTGCAAGGGCTTCGTAAGAAGTGCCTTCGGTTCTGTTCGAACCCAGAACAGACTTGTATGGATTGTATGTCTGACGTTACAAATTGAGATATAAAGCAGATTTCTTTCAAATATATTTCTGTTGGTGGCGGAGAATTTATTCTTTTAGCTTAACACCCTTCTCTGAGACGTACGAGCTCAGAGGTTATGTAGTTGAAGGTTATCAGCGATATATTCCCAATTTGGTAATGTGACATGTTGAGTGTTGCTGTGAAATGATCATTGTGTTGATCATTTGTGATAGGATCATTTATTTGATCGTCTATCCTGGTGATCATTTCTATGATCATTTGTTGACCCAAAGCATGGCTTTTGTATAAAGTATATTTTTGTGGACGTGACTTCGTCGAGCCTCACACCTCGGGAATGGTCAAAACAGGAAAAATGCAGCAAGGTTATGAGGGGTAGCGCCCTTTAGGGTATGTGCATTTCCTTCTGGAAAAGGGTGGTATCATGGTATGGAGCCCAGATACTTACTCATGTTGAAAACACTTTATGATTGTGTGAATTGATTGCGAGCGCTCGGTGAAAGGTCCCAAAGGACCGGGGGATGGCATATTCGGTCAGTTGTTACTCAGTTAGGGGTAACCCGGCCTTGTGTTGGTAGAGATCCGGTTTGGTTCTCGGGGATGTCCATCCAGAGGCATTCTCATGTGGCAATGGGAAGTTCCTTGGCCTGATCATTCGTTGGATATCTAATTCTCAATAAGAAACCCTGTACGGTATTAGTTATAGAACCTGCCATTTACTTATGGTGGTCACCACTTTTTAGATGGTAGCTATAGTTGGCATAGTTCGAAATGTCTATGCTGGCTAAGATTTATATTCTACTTTCGAAATAAATTTTTCCTCCACTATGCACTAGTGATAATATCAAATGTCTTTTTAATGCGTATCAAGCATCTTTGACTATCATAAGGAGAAATCTCCTCCAAGTCTGCGTTTGCATTGTGTGTGTGGCGGGAGGTCTTATGGTAGTCTCATTTTTAAAAGCATTGCGAATTGACTTTAAAAATATTCCTCTATTTTGTTTTCAAAGATAAATAAACTGTTTTGAGTTCTCACACCAGTCACATGACTGACTCGGAGTTTATTGTTTTTCTTCCTAAACTCTGGGTGCCCACCAATTTCCACACGGGCAGTCAAGTGTTAGGTTTATCAGGATATTCTGGAGTTGCTGGAGGCAAGCTGGATGGCATGGCGTATTACTAGTATATAGTATTTCTTTTCCGCTGTTTGTTGTTGTGCACTCTGATGTAATGAAATGAAATGTGATGTAAGTAATAACTGATATAGTTCTTGTTTAAAGATTATTCATTTATCTATTATATGTTGTTCCGCTGCGAATTGTGAGATTTTGTTATTGTTTTGTTGTTTTCTTTCTGTTCCGTTCTATTTTATATTTTCTATTTCTTTTCCCTCTATTTTCTATCTTCTTATCTCTTCTTCTGTCTTTTTCTTTTTCTTAAAACCCTAAGTGTTCGGTTTTCCGTCGTTCGATTGCTCAGCAGTCGATAAAGTGAGTATCGATGTTGAATTTTCGAAAGTCGAAGAATCGGGTCCTCACATTTGGTATCAGAGCATATGGTTAAGCGACAACCATGGTTCTGTCGGGTATTACTCATTAGAGATAGAGTCAGTAGTACTCTAGAATGAGTTTGAGTGTAATAATAGCTATGAGAGCGTATTTGTTAGTGTATATAAAATTGTTTTATATTGTGATGATTGGTTTGTTGAGTGGTATATAGATTCTGGTTAATACGAGTAATTAACGTTGTTGATGGGGATTTCTAAACACTTGTACAGAACAATTCGACACAATATTGTTTTAAATTGGGTAAATGAAATAATTTTACCTTGATTATATTTTATATATAAAGGAATAATTTTTCAGAGTTATTAAAGTGTATATAAGTGGATTGTTTAGTTGTTTGAATAATCTAAATAAAAGAATAATTGTATAAGCAAAAGAATTATAAGAATTGAATTATAATTAAAGTAATTTACAATTGTGAAATGAACTTATATATATGAGAAGTGAAACTATATGGATATATTTATGAATATGAGTTGAAATAAAAATGAATTTAAAGTTAAGTGGAAATTTACTTTAGAATTTGGAATCTGAATTTATTTATAAGTAGGAATTTAAGTTATGTAAAACCAAGTGATGTTTATAAAATGAAATATAACTTAAGTGATATTGAATGAAGTTGATATTAGTATCAAAGTAAAATAATAAAGTGAAGTAATAAATGTGAACTTGAGTTATGTAATGAAATTCAACTTTTGTAATTGAATTGAATGAATGGATTGAATATTAATCAATTAAATGTGAATAATTGATATGAAATAATGAATGTAAGTGCTAATTCATCAAAATCTAATGTTATTGAAAGTTGAATAGTTGAATGAAAATCAATTAAATTAAACCAATTGAAAGCTAAAGTAATTGGAATTCAATTGGAAGTTAAGTGAATCTTAAATAGAATTGAATTTGATTTGGAAGTGAACCAACTTGAATATGGATTAGTGAATATAAACTAATTGAAAATGAATGTTAGTAAGAACATCCACTGTTAATGAATCAAATGTGATTAAATTGGAAACCTAATTCATTTAATATCAATGAGAATATGAATGAATATTTATTGGTGATGAATATTAGTTGGATGATAGTTGGTTGATGGTTCAATATATTGCTTTTACTGCATTTGCTATGTTGACATATATAGTTATTATGTTGCTATATGATGTATATCGATACTATTATCTATATGCATGGTTCTCATGTTGTTTGTTGAGTGTTTAGTAGGTGCGGATCGCGTTTGCTTCGCATTTGGAGCTCGCTTTCGTGCTATATTAGCCGGATATGCTCGCTAATAAAATATAAGGTACATATCTCGGATTACATACCGTACTTTTATACTTTTTTCCCTGCGGGATGCCTCATTACTTGATGAGATGTATATTTATAATATATATACTGTCATTTTTTTTTCGGATCGAGCCGCGCAAAGGAGACTATGGTGAATTTTTCCGAAAATTTAAGGCGTTAGAAAAAATTTGAGAAAATTGGAAAATTTTGAAAACTTTAACTTTAATTTAGAGTTGAAAGTTAAAAAATAGTAGTTGTTTTTGAAAAGATAACTAAGTATGATTTGAAAACTTAGTAAGTTATTATAAGAAGTTTAACTATGGATTTTGGGAAAATTAATAGATTCTGTAATTTTTCTTACTTAGTAATTTCGAGGACGAAATTCTTTTAAGGGGGAAGATTGTAACGACCCAGGATTTTTAGTAATTTAAAAATTGAATATTTAATTAATTTTAAATATTAATAAGTGAATTTATAAGTCGAATAAATTTTAATTCGAATAATTGGATTTAATTGGATAATTAAATCGATAATTTGATATGTTAAATTATAGAAATAATTGAAAATTGAGTTAAATATGATTGAAAATGATTTGTAAAATTTTATTTTATCATATTGAAGTTAGAACTATATTTTAGAACTTTTAAAATCGAATTAAAAGTTAATTTGTGAAAATTGAATATTTTAATATTTAATCGACTAGTGAAATTAGCCAATTTTTGAACAGTCTCAGAATTGGACGAAACTAGTTCCATTTGATCCGTAATAGTTAGTTATTACCGGATTTCAATTTTCGTGTCAATCGGAGTTGTCGTTTGATCGTAGCAGCTCGAAACGCATCGAATTATTTTTAATATTAATTTGGCGAGTTAAAATAGCCATTTTTCAAACTGTCTCGGATTTCGACGAAACTAGTTTCATCGGATCCGTAATGTGATATTATTGTAAGGTTTCAAATTTCGTGTCAATCTGATTTACCGTTTGTCCGGTGCAAGCTAAAACGCCTAGAAAATCGTTTAAATCGGTTTAATTTAAATTGAACGTTTATTGCCATAACTCGCACAGATGTCCGAATTAGCTTTCGAAACCTGTTCCATTGTGTCCGGAACGCGGGGTAAACCCTAGAAAGGCTGGTCACCGCACGTAAATCGGAGTTCGGAATTTCCAAAATGAATAGTGTTTGAGAAAATTCTATAAATAGGGCTTTATTCGCAAAAAAATAAAAATAATAATAACTAGGGTTTCGTTCTCCTTCAGCCGCCATTAAGAAACCAATGGCCGAAATTTACAATTCTTTCTCCTCAAATTTCTTTAAATCCGTGAAGCAATCCAACAAACTCTCAACTAGAAAAACGTAGATCTCCTCGAGATCTTTAGATCCAACGATGGTGATTGGATAATTCGCGACGTGGGGGGAGAAATCAACGCCGAAAGGGGCCGGCTTTGTGCGCGTTTTTTGAGCATAATTGGCGACCGAGCTTGCCGTTCCTCCTGGCGATGGTGTAGCGTGGGGTGGCGCTTCATTTGGCACTAGTTGATCTAGGTAGAAGCGAGCGAGGAAGTTGAAAAATAAAAACCTAATTTTGATGGATGGGTTCGGCTGTTACAGGCACACGTGAATGAGAGGAACGAAGAAGAAAGGGGGTAGGGGGTGCGGCCCAGATGCAGAGTCACAGGATCCAACGGCTTAGATTAAGATAGGTTTAAAATTTTATAAATTTAGTTGTAAATTGTTTATATTAAATTCGAGTAAACTTAAAAAATGCATAACTTTTTCATACGAGGTCGAAAACGCGCGAAACAAGAAGCGTTGGAATCGTATGGACGAGCGCTACGTGATGAAATTGGATTGGAGTCGTTTGGATTTGGTGAGAATTTCGTGTAAAATTAAACGTCCGTTTAATTTTATTCGAAATAAATCGCTAAAACGAAATTGAAATCAAGGTGAGAACTTCTTACTCAATCGAATCAGTTTCGATTTTATTTTAAATAGTTAGATTTAAAATATTTGAATGCATGTTTGAATGATGATTGTTATCTATTGATTGTTAAAATAGACATTATGCGCCGTTAGTAAGCGGATGTTATTTATTAAAAACATATACCGCGAATATTTCATAAACAGTGAAATTGGTATTATATATAATAGCAATATATATATTGGCATATGTATATATTGCAGTTATTGATTTCCCACATTTTTTAGCGGATGAGACCCTATTGCGCCGTCTATTAAGCGGATAATATTTTATATCCCATATACCGCGATAATTTCGTACTGGAGCGAAATTGGTATTGTGCTAATGTTTGTGGATGCAGGAAACAGGTTGGAGGGATCCAACTGGATTCCTCAACAATTTTTATTTGATTTCATATATTTTGATATTTGATGGATTATCATATCGATATATTATATCGTTGTTGTCGTGATTGACTATTTGGTGTGTAGCATCATTGGACCAAACTTTGGAATTTTAAAATGATTTTAAAGTGATTTTTGAAAAGTATATGTTTATAAAATATTTTTGGAATTGATCCATTATAAATAAATAACGTTATAATTTTTATGTTATAAAATTATGATTTTTGAGAAATATAGTTAAAACTGATTTTTGAAAATATGAAGCTGATGATTTTATAAAATAGTTAAATCGGGATTTTTGAAATTATTGTGAAAAGTTTAAGTATAGGATTTATGAAATTTAATTATTTTATAAATCAGAATGATGAAATTATAAAGGAGATTAAAGATGTTTTAAAAGAATAATATAAATTGATTTATTATAAATTGATAATTTATAAATGAAAATATTTGAATTATAAAACTAGTTTTTATAAGTGTTTGAATGAAGTGAAAATGGATTGCATAAGGGAATGGAATTCTATAAGCAGTAGGTTTATGAAATTTATAAAGTTATTAAAATAATGGTTTTGGATAAATAAATGAATCGTATAAGTTATAAGATTTATAATTATGAAGTTCAAAGGAACAATTTTGTAAACAAATAAATTATAAGTGTTTAACTTATAATATGAACCTTTAGTTTATAATTGAGTTATAAATCGAATAGGTTAATAAAGGAATTTATAAAAGGAAGTTGTTATAAAATAAATAGAAATGGAATTTATAAACGTTGTTTTATAAATTCGCAAACGACTTATTTTGATAAGTTAATTTTTATAACTCATTTATGAAGTTATATTCACGTTTTAGACAGTGAATAATCCTTTAAAATAAAATGTATAGAAAGGATGAAATTGATTAACGTAGTATATTCACGTTTTTGAATAGTGAATAATATGTTAAAGAAAATGTTTAGACTTGATGTTTTAAGTAGAATTAAAACGATCTAACGATGTTTTAAAATGTGTTGAGATTCGAAACCATAGATTTCAACATCTATTGTTGAAATAGACGTTTCGAGAAATAAAAAGGAAATGGTGGACTATAACACTGTTGTTATAGTAAATGATTTCCGAAAGGAAATGTTTTGTATAGTATTGGGATTTATATATCTATTTTAATTTCGAATCCCTATACTAGTGATTTTGGGTTGTCGTAACGATGTTTTACGTAACATTCATTTTGGCCCAAATAAATATGTTTAAGAGAATGATTTCCTTAAAGAATGAAATATATACTTAATCTCGATTTAAGTATGTTGAATATTTTCCAAGTGTTGAAAATAAATAAAATTTGTGAATTACTTATGAATAAATAATTATGGAAATGTTTTCCAATATAAAGTGAATATTTTGAGAATTTATCTTTTCGAAGATAAATTGAAATGAATAATTGAAATCGTATATGCATGGATATTTTGGAATGTAAATTCACTAAGGAATTTATAAAAGAAAGGGGAACTTGTTTAAAAATAAATATTGATTTATTTTTGAAGTGTGAAAATTATATATCTTGTTAAGATATCTTGGGGAAATAAATAATTTGGAAAATTATTTGGAATCTGGTGATGTTGTGCATATCCATTGATAGTTCAATAACCGACTATCAATATTTACCTTTGAAAGGTATTTGTTGTGATTTGCTGAATTTGAATGCTACACTTATTTTTAAATTATTGCGCTCGTTATTCGGATTACCCATTCCGAATAGTGATACGACGTAATGGATAGCATTGATGACCGGTGTTGAAGACCGGGTATTTGCGAAAGCGATAGGATGACCTATCGATTGTCTCTACACTGGGTAGCTCCTGGTATAGAGATTCCCTAAGTGATGGGAAATTCGATCGGGATTGTGAATACCCGGATTGCAAGGGCTTCGTAAGAAGTGCCTTCGGTTCTGTTCGAACCCAGAACAGACTTGTATGGATTGTATGTCTGACGTTACAAATTGAGATATAAAGCAGATTTCTTTCAAATATATTTCTGTTGGTGGCAGAGAATTTATTCTTTTAGCTTAACACCCTTCTCAGAGACGTACGAGCTCAGAGGTTATGTAGTTGAAGGTTATCAGCGATATATTCCCAATTTGGTAATGTGACATGATGAGTGTTGCTGTGAAATGATCATTGTGTTGATCATTTGTGATAGGATCATTTATTTGATCGTCTGTCCTGGTGATCATTTCTATGATCATTTGTTGACCCAAAGCATGGCTTTTGTATAAAGTATGTTTTTGTGGACGTGACTTCGTCGAGCCTCACACCTCGGGAATGGTCAAAACAGGAAAAATGCAGCAAGGTTATGAGGGGTAGTGCCCTTTAGGGTATGTGCATTTCCTTCTGGAAAAGGGTGGTATCATGGTATGGAGCCCAGATACTTACTCATGTTGAAAACACTTTATGATTGTGTGAATTGATTGCGAGCGCTCGGTGAAAGGTCCCAAAGGACCGGGGGATGGCATATTCGGTCAGTTGTTACTCAGTTAGGGGTAACCCGGCCTTGTGTTGGTAGAGATCCGGTTTGGTTCTCGGGGATGTCCATCCAGAGGGATTCTCATGTGGCAATGGGAAGTTCCTTGGCCTGATCATTCGTTGGAAATCCAATTCCCAATACAAAACCCTGTACGGTATTAGTTGTAGAACCTGCCATTTACTTATGGTGGTCACCACTGTTTAGATGGTAGCTATAGTAGGCATAGTTCGAAATGTCTATGCTGGCTAAGATTTATATTCTACTTTCGAAATAAATTTTTCCTACACTATGCACTAGTAATAATATCAAATGTCTTTTTAATGCGTATCAAGCATCTTTGACTATCATAAGGAGAAATCTCCTCCAAGTCTGCGTTTGCATTGTGTGTGTGGCGGGAGGTCTTATGGTAGTCTCATTTTTAAAAGCATTGCGAATTGACTTTAAAAATATTCCTCTATTTTGTTTTCAAAGATAAATAACTGTTTTGAGTTCTCACACCAGTCACATGACTGACTCGGAGTTTATTGTTTTTCTTCCTAAACTCTGGGTGCCCACCAATTTCCACACGGGCAGTAAGGAGTAAGGTTTATCAGGATATTCTGGAGTTGCTGGAGGCAAGCTGGATGGCATGACGTATTACTAGTATATAGTATTTCTTTTCCGCTGTTTGTTGTTGTACACTCTGATGTAATGAAATGAAATGTGATGTAAGTAATAACTGATATAGTTCTTGTTTAAAGATTATTCATTTATCTATTATATGTTGTTCCGCTGCGAATTGTGAGATTTTGTTATTGTTTTGTTGTTTTCTTTCTGTTCCGTTCTATTTTCTATTTTCTATTTCTTTTCCCTCTATTTTCTATCTTCTTATCTCTTCTTCTGTCTTTTTCTTTTTCTTAAAACCCTAAGTGTTCGGTTTTCCGTCGTTCGATTGCTCAGCAGTCGATAAAGTGAGTATCGATGTTGAATTTTCGAAAGTCGAAGAATCGAGTCCTCACATTTGATATATATTAAATTATCAAAGAATCCATTGTGAAATAGTGGAATATTTAAAGAGTGAAATATATGAACTATAAAAAAATTTAAGTTTGAAATATAGAATATTTAAGCTTTGAAATATATGGGAATCAAAATGTTTTATTTGGAGGTTCAATTTGGTGTTGGGAATTTATTGTGAAATTTGAAGAAGCTATTTTATTATATAAAGTAATATAGTATTTAAACCATTAAGTATTAAAAGTTATGTTTCAAAGCTATGGGTTCAAAGTATATAGATTTGAAAATGCTATGATTTTGGATAAAGGATATTTTTGAAATAAAATGATATCATATTGATTTGGGTTTTAAAAAGGAAATGATATCATGTTTATATGGTTTTGAAATGGATATTATATCCTGGTTTTAAAAGTATAAACTATTTTGAATAACCGCGGTGTTATAATACCGATTGGATGTTGAAGAGACCGGGATCGGAAGTGGTCATACTCTCTGCCAACTCAGAAAACCACTTTAACAACCGAGTACGCGGTGGAGATTCCAGAATGAAGTAGGTCGGTGGCGGTGTTTCCTTTGAGGTAAATACATGGACCCGACCCCCGTGAGTATGCATAAGGTGGCTAAATTAGGAGCGATTCTTGGGCCAATGAGGTCATTCCTCTAATTGAACGCACTCCTTCGATATTATACTCTTGACTTTTGGATTGATTCATTGGCCACTTTTGATTTTTGATTTTGGGGTGTTGTTCGAGGTGGGCGGTAGTAGCTGCTACGCGTTTCCATCAGCCCGAATGCGTAATTGGTATATCCACCCTAGCATTGCCTAGTTGTGCCGTGTCACCTACCATACCGTGCCTTGTACAAGTTTGGTTTTCTCCCGTAGCTTGTGGAGTATTTAGGGTAGTCTCCCGATTAGGAGATGCGCTGATACAAGATGGACTACTGGGACTATTACGTGTTAAGGGCTATATGTGTAACCCCTTAATGCTAAGAAAAAAGTAAGTTTATTTTATAAATAGACATTATTATAATTGCGAAATATTACTACATAGTAAATAGCTTAACGGATCCTTAAGAGATGTAAATCCCGAGCATCTCTTGAGTTACTACACTCACATTTATTTTTGTTGATTTAACTTACATAAGATCTTTTAGTCTTGACTCGAGTGTTTTATATTTCAATTCGCTCGGGTCAATCCAAGCGTTTCAGGATTTCGAAGACTTTAGCTGTGGAGGACGAAGGCGAAGATTTATATTATTATTATTTATATTATTGCACTACACTCATACAGTTTCGCTACATTATTTGGTATGTGTAACTCTGATATGTATTGTATAAGAAAAATCAAATATTTTGTAAGCAGCTTCATGAACTGTATATTTGATTATTATATTTTATCGTTCCGTTGCAAGATTCTATTTTGTTTTTTTCCTTCTCTGTTTTTATTATTTACCCCATAACAATCCGCCCTTCCGTATGGTTTGAATTGGCACGTGTGTCGATTTAAAGCGTGCGAAAAGGTGGGACGTTACATCTGGTATCAGAGCTTTGGTTTAGCGATAAAACTTAGCTTTGTGTGGTTTGACTCTTTATTAATAGGGTAGTAATACCCTATGGGAGTCGCTGAGTGTTTATATATGAGAGAGCATATTTGTTAGTGTTATAAAAAGGTTTTGATATTGTGATAATTTGTTCCGTTTCGTATTTATAAATTCTGGTTGATGCATGGGACGCTATGAAATCAATAGTGATTTCCAAACACTTAATAGGACAGACCGACATAATATTTGTTTTTAATATAGGTGAATGAAATAATTTTGCCTATTATATTTTCTATATATAAATTAATAAATTTTATAAAGATTATATTTGGTTGTAATGTATTGGTTGTTAGGTAATAAAACTTATAAATAATAGTTGAAATAAAATTTAAAATAAATAAATAAAATTGGAAACTTAGAAGGGTTTTGGAAGTTCTTTCAATTGATTTTGGAATATAATAATAATACTATTAGAAGTATTTTTTGATACAAATATTTCAATATAATTTGAAAGAATTGTTTTAAAAAGAAACTTTACAAAGAAATAAATTTTATACTCCCCTCCCTGTCGCTGGAAAATAATTTAGGTGATGAGTGCACGCATCATCGACATTCATTTTCGAGTTTTGAAGTGGAAAGGCCACTGTAGTAGTTTACTGCAAATTTGTTTTGATAAACAAATATAAATTTTAAAATTGGTTAAATATGATTGGATATATAAATTGCAAGCATATGTTTATTTGTTATTTTAAAATGATTTTTGAATAAAACCTGGTATTAAATTCTTAAGTTTCTGTTAACTAATAGTTTCAGTTATTGTAGTGTAATGGAATGTAACTAATTTAAATTTTGAACCTTTAATTAAAATAAGAAATTTAATGCTAAGTTATGAATGAAATTAAAAGAAATCTGAAATGTGTAACCTATAATACAAAGGATATAATTATGGAACATTGAATAAATTTTAAAATAATTAAGATAAACTTGTATGATTTTCAATTACATTCTTAAAGGAATATATATATATCTTACCAAAAGATATAAAAAGTCGAAATGTTTAATGAGAAATTTTAATAGAAAATTATACAAGAAAATCTGAAATAATGAAAGTATTCAATGAAATTTCCTTAATAAATCAGAATTTGGTGTTGTAGATGTTAGGAACTTAAGTATGATTGAAAGACTATTAATTAAAATAGAAAGGTAAGTATTATAAATGGAATTTAGTAATAAATGAAAGTAAATATGTAACGACCCATAAATTTTTAATAATTAAAATTGTTAAATTGGTAAAATTTTGGTGTGGATTAGAATTCCACACATGAATTAATAGAATATTTTCCGAAAATGTGAATTTCGTCAATATGGTCAAACTTTGACTTTTAAAAATTTAAAAGTTTAAAATTTTGAATTTTATCCTTTAATTTGAAAGTAAATAAAATTTTAAGAATACCGCTTTCCGTTTCGTTGAAATCTGATTTATAATGTGAAAATTATGCCTTTTAAACTATTGTGTGTAATTTGCTGTATTTAACAAAATTGTTTACTTTAAATTATATAAATAATATTTTATTTAGTCATGGAATGTTCTAATTTATGTTTCCAGGGGTAAAAATAACTTGTTTTGTATATATTTTGGTTTTAAAACATTTTTAAAAGTGTAACTGACATTTTCTAGTGTCCGTTGTATTTATTTTTTAATTTCTAATTTCCAACTTTAATTAAATTAAGAAATTCTTTACTTATTTTTATATTTTTCTAAAGAACTTATTTTATTCTCATTCTCACATTATTTTGTTTCTCAAAGATTTATTTTAAACCATTTTTAAGAAGAGTTATAATTTCCCAAGTTAAGTGGATTATGTGTGCAATTTTCTTAAGCTAGTTTTAATAAATTACGCTATTTTCTTTATTTATCTTTCTATTTTCCTAAAATATAATTTTTTATTTTCTTTTTCACTTTATTTCAGTTTGTTTTATTTTATTCACTGATTTTTATTTGTTTTAAAGTGTGGTAGAAATTTTTCCAAAGCTAGTGGTTGTGTGTAAATTTTTAAGCCTTGTTTCAGTTATTTCTGATCTTTGCTTTGTAAATTTGGGTAACAAACAACGTTTAAAAATATATATAATTAATTTCTGCGTTTCATTTTTTATATTTCTATTTCCATTTTATTATTTACTTGTATGGTGTGTATAAACTTTATTTATTTAGTGAAGGTTTCTTTTGTGTATATACATCTATATTTATTGGATAAGTAACAAATCAATTAAGATATGTTTTAAATGTAGGCATACGTTTCTTAATTTATTTCTTGCCTTTATATATTTCCTACCTTTTAATCTTCTACCATATCTATTCATAAATGCATAGACGTGATTTTCTCCTTTTCAATCACGTACAAAGTTATACAACTCCTCTTTTCATTTGTTTAAGAAAATATATATACAAGATCTTTTCCTACTTAAATTGTGCCTTTTTAAACTTATAATTAATTTCTGCGTTTCATTTTTTTAGTATTTCTATTTCCATCTTCCTATTTACTTGTATGGTGTGTATAAACTTTATTTATTTAGTGAAGGTTTCTTTTGTGTATATACATCTAAATATAGGCATACGTTTCCTAATTTATTTCTTGCCTATATATTTTCCTACCTTTTAATCCTCTACCATATCTATTCATAAATGCATAGACGTGATTTTCTCCTTTTAATCACGTATAAATTTATACAACTCCTCTTTTCATTTGTTTAAGAAAGATATATACAAGATCTTTTCCTACTTAAATTGTGCCTTTTTAAATTTCCTTGCCGTTTTATTTTATAACTATTCCTAAAACTTTAGCCATTCTTACCCTATCAATTCAAGTGAAAAAGCAAGTAACTCACCGCATATTATTCCATTGTTTCTTTTTATTTAATGGGAAATAAATCCCTTCAAACCTTTACCCATTTAAGCAATTAATTACTTGCAAATTCGTTGCACTTGATTAGGCCGTGAATAACTCCCCTGGTAAATTCTAATTCACGTACAAAAACTCTTTACCACATCTCATTTTCATTTGCATCTTCACGTGAGAAATTTTCTTGTAAGTAATGGCTTCCTTCTCTCTTCTTTTTCCACTTTCTTTTTTTCTCTCTTTTTTCCTATTGTTTTCTCCTTGCACAGCTCAGCCTCCACCATCACAACATCGCCTCCTCCTCACTAGTATACCATGGCCATGCCCACTTGGTGGTTGAAAGCAAGGTTATGTTCTTTGATTCGTAATTGCATAGTTTAATTCATCTTTTGTTGTGTTGAATCTTATTCTTATGATTTGTGCATTTGTTATATACAAGATATGGATCTTGACTCTCCATCTACTCAAAAGTTTGGTCGTGCTTTGCGGAGTTTCAATTGTGTATTGTGAATTTGATTCTAAATTTTAAAAGGTGAGTTTTTATCACTCTAGACATATGTACTTATATTATTGTGGAATAATGACAAGTGGATCTGTATAAATTGATATGTCATTCATACATGGCTGTGATATGTTATATGATGTTAAATGCTGTTTATATGTTTGTTGCATCATCTAATATGTACTAGTGCGTGGCCCGTGCTACGCACACGGGCAACATCGTAATTATACTGAGATGGTCATATTATATTTGTAATATGTTGATGAGTTCTGCTTACGTTGGTGTATGTGTATTGAACACTAATCCAGACTGAAAGAAGGGCAGTTGTCAAGTTTATATAACCATATGGGTGTTTGTTTTGTTCGGTGTGTCATTGTTGAATTATATTTTATTTGTTCTTCGATTTATATGCATATGGAGTATATTTGTATTTGATATTCTTTCTTTTAATTGCTATTTAAAACGAATGAGGCTAAGAAGATTCCGAAATAGTTTCAATAAGTGATGAATTTAAGCGTTTAGATGCATGTAAATTGAAAACCTTGTTCTAAGCAAACGGCTTGGAAATATTTGGAATGACTTTGTTTTAGGGTTGTATACAACAGGAAAAAAACTATTGAATATTCCTATTTCTATGTATAAGACGTGAGAAGTATTAAAAATATACAGTGAGGGGAGTACCTCTTGGTCAGCATTCCAAAATCAATAGTGCAATATATGAGAGTATGGAGAAACTATCAAACTTGGTCTCTACACTACACTTCAGTTAATATATGCAGAAATTTAAAATATGCATCAACAAAAAATCCAGGACAGATGATATAAATTTAACTAATTTAACTTGTTTAACTTTAGTACTAAAAACCCACAATTTTAATACAAATTTATACTCATGCTCACAAAGCTTACTACACAACATACTCAATGATTGTTTTGTTCAAGCGATGGTGTTCTGTACACTGTATAAAGTTAATGAAACATGGTAGTAGTAAAACTACAGCTAGCTTTTGAGCTTTTGGTGATGTAGTTTTGCACAGCATCAATTTCTTTCTTCTCTTTTTATGCTCATCTTGTTTCTTGTTTCACAGCAGCCTGTGCATGATACAACATAATAACATTGATTAGATTTCTGTAAGTGGTGTATGTGCATATGCATATTAAATTGTAGATAATGCACCAAAAATAACTACAAAACTGTAAACAAAAAATATAAGAATTGAAACTCAAATTTGTTATTGTTCGACTTATTGATCCTAGATTCAATGCATTATCTTCTTTTAAAGTTAAAATAATTATAATATAGTTTAAAAATGTAAGTGTAAGAAATGTATGTGTTGGCCTAATGCCTTTGAATATTGCTTATTTTCTTTTTGTGCCTCCTTTGACTGCGAGTTCTGTTTCCTACATTTCAATATTCTAGCTGCATTTTACTGCTTGCACTTAATAGATTTTCCAGCATTCCAATTATCACCGAAAGTAATAGAGTACCATGGTTCATGTAATCGACAATAGATGCATAATATTTCGTGCTTCGTTTGGTAAACTTTCAGTACTTTAGGGAATCTGAAATCACTCATACAGCCTAAAGCATGTCAACAAATCAAATCATGTTATCAGTTTGTCATTAATATGACAATATCAACTGTAGGTATCTCAATTCAAAATATTTTTATACATTAACATTATTACCAAACTTCTTAAACTGATATATAACACAGTAAAAATTATTCTCCCATCAACTACCACATTATAAAAGTTGTATGAATAAGCCTATCGATTTTGTGTTATTAGTTATGATCATATAATGAAAACATTATTTTAAAGACAATAATAAGCATAAATAAATAGTGCCCCTTACCAAAGGATAACAATGACAATTTAGCTAATTAACAGCTTATAAAAGTCAAAATAGAAGTTTCGGCTTGTAAATACACATACCATAAACAGAGTCTAATGGGTCAGTTGTGCCGCCATCTCTCATGCCTACAACAACAACTATATTGTATTTCTGAAATAGGTTAGTACTTATATAACATCATTTTTCTTAATTTGTGCTACTGAAAATAGCTCCTTGCGACCACTAAGTACATCTATTGCTTTATATCCTATTCGAAATCTTCCATAATCTGTCGAGCAACGGCAAAACTCTTGAAACAAAATATTATTTCCTAAAGTTTAGAATAAAGATAAGTTACATCGTAAACTACTGATGTAACATTACTTTAGATTTCAGGACCCTCGCTTCAGTTGTCCAATCCTTAGTTTCAACACAGTTGCCTAGTTATGATAATTCAGAGCACAATTTAGCCATACTACATTTTAAACAGCAGTTTTTTCGGTAATTCTTAGCAGTAGTTGATTAATAATAGTTATTCAATTTGTTAGCTTTGTTATACTTGGATGGATCATCAATCAAATATTCTCTTTGTTATATGCCTCAAAGTTGTGCAAGTTTGATATGTGACATATAATTGCATTTGTGTCGTCAACTGTTTAGGTCCTGCTTATAAACAGCCCAATTGTTTTGTGGGGTTCCCCTAAATAGGTCCTGCTTATAAATCCTTAATGTATGAATTCTTTGTTAATTATTAATTTTTGGTTACTATATTGTTAATATAACAGAGAAATTAACTAAGGAATTATTTTCTATGCAATTTCATGCTTTACAGTAGACACATAAAATTTCTAGGTAGTTTATTATAACATATCAAATGGTGTGGTAATAATGATTTTCATTATCTCTACATTTGAGTTTAAATAAATCAAAGATGGTTGTAGATTTTTGAAACACACAAATATTCAAAAAGGTTACATATATAGCATAGTATAACCAATCTCAAAATTTTGTACAATGTCACCGAAGATAAACACTTTGGAGGCATCACTTTCATAGTAGCTTCCTTAATTAGTATATTAATGACTCAGTGCCAAAGATTTTATGCATGTTAGTCTATTTCATTATGAAATTGAGTTCACCAATTAGTTTCAAAAAAATTGAAAGAAAAATAAGCAATGGTGTATTAGGCACATGAAACAACTTGCGATATTATAGGAAAAATCTTCCATAAAATCGAACTCTATCTACCTAAGTTTCAAATATGAATGTTCATAATTTATACCCACTATAACACAAATTTGAGGCATAAGCACTTACAGAGAACAACCATAGATAGGAACCTAGTTGGAAGTGAAGCCAGTCAGATGTTCTCTTTCTCTACATTCACGCTACAATTTCTAGCACTCAATTTGTAGTAAAGGAAGAAAAAATGATGCATTAACTTCATTTAATGGTTTATCATAGCTTTCCCGTCAGCTTCCAACTTCCTATAGTTCTAAATTCAAATTTTCCAACTCCCAAATTATTAACCCAAATCCAGAAATCATGTTACATCACAAACTTATCGTACAAAAACTGAAAAGTACTGAAAATAATAAATTGGAAACGAATTTAGATTTTTGAGGTAGAAACTGAAGTTGCAGTTTGCAAGATGTTGTATAAAAATGACGATATAATCAATAAATTAAAAAATCTGTATGCGACAGCCAAGAAAACCATTGTTATCACTGAAATTGGCTCAAATGTAAAGCATAGGAAAGAGAGCCTAAATCCAGCAAAACTGAGTCACAACAGGTAAACAGTTTTATCTTTCTTAACAACTGTAGGCATCAAACTAAAAATATAAAATCCAAAAATTACCTTATGAAAGCGAAATATTCGAAAAATGATATAACCATCGATAAAATATATGATCTGAGATATAAAGACATCCACATCCTAGCAAGATGTGAAGTCCCTGTTGAAATTGCAACTGTTTGCATAAATCCACGATTTTGGTTTTGTTACAGTTGAGGTGACATCTGTAGTGGGGAAAATCCGATAATTGATTAGAATATAAAATTGATACATTGGTATCCTCTGTTTCATGAAGAAAGGTAAGAAGAAAATTCTTATCCTAACTATTATAGTATCATCATGTTCATGGTTATTTATCATTTTATTGTCTAAGGTTTTCCGTCCTGTTAAAGAATGAGGAACTTTTTTCCCTCTTTCCTTTAATGATTTCACCATAACGATTCATGATTATCCAACTTCCAGTACATAGAATTATTCAACAACCATTCAAGTGAAACAAATAAAGTATCGTGTTCGATTGAAACCTCTATTACAAACTGAAAAGAGTACGAAGTAATAGAAATTTAACAACTGATTTAGAATTTCACATTTTTGGCATGAAGTTAAAATCGTATAATGAAGATATTACCTTCCGAAAGCAATGATATTCCAAATAGAATGATAGAGGCGTTAGTCAAATCTTTGTTTGAGACAATAAATAACATCAATATCGCGTCTAGAAATTAGTTGTAATTGCAAATTCCTACAGCTGTAAATATTCATGAATTTTCTGTAAGTAACAATAATGACAAATTGATGATATCAGGTAGGAAAACATCGAGGATCAAAACAGGGATGACGAACCTGTAAAACAAATCTATGCCAGAGAAAGTAAATGAAATCCACATAGCATCCAAAAGCTCTCTAATTGAAACAGTGGTTCTATTGTTCAGTTAAGAATGATAAGAAGAGAAATTTGTAGTACATTTGTTGAATGATAGAAAGGTAGTTAAACGATTACAAAAATTGATTTGAGCGTAGGGGAAATGGGGGAGTTGTGAAACTGCAACCGTCTTTAAAATGGCGAGGAAGAAAGGTCGGTAGATTCAATTGGCTTTAATTGGAAAATTGGTGGTGATTTATTTTGACACGTGGAATAAAATTAGAGAGTGATTTCTCCTTTCCTATTTATGTAATAGATAGATTTGTACATATTTTTTATACCACTTCATTTCAATAAAATTTATTAAATTGGGTACCTGTCATATTTTGAATGAATATGTACTTCAAACCGGTGGTTAATCAATGGTTGACAGTAATAAAAAATTTCTTAGAACTAATTTTTTAAAATGATTTCAATTTTTCTAAAAATAATCTTGAATATTATTATCCATCTATAAAATCTAATTCATAACAAATTGTATAACTCAAAACATTATTTCGGTGCAGCAAAAGGATGTAGTTAATACTTCTTTTCATGGTACTTTTATTATACAACACGTTTAAAGTAATGACTGATACTTCATAAAACACTATTTTGGCTACTTTATAGATAACATATAGAACAATACTATATAAATGACATATAAAAAGCATATACAATAGTATTGTAAAAGAGATTAGTATTGGCGAGAAGCTGTCTCATCAATTCTAATAATAAGGCACCTATATCTAAAGTTGTCATTAGTTACCAAGAGTATAACATAATTTGCATAACCAATTTGAACCTCCAATATTAGAAACTTCTCACTAAAAATAAACAAACAATTTTTTTTAATTATTTAAGTTTGTAATGTCAGTATGGTATTAGTTCTTCATAATCACAAGTAGTTGTTAATATTTCATGTTAAGGTACAACACGATACTTTATGGGTGCTTTCTTAATTGAGCAAACGGGGTTCTTGAAAGGGATATACAAAAGGGGCATAAATGGAGAAAGTTCAGTGAAAACTATAGCAGATGATGATAAGACAAATATTGCAATATGCACAAAAGTAAATAATAAGACATGGTGGCATAAAAGAAGACTCGCTTAAAATGGTACACCTATTCACTATGTACAAAATGGGTCTTTGAAAAGCTTGGTATGTATAACTCAACGTATGTTATACATTATACATTTTATATAAAAATTAAAGTTGAATTTCTTTCTCCAGCTTTTGTAGATATTTAGAAGGTTGAAATCAACAGGAGATTAATTATATTAATAACTGAAATAAACATTATTCTGAAGATGGTATATGTATTATCACCGACCTTAACACGAACAATTTTGAAGACAAATACAAATTTTTTCTACTATTGTTTCCTTTTAATATTAAAAATAATCAACAGATTAATTAAATTAGTTATATGATAATGCATCTTTGTAATGTAGTAGTATTAGTGAAAAGAAATGCAAAAACTCAAATTCACAGTATAACACCAGACAGTGAATCAGTTGTGCAACACAGAGCAGCATTAACATGCATGAGCTACTATACCAATTTCTTTTAGGAAAACAAAAACCAAACATATCAGTGCAAACCGTAAAAATTCAGTCGAACAAAGAGGACAGTTGACAGTAAATATTATCGTAACAAAAAGTGTAAACTGGAATAAAGAGTACATAAGTTGGCAGAATTAGTAATAAATGGTACAGTGATGTCATGATACCTCGCCTCTTGCAATGATTCCAGTAATCAGAGGATCGAGCTCTTTATTTCCATGGATTGCAAGCGACAGCTGACATGGAGTGATAAGTTCCACCGTCAGCAGTATGACAACAGGTTTAACTGTTAAAACAGATGCAACTCAGTGGACAGATAAATAACCGTGTAAAAGAAAATTGTTTAACGCAGTTGGTGACAACAGTTAAAATATCAAAATGGAATAAGAAACCGCTTATGTAATATGATTAACGCTCCAGCCTGTAATATTACGGTGCCTGTATCTAATTTGTAGTCAAGCATCTGATAATAATTTTGTAAGCAGACAGGGAAAAAGCGGTAGATAAAATAAGCAAGTACATTATATTTAAGGATAACATCAGCAGTAAATGGAGGTTGGAAGATAGGCCATAAATTAAAATATGTGTGCAATATTATGGTAGATAAATAGCAGAGTCATCGGGTGCAGTATGTTCAGTGTATGACTTAAACTACCAGAAATGGACCAACCTTATTTTTGTTTACCTTTATACTATTAATGCAACAGGGTAATGAAGGAAGCATAGAACTATGATAGCATGGTGTAGTTTGGTATAATTTATGTGGGTATACCGTTTGACAAACCGTAAACAAATGAACAAATTGTAGTTACTAACCACAGAATGAAGAAATTCAGTTATTCAAACCAAATTATACTAACCCAGGTAAAGGATGTAACAGATTAAGATAGAAATAAGAGCTCTAATTGAGATCATAGAACTGTGGCATCAGTCAAGTGATCATTGCGGAAGGCATGGTGGCAGTAAATAAAAGATTGTCATGTTAACATCATATTTTGAAGCATGGAGAGGGATAATTAGTTAATTTGTAATACAACAACCCTCCATAAATGGTTGTAAAAAAGGCGAACACGATTTTGTTACAGAGTTGAGCATACTATTTTCCGATATGACGACAATCAAACTGTATGCAAATGAATACTGATTTGTAGGTCAAACTCGATATAAAAAGACCTATTTACCCAATTTGCTGTATGCAAATGCACACAGGGAAAGTTTTTTATGCACATGTTAGTTTTCGTTGTCAAATATATACAGAAAGAGAACAATTTGCTGCTGAAAGGAATTGGTAGTGCAAGAAAACGTTAGAACATAATGAACGCTGTAATGATGTAGTATACTGTACGCACAAATATAGTACAGTAACTAATGCGCAGTGAAAGTAACGATTTGTTTGTGAACTACGGAATTTCAATTCGATATGGAGGGAAAATTGTAAATAAAAGTGAGACATGAAATTTGTTGCACATGATCTACAAAGAAATTATTCGACTGCCTGCATACCATTAACCACTACATAGTACATGGGTACTATCCATGGGTAGCAGTCGTACCGGCAGTAATTAAATGATGTTTCGGTTTTAGTCGAGTTTTCCATGCACAACTATTAGGAATGACCATAGTGAGTAAACATGAACCACCGTTTTGATCTGCCTACGCCCAATCCCATGCATAGTCATAGGACTTCATATAACTCGTAAGGGTACTAAATTCATTCATTTACATAGCGCACATAAAAGATATAAGTAAAATCATGTGTATTTCTTCGCGACACTAATTTTGAATAAGGCCAGCTAAACAGTTGTATTTCTGCCAAATTGTACGAACACCTAAACAGTTGTACTTTGGCCTAATATGATAACTGTTTACTGTCGAAAGGTAACCACTTAAATCTGCGACATTGGGTTATCAACTGTATTCTCTATTTGTAGAACACAACCACGATATCAACACGGAGGTGGGTAAATAGTTGCTATGTTTGTACGGTAAATGCCAATATTTGTGACAATTGGTACGTAAAATAAATCAGTTACGAACATACAGTTTGACTTCACAACGAATAAGGACGTACTGAAAACTTAAGTGAAACCAGTCAGGTAAAAAAAACTGAGCATCATTTTGTGAGATTAATTAAGTTTTCAGAATAGTAACCATTACATTCATCACTCTGTCAGCAGTGAAGTAACTATGGGGTATTTAATTGCAGTACACAAACCAACAATTTACAAAAAAGGAGCATTGACATAATGAATTTACCATTGCTGTCAAATAAATTGTAACTGAGATCCAGTTTTGAGCATACGTTTTGAAGTGCATAAATAGGCATACAAAACCGAATCAAATGTACGAATGGAACTAAAAATCATAAATTGTGAATGATTAGTGACTGATTGGAGATATATGAGTCATACCATTAGGTGTGGTTGTTTCTGTGCTGCCAATCTCTCGCCTGCCCTAGTCATACAGTCGTCGGTAGTACCACAAACCAACCGTAGTCATACAGTAAGTATAGGGTAGAGGATCCGACTTTGTTGTGGATTGTGAAAGGTACACTGGAAGGAGATCGAAGAGGATATGTTTTGAGGAAGAAGAAAGGGGAACGAAAGATGTGATTAGGGAAGTGCAAATGACTGCGGTTAGGGAATTTGAAATGTGAGAAACGAATCGATTTGAGATGCGCACGTCTTACTGGACAGATGTCATGCAAAGAAACGACTGGTTTCTGTTTTCCTATATAAGTAATAGATTTATATGATATACTATTCAATTTATATATTGTATCTCACACTGCAAGTTCCCTATCACAATGGGCTGAAATGATAGGCTCAAATGATTTTTTTATTGCATTTATTTTACTTGGGATTGCGGGTTTCAAATGATAGAACCCGAATTTTTCTTTTTAAATTACGGATTGAAATGATACATATCTGTATCACTTGACCTAGGTTAGAAAATTTTATACAGGCCCATGGATAAAATTTTATAACAGTTTTCTAAAATTATTAAGTATTTTGAATTTATAAATATATGGAAATTTAAATAAAAAGTTGATTTAAAGATTTGGAATATAAGGAGATATTGGTTTTCTATAAGTTATAATTTTATAAGTTGATTTTGGTTTTTAATTGAAATGAAAAAACCTTTATTTGGTTTTAAATTTAAAATTTAAAGATTTGGAATATAATAAACAACTTAATAATGAAATTTGATTGGAATTCTAAATCTAGCCTAGTAGTTGGAACGAAATTTTTTCCATGAAGCAGACATGTTTGTATAAATAGGTTTACAGTGATTTTCTATAAGTTAAGTTGTATAAGTTAATGTATAAAATGTAATTTATATATATGAATTAACTTGATGATTGGAGATTGGTTACCAAATGGAGATTTTAAGTTAAGAAAATAAGGTATTTTAAATTGAAGAAACATGTAAAGTTTTAATTAATGAAAGAAAAGTGTAAGTTTTTAATTAATGAAAGAAACGTGTAAAGTCATAATTAATAAGAGAACATGTAAAGTTTTTAATTAATGCAAGAAACATGTAAAAATTTAATTAATGAAAGAAACGTGTAAGTTTTTAATTAATGAAAGAAACGTGTAAATTCCTAATTAATGAAAGAACATGTAAAGTTTTTAATTAATGCAAGAAACATGTAATGTTTTAATTAATGAAAGAAACATGTAGGTTTTAATTAATGAAAAAAACGTGTAAAGTTTTAATTAATGAAAGAAACGTGTAAAGTTTTAATTAATGCAAGAAACATGTAAAGTTTTAATTAAAGAAAGAAATGTGTAAAGTTCTAATTAATGAAAGAAACATGTAAAGTTTAAATTATTGAAAGAAACATGTAAAGTTCAATTAATGTAATGTTGATTAAAATGATAAGTGCTCTTTATTGTAATAAAAATGTAAGTTAAAAACATACATGTGACATGTAAAGTTTTAATTAATGTAATATTGGATAAAATGATAAATTCTCTTTACTGTAATAAAAATGTAAATTAAAAAATTACATTTGATAATGTAAGTTTTAATTAGCGTAATATTGATTAAAATGATAAATGCTCTTTATTGTAATAAATGTAAGTTAAAACGCACATTTCACATGTAAGTTTTAATTAATGTAATGGTGTATTTTAAATTGATTAAAATGATAAATGTTCCTTACTGTAATAATAAAATGTAAGTTGATAATGTACCTTTGATATGTAAGTCTTAATTAATGTAAATGACATATTTTAAATGATTAAAATTATAAGGTTTCTTTATTGTAATAATAATGTAAGTTAACAAGGTACTTTTAAATTAACATAAGAATTTCAGCTTTATATTGGATATTACAGTAACAAAGTTTATTTAACTATAAGGCTATGATAAAATGACCATGTTAAATTTGTAAGTATATTAATACTTTGATTATATAAAATGTTAAAGTTGAAAGTATTACATTCCAAAAATTCTATAACTCCTTAAGGTTATATTTCCAAAGTGCTACGATAATTTAACGAAATATTTCAAGTTTAATAAATTGAAGGAAATATTCAGTGATTTGAAAATTTGGGTTTTATTTAAATGATATATTATTGAATTAGTTTAAATGGAAATAATACTATTGTGATATGGTTATGAAATGAGTATGATATTTTATTTTTGGAAGTATATACTAGTTTGAAAGAAATGATATGATTTTGAAACGGATATGCTAGTTTGGTTTTGAAAGTATAAATGATTTTGAAATAAATATCCATGGGTTATAATAATGTTTGGTTGTTAAAGAGACCGGGATCAGAAGTTTTCATACTCTCTGCCAACTCCGAAAACCACTTTAACAACCATGTACGCAGTGGAGATTCCAGAATGAAGTAGGATCGTGGCGGCGTTTCCTTTGAGGTAAATACGTAGACCCGACTCCCGTGAGTTGGCATAAGGTGGCTAAAACAGCAGCGATTCTCGGGCCAAGGGGGTTAGCGCCCTTTATCGGATAATCCTCTTCGATACTATACTCTGACTTTGGATTGATTCGGTGGCCACCTTTACATTTGGTTTTAGGGGGGAGTTTGTTCGAGGTGGGCGGTAACTGCGGTTACGCGCTACCACCAGTCCGGATAGCAATTGGTATATCTACCCTGGCATTGCCTAGTTGTGCCATGTCACCTACCCTAGCGCACCTTATATGATTTTATTTTGTACCATACCTATGGAGTGCCCTCTGACGACGCCCAGTACGGGGGAGATTACGGTACTGTATAGACTATGGGAATATAAAAGTGTTCTAAGGGCTATATGGGTAACCCCTTAACGCTATTTAAAAGTAAGTTTATTTTATTATAAACATGATTATAATAGCGAAATATTACTACATAGTAAATAGTTTAACGGATCCTTAGAGGATGGGCGGTCCCAAGCATCCTTTAAGTTACTTGTACCTTATATTACAGTTCACTTGAGTTGGTTTACATTGTATAAGTATGTATGCCCTGACTCGAGTGTTTTGTGTTTTGCTTTACGCTCGGGTCAGACTGAGTGATACAGCATTCGAGACTCACTTTCGGAGTTGGAGCATTACTTAAAGATCCAGCTATCTAGTTCAATTCCAGTTATTCAGTTGATTCTAGTTATTCAATTGATTCCAGTGATGTATTCAGTTGTGTATTTGATTATTGTATTGAACTTCTATTGCATCTTGTTTAACTCTGATGTATTTACATATTAGCTTCATGAACTACAAACTCTTTGCTTCCGCTGCATTATATTACTCTGTGTCTGTGATATGTGATTTATTTATTTATTGTATATTCTGAGTTTTGCTAAATTTTTATTTACAATTCAGTATTTTGAGCAATTCAAGTCCGGCATGTGCGGATGCAAATGGTTGAAAATATCGGGTCGTTACATTTGGTATCAGAGCTTTGGCTCTAGGCAAAACTTAGCATATATGGTAAATCTATTTACAGTATCACTTTCATTCGTGTGTGAATCTCTTCCTTTTTTACTCGATTCCTTTTGAATTTTGGAACGTTCTCTGCGGTTCCAAAATACATTCTTGTCCCCATTATTCATCTTCTTTTGATTCTGGAGCGTCCCATATATCCACTTCGAATGATCATTAGAATGAGTCAATGGTCTCGCCAATCTTTGAATGACTTGTAAAGGGGTGGAACTCCTTTACCATAGACATCAATTCATCGAAGATTTCTATATCCTCGGTTTAGATGCTAATATCTTTTGTATCCCAAATTCTACCTCTTAAGATCGAATGTAGATTTGTCATAAGAATTCTGCATTGATCTTATTCTTGAAGTCGCGGTTGACACGGTTAAGGTTGCCCGCTATTTACATAACCTTATCCATCTTTCTACTCTGTTATTTATCATCTTGTCTTTTGTTTCCAACTTATCTTCAAATCGGAATTCTCTTTGATTTGAGTCGATTAAATTTGAACCCCTATTCTTGCTTTGTAAAGCTATATGTAAAATGTTTTATATATTGTGTTGTTTGAGTTGTTGATGTTGATATGGGTTTCCGATCGATTCGTTTGATCAACGCTATCGATACGATTTCCAAAACACTTGAACAGAGCAAACTGACACCATATTAATTTCAAAATTTAGTAAAGTATAAATTTTGTATAATTATATAAGTGTAATTTTCTGAATTTTATAGGTTATTAAGAAATAATATTTGACTATGTACATAGCTTGTAACCATTGGCTTTTGTTTCCTATATAAATAACTGAACTATAAAACATGGCTATAAATTAATTTGGAAATTAAAATGAATCTAAATCAAGAACTTTAGAATTTAATTTCCGATGGTTTCAAACTTGGTTTTTTAAAGTTTTAAAAGATGTATCATTTAAAGTGTTTTCCCAACAGAGATTGTTTTCAAAGAATTTTTAATGTTTAAATCAGTGCCCTTCCCTTGTCGCTGGAAAATAATATCTGTGATGACTACAGGATCATCGACATTCATTTTTGAATTTCGAAGTGAAGAGACCGTTCTGTAACTTTGCTACTATTTTTCTTTGAAAATTTAATTGATTTGAATTTCAAAAATATGACTTGATTTATAATATATATGGATATATGATTTAAATTTGATTTGATATATATTGTATATATTTTTATTTGCCTCTAAATGGGTTGAAGTTAATCCGAAATGTAATTCTTAAATTTACCTTAAAGAATGTTTTCAATTATAAAATGAACCAAAAATTTTGAATAAATATTAAGTTGCAATAATTAAATTAGAAAACTTTATTTATATAATATTCTATTGCTTTTCCATTATAACTCACCTAAATTATTTAAAAGTTAACTATGTAATTGGATAATATACAATATAAAAGGATTTTTTTAAAATAAAATATGAGTGTTTATAATAAATGTTATACACTTAAATTTTAGTTATAAAAGGATTAATAAAGGTAAATAGAATAAAAAGTTAATTGAATAATATACAATATAAAATGATGTTAAAGGAACTAAGAATAACTTTAAGTAGTTATAAATAAGTATAAACATATTTAACATAGATGATAAAAATATATTGAGAGAAATAAATTTAATTATAATTAGGAATAGAGAAGAAATTAATATATTGAACACATTTTTTAGTATAACAAATGATTTTCAAACTTATGATTATAGAAATTTTTATTTTAAGATAATTGGAAGATGAAGTAATGAAATTTGAAATATTTAAATTTAACTTAAGTGAAATTAAATAGATGAAATCAATTTTTAATTTAAAATTTAACCTGTATGGTTTAGATTAATGATTCTATTTTGAGTTTCAATTTAGTTTTCTATCAAGTTGTTTCTATTCCCCTACCTTCTTCCTTTTCGAGGACGAAAAGTTTTGAGTGGGGGAGTGTAACGACCCATAAATTTTTAATAATTAAAATTGTTAAATTGGTAAAATTTTGGTGTGGATTAGAATTCCACACATGAATTAATATAATATTTTCCAAAAATGTGGATTTCGTCAATATGGTCAAACTTTGACTTTTAAAAATTTAAAAGTTTAAAATTTTGAATTTTATCTTTTATTTTGAAAGTAAATAAAATTTTAAGAATACTGCTTTCCGTTTCGTTGAAATCTGATTTATAGTGTGAAAGTTATGTCTTTTTAACTATTGTGTGTAATTTGCTGTATTTAACAAAATTATTTACTTTAAATTATATAAATAATATTTTATTTGGTCATGGAATGTTCTAATTTATGTTTCTAGGGGTAAAATAACTTGTTTTGTATATATTTTGGTTCTAAAACATTATTAAAAGTGTAACTGACATTTTCCAGTGTCCGTTGTATATTTTTTTTTAATTTCTAATTTCCAACTTTAATTAAATTAAGAAATTATTTATTTATTTTTATATTTTTCTTAAGAAATTATTTTATTCTCATTCTCATATTATTTTGTTTCTCAAAGATTTTTTTTAAACCATTTTTAAGAAGAGTTGTAATTTCCCAAGTTAAGTGGATTATGTATGCAATTTTCTTAAGCTAGTTTTAATAAATTACGCTATTTTCTTTATTTATCTTTCTATTTTCCTAAAATATAATTTTTATTTTCTTTTTCACTTTATTTCAGTTTGTTTTATTTTATTCACTGATTTTTATTTGTTTTAAAGTGTGGTAGAAATTTTTCCAAAGCTAGCGGTTGTGCGTAAATTTTTAAGCCTTGTTTTAGTTAATTCTGATCTTTGCTTTGTAAATTTTGTTAACATACAACATTTAAAAGTATATATATATATATAACTAATTTATGCGTTTCATTTTTTTATATTTCTATTTCCGTCTTCTTATTTACTTGTATGATGTGTATAAACTTTATTTATTTAGTGAAGGTTTCATTTGTGTATATACATCTATATTTATTGGATAAGTAACAAATCAATTAAGATATGTTTTAAATGTAGGCATACGTTTCTTAATTTATTTCTTGTCTTTATATATTTCCTACCTTTTAATCTTCTACCATATCTATTCATAAATGCACAGACGTGATTTTCTCCTTTTCAACCACGTACAAAGTTATACAACTCCTCTTTTCATTTGTTTAAGAAAATATATATACAAGATCTTTTCCTACTTAAATTGTGCCTTTTTAAATTTATAATTAATTTCTGCATTTCATTTTTTTTATCTTTCTATTTCCATCTTCTTATTTACTTGTATGGTGTGTATAAACTTTATTTATTTAGTGAAGGTTTCTTTTGTGTATGTACATCTAAATATAGGCATACGTTTCCTAAATTATTTCTTGCCTATATATATTTCCTACCTTTTATTCTTCTACCATATCTATTCATAAATGCATAGACGTGATTTTCTCCTTTTCAATCACGTACAAAGTTATACAACTCCTCTTTTCATTTGTTTAAGAAAGATATATACAAGATCTTTTCCTACTTAAAATGTGCCTTTTTAAATTTCCTTGCCTTTTTATTTTCTAACTATTCCTAAAACTTTAGCCATTCATACCCTATCAATTCAAGTGAAAAAGCAAGTAACTCAACTCATTTTGCTCCATTGTTTCTTTTTATTTAATGGGAAATAAATCCCTTCAAACCTCTACCCATTTAAGAACTTAATTACTTGCAAATTCATTGCACTAGATTAGGCCGTGAATAACTCCCCTAGTAAATTCCAATTCACGTACAAAAACTCTTTACCATATCTCATTTTCATTTGCATCTTCACATGAGAAATTTTCTTGTAAGTAATGGCTTCCTTCTCACTTCTTTTTCAACTTTCTTTTTTTCTTTCTCTTTGTTCCTTTTGTTTTCTCCTTGCATAGCTCAGCCTCCACCACCACAACATCACCTCCTCCTCACTATTATACCATGGCCAAGCCCACTTGGTGGTTGAAAGCAAGGTTATGTTCTTTTATTCGTAATTGCATAATTTAATTCATCTTTTGTTGTGTTGAATCTTATTCTTATGATTTGTGTATTTGTTATACACAAGATATGGATCTTGACTCTCCATCTACTCAAAAGTTTGGTCGTGCTTTGCGGAGTTTCAATTGTGTATTGTGAATTTGATTCTAACTTTTAAAAGGTGAGTTTTTATCACTCTAGACATATGTACTTATATTATTGTGGAATAATGACAAGTGGATCTGTATAAATTAATATGTCATTCATACATGCCTGTGATATGTTATATGATGTTAAATGTTGTTAATATGTTTGTTGCATCATCTAATATGTATTTATATGATATACTATTCATTTTGTATATTGTATCTCACACTGCAAGTTCCCTATCACAATGGGCTGAAATGATAGGCTCAAATGATTTTTTTATTGCATTTATTTTACTTGGGATTGCGGGTTTGAAATGATAGAACCCGGATTTTTCTTTTTAAATTACGGTGATACATATCCGTATCTGTAACAACCCGCATATTTATCGATTTTATATTTAAATATTTTATTTAAATATTTTATCGTTCGTCGGATTTTGGTCCAAAATCCTACTTTTTGCATACGGTCAAATTAGGACTCGAGACCACCTCCATTGAGTTCAAAATGTCGTTTGCGACCCTTTTGAGTATAAGCTTCGATATGTTTGGAGAAAGTTGATTTTTGGCTACTTTTTCCCGCTTAGGGCTTTGGTTGGGCTGAGCCAATTAGCCACTTAACTCAGTTCCAACCCTCTCCTCTTCATTCACTTCTCTTTTATTTTCCTAACACTCAAGCTCAAGCAAAAATGGAGGAAGAGAATGGGAAATAGAAATTCCTAAGCCCTAGCTTGCTTTGCAAATCCATCTCCTTGCTCCAAAGTTCATGAGAACCTATTGGTAAGCTTCCTCTTCTTCTTCTCCAACACATTCTCTCTTTGAATTTCAGAAATTTCCTAAACCTAATTTAGGAAATGTTTCTCCTTTAAGCTTAGATTCAAGCTTGTTGAGTTGGAATTGAAGAGTGCTTGTTCTTGCCATTGCTTCATAGCTTCTCCTTCATTGATTTGGGTGCAAAGGTGAGATTTTTATCTCACATCTATGACTATAATTACCTTTGGTTGTTGGGTATGAATTCCTAACACTTCTTCATGTGCATTTGCTCTTGATTTGGATTGGTTTTGTGAATACTCCAATTTTTGGGTTTTTTAAGTCAAATTTGTGTGAAATACTTTTATGGATGTTTGATCATGCTTTTGGTGTGCATCGAGGAGCATATAGGGCCGGGTTGCCGATTGGCATAAACCCTTAGAGCCAATGTTCGTCCGGTTGCATTTTGGAAGAGTTTGCTCTTCATTTGAATAAGGCTGAAAAACAGCCCAGGCATGATTCAGTCGACTGAAAACTCTGTTCAGTCGACTGAACCTGAAACCCGAGAGTTTCCAGGCATGATTCAGTCGACTGAAAAACTCTGCACGGTCGACTGAAACTGGAAACAGAAAGTTTCCTGAACCTGGAAAATTTCCAGGCACAGGGTCAGTCGACTGAAAACTCTGTTCAGTCGACTGAACCTGCTGTTTGAGTCCAATTTGCCTTTTTGGATTGAAATTCCAATTTAAATCGATTCGTGATAATCCTATTTGTTGTTATCATCTATTATGACTTTGATGACTCTTTTTAGGGATTTTTGAATATCCATTTCGATGGATCCTTTATCGATTTCTTTGGATTTTATTCATGTCTTCGTATGTGAATTTTTGTGATTGATTGTTCTTACAATCTTCTTCGTGATTTGTCACTTTAAAAATATAAAGGTTTTCTATACTCGTAGTAAATATCAAAACTCTTTCCTAAACCATTTCAATACTATTTTAATACCAAATTCGTTTATTAAAACGTTTTCCAATCTATTAGTATATACAAACCTTTACCTCACCCGTATGAGAAATCTAATTAAACGGCTTAGTAAAACAAGTGGTATGAAACGCTTGCGTTTTCTTTGTCGGTTAATTCTTGGACTTGTTCGATTGAACCTCTTGTGACAATTTTCTAGTGGAGATATACAGTTTGTTCGTAAATATTTAAGTTAAGAAAGTGGTTATGGGACATGAAGCTAAACTCATATATTTACTAGCTTAGTGTAATTGACACTTCTCGTTGATCATGACGATCATCTTTGTGATTTAGACTAGCAATGTGCGATGTCTCTTTGTCTGCGAGGGAGACTAAACCCCGTTTTGTGGAGTTTCAACTCAATTTGTGATGGGGTAGCAACCCATGGTCTTCGGGCCGTTTGTGGAGCTTCGGCTCAATTTGTGATGGTTAGCGACCATGGAATTAGCGTTCGTTTGTGATACACGTGTTGGTGAGCTTTATGCTCCCGTTTGTGATAGGCCTCCCCCCTTTTTGTGATTTCTGGATTTCTTGTGTAGATTTCTAGAATTTGTGTTTCACCAATTTTTCGTGATTTCCATTGATAAGTCTTATCGATATTTGTGCATTGGTGAATTTGAGTGTCATTGACTTTAGTGATTTATGGATTTCTTGTGTAGTCTTCTGGAATTTGTGCGTCATTGACTTTTGCGATTGACATTGATATTATCGTCAATATTTGTGGTTTGATGAACGAAATAAAGAGCATGACACTTCTTGGATTCTTGTGTAGATTTTGTGATATTGATTAATCTCTTGTTGATTATCAACTACTTATATATCACAGCTTGGCCTTGTGATTATTATGTGTTTAGTCATAACTCTGATTCTATATCGTTTCATCTGATATCTATAGTTAGACTGATCCGTTTATTATTTTCTTATTAAATAATACTCGGGTCAGACCGAGATGTTACAGGTGCTTCTGCTTGACTTCTCTCTTGGGATTGATTTCTCTTGCTTTTGGTTAACTACTTAGATTAGTAGTTTTTTTGTTGTATACATTTGAGATATAGACTCCATAATGTATACTTATTCTTTTGCGTAGTTCATGTAACTATTCTTTTGTGATATTGTGGATCTTTTTAGACCACTACTCTGATGTACACTTTCTAGTGTAATATTCATATCTTATTCCGCCTTTGTGATATGAATTGTCTATGACTGATTTGTGTTATGCTTATTTCTATATTTGTTTTCCGAAGGATTTATATAGCCACCGTGTAGTAGCTTTGAGTTTGTGTCGGTATGTCGGATTTCCACTTGAAATAGAATGCATGTTATATTATCCGACATATCGGTGCTCGTGCAAAGAAATTACACGGATGGTCGCTCCTCAACAGCCTTATTCTCCGTGCTAATCGACAGCAATACTCCGTAATGTTCTTGGCTAGCGTGGGTATAGAGGTGGGGCGTCACAGCTTGGTATCAGAGCCAGGCTTCGGAACAATGTAGAATAATTTAACAAGGATCATCGTCCTAAGTCCATCTTAGGAGTCGTGCTTTAGGATTTTATTCGGGTCTTCGTACCGATTCATCCTATTTTCTTTATGATTCCTTATTTTATCAATCAAGTTTGATTGAAATTTATTCTAAGAATAACTTTTTCCTCTTCTTTCTTTCTTTCTTAAAGAAGAGAAATGGTTAGACCTGGCCGTCCCAGCGCCGGTCAATCTAGTGCTACTCCCCAGGATGGAGTATTTACGTCTACCCAACAGCTTTTAGATCTTGTCAAGAACGCTCAAACAGAGGGTTCCAATCAGGAGCCTACTCATCCTAGATCCGGTTTTGCACGCTTGTGCAGAGACTACACTGATTTGGGTGGAAGGCCATTCACGCGATCCGAGAGTGTTATAGAAATTCAAGCTTGGCTCAAATCATGCGATCGCATCTTTTCTCGCATGAATCTTATTGATCTACATCGAGTCCAAGTGGCTTCTAGCATGCTCCAAGAAAGAGCGTTAGATTGGTATGAGCTCCTAATTTCTGAAATTGTTGAAGCGGATCTCACTTGGGAGAGATTCCGGGAAAGATTCGAATCGAAATTTGTGCCGGAGGATGAAAAAGTAACTTTAGCCCGGCGTTTCATAGACCTTGTTCAAGGTGAATCTTCTGTGACAGACTATGTCGCATCCTTCGAATCTCTGTCCAAATACGGGGTTGAGTACATTGATACCCCATTGAAGAAAAATCAGAGATTTGTCTATGGCTTGAATAAGAATCTTAAGAAGCCATTACTCCTGAAACTTGAGGTTTCATTTGATCAGCTTATTGATATCGCTCTTTGTCTTGAAGAGGCCGATAATGAAGGTGATGTTGAAGTTGTGCGTGCCCAACAGAACTTCGATAATAACTTGAAGAGGCCTATCAGATTCAAAGGCCCAGATTCTAATAAAAAAGGAAAGCAACAAACTCAGGTAGCAAATGTTCCTACCTCTAGTCGTGGACGATGCTACAATTGTGGTTCCACAGACCAACATGTAAGGGAGTGCCCGAAACCCCTCTTTTGCCATTATTGCAAAGGTTCGGGTCATCTTTTATCTTCGTGTCCTAAGCTTCCAAACAGGTGAGAAGGAAAGATGTAGGCCGCTGGCAACTCTTCTCTTGGTCAAGGTATTTTCATTCAATCCTTGATGGCATTGTTTTAATTCGTGAGCTTTCTATTTGAGTTCTTTTTGATATGGGTTCCATCTCATTATTTTTATATCAAAAGAACTTGTTGATTCTTTTCTTTGAATATTTTGGGCTTATTGACTTCATTGAGAATTGCGAATCCGGATGGTAGATCCGCAACACTCAATTTGCTTTTGTTTAGATCTCGGGATTGTTTTATGTGACTTTTCTTTCCGAGCCGATATTTTTGCTTTGGCTTCGGAATTGACCTTTCTGTAAGGATTGGCTTAATCATTGTGAAGCCCTTATCCTATTTTTCGGAGTGGATTATTCATCTTCGACATTTTCAATCTGTTAAGCAGATTCCTAATTTTCTTTGTGATTTTGATTCCATCTTGATGGCATCATTTTATTCTTTAAAGTCCTTATGGTGAGGAGAGTGTTATTTCGCTCATCTAAATAGTTTGAGAATTTTCCGGTATATTTGACTTGTCTTAGGACTATCACCTAAGTAATCTTTTGTGTGGTGCTAAGATCTTTTTAGTTCGACTTTACCACCGTTTTCATTTGCTACAAGTTGCGAAAGTTCGCATTCCGCACTTGTTATGATTCCTATGAATGAATTATTATGTCATTCAAATTGTCCAGCTTGTTTCATCCGTTTTATAAATCCAATATTCTATGAAAATTTCGATGAGACCATTCTTATTTATGGATTTTGGATGAAAATAGTAATTTAAAATTATGCAAATCTTTTTCATAAGATTTATTTATAAGTAAAACTAGATTTTGTTCTTGAAACGAACAAAGAATATTCTTAAAACTTTTTAAGAGGTTTAATTATCCTATAAAAGATGATTTTGTGATTGTATTGCCCGTTGAGTGCTTTAAGAATTTTGGTCGATGCGCTTGATCAACGTTATCGATAGGATTTTCTAAACGCGATGATGAGACAATCAGACACAGTATATTAACTTGAAAATAGTAAATTTTTCTAGAAAGATTATTACGTAATGATAAATGTAATTTTGAAAGTTTTAACTTTTCAGGAAAGAAGATTATTTAAAAGAAATTCTTTCTTTTCGATACTTTTATTCTTGTGATTCCTGAAGGGGAACCAATGCTTTGCTATTTGTACCGATAATAGTCGTATTGGTTTGGATGCCTTTATCTTGCAAAGGAGAACATGCTATCTATTGTGCTTCTAAATCATTATAGCTTCTCGAGACTAGATAGCCACTTATGATCTAGTGCTCTCGGCTAGTGTTTTTGCTTTTGGAATTTGGCATCATCATATTTGGATGAGAAATTTGTTCTCTATCTC
Organism: Allium cepa; assembly: GCA_030765085.1. Taxonomy (NCBI): domain Eukaryota; kingdom Viridiplantae; phylum Streptophyta; class Magnoliopsida; order Asparagales; family Amaryllidaceae; genus Allium; species Allium cepa. The sequence goes on from CM060945.1 coordinate 75,098,795, forward strand.
GATCATAAATCTTTCGAATATTTATGTTCTCTTAAGGAACTGCTTGTTGACTCGAGTTCCTAGCTTCCTATGATCTTGATATTCTTTTTATTCCCGAAGGGGAAATCGTGTTGCCAATGCGTTTAGTCGTAAGCAACAAGGGGTTGTTTCTTTGTTGATGACCGAATGAAATTAACTTTTTATCAAGTTCATCGGGCGTTTTGATGTACTTCGTTTTATTGAGTCTCATCTCATTTCTTCTATGAACTTGCGTCCAATGTTCTTTTATTGTGTTCGGTTCATTGGGCGTACCGTTTTTGTACTACGTCGGTGTTTCGAAATCATTCGGGCTTCGGTTCACCGTATGTACCGTTTGTACTACATCGATGTCTTTGCTTTTGATTCATCAGATGTACCGTTTGTACTACATTGATGTCTATGCTTTTGATTCATTGGATGTACCGTTGTACTACATCTATGTCTTCGCTTTTTGATTCATTGGATGTACCATTGTACTACATCAATGTCTTTGCTTTTGGATTCATTGGATGTACCGTTGTACTTCATCAATGTCTTTGCTTTTTGACTCATCGGATGTACCGTTTGTACTACATCGATGTCTTTGTTTTTGATTCATCGGATGTACCGTTTGTACTACATCGATGTCTTTACTTTTGATTCATTGGATGTACCGTTTGTACTACATCGATGTCTTTGCTTAGGTTCATTGGGCGTACCGTTTTTGTACTACGCCGTTGCACCGGCTCAATTTTCTGCTATTCTTGACGTTCCCCATGTCATTTATCTACGGGAATGCCTTAGGGATTCCGGTTTTCATTCTTGAGCCCGGTGTTATTGTGGAAATTGAAGTTTCACCAGATTTCTTGCTAACTCTTTTGTGCACTTTATGGTGAACTTCCTATTTCAAATTTTCTTTTGTGTTAATATGCTTCTATGGTTGTTACCTCATATATTTCCTTCTTACTTATTGCGAGGACGCAATTTCTTTAAGGAGGGGAGTCTGTAACAACCTGCATATTTATCGATTTTATATTTAAATATTTTATTTAAATATTTTATCGTTCGTCGGATTTTGGTCCGAAAACCTACTTTTTGCATATGGTCGAATTAGGACTCGAGACCACCTCCATTGAGTTCAAAATGCCATTTGCGACCTTTTTGAGTATAAGCTTCGATATGTTTGGAGAAAGTTGATTTTTTGCTACTTTTTCCCGCTTAGGGCTTTGGTTGGGCTGAGCCAATTAGCCACTTAACTCAGTTCCAACCCTCTCCTCTTCATTCACTTCTCTTTTATTTTCCTAACACTCAAGCTCAAGCAAAAATGGAGGAAGAGAATGGGAAATAGAAATTCCTAAGCCCTAGCTTGCTTTGCAAATCCAGCTCCTTGCTCCAAAGTTCATGAGAACCCATTGGTAAGCTTCCTCTTCTTCTTCTCCAACTCATTCTCTCCTTGAATTTCAGAAATTTCCTAAACCTAATTTAGGAAATGTTTCTCCTTTAAGCGAAGATTCAAGCTTGTTGAGTTGGAATTGAAGAGTGATTGTTCTTGTCATTGCTTCATAGCTTCTCCTTCATTGATTTGGGTGCAAAGGTGAGATTTTTATCTCAAATCTATGACTATAATTACCTTTGGTTGTTGGGTATGAATTCCTAACACTTCTTCATGTGCATTTGCTCTTGATTTGGATTGGTTTTGTGAATACTCCAATTTTTGGGTTTTTTAAGTCAAATTTGTGTGAAATCCTTTTATGGATGTTTGATCATGCTTTTGGTGATGCATCAAGGAGCATATAGGGCCGGGTTGCCGGTTGGCATAAAGCCTTAGAGCCAATGTTCTTCCGGTTGCATTTTGGAAGAGTTTGCTCTTCATTTGAATAAGGCTGAAAAACAGCCCAGGCATGATTCAGTCGACTGAAAACTCTGTTCAGTCGACTGAACCTGAAACCCGAGAGTTTCCAGGCATGATTCAGTCGACTGAAAAACTCTGCACAGTCGATTGAAACTGGAAACATAAAGTTTCCTGAACCTGGAAAATTTCCAGGCACAGGGTCAGTCGATTGAAAACTCTGTTCAATCGACTGAACCTGCTGTTTGAGTCCAATTTGCCTTTTTGGATTGAAATTCCAATTTAAATCGATTCGTGATAATCCTATTTGTTGTTATCATCTATTATGACTTTGATGACTCTTTTTAGGGATTTTTGAATATCCATTTCGATGGATCCTTTATCGATTTCTTTGGATTTTATTCACGTCTTCGTATGTGAATTTTTGTGATTGATTGTTCTTACAATCTTCTTCGTGATTTGTCACTTTAAAAATATAAAGGTTTTCTATACTACTAGTAAATATCAAAACTCTTTCCTCGAACGATTTCAATACTATTTTAATACCAAATTCGTTTATAAAACCGTTTTCCAATCTATTAGTATATACAAACCTTTACCTCACTCGTACGAGAAATCTAATTAAACGGCTTAGTAAAACAAGTGGTATGAAACGCTTGCGTTTACATTGTCGGTTAATTCTTGGACTTGTTCGATTGAACCTCTTGTGACAATTTTCTAGTGGAGATATACAGTTTGTTCGTAAATATTTAAGTTAAGCAAGTGGTTATGGGACATGAAGCTAAACTCATATATTTACTAGCTTAGTGTAATTGACACTTCTCGTTGATCATGACGATCATCTTTGTGATTTAGACTAGCAATGTGCGATGTCTCTTAGTCTGCGAGGGAGACTAAACCCCGTTTTGTGGAGTTTCGACTCAATTTGTGATGGGGTAGCAACCCATGGTCTTCGGGCCGTTTGTGGAGCTACGGCTCGATTTGTGATGGTTAGCGACCATGGAATTAGCGTTCCGTTTGTGATACACGTGTTGGTGAGCTTTATGCTCCCGTTTTTGATAGGCCTCCCCCCTTTTTTTGATTTTTGGATTTCTTGTGTAGATTTCTAGAATTTGTGTTTCACCAATTTTTCGTGATTTCCATTGATAAGTCTTATCGATATTTGTGCATTGGTGAATTTGTGTGTCATTGACATTAGTGATTTCTGGATTTCTTGTGTAGTCTTCTGGAATTTGTGCGTCATTGACTTTTGCGATTGACATTGATGTTATTGTCAATATTTGTGGTTTAATGAATGAAATAAAGAGTATGACACTTCTTGGATTCTTGTGTAGATTTTGTGATATTGATTAATCTCTTGTTGATTATCAACTACTTATATATCATAGCTTGGCCTTGTGATTATTATGTGTTTAGTCATAACTCTGATTCTATATCGTTTCATCTGATATCTATAGTTAGACTGATCCGTTTATTATTTTCTTATTAAATAATACTCGGGTCAGACCGTCATGTTACAGGTTCTTCTGCTTGACTTCTCTCTTGGGACTGATTTCTCTTGCTTTTGGTTAACTACTTAGATTAGTATTTTTTTGTTGTATACATTTGAGATATAGACTCCATAATGTATACTTATTCTTTTGTGTAGTTCATGTAACTATTCTTTTGTGATATTGTGGATCTTTTTAGACCACTACTCTGATGTAGACTTTCTAGTGTAATATTCATATCTTATTCCGTCTTTGTGATATGAATTGTCTGTGACTTATTTGTGTTATGCTTATTTCTATATTTGTTTTCCGAAGGATTTATATAGCCACCGTGTAGTAGCTTTGAGTTTGTGTCGGTATGTCCGATTTCCTCTTGAAATAGAATGCATGTTATATTATCTGACATATCGGTGCTCGCGCAAAGAAATTAAACGGATGGTCGCTCCTCAATAGCCTTATTCTCCGTGCTAGTCGACAGCACTACTCCGTAATGTTCTTGGCTAGCGTGGGTATAGAGGTGGGGCGTCACAGTATCACTTGACCTAGGTTAGAAAATTTTATACAGGCCCATGGATAAAATTTTATAATAGTTTTCTAAAATTATTAAGTATTTTGAATTTATAATTGTATGGAAATTTAAATAAAAAGTTGATTTAAAGATTTCGAATATAAAGAGATATTGGTTTCTATAAGTTAAAATTTTATAAGTTGATTTTGGTTTTCAATTGAAATGAAAAAACCTTTATTTGGTTTTAAATTTTTAATTTAAAGATTTGGAATATAATAAACAACTTAATAATGAAATTTGATTTAATGTGGAATTCTAAATCTAGCCTAGTAGTTGGAACGAAATTTTTTCCATGAAGCAGATATGTTTGTATAAATAGGTTTATAGTGATTTTCTATAAGTTAAGTTGTATAAGTTAATGTATAAAATGTAATTTATATATATGACTTAACTTGATGATTGCAGATTGGTTTCCAAATGGAGATTTTAAGTTAAGAAAATAAGGTATTTTAAATTGAAGAAACATGTAAAGTTTTAATTAATGAAAGAAAAGTGTAAGTTTTTAATTAATGAAAGAAACGTGTAAAGTCATAATTAATGGGAGAACATGTAAATTTTTTAATTAATGCAAGAAACATGTAAAATTTTAATTAATGAAAGAGACGTGTAAGTTTTTAATTAATGAAAGAAACGTGTAAAGTCCTAATTAATGAAAGAACATGTAAAGTTTTTAATTAATGCAAGAAACATGTAAAGTTTTAATTAATGAAAGAAACATGTAAGTTTTAATTAATGAAAGAAAGGTGTAAAGTTTTAATTAATGAAAGAAACGTGTAAAATTTTAATTAATGCAAGAAACATGTACAGTTTTAATTAACGAAAGAAACGTGTAAAGTTCTAATTAATGAAAGAAACATGTAAAGTTTAAATTATCGAAAGAAACATGTAAAGTTTAATTAATGTAATATTGATTAAAATGATAAATGCTCTTTATTGTAATAAAAATGTAAGTTAAAAACATACATGTGACATGTAAAGTTTTAATTAATGTAATATTGGTTAAAATGATAAATGCTCTTTACTGTAATAAAAATGTAAATTTAAACGTACATTTGATAATGTAAGTTTTAATTAGTGTAATATTAATTAAAATGATAAATGCTCTTTATTGTAATAAATGTAAGTTAAAACGTACATTTCACATGTATGTTTTAGTTAATGTAATGGTGTATTTTAAATTGATTAAAATGATAAACGTTCCTTACTGTAATAATAAAATGTAAGTTGATAATGTACATTTGATATGTAAGTTTTAATTAATGTAAATGGCATATTTCAAATGATTAAAATAATAAGGTTTCTTTATTGTAATAATAATGTAATTTAATAAGGTACTTTTAACTTAACATAAGAATTTCAGCTTTATATTGGATATTACAGTAACAAAGTTTATTTAACTATAAGGCTATGATAAAATGACCATGTTAAACTTGTAAGTATATAAATACTTTGATTATATAAAATGTTAAAGTGGAAAGTATTACATTCCAAAAATGTTATAACTTCTTAAGGTTATATTTCCAAAATGCTACGATAATTTAAAGGAATATTTCAAGTTTAATAAATTGAAGGAAATATTGAGTGATTTGAAAATTTGGGTTTTATTTAAATGATATATTATTGAATTAGTTTAAATGGAAATGATACTATTGTGATATGGTTTTGAAATGAGTATGATATTTTGTTTTTGAAAGCATATACTAGTTTGAAAGAAATGATATGATTTTTAAATGGATATGCTAGTTTGGTTTTGAAAGTATAAATGATTTTGAAATAAATATCCATGGGTTATTATAATGTTTAGTTGTTAAAGAGACCGGGATCAGAAGTTGTCATACTATCTGCCAACTCCGAAAACCACTTTAACAACCGTATACGCAGTGGAGATTCCAGAATGAAGTAGGATGGTGGCGGCGTTTCCATTGAGGTAAATACGTGGACCCGACTCTCGTGAGTTGGCATAAGGTGACTAAAACAGGAGCGATTCTCGGGCCAAGGGGGTTAGCGCCCTTTATCGGATACTCCTCTTCGATACTATAATCTGACTTTGGATTGATTCGGTGGCCACCTTTACTTTTGATTTTAGGGAGGAGTTTGTTCGAGGTGGGCGGTAACTACGGTTGCGCGCTACCACCAGTCCGGATAGCAATTGGTATGTCTACCCTGGCATTGCCTAGTTGTGCCGTGTCACCTACCCTAGTGCGCCTTATACGATTTTGTTTTGTACTATACCTATGGAGTGCCCTCTGACGACGCCCAGTACGGGGGAGATTACGGTACTGTATAGACTATGGGAATATAAAAGTGTGTTAAGGGCTATATGGGTAATCCCTTAATGCTATTTAAAAGTAAGTTTATTTTACTATAGACATTATTATAATAGTGAAATATTACTACATAGTAAATAGTTTAACGGATCCTTAGAGGGTGGGTGGTCCCAAGCATCCTTTAAGTTACTTGTACCGTATATTACAGTTCACTTGAGTTGGTTTACATTGTATAAGTATGTATGCCCTGACTCGAGTGTTTTGTGTTTTGCTTTACGCTCGGGGCAGACTGAGTGATACAGCATTCGAGACTCACGTTCGGAGTTGGAGCATTGCTTGAAGATCCAACTGTCTACCTCAATTCCAGTTATTCAGTTGATCCCAGTTATTCATTTGATTCCAGTTATTCAGTTGATTCCAGTGATGTATTCAGCTGTGTATTTGATTATTGTATTGAACTTCTATTGCATCTTGTTTAACTCTGATGTATTTACATAGTAGCTTCATGAACTACTATCTCTTTGCTTCCGCCGTATTATATTACTCTGTGTCTGTGATCTGTTACTTATTTATTTATTGTATATTCTGAGTTTTGCCAAATTTTTATTTATAATTCGGTATTTTGAGCAATTCAAGTCCGGCAAGTGCGGATGCGAACGGTTGAAAATATCGAGTCGTTACAAAATAAATGAAATTAAGTAGTATGTATGAAAGATAATAAACTTAAGTAAACGAATGAAGCTAATTATTAATAAAATAAGCAGAAAGATGAATACTGCAAATAAACGAAGATAATAAATGGATGAACCATTATCTGTATAAAAAGGAAATCAAACAACAATAGTATGAAATTAAATTAACAAGAATAAACTTAGTTTATTGTTGGGATTTGTTGTTTGTTTGGTTTATGGTTGTTTGGGTAAGGATACTTTAAAATTGTTTGGATGAATGAATAATCTATTTAGTTTCATCAAAGTCTAATGATTAAATGGTGCACTTGATAGTTTATTTTTCATTCTATACAATATAAAGTTTTGAACCCAAACAACTGTTTGCTTTGTTTGAATGAATGATTGAATTGCGTTGATTCTGTATAAAGGTTGTATGCTGTTTGTTGCAATTGGTTGTTGAATTGATTGTTTGTTTGTGGTTGAACAACTTTAATATTTCATTTTGTATAATAGTAACCCTTCAAGATTATATAAGTGAAATACAGGTTATGGAAGCAATTGCTACTGCATTTGGTTTCATAAAATAAGCGTTAAGTGCCCGACAAATAGGTACGTTTTTGGATTACAGATTTACAGTGCTATTATACTGTTCCCGTGTTCGGATATATATATATATATATATATATATATATATATATTATTGTGGAAAATATATGTGATATTTTGTTATATTTGATATTATATTTTCTCCCAAGCCTCTCCGTACAAAGGAGACTCTGCCGAAATTTTTCGTAAATTTTGGACTTAGAAAATTTTTGAAAATGATTTCCAAACTTTATTTATTTAAGTATAAAAAGATTTAATGGTTATAAAATGGGTATATTTATTTAAAGTAATAAATTTTGTAAATTATTTGGTTATAAGGTTATTATTTTGAATAAAAAGTATTGTTTATTTAATTCTCCTTTTCCCTTCTTTTTCCTTTTCGGGGACGAAAAGATTTGAGTGGGGGAGAGTGTAACGACCCGTAAATTTTGATAACTAAATTAGTTAAATTTATAGGATTTTGTAATTAAATTTAGGAAGAAATTAAAATGTTTATAATTCATATTTAAGTAAATGTAGAAATGAAATGCAACATTTGAAATTAAAGCTAAGTATAAAAAATAAAAATGTTATTACGATGCATTGAAGTAATGGGAATTGTTATTCTAGGCTAAGAAATTTAATATAAGAAAACGAACTTAATTATTGATTTATGAATTAATATATATTGAATAGCAATTGAATGTAAATTTATGTAATGGGGATGATGCAAGTTGATAAGTATTCATAATGTTTGTGTTGTTGATAAACGTTACTTTAATGATTGTAATATAAAATAACGGAAGTGTGAATGGAAATTAATAGAAACGTAAACTTTTTTTAAGGTGGTAATTGGATGTAGATTTATGGATTGGAGTTAATACAAATCAATAGAAATTAATCTAATTAAAGGTTATATTAGTATAAATTAAGGTAGTAATGGAATAATGTATTTCTAATAGAGTATGAATGAATTGATAATATAAAATGTGGACTTATTAAAATAACAAAGTGTAATGATTGGAATGGAATAAATTTACTGTAGTGAGAGTGGTTATAATAATTGTTTGTAGGGAATAAACTTATAAATATTATAAAAATGCATAATGGTGACAATTGTTATTGTTACCAATTTAATTAATCAATTACAAATATATGTCAATAAAATGCTACATAAATATGCGTAAAGGTTAATGATAACAATCATTTTAGGTTACCTGTTTATTTTATTTGTTCTATTAGATTAAAATGGGAAATCAATTACAATTAAATGAACTTTAATGTTACACTATAAGATCTAGGCAATAACTGAAAATTATGAATGTAACCAAATGAATAGAAATTTTAATTTTATTCATAAGTTAACAATGGATGTAATAAAAAGAATGAAACTAAGATAAAATAATTAATTGATTTTTTAATTCTTATTAATATGTAAAACTGACAAAATCCAATATAAATTGAAATATAGTAATTAATATAAATAAAAGACTAAAATTGGATAGTATTAATGTAGTGAAAGACAAACAAATATTAACTATGCTATTTGTGTAATTAATGGGTAGGAATACCAAAAGCTAATTGTAATAAGGGATATAATTGAGGAATATAAGTGGTAGAATAATAAAAATTTATGATTTTATTTTTGTTAACATATGTTAAGTGATATGTTTATGATCTTAATTTGAACTTCTACTAATAACACGTATTACAGTAAGATAAAAATAATGATACATACGTCAGGTGTATTTAATAACATTGTTTGAATGTAATTAATACGGTGATTATAATAATAAATGTTAATAAAGAATAAGAATGAATAAGTTTAGTAAAAGAGTAAACATTCATTTAGTAAAAATGTTTGGCAACTGAAAGATTGATTGTAGAGATGAGAAACTATTATTTAGTAAGAAATATATAATTTCTATTTGTATCCAATATTGTATTAATATGTTTAAATTACTATTAGATAGGAAATAATTGTTATACTTCTCATTACATTCATTTAGTCCATTTTGAAACTTAATCAACTGAAATTAATGTAGTTTAAAATTTCCAATTAATAGGAGAGAGAATACTAATTGTGAATTAATAGGTGTAAATAAAAGTAGCATATGTTTTGTGAAAATATAGGGATAGTTTGATTTAATAAAATGAAAATTTACATCAAATAAAATGAATGTTTCATCTGTGAATGTAGGTTTAATTTCATTAAAATAAAGAATAGAAAGATTGATTTTAAATAAAAATATATATATTTAGTTGAACGGTGATTTAGCTTACAGACTGATTACAAGAATAGGAAAATAATCTATTTATTACTCTTGTGTATAAACAATAAATTTATGAACGTGGTTATATAAACAATTGTTCTATTTTTTTATTAGTTGTCTGTTTTAAAATTTAACTTTGTAAGTAACTACAAGTAATGTAATTCAAATGTTTCAATTAAAAGGAAAGGAAACGTTGATTGCAATTAACAGATTTAATAAAAGAAACGCACGTTTTGTGTTAAACAAAAAGGGTGTTTTAATGGAAATAAAAGATCATTTTGAGAAACAAAATTAAACGTTTTCATTTTAAGGTAAGTATAAATATTTTATTATGCGTAGACAAAAACCTAAATGCGTACAAACATTCTACTTTCGTTTGCAAACTTTTCCATTCCTACGTACATTTCCTTATCTATTATTAATGCTTGAAGCTTTAAAAATAAAACATGACATTTATTTTTGTCCCTCCACATTCATTTCCTAATTATAAATAACCTGCATCTTATTTCTTCTTTTTGTTTCTCCTAACACCTCATATTCAAAAGCTTTATTCTTGCAAATCCAAAAGCATTCTTTTACAAAAATGATTCTTTTTCATTTTTCGTACACTTCCTGTCCTCATCTTAGTTGTTCCTCAATCTTTTCCAGAAGCCTCATCTTGAGAAAACGTAAGTATTAAAATTTGTTTATTTATATATATATTTTTTAACGCGTACTGATTTTTATTTTAATAATACTTCTTGTAACATGAATATCTTTTGCATATAAACTTTGATTCACGCGCGATTTCTTCTGTTGGATTCAAATTTATATTCTGGACAACATGAAATTGATTTAGTGTAATTTGGAGAATTTTGAGTTTTGTGCTTCTGTTGGATTTTTATGGGCTAAAATCAAAGGTGAGTGTTTTAACCCACTCACAACTTCTAAAATTTCTTAAGTTTGTTAAATTGATATATGATGTGATTTGAAATTTTATTTATAAATTTTGGCGTGTTTTTAATCATCATCTCAGTTAATTGCATTCATCTTAATTAAATTGTTAGTTAATTTAATATTACATATTACTGCCAGTTGAATTTATTTATTTTTGAATATAAAACTGCCAGTTAAATTTGTTATTTACTTTATTGCATATAAAATGCCAGTTAACAGTTATAATTTATTTTGAATATAAACTGATAGTTGATACCTGTTATTATCACTTGTTATATATTGATCTATTGTTTGAATTTGGATGATGATTGTGATAAATGGTTGATGGTTGATATTGGATGAATGGACGTTGTATATATATTGTTATAAACTGCAAGTTATTATGCATTTTCATTTCATTCGGGATTGTGGTTTGAAATGATATATAACCATAAATTTTATTTGTTTTAAATTGCGGATTGAAATGATAAATATCTGTATCACTTGACCATAGGATAGAAAATTATATACAGACACCACGGTCTATATGTAAATTTATTTTAAAATGATTTCTGTGGTTTTGTAAAGAAATCTATGGGTATATAAATATTGATTTTAGATATTATATGAGTGTTATTTTATTATTGAATTTAGCAATGTATAAATTTGTTTTGAATTATAAAATAAGCTAAATAATGAAGTTTGATTTCTTTTATATAATATGGTTAAGTATCTATTTAAAATTCTATTGTATATAGAGTTTATAATCATTGAAATAAAAGCAAGGTTGAAGATAAATGTGAATGTGTTTTGAATTAACGTATTAAGAATTATCCTCGAAAATTTGTTTTGAAATGTAAATAAATTAATATTTAAAAGGTAAGATTTTATAACTTTATTTTGGTTAGAGGATTTAAATGAATATCAAATTTATTCAAAGAATATTATCATGTTAATTTAATTAAAAGAGTATCCTGTTATTGAAGTTTAAGGGTTTTACTTAAATAATATTTGTTTTATTAAGTAAACATTTCAAATTTATATAATAGAAATTGGATTTGATATATATTAAATTATCAAAGAATCCATTGTGAAATAGTGGAATATTTAAAGATTGAAATATATGAAATATAAAAAAAATTAAGTTTGAAATATAGAATATTTAAGCTTTGAAATATATGGGAATCAAAATGGTTTATTTGGAGGTCCAATTTGGTAATTGGAATTTATTGCGAAATTTAAAGAAGTTATTTAATTATATAAAGTAATATAGTATTTAAACCATTAAGTATTAAAAGTTATGTTTCAAAGCTATGGGTTCAAAGTATATAGATTTGAAAATGCTATGATTTTGGATAAAGGATATTTTTGAAATAAAATGATATCATATTGATTTGGGTTTTAAAAAGGAAATGATATCATATTTGTATGGTTTTCAAATGGATATTATATTCTGGTTTTAAAAGTATAAACTATTTTGAATGACTGCGGTGTTATAATAACGATTGGTTGTTGAAGAGACCGGGATCGGAAGTTGTCATACTCTCTGCCAACTCCAAAAACCATTTTAACAAACGTGTACGCGGTGGAGATTCCAGAATGAAGTGGGTTGGTGGCGGCGTTTCCTTTGAGGTAAATACGTGGACCCGACTCCCGTGAGTGGCATAAGGTGGCTAAAACAGGAGCGATTCTCTGGCCAATGAGGTCATTCCTCTGATCGAACGCACTCCTTCGATATTATACTCTTGACTTTTGGATTGATTCGGTGGCCACTTTTGATTTTTGATTTGGGGGTGTTGTTCGAGGTGGTCGGTAGTAGCTTCTACACGTTTCCATCAGCCCAGATGCGTAATTGGTATATCTACCCTGGCATTGCCTAGTTGTGCCATGTCACCTACCATACCGAGCCTTGTACGAGTTTGGTTTTCTCCCGTAGCCTGTGGAGTATTTAGGGTAGTTTCCCGATCTGGAGATGCGCTGATACTGGATGGACCACTGGGACTATTACGTGTTAAGGGCTATATGGGTAACCCCTTAATGCTAAGAAAAAAGTAAGTTTATTTTATAAATAGACATTATTATAATAGCGAAATATTACTACATAATAAATAGTTTAACAGATCCTTAAGAGATGTAAATCCCGAGCATCTCTTGAGGTACTGCACTCATATTTATTTCTGTTGATTTAACTTACATAAGATCTTTTACAACTGACTTGAGTGTTTTGTCTTTTCAATTCGCTCGGGTCAGTCCGAGCGTTTTAGGATTTCGAAGACTTTAGCCGTGGATGGCGAAGACGAAGATTTATACTATTATTATTTATATTATTGCACTACACTCATACTATTTCCCTGCATTATTTGGTATGTGTAACGTCCACCTTTTCGCACGATTTAAACCATCACACATGCCAATTCAAACCATACGGAAGGGAGGATTGTTATGGGATAAATAAGAAAAACAGAGAAGAAATAAAACAAAATAGAATCTTACAGCAGAACGATAAAATATAATAATCAAATACACAGTTCATGAAGCTGGTTACAAAATATTTGATTTTCTTATACAATACATATCAGAGTTACACATACCAAATAATGCAGCGGAATTAATTAGTGTAGTGGAATAATATAGTAGATGGTAATACTACAAATCTCCGTCTTCGTCCTCCAGAATAAAATCTTCAAATCCTGAAATGCTCGGACTGACCCGAGCGAATTGAAAAGACAAAACACTCCAGTCAGAACTAAAAGAACTTATGTGAGTTAAATTAACAGAAATAAATATGAGTGCAGTAACTCAAAGATGCTCGGGATTTACATCTCCTAAGGATCCGTTAAACTATTTACTATGTAGTATATTTCGCTATTATAATAATGTCTATTTATAAAATAAACTTACTTTTAAATTTCATTAAGGCTTTACATTTTCCACCTTAACACGTAAAATGCCAATAGTCTATACAGTACCATAATGCCTTCTGATCGGAAGGCTACCAGAGGATACTCCATAGTTACGACACAAATAGAAACTCGTAGAAAGCGCGCTAGGGTAGGTTACACGATACAACTAGGCAATGCCAGGGTGGATATACCAATTACGCTTCCGGGCCGATGGAAACGCGTAGCTGCTACTACCGCCCACCTCGGACAAACTCCCCCAAATCAAAGAAATCAAAGTGAAGGTGGCCACCGAATCAATCCAAAGTATGAGTATAGTGTCGAAGAGGAGTATCCGACCAGAGGTGTTACCTCATTAACCCGTCAATCGCTCCTGTTTTAGCCACCTTATGCCAACTCACGGGAGTCGGGTCCATGTATTTACCTTACAGGAAACGCCGCCACCAACCTACTTCATTCTGAAATCTCCACCGCGTACACGGTTGTTAAAGTGGTTTTCGGAGTTAGCAGAGAGTATGACAACTTCCGATCCCTGTCTCTTCAATAACCAATCGTTATTATAACACCGCGGTCTTTTAAAAAAGTTTGTACTTTAAAAGCCAGAATACAATTATCCATTTCAAACACATAAAATAAGACATCATTTCCATTTCCAAAACAAACTCATTTTGATATTACTTTTATAAAACCCAAATCAATAATATCATTTTTATTTCAAATATTTTTCTCTTCCAAAATCATACGGCTTTAAAATTTATGATATCTGGGAGCCAACATTTGAATTATAACTTTCAAAACATAATACTTTGAAACTTATAGCTTTAAAACCATAACTTCTAAAACTTGGATGGTTTAGATATTCAAATGGTGTATATAATAAAATAGTTTGCATTTAAAATTTCTTTATAAAATAATTTTCGCGACTTCAAATTTTATTCATTCAAAATTTTTTAGGTCTAGACCTATTAAATTTAGATTTCCTTTTAATTTCAATAAAACACTTCTATTTCAATATATTCAACTTCGAGTATTTAAAATTTCAAACTAAGGTTGGAAATCCTATTTAATAATTTATGGTCCTATTACTTAGTTTGAAACATTCACAAATAAATCCATAAATAAAACTCTTTTCCAACAATTAATTATTTCCTTCACTTTATTTATACTAGAAATATCCATTTAATTTATCTTGAATAAAAATCCAGTTATAAATATCATACCTTTAACATTTCCAAATTTAATAAGTTTACATCAACTTACGGAGTTAATTTTTTTTAAATAAACCCAATTCCAAATAATTTCCAATTTATCTTCCAATCTTAATTGATTGGAATCATTAAACTCTATATATAAAATATCCTAAACCTGTACTAAATCGTAAAATATAAATTATCAAACTCCATTATTCAACTTATTTGTTTTTGTTTAAACAAACTTATACATAGCTTAAATTCAAAACTTAACCATTTAGGTATATAAAATATTATTCATATAATATACAAATTTAATATTTAACCGTATCGTATCCAAACCGAAAATCATTTTCAAAATAAATTTTTATATATACCGCGGTGCCTGTATAAAATTTTCTATCCTATGGTCAAGTGATATGGATATTTATCATTTCAATCCGCAATTTAAAATATAAAAATGTGGTTTTGTATCATTTCAAACAGCAATCCCGAATGAAATGAAAATGCATGATAACTTGCAGTTGATACAATATAAAATATAGCATCCATTCATCCAAACATCAATCATCAACCATTATTTACAATCATCACCCAATTTAAACAATTATCGATAAAGAGCATATAAAATATACAGGTAATAAATAAACAGCTATTAACCAACAGTTTATATTCAATAATAAATTAAATAACTGTTAAACTAGCCGTTTATATGCAAATAAATGAATTCTAACTATAAATTATATGCAATAATAAAACTTAATTAACAGTTAAATTAAATAAACGCGATTTAACTGAGATGATGAATAAAACATGCCAAACAGTCATAAATAAATTTCTACTTATATCTTAAGTCAATTTAACAAACATAAGAAATTTTAGAAGTTGTGAGTGGGTTAAAACACTCACCTTTTGAATTTAAATTGAATTTAAATCCAGTTTAAATCCAAAATTTCGACGGTCTCAAAATCTGTCCAAACCCACGTCATCAAGTCCGGCATTCTATTACGATCCTAACAAAAAAAATCACGCGTCAATCGGATCATGTATGCAAAAGTTATTCGATTTAAACGATTTGAAAACAAAATTAAAAAAAATTAAAAAAAAACAAAAACAAACTCACCCAGAAAAAAAAAAGTAAGCCACGTCATGCCCTCCTTCATCACCCAGCACGCAAACAGGAACCCCTCTCACGCAAAAACGAAGACAGCCGCCACCTAGGGTTTCGTCAGGCCGCTACATCATCCATCCCCTCGATGATCAGAGATCATCACTACGCTTGCCACGTCAGGCCGCCCTAGACCGAACCCACTCCGCGAATTCCGACGCATCCTTAGGTCGTGCGACCGCCGCCACTTCCCAGGCCAACCCCGACCACCTCCTTGACCTGCGGCACAAACGAACGCCACACTAATGATCTCCTCGACGCCATCTTCGCAACAGTACTATCCGATCGTCGAACCGTTGACGATCGGCCGTTGGATCGCTTAAACTCCGTAACGAACGGCCGGAAATGATTTGCAATTTCTGGGCAAGCGACAACTCGAATCGAGAAACAAATTGCAGATCTGATTTCCGCTCGCCAAAAGCTCCAACATATATTTTTTTGTAATTTTTCTGAGGTGTTTAAATTTTCATTTGATTTTTGAAATTGAAAATGGATCTAGGGTTTGCATCCATTGAGGAAGAGAAAGAGTTAAGGAAATGAACGCACAAACAAATGAGAATAGATGGAGGCTAGGGTTTTTAACTGCGTTTATATAGGTGGGTTAGAGATAGAGTAGATGGATCCGATAAACAAACGCGCTGAACGATAATTGGCCCAAAAAGCACATTTCGACTCCGGAACGAAATTGGGTCAACCCATATATCATAGTACGTAATTTAAAATATTCTGAACGCGATGGAAAAAGTTTCATGTCCAAGTTCCATCGTATGAAGAAGTTATGCTGAAATCAATATTTCCAAATTCATTTCAAATTGATTTCAATTAAATCGATTTCAAGGTGTTTCGCGTTCGTACGACCAAACGACAAGTCCAATCGCTACGAAACTTGAAATCCTACAATAATTCACTGTTACGGATCTGATGAAACTGGTTTCGTCGAAATCCGAGTCCGTGACCAAAATGGCTATTTTTATATTAATTAAATAAATAAGTAAATTAATAAATAAATATCCAATCCTTTAAATTTAGATCTTATAATTGAAATTTTATCCCTTTTTAAAATTCTTAATCATTCACGGAAGTTTAAACAAGTTAGATGTAAATTAGAAGTTGATAAATCTATCAATTTTAGTGTAAATTTCCAATTTCATTAAATTTAGAAAATATAAGTTAAATCTTCATTCATATTATTCAATTCAATATTTCTGGATGAAATCAACATTTGATTCAAAGTCTACTATACAAATATTCTTAGATTCCATTTTAAATTTCTATTAACATAACATTTAGATATTTGATTTCACTTACTTCCAATTAAACTTATTATTATACATAAATACCGAATTTTACTGACCTAATTTTTATTCTTTTCATTCAATATCAATTGTCAATTCTATAAGAAAAATTAACATTCGGTTCGTACTCATTACATAAATAACTTCAATTTCTTCCAAATAAATATCTACATAATTTTTAAATATTAAATCCATTTAATTGCAATAAATCCAATTGATTGCAAATAAATTCCAAATAAATTGGATTTTTATTCGGTTACAACTTAATATTAAATCAATTATCACTTAACTAACATAGTTAATATTACTTAAGATTTCATTACATTTATATTTTCAAATTTTCATTTTGGTTTCATTTCTTTTTCCACATAAATTATTATAAATGGGATTTTCCTTGGTTACATCTTATTTGGATTCAACATTCTTCACTTACCAATTTATTTCACCTTAACTGCAATAATTTAGCGGATAAATTGAATTTGATCTCAAATTAAAATTGACAACTAATAAAATAAGTAACGTACAATAATTATAGTCATTAACTCTATTTCACGCATCTACATTCAGTTACTACCTTAGATAAATTTACGTTTCTATTTTAAATTTTATTCAATTATGACCTAGTAGTCGTTTCAATAAATTGGATTGCATTGAAGTTGGTTACCCGTCAATGCCATTTACACTACTGCCTTAACTTACACAGTTGCTATTAGAAAATCTTATTGCATTGGTTAATTTAAGGTTTGCTTTAAATTACTTATTTTAAATTTTTATGCTTAAGAGCAACAATTTACCTTTTCCATTATTATGTATTGCTACATTGGTTACTATAACATTGAATTCATTAATTTACCACAAATTACATCATTGCATAAATTAATGAAATCTTCCCATTTGTTTTTTATATTAAATTTCTTAGACTAGAATAACAATTTACATCACTAAAATTTCCTCGTCATTTTGTTCCAATTGGAAATTCTTAAACTTAAATTCCCATGGTTTCATTTCATTTTTAGTCATTTGCTTCATTATAATTATAAATCTTAATTTCTTTCTAAATTAAATTATCTAAATCTTATTAAAATGACCAATTTAATTAACGAACATTACGGGTCATTACACTCTCTCCCACTCAAAACTTTTTGTCCCCGAAAGGGAAAAAGAAGGGAGGAGGAAGAATTAAACAAACAAAACATCTTATTCCAAATATTAACTTCTCAACAATAATTTACAAATTTATCACTTTAAATAAAATATAACCTTTTTTAATGATCATATCTTTTTATACTTAAATAAATAAAGTTTGGAAAAATATTTCAAAATAATTTCTATGTCCAAAATTTACGAAAATTTCAGCAGAGTCTCCCTTGTACGGAGAGGCTCGGGAGAAAATATAATATCTAAAATATAACAATTATCACATATAATATCCAAAACAGTGTATCCCAACACGGGAAAATATATAAAATAGCGCTACAAACCGTAATCCGAAACGTACATATTTGTCGTGCAAATTTCGCTTAATTTATGGAACCAAAAGCAGTAGCAATTGCTTCCATAACCTGTATTTCACTTATAAAATCCAAAGGGTTAACAATTTAAATAAAGTGAAATATTTAAGTGGTTTCAATCACTAACAACAAATGAATACAACAGCCATCAATTTCAACAAACAGCATACACAACACATACAAAACAACCATTCAATCAAACAAACAAATAATTGTTCGGGTTCAAAACTTTTAAATTGTACGGAATGAATAATAAACTACTAGCGCATCATTTACTCAACAGCCTTAGATAAAACTAAATAATTTTTTCATTCATCCTTACAAATTTAAAGTATCCTACCCAAAACAACAAAAAACCCAAAACCAACAACAACCAATCTGAACAACTATTTTGTTTATCCTTATTACTTCCGTTCATACATTTGTTGTTTGATTTCTCTTTTATTCATACTACATAAATTTTCCTTTTATAATTTACATTTATTTCTACAAACTTTAAATTTCATTTACTCATTCAATGTTTGTTTCATTTATTTCATTCAATTTTATTTTCATTTTATTTCTTTCAATTTTATGCAGAAATAACTCCAACCCTATTTCTTAAATTTACAATTTCTCTTTATTATATAACATCCATTTATTATTGCATGACCTCATTTATTTACACTTTAATTACTTAAGTTTATAATCATCTATTTGTCATACTTACCTTTAATTATATTTACTTGGTAAAATCTCAATTATAACTTAAGTTTATAACATTAAATTCTCATTTAACATCAATTTCATTGAATACTTCCATTATTTCAAATTTCTACTTGTATAATATTCTATTGCAATCTCTTAATAAACATTTAAACTTCTAATATTTGGTAAGTTATATATATGTTATTTAAGGATGTAGTCTGAAAATTATACAAGTTTGTTCTATTTCCTTTAATTAATTTATTGTTCAATAACTTTTTACCTTTTTCTTATAAGTTACACTTTCAACTTCCTTATTATTTCCTTTATAACTTATCCTAAAATCGCTTACCTAAATTTAGAGGTTTCAATTATTAATTACTTACTTTTCATTTCACTACAATAATTGAAACAATTAATTAACGGAAATATAAGAGTTAAATACGCGGTTAAATTTCAAATTATTTTAAAATAATAGATAAATATATTCTTACAACTTATATATCTCTAATTATATTTAAAACAATTCAAAATTTATATATATATATATTTATTGATTTATTTATTTATTTTCAAAAAATTGAATCTGCAGTAGAACTACTATAGTCCTTCCCCCTTCGAAACTCGAAAATGAAAAGTCGATGATGTGGCCGCCATCACCGAAATTATTTTCCAACGATAGAGAGGAAAGTACAAATTTATTTTCTCCAAAAATCTTCTTTAAAACAATTCTTTCCAATTACATTATATAGTCATACTTATATCAGAAAATACTTCCTTTAATAATATTATTATTTATATTTCAAAATCATTAAAAAGAAATTTCGAAACCCCGGACTTAAGTTCTAAATTTCCAAATTTCATTTATTTTATTTTCAATCTTATTTGACCTATTATTCATAAATTTTATTCCTAACAACCAAAATATTGTAGCCAAAGATTGTGTTAACGTTGAAAATGTACGCTAACACCCTGGTGTAAGTTGAAATAAAGCGAAAGCACCACCCGTCGATATGGGAATTAGAAACATGCAGAAATTACAATAAAACAGTAAAGAGACAACAGTTTTATAGTGGTTCGGCATCAAGTTAAGCCCACGTCCACTTTAATCTTCTTTATTGCTAAATCGATTACAACTTTACAACAATCTTCGATTACAACACTATAGAGACAAGTAGCTAGAACTCCGATGTAGAAGAACTCTTTGAATCCATGTCGAATGTGTTAGATTTCTTCTTGAAGTTCGATGAACCATCTTTCGTGTTTGAAGTGTCGGATGAGTTGAGAAAACAGCAGAGTGTAGGTGTTCCAGAAGTGAGCCCAAAAGTCCTCTTCCGGTTGGAGTAGGTAGGGTATTTATAGGGAGAATCCGGAGTTAGGTCGTAGGTCGCGTACGACCTTAGGGTAGTTCTTACGTTGTGAGCGACCTAAGAGATACGAGTTACGGTTCATCCTTGCTGCACTTGGTCCATCTGAACGGGTTAGTGGGTCGTCACGACTTAAGGAAGAGAGGCAGAAGACTTAACCACGCCGATATACCTTGTTGAGCGACCTAGGCTAGTTGTAAGAGTCGTAGCGACTTAGCTCCTACTCGACCTATAACTGGGCGATATAACAACAGGAAGCTAGTTAAGTCGCTAGCTCGTTAGCTCGTCAGCTCGCTAGCTCGTTAGCTCGTCAGCTCGCTAGCTCGTCAGCTCGCTAGCTCGTTAGCTCGTCAGCTCGCTAGCTCGTTAGCTCGTCATCTTGCTTGCTCGTTAACTTGTTTGCTTGCTTAGGTCGTCTTAGTTGCTAGGTCACTATTCCTTTATCCTGTTGAGTCATTTCTTCATTGAGTTGCTAGTTCGTGGGTTTATTAAACAGTTAGGTCGCAAGACCTCTTAACTCTTTAGGTCGCTAGACCTCTTAACTTCTTAGGTCGCTAGACCTCTTAACTCTTTAGGTCATTAGGTCGAGCTTATGTTAAGTCGGTGCCGCTTTAAACCGCTCCACGCTTTAGGTCGCTAAACCATGGAAAAGAGGAATTAACACTTGCCCCTCGAAGTATACACCTAGAAGCTAGGTCGTGTGCTTCGATACTTCTTAACTCGTGCCTTGCTGAGTCGATAGGTCGTGAGCGACCTAATGTAGGAGTTAGGTCGTGCACACCGATTCAGACCCCTCTCCCCCTGTATATAGGTTGCACAACACTTCTTCTTCTCTTCACCTGCTCCAACTCTCGATACCGCCATTGAAGAAACTTTGAGCTTTCAAAGGTGAACCTGAACTAATCGGTCTCCGATCATCTTCATCATTACATCACGTAAGTGGATTCACTCATTATCCCATCCACGACCACCGTCGAATTACTAATTTCCCAATTTTCTGTCTCTAATCCAATTTTGTATGCCACGTTTCACCACGAGTAGTGTCACAATCGATCCTTGACTGTTTTTGGTCGCGATGTCATTGTAACTCTCGAAAACGTAGCAACATATTGGATCCATGATGGATCTGAGATGATTTTGGGTGATGTGGAGAGATGATGACGGGTATTCGGGTTAACGGGTTTGTAAGTTAGATGGTTTGGTAAGTGGAGAAGAGCGGATGGGTAAAGGAGAGTTGGATAATCCATGGCTTAGGATCTTCGAATGACTTACGGCATAGGAGTTTGGACGCGAATTGCACGACCTAACGGCTCTATTGTTTTACGACTTAACTAGCCAAAATATCTCATGAATTCCAAACAGAACGGTTTAAGGAAGTCCGACCTAGGTTAGGTCGCTTGTCATAATCTGGACGACCTAACTCTCCTGAGTTAACTTAATCCATTCCTGCGACTTAAATGATGAACAGAACTTAAAGACTTGTTGAATTTGATTTAACTTCAAACTTGAACAGTTGGAATGAACTACTTGAACTTGTTGCACTTTTCTATAGATTATATTAACTTTTAAGCTGACAACTTGTTAAATACAACATTTGCAGAAAATTACGGCGAATATACTGCCATTGACCGCCCACATCAAATGACAGATTAGTCGATAAAGAATAATCAACTTAAAAGAACTGTGTGGATAAAATGCTGTGAATCAATAAGTTCAAGTGAAGTATTAAAGCAAAGTTAAATTAATCAACTAAAGCTGATTTGTTCACATCAACACTGTACTTGGACTTAAAACAACAAGCCCTGAAACTTTATAATTGACAAATGCCTGTTAGTTTAATTTCAGTTATATTTGCTTGTCATTTTATTAATCTTGCACAACACTTCACACATTTAGGAAACGTGTACCTTCATATTTGAATATCCAGTTCCTTGTGTAGAATGACTTCTCAACAAGAAGAAATGATAAGACAAGCTGGGGATGCCTTCCCGATAGCCAATCTACTGGATAATCCTCCAGAAAGAACTTCAACAACCCTTAATCAATGGGCGTTCAACCAACTACGCATTCAGTTTGGCATTGCTGAAGCAGATGCTTTACTTCCTGGGCCGAATGATACTGCTGACAGGCCACCTGTCGGTTTCGTCACTGTTAACCGCCAGATGTGCCTGTGTGGTGCTATTCCTCCTTTTAATGATTTTCTTCAACAGCTCCTTCTTCGATTGACAATCTCTCCCCTCCAATTGCATCCCAATGGCTACGCCATCCTTATGGGATTGTGCGTGCTATTCAGGAGGATACCTGATCGTCTTCCGAGCTTTGAAGAAATCTGCTACTTGTGCACATTTGCGAGATACAAAGACCATCCCTCTATTACAGTTGTGAGAATCGCACGAAATTGTAAATTAATCACCGATCTTTCCGAAAGCGCCCACGGTTTCTTGAATCAATTCTTCTTCGTTCGTTGCCCTTCGGGATTTTATGGCATATGGAGAGTAGGAAGTAAGATTGCTTACCTCCGTTCTTTCCATTTTTGAGCTTTTCGAGATCTGAGTTGTCATGTGCTAACCTCATTCTTTACTTTTTCAGCACTTCCTCCTCTTTCTAAAGACTCTAGACACAAGCCAACTTTTGAAAGATTAAGTGTTGTGGCTGTTGAGGAAAGAAGTATTAAATTTTTGCTAAAAGACGAGTTTCTGCACCAATTCAGACATCTGCATTCTTCTCATTCTACTCAGCCTCATGAAGTACCTGATTCTCCAGCAAAGACACCAGATGCCACAGTTTCCGTCAAAGAACTTATACCGAAAGAACCTACTACTGAGGCTTCACTAGTAAAGTGCTCTGCTTCCATTGACGTTGCGGGGTCATCCGACAAACTTACACTTGCCCCGGTCATTGAAGAAGAGGAACCACCTCAACACTCCGGGAGATCTGCTAATGAAGGGGCTGAGGGAACGAGTCCCGCCAAGCACAGTGGTGATGACACTTTTAAGGGGTTGAGCGACCAAATGATTACTTCACAGGGGCTCTTTAAAGATGATCCCACCACTACTAAAATTACTTCTCCAGCGGTTGAAGTGACATCCATTTTGCAACTGACTCCGTCAGCCCAAGAGTTGACACTAGCTGTAAAATCCATCATCACCCCCGGATCGAGGAGTGGTTCGTAGTTTGACGCGCGTAGTTTGCACGTCACACACACTTAGGATTTTTCGGCACTTATATGTACTTAGGCTCTTTACTTTGAAGATTCTTAAGCTTTGTCTCTTTCTCACTTTCCGGTTCTCCAATGGGATGAAGCGGCTCAGACTACGATGTTTTTCAGCAATACGGAAGGCGCGATTCTTATGACCCAAGGCGGTATCTTCCTGCTTCATGGGAGACCAATGAAGAAAGAGCTCCACGAAAAGCTCGTGAAAGGCGGGACTATGAGGAGCGGCAAATAAGAAGGGATGACGATTCCCACAAAAGGAAATCTTATGATGTTAAAGGGAAAGGTCACGTTGCTGACGATCCGAGCAAGCGGGCCAAACTGAGCGAAAAACCAGTGTCTGCAATTTCTAAAAAGTCCGCTGCCTCCCTACCTTTTGAAATCCCTCCTAGTTCTCCCGCTCTCAAAGTAGCTGATATTCAGTCAATTATTAACAGGCCTTAGTGTCAAGTCGGGAATTCTCCGCCTACACTCCAAAGTCAATTCCCAAATTGGTGTTTGAAAGGAGTGCGCTTTGACTTGGATTTGGTTCCCATTGATAAGCAGGCCATGCTAAAGAATCTTGACGCTGTTAAGCTTGACATCGAGAGAATGTCAGGATGGCAGAAGCTGGTTGACGAGCTTCAAGGGGTTAATCGTGCGAATCTCGAAGCCATGCTGACTATGGAAAATGATAAATCCTAGTGGCAGAAAACTCTCGACCAACATGATGCAGAAATGAGGAGCATTGTCGCTTACAATGAGAAGCTTGAAGCGGAAGTTGAAAAACTCAAAGAAGAGCTTGCCACTTCTTCCACTTCCTATACTCAAAAGGAAGAAGTGCTTCAAAAACAAGTAAGGGATACTCACGCCTGCCAAAGAGATGCCGAAGCTAGGCTTGATGTGTAGAAAAGAATTAATGAAGGTTATCTCGCTGACATTGTAGAGTTGCGAAAGAAGACTAGCTCAAAGGACATGGAGATTGAGATGCTAAAAGCTCGACTTTCTAAAGTTGAAAGAGAGCGTGATGAGGGCGTTGCCGGCAAAGTAGCAGCCGAAGAATCTCATCAGGCCACTAAAGCCAACATCAGCTCAACATTATTCGACTTTTACTTGCATAGCGTCCTGGGGCGTGGTAGCGTCTCATTCTTAGGCCCTAAATATGAGATTACTTTAGCCGAAGTGTGGGAAGCCGTACTTGACATGCTTGGAGGTGTTGGCTATGCCAAAGCAGATTTAGAGGCACACTATCTAGATGACAATGCATGTGCTGCTCTTGCCAGGGGAAAGGAGCAGCTTACTAAAGAGCGAGCCGTAATGGCGGAAGGAGAACATTTGGGGCATGTAACCTTGACTGACCCTGTTCAACCTTCAGTTTCGGTCGACATCGATATTGTTGGCTCCAGTTCTCTTTCCCCGTCTCCTGCTAAGGCTGATCCCAGAATTACAACTGCCCCTGCTGGAGACGATGTTCAGGAGGACTCGAGGCCCAAGCCTTCGTAATTGACATAATACAACCAACCCCTCCAAGTAACTTCAATGTTGAATCAGCCCAAGTGGACTGCTTGTTCGCTTCGCATGAGTTTGACGAACTTCTCGATTATTTCTTAAATCTCATCGAGCCTCTATCTCCCTTCTTTGCGGGAGATACTGATATTTTTAATTTTTCTTCTTTTGTAGCAAAAATGCCAAGTGTTGTTCGGACTTCCCCTCTTCCAGCTGCTCCCCCTCCGTCTCTTCAGATTACACCTCCTTCCATCTCTCAACCGAGGTCTCAAGAGGAGTAGATAGAAGCTCTTCAAGACTTGGGTGACCCGGTCGCCTCACAAGAACAGAAGGCCGAGGAACCTAAAGAAGGCGAAAGAACTCCAGAGCAAACTATTTCTGATGACATAAAGTTGTCCCCACTTTTCACTCCGGGCAGTGAGTCTTCTTCAAGGAAGAAGGGGAAGCATGGAGTCTGAAAGAAAAAGAGGGAAGTTTCTGCCTGCGAAGGAAAAGCAGGAGAAGATCCAATTGTACTCCTTCTTCTCCTACTCTTACAAGCCGACCCAAAAAATTAATCATCCGGCCAGGCGTGAGCTCGAAAGGTGGTAAGAAGAAGAAGTGATGGGCTTCGTCCTATGCTTTTTGTCTTGCTTTTCGCTTTTTTGCTTGTGTATATAAAGGCTTGTGTTGACCGGAGATTGTGTGGGTACCGGTCCCCGCCTTCCTTTATTTTGAAACCTGCATGTGTACAAAATTTTCATAGTATTGAATAAAATCATTCTTTTACTTGTACAAACTTCTGTCTGTATTTGAGAATGCATTTATTCTTCTTTTTCATACAAGTTTCTTTATTTTCTTTGTGTGATATTGCAGTGAGCTTGTGGTATGTTGCTTGAGCGTTGCTTTTACTAGTTATATCATATTGCCCCCATACCGCAGTTTACTGCAATTTCTTTCATTCTGATAAGACTTCGGAGAACAATTCTTCTTCTTTGAGAAGACTTGCCCTCCTGCGTTGGAGAACACCTCTTCCACTTTGAGAAGGCTTGTACTCTTACTTTAGAGGATAATTTTTCCATTTTAAGGTAGTATTATTCTCTTTTAGTAGAGCGTGCCTTGCATTGAAGAAGTCTTCTCTCTTTTTAGAAAAAGTTTCTACACTTCAACTTTTTTGGGGGAGAATGTTCTTGTCATGAAGAAATTGGTCTTCCCTTGAAAGTCGAAGTGTGCCTCCGAAGAGGGCCTATTTTTTGTGCCTCCGAGGAGGGCTTTTTTGTTTTGTTCACTTGAAAGTGCTTTCTCATAGCTGAGTGTATCCACGGGGCGGATGCAAGTTACTTAGTTGGATGTTCGTTTGCACAAACGATCGCAGCCAGTTAACAAAGGCCCTGTGCCTTCTATCTTGGGAAGGTGCCCTTTAGGTGGCTCCATCAACCTTGTCGAGAGAAGCATCTTTTCTTGGGACGTGCCTCCAAAGAGGTCTTGTGCCTCCGAAGAGGTCTTGTGGTGCCTCAGGAGAGGTCTTGTGGTGCCTCGGGAGAGGTATTGTGGTGCCTCGGGAGATGTCTTGTGCCCCCGCAGAGGTCTTTTATTGCCCCCGAAGAGGTCGTGTGCCTCCGAAGAGGTCTTTTGCCTCCGAAGAGGTCTTTTATCGCCCCAGAAGAGGTTATGTGCCTCCGAAGAGGTCTTATTCCTTCGAAGAGGTCTTTTATTGCCTGGAAGTTACTTTCTCATGGTTGGATGGATTCACGGGACGGACGCAAGTTACTTAATTGGATGTTCGTTTGCACAAACGATCGCAACCAGTAAACAAGGGCCCTGTGCCTTCCATTTGGGAAGGTGCCCCTTTAGTGATTCCACCAATCTTTTTTGATGAGTAGAGAACTTTCATTTTTCGGCGTGTGCCTTGTTAGAGGTCTTTATCCTTCGAAGAGTTGTGCCTCCGAAGAGGGCTTGTGCCTCCGAAGATGTCTTTTGGCGGTTGGCTTGCTAGGGAGGTTTCATCTTCACGGTTGGGAAGATACACGGGGCAGACATAAGCTATTCAACCGGATGCTTGTTTACACAAACGCTCACAGTTAGTTAGCAAGGCCCTAGTATCTTCGCTTTGGGAAGGTGCCTCTCTGGTGGTTCCACCAACCTTATTGTTGAGAGGCAAGACTCTTTTTTGGTGGTTCCTTGTCTGCTCGCCCCTGTCTTTTCGTCACTTGCTCATCAGCGATTCCTTGTTATCATTTCCAAGCACACGCTCCTTTCTTTTTGCAAGTCATTTGCTTTTTTATCTGGGAAGTGTACTTTATTATTAAGTGATTTGTAATAATCGCTTGGCTGTGCGATGGGTAAGCTTTATTTTAATGGCCTGCAATATTAAATCGATATTTTAGCAATATATTTAAGGTATTTTACATATCGAAATAAAACAGGCATTTTGAAATAGTAAAGAACACAAGATTTATAGTGGTTCGGCCAAAAACTGGGCCTACATCCACTTTATAGCTCTTATTATTCATTTGCACTGATTTTACAATGGCTTTCGATACAAGAATCATAGATTCATCATCATTTTACAAATTTGAGCAAAGCTTTCAAGTAAAATATGGACGCAAGTGATTGCTATTCCATGCTCTTGGAATTGGGTCTCCTTCGACAGTTGTTAGTTTGAATGTGCCATCAAGAAGTTTTTTGCCTATGACATATGGCCCTTCCGAGTTTGGACCAAACACTCTTGTTGCTGTCATGATCCTTTTCAAGACTAGATCTCCAATTTCGAAGCTGTGTTGGCGAACTTTGGAATTGATGTGCCTGGCTATTCTTTGCTGATGGGCTGCAATTCTGAGTTTAGTCTCTTCCCTTCTTTCATCAAGGAAGTCAAGTGCTTCAAGTTGCAGCTTTTCATTTTCAGCTTGGTTGAAATGGATTCTTCTGTGTGAAGGGACTTCTGTTTCCACCGGAATCATTGCTTCTGATCCATATGCTAATGAGAGTGGGGTGTGCCCAGTTGTAGTTTTGTGGGTAGTTATGTATGCCCATAGTGCTAGCGGCAACTTATCGACCCAACCACCTTTTGCCTTCTCAAGCTGTATTTTGATGGTTGATTTGATAATTTTGTTTACTGACTCCACTTGCCCGTTTGCCTGCGGATGAGCCACTGATGTGGAGCTTTTTTGGATCTTGAATTGTTTGCAAAAGTTCTGAAACTCTCCACTTTCGAATTGGGTGCCATTGTCCGTGATTCTCTTCTGAGGTACACCATACCTGCAAATGATATTTTTAGTCATAAAATTTATCATCTTTTTAGAGGTAATAGTAGCTAATGGTTCAGCTTCAGCCCATTTAATGAAATAATCAACAGCAACAATAACATATTTGATTCCGGACTTGGCAGTTGGTAAAGGTCTAATGAGATCTATTCCCCAAATGGAAAATGGCCATGGACTGACCATCTGTTTTAGCTCTGTGGAAGGTGCTCTTGGGATCTTTGCAAATCTCTGGCATCTGTCACACTTCCGGGAATAGCTAGCAGCATCTCGATTATTATCTGGCCAAAAATAACCATAGCGGAGAATTTTCTTGGCTAAAGTTTGGCCACCTGAATGGTCCCCACACTCTCCTCCGTGTACTTCAGCTAAAATTATTCTAGCCTCTTCTTTGGTTACACATCAGAGCAATGGCATCGAGAACCCACGCTGTAGAATCGGCCATCTTGAATTGTATATCTAGAGGCTTTTTCAACAGTTTCTGGAGCTCTTTTGAATTTTCTGGTAGAGATCCTTTGAGCAGATATTCCTTTATCGACGTCATCCATGATTCTTGCTCTTGAGATACAGTCATGATCCAATCAATATCCATATCATCGGTGCTTGGGGCTGACAAAATTTCCACAGGAACTAACCCCAATAATTGAGCTTTGCCAGTACTCGAATACTTTGCGAGAGAATCCGCCTTCATGTTCTCTTCCCGGGGTATATGGCTTATTGTGTAATGGTCAAAATCATCAAGAAGCTCCCAATCCTTTGGCATGTAAGCAAGCAGATTTCCCCCTTTAGCTTGAAACTTTTTCTTGACTTAGCATACGATAAGCTGAGAATCATTGAAGATCTGCAGTATTCTGATGTTCATCTCTTTAGCAATCTTCAAGCCGACAATAAGAGCTTCATATTCTGCTTCATTATTTGTCGAAGGAAATTCCAATCTCAACGCATAGCATAATGACCGCCCTTTAGGGGTTTCAAGTACAACCCCAGCTCCAGAACAGTATTCATTTCTTGCACCATCAACGTATAATTTCCACTGACTTGGGGTGTTATCAATCACCTCTTCCTCACTATCACCTTTATTTGTACATTCTGCGATGAAATTTGCTAAAGCTTGTCCATTGATTGCTTTCCGGGGATGATAAGTGACGTCGTATTGGCTGAGTTCAATATTCCACTTCAGAAGACGACCCGAAGTCTCTGGGCGAAATAGGACTTGCTTTAGAGGCTGATCAGTGATGACCTTGATAGGATGAGCTTGGAAATATGGCCTCAACTTTCTTGATGCAATCAGTAGATAGTAGGCGAGCTTTTCCAACTTTGAATAATTCCTCTCTGCCCCAGTGAATATTTTGCTGATATAATAAACCGGGCGCTAAATTTTTGTGTCTTCCCGTACCAACGCTGCACTGAGAGCACGAGATGAGATTGCCAAATATACGAAAAGATCTTCACCATTGTTGGGCTTAGAAAGTATTGGAGGCGTTTCCATATGACAAATCAACTCATCGAAAGCTTTTTGACATTCCGGAGTCCATTCAAAGTTCTTCTTTCCTTTCTTTAGAGCGTCAAAGAAGGGAATGCATTTGTTTGTGGCCTTAGAAATAAATCGATTCAGAGCAGCGACTTTCCCATTGAGACTCTGCAATTCCTTCTTCATTCTAGGGGCTTTGACTTCTCTCAGAGCAGTAATTTGAGCAGGATTAGCTTCAATGCTCCTAGCACTCACTATGAAACCCAAAAACTTTCCGGACTCCACCCCAAATGAACATTTCAAAGGATTAAGCTTCATTCCATACTTCCAGAGGACTGCGAACATTTCTGCTAAGTGATCCATGTGGCCAACTGCTTTTTTGATTTTACCAGCATATCATCAACATAAACCTCCATAGTCTTGCCAATCTGTGGTTTGAACATAGCATTAACAAGTCTTTGATAAGTTGCCCCTGCATTCTTCAATCCGAAGGGCATGACTTTATAGCAGTAAAGACCAACATCGGTGATGAAGCTCGTGTCCTCCTGATCTAGCTCATCATCATGATTTGGTTATATCCAGAGTAAGCATCCATAAAAGATAACAATTCGTGTCCGGCTGTTCCATCCACCAACTGATCAATTTTGGGTAACGGGAAGCAGACTTTGGGACAGACTTTGTTTAAATCTGAAAAGTCGATGCATACTCTCCACTTTCCATTTGCTTTTTTAACCAGCACTGGATTAGAAACCCAATTTGGATAAGTGGACTCTCTGATGAAGCCATTCTCCATGAGCCGATCTACCTCTTCTTTTAACGCTGTTGACCTTTCAGGACCTTGGGTTCTTCTTTTTTGCTTTACAGGTGTAAATTTCGGATCAATATTCAGAGCATGTACTGCAATTTCTGGAGATATCCCACACATATCGGCATGACTCCAAGCGAATACGTCCAGATTTTCTTTCAAGAATGATACCAAAATATTTTGAACCGTCATGCCAAGTTGCGAACCCACATTCAGCACTTTGTTTGGGTCTTTCGGGTCAACAGGATCTGGCACCGTTACCTCCACCAACACGACTCTATTTTCCCCTGTACTGGCTTTTCTGGGATCCAACTCTTTCCTTTGACCACTATGCTCGCCAGACAGGGTCCACCCATAATTGCTATGAGGTTGGTTCTTTGATGCAGCGCGGATCTGCCGTATCCTTTCCCATCTCTCTCTTCTTTGCTTCCCTCAACTCTATAAGATAACATTCTCGCCCAGCATTCTGATCCCCTTTAACAATACCAACACCATTATCCATAGGAAACTTCATAGTAAGGCACCACAGGGCGAGAACGGCCTTGAATGCTGCAAGAGTTGGCCGGCCCAGGAAGGCATTGTAAGCAGAAAACTCATCAACAATTACAAAAGTCTGCTTGCGAACCACTTTTTTCTACCCCTCTCAAAGTTCCACAAACAAGTCAATAGTTCCAATCGGCTGTTTTGGCTCCCCAATGAAGCCAACAATTTTCTGCGATGAAGCTTGTACATAAGCCATAGGAAGCTTCATTTGATCGAATGTCTTTTTGAAGACGATATTACAGGAGGCGCCATAGTCGATAAGCACCCTAGTTACGACAGCCGGCCCGATACCAGCAGAGATGACCAAGGGATCCAAGGTAGGAGCTTCGACACCCAAGGAGTCCCTGGCCCTCAACACAATGTCATCATTAAAAGTTCTTTGATGCTTCAGAGGTGCAGCATCTTCCAACACAAAAACATCTTCTTCTGCCGGTACATATTTCAAAGCACGAGCATATCTTTCAATCTCGCCACAGCTCCTTCCTGCCGGGTGAGGACCTGCCGTAATGACATTGATGATGGGCCTTTCAGATTCATGCACTGCAGCCTTCTCACTCGACCTAGGCTGGTGAGCAGGAACTTGCTGCCCCTGACTAGATGTAGCCAGATCGTTCCTGCTTCTCTTTAAAAATTGTTGCAGCTTGTTCACTCTCAGCAGTTCTTCAATCAAACTTTTCAAGTGGCGACATTCATTGGTATCATGGCCGGGTTGATTATGGAACCGGCAAAACCTTCCACTTTGTACAGCCTTTTTCCCAGTTTTTAGTACGGGAGGTTTAGGATATTCAACGACATCTTTAGTAGCAAGAAAGATATTCTCCGGAGTATCCGTTAAAGGAGTGAAATTTGAAGGTTTAAAGAAGCGAGGTTTCTTCACATCCTTCGGCTTCTTCCCACCACTACTCTCCTTCTTCTGACCTCCAGATTCATTCTAGGGAGGAGCAGCATTGTTGTTCTCAACCTTTGCCAATACTGCTTTTGCCGGTGCCGGAAGGCTTTCCAAGCACATGAACTCATCAGCTTTCTTATAGATTTTTTCAAGCGAATTTGGTTCCTTCATCTTCAGCCATTTCCCAAACTCACTTGATTTGTCTATAGCCTTCATCAAATATGTCAAAATCATTCGTGGCTCTGCATTGTCTACTTCAGCAAAAGCTATATTAAAGCGGTTCATGAAAGATCTGATAGATTCTCCGGGATTCTGTTCCAGACTAGACTGTGACATTATGTCCTTCGCCTTTGAAGCATACAACCTGAACTGTTCTTTAAACTTCCAAGTCAAATCGGAGAACTAGTCTACAGATCGGACCGGTAACTTTGTAAACCAGTGTAAAGCCACTCCTTCCAAATATACCGGAAAGTACCGACATTTGATCTCATCTGTCGCCCTAGCACCAGTCATGTGCCAGTCGTACTTGTACAAGAATTGATTAGGATCGCTTGTCCATTTATAAGCCGGGAATGTAGGAGGAACAAACTTCCATGGAAATTCAGCTTTCAAAATCCTTTCAGTGAACGGAGTCTTGCTCGCAGCGAAGCCCCAATCATTCTCATCTTCAACCCTCTGCACACTTTCTTTCATGATTTGTCGAATCATGCCTGAGAGGTATTCCTCATTGTTTGTTGGCTCTACAAAATAGTTATCAGCCATTTTCTCGGAAGTTTGCCCGGACAAATGTTCACGGAGAGTTGGCTGTAGTCCCAATCCTCTAGCTTGGGGAGGTGCCTCTTCAACGGGGCTAGCTGCCCTTTGAGGAATGTTCCTCTCTTAAGAATTACGAACATTACCGGCAAAGTTTCCTTCATTATTCACTGGTTGATGGTTAGCTCCAAGCAAATCATTTAGCATGTTCAAGATCAAAGCATTCTGGGCCTCCATCTGTTGATTCACTCAGCCCTAGAACCACGGCGTCCAACTCTGCCCTCGTAACTCCAACATTAGGAACTGCTTGATTTGACTCAGGAGAATTGACTGTGTTATCATTAGCATTCCCGGATCTAGTAGATCTGCTTTTCCTTCCAGGAGCCATTATTTCTGATAGATTCTTGGTTTTGAGAGAGATTCTTTCAACAAACTTTTGCGAAGCAATGATTAAAGTAGCCTGAGTTGGGTTTTCGGTGAAAGCACCAAAATGTTAACGTTGAAAATGTAAGCTAACACCCTGGTGTAAGTTGAAATAAAGCGAAAGCATCACCCGCCGATACGGGAATTAGAAACAAGCTGAAATTACAGAAAAATCAGCAAAGAGACAACAGTTTTTAGTGGTTCGGCTTCAAGTTAAGCCTACGTCCACTTTAATCTTCTTTATTGCTAAATCGATTACAACTTTACAACAATCTTCGATTACAACACTACATAGACAAGTAGCTAGAACTCCGATATAGAAGAACTCTTTGAGTCCATGTCGAATGTGTTAGATTTCTTCTTGAAGTTCGATGAAGCGTCTTTCGTGTTTGAAGTGTCAGATGAGTTGAGAAAACAGCAGAGTGTAGGCATTCCAGAAGTGAGCCTAAAAGTCCTCTTCCGGTTGGAGTAGGTAGGGTATTTATAGGGAGAATCCAGAGTTCGGTCGTAGGTCGCGTACGAACTTAGGGTAGTTCTTAGGTCGTGAGCGACCTAAGAGATATGAGTTACGGTTCATCCTTGCTACAGTTGGTCCATCTAAACGGGTTAGTGGGTCGTCACAAGTTAAGGAAGAGTGGAAGGCGACTTAACAATGCTGATATACCTTGTGGAGCGACTTAGGCTAGTTGTAAGAGTCGTAGCGACTTAGCTCCTACTCGACCTATAACTGGGCGATATAACAATAGGAAGCTAGTTAAGTCGCTAACTCATTAGCTCGCTCACTCGTTAGCTCGTCAGCTCGGTAACTCGCTAGCTTGTCAGCTCGCTAACTCGCTAGCTCGTCAGCTCGCTCACTCGCTAGCTCGTCAGCTTGCTTAGGTCGTCTTAGTTGCTAGGTCGCTATTCCTTTAGCCTGTTGAGTTGTTGCTTGGGCTAGCTGCCCTTTAAGGAATGTTCCTCTCTTAAAAATTACGAGCATTTCCGGTAAAGTTTCCTTCATTATTCACTGGTTGATGGTTAGCTCCAAGAAAATCATTTAGCATGTTCAAGATCAAAGCATTTTGGGCCTCCATCTGTTGATTCAGCCCTAGAACAACGGCATCCAACTCTGCCCTTGTAACTCCAACATTAGGAAATGCTTGATTTGACTCAGGAGAATTGACTGTGTTATCATTAGCGTTCCCGGATCTAGTAGATCTGCTTTTCCTTCCAGGAGCCATTATTTCTGATAGATTCTTGGTTTTGAGAGAGATTCTTTCAACAAACTTTTGCGAAGCAATGATTAAAGTAGCCTGAGTTGGGTACTCGGTGAAAGCACCAAAATGTTAACGTTGAAAATGTACGCTAACACCCTGGTGTAAGTTGAAATAAAGCGAAAGCACCAACCGCCGATACGGGAATTAGAAACAAGCTGAAATTACAGAAAAATCAGTAAAGAGACAACAGTTTTATAGTGGTTCGGCTTCAAGTTAAGCCTACGTCTACTTTAATCTTCTTTATTGCTAAATCGATTACAACTTTACAACAATCTTCGATTACAACACTACATAGACAAGTAGCTAGAACTCCGATGTAGAAGAACTCTTTGAATCCAAGTCAAATTTGCTAGATTTCTTCTTGAAGTTCGATGAAGCGTCTTTCGTGTTTGAAGTGTCGGATGAGTTGAGAAAACTGCAGAGCGTAGGCATTCCAGAAGTGAGCCCAAAAGTCCTCTTCTGGTTGGAGTAGGTAGGGTATTTATAGGGAGAATCCGGAGTTAGGTCGTAGGTCGCGTACGACCTTAGGGTAGTTCTTAGGTCGTGAGCGACCTAAGAGATATGAGTTACGGTTCATCCTTGCTGCACTTGGTCCATCCGAACGGGTTAATGGGTCGTCACAAGTTAAGGAAGAGAGGAAGGCGACTTAACAATGCTGATATACCTTGTGGAGAGACCTAGGCTAGTTGTAAGAGTCGTAGCGACTTAGCTCCTACTCGACCTATAACTGGGCGATATAACAATAGGAAGCTAGTTAAGTCGCTAACTCGTTAGCTCGCTAACTCGTCAGCTCGTCAGCTCGGTAACTCGCTAGCTCGTCAGCTCGCTCACTCGCTAGCTCATCAGCTTGCTAACTCGTTAACTTTTTAGCTTGCTTAGGTCGTCTTAGTTGCTAGGTCGCTATTCCTTTAGCCCGTTGAGTCGTTGCTTCATTGAGTCGCTAGGTCATGGGTTTATTAACCCGTTAGGTCGCAAGACCTCTTAACACTTTAGGTCGCTAGACCTCTTAACTCCTTAGGTCGCTAGACCTCTTAACTCTCTAGGTCGTTAGGTCGAGCTTATGTTAAGTCGGTGCCGCTTTAAACCGCTCCACGCTTTAGGTCGCTAAACCATGGAAGAGGAGTTAACAGATAGATATCATTTGAAATTTTTTATTTTATATACGGAAAATATAATAGGAAAAATTATTTCATTCACCTATATTAAAAACAAATATTGTGTCGATCTGTCCTATTAAGTGTTTAGAAATCCCTATTGATGTCGTAGCGTCCCATGCATCAACCAAAATTTATAAATATGAAACAGAACAAATTAACACAATATCAACCTTTTATAACACTAACAAATACGCGCTCTCATATATATACACTCAGCGACTCCCACAGGGTATTACTACCATATTAGCAAAGAGTCAGACCCCACAAAGTCAAGGTTTATCACTAAACCAAAGCTTTGATACCAACTGTAACGTCCGCCTTTTTGCACGATTTAAACCGACACACGTGCCAATTCAAACCTTAGGGAAGGGTGGGTTGTTATGGGATAAATAAGAAAAACAGAGAAGAAATAAAACAAAATAGAATCTCACAGCGGAATGATAAAATATAATAATCAAATATACAGTTCAAGAAGCTGGTTACCAAATATTTGATTTTCTTATACAATACATATCAGAGTTACACATACCAAATAATGCAGCGGAATTAATTAGTGTAGTGGAATAATATAGTAGATGGTAATACTACAAATCTTCGTCTTTGTCCTCCACAATAAAATCTTCAAATCCTGAAACGCTTGGATTGACCCGAGCGAATTGAAAAGACAAAACACTCGAATCAGAACTAAAAGATCTTATGTGAGTTAAATTAACAGAAATAAATATGAGTGCAGTAACTCAAGAGATGCTCGGGATTTACATCTCCTAAGGATCCGTCAAACTATTTACTATGTGACGCCCCACCCCTATACCCACGCTAGCCAAGAATACTACGGAGTAATGCTGTCAACTAGCACGGAGAATAAGGCTGTTGAGGAGCGACCATCCATGTAATTTCTTTGTTCGAGCATCGATATGTCAGATAGTATAGCATGCATTTCATTTAAGGAGGAAGTCCGACAAAACGATACAAACTCAAAGCTATCACACGATGGCTATAAATAATCTTTGGAAACAAAGAGAGAAATAAACATAACACAAATCAGTCACAGACATCCATATCACAAAGGCGGAAGAAGATATAAATATAACACATAAAAGTGTACATCAGAGTAGTGGTCAGAAAGATCCACAATAATGCAAAAGGATAGCAACATGTGCTATACAAAAGAGTAAGTATACATCACTGAGTCTATGTCACAAATGTATACAACAAAAACTGCTAATCTATGAGGTTAGCCAAAAGCTATAGTAATAAATCCCCGGGGAGAAGTCAAGCAGAAGCACCTGTAACATCTCAGTCTGACCAGAGTATTATTTAATAAGAAAATAATAAACGGGTCAGTCTAGCTATAAATATCAGATGTCATGATATAGAATAAGAAAAATGTCATAATATATAATATCCATAACAACATACTACTATAAGTATGTAAACGATAATCAACAAAAGATTAATCAACAATACAAGAATCTTCTCCAAGATCCAAAAGGGTATCATACCCAAAACTTGTATTCACAATAAGTCAATGACACACGAATTCACCAATGCACAAAAATTGATAAAACTTATCAATGAAAATCACGAAAATAGGTGAAGCATAAATTCCAGAAATCAACACATGAAATCCAGAAATCATAAAAAGGGAAAGAGGCCTATCACACGAACGGGAGCATGAAAACTCACCAACATATGTATCACACGAACGAGAAGCTATCTCATGGTAGCTAGCCATTAGTATTTGACACACGAACGGCCCGAAGACCATGGGGTGCTAACCCATATATGTGAGTCGAAATCACACAGAAACATGGTCTAGTCTCCTCGCAGACAAAGAGAAGTCGCACAATTGCTAGTCTAAATCACAAAAATGATCGTCATGATCATCAAGAAGTGTCAATTACACTAAGCTAGTAAATATATGAGTTTAGCTTCATGTCCCATAACCACTAGCTTAACTTAAATATTTACGAATAAGCTGTAGATCTTCACTAGAAAATTGTCACAAGATGGTTCAATCGAATAAGTCCAAGAATTAACCGACGAAGGAAACGCAAGCGTTTCATGCCACTTGTTTTACTAAGTCGTTTAATTAGATTTCTCATCCAAGTGAGGTAAAGGTTTGTATATATTAATAGATTGGAAAACAGTTTTATAAATGAGTTTGGTACTGAAAATAGAGTTGAAATCATTTTGATGAAAGAGTATTAATATTTACCACTAGTATTAAAACCTTTATATTTTTAAAGTGACAAATCACAGAAATTGATTGTAGAATCAACAAGTCATAAAAATTCACGTTCGAAGACGTGAATAAAATCGTAGGAAATCAATTCCAAAACCAACAAAGTAGAAACTCCCATGTGACCTAACGTGGCCGAGCTAAAGTGCTACGACCTTAAGAGGTAACGACTTAAAGTAAAATAAGTCGACCTAAGGGGTTGCGGCTTAAGGCCTTAAACAAGGTCGAGCGACCTAAGCACACGACCTAGCTATTGTTGAACGACTAAGGGACGAAACGACCTAACTGGTGAGGGGGATGCGACCTAACATGTAAATAAGGTCGTGTGACCTAATGAAATGAGGTGCAGAGACCTAAAACACAAACGACTCAAAAATAGGTCGAGCGACCTAACGTCTCAAGTAAGGCCGAGCGACCTAGGGGGATAAGGTCGAGCGACCTACGACCTAACGAAATAAAGGCCGAGAGACAAGGCCAAACAACCTAAGGGTTCATGTGACATAGTGGAACTCGTGACCTAATGGGGTATGCAACCTAAAGAGGTACGCGACCTAATGCAGACGAGTGAATCAAGGCCGGGAACGACCTATACGCGAGCGACCTAAGGTCTAATGACCTTACGACCTAAGGTCTAACGACCTAACGGTATAAAGGTCTAACGACCTAAAGATTTGCATTCGAGCGACTCAACGTGGAACGGCCTAAGGATTGTAGGCCGAGCGACCAGCATGTAAACGACCAATCACGACCCAGTGGGGGACGAGCTAACTGCCGAACGACCTAACCATTAAAACAAGGCCGAGCGACCTACGACCTGTCGACCTACGACCAAACGACTTAAGGGCGAACGAAATATGGAGGCCCAGGCGATTTGTGGCAGTGCGACCTAAAGCCATTATTTCACCAAAAACACTAAAAATTGGACTTTTTCGCCAATCCAATCCAAACCAAATGCAAATGTACATGCTAAAGTGATGGGAATTCATTCCCAACAATCCAAGATAGTTATAGACAAGAATGTGAGATAAAAATCTCACCTTTGCACTAAAAATCAATGAAGAAAAGCTTGAAAGCAGTGGAGAAGTAATCAAAAGTTTGAATCAATGGCTTCTTCTTAAATTTGGAGTTAGATGTTGGATTGCAATTGAATTTGAGCTTGGAATTTTAATTTCCCATTCCCTCCACCATTTTTGAAGAAGCTTTAGTGTTAGGATTACGAAGAGATGAGGAGAAGGAAGGAATGAAGCTTAAGTTAATAGTTTGGGCTAACCCAACCCAAAGTCAAAAGCAAAACGGTAGTGAAATTCCACTAACTCCAAACATATCAAAGTTTATACTTAAAAAGTTGTAAACGACATTTCGAACTCGATGGAAGTGGTCTCGGGTCCTAATTTGACCGTTTGCAAAAGGTAGCTTTTCGGACCAAAATCCGATTAATGATAAAATATTTAAATAAAATATTTAAATATAAAATCGGTAAATATGCAAGTTGTTACAGACTCCCTTCCTTAAAGAAATTGCATCCTCGCAATATATAAGGTGGAAATAAAAAGTAACAACCATAAAAGCATATTAACACCAAAAGAAATTTGAAATAAGAAGTTCACCTTAAAAGAGCAAGAGAGAGTAAGTCCGGATGTGTTCGCTCGATGAATTCTCTAGATTCCCAAGAGCAATCCTTAGGATTTGAGGACCATTGAACTTTCACAAGCGGAACATCTTTATTTCGAAGTCGTTGGACTTCAGAAGCGATAACACGAATAGAATGCTGCTCATAAGTTAAATTAGGCGAAATTTCAATTTCTTCCACAGCACTGGGCTAAAGAATATAATCGGAATCTCGAAAGCGTTTCCGTAACAGAGAAACGTGAAACACGTCATGAATAGCAGAAAATTGAGTCGCAAATAAAAGGCGATAAGCCATGGAATCCATACGTTCGGTGATAGGAAATGGCCCAATATATTGTGGCACTAATTTTTCCCCATCGACGGAAACGTACAACACCTTTCATAGGTGAAACACGAATAAATTCTGGACCTAAAACTAGCTTCTCACCGGTCTCAAGCTTTCAAGTAGGAGATCGGCATGGCTTTCCATAGAGTGCCTCGAAAGGTGCCATACCAATACTAGATTGGAAGCTATTGTTATAGGAAAATTCAACAAGAGGAATATGATCTTCCCAACTTCCACCAAAATCAAGCACACAAGCACGAAGAAGATCTTCAAGAGTTTGATTCACACGCTCAGTTTGTCCATCGGACTGGGCGTGATAAGCGGTGCTAAAGTTAAGCTTCGTTCCTAAAGCTTTTTGAAGACACTTCCAAAATCCACTAATAAACAATGGATCTCGATCGCTAACAATAGAAGTAGGAACTTCATGTAATTTAATAATTTGTTTTTAATAAAGAGTTTGGCCAAAAGAGGAACAGTTCGGTTAAACCGAACGGGAATAAAATGGGCGGATTTAGTAAGTCTATCTACTATAACCCATAAGTTACCATGATCCGAACGAGAACTGGAAAGGCCATCTATAAAATCCATGGAGATTTGGTGCCACTTCCAAATTGGAATTTCTAAAGGTTGCAACAACCCACCAGGCCTTTGGTGTAGGGCCTTGACAAGATGGCGAGTCATACAACACTTAACAAAGTTAGTGATATCATATTTCATTCACTCCCAATAATAAAGTCGCTTCACATCTGCATACATTATACTACAACTGGGATGAATGATAATTTTAGAACGATGAGAATCTTCTAAAATATTTTTACGAAGATCGCTAATATTTGGTACGATAACTTTACCAAATTTTCAAATGCCGCCACTAGAATCAATATCAAAGTCTTTCAAACCTTCAATATCAATTTTCATCCCTACAACTTTGGCTAAGGAGAGCCAATTCGGGATCTATCCCTTTGAGCTTTAAGAATGCGGTCTAAAAGAGAAGGATGAGCCTCTAGACTACATAAAACAAGGGATGCACATAAATTGGATTTCGCGATCTCGAATCTCACAAATGGATAGAGTCTCGAGATCGTTCCATTCAGATATCATCATAGAGACAACCGCTTGTTGCTTACAACTAAGTGCGTCGGCAACACGATTTTCCTTTCAGGGAGTATAAATAATATCAAGATCATAAGACGCAAGAAATTCGAGCTAACATGGTTGACACAAATTAAGTTTCTTATGAGAAAATAGAGATCTCAATGACTTATAATCGAGGTAGAGAACAAATTTCTCCCCCAAAGATGATGATGCCAAACACTGAAAGCAAAAACAATAGCCGTGAGCACCAGATCATAAGTGGCATACCTAGTCTCGATCGGCTTTTATGATTTGGAAGCAAAAGTGATTGTCTGTTCTCTTTTGCAAGAGAACGACATCCAAACAAATACGATTTGCATTGGTACTAAAGTTAAAGTCTTGGTTCCCTTCGGGAATGTAACGCACGCGGATTTTCGTTGCCGAAAAACCGAATAGTTATGGGTTTTTTTAAAAAGAATTTAAGAAAAGAAA
Organism: Allium cepa; assembly: GCA_030765085.1. Classification (NCBI taxonomy): domain Eukaryota; kingdom Viridiplantae; phylum Streptophyta; class Magnoliopsida; order Asparagales; family Amaryllidaceae; genus Allium; species Allium cepa. The sequence goes on from CM060945.1 coordinate 75,140,522, forward strand.
ATAAAACGGAAGAGAAATAGAACGGAACACAAAACAACAGAACAACATCAGAATCTCACAATTCGCAGCGGAACAACATATAATAATAAATGAATAATCTTTAAACAAAGAACTATATCAGTTATTACATTACATCACATTTCATTACATCATATCATCAGAGTGTACAACAACATCATACAACAACAAACAGTGCAGCGGAAAAAGAAATACTATATAAATAATACGCCATGCCATCCAGCTTGTCTCCAGCAACTCTAGAATATCCAGAATATCCTGATAAACCTTAACTCTTAACTGCCCGTGTGGAAAATTGGTGGGCACCCAGAGTTTAGGAAGGAAAACAATAAACTCCAAGTCAGTCATGTGACTGGTGTGAGAACTCAAAACAGTTTACTTAACTTTAAAATCAAAATAGAGGAATATTTTTAAATTCAATTCGCAATGCTTTTAAAAATGAGACTACCATAAGGCCTCCCGCACACACACACATGCAAACGCAGAATCGGAGGAGATTTCTCCTTATGATAGTCAAAGATGCTTGATACGCATTTAAAATAACATTTGATATTATTACTAGTGCATAATGTAGGAAAAATTATTTCGGAAGTAGAATATAAATCTTAGCCAACATACGACCATTATCGTATGCCTACTATAGCTAACTATGTTCAATAGCAGGTTACCGCCACATTCCATAGCAGGTTATACAACTAAAACCGTACAAGTCACGTATTGTTTCTTTGGATTTCCAACGAATGATCAGGCCAAGGAACTTCCCATTGCCACATGGAAACGCCTCTGGCTGGACGTCCCCGAGAACTTAACCAGCTCTCTGCCAACACAAGGCCGGGTTACCTTTATCACTAGGTAACTACTACACGAATATGGCATCCCCCGGTCCCATTGGACCTTTAACCGAGCGCTCGTCACCAACAACACCACACAGTAATAAATATAGTGTATCAACATGAGTAAGTATCTGGGCTCCATACCATGATACCACCCTTTCCAGAAGGAAATGCACATACCCTAAAGGGAGCTACCCCTCATAACCTTGCCGCATCTTTCCTGTTTTGACCATTCCGGGATGTGAGGCTCGACGAAGTTTCGTCCACAAAAACATACTTTATACAAAAGCTATGCTTTGGGTCAACAAATGATCAACACGATGATCACAAGGATAGACGATTAAATAAACGATCCTATCACAAATAATCAACACAACGATCATTTCAGCATCACTCAGCATGTCACATTACCAAATTGGGAATATATCGCTGATAACATTCAACTACATAACCTCTAAGCACGTACGTCTCAGAGAAGGGTGTTAAGCTAAAAGAATAAATTCTTCGCCACCAACAGAAATATATTTGAAAGAAATCGGCTTTATATCTCAACTTGTAATGTCAGACATACAATCCATACAAATCTGTTCCGGGCTCGAACAAAACCGAAGGCACTTACAAAGAAGTCCTTGCAATCCGGAAATCCACAATCCTGATCGGATTCACCATCACATATGGAGAACTCAATACCGTAGCTACTCGGTGCAGAGCCAATCGATAGGTCATCCTATCGCTCTCGCAAATATCCGGTCTTCAACACCGATCTTCAAATGCAATTCACAACGACGTATCACATATTCGGAATGGGTTATACGACCCCATGGTCCTATCCCGGTTAACCTGAATAGTGAGCGCTTATTCAAAAATAAGTGTGGCATTCTAATTCAATCAATCACATCAAATACCCATTCAAAGGGAAATATTGATAGTCGGCTATTGAACTATCAATTGATATGCACACATCACCAGATTCCAAATAATTTTCCAAATTATTTATTTTCCAAAATATCTTTACAAGATATAAAATTTTCACACTTCAAAAATAAATCAATATTTATTTTCAAACAAATTCTACTTTTCATTTATAAATTCCATAATGAATTTATATTCCAAAATATCTATGCATATACGATTTCAACTATCCATTTTCAATTTATCTTCAAAAAGATAAATTCTAAATATTCACTTCATATTGGAAAACATTTCCATACTTATTAAATAAGTAATTCACAAATCTTTTTATCTTCTACACTTGGAAAATATTCAATATACTTAAATCGAATTAAGTATATATTTCATTCTATTAAGGAAATCATTCACTTAGACATATTTATTTGGGTCTAAACGAATGTTGCGTAAAACATCGTTACGACAACCCAAAATCACCAGTATAGGGATTCGAAATTAAAATAGATATATAAATCCCAATACTATACAAAACATTTCCTTTCGGAAATCATTTACTATAACAACAGTGTTATAGTCTACTATCCCCTTTTATTTCTCGAAACCGTCTATTTCAACAATAAATGTTGAAATCTATGGTTTCGAATCTTAACACATTTTAAAACATCGTTAGATCGTTTTAATTCAGTTTAAAACATCACATTCAAAACATTTTCTTTAACGTGTTATTCACTATTCAAAAACGTGAATAAACTTCGTTAACAAATTTCATCCTTTTATTCATTTTAATTCAAAGGATTATTCACTATTCAAAAATGTGAATATAACTCCTTCAATAGGTTTCAACAATTTTCTTATCAAAATAAGTCATTTGCGAATTTATAAAACAACGTTTATAAATTCCATTTTTATTTATTTATAAAAACTTCCTTTAATAAATTCCTTTATTAATCTATTCTAGTTCATAACTCAATTATAAACTAAAAGTTCATATTATAAGTTAAACACTTATAATAAATTTGTTTGCAAAAACCGTTACTTTGAAACTTCATAATTATAAATCTTATAATCTATAAGATTCACTTATTCACCCAAATCTATTCCTTTAATAACTTTATAAATTTATAAATCTTACTATTTATAAATTCCATTCATTTACAAAATTCATTTCCACTTCATTCAAACACTTATAAAAACTCGTTTTATAATTTCAATATTCCAATTTATAAATATCCATTTATAAATCTCTTAATATAAATCAATTTATATTATTCTTTAAAACGTCTTTAATCTCCTTTATTATTTCACCGTTTTGATTCATAAAATAATTAAATTTTATAAATCCTATATTTAAACTTTTCACAATAAATTCTAAAATATCTCGATTAAACTATTTTATAAACTCAATAGCATCATATTCTCAAAAATCAGTTTTTAACTATTTTTTTTTCTCAAAAATCATAATTTTTATAACTTTAAAAATTATAACGTTTATTTATATAAAATGGATCAATTCCAAAAATATTTTATAAACGTATACTTTCAAAAATCACTTTATAAATCATTTTAAAATCCCAAAATTTGGGTCCAATGATGCTACACACCAAATAGTTAATCACGACTACAACGATATCATATATCAATATGAAAATCCATCAAATATCAAAATATCTGAAATCAAATAAAAACTGTTGAGGAATCCAGTTGGATCCCTCCAACCTGTTTTCCTGCATCCAAAAACATTAGCACAATACCAATTTCGCTCCAGTACGAAATTATCGCGGTACATGTTCTTATTAAATATTATCCGCTTAATAACGGCGTAATAGGGTCTCATCCGCTAAAAAATACGGGAAATCAATCAACTGCAATATATACATATGCCAATATATATATTGATATTATTTATAATACCAATTTCACTGTTTATGAAATATTCGCGGTATATGTTTTTATTAAATAACATCCGCTTACTAACGGCGTATAATGTCTATTTTAACAATCAATAGATATCAATCATCATTCAAACATGCATTCAAATATTTTAAATCTAACTATTTAAAATAAAATCGAAACCTATTCGATTGAGTGAGAAGTTCTCACCTTGATTTTAAATTCCGTTTTAGCGATTTATTTCGAATAAAATTAAACGTACGTTTAATTTTACCCAAAATTCTCACTAGCTCCAAACGACTCCAATCCAATTTCATCGCGTAGTGCTCGTCCATACGATTCCAACGCAACTGGTTTCGTCCAAAACGGACCTCGTATGAAAAAGTTATGATTTTTATAAGATTGTACACGATTTATATAAACAAATTTCAACATAACTTAATTATTTTCAACCTATCTCACTTCAGCCCTTAGATCCACTTTCTTTCCATCCTGGCCATCCCCTTCTCTCCCTCTCCCTCACGTTCTCCTTCACCAGGCCAAGCACGCACATAACAAAACCCATAGCACAAATTAGGGTTTGAATTTGCAACATCAATACTCGATGAGAATTCGATCAGCAACCTTCAACACAAAGCACCAAACCCCCTCTACCTTCGCCCACCACCATAGCAACCTCGGCCTGCTATTGCACCTGGAAATGCGTGCGTGACTGAGCACGGTCGGCCCCCTTTTTCTCCACCTACGATGCTCCATTTGCGATCATCACCGTATGGAATCGAAGCTCTCGTCGAGCTCTTCGACTTTGTAGTTGAGCACTTCGCGTAATTCTTTACGGATTGAGAGGGATTGATGAAGAAGTGAGAGACAATTCTGGCCATCAGTTATAGATAGTGGCGGCTAGGGTTTTAGTATTAGGGTTTGTTTATTTTTTCTAAGTTATGAAGAGGTGGGTCTATTTATAGAATTTCGTTCGACACTATTCATCCGGAAATTCCGAACTCCGATTTACGCGCCGTAACCAGCGTTTCTAAGGTTTACCCCGCGTTCCGGACACAATGGAACAGGTTTCGGAAGCTAATTCGGAAGTATGTGCGAGTTATGGCTGTAAACGCTCAATTTGAATTAAACCGATTTAAGTCGATTTCTAGGCGTTTTAATTTGTACCGGACAAACGGTAAATCCAATTGACTTGAAATTTGAAACCTTACAATAATATCACATTACGGATCCGATGAAACTGGTTTCGTCGAAATCCGAGACTTTTTGAAAAATGGCTATTTTGACTCGCCAAATTTAAATTAAAAACGATTCGATGCGTTTCGAGCTGCCACGATCAAACGATAACTCCGATTGACACGAAAATTGAAATCCGGTAACAACTAACTATTACGGATCCAATGGAACTTGTTTCGTTCAATTCTGAGACTGTTCAAAAATTGACTATTTTACAGTCGATTATTAAATATTAAAATATTCAATTTTCACAAATTAACTTTTAATTCGATTTTAAAAGTTCTAAAATATCATTCTAACTTCCATATGATAAAATAAAATTTTACAAATCATTTTCAATCATATTTAACCCTATTTTTAGCTATTTCCATAATTTAACATATTAAATTATCGATTTAAAAATCCAATTAAATCCAATAATTCAAAATAAAATTTATTCGACTTATAAATTTCACTTATTAATATTTAAAATTAATTAAATATTCAAATTTTAATTATTAAAAATCCTGGGTCGTTACAATCTTCCCCACTTAAAAGAATTTCGTCCTCGAAATTATTAAGTAAGAAAGGTTACAGAATCTATTAATTTTCCATAAATCCATAATTAAACTTCTTATAATAACTTACTAATTTTTTAAATCATACTTAGTTATCTTTTCAAAAACAACTACTATTGTTTAACTTTCAATTCTAAATCAAAGTTAAAGTTTTCACAAATTTTCCAATTTTCTTAAATTTTTTCTAACGCCTTAAATTTTCGGAAAAATTCGCCATAGTCTCCTTTGCGCGGCTCGATCCGAAAAAAAAATGACAGTATATATATCACAAATATACATCTCATCAAGTAATGAGGCATCCCGCAGGGAAAAAAGTGTAAAAGTACGGTTTGTAATCCGAGATATGTACCTTATATTTTATTAGCAAGCATATACGGCTAATATAGCGCGAAAGCGAGCTCCAAATGCGAAGCAACGCGATCCGCACCTACTAATCACTCAACAAACAACATGAGAATCATGCATATAGACAAATAGTATCGATACACAACATATAGCATCATAATAACTATATATGTCAACATAGCAAATGCAACTAAACAACAAATGCAATATATATTCAACCATCAACCAACTAACATCCATAACCAACAAATATTCATTTATATTCTCATTAATATTCAATGAAATGGTTTTCAATTCAAATCACATTTGATTTATTAACATTGGATTTACTAGCATTCATTTTCAATTAGTTTATATTCACTAATTCATATTCAAGTTGGTTCACTTCCAATTCAAATTCAATTCTATTTAAGTTTCACTTAATTTCCAATTGAATTTCAATTACTTTAGCTTCCAATTTTATTAACTCAATTTCATTAACACTTAATGAATTATATACAATCAACTAACAATCATATAACAATCAATGTATATTAATTACAACCAAATCCCTTTGCTTACAATTGGTTTAATTAATTGATTTTCATTCAATTATTCAACTTTAATTGGTTAATATTCAATCCATTCATTCAATTCAATTACAACAGTTGAATTTTATTTATATAACTCAAATTCATATTTATCACTTAACTTTATTACTTTACTTTGATATCAATATCAACTTCATTCAACATTTATTAAGTTATATTTTATTTAACTTTAAATTCACTTTTACTTACAACTCATATTTATAAATATATTCATATAGTTTCACTTCTTATATATATAAGTTTATTTCACAATTGTAAATCACTTTAATTATACTTCAATTCTTATAATTCTTTTTATTTATACAATTTTTCTTTTATTTAGATTATTCAAATATCTAAACAATCAACTTATATACACTTTAATAATTCTGAAAAATTATTCCTTCATATATAAAATATAATCAAGGTAAAATTATTTCATTTACCCAATTTAAAACAATATTATGTCGAATTGTTCTGTACAAGTGTTTAGAGATCCCTATCAACAACGTTAATTACTCGTAATAACCAGAATCTATATACCACTCAACAAACCAATCATCACAATATAAAACAATTTTATATATTCACTAACAAATACGCTCTCATAGCTATTATTACACTCAAACTCAATCTAGAGTACTACTGACTCTATCTCTAATGAATTATACCCAACAGAACCATGGTTGTCGCTTAACCATATGCTTTGATACCAAATGTAACGCACGCGGATTTTCGTTGCCGAAAAACCGAATAGTTATGGATTTTTTTAAAAAGAATTTAAGAAAAGAAAATAAAACGGAAGAGAAATAGAACGGAACACAAAACAACAGAGCAACATCAGAATCTCATAATTCGCAGCGGAACAACATATAATAATAAATGAATAATCTTTAAACAAAGAACTATATCAGTTATTACATTACATCACATTTCATTACATCATATCATCAGAGTGTACAACATCATACAACAACAAACAGTGCAGCGGAAAAAGAAATACTATATAAATAATACGCCATGCCATCCAGCTTGTCTCCAGCAACTCCAGAATATCCAGAATATCCTGATAAACCTTAACTCTTAACTGCCCGTGTGGAAAATTGGTGGGCACCCAGAGTTTAGGAAGGAAAACAATAAACTCCAAGTCAGTCATGTGACTGGTGTGAGAACTCAAAACAGTTTACTTAACTTTAAAATCAAAATAGAGGAATATTTTTAAATTCAATTCGCAATGCTTTTAAAAATGAGACTACCATAAGGCCTCCCGCACACACACACATGCAAACGCAGAATCGGAGGAGATTTCTCCTTATGATAGTCAAAGATGCTTGATACGCATTTAAAATAACATTTGATATTATTACTAGTGCATAATGTAGGAAAAATTATTTCGGAAGTAGAATATAAATCTTAGCCAACATACGACCATTATCGTATGCCTACTATAGCTAACTATGTTCAATAGCAGGTTACCGCCACATTCTATAGCAGGTTATACAACTAAAACCGTACAAGTCACGTATTGTTTCTTTGGATTTCCAACGAATGATCAGGCCAAGGAACTTCCCATTGCCACATGGAAACGCCTCTGGCTGGACGTCCCCGAGAACTTAACCAGCTCTCTGCCAACACAAGGCCGGGTTACCTTTATCACTAGGTAACTACTACACGAATATGGCATCCCCCGGTCCCATTGGACCTTTAACCGAGCGCTCGTCACCAACAACACCACACAGTAATAAATATAGTGTATCAACATGAGTAAGTATCTGGGCTCCATACCATGATACCACCCTTTCCAGAAGGAAATGCACATACCCTAAAGGGAGCTACCCCTCATAACCTTGCCGCATCTTTCCTGTTTTGACCATTCCGGGATGTGAGGCTCGACGAAGTTTCGTCCACAAAAACATACTTTATACAAAAGCCATGCTTTGGGTCAACAAATGATCAACACGATGATCACAAGGATAGACGATCAAATAAACGATCCTATCACAAATAATCAACACAATGATCGTTTCAGCATCACTCAACATGTCACATTACCAAATTGGGAATATATCGCTGATAACATTCAACTACATAACCTCTAAGCACGTACGTCTCAGAGAAGGGTGTTAAGCTAAAAGAATAAATTCTTCGCCACCAACAGAAATATATTTGAAAGAAATCGGCTTTATATCTCAACTTGTAATGTCAGACATACAATCCATACAAATCTGTTCCGGGCTCGAACAAAACCGAAGGCACTTACAAAGAAGTCCTTGCAATCCGGATATCCACAATCCTGATCGGATTCACCATCACATATGGAGAACTCAATACCGTAGCTACTCGGTGCAGAGTCAATCGACAGGTCATCCTATCGCTCTCGCAAATATCTGGTCTTCAACACCGATCTTCAAATGCAATTCACAACGACGTATCACATATTCGGAATGGGTTATACGACCCCATGGTCCTTTCCCGGTTAACCCGAATAGTGAGCGCTTATTCAAAAATAAGTGTGGCGTTCAAATTCAATCAATCACATCAAATACCCATTCAAAGGGAAATATTGAGAGTCGGCTATTGAACTATCAATTGATATGCACACATCACCAGATTCCAAATAATTTTCCAAATTATTTATTTTCCAAAATATCTTTACAAGATATAAAATTTTCACACTTCAAAAATAAATCAATATTTATTTTCAAACAAATTCTACTTTTCATTTATAAATTCCATAATGAATTTATATTCCAAAATATCTATGCATATACGATTTCAACTATCCATTTTCAATTTATCTTCAAAAAGATAAATTCTAAATATTCACTTCATATTGGAAAACATTTCCATAATTATTAAATAAGTAATTCACAAATCTTTTTATCTTCTACACTTGGAAAATATTCAATATACTTAAATCGAATTAAGTATATATTTCATTCTATTAAGGAAATCATTCACTTAGACATATTTATTTGGGTCTAAACGAATGTTGCGTAAAACATCGTTACGACAACCCAAAATCACCAGTATAGGGATTCGAAATTAAAATAGATATATAAATCCCAATACTATACAAAACATTTCCTTTCGGAAACCATTTACTATAACAACAGTGTTATAGTCTACTATCCCCTTTTATTTCTCGAAACCGTCTATTTCAACAATAAATGTTGAAATCTATGGTTTCGAATCTTAACACATTTCAAAACATCGTTAGATCGTTTTAATTCAGTTTAAAACATCACATTCAAAACATTTTCTTTAACGTGTTATTCACTATTCAAAAACGTGAATAAACTTCGTTAACAAAATTTCATCCTTTTATTCATTTTAATTCAAAGGATTATTCACTATTCAAAAATGTGAATATAACTCCTTCAATAGGTTTCAACAATTTTCTTATCAAAATAAGTCATTTGCGAATTTATAAAACAACGTTTATAAATTCCATTTTTATTTATTTATAAAAACTTCCTTTAATAAATTCCTTTATTAATCTATTCTAGTTCATAACTCAATCATAAACTAAAAGTTCATATTATAAGTTAAACACTTATAATAAATTTGTTTGCAAAAACCGTTACTTTGAACTTCATAATTATAAATCTTATAATCTATAAGATTCACTTATTCACCCAAATCTATTCCTTTAATAACTTTATAAATTTATAAATCTTACTATTTATAAATTCCATTCATTTACAAAATTCATTTCCACTTCATTCAAACACTTATAAAAACTCGTTTTATAATTTCAATATTCCCATTTATAAATATCCATTTATAAATCTCTTAATATAAATCAATTTATATTATTCTTTAAAACGTCTTTAATCTCCTTTATTATTTCACCGTTTTGATTCATAAAATAATTAAATTTTATAAATCCTATATTTAAACTTTTCACAACAAATTCTAAAATATCTCGATTAAACTATTTTATAAACTCAATAGCATCATATTCTCAAAAATCAGTTTTTAACTATTTTTTTTCTCAAAAATCATAATTTTTATAACTTTAAAAATTATAACGTTTATTTATATAAAATGGATCAATTCCAAAAATATTTTATAAACGTATACTTTCAAAAATCACTTTATAAATCATTTTAAAATCCCAAAATTTGGGTCCAATGATGCTACACACCAAATAGTCAATCACGACTACAACGATATCATATATCAATATGAAAATCCATCAAATATCAAAATATCTGAAATCAAATAAAAACTGTTGAGGAATCCAGTTGGATCCCTCCAACCTGTTTTCCTGCATCCAAAAACATTAGCACAATACCAATTTCGCTCCAGTACGAAATTATCGCGGTACATGTTCTTATTAAATATTATCCGCTTAATAACGGCGTAATAGGGTCTCATCCGCTAAAAAATACGAGAAATCAATCAACTGCAATATATACATATGCCAATATATATATATTGATATTATTTATAATACCAATTTCACTGTTTATGAAATATTCGCGGTAAATGTTTTTATTAAATAACATCCGCTTACTAACGGCGTATAATGTCTATTTTAACAATCAATAGATATCAATCATCATTCAAACATGCATTCAAATATTTTAAATCTAACTATTTAAAATAAAATCGAAACCTATTCGATTGAGTGAGAAGTTCTCACCTTGATTTTAAATTTCGTTTAAGCGATTTATTTCGAATAAAATTAAACGTACGTTTAATTTTACCCAAAATTCTCACTAGCTCCAAACGACTCCAATCCAATTTCATCGCGTAGTGCTCGTCCATACGATTCCAACGCAACTGGTTTCGTCCAAAACGGACCTCGTATGAAAAAGTTATGATTTTTATAAGATTGTACACGATTTATATAAACAAATTTCAACATAACTTAATTATTTTCAACCTATCTCACTTCAGCCCTTAGATCCACTTTCTTTCCATCCTGGCCGTCCCCTTCTCTCCCTCTCCCTCACGTTCTCCTTCACCAGGCCGAGCACGCACATAACAAAACCCATAGCACAAATTAGGGTTTGAATTTGCAACATCAATACTCGATGAGAATTCGATCAGCAACCTTCAACACAAAGCTCCAAACCCCCTCTACCTTCGCCCACCACCATAGCAAGCTCGGCCTTCTATTGCACCTGGAAATGCGTGCGTGTCTGAGCACGGTCGGCCCTCTTTTTCTCCCCCTATGATGCTCCATTTCCGATCATCACCGTATGGAATCGAAGCTCTCGTCGAGCTCTTCGACTTTGTAGTTGATCACTTCACGTAATTCTTTACGGATTGAGAGAGATTGATGAAGAAGTGAGAGACAATTCTGGCCATCAGTTATAGATAGTGGCGGCTAGGGTTTTAGTATTAGGGTTTATTTTTTTTTCTAAGTTATGAAGAGGTGGGTCTATTTATAGAATTTCGTTCGACACTATTCATCCGGAAATTCCAAACTCCAATTTACGCGCCGTAACAGCGTTCCTAAGGTTTACCCCGCGTTCCGGACACAATGGAACAGGTTTCGGAAGCTAATTCGGAAGTATGTGCGAGTTATGGCTGTAAACTCTCAATTTGAATTAAACCGATTTAAGTCGATTTCTAGGCGTTTTAATTTGTACCGGACAAACGGTAAATCCAATTGACTTGAAATTTGAAACCTTACAATAATATCACATTACGGATCCGATGAAACTGGTTTCGTCGAAATCCGAGACTTTTTGAAAAATGGCTATTTTGACTCGCCAAATTTAAATTAAAAACGATTCGATGCGTTTCGAGCTGCCACGATCAAACGATAACTCCGATTGACACGAAAATTGAAATCCGGTAATAACTAACTATTACGGATCCAATGGAACTAGTTTCGTTCAATTCCGAGACTGTTCAAAAATTGACTATTTTACAGTCGATTATTAAATATTAAAATATTCAATTTTCACAAATTAACTTTTAATTCGATTTTAAAAGTTCTAAAATATCATTCTAACTTCCATATGATAAAATAAAATTTTACAAATCATTTTCAATCATATTTAACCCTATTTTCAGTTATTTCCATAATTTAACATATTAAATTATCGATTTAAAAATCCAATTAAATCCAATAATTCAAAATAAAATTATTTCGACTTATAAATTTCACTTATTAATATTTAAAATTAATTAAATATTCAAATTTTAATTATTAAAAATCCTGGGTCGTTACAGGGAATCACAAGAATAAAAGTATCGAAAAGAAAGAATTTAATCTTCATTCTCGAAAAGCTATAACTTTCAAAATCACAATTACCTTAATAGAAAAATTTACATTTTTCAAGTCAATTTATTGTGTCTGACTGTCTCATCAAAGCGTTTAGGAAATCCCTATCGATAGCGTTGATCAAGCGCATCGACCAGAATTCTTAAAACTCTAAATAGGCAATACAACACAAAATCATCTTTTATATGATGAAAATATCTCTTAAAAGTTTTGAGAATATTCTTGGCTTACTTAAGATTAAAATCCAAATTGTACTCGTAAATAAAGATTTTGAAAAAGATTTACAAAATTTTAAATTTCTATTTTCATCCAAAATTAATAAATACAAAAATAGAATTATTGAGATATTCATAGAATACTCGATTTATAAAATGGATGAAATAAACTGAATAACACAATATGTCATTCATATAAATCATATCGAGTGCGGAATGGGGTATGTGGGAGGCTAACTTCCGCAACTCGTATGAATTGAAATTCGGTGGTGAGGTCGAACTGAAAAGACCTTAACACCACTCGAAAGGTTGCTTAGGTTATAATCCTAAGACAAACTCAAAAATACCAGAAAATTCTCAAACGATATGAATGAGAGAAATACCATTTTACTCAACATGTGAGCTTAAAGAATAAAATGATGCCATCAAATTGGAATCAAAATTACAAAGGAAAATAGAATTCTGTTTAACAGATTGAAAATGTCGAAAATGAATAGTCCATTCGAAAAAACAAGATATGGGCTTCAAAATGATTAAGCCAATCCTTTCACGCAAATCAATTCCGAAGCCTAAGCTACGTATAATATGCTAATTGGTTCGGAAAGAAAAATCACATGAAATAATCTCGACATCAATAAAAAGCAAATTGAGTGTTGCGGATCCTCTGATTCGGATTCACAATCCTCAGAGAAGTCATCAAGCCCAAAATATAAAAAGAAAGAGAATCAATAAGTTCTTTTGATATAAAAATGATGAGATGAATCCATATCAAAAAGAACTCGAATCAGATAATCACAAATAAATGAAATCAAGGATTGAATAAGAAATACCTTAACTCAGAGTAGCTTCGCTAGGAGCTTTTAGCTTTCCTTCTCTCTTGTTTGGAAGCTTGAGACATGTAGATAAGTAATGGCCCGAGCCTTTGCAATGGCGGCAATAAAGGGGTTTCGGGCACTTAATAACATAATGGTCTGTGGAACCACAATTGTAACATTGTTTACGACTAGCGTTAGGAGTCTTTACTACCGGAGTTTCTTGTTCCCCTTTCTTCTTTCTTTGAAGTTTGGAACAGGAAGACATATAATGGTCCGCACCTTTACAATAGCAGCAAGAGAAAGGTCTAGAATACTTATTTATATAGTGGTCCTTAGAATCACAATTGTAGCATTTTCCACAATTAGGGATTGGAGTCTTTGCTACTAAAGTAGGTTGCTTCACCTTCTTATCGGGATAAGGGCTTTTGAACTTAATATGCCTCTTCTTGGAAATCCCAATACCACTATCAATTCCTTTATCAGCCTCTTCATGTCGAAGGGTGATATGCACAAGCCGATTGAAAGGAACTTCAAGTTTCAGAGGTAAGATCTTTGTGGGATTCTTACTCAAAGCACAGATAAACCTTTGATTCTGAGCAAGATCCAAAAGTTGTTGGGCAGACATGAATACGCCATCCAGAAAAGGACTACTGGATTGACTAGCACTAGGACTGCCAGAACTAACCATCTCTTCTTCTTTTAAGAAAGAAAGGAAGAAGAAGGAAAAGGTTATTCACAGAATGAATATCAAGCGATCTTGATAGATAAAACAAGGAATCATAAAGAAAACAGGATGAATCGGTTCGAAAACTCGAACTAAATCCTGAAGCACGAATCCTAAGGTGGACTTAGGATGATGATCCTTGTTAAGTTATTCTACATTGTTCCGAAGTTTGGCTTTGATACCAAGCTGTGACGCCCCACCTCTATACCCATGCTAGCCAAGAACACTACGGAGTAATGCTGTCAACTAGCAGGAAGAATAAGGCTGTTGAGGGGCGACCATCCATGTAATTTCTTTGTGCGAGCATCGATATGTCAGATAGTATAACATGCATTTCATTTAAGGAGGAAGTCTGACATACCGATACAAACTCAAAGCTATCACACGGTGGCTATAAATAATCTTCGGAAACAAAGATAGAAATAAACATAACACAAATCAGTCACAGACATCCATATCACAAAGGCGGAAGAAGATATGAATATAACACATAAAAGTGTACATCAGAGTAGTGGTCAGAAAGATCCACGATAATACAAAAGGATAGCAACATGTGCTATACAAAAGAGTAAGTATACATCACTGAGTCTATATCACAAATGTATACAACAAAAACTGCTAAACTATGAGGTTAGCCAAAAGTCATAGTAATAAATCCACGGGGAGAAGTCAAGCAGAAGCACCTGTAACATCTCGGTCTGACCGGAGTATTATTTAATAAGAAAATAATAAATCGGTCAGCCTAGCTATAAATATCAGATGATATGATATAGAATAAGAAATATGGCATAACATATAGTATCCATAACGGCATACTACTATAAGTATGTAAACGATAATCAACAAAAGATTAATCAACAATACAAGAATCTTCCCAAAGATCCAAAAGGGTATCATACCCAAAACTTGTATTCACAACAAGTCAATGACACACGAACTCACCAATGCACAAAAATTGATAAAACTTATCAATGAAAATCACGAAAATAGGTGAAGCATAAATTCCAGAAATCAACACACAAAATCCATAAATCATAAAAAGGGAAAGAGGCCAATCACACGAACGTGAGCATGAAAACTCACCAACATATGTATCACACTAACGAGAAGCTATCTCATGGTAGCTAGCCATTAATTTTTGACACACGAACGGCCCGAAGACCATGGGGTGCTACCCCATATATGTGAGTCGAAATCACATAGAAACGGGGTCTAGTCTCCCTCTCAGACAAAGAGACATCCCACAATTGCTAGTCTAAATAACAAAAATGATCGTCATGATCATCAAGAAGTGTAAATTACACTAATCTAGTAAATATATGAGTTTAGCTTCATGTCCCATAACCACTAGCTTAACTTAAATATTTACGAACAAACTGTAGATCTTCACTCGAAAATTGTCACAAGATGGTTCAATCGAACAAGTCCAAGAATTAACCGACGAAGCAAACGCAAGCATTTCATACCACTTGTTTTACTAAGTCGTTTAATTAGATTTCTCATCCGAGTAAGGTAAAGGTTTGTATATACTAATAGATTGGAAAACGGTTTTATAAACGAGTTTGGTATTGAAAATAGAGTTGAAATCATTTTGCTGAAAGAGTTTTGATATTTTCTACTAGTATTAAAACTTTTATATTTTTAAAGCGACAAATCACAGAAATGGATTGTAGAATCAACAAGTCATAAAAATTCACGTTCAAAGACGTGAATAAAATCCAAAGAAATCAATTCCAAAACCAACAAAGTAGAAACACCCATGCGACCTAACGTGGCCGAGCTAAAGTGCTACGACCTAAAGAGGTAACGACCTAAAGTAAAATAGGTCGACCTAAGGGGTAGCGGCTTAAGGCCTTAAATAAG
Source organism: Allium cepa (assembly GCA_030765085.1). Taxonomy (NCBI): domain Eukaryota; kingdom Viridiplantae; phylum Streptophyta; class Magnoliopsida; order Asparagales; family Amaryllidaceae; genus Allium; species Allium cepa. Next base: position 75,156,743 of record CM060945.1, read on the forward strand.
GCCGAGCGACCTAAGCACACGACCTAGCTATTGTTGAATGACTAAGGGACGAAACGACCTAAGTGGAGAGGGGGATGCGACCTAACATGTAAATAAGGTCGTGCGACCTAATGAAATGAGGTCCAGCGACCTAAAGCACAAATGACTCAAAAACAGGTCGAGCGACCTAACGTCTCAAGTAAGGCCGAGCGACCTAGGGGGATAAGGTCGAGCGACCTACGACCTAACGAAATAAAGGCCGAGGGACAAGGCCAAATGACCTAAGGGTTCATGCGACCTAGTGGAACCCGCGACCTAATGGGGTATGCGACCTAAAGTGGTACGCGACCTAATGCAGCCGAGTGAATCAAGGCCTGGAACGACTTATACGCGAGCGACCCAAGGTCTAACGACCTAATGGTATAAAGGTCTAACGACCTAAAGATTTTCATTCGAGCGACTTAACGTGGAACGACCTAAGGATTGCAGGCCGAGCGACCTAGCATGTAAGCGACCAATCACGACCTGGTGGGGGACGAGCTAACTGCCGAACGACCTAACCACTAAAACAAGGCTGAGCGACCTATGACCTCTCGTCCTACGACCTAGCGACTTAAGGGAGAACGAAATATGCAGGCCGAGGCGATTTGTGGCAGTGCGACCTAAAGCCAGTATTTCACCAAAAACACGAAAAATTAGAGTTTTTCGCCAATCCAATCCAAACCAAATGCAAATGTACATGCTAAAGTGATGGGAATTCGTTCCCAACAATCCAAGATAGTTATAGACAAGAATGTAAGATAAAAATCTCGCCTTTGCACTAAAAATCAATGAAGAAAAGCTTGAAAGCAGTGGAGAAGTAATCACAAGTTTGAATCAATGGCTTCTTTTTGAATTTGGAGTTAGATGTTGGATTGCAATTGAATTTGAGCTAGGAATTTTAATTTCCCATTCCCTCCACCATTTTTGAAGATGCTTTAGTGTTAGGATTGTGAAGAGATGAGGAGAAGGAAGGAATGAAGCTTAAGTTAATAGTTTGGGCTAACCCAACCCAGTGTCAAAAGCAAAAAGGTAGTGAAATTCCACTAACTCCAAACATATCAAAGTTTATACTTAAAAAGTTGTAAACGGCGTTTCGAACTCGATGGAAGTGGTCCCGGGTCCTAATTTGACCGTTTGCAAAAAGTAGCTATTTGGACCAAAATCCGATTAACGATAAAATATTTAAATATAAAATCGGTAAATATGCGGGTTGTTACATACTATGTAGTATATTTCGCTGTTATAATAATGTATATTTATAAAATAAACTTACTTTTAAATAGCGTTAAGGCTTTAAATTTTCCACCTTAACACATAAAATGCCAATAGTCTATACAGTACCGTAATACCTCCTGATCGGGAGGCTACCAGAGGATACTCCATCGGTACGACACAAATAGAAACTCGTAGAAAGTGCTCTAGGGTAGGTGACACGGCACAACTAGGCAATGCCAGGGTAGATATACCAATTACGCTTCCGGCCCGATGGAAACGCGTAGCTGCTACTACCGCCCACCTCGGACAATCTCCCCCAAATCAAAGAAATCAAAGTGAAGGTGGCCACCAAATCAATCCAAAGTCAGAGTATAGTATCGAAGAGGAGTATCCGATCAGAGGTGCTACCTCATTAACCTGTCAATCGCTCCTATTTTAGCCACCTTATGCCTACTCACGGGAGTCGGGTCCACGTATTTACCTCACAGGAAACGCCGCCACCAACCTACTTCATTCTGAAATCTCCACCACGTAAACGGTTGTTAAAGTGGTTTTCAGAATTGGCAGAGAGTATGACAACTCCAGATCCCGGTCTCTTCCACAACCAATCGTTATTATAACACCGCGGTCTTTTAAAAAAGTTTGTACTTTAAAAACAAGAATACAATTATCCATTTCAAACCCATAAAATACGATATCATTTCCATTTCCAAAATAAACTCATTTTGATATTACTTTAAAAAAACCCAAATCAATAATATCATTTTTATTTCAAATATTTTTCTTTTCAAAAATCATACGGCTTTAAAATTTATAATATCTGGAAACAAAAATTTGAATTATAACTTTCAAAACATAATACTTTGAAATTTATAACTTTAAAACCATAACTTCTAAAACTTGGATGGTTTAGATATTCAAACGGTATATAGAATAAAATAGTTTGCATTTAAAATTTCTTTATAAAATAATTTCCACGACTTCAAATTTTATTCACTCAAAAATTTTTAGGTCTAAACCTGTTAAATTTTGATTTCCTTTTAATTTCAATAAAACACTTCGATTTCAATATATTCAACTTCAAGTATTTACAATTTCAAACTAAGGTTGGAAATCCTATTTAACAATTTATGGTCCTATTACTTAGTTTAAAACATTCACAAATAAATCCATAAATAAAACTCCAATTTCTAACAATTAATTATTTCCTTCACTTTATTTATACTAGAAATATCCATTTAATTTATCCTGAATAAAAATCCAGTTATAAATATCATACCTTTAACATTTACAAATTTAATAAGTTTACATCAACTTACGGAGTTAATTTTTTTTAAATAAACCCAATTCCAAATAATTTCCAATTTATCTTCAAATCTTAATTGATTGGAATCATTAAACTCTATATATAAAATATCCTAAACATGTACTGAATCGTAAAATATAAATTATCAAACCCCATTATTCAACTTATTTGTTTTGTTTAAACAACTTGTACATAGCTTAAATTCAAAAATTAACCATATAGGTATATAAAATAATATTCATATAATATCCAAATTTAATATTTAACCCTATCGTATCCAAACCGAAAATCATTTTCAAAATAAATTTTTATATATACCGCGGTGCCTGTATAAAATTTTCTATCCTATGGTCAAGTGATACGGATATTTATCATTTCAATCCGCAATTTAAAATATAAAAATGCGGTTTTATATCATTTCAAACCGCAATCCCAAATGAAATGAAAATGCATGATAACTTGCAGTATATACAATATAAAAAATAGCATCCATTCATCCAAACATCAATCATCAACCATTATTTACAATCATCACCCAATTTAAACAATCATCGATAAAGAGCATATAAAATATACAGGTAATAAATAAACAAGTATTAACTAACAGTTTATATTCAATAATAAATTAAATAACTATTAAACTAGCCGTCTATATGCAAATAAATGAATTCTAACTGTCAATTTATATGCAGTAATAAAACTTAATTAACAGTTAAATTAAATAAATGCGATTTAACTGAGATGATGAGTAAAATATGCCAAACAGTCATAAATAAATTTCTGCTCATATCTTAAGTCAATTTAACAAACATAAGAAATTTTAGAAGTTGTGAGTGGGTTAAAACAGTCACCTTTTGAATTTAAATTGAATTTAAATCCAATTTAAATCCAATTTAAATCCAAAATTTTGATGGTCTCAGAATCCGTCCAAACCAGCATCATCAAGTCTGAAATCCTATTACGATCCTAACAAAAAAATCGCGCGTCAATCGGATCATGTGTGCAAAAGTTATTCGATTTAAACGATTTGAAGAAAAAATTAAATTAAATAAAATAAAATAAAAACAAACTCACACAACAAAAAAAAGTAACCCACATCATGCCCTCCTTCATCACCCAGCACGCAAACAGGAACCCCTCTCACGCAAAAATGAAGACACCCGCCACCTAGGGTTTCGTCTCGCCGCTACATCATCCATCTCCTCGATGATCATAGATCATCACTACGCTCGCCACATCAGGCCGCCCTAGACCGACCCCACGCTGCGGATTCCGTCGCCTCCTTTGGTCGTGCGACCGTCGCCACTTCCCAGGCCAACCCCGACCACCTCCTTGACCTGCGGCACAAGCGAACGCCACCCTAATGATCTCCTCGACGCCATCTTCGCAACAGTACTATCCGATCGTCGAACCGTTGACGATCCGTCGTTGGATCGCTTAAACTCCATAACGAACGGCCGGAAATGATTTTCAATTTCTGGGCAAACGACAACTCGAATCGAGAAACAAATTGCAGATCTGAGTTGCGCTCGCCAAAAGCTCCAACATATATTTTTTTGAAATTTTTCTAAGGTGTTTGAATTTTCATTTGATTTTTGAAATTGAAAATGGATCTAGGGTTTGCATCCATTGAGGAAGAGAAAGAGTTGAGGAAATGAACGCACAAACAAATGAGAATAGATGGAGGCTAGGGTTTTTAACTGCGTTTATATATGTAGGTTAGAGATAGAGTAGATGGATCTGATAAACAAACGCGCTGAACGATAATTGGCCCAAAAAGCCCGTTTCGACTCCGGAACGAAATTGGGTCAACCCGTATATCACAATAGCTAATTTAAAATATTCTAAATGCGATGGAAAATGTTTCACGTCCAAATTCCATCGTATGAAGAAGTTATGCTGAAATCAATATTTCCAAATTGATTTCAATTAAATCGATTTCAAGGCGTTTCGCGTTCGTACGATAAAACGACAAGTCCGATCGCTACGAAACTTGAAATCCTATAATAATTCATTGTTACGGATCCGATGAAACTGGTTTCGTCGAAATCCAAGTCCGTGCCCAATATGGCTATTTTTATATTGATTAAATAAATAAGCAAATTAATAAATAAATATCCAATCCTTTAAATTTAGATCTTATAATTGAAATTTTATACCTTTTTAAAAATTTTAATCATTCACAGAAGTTTAAACAAATTTAGATGTAAATTACAAGTTGATAAATCTATCAATTTCGGTGTAAATTTCGAATTTCATTAAATTTAGAAAATATAAGTTAAATGTTCATTCATATTATTCGATTCAATATTTCCAGATGAAATCAACATTTGATTCAAAGTCTATTATACAAATATTCTTAGATTCCATTTTAAATTTCTATTAACATAACATTTAGATATTTGATTTCACTGGCTTCCAATTAAACTTATTATTATACATAAATTCCAAATTTTACTGACCCAATTTTTATTCTTTTCATTCAATATCAATTGTCAATTCTATAAGAAAAATTTACATTAGGTTCATACTCATTACATAAATAACTTCAATTTCTTCCAAATAAATATTTACATAATTTTTAAATATTAAATCCATTTAATTGCAATAAATCCAATTGATTGCAAATAAATTGGATTTTTATTCGGTTACAACTTAATATTAAATCAATTATCACTTAACTAACATAGCTAATATTACTTAAGATTTCATTACATTTATATTTTCAAATTTTCATTTTGGTTTCATTTCTTTTTCCACATAAATTATTATAAATGGGATTTTCCTTGGTTACATCTTATTTGGATTCGACATTCTTCACTTACCAATTTATTTCACCTTAACTGCGATAATTTAGTGGATAAATTGAATTTGATCTCAAATTAAAATTGATAACTAATAAAATAAGTAACGTACAATAATTATAGTCATTAACTCTATTTCACACATCTACATTCAGTTACTACCTTAGATAAGTTTACGTTTCTATTTTAAATTTTATTCAATTATGACCTAGTAGTCGTTTCAATAAATCGGATTGTATTGAATTTGGTTACCCATCAATGCCATTTACACTACTGCCTTAATTTACACAGTTACTATTAGAAAATCTTATTGCATTAGTTAATTTAATGTTTGCTTTAAATTACTTATTTTAAATTTTTGTGCTTAAGAGCAACAATTTACCTTTTCCATTATTATGTATTACTACATTGGTTACTATAACATTGAATTCATTAATTTACCACAAATTACACCATTGCATAAATTAATGGAATCTTCCCATTTGTTTTCTTATATTAAATTTCTTAGCCTAGAATAACAATTTACATCACTTAAATTTCCTCGTCATTTTGTTCCAACTGGAAATTCTTAGACTTAAAATTCCTATGGTTTCATTTCATTTTTAGTCATTTGCTTCATTATAAATTATAAATCTTAATTTTTTTCTGAATTAAATTATCTAAATCTTATTAAAATGACCAATTTAATTTATGAAAATTACGGGTCGTTACAGTATGTGTAACTCTGATATGTATTGTATAAGAAAAATTAAATATTTTGTAAACAGCTTCATGAACTGTAAATTTTATTATTATATTTTATCGTTCCGCTGCAAGATTCTATTTTGTTTTTTCCTTCTCTGTTTTTCTTATTTACCCCATAACAATCCGCCCTTCCGTATGGTTTGAATTGGCATGTGTGTCGATTTAAAGCGTGCGAAAAGGCGGGACGTTACATATGTACTTGGAGTTGATTTCCCCCATTATATAGCGGATGAGACCCTACTGCGCCGCATAATAGCGGATAATATTATATAAATCCCATATACCGCGATATTCCACCTCGAAGTGGAATTGGTATTGTGCTAACATCTGTGGATGCAGGGAAACATGTTCGAGGGATCCAACTGGGTTCCTCATAACATTTGAAATTGTTTCATATGTTCTGTGTTGATTTATTTATAATCTGCGTGTGATTATATTTGTGTTTGAAATTTTTGAAGGCTAAAATTTAGCCAAATATATTTTTGGTATCATTGGATAACAGAAATAAATAAAATTGGATTTTTGAAAATTCGAGTTGAGAATTATAGTAAAATTTATTTTTGAGAATTGGATTAATTTAAATAAAGGAATTTTAGGAAGATAAAGTTTATTTTTATCTTATTGAATAAAATTCCAAATATGGGAAAAGCTTTAATAAATGGATTTCGGGCAATATTATTCAAAGGTTGAAGAATTTAATCAAAATACAGATTTTAAAGAGTTTGAAAAATAAAGAAATTTATTTTCTTAAAAAGCGATTTATTTTAAAAAAGGAATAAACTTGGAAATCCAGTTGGAAATTTATTTGGGAAAGTGAAATGAATTTGGAAAATCAATATGAAAATTTGAATTGGTGTTTTTTGGAAATCAATTGAAAAAAATTGAATTGTTGTTGAAAGTGAATAATTGAAATCGATTTGAAAATCATATATTAAGAGATATCTTGGAAATGTAAATTCACTATGGAATTTATAAAGGAAAGGGAAATTGTTCTAAAAAAAATAAAATAAAAAGTAAACATTGATTTATTTTTGAAGTGTGTAAATTTACGAATTTGGAACGTAAATTAAAATAAATCGGTAAGGATTTATTTAATTGGTTTAAATGAACCGTTTTGAAATGAGACTGTATGCTCCCTGGAAAGCCGAACAAAAATTTCTAAATAGCTTTGATACATACATACATACATACATATATATATATATATATATATATATATATATATATATATATATATATTCTAGAATTGGTTTTGAAAAGGATACTTTGGAGCAATTACCTCCTTAAATTGTTTAAAATCCTTTAAGTAAAGGTTTATTAAGTTGATTATAGAAATGATTATTTCTAAGATTAAATCAATAATTGTTTTAGAAAATAGTTATTTAAAATAGTTACACTTTCTTATCCACTAATTTTATTCGAAAATTATTTTTGGCTTAAGTTATATATATATTATCAGTGTAATGTTTTATAACTAATATTTGTGGATAAAGTGTTTTAAAATCGGACTTTATTTTGAAGTGTTTTCCAAATATACTTTGGATAAGTAATACAAGTTATTTTCAAGTATTCAGACACGGCAGATTTACAGTGAAAACGAATAAATATTTGGGAGTGTTTCCATGTAAGGAAAATGTTTTGAAATTTGTTTTCAAATAGTTGAAGGGTTAAAAATATATCTTGTAAAGGTATTTATGGAAAATAAATAATTTGGGAAATTATTTGGAAATCTGGTGATGTTGTGCATATCCATTGATAGTTAAATAACCGACTATCAGTATTGATCTTTAAAAGGATATTTGTTGTGATTTGCTTGAATTTGAATGCTACACCTATTTTTTTTGAAATAAGCGCTCATTATTCGGATTAGCCGGGAAAGGACTTCGTGTCATATAACCCATTCTGAATAGTTATACGTCGTAAATGGATAGCATTTGAAGATCAGTGTTGAAGACCGGGTATTTGTGAAAACGATAGGATAACCTATCGATTGTCTCTGCACCGATAGCTACGGTATGGAGATTTCCTTTCTTATGGGAAGTTCTATTGGGTTTGTGAATACCCGGATTGCAGGGGCTTCTTTGGAAGTGCCTTCGGTTCTGTTCGAACCCGGAACAGACTTGTATGGTTACATGTCTGACATTACATTTTGAGATATAAAACAGATTTCTTTCAAATGAATTTCTGTTGGTGTCGGAGAATTTATTCTCTTAACTTAACACCCTTCTCAAAGACGTACGAGCTCAGAGGTTATGTAGTTGAAGGTTATCAGCGATATGCTCCCAATGTGGTAATGTGGCATGCTGAGTGCTGCTATGTGTTGATCATTCATTGATCATTTGTTGAACAAAGCATGGCTTTGTGCCAAAGCGTAGCTTTGTGGACGAGAATGCATCAGGACCTCACACCCCGGAAATGGTCAAAATAGGAAAGATGCGGCAAGGTCATGAGGGTCGCTCCCTTTAGGGTGTGTCATTCCCTTCTTTAAAAGGGTGGTATCATGGTATGGAGCCCAGATACTTACTCATGTAGACACCATACATTTATTATTGTGTGATGTTGTTGGATTAGAGGTACCTCGGATAAAGGTCCAAAAGGACCGCGGGATGGCATGCTTGAGAAGTAGTTACCTAGTTACAGGGGTAGCCCGGCCTTGCGTTGGCAGAGATCCGGTTAGGTTCTCGTGATGTCCCGCCAGAGGCGATCCCATGTGGCAGTAGGAAGTTCCTTAGCCTGACTATTTGTTGGAAATCCATTCATCAATACGAACCTTGTACGGTTTTAGTTGTAGAACCTGCCATTTACTTATGGTGGTCGCCACTGTTTAGATGGTAGCTATGGTAGGCATAGTTCGGAATGTCTATGCTGGCTAAGATTTATATTATACTTTCGAAATGATTTCTACACTATGCACTAATAATATTAATAACAATCAAATGATTCTTCGTAGTAAGCATCGTTGACTATCATAAGGAGAAATCTTCTCCAATTCTGCGTTTGCATTGTGTGTGTGGCGGGAGGCCTTATGGTAGTTTCATTTTCCAAAAGTATTGCGAATTCTTTTTATTTCCTTGTGCAAATAACTGTTTTAGTTCTCACACCAGTCCCATGACTAACCTGGCGGTTATTGTTCCCTTCCTAAACTCTGGGTGCCCATAATTTTCCACACGGGCAGCCTAGAGTCAGGTTATCAGGTCATTCTGGATTTCAGGAGATGCTGTGGAGCAGGAGGCGAGTTGGATGGCGAGACGTATCACTTATATATGATATTATCTTTTCCGTTGTGTATTCAGTTGTGAGGACAGATTTATATAACTTTTCATTATTGTGTTGTGTTGTATAGTGACTCTGATGATGTAATGTATAAAATGTACAGTTCTTTTGATTTAAAGATTATTCATTTATCTTTTATATGTTGTTCCGCTGCGACTGTGAGATTATGATATTGTTTCAGTTGCTTTTCTTTCCTTCTTCTTCTATCTTTCTCTTCTTCTTAACCCTTAGGGGTTCGGTTTTCCAGCATTCGATTGCTCGGCAGTTGATACAGTGGACGTATTGATGTCGATTTTCAAAAGTCGAAGAATCGGTTCCTTACATCAATAATCATATTTTTGTTTTATATGTTACTAATTTAATCTTTCTTGTAGTTTCCTTTATAATCTAGCATTTAATCCCTTATTTTAATTAGAGGTTCCAATTATTAATTAGTTACATTCCATTTCACTATCATAATTGAAACTATTAATTAGCAGAACTTAAGAACTAAATACAAGGTTTAATTTCAAATAGATAAATATATACTTAAACTTATATATCCAATTATATTTAAAACAATTTACAATTTAAATTTGTTTATCAAAATAAATCTGCAGTAAAACTACTACAGTGGCCTTCCCACTTAGAAAGTCGAAAATGAATGTCGATGATGCGTGCACTCATCACCGAAATTATTTTCCAACGATAGAGAGGGCAGTACAGAACAAATTTCTTTTCAAGTTTTCTTTAAAACAATTCTTTCAAATTATATTGGAATATTTATATCATAAAATACTTATAAACAATATTATTATTATATTCCAAATTCATCTGAAAGAAATTTTCAAAACCCCGGAACTTTAAGTTCTAAATTTCCAGTTTTCATTTATTTATATTTTTTTCTCTTTTTTTCAATCTTATTCCAAACCAATATCTATAAATTTCAATACCTAACAACCGATATATATTACGACCAAATATATAATTTATAAATTTATTATTTTATATATAAAATATACAATATGCAAAATTATTTCATTTACCTATATTTCAAAATAAATATTATGTCGGTCTGTCCTATTAAGTGTTTAGAAATCCCTATTGATGTCATAGCGTCCTATGCACCAACCAGAATTTATAAATACAAAAAAGAACAAATAAACACAATATTAAATCCTTTTATAACACTAACAAATACGCTCTCTCATATATATACACGCTCAGCGACTCATCATAGGGTATTACTATCCTATTAATAAAGAGTCAGACCCCACAAACCTAAGGTTTATCGCTAAACCTCGCTCTAATACCAAATGTAACATCCTGCCTTTTTGTACATTTTAAATCGACAATAAAGCACACTTATCAAACTCAAACTATACAAAAGGGCGAATTGTTGTTGGGGTGAATAAGAAAAAGGAAGAAAGAAAGAAAACAAAATAGAATCTCGCAACAGAATGACAAAATATAATAATCAAATAACAATTCATGAAGTTGTTTTACAAAACATTTGATTGTACTTATACAACACAGAATCAGAGTTACACATACCAAAGAATAATAAATAACAGTACAGCAGAACAGTGTAAGGCAGTGGAACAACATAGTATATAATAATAATATCTTCATCTTCATCCACCAAAACAAAGTCTTCAAATCCTTTAATGCTCAGACTGACCCGAGCGAATTGAAAAGACAAACACTCGAGTCAGAATTAAAAGATCTTATGTGAATTAAATCAACGGTAAATAAATATGAGTGTAAATGGCATCAGATGTTTATGGGGTTTGACATCTCCTATCCAGTGTCAAACGTGATTGCAGTAACTTAAGAGATGCTCGGGATTCACATCTCCTAAGGATCCGTTAAACTATCAACAAGGTAGTAGTATACGCTATTATAATAGTGTCTACAACAAAGTATAATATAAATTTAAAATAGCGTTAAGGCTTTACATTTCCACCTTAACACACTTTTATATTACCATAGTCTATACAGTACCGTAATCTCCCCCGTACTGGGCATCGTTAGTGGGCACTCCATAGGTATGGTACAAAACCAAAATCGTATATGGCGCGCTAGGGTAGGTGACACGACACAACTAGGCAATGCCATGGTAGATATACCAATTACGCTTCCGGGCCGGTGGTAACGCGTAGCGCACAGCTACCGCCCACCTCGGGCTATACCCCCAAATAAAAAACTCAAAAGTGGCCACCGAATCAATCCAAAAATCCGAGTATAATATCGAAGGGATGTGTCCGATCAAAGGAGCAACCTCATTAGCCCGTCAATCGCTCCTGTTTTAGCCACCTTATGCCAACTCAAGGGAGTTGGGTCCACGTATATAACTCAAAGGACGTCGCCATCATCCTACTTCATTCGGGAATCTCCACTGTGTACCCGGTTGTTAAAGTGGTTTTCGGTATCGACAGAGAGTATGCCCATATCCGTTCCCGATCTCTTCAACAACTAACCATTATTATAACACCGCGGTTATTTTCAAAATAGTTTATACTTTAAAACCAAAATATCATTGCATTTTTCAAAACCAAATTAGTACGCTATCATTTTTCACTTCAAATATATCTTTTTCCAAAATCATAGCACATTCAAAGTCATAACACTTTCAAATCATAATACTTTGAAACTCATAACTTTGAAACATAACTTCCACCACTTAAATGGTTTTAATATTAAAATACTTTATATAATAAAATAGCTTCTTCAATTTCACAAATCAATTCCAAAACAACTCGAATTTCTAGATTTTAAATCTAACCCAATCCCAAATCATAATTTCAATTCAATTTAGTTTCCAAATAAACTATTCCAAATTGTATCGATTTCAAAACAGATTTGATCCACATAATAAACCCTTGCAAATTCAGTATATTTCAAACTTTAAGTATTCAATAATTTCAAAACTAAGTTTGGTAATTTCATATATATATCGAATTCAATATTCTATTATTTAGTTTTGAAATATTTTACTTAATACATCCAGTATCATTTAAATAAAACACAAATTACAAATAACTAAATATTTCCTTCAATTTATTTATACTTTAAATATTCATTTACTTCACCTTAAACCAAAATCAAATTATAAAAATCAAACCTTCTAAAATTTTAAATTTAATAAATTTCACATCATGCTTATTTGAGTTTAATTCTTAAATAAATTCTATTTCAAATAAATCTCAAATTTAACTTCCAACCTTAATTTTATCTAAATCATTATAAACTCTATATTAAAATATAATTTAAATACTTAACCATATTATCTTCAATACAAATCAACTTATTATTAAGCTTATTCTATATTAAAACAAATTATACATAACTTAAAATCAAGGGTAAATAACATTTATATATAATATCTAAAATCATTATTTATCTAAAACTGTATATTCCTTTACAAAACTGTAGAAATCATTTCAAAACATTTTTATATATAGATCACAGTGTCTGTATATAATTTTCTGTCATATGGTCAAGTGATATGGATATTTATTATTTCAATTCGAAATTTAAAATATAAATACAGTTATATATCATTACAAACCGTAATCCCAAATGAAATAAAAATCCATAACAACTTGCAGTCTATAACAATATAAAATACAACATCCATTCATCGAATATCAAACATCAAACACTCATCACAATCATCATCCAATTAAATAAATAACATCAATATAGAACAGATAATAAATAACAGGTATTTACTAGCAGTTTATATTCAATAATAAATTAAGTAACTATTTTATCCAAATAAATTCAAATAAACTGAGAGGAAGATTCAAAATATGCCAAACATTCATAAATAAATTTCTAAGCACATCATAAATCAATTTAACAAACATAAGAAATTTTAAAAGTTGTGAGTGGGTTAAAACACTCACCATTTGAATTTAAATTGAATTTATATCCAATTTAAACCCAAAATTTGAACAGTCTTCCAATTTGTTCAAACTAGAACCAAATGACCGGAATTTCAATATGATCCTAGTGGAAGAAACCGTGTCCAAATCCGAGTTCGTATGTAGAAGTTATTAACATTTGATGTTAGACAATTAAAATTTAAATTGAATAAAAAAATAAATAACAAATACAGTTACACGTCACCTTCTGTAACCCAAATACGCGCACGCTACATCTCCTACAGGTGATGACTACATGCTAACAACCGTCACCTAGGGTTGCAGATCGCCGACACCACGACGAACTTCCACCAGATCAGATACCTCCACGTGATTATGCAAGTCGAGACGCCAGCCTCACCACCTTCGCGCCACCTCCAATCAGGCCCAGTGCACTCCACCACCACCGACTTCCCTTGTCGATTCTGGCGAACCACCTACCCTACGATGAAAATGAACCCCACCGATCGACTTCCCTTGGCCCCCTCTACGCTCCTGCACTACTCGATCGTCGTATAATCAACGGTCTGCCGCTAAAACACAACCACCAATGAACGATCGAAGATAAAATTCCAAATTTCGGTCAAAACGTAATTATAATTGAAATACAAATCAAAGAATTAGGTTGCGCTCGTCGAGAGCTTCATATCCATATATAGTTTTATTTTGTTTGAGGAGATTTGATTTTGAAGTTGAATTTTGAATTGAAATTAGATTGTGAAATTCAAGGTTTGTCTGTCATTGAGAAAGAGGAGCAACAGGAATTCCTATACGTACAGAAATGAGAAATAGTAAGGCTGCTAGAGTTTATAACAACATATATATGGGCAGAACAAAATAGAAAGGAAATGGGCTCGATTGGTTTGGGTTTTGAACGATAATTGACCCGAAAAGCCCGTTTCGATTCCGGAACGGAAATCGGTCAACCCAAATATCAAAATACATATTTTTGAATATTTTAAAATCAATGGAACAGGTTTCAAGTCCAAATTCAATTGTATAAAGAAGTTACGCTAAAATCAAGTTATTTCAAATTGATTTTAATTGATTTCAATTAAATTGATTTCTAGGCGTTTCTTGTCCGTGCGATCAAACGACAAGTCTGATCGCTACGAAACTTGAAATCCTACAATAATTCATTGATACGAATTCGATGAAACTGATTTCATCAAAATCCGAGTAAGTGGCCAAAATGGCTATTTTCCAAGTTAATTAAATGGATTACTATTAAATTAATTAAATCAAAATTTCAATTCCAATTCTATAATTAGCAATCTTTGTCATTTTTTGTGTTCTTAAACCTTCACTATAATTTAGACAAGTTTAGATATCAATTTTAAGTTAATTTATTTTCCCACTACCGTATTAAATCTCGATTTTAAATAAATTCACTAATTATCAATTGGAATTCCAATAAATCCATTTATTAGATTTTAAATCTTGTTATTCAAGCCATTATCATCAAACAGATAAAATTACCATTGGTCCATGGTTTATTACATCGATATTCTCAAATTTCATCTTAATCTCCATTAATGTAATATTTAAATATTTAATTTCATTTATTTGCAATTAATCCAATTATTAAATTTAAATTCCAATAAATTAATAAATCTTGATTTTCCATTCTTTTTATTTCCAATTATCATGTTATTATAAATAAAATTAACATTACTTCCAAATATTAACATAATTTACATTAACATAATATTTAGTTACATTTGTTGTGATAAATTCCAATTTAATTTAACGGATTAAATATGTATGTAACTTATAATAATTGCTGCTATTAATTCTCAATCACATTCTTATAGGTTTATCATTTTCAAACCAATATTAAAATTACTTATAGAGAATTGATTTTATTCAATTACCATTCATTATATATTAATTCATAAATAAATTCAATATTTATGTTTGTATTCTTATATTCAATTTATAGCTCAGTATAGCACTTACACTATTTCATTTATTGTAATTTTATTCAATCTACCAATAATTAGCTTTAATTACCATTGTTACATTTCATTTTAGTATCTATTACATTATTGCATTACGACTTTCTAATTCTTGCCATATTAAATAACAAGATTCATTAAATTAACAGATTTAATTATAAAAAATTTACGGGTTGTTACATGCATATCATCAATAAATTAGAATTGTCTATAATACCACAATGGCCCCTATGCAACCTTTGTTATTTTCTATTTCTAGTTCCACCTTAATTTAAACAAATTTGCTTCACCATTTCTAAATTGGAAACTACCTTCATTCTTCATCATCTTTCCAAGCATTTTCTATGCATTGTTGCTTTCTCTTTTTGCATGCATCATTTCTCTATTACCCTTCCAAACAATTGTACCTCCTTCTTGGGTCAAAAAGTTGCAACCGTTTCCTTCTAATCGTGCTTCTTAATTTATAGGGTATATCTAACTCCCATGTGTATCTTTTGAATTATTTTAGCATGTGGGCCGTACATGTAAAATAAAATATGTTATGTTGTTTTGGTGTGAAGCCTAATTAAAGTGATTTACTAAAGTAATAAATTATTTAAGGCATAAATATGTAACTATCATGGAAAAAATGCGCATAGAACAGAGAGATTTTCAATTTGTTGTAGGGACAAAATGAAAATATCACACTAATATATATATATATATATATATATATATATATGTATGTATGTATGTATGTATGTAAGTATGAATATGCGTGTGTGTGTGTCTGTGTGTGCGTGGTTATGGTACCCAATTACCCAAGTTCTAATTTTTTTCTCCTTACCCTCATATAAAGAGAAATAAATATGTAGACTTGTGATAATTTAGAATGTAACGATTCCGTTTTAAACCAAATTTAATTTAATAATTAATATAAATTTTAGTATGAATTGGTGAATTAATTTAAATTTTCCACAAAAAAATAAATATCGTTTTGGTTTATTTATATATCTATATATAGATTGTAAATTGAATTTGAATTTGAAATTCAAAAATATAAATATCTTAAAAATATTTGGATTTAAAAATAATATATGTTTGATTTTTATTAGTGTATAATTAATTTCAAATTCATTTTCTTTTTAAGATTATATAACGATAAAGAAAGGAAATGTAATTATAAAAATAGAAAATGTAATTTAAAATCATATAAAAAATGCAAAAAGACAAGCGTTAAAATTTTAACACATAAATTAACAAGTGTAATGATTTTATCATTAAATTTAACAAGTGTCACACTTATTTTTATTTTTGAGATAATTAGTAAAAATAGAAACAAGATTATATAAACCAATACATTTCCTTCTTTCTCATTTTCTTGATAATGTTCAAAACTTAAAAGAAAGTACAAACCAAAAAATTTAAAACAAACTAAACCTGAAACAAAAGAAAATAAATAAATCAGATCAAAATATCAAACAAGATCAAGGATTCAAGTTTAAAATATGAAGCAAACAATCTTCTAAAATTTTCAAACTAGGAAGGAATTAAGACAAGTTCAAAATAGTTTCAAACAAAGATTCAACTTAATAATCAAGAAATTACAAGTCAAATTACAGATCAAAGTTCAAAACGAAGTCAAATACAATTTCCAGATTTTCAATTCAAAACAACTTCCAAGTTTACAAAAGCTCTCTGTTTACAAAAGCTCTCTGTTTTCAAAACAAAAGTGAACAAACTTACTTTTGATCTGATCTTTGACTTGATATGGTTATTTATGTTGAAGCGAAGCTTTGAATTATGGTTGGATGTATACAAAAATATGAGTATACACCTGTGCATGTATGATAACAGGCATATTGCCTCTGTGTTGTTTATAGGTTTTCAAAACCTGTTTAAAAATTCGAATTCTCTTCCTATGATTCTTGTTCGGCCGTACGATCTAAATGAAACATGTTTATAAAATAATGATCTTGATAAAAAATTATTTTTGAGAATAATTGGTTTAGGTTTATCTGGAAATTTAAATATACATTAAAGAACTTTGAAAACATGTTAAATTCGAATCTCATAATTTATTGGTTCACCTACACCAACCTGTTCCTCTTCATAAACCATGAATTTTTAGAGTTGAATCAAGAATTTTAGTTTCGGATCGATTGGGGAATTCGGGGTTGAACATGAAATGATTTTTGGCAATTCACGGCGATCGGAGCAGGATGGGTGATCGGGGTTGCTTCTGGAGGTGTTTGGGAAGTTGTCGAGCTCGGGATAAATGATCGGATATTTTTTCGATCATCATGGCGACGACACGGCGAGTTTTAGGGTTTAAACCGTGTTTTTGGTGGTGTTCGGATATCGAGTTCTGCACCTTCGTTAGTGAGCCGGAGTTGATCACATCGGTAGGAATCGAAGAGTAGGAGTTAGGCGGAGCTTTGGTCGGAGTTCGTGGTCGCTGGTGGCTTGAGGCAGCGGGTCGAGGCATTTCTTTGTCGATCATTCTGGTTCAGATGGGTGCTGGTTATCTCGATCTCGAGTTCGTCGTTGGTTCGTCTACCTGGGTGGTATGAGAGATTAAGTATATGATCGTAGACTTGTGTAAGAAGGCGAGGTCGACTGGAGTTCGTCGGAGCTCTTGTGCACGTGCACGAGGAAGTTTTGTATCTGGCTTTGTTATGGATTTCGGAAGAAAAGTTTTGCCTCGGGGTCGAACTTGAAGTCGAACGAGTTTGTCTCGAAGAAAATAGGGAAGCGAGTTGCCCAAGGTTTGGCTCGAGTATTTTTAAAGTTACTCGGGTTTTGTTATGATAGCAAGTTTTGAATAAAAGAATATAACTAGTTTGAAAATTTTAAACTAAGTCAAGTTTAAAGAAATCCTTTCTTAATAAATTCTTTGATATAAAATGAGTTTATCGAAGTTTGGTGTTCATTAAAGGTTTGAAAATAAATTATTTTTTAATTAATCAAGTTTAAAAGTGTTATAATATATATATTTATATATAACCTTTATTTTAAAAGTCCATTGTAAATAAATTTAATAATGAAACTAAGGAGTTAATTAAGAAAGTGAATTGTTTTCAAATCATTAATCCAACTTAAAGGTCTTAAGCTAATTAATGTGTTAATGATGATTTATTTCCAAAAGTTATTAAATAAGGATTAAATGATAATTAAAATAATAAACATAAATGCTTTATCTTTTAATTGATTAAAAACTTAAGTAGTTAAAGATTTATTAATTAATGAAAGTAATTAAAAGAGAATTAATTAATGAAAGTAATTAAAGGATAATTACTTAAAGGATAATTAAATGATTAAAGAGTAATTAAAGGTTAATTAATTATTAATTAAAGGTAATTAATAATTAAGGATTAATTAATTAATAATTGAGGATAATTAAACATTAATTAAGGATAATTAATGAAATTAATTATGTGATTAATTAATTATAATCACACGATTAATTAATCTTGCTTATAAATAATTGGATTATTATTGAATACCTTTATTTGGTTGATATCTCTGATATGTGATACTTTGTGATATGAATTAGTTTGTTTGATCTTTGACATCTGTGATATATTGCTGTGTGATTGTGAGCTTCTGATTTAAAGTAAAATTGTTGGCCTTTAAAATGGCATTTGAATTTCGATGTGATAGGGAGTCGGATTCCAAATGGTTATCCGAAACCCACATCGAATCTTAGTGGTGAATCTTTTGTTTAAAAGATTATAAATGGAAATTTGTTGTGACTTGTGTATCCACACGTTTTAAAATAAGCGCTCGTTATTCCGTTAAGCCGGGAGAGGATATTGAGTCATAAAACCCATTTCGAATAATGATACGATGAAATGGAAGCGCGTTTGAAGACGGTGGTTAAAGACCTGGTATTTTCGAGAATGAAAGGATTACCCGTCGATTGTCTCTGCACTGAGTTGCTCCATTATAGAGATCTCCATAAGTGATGGGGAGTCCGTTCAGGATTGTGGATGCTCGGATTTGCAAGGTCTTCTTCATTTATTGGACGAAGTGCCTTCGGTTCCATTCAGACCCAGGATGGACTTGTATGGTTGTATGTCTGACATTACACTTTAAGATATAAAGCTGATTTCTATCAAATACTTTTCTATTGGCAAAGAATTTATTCTCTTAGCTTAACAACCTTCTCTGAGATGTACGAGCTCAGAGGTTATGTAGTTGATGGTTGTTACTGATATACTCCCAATTTGGTAGTGTGGCATGCTGAGTGCTGATCATTTGTTGATCGAAGCATGGCTTTTGTGAAAAGCGTATCTTTGTGGGACGAGACTTCATCGAACCTTACACCCCGAAAATGGTCGAAACAGGAAGGATGCGGCAAGGTTACGGTGGTAGCACCCCTTAGGGTATGTGCATTTCCTTCTGGATAAAAAGTGGTATTCTGGTATGTTGTCCAAGTACTTAACTAATGTGGTTGTTGGTTGTTGTTGCTGGAGCCCCGGATAAAGGTTGGTTACGACCGAGGGATGGCATACTCGTGTCAATAGTTACCTAGTTACAGAGGTAACACGGCCTTATGTTCGCAGAGATTCAGTTAGGTTCTCGGGGCATCTCTTCAGAGGCGTGCCCATTCGGAAAGGAAGTTCATTAGCCTGGCCAATGTTGGAAATCCAATCATTCAATATGAGCCATGTACGGTTTTGTTGTAGAACCTGCCATCTAATATGGTAGCTATAGTAGGCATAATATAATGGTACGTATGCTGCCTAAGATTAATATTATACTTTCGAAATGTTTTCACACTATGCATTAATAATAATATCAGAAAGATTTTTACGTATCAAGAATGTTTGACTATCATAAGAAGAAATCTCCCCCAAGTGTGCGATTGCATTGTGTGTGTGCGCCGGGAGGCCTTATTGTAGTTTCATTTTCCAAAAAGCATAAGGGATTTCTTTTTGTAATTTGTTTTTGTACAAATAATTTTTTTTGTTTACTCATACCAGTCCCATGACTGATCCGGAGTTTATTGTTTCCTTCCTAAACTCTGGGTGCCTATAATTTTCCACACGGGCAGCCTAGAGTCAGGTTATCCATGTTCTGGAGCCAGTTCAGATAGTAGATTTTGATCTAGAAGTCTATGAAGTCTTTTGGAAGCTTTTTGGTTTGGAGCTTTGAACTTTGGATTGAAGATGCTTATGTTGGATTCTCGCTCTCGCTCTCTTTTTGAAGACCCATGTTATGTTGCATTTTTTCCGCTATATTCGTGTTGTATATATATGAATCTCTGATGTTGGTGATCATATGTTGTAATGATGTTGTATCCATATTGTATCGTTGTTGTGGTTGATGAAAATTCATTTTGTTCCGCTGTATTGTATTTACTTAATGTGTTACAAGCTCCGACGAATCGGAATCAGCGTTTGAATCTGCGGCATTCGAATATGGGTGAAGTATGGATGTCGATTTTCGAACGTGGATTTTCGACCGTGACAAGTGGTATCCGAGCTAAAGGTTGAGTAAGAACTTTAGATATGGAGTATAGCATATTAGGTGACTCATTAGAGATAGGGTTAGAAATACCCTAGAATGAATATATCTCTAAGATATCTCGTCCTTATGCCTAAATCAAGTTATCTTACTATTTACAAATAATGAGAATGAGTGCAAGAAGAGGACGAGGTAGGGGACGGGGTAGTACCACTACAACTAGTTAAGACCCTGCAAAAGCGGCTATTCCTATTCAACCTCAGTCGAATCTGGCTGATTTATATCGAAGTTTCTCAAGACTCTTGGGAAAACCATTCACAGGCAAAGAAACTATTATAGAAGCGCAAGCCTGGATTCCATCTTGTGAAATGATTTTCAAAGGATTGAAGTTGGAAGATGATCAAATGAGGTTGATAGCTTCTTGGCAGCTCCAGGAAGAGGATATAGCATGGTGGGAGACTATTACATTGGCTGAGCCAGAGGATGAGTTCACTTGGGATCGATTCAAGGAAGTGTTTGAGCAGCGTTATATGCCATCTGCTGGTATCTCCAGGTGTAGGATCTAGATTAACCCTCGAGGGGGGGTGAATAGTGAATTTAACTTTGTAGCATACTTGTCCTGTTTTGTTCTTTGTGCTTCGACTCTGGCCATTTTTGTGTTCATCTCTGATAGCACTTTCCAGTTGAGTTCGAGTTGTTTCAATGTTTACCCTTGATAATCATGTGCCACTGCATCACCACTGTTGCAAGTGTTCTTGTTGAGCCACTGTTTTGCTGCCTTCATGTACACGTCGAACTGATCGATTGCATCTGTGGTTTGTATATGTGTAGCTTATGCATATTACAACTTGTACATGCTTTGATTTTCATTTTTGATCTGCCATGCTTCAGTTTTATTGTTGCTTGAGCTTCATGCGTGCTCGAGTCTAGTTCATGTATTCATTGTGTGATGTAGTCTGGTCCATTGAGTTTGATTTGTTTGCATATCTATGCACATTGTAGCCTTGGTCTCTGTTGCTGTAGCATGCACTCGAGTCATGGTAGCATTTGCTTCTTGTGTTTCACTTGCACTTGTACTTGGTCATAATTGACTATTGAGCTTGCACCTGTCTCTGATGATGTTGTACTTCACTGGTCTTGGACTTTGGTTCCTGTAGCGTGCATCGTCACTTTGGTCATTGTAGTATGTTGTCACTGTATTGGTTCGAGTCAGTTTCAATGTTTCATTGTGAAGTTCAAGGTGCATGTATGCTTGCTGCCATTGCTTAGTTTGGTTCATTGGTCTGCACTGTGACTCGAGTTTTCATTGTCATGTTGGATTGACCTTTGTGCATTTTACTGTGTTTACTTGAGTTGGGCATTGTTTTGGTTTTCCTGTTCGCATGCTTGAAGTCGTAGCCTGTACCACTGCCATGTGTTGAATCCAGCTAATAGCTCGGGTTTGACCTTGTGCGTGTGTTGTGATTTTAAATATATTGCACGTGAGTTTGAACCCAGCTTTTCATTTGGGTTTGACCTGTGTTCACCTGTCCCTGTAACAATATCAAGTGTATATCGGTGTGCACGGCCTTGTGGCATATACAGTGATACAATGTGTATGTCACAAGCTGTTCGTGTATGATTAATTCAAATTTAAATGATGACGAACAACCCAAATAACTAAGGCAAACAATATTTTCGAAAACCATATTTTATTTTATATTGCAAAAATATTTCCTTTTCAATTTTACTGCGTTAGTGAATATTTTTGCAGATTGCTCAGATGCTGGATTCTAACTGGAATAAAGTTGAAGATAAATACGAGTTTGAGTGATATGTAGTGAGGTCAACTGTAAATATGAAATTGTCATGTATTATAATCAAAGTTGTATATGTATAGTGAGAGCTGGAAATTGTACTATTCAAAATTGTAATAAATATTTGTTTGAATAAAATATTCGTTTGAATTCAAAATCTATGTTATTTATTTT
Organism: Allium cepa; assembly: GCA_030765085.1. Lineage (NCBI taxonomy): Eukaryota > Viridiplantae > Streptophyta > Magnoliopsida > Asparagales > Amaryllidaceae > Allium > Allium cepa. The sequence goes on from CM060945.1 coordinate 75,179,393, forward strand.
ATTCAGCAAATATTTATTTAATTTGTGAAAATAAATAGTATATTTAACAAATACATTTAACTGAATGTATATATGTTTATCATCATCAAACAAAAATCATATAAGCGCAAAGCGCATATTCAACAATCTCCCCATTTTGAAGATAACAAACATATATTTAAGATTTTGATCGTGTTAAATGTATTTGATCAATGATATACTCTAATTGCTCCCCCTATTTAAATGCTTTCTCTCTACATGATGCTCCCCCTACATATATGCATACAAATAGAAATATATACAAATGAACCTATATGCAAATGGAAAATTATTTGACCTTTGCTTGATTCTATTTGACAAAATCTTTACTTTTCTCTCCCCCTTTTGTTATCAGCAAAAGAATAATAGTGTTAGAGAAAATAGAGATAAAGTGATCAATATTAATCCAACATTAAAACTCAATTGAATATAAATATTAAATTTCGATAAAAAATCAAACCAAAATCATAAATACTTTAATTGACGCATATTCCACTTTAGAATGATAGGAATGATTTCATCAAATAAAACCATATAGTTGTGTCTATTTGTGGTATATTTATTTCAGGAAATTTGAATATCTACTAACCATGCATAACCGTTAGGACTTTTAAATGAGATTAGTAGTATTCACAATTTTTATTTTTATTTTAAAAATGAATTCAAGTATCTTCTAACCACGCATAACCGTGAGAACTTTTAAATGGGATTAGAATCAACTTGTCTATTTAATCAATTAATTTTGATATGTGTTCCATACATGCATAGCCGTGAGGACTTTTAAATGAGCATGAAAGCACATAATCAAAAATCCAAGTAATTCACCCATGCATAACCGTGAGGACTTTTAAATGAGAGTGAATACTTTGGATATTTATTTTCTATTGATAAAAATATAATAAATTGAAGCACAAATGATTTCCCGTTTAAAATACCACATATTGACCTACTATATTGGATTTTGATGAGTGATGGTCGATAGAAAAAAATGATAGAAATAGTAATGGTCATGGAATATTTATCAACAAAAAGTTTTTATAACTCTTGTTTAAGTTTCTAAATTTTTTTCTAATTATACTTTCTCAAGTCATAATATATGATTAATATCAACACTCATCTTATTTTCAATCACTATATATCTTTTCAGATAATTAGTAGGGGGTCAGATTAGTCAATTTCCATAATCCCCAAATCCAAACGTAATCTGGAAAATCTATCTTCGGGGAGGGGTTTTGTGAAAATATAAGCAAACTGTGCCTCAGTTGAAACATGTTCAATGCAAATGTCTTCCTTAGCAATGTGATCTCTGAGAAAGTGGTGTCGCACATCAATGTGTTTTGTGCGTGAATGATGAACAGGATTATTTGACAAGTCTATTGCACTTTTGCTATCACATTTTAATGGAACTTGTTTATAAGCTAAGCCAAAATCAGAAAGAGTTTGCGTCATCCATAAAATTTGAGCACAACAACTTCCTAAAGCAATATATTCTGCTTCAGTGGTGGATAATGCAACACAATTCTGTTTTCTACTTGACCATGAAACTAATGAATGTCCTAGCATGAAACATGTCCCACTAGTACTTTTTCTGTCAACTAATGAACCAGCATAATCAGCATCAGAATAATCAACTAAATCAAAATTTTCACAAGAAGGGTACCATAATCCAAATTTGTGTGTGTGTGAAAGATATCTCAAAATTCGTTTTGTGGCTTTCAAATGAGATTCTTTAGGGTTAGATTGAAAACGTGCACACAAACACACAGAAAACATAATATCAGGTCTAGAAGCAGTAAGATAGAGAAGTGAACCAATTATTCCTCGATATTTCTTCTGATCAACAGCAATTCCTTTCTCGTCTTTGTCCAACTTTGTTGACGGACTCATAGGAGTTCTCAATGGTTTGGAGTTCTCAATTCCAAATTTCTTCATCGGTTCCAATACATACTTGGATTGTGAGATGAAAATACCATCACTGCTTTGCTTGATTTGAAATCCAAGAAAATATTTCAATTCTCCAACCAAGCTCATCTCGAATTTAGCCTGCATAACTTGTTCAAATTTCCCGCACAAGATTTCATTAGTAGAACCATAAATGATATCATCCACATAAATCTGAACAATCAAAAATTCACTTCCTTCATGTAATAGAAACAATGTCGTGTCAGCACTCCCCTTTTTAAAACCATTTTCCAAAAGATATGTACAAAGGCAGTCATACCAAGCTCTAGGAGCTTGCTTAAGACCATATAATGCTTTTTCTAATTTATGCACATGATTTGGAAAATCATGATTTTCAAAACCGGGGGGTTGTTCAACAAAAACTTCTTCTTTCAAATCACCGTTCAAAAAAGCACTTTTTACATCCATTTGTTTAAGTTTGAAACCCTTATAACATGCAAAACTTAGCAAGGTCCTAATGGCTTCTAACCTAGCAACTGGAGCAAATGTTTCATCAAAATCTATGCCCTCTATTTGGTTATATCCTTTTGCGACCAACCTAGCTTTGTTTCTAATTACGTTTCCTGATTCATCAAGTTTATTTTTGAACACCCATTTAGTTCCAACAATTGGATAGTCATTAGGCCTGGGAACTAATTTCCAAACTTCATTTCTCTCAAATTGATTAAGTTCATCATGCATTGCTAAAACCCAACTTTCATCATTAAGAGCCATTTCAACAGAATCAGGTTCAATTTCAGAAATAAAACCACTGTGACAACAAAACGAACACAAATTTTTATCAAATGAAGAGCGAGTACGTATACCTTACGTAGGATTACCTATAACCAATTCAGGAGGATGATTGGATTTGAATTTCAATCTACCAGCACCAATAGTTCTACTTTCAGCTTTCTCACTAGATGTCCCATCTTCAATGCCTTCATGATCTATCCCATCGTCATCCGTCTTTTCAGTCATCCTTTCCAGGTCAGATTCATCGAATTTCACATTGATTGATTAAACAATTGTCTTTGTTCGTTTGTTGTATATTCTGTAGCCTTGCTCCTTGTTGAATAGCCCATGAAAAATCCCTCATCAACCTTTTATTCAAGTTTTCCAAGTTGATCACCTGTGTTAAGAATGAAACAAGGACATCCAAATACACGAAAATAAGAAATGTTAGGTTTCCTTTCATGCCACAATTCATAAGACGTTTTGCCAAGTATTGGTCTAATCATTACTCTATTTATTATATAGCACAAAGTATTCACTGCCTCTGCCCAAAAGGTTAGAGGTAGTTTATACTCACTCAACATGGATCTGGCCAATTCCTGCAATGTACGATTTTTCCTTTCAACCACCCCATTTTGTTGAGGTGTTCGTAGAGCAGAAAATTCATGGTTTAAACCATTTTCTTCACAATAGTTTTCAAATTCCAAATTTTCAAATTTGCCTCCATGATCACTTCTCAAGGTTTTAATTGAAACTCCCTTTTCATTTTGAACAAGTTTTGCAAATTTTGAAAAATAATCAAAAGATTCAGACTTTTTGGCTAAAAAATAAACCCATGTAAATCTAGAATAATCATCAACCAAAACAAAACAATAACGTTTCCCATTCAAGCTTGTTATTTCATTTGCTCCAATAAGTCCATGTGAATTAATTCAAGGACCCTTGATGTGCTAACAATGTTTTTAGGGTGAAACGATGATCGACTAAGCTTGCCCAAGGAACATGTTTTACACACTTTATTATTTTTAAATTTCTGATGTGGTAACCCTCTGACTAATTCTTTCGTTTCAAGTTTTTTTAAGAGGCTCATGCTAGCGTGTCCAAGTCTCCTATGCCATAAAGATGCCTCTTCGTTAGTGGCTACCAAACATCTAGAAAGATTTAGATTGTCGAACAAAAGTGAGTAAACATTTCCTTTTATTTTGCCCATAAAAACAATGATATTAGAGGATTTATCAATGATTTTACAAGTATCACTATCAAAAAAAAACATTCATACCTTTGTCACATAGTTGGCTAATAGAAATGAGATTGTGATGCAAATTATCAACGTATAAAACATTAGTCAAGGAAAAAGTACCGTTACCTACTTCACCTTTACCAATAATCTTACACTTACTATTGTCTCCCATGATCACATTTCCCCCTTTAAAATTCTCTAGGCTAAGGAACTTCGATTTGTCACCTGTCATATGTCTAGAACACTCTGAATCTAGAAACCTTTCTTGTTGCTCCTTAGGTCGCCAACATACCTCACTAGATTCTTCTGAGCTTGCTTCTGAATCATTAAACATGGACGGCCTAGCAATAGATTGCCCCTCAGTAAAAGTATTATTCGGTGAATTCATGACTCTAGAGTTAAAGAAAAAGTACCGGGCTCTGATACCACTTGTAGGATCAAGATTAACCCTAGAGGAGGCGGTGAATAGGGTTATAGCAAATTTTCTCGATTTAAACGTAAAAACAAATTTCAGAAATAAATATGCTGAAAAGTAAACCACACACAAAATTTACCCAGCTACGGCAACCCCTGCTTGCTGCTGCATTCCCAGATTTCTATTAGAATTAAACAGTATCCCGCTTACAAACACTCTACTAGACTTGCAAACCTTTGCTCCCGCTCACAAACACTCTACTATACTCGCACAACCTGCTCCGCCTATAGACTTTCGCTTACTCGCAAACTCTGCTCCCGCCTATAGAGCTTTGCAAACTCGCACACCCTGCTCACTGAACTAATTCTAACTAGACAATCTAACACTACCTACAACCTAGGTGGTGATTTACAAATTCTTTGACTTGAAAAGAAAAAACAACTTCAAAAATAAAAGCAGGAGCAAAAATTAAAATACAGACTTGACTCCATAATTTTCGCTCAAAATAAAACTAGATATAAAAACTTAAACCCTACTAAAAATAAACTAAAGCCCTAAAAATAAATAAACCCCTTTTATAAATAAATAAGCAGGCCCTATTCTCTTTCCTTCTTATTTTAGCCCGGTCCTCTTCTTATTTTCATGAGAAGAAAATACGGTGGCTTCAACTTCGTTCTTTCTCAGATCTATAATTACGGCTTTGAAATATTCGAAGCCGCGCCTTGTTGATCGATTAATGGATATATCTGTGTGCTTCGTTCTCGGTTGTTCGCTCTTGGCCGCTTCTATTCAATCAAGTTCACTGTTTGCTTCGGTACGTAATTTTGCCTTTTGTGCTTTTTTGATTTTTGCTCGTTTGAACTCGATAGATGGTTCGAGTTGAATGATTATGCTCTGTTTTTCTCGAACTCGAACGCACTAATTGCCGATGATGATTAGGGTTATATATGTGTTCGATTTCTTTGAATTGCATTCGTCTGATGTTATTTGAATTTGTCAAATTTAGTTTTCTGGCCGCTTGATTATGCTTCGACGTTGGTGATTTCTCTGACCTTGTCAATTTTGACACTTCGTATATTTGATTACTTCTGACTTTGCTTGGCCACCACGGTATTAAATTCTGACTTGTTCAACTTCGATTTTTGCTGGCATTTTTGGTTCGAACTTGTTGCCTTGGTCATCACGGTTTGATTTGACTTGACGTTGATCTTGACTTCGATTTTGATTGAATTTAATGCTGTAGCATACTTGTCCTGTTTTGTTCTTTGTTCTTTGTGCTTTGACTCTGGCCATTTTTGTGTTCATCTCTGATAGCACTTTCCCGTTGAGTTCGAGTTGTTTCAATGTGTACCCTTGATAATCATGTGCCACTGCATCACCACTATTGCAAGTGTTCTTGTTGAGCCACAGTTTTGCTGCCTTCATGTACATGTCGAACTGATCGATTGCATCTGTGGTTTGTATATGTGTAGCTTATGCATATTACAACTTGTACAGGCTTTGATTTTCATTTTTAATCTGCCATGCTTCAGTTTTATTGTTGCTTGAGCTTCATGCGTGCTCGAGTCTGGTTCATGTATTCATTGTGTGATGTAGTCTGGTCCATTGAGTTTGATTTGTTTGCATATCTATGCACATTGTAGCCTTGGTCTTTGTTGCTGTAGAATGCACTCGAGTCATGGTAGCATTTGCTTCTTGTGTTTCACTTGCACTTGTACTTGGTCATAATTGACTGTTGAGCTTGCACCTGTCTCTGATGATGTTGTACTTCATTAGTCTTGGACTTTGGTTCCTGTAGCATGCATCGTCACTCTGGTCATTGTAGTATGTTGTCACTGTATTGGTTCGAGTCAGTTTCAATGTTTCATTGTGAAGTTCAAGTTGCATGTATGCTTGCTGCCATTGCTTAGGTTGGTTCATTGGTCTGCACTGTGACTCGAGTTTTCGTTGTCATGTTGCATTGACCTTTGTGCATTTTACTGTGTTTATTTGAGCTGGGCATTGTTTTGGTTTTCCTTTTCGCATGCTTGAAATCGTAGCCTGTACCACTTCCATGTGTTGAATCCAGCAAATATCTCGGGTTTGACCTTGTGCGCGTGTTGTGATTTTAAATATATTGCATGTGAGTTTGAACCCGGCTTTTCATTTGCGTTTGACCTGTGTTCACCTGTCCCTGCAACATTATCAAGTGTATATCGGTGTGCACGGCCTTGTGGCATATACAGTGATACACTGTGTATGTCACAAGCTGTTCATGTATGATGAATTCAAATTTAAATGATGACGAACAACCCAAATAACCGAGGCAAACAATATTTTCGAAAACCATATTTTATTTTATATTGCAAAAATATTTCCTTTTCAGTTTTACTACGCTAGTGAATATTTTTGCAGATTGCTCATATGCTGGATTCGAACTGGAATAAAGTTGAAGATAAATACGAGCGTGAGTGATATGTAGTGAGGTCAACTGTAAATATGAAATTGTGATGTATTGTAATCAAAGTTGTATATGTATAGCGAGAGCTTGAAATTGTACTATTCGAAATTGTAATAAATATTTGTTTGAATAAAATATTCGTTTGACTTCAAAATCCGTGTTATTTATTTTATTCAGCAAATATTTATTTAATCTGTGAAAATAAATAGTATATTTAACAAATACATTTAACTGAATGTATATATGTTTATTATCATCAAACAAAAATCATATAAGCGCAAAGCGCATATTCAACAATCTCCCCCTTTTGATGATAACAAACATATATTTAAGATTTTGACCGTGTTAAATGTATTTGATCAATGATATACTCTAATTGCTCCCCCTATTTAAATGCTTTCTCTCTACATGATGCTGCCCCTACATATATGCATACAAATAGAAATATATACAAATGAACCTATATGCAAATGGAAAATTATTTGACCTTTGCTTGATTCTATTTGACAAAATCTTAACTTTTCTCTCTCCTTTTTTTATCAGCAAAAGAATAATAGTGTTAGAGAAAATAGAGATAAAGTGATCAATATTAATCCAACATTAAAACTCAATTGAATATAAATATTAAATTTCGATAAAAAATCGAACAAAAATCATAAATACTTTAACTGACGCATATTCCACTTTAGAACGATAGGAATGATTTCATCAAATAAAACCATATAGTTGTGTCTATTTGTGGTATATTTATTTCAGGAAATTTGAATATCTACTAACCATGCATAACCGTTAGGACTTTTAAATGAGATTAGTAGTATTCACAATTTTTATTTTTATTTTAAAAATGAATTCAAGTATCTTCTAACCACGCATAACCGTGAGGACTTTTAAATGGGATTAGAATCAACTTGTCTACTTAATCAATTAATTTTGATATGTGTTCCATACATGCATAACCGTGAGGACTTTTAAATGAGCATGAAAGCACATAATCAAAAATCCAAGTAATTCACCCATGCATAACCGTGAGGACTTTTAAATGAGAGTGAATACTTTGGATATTTATTTTTTATCGATAAAAATATAATAAATTGAAGCACAAATGATTTACCGTTTAAAATACCACATATTGACCTACTATATTGGATTTTGATGAGTGATGGTCGATAAAAAAAAATGATAGAAATAGAAATGGTCATGGAATATTTATCAACAAAAAGTTTTTATAACTCTTGTTTAAGTTTCTAAAGAAATTTTCTAATTATACTTTCTCAAGTCATAATATATGATTAATATCAACACTCATCTTATTTTCAATCACTATTTATCTTTTCAGATAATTAGTAGGGTGTCAGATTAGTCAATTTCCATAATCCCCAAATCCAAACGTAATCTGGAAAATCTATCTTCGGGGAGGGGTTTTGTGAAAATATCATCAAATTGTGCCTCAGTTGAAGCATGTTCAATGCAAATGTCTTCCTCAGCAATGTGATCTCTAAGAAAGTGGTGTCTCACATCAATGTGTTTTGTGCGTGAATGATGAACAAGATTATTTGACAAGTCTATTGCACTTTTGCTATCACATTTTAATGGAACTTGTTTATAAGCTAAGCCAAAATCAGAAAGTGTTTGCATCATCCATAAAATTTGAGCACAACAACTTCCTAAAGCAATATATTCTGCTTCAGTGGTGGATAATGCAACACAATTCTGTTTTCTACTTGACCATGAAACTAATGAATGTCCTAGCATGAAACATGTCCCACTAGTACTTTTTCTATCAACCAATGAACCAGCAAAATCAGCATCAGAATAACCAACTAAATCAAAATTTTCACAAGAAGGGTACCATAATCTGAATTTGTGTGTGTGTGTGAAAGATATCTCAAAATTCGTTTTGTGGCTTTCAAACGAGATTCTTTAGGGTTAGATTGAAAACGTGCACAAAAACACACAGAAAACATAATATCAGGTCTAGAAGAAGTAAGATAGAGAAGTGAACCAATTATTCCTCGATATTTCTTCTGATCAACAGCAATTCCTTTCTCGTCTTTGTCCAACTTTGAACCCGGCTTTTCATTTGGGTTTGACCTGTGTTCACCTGTGCCTGTAACATTATCAAGTGTATATCGATGTACACGACCTTGTGGCATATACAGTGATACACTGTGTATGTCACAAGCTGTTCGTGTATGATGAATTCAAATTTAAATGATGACGAACAACCTAAATAACCGAGGCAAACAACATTTTCGAAAACCATATTTTATTTTATATTGCAAAAATATTTCCTTTTCAATTTTACTGCGTTAGTGAATATTTTTGCAGATTGCTCAGATGCTGGATTCTAACTGGAATAAAGCTGAAGATAAATACGAGTGTGAGTGATATGTAGTAAGGTCAACTGTAAATATGAAATTGTGATGTATTGTAATCAAATTTGTATATGTATAGTAAGAGCTTGAAATTGTACTATTCAAAATTGTAATAAATATTTGTTTGAATAAAATATTCGTTTGAATTCAAAATTTGTATTATTTATTTTATTCAGCAAATATTTATTTAATCTGTGAAAATAAATAGTATATTTAACAAATACATTTAACTGAATGTATATATGTTTATTATCATCAAACAAAAATCATATAAGCGCAAAGCGCATATTCAACACCAGGATGTACCGGGAGTTTACTAACTTGAAGTAGGGGATTCTATCGTTTGAAGAATACTTGAACAAGTTTAACGAGCTATCCCGATTTGGTCTGAAGTTGGTGAATACCCCTCTGAAGAAGAATGAAAGATTTATTCAGGGGATGAATAAGAAGTTCCATGAGAGAATGACGAGCCATTTGAAGGAGTCTTTTTCTGATTTGATAGATATGGGTTATAGATCTGCTACCTTGGATAAACAGGAAGTTCCAGTGGAGAAAGGAAGTTAAAGCAATCCAAATTAAAAAAAGAGGAAGTTCGGAGTAAAGAAACCGTGGCAAAGCAAGGGGAAGAAGAATAATCAGGAAAACAAGGCAAAGGATATTACTTGTTTCAACTGTCTGGAGAAAGGCCATTGTTCAAATAGTTGCAAGAAGCCAAAGAAGTACGGAAAGAGGGATCAACCTATGAAGACAAGTCAAGGAACCATGGAATGCTATTATTGCCATAAACCTGGACACGTAGTTAAAGAATGCTCGGCAATGAAGCAAGCCCAAGTAGCGAAGGTGTATGAAATCAAAGATGACCCCCCAACCTCAAAAGCAGATGAAGGAAAAGGAGTTCTGGAAGTTAATCTTCTTATTTATGATAGAGTTGTTAGGGTTCTATTCGACACTGGAGCCACACATAACTTTATTTCCCAACAAACCGTAAACGAATTAGTACTTGGACCCGTATTTGTAGACGAACCCATTTGCATGAAGAATTCGTTTGGTGGCCCTACGACTATTTGTTTGCGTTGTAGAAAGGTTCCTGTCGCGTTTCTCATCATTAGTTTCCTATTAGACTTTATGTTCTCGACTTTAATGAATTTGAAATCTTACTTGGAATGAATTGGTTAACAAAATACGAATAGGTTTAAATAATCGAATGATTTCAGTTAAAACCAAATTTGATAGTGAAAAGAGAACCATTGAAGATTATTGATCGAGATGAAAGCAGTTGAGAAATAAAGTGGTGAAGTTGCTGAAAGTTCAATGGAGTGGAGATCCAAATGACTGTACTAGGGAAACTGACGATAGCATGCAGAAGTCCTATCCCAGTGTAGAGTAGATATTTCGGCTTAATCTGGTAAGCCATTTCTCTATCTTTTATATATTCATATGTTCTTTGTTTCTCTTTTTCTCTATCAAATTTCATGGACGAAAATTTCGTAAGGGGGGAATCTGTAACGATCCCGTTTTTAAACCCAATTTAATTTAATAACTAATATAAATTTTAGGATGAATTGGTTAATTAATTTGAATTTTCCACAAACAAATAAATATTGTGTTTGTTTATTTATATATCTATATATATATATATATATATATATATATATATATTGTAAATTGAATTTGAATTTGAAATTCAAAATATAAATATCTTAAAAGTATTTGGATTTAAAATAATATATGTGTGATTTTTATTAGTATATATTTAATTTCAAAATCATTTTCCTTTTAAGATTATACAATAATAAACAGAGGAAATGTAATTATAAAATTAGAAAATGTAATTTCAAATCATATAAAAAATGCAAAAAGACAAGTGTTAAATTTTTAACACATAAATTAACAAGTGTAATCAATTTTACATAAGAATTAACAAGTGTAATGATTTTATCATTAAATTTAACAAGTGTCACTCTTATTTTTATTTTTGAGATAATTAATAAAAATAGTAACAAGATTATATAAACCACTACATCTCCTTCTTTCTCATTTTCTTGATAATGTTCAAAACTTAAAAGAAATTACAAACAAGAAAATTTTAAACAAACCAAACCTGAAGAAAAAAAAAATCAGATCAAAATATCAAACAATATCAAGGATTCAAGTTCAAAACCCGAAGCAAACAATCTTCTCAAATTTTCAAACCAGGAAGGAATTAAGACAAATTCAAAACAGTTTCAAACAAAGATTCAACTTAGCAATCAAGCAAATACAATACAAATTACAGATCAAAGTTCAAAAGGAATTCAAATACAATTTCCAAATTTTCAATTCATAAAAACTTCCAGGTTTACAAAAGCTCTCTGTTTTCAAAACAAATGTGAGTAAACTTAGTTTTGATTTGATCTTTGACTTGATATGGTGATTTATGTAGAAGTGAAGCTTTGAAATATGGTTGCATGCATACAAACATTTGAATATATACCTTTGCATGTCTGATAACAGGCATATTGCCTCTATGATGTTTATACGTTTTCAAAACCTGTTTAAAAATTCAAATTCTCTTCCTATGATTCTTGTTAGGCTCTACGATCTAAATGAAACATGTTTGTAAAATCAAGACCTAAATAAAAAATATTTTTGAGAATAATTGGTTTAGGTTTATCTGGAAATTTAAATATACAGTGAAGAATTTTAAAAACATGTTAAATTCAAATCTCATAATTTATTGATTCACCTATACCAACCTTTTCGTCTTCATAAACCATGAATTTTTAGAGTTGAATCAAGAATTTTAGTTTCGTGTCGATTGGGGAATTCGGGGTTGAATGTGAAATGATTTTTGGCAATTCACGGCGATCGGAGCAAGATGGGTGATTGGGGTTACTTCTGGAGGTGTCTGGGAGGTTGTCGAGCTCGGGAAAAGTGATCGGAGATTTTTTGGATCAGCGTGGCGACGACACGGCGTGGTTTTAGGATTTAAACCCAGTTTTCGGTGGTGGTCGGATATCGAGTTCTGTAGCTTCGTCAGTGAGCCGGAGTTGATCGCACCGGTGGGAATCGAAGAGTAGGAGTTAGGCGGAGCATTGGTCAGAGTTTTGTGGTCGCTGGTGGCTTGAGGCGGTGGGTCGAGGCATTTCTATGTGAATCATTCTGGTTCAGATAGGTGCTGGTTATCTCGATCTCGAGTTTTTCGTTGGTTCATCGATTTGGGTGGTCTAAGAGATTAAGTAGATGATCGTAGACTTGTGGAAGGCGGCGATGTCGACTGGAGTTCGTCGGAGCTCTGGTGCACGTGCACGAGGAAGTTTTGTATGTGGGTTTGTTATGGATTTGGGAAGAAATTTTTTTGCCTCGGGGTTGAACTCGAAGTCGAATGAGTTTTTCTCAAAGAAACTAGGGAAGCGAGTTGCCCAGGGTTTGGCTCAAGCATTTTTAAATTTGGCTCGGGTTTTGTTATGATAGCAAGTTCTGAATAAAAGAATATAACAAGTTTTAAAATTTAAACTAAGTCAAGTTTAAAGAAATCCTTTCTTAACAAATCCTTTGATAGAAAATGAGTATATTTAAGTTTGGTATTAATTAAAGGTTTGAAAATAAATTATTTTTAAATTAATCAAGTTTAAAAGTGTTTTAACATATATATAATCTTTATTTTAAAAGTCCATTTTAAGTAAACTTAATAATGAAACTACGGAGTTAATTAAGAAATGAAATGTTTTCAAATCATTAATCCAACTAAAAGGTCTTAAGCTAATTAATATGTTAATGATGATTTATTTCCAAAAGTTATTAAATAAGGATCAAATGATAATTAATATAATAAAGATAAATGGTTTATCTTTTAATTGATTAAAATCTTAAGTAATTAATGATTTATTAATTAATGAAAGTAATTAAAGAAGAATTAATTAATGAAAGTAATTAAAGGATAATTACTTAAAGGATTAAAGACTAATTAAAGGTTAAATAATTATTAATTAAAGGTTAACTAATAACTAAGGATTAATTAATTAATAATTAAGGATAATTAAACATTAATTAAGGATAATTAATGAAAGTAATTATTTGATTAATTAATTATAGTCACACGATTAATTAATCTTGCTTATAAATAATTGGATTATTATTGAATACCTTGATTTGGTTGATATCGCTGATATGTGTTACTTTGTGATATGAATTACTCTGTTTGAGCTGTTACATCTGTGATATATTTATGTGTGATTGTGAACTTCTGATTTAAAGTAAAATTGTTGGCCAATAAAACGGCATTTGAATTTCGACGCGATAGAGAGTTGCATTCCAAATGGTTATCCGAAATCCACATCGAATCTTAATGGTGAATCTTTTGTTCAAAAGATTATAAATGGAAATTTGTTGTTACTTGTGTATCCACGTGTTTTAAAATAAGCGCTCGTTATTCAGTTAAGCCGGTAGAGGACATTGAGTCATAAAACGCATTCCGAATAATGATACGACGAAATGGGAGTGCATTTGAAGATGGTGGTTGTAGACCACGTATTTTCGAGAACGAAATGATTACCTGTCGATTGTCTCTGCACTGAGTTGCTCTGGTATAGAGATCTCCATTTGTGAAGGGGAGTCCGTTCGGGATTGTGGATGCCCGGATTTGCAAGGACTTCTTCCTTTATTGGACGAAGTGCCATTAGTTCCACTTAGATCAGGACGGACTTGTATGGTTGTATGTCCGACATTATACTTTGAGATATAACTTTGATTTCTATCAAATACATTTCTGTTGGTGGTGGAGAATTTATTGTCTTAGCTTAACACCCTTCTCTGAGAAGTACGAGCTCAGAGGTTATGTAGTTGATGGTTATTAGTGATATACTCCCAATTTGGTAGTGTGGCATGCAGAGTGCTGATCATTTGTTGATCGAAGCATGGCTTTTGTGAAAAGTGTAGCTTTGTGGGACGAGACTTCATCGAACACACACCCCAGAAATGGTCGAAACAGGAAGGATGCGGCAAGGTTACGGGGGTAGCGCCCCTTAGGGTATGTGCATTTCCTTTTGGATAAAAAGCAGTATTTTGGTATGGAGTCCAGGTACTTAACTTATATGGTTGTTGGTTGTTGTTGTTGGGGCCCCGAGAAAGGTTGGTTACGACCGGAGGATGGCATACTCATGTCAGTAGTTACCTTGTTAAAGGGGTAACCCGGCCTTGTGTTGGCAGAGATCCGGTTAGGTTCTCGTGGCATCCCTCCATAGACGTACCCATTCAGAAAGGAAGTTCCTTATCCTGGCCATTGTTGGAAATCCAATCATTTCAACACGAGCCCTGTACGGTTTTAGTTGTAGAACCTGCCATCTAATATGGTAGCTATAGTAGGCATACTATAATGGTACGTATGATGGCTAAGATTAATATTATACTTTCGAAATGTTTTCACACTATGCACTAATAATAATGACAAAAATATTTTCACGTATCAAGCTTGTTTGACTATCATAAGGAGAAATCTCCCCCACGTGTGCAATTGCATTGTGTGTGTGACGGGAGGCCTTATGGTAGTTTCATTTTCCAAAAAGCATAACGGATTTATTTTTGTAATTTGTTTTTGTACAAACAATTGTTTTTGTTTACTCATACCAGTCCCATGACTGACCCTAAGTTTATTGTTTCCTTCCTAAACTCTGGGTGCCCATAATTTTCCACACGGGCAGCCTAGAGTCAGGTTATCTGTGTTCTGGAGCTAATTCAAATAGTAGATTTTGATCCAGAAGTCTTTGAAGTCTTTTGGAAGCTTTTTTATTTGGAGCTTTGAAGTTTGGATTGAAGGTGCTTATATTGGATTCTCGCTCTCGCTCTCTTTTTGAAGACCCATGTTATGTTGTGCTGTTTCCGCTGTATTCGTGTTGCTTTTATTTGAATCTCTGATGTTGGTGATCATATGTTGTACTAATGTTGTATCCATATTCTATCGATGTTGTGGTCAATGAAAATTCATTTTGTTCCGCTGTGTTGTATTTACTTAATGTGTTATAAGCTCCGACGAATCGGAATCAGCGTTTGAATCTACGGCATTCGAATACGGGTGAAGTATGGATGTCGATTTTCGAACGCGGATTCCGAGTCGTGACATAGAAGACCAGATCCTACTTTTATCTTTTAGATCTTTCTCACTTTCTTAATCAGTTCAACAAAGCAGCAATTATGAATTCAGATCTAATACCAGATCTAGGCTTGTGGGAATATGGAAATCTAAACCAAATTCTTTTTTTTTCAACTATGGATTCAAGTATGGCTTATGGTAATTCATTTACTTTCCTCTGAATTGTTCACAATCAAATCGATATAGGTTACCAATTTAAATCTAGGGTTTCATGATTAATTTATTGAAAAGTATAATGGAATTCTGATAAGTGATATCGTAGGCAACCATCATTAATTCCATTGGGAAATTATTTTGGCAAATTTTATTTAAATACATTATTTTACATCATAGCACAGTATTTTTTGAAGGAAAAAAATACCCAAGTTTGTACTGGGTAGGTGTAACATTCCTGGATTTTAGCTAAGAATAATTTGATAATTAATTTAATCTTTGGAATTAAACTTTGAAATAATTGATAATTGATATAAAATTTTAGATTTAACTGTGAAATTAATTGTGGATTAATATGAAAATTCCTGAATAAAGAAAGATATGTATTTTAAATAGAAATTTTGATTTGGGAATTTAGTAATAAATATATTGAAAATAAAATTTGATTTAAAAATTCTATGTTCTAAGAAAATATATGTATAATTATTTATTAATTATTTTCAATTCATTTTCTTTATAAATTTGATTTATAAATTGGCTTTTGAAATTATTAAGGTGTAATTTATACAATGTAAAATATTGGTTAAAACAATTCTTCTTTTAACATTGTATATATTATATACAAATGAATAAGAGGTACGATCAATTATAAACTGAATATGATATAAAAATTTATAAAAAAATCCTTTTTTCAATACTGGAGTTCTATCTTGAAGACCATATTGGAGATATTGTTCCGTTGCTGGTGTTATCTTTTCATTCCGTTGCCATTTTCTGGTATCATATCTCTGATGTATATTGATATCTATTGTATCATCTATTGTATCATATGGGATCGGATATTGTATCAATGTCGTATATTGTGACGCCCCACCTCTATACCCACGCTAGCCAAGAACACTACGGTGTAATGCTGTCAACTGGCACGGAGAATAAGGCTGTTGTGGAGCGACCATCCATGTAATTTCTTTGTGCAAGCACCAATATGTCAGATAGTATAATATGCATTTCATTTAAGGAGGAAATCCGACATACCGACACAAACTCAAAGCTATCACACAGTGGCTATATATAATCTTCGGAAACAAATATAGAAATAAGCATAACACAAATCAGTCACAGACATCCATATCACAAAGGCGGAAAAAGATATGAATATACAACACATAAAAGTGTACATCTGAGTAGTGGTCTGAAAGATCCACAATAACACAAAAGACTAGCAACATGTGCTATACAAAAGAATAAGTATACATCATGGAGTCTACATCTCAAATGTATACAACAAAAAAACTACTAATCTAAGTAGTTAGCCAAAAGTCAGGGTGATACATCCCAGGTGAGAAGTCAAGCAGAAGCACCTGCAACATCTCGGTCTGACCCGAGTATTATTTCATAAGAAAATAATAAACGGATCAGTCTAGCTATAAATATCAGATGACATGATATAGAATAAGAGATATCGCATAAACATATAATAACCATAATGGAATACTACTATAAGTATGTAATTGAAAATCAACATGAGATTAAACAATATCACAAGAATCTTCTCAAAGATAAAAAAGGGTATCATACCCTAAACTTGTATTCATAACAAGTCAATGACACACAAATTCCAGAAATCATCTCAAGGAATCCAGAAACCACAAGTAATTCGATACATCGACGCAGTACAAACGGTACGTCCAATGAATCAAAAAGCCAAGACATTGATGTAGTGCAAACGGTACACCCAATGAATCAAAAAGCCAAGACATTAATATAGTGCAAACGGTACACCCAATGAATCAAAAGGCCAAGACATTGATGTAGTGCAAACGGTACACCAATGAATCAAAAGCCAAAACGTTGATGTAGTGCAAACGGCACATCCAATGAATCAAAAGCGAACACATTGATGTAGTGCAAACGGTACATCCAATGAATCAAAAAGCCGAAACATTGATGTAGTGCAAATGGTACATCCAATGAATCAAAAAGGCCAAAACATTGATGTAGTGCAAACGGTACATCCGATGAATCAAAAAGCCATTAAAAGTACATAGGTCACCAGCCCACAAAGAAATGAGACGAAGCTTAATGATTTGAGGTACGGACCACCACATGGACAACGAGACATCGCACAATTGCTAGTCTAAACCATAAAATTATCATCACCGATCATCAAAAAGTGTCAATTACACTAAGCTAGTAAATATATGAGTTTAGCTTCATGTCCCATAACCTCTTGCTTAACATCAATATTTACCAACAAACTGTAGATCTTCACTAGGAAATTGTCACAAAAAGGTTCAATCGAACAAGTCCAAGAGTTAACCGACGAAGCAAACACAAGTATTTCATACCACTTGTTTTACTAAGCCGTTTAATTCAATTTCTCGTATGAGTGAGGTAAAGGCTTGTATATACTAATAGATTGGAAAACGGTTTAAGAAAAGAGCTTTGTAATAAAATAGTGTTGAAATCGATTTGATGAAAGAGTTTTGATATTTACTACCAGTATTGAAACCTTTATATTTTTAAAGTGACAAATCACTAAATTGATTGAAACAACAAATCAATCCACTAAAATTCACATTCGAAGACGTGAATAAAATCCAAGGAAATCATATCCAAATCCATTAAAGAAGAAATACCCATGCGACCTAACCAGGCCGAGCTAAAGTGCAATGGAACGACCTAAAGTAAAATAGGTCGAACGAATTAAGGTCTAACGACCTAGAGGAGGTGCAACGAGCAAAGGGGTAGCGGCTTTAGGCCATAAACAAGACAGAGCTACCTAAGCACGCGACCTAGCTATTGTTGAACGACTTAGGGACGAAACAACCTAAGTGGTAAGGAGGGTCGAGCGACCTAACGAGGTAAGGGGGGATGCGACCTAACATGTGAAAGGAGCGAGCGACTCAATGACTCGCGACGTAACGAGGTAGTGACTTAAAACAAGGCCGAGCAATGACCTAAAAGTGTGAACGACCTAAGGGGTATCGCGACCTATCAAAGACGAGGCCAAGCGACCTAACCAATTAAGGCCGAGCGACATAACAGGGTACGCGACCTAATGATAAGGCGGAGCGACCTAGGGATGCGTGCGACCTAGAGGAACATGCGACCTAAATGATGAGGCCGAGCGACCTAGCGTGCCACGACCTAAGGAAATAGGCCAAACGACCTAACGAGAGCAGGTGCTACTAATAAAGGCCGAGCGACCTAACGGCTAACGAACTATCGAAACAAAGGCCGAGTGACCTAACTCAAGATGAGGCTTTTCATACTCGAATGACCCAACGGGTCGAACAACCTACATGCAGGCCGACCTAGAGGAGACTAGACCGAGCATCTCAAGACCTCACGGCCTAGCGACCTATGACCTAATGAACTAGTGCCGAGCGACCTAACGCAGCAGAACGAGTTAAGGCCGGAAACGACCTAAGCACTGTTTGACTTTTCCACGCAGAACGACCTAAGGCCAGTTTTTGCCAAAAACACTAAAAATTGGAGTTTTTCACCAATTCGATCCAATCCAAATGCAAATGTACATGCTAAAGTGATAGGAATTCATTCCTAACAATCCAAGATAGTTATAGACAAGGATGTGAGATAAAATCTCACCTTTGGACCAAAAATCAATGAAGATGAAGCTTAAAGCAAGCAAGAATCAATCCCTCTTCAATCTCAACACAAGAAGCTTGAACCAAGGTCTTCTTCTTGAATTTGGAGTTGAATGATGGATTGCAATTGAATTTGAGCTTGGAGTTTTAATTTCCAATTCCCTCCTCCATTTTTGATGAAGCCTGAAGACTTAGGCAAATAGAAATGAAGTTATGAAGAGAAGAGGTGAAGGTTGGGTCTAAAATAGGCTAAAAGCCCAAACCAAAGTCTCAAATGAAAAAGTAGTGAAATTCCACCAACTCCAAACATATCAAAGCTTATACTTAAAAAGTTATAAACGGCGTTTCGAACTCAATGGAAGTGGTCTCGAGTCCTAATTTGACCGTTTGCAAAAAGTAGCTTTTTGGACCAAAATTCGATTAACGATAAAATATTTAAATAAAATATTTAAATATAAAATCGATAAATATGCGGGTTGTTACATATATTGTTTTATTCATTTCTTCGGCTGTGTTATACTTAATATGTTATAAGCTCCGGCGAACCAGATTCGGCGTTTGGATCTCCGGCATTTGAATACGAGTGCCGTATTCGGTGCTGATTTTCGAAGGTCGAGTCAGGATTGTTTCATTTGGTATTAGAGCTGAAGGTTGAAGCTTTAGCTCAAGAGTATGACACATTAAGTAACTCATTTGAGATAGGGTGAAGTATACCCTAGAATGAGTATCCCTAAGACATCTGTTCGAATGCCTCAGTAAATTCTCTTACTGTCCACTGATAGTAAGTATGAGTGCGAGAAGAGGACGAGATAGGGGACAGGGGATTACCACTACAAATGGACAATACCTTGCAATAGTGGAAATAGCTTTCTCAATCAATCTCCTTTGATTCGATTCCAAATTCTTTCGATGGCTTCGTGACAGCTCTAGAAAGAAGCTTCGGTGTGATGTTTGTCCTACGAATCGTTGTAGAAAATCCTTACTTCGTATCTTCATCAGTTTCTTATCAGTTTTTCCATCTAAACTTTAATGAATTTGAAATTTGAAATTGAAAATTTTAAATAAATTGGAAATTTTAAATTGAGTTAAATTGGTTAACAAATATAGGGCTAAATTTCAATTGTATCAATAAAATGATATCGGTTAAAACCAAATTTGAAATTCTATTGTAATTTCTTGTGAAGACCGAAGTCCGAAGAGGGACAAGTTGGTATATACTTTGGGATATTTCGACTTGAATTTGGAATCCATATCTAGTGTTCGAGAATTATGGAAGACTAAATCCATTTATATATTGTTTGGGTCCGATATATTCTACGAACGATTAGTTATCCCATCGAACTAATCAATGCCCTTCCATATTTGTAAATCAGGTGACCCGAGTAACTTGTGAAATAATTGTATGAGTTTGTTCTCATATTGTTGATGTTCTGATTTGGTGAGCCAAATGCAAAATAGATAATCGTCTTGATTTATGAGTCGACTCTCTATCTTTGTGTATCTATCCATTCTTTGTTGTCTCCTTGGCAAATTTCGGGGACGAAATTTTCTTAAGGGGGGAATCTGTAACATTCCTGGATTTTAGCTAAGAATAATTTGATAATTAATTTGATCTTTGAAATTAAGCTTCGAAATAATTTATAATTAATATAAAATTTTAGATTTAATTGTGAAATTAATTGCGGATTAATATGAAAATTCCGGAATAAAGAAAGATATGTATTTTAAATAGAAATTTTGATTTGGGAATTTAATAATAAATATATTGAAAATAAAATTTGATTTAAAAATCTATGTTCTAAGAAAATATAGTATGATTAATTATTAATTATTTTCAATTCATTTTCTTTATAAATTGTATAAGTATGAGTAATTGAAGAAAAAAATGTATATATATATATATATAAGATCAAAACAAAAATTAATAAGAAGTTTTATCCTTTAGAAATTAATAAGAAAGCATATATCTGTAACGTTGGTTTGTAAATTTATAAAATAAGATTTTTAAAGTGTATAACCTTTAAACCCTAATAAGTATAATTGGAAAATATACGTATGTAAGTATAAAATTGTACAAGTGTATGTCTGAATATATATAAATGGACATAAGTGGTTATAATTCAAGTTGAATTGGAATTTGAATCTATATGTAAAATAAATGTTAAAAAAAAAATTGGCTTTTGAAATTATTAAGGTGTAATTTATATAACGTAAAATATTGGTTAAAACAATTCTTCTTTTAACATTGTATATATGTACATACAAATGAAAAAGGGGTGTGATTAATTATAAAGTGAATACGATATAAAAATTTATAAAAAAATCCTTTTGTCTTGTAAAATCACAAATGCTAAATATACATCGAAGAGATGGAGATTACCGATACTGGAGTTCCCTCTTGAAGATCATATTGGAGATATTGTTCCGCTACTAGTGTTATCTTTTCTTTCCGTTGCCATTGTCCAGTATCATATTTCTGTTGTATATTGATATCTATTGTATCATCTGTTGTATCATATTGTATCAGATATTGTATCAATGTTGTATATTTATTTATACATTTCTTCCGCTGTGTTGTACTTAATGTGTTATAAGCTCCGGCGAACCAGATTCGGCGTTTAGATCTGCGGCATTTGAATACGAGTGTCGTATTTGGTGCTGATTTTCGATGGTCGAGTCAGGATCATTTCATTTGGTATCAGAGCTGAAGGTTGAAACTTTAGCTCTGGAGTATGACACATTAAGTAACTCATTAGTGATAGGGTGAAGTATACCCTAGAATGAGTATCCCTAAGATATCCGTTTGAATGCCTCAGTAAATTCTCTTACTATCCACTAATAGTAAGTACGAGTGCGAGAAGAGGACGAGATAGGGGATAGGGGAGTACGACCATAAATGGTCAATACCTTGCAATAGTGGAAATAGCTTTCTCTATCAATCTCCTTTGATTCTGTTCCAAATTCTTTTGATGGCTTCGTGACAGCTCCAGAAAGAAGCTTCGGTGTGATGGTGACCCAATGAATCGTTGTGGAAAATCCTTACTTCTTATCTTCATCGGTTTCTTATCAGTTTTTCCATTTAAACTTTAATGAATTTGAAATTTGAAGTTGAAAATTTTAAATAAATTGGAAATTTTAAATTGTGTTAAATTGGTGTTCGGACGACGGAAATTCTATCCGTTTAGAAAACCGTCGAACGAATATAAATTAAAAATGACCGCAAGCGCACGGTGTACGAATGTAGCACGCGGCGAATACGGGTCGATCCACAGGGAAATGATGATTTTAAAATTCTATTCAATCAAATTATACCAAAGTCGAGAGAGTGATTAACTTAAAAAAATGTAGAAAAATGAGAAAAGAAAATAGATAAAAATATCAGAGTGTTAATACAATTTAGAGGCAATTTCCACTCTCTAGATCACATAAATCAACAAAATGAAGTTATGATCTCTCTTTTCTTGTCATTAGTGAATTAGTTGATGTGCTTATCATAAGTATGGTATATTTGTGCTATTAATTAGCTCAATATAAACCATCAAACTATAACACAACCACTAATACACTTTTAAATCTCATAAAATATGACAATAAAGTTGAAAGCAAAATTTATTTTAAGCATGGCCTATTAACCATTAATTAGAAATATAAGCCATCAAATTTCAATTTCAACAATCACTTCTTTGCCATAATCATATGTAGATGAAGAGGAAATTTTTGTTTTGTTTGTTTAAGCATAGCCTATTTGTTATAAACAACATAGACTATCAAATTCAAAGCTAAACAACATCATTAAACCACTTCATTCATTCTCATTAAGCATAAAAAGAGAGCATAAACATCAAATTAAGTTGAAGCTACATGATTAGAGAGCTTCTTTAACCCTAAATTGAAGGGGTTTAGCTTCTCATATTTGTTATTATATGAACAAATGAAGCTTGCAACATAAGAGAAAAAGAAAAGGAAAAGAGAGAAAAGTGAAATGGAAAACTATTCTAATTGCATAAAGGAAAATCTACACTACTTGCATAAAAAGGAAATGTACAAGAAAAGAAAATGAACATGTAATTAAAAGGAAACACTAAATAACATTGCATAAAAAAAAGAAAAATACATGAAGAAAAATGGCTAAGTAGCCATGAAAAGAGAAAGAGAGCTTTCTTTTATTTTCTCAACTAAAACTAACTAACTAAGAGAGAGATCTACATGAAACATAAGGGGTATATATACAAGTTTTAAAACCCTAATTCACTTTTTGGGGAATGCCCAAAATGCCCCTTAGGAATTGTGGAGGCCAAGTAATCATTAACATGTCTTAATCCCCTATTAAATGTACATGAAGCCATTAAGTCCAAAAGCAAGTGCATTAGCCTTTAATTTGTACATTAAGGTAGGTGGGTAGGTGGGGTCCTCCATGATCTTCACTTTGAATTATTTCCATCCTCGTTCTTTTATATCCATTTTGTGCATGCATGTTTCTTCATGAAACCACTCCTGTTTGAGACCATTTTCCTACAAAAATATATATAAATTTCCAATCAATTTTTCTCAAAGAAATATATGCACTTAAATGACCGTTTTGCCCCTATATGAAGATGAATATGTGAAAATTTGTAATTAATATGAATTTTGGTTAAAACAAGTTAAAATACCCAATATGATCATTTATTTAATTTAAATGGAATAAATATGGTGGTAAAAATATGCACATTTACATGCACATCAAATACCCCCACACTTATCTTTTTATTCGTCCTCGAATAAAGAAAAACTAAGATAAATCCGTTTTCGTAGGAAGCACGATTGCATTGAGCGTATGCAACAAGCCGTTAAACCTCTGGGTGTCCCCTGTAGGACGAGTGTTGTCTCGTGAGGGTTTTCAGCGGATACTACCCAAAAAATCCAAGTGCGAGATGAAAATATTTACAAAATGAAAGATTTATTTTTAAATTGACACGATTAAGTTAAATATAGGTTTTGGTTATTCTCTTGAAAATTTATGTCATTTACTAGTCAAAATTTCCAACAAAAATCAAGTTATCATAACAAATAGACAATAGTTTAACTTATTGTTTCGGTTGATAACAAAGTGTAATTATAAAATGGATCCTTAGTTGATTATCAAAGTTTATCAAAGTGGTATTTTCATTTCTTTTAAATAATAAATCAAATCAAATAAGTAAAAATAGTGCTAGGATTTCAATTGCTTGCTCTCTCATTATTTGCAAGAAAAATTACACACCTAGCTCAGGTAAACTGAGGCCAGATATACCACCCATGCACTGCCTTTCGGGCTTATGTGAGGGGAGTACAGAGCATGGCGAATGCACACACTTTCATGCATACACTATCGACCGTAGGTGGTTTTTATTAAGTCTTTTTTTTACATACATGTGTTCCATACATCATAACCGTGAGGACTTTTAAATGAGTATGAAAGCACATAATCAGAAATTCCAAGTAATCACCCCTGCATAACCGTGAGGACTTTTAAATGAGAGTGAATACTTGGATGTTATTATTTATTTATTTATTTATGTATTTTGAGAGGGAGTTTTGCAAAATTTTCTTAGCACCATTTAACTTAGAAGACAAAAAAAATGTTATATCCTTTACTTTAAATTCACCACTTTTAAAACAAAGATTTTCAATTAGGATGTATTTCATAATTAACACGTATGAACCTTCCTATATACCAGTTAAACCATTGTTATTTATAATCAAACTTCATTTTTATTTTTCTTAAGACGAATAAATTTTCAAAAATTTCAATTTAATAAACCAAAACCATATATTTATCCTATAGTGTTCCTTTAAAAATAAATCAAAAATGCTAAAAAAAAATTGTATTTTAAAATTTTGATATTTTTTGAGTTTTGGAAGAAAAAAGAAAAAATGAAAATTTAATCATGAAAAATCAAAAAGAAAATGAGTCTCCCCCCACCCTTGATTTTGACTGTGTCCCTACAGTCAACCCAAGTGGAAAGAGATAAATAAAATAAAAATCTAATATTTACATGAAAGATTATTATTTACAAGAGATGAGAAAGTATATAGTCAAAAAGTAAATGAAACGGTCTTCCAAAGACCAATTCATTTGTCTCGTCAAATGCGTGAGACACGGCTTAAGCACGAAAAACCAAATCGTAAAAGAATTTGAAGTTGATTGTCGATTTGGAAAAACGAATGTCATTTATTAAAAACTGTACGAGTTGTTTTATTTTCGATGATTTTCAGGGTCAACAAAACAATTGATTGAAGTTCAAGTTTATTTTCACCAATTTGAAATTCAAGCTTATCATTGAAAACATTTTCACAATTATTGATTTCAAAATCAAAATGGTGATTTTCATCTTCCCCTTCGGAATTTAACAACTCTTCATCCAAAAGTCCAAAAAATTCGTGTTCAATAAATTCGTCTTCCTTTGTTGGATTATCAACAATTTTATTACATAAATCAAGTTCAAAATTCAAAGTTGTTGTATTCAAATTTTCAGAAAAAGGAAGATCGAAATTTAAATCGAGTTTCGCACCCTCAAAAGAATTGAAATCCAACTCAATTACCGTATTTTCAACAACTTGATTAAGATCGTCATTATCAAATTCAAAAGTTGTTATTTGAAAATCGTCGATTTGGGTAAAAGATGGATTATCACTTGACTCGTCACACGTTGAGATTTGATTTTGTTGTTCACGTTGTTTCATATAAGTTTCAAACAACAAATCCGTATGATCATCGTAAATTTCATTCATTTGTTCAACAAAATCCAATTTATAGTTATTAAAATGAGAATTTTCGATTTGGATTTGTTGAGAACAAAAATTTTCACTCGTAACATGGTTAAGATTATTCCCATTGCCAAATTCGTTTGAAAAGTTGTTCCCATTTTCATGTTGAGTTTGGAATTCATTTTGGAGCTCAAAATTAAATTGGCATGGGTCATAATCGTAATCGTTTGAATTTTGAATTGAATTTAAATTTTGAAATCCTCGACTCGAGTTATTACACAAATCAGAATTACATAAATCATTTATTTCTTGATTTTGTCGTGTAGAAAGTTTGAGTAAAGATGAAATCATTTCAATGCTATTTTCAAGAGTCGAACGTTGGTCATCGTTTTGAAAATTTTGTTGTTCGAAATTTGAATTATTTACACAAAAGTTGTTAAAATATCCATACGAATTTGGAGTAAACTCATATGGATTATATTGATTTTCGCAGTTAAATTCAAGCGAGCAAGAAAAAGGAAACTCGGACATTTTCAAGATTTTTTTTTTTGGTTTTTTTATAAACAAAAATATTTACAAGTAGAATCTATTTTTCAGAATCGAAAATTGATTTTTGTTTTGTTTATGGATTTTAATTTTTTTTTTTTGAAAAGATTTTTTTGGATTTTTGATTTTAATTTTTTTTTGGATTTTTGGAATTTTGATTTGAAAATTTTCAAAAGAAAAGAAAAGAAAAAACTAAGCTAAGAAATATTAACAATTTTTTTTAGTTTTGGATTTTGAATTTTTTTTTTTTTTTTTAATATGCATGAACTAATGCAACTAAGTGAATGCAAGGGTTAATTACAAATGATTTATCCTAAGTTAACCCAAAATTGTATATTCACAAATTGCCTTAGATAAACAAGATAGTTCTCAGCCAGGTAACGGGCAGGATTTATCGGTGCACCACGAATCACCGTAGCTATGCAGCCGAGGGTTTAACTACCTTCAGAGGAACAACCACTATAATATTTACGAATCGCTGTAATATTTATAAATGGTTGTTACTCTGCCGTAGCCTAGACACCAAGAATTTAAATTGTTCAAAAAAGACAAATTGTCAATATACAATTAAGTGTTATCGATGTCTAACCGTTATTATTAATCAAAATCTAAGATGAAATGCAGAACAAAAACTAAACGTGTATTAAAACTACGAATGAATTTTTTTTATTTTTTTAAAACGCAAATGCAAGCAACCAACAATTCAATTCAAAAGAAACGAAAGCAGAATTTTTTAGCAAGCAGAGCAATTTATTTTGGCTAGCTAAGGAAGCAATTTTCAGCAAGCTATTCTTCCTTTATTTCCTGCTTTGGCAACCTGAAAATTAAAAACTAAGATATATACAATATATATATTTTTTTGGTTTTTTTTTTGAAAGGAAACTTAAAAGTAGGGTTTTACTTAAAAAAAAAATAATTGTTTTCGTTTTTTTTAAAGAATAAAACCAAAGCAAAACTAAAAAAATTAAAATAAATTGAAACTTCCCTTTTTATTGTAAACGAAAATGAGTGCTCAAAAAACTCTAAACAATTCAAAAATAAAGGATTCTTTTTTTTAGAGAATAAATTGGAAAACCAAAACTAGTGAACTAAAAAGAAAAACAAACCTTTTCCTTTTTTTTCGAATCAGATCAAGCATGCCCCAAATCAAATCATAACACTACTTAAAAAAAAACTTTTTACCTTGGAAACAACACAAACACACACCTTTAACCGACCCAAACCATTCAATATTACCCAGACGCAAATCAAACTCCAAAATCAAATTAAATTTCACCGAAATCAAAATGCCAAAAAGAATCCCCTAACCAAAATCTTGTTTCAAAGGTTGTTGCAGTGGAGGATCGGATGATTTGTGGTTTTTTGGGTGATGCTGTTCGAATTGTCGATTGGGTTTGAAGTATGTCGCAAGTGATTGGGGATGGTAGTTGAAAGCAGTTCGTTTGGATGAGGTGTTGGATGGTGTTCGAATTGATTGGTTCGTGGTTGAGGGGTCTGGTTCAGACAATGGTGATGCAGCGATCGCAATTGCGTTGCTCGATTTTGCTGAGTGGTTTTGGGTGTTCGCGAAAAATGTGCAGGTCAAGGGCAATGGAATAGTTTGCAAAAATTGATGGAGGAGAAGGGGATATGATGTGATATTGCAGAAGTGGTATTTGGAGATGATGAGTGTGGGATGAGTATGGTTGTTGGCGATGTTTGGACAGTGGTAAGGCAAGGCAGTAGAAGTTTAATGGTTGATGTCAATGTTGTGGTCAATGACTGTTGACCGAGGCACTACTGTTTTCTGGTAAGCACTATGATGTTTGCAGGCAATGGTGAGGTGATGGTAATCTGGAAGTTTGGGTGGTAAGGCTGAAATGAAAGTTGGGTTGCGGTGATGTAAATGTGTACTTGCACAATGGAAGAGGATGTAGAGGTGAAGCTTAGCGGAGATGACAGGAAGATTGTTGTGGTGGTGTTTCTGTGCAGAGGTTGGGTCTGGTTAATTTGACAGCAGATTTGTGTGGTGGTGAGGGAAGGAGTTGAAGTTTGTGAATTCAGAGTGAGCAGTGATGATATTGGGCAGTGGGATTGAATTGGGGACGAGGCGAGTTTGTTCGAGTTGCTGTTGGTTTATAGTGAAGTGTGGACAATGTTCGAATTGGCAGTTTGTTCGTCAGAGGAGAAGGGGATGTTTACGAGTTGTCTGGAGTTAGCTGATGTTAGTTTGTTCCGGCGACTGTGGCGAGATTGTCGGTTTTTGGATATAGGCAGTAAGTGATTGTTGCAGAGGTCAGAAGCTTGCAAGAGGTAGGCGACTGTTGTATGAAGTGAAGTTTGGGGTCAGTGAATGTGTTCGGTTAATTCAAGCTAACAGGAAGTAACGAAGTTGCTGGGCAATTGTGGTTGGCAGTGTTATGGTGAGATGGTGACGGTGTGCTGGAGGAGTTTTAATCGAAGAGGTTGCTGAATAGCTGGAGAAGGGGATGTTTCGGTGAAGTGGTGAAAATATGAGGGGGTGACTGTTAAGATGTGAATGTGTGGTTCGAGGAATTTTATGATGAGTAGCACTGGTGCTTTGTGGCGAGGAGTTTCTGCAGCTTGCAATGTTGTAGGCAGTTTGACTGGCAATGGGAATGTGGATGTTGTAGTTTTGGAGAAGGAAGGAGTGGGTGGTGATATGTTGTCTTGGTATAGCAGAGAAGTGAAATGGTTTGAGTTGAAGTGAGGAACAGAGGCTTGTATGAAGGTGTGCAGGGAAAAGAATGCACAGTGAACAGTTAATAGTGTGTATATTTTTTTCTTCAATGCAAATGTAAAAAGGAAAAGGAAATTGTAAAAAGAAAATGTAGATGCCAAATTGTAAAAGAAAATAAAATGTTTTTGTTTTGAAATTGTGAATGTTCTTTTTTTTTTAATAATAGAAGAGCAAATGAAAATGCAAAACAACAAGAGCACAAACAAATGCACACAAATACAAAACAAACACACACTAAAATCAAACACAAATAATTCGAAGAATAGAAATTAAAAATCAAAGCAACTCCCCAGCAACGGCGCCAAAAACTTGTTCGGACGACGGAAATTCTATCCGTTTAGAAAACTGTCGAACGAATATAAATTAAAAATAACCGCAAGCGCACGGTGTACGAATGTAGCACGCGGCGAATACGGGTCGATCCACAGGGAATTGATGATTTTAAAATTCTATTCAATCAAATTATACCAAAGTCGAGAGAGTGATTAACTAAAAAAAATGTAGAAAAATGAGAAAAGAAAATAGATAAAAATATGAGAGTATTAAGACAATTTAGAGGCAATTTCCACTCTCTAGATCACATAAATCAACAAAATGAAGTTATGATCTCTCTTTTCTTGTCATTAGTGAATTAGTTGATGTGCTTATCATAAGTATGGTATATTTGTGCTATTAATTAGCTCAATATAAACCATCAAACTATAACACAACCACTAATACACTTTTAAATCTCATAAAATATGACAATAAAGTTGAAAGCAAAATTTATTTTAAGCATGGCCTATTAACCATTAATTAGAAATATAAGCCATCAAATTTCAATTTCAACAATCACTTCTTTGCCATAATCATATGTAGATGAAGAGGAAATTTTTGTTTTGTTTGTTTAAGCATAGCCTATTTGTTATAAACAACATAGACTATCAAATTCAAAGCTAAACAACATCGTTAAAGCACTTCATTCATTCTCATTAAGCATAAAAAGAGAGCATAAACATCAAATTAAGTTGAAGCTACATGATTAGAGAGCTTCTTTAACCCTAAATTGAAGGGGTTTAGCTTCTCATATTTGTTATTATATGAACAAATGAAGCTTGCAACATAAGAGAAAAAGAAAAGGAAAAGAGAGAAAAGTGAAATGGAAAACTATTCTAATTGCATAAAGGAAAATCTACACTAGTTGCATAAAAGGAAATGAACAAGAAAAGAAAATGAACATGTAATTAAAAGGAAACACTAAATAACATTGCATAAAAAAAAGAAAAATACATGAAGAAAAATGGCTAAGTAGCCATGAAAAGAGAAAGAGAGCTTTCTTTTATTTTCTCAACTAAAACTAACTAACTAAGAGAGAGATCTACATGAAACATAAGGGGTATATATACAAGTTTTAAAACCCTAATTCACTTTTTGGGGAATGCCCAAAATGCCCCTTAGGAATTGTGGAGGCCAAGTAATCATTAACATGTCTTAATCCCCTATTAAATGTACATGAAGCCATTAAGTCCAAAAGCAAGTGCATTAGCCTTTAATTTGTACATTAAGGTAGGTGGGTAGGTGGGGTCCTCCATGATCTTCACTTTGAATTATTTCCATCCTCGTTCTTTTATATCCATTTTGTGCATGCATGTTTCTTCATGAAACCACTCCTGTTTGAGACCATTTTCCTACAAAAATATATATAAATTTCCAATCAATTTTTCTCAAAGAAATATATGCACTTAAATGACCGTTTTGCCCCTATATGAAGATGAATATGTGAAAATTTGTAATTAATATGAATTTTGGTTAAAACAAGTTAAAATACCCAATATGATCATTTATTTAATTTAAATGGAATAAATACGGTGGTAAAAATATGCACATTTACGTGCACATCAATTGGTTAACAAATATAGGGCTAAATTTGAATTGTAGCAATAAAACGATTTCAGTTAAAACCAAATTTGAAATTCTATTGTAATTTCTTGTGAAGACTGAAGTCCGAAGAGGGACAAGTTGGTATATACTTTGGGATATTTCGACTTGAATTAGGAATCCATATCTAGTGTTTGAGAATTATGGAAGACTAAATCCATTTATATATTGTTTGGGTCCGATATATTCTACGAACGATTAGTTATCCCTTCGAACTAATAAATGTCCTTCCATATTCGTAAATCAGGTGACCCGAGTATCTTGTGAAATAATTGTATGAGTTTGTTCTCATATTGTTGATATTCTGATTTGGTGAGCCAAATGCAGAATATATAATCGGCTTGATTTATGAGTCGACTCTCTATCTTTGTGTATCTATCCATTCTTTGTTGTCTCCTTGGCAAATTTTGGGGACGAAATTTTCTTAAGGGGGGAATCTGTAACATTCCTGTATTTTAGCTAAGAATAATTTGATAATTAATTTAATCTTTGGAATTAAACTTTGAAATAATTGATAATTAATATAAGATTTTAGATTTAATTGTGAAATTAATTATTGATTAATATGAAAATTCCAGAATAAAGAAAGATATGTATTTTAAATAGAAATTTTGATTTGGGAATTTTAATAATAAATATATTGAAAACAAAATTTGATTCAAAAATTCTATGTTCTAATAAAATATATGAATGACTATTTATTAATTATTTTCAATTCATTTTCTTTATAAATTGTATAAGTGTGAGTAATTGAAGAAAAAATGTATATATATGAGATCAAAACAAGAAATAATAAGAAGTTTTATCTTTTAGAAATTAATAAGAAAGCACGTATATGTAACATTGGTTTGTAAATTTATAAAATATAATTTTTAAAGTGTATAACCTTTAAACCCTAATAAGTATAATTGGAAAATATACATATGTAAGTATAAAATTGTACAAGTGTGTGTATGAATATATATAAATAGACATAAGTGGTTATAAATCAAGTTGAATTGGAATTTGAATCTAAATTTAAAATAAATGTTTAAAAAATAATAATAAATGGCTTTTGAAATTATTAAGGTGTAATTTATATAATGTAAAATATTGGTTAAAACAATTCTTCTGTTAACATTGTATATCTGTATATACAAATGAATAAGGGGCATGATTAATTATAAAGTGAATATGATATAAAAATTTATATAAAAAAATCCTTTTGTCTTGTAAAATCACAAATGCTAAATATACATCAAAGATATGGATTACCGATACTGGCGTTCTCTCTTGAAGACCATATTGGAGATATTGTTCCGCTGCTGGTGTTATCTTTTCTTTCCGTTGCCATTGTCTTGTATCTTATCTCTGATGTATATTGATGTCTATTGTATCATCTGTTATGTCATATTGTATCAGATATTGTATCAATGTTTTATATTGATTTATTCATTTCTTCCGCTGTGTTGTACTTAATGTGTTATAAGTTCCAACGAACCTGATTAGTCGTTTGGATCTGCGGCATTTGAATACGAGTGTCGTATTCGGTGCCGATTTTCGAAGGTCGAGTCAGGATCGTTTAAGTAGCCCCCATCATTATTTTATTTTTCGTATTTTTACCCATTTTCACTTCGTAACAAAACCATAATGCACGTAATCATCCTTCAAAGAATTTATTTCTCAAAAATTGAAACGTTTTATATAAAAAATTAATTACCTCTTGCAATTGCTTTAACATTTCATTTTCCTCATCAATATCATTAAAATTGAACAAAATATTTCAAATTTAGCTTGGATATTTTAAATTTTAGGGTTAGTGGAAGGAGTTGATTGGAGCTGATTAAAAGTAATATAATTAAATGCTACTTTGAACAGAAAGACAGAAAGAGTGATTTTGTCTTTAAAATTTAATTATTTTGAGGAGGGGCTACTAAGAAAATTTATGTGTTTGAACAGAATTTGCCTTTTTAATGTGAGTAAGCTTTGAATGAACTCTGTTTAGGATTCTTTGAATTCATGTAATTTCTTACTCATGATTTGGATCTATTTGATCTATATATCAAGGATTTTCTGGTAATGCGTTTTGAGAGGTAGAGTGAAAGATTCGCCAGGTGTGAAATCCTATTGTATTCAGTTTTTAGATATTGCAAATTTAGAGACTGATTTGTGAAACTACTATATAAAGATAGATCTAAATGATCAGTATGTTATTTATGAAGTAAATAAGGATTTTGGAATCATTAAATATTTGGAAAATAATCTAAATTCCTCTAAATTTCAGAAATAATTTGTGTTGGTTGAAGAATCCACATGTTTATTATTGCATTAGGTTGTACATAATTTATGTATTTTAATATGTGAAATACTTTAGATTTCTTATGTATTGTTATCTTCTTTTACTGTTTCTGATGAGATTTATATTAATTTAGATAATTTAGAACCATTTATGCAAGAAATATAAATCCGGTTATATAATTATTTTACCTTACTTAACTTTTGATTAAGTAATTTAGATACATGTAAGGATTAGGATTATTTAAGAAATTTTGATTAATAAATAATAAAGTATACTCCTTTAAGATGTTTATGTTAGTTTTATTATTTAAATAAATTTAAATATGAACTAATATACATTTTAAACCTCATATCAGTAAATTTTTAGCATAAATGCATTAAATATGGTTGTTATGGAAATAAATTAATTAACTGATTCTCATAAATTCACTAAATGTTTCAATCTAAACAAACCTAATAATGCATGTTTTTATTTAGAATAAGAAAAGACATATAGTTTGTAGTATTTAGGTTTGATGACCACAGGTAGTTTATATGTATAACCCATGCTAATTGAAAATAAGGTTCACTTTCATACATTTTGTAACAACCCGTAGTTTTCAATGTTTTAAATTTGTTAATTTGTGGAAGTTTTGATAATCTAATATTGAAGGAATGAAAAAAAATTGTTAATTAATAAGGAGATAATAACTTAAATGAAAAGTAACAAGGTAAACAAAAGTTAAGTATTAACTATTTGAATGAAATTACAATTTATGGGATTAGTGTAATGGGTTAAAACTAATGTAATTAGGTATGAATGTAAGTGTTGTATAAATAAAAGAAATTTGTAATTTGTTAATGAATTTATAGCGGGAATGAAATGTAAGAATGTTGATGTAAGCTAATAAATAATTAATTCAACGCAATCCCAATTAATTGAAACAATTGCAGGGTTATAATTGATTGTAAATAGTAATATTGGGTAATAAATTTAATACAAGAAAAACAAAGGTAAATATTGAATTAAACAGTGAATTAATAATAATAAATAGTAATTGAATAAAATCAATGTTCTGTAGTAATTGTTTGGAAATGATAACTTATATAAGTGTGATTAAGAGTTAGTGGCCACAATTATTATAAAGTAATCATTTATTTAGTCCATTAAATCAAAATTTGTCATCAATTGCAATGAATCTTAATTTAATGTTATATTAGTATAAATTAAGGAAATAATTGGAAATAATATAATCTCATTTATAATATGACAATTGGTTGATTTTAAGAATGGAAATAGAGATTTATTAACTTATTGAAATTTAAATTATAATAATTGGATTAATTGCAATAAAATAAAAGTAAACACTATATTTGGTAAATTGATTTACTTTGAAATTTACATCTAAACTTGTTTAAATTTTGTAATTGTCTAAGAAGTCAAATGATAAGATTTGTTAATTTGGAATTGGAATTTGAAAAAGTGATTTAATTAATTAATTTTTAATTTATTTAATTAACTGTAAAAAATAGCCATTTTGGCCACTGACTCGGATTTCGACGAAACCAGTTTCATCAGATCCGTAAAGTTGAATTATTGTAGGATTTCAAGTTCCGTAGCGGTCGGACTTGTCGTTTGATCGTACGGACTTGAAATGCCTCAAAATCAATAAAATTGAAATCAATTTGAAATAACTTGATTTTTGCATAACTTCTTCATACGATGGAATTGGGACTTGAAATCTATTCCATTGCATTTAATATATTTTAAAACATCTATTTTGATATATGGGTTGACCCAATTTCGTTCCGGAGTCGAAACGTGCTTTTCGGGCCATTTATCGTTCAACGCATTTATCAATCTTATCAGTCCATTCTAGTTTCAGCTTGCCTATTTATACCCTGCTATAAACCCTAGCCCACGTCTTATCCCTCATCCCTATACGTTCAATTCTATTAGCTTCTCTTCTTTCCAATGGCTGCAAACCCTAAATCCCAAAATGCAATTTCAAATAAAATTCAAAGCAAAAAAATTCAAACTCCAAAAACTATGTCGAATTATATATGGATTTGAAGCTCTCGACGAGTGCAGGTCAAATCCGTGAATTGTTTTTCAATCAGATTCATCGTTTGGCCAGAAAACTGAAGTCTATTCTTGGTCGTTCATCACGGTTTGATGAACTTCGATAGATCGACAAATCAACTATATCGTTGTGAAGATAGCCTAGTGCGTTGCTCATAGGTAGTGTTTGTTCATCAAATCGATGGTAAGATCAACTGGAATTTTACGATTAGGGTTCCAAAACCTTGGCGGCGGCGGCAAACTGGAGGCGACGACCTCGTAGAGGAGGGTGCGGCCAAGCATGACGAAGGTGATGGAGGTGGCGGCCTAGGCTAGCGTGGCCGAAGGCGCGTTGAAACGATGGTCAACGGCAGGTCAATGGTAGGCTTCATGATAATCGTACATGCGAGTTCTGTTTCGAAGACCTGGATTGCGAACGTAGAAGATTGGGAAGTGTCCTCTGAGTAGGTTTTGTTTTATTTTTATTTATTTTATTTTAATTTCTATTTCATTCGTTCTAATAATCATAACTTGTACATACGAGGTCGAAATTACACGCGGTTTTCTCCGCTAGGTTCATATTAGAATTCCTTACATTTTGGCACTGGTTTGGACGAATTCTGTGACTGTTCGAATTTTGGGTTTAAATTGGATTTAAACTCAAGTAAATTCAAAAGGTGAGTGTTTTAACCCACTCACAACTTCTAAAGTTTCGTATGTTTGTTAAGTCGATTTATGATGTAATTAGAAATTTATTTATGATTGTTTGGCATATTTTAATCATCATTTCAGTTAAAATTGAATTTATTGAATTAAATTGTTATTTAACTTATTATTGCACATAAACTGCCAGTTAAATAGTTATTTAATTTATTACTGAACATAAACAGCCAGTTCAATAGTTATTTATTTTATTACTGAATTTAAACTGCCAGTAAATTCCTGTTATTTATTATCTGTTCTATATTGATGTTATTGTTGAATTGCATGATGATTGTGGTAAATGGTTGATGGTTGATATTGGATGAATGGATGTTGTATTTTATATTGTTATAAACTGCAAGTTGTTATGCATTCTATTTCATTCGGGATTGCGATTTGAAATGATATATAACCGTATTTTATTTTAAATTACAGATTGAAATGATAAATAACCGTATCACTTGACCATAGGGTAGAAAATTATATACAGACACTGTAGTCTATATATAAAAATATTTGAAATGATTTTCTATGGTTTTGTAAAGAAATATATGGTTTTATGAGATATTGATTTAGGTGATTTACAATGGTTATTTATATTAGTTAAATTCTTGGTTTTAAGCTATGTATAAAATTGGTTTAAAGTATAAAAGAAGTTTAATAATAAAGTTGATTTTATTTAGACATAATATGGTTAAGTATTTATTTAAAATTTATTTCTGGAGTTTATAATAACTAAAATGAGAATAAGGTGGGAAGATAATATGAAATTGATTTGAATTAAATTTTTTAAGAATTATACTCGAATAAATTTGATTTGAAATTTAAATAAAATCATGATTTTAAAGAGTATGATTTTTATATCTTGATTCTAGTTTAGAGTGATTTAAATGAATATCAAGTTGATTTAAATGAAATATCAAGTTAAATAAATTGAAAGAATATCCAGTTGTTTGAAGTTAAAAGTTTTACTTAAATGATATTGGATTTATTAAGTAAACATTTCAAATCTAAATAATAGTAATTGAATTTGATATATATATGTATATATATATATAGAATTATCAAAAAAATTAGTTTTGAAATGGTGGAATATTTAAAGCTTTGAAACATATGGAAATTGAAATGGTTTATTTGGAGGTTCAAATCGGTATTTGGAATTTATTTGTGAAATTGAAGAAGCTATTTTATTATATAAAGTAATTTAATATTTAAACCATTTAAGTATTATAAGTTATGTTTCAAAGTTATGGTTTTCAAGGTAGTATGATTTGAAAGTGCTATGATTTAGGGAAAAAGGATATATTTGAAATAAAAATGGTATCTACTGTTTTGGGTTTTAAAATGGAAATGATATCGTATTTATATGGTTTTGAGATGGATATTATATTCTGGTTTTAAAGTATAAACTATTTTGAAAAGACCGCTGTGTTATAATAATGTTTGGTTGTTAAAGAGACCGGGATCGAAAGTTGTCATACACTTTGCCAACTCCGAAAACCACTTTAACAACCGTGTACGTAATGGAGATTCCAGAGTAAAGTTGGATGGCGACAGCGTT
The DNA here is from genome assembly GCA_030765085.1 of Allium cepa. Lineage (NCBI taxonomy): Eukaryota > Viridiplantae > Streptophyta > Magnoliopsida > Asparagales > Amaryllidaceae > Allium > Allium cepa. Next base: position 75,216,961 of record CM060945.1, read on the forward strand.
TCCTTCGAGGTAAATACGCAGACCCGACTCCAGTGAGTTGGCATAAGGTGGCTAAAACAGGAGCGATTCGCGGGCCAATGAGGTCATTCCTCTGATCGGACACACTCCTTCGATATTATACTTTGACTTTTGGATTGATTCGGTAGCCACTTTCGATTTTTGATTTTGGGGGTGTGGCTCAAGGTGGGCGGTAGTAGCTGCTACGCCTTTCAACCAGCCCAGATGCGTAATTGGTATATCTACCCTGGCATTGCCTTGTTGTGTAGTGTCACCTACCCTAACGTGCCTTATACAAGTTTGGTTTTCTCCCGTTGCCCGTGTGGTATCCTCTGGTGGCTTCCCGATCAGGAGGGACTATGATACTAGATGGACTACTGGGACTATTACGTGTTATGTGGAATATTGGATCACTCCTTAACACTATTTAAAAGTAAGTTTATTTTACTATAGACATTATTATAATAGCGAAATATTACTATATAGTAAATAGTTTAACGGATCCTTAGGAGATGTGAATCTCGAGCATCTCTTATGTTACTGCATACACGTTAGACACTGGATAGGAGATGTCAAAACCCGTAAACATCACTAACGCTGTTCCACTCTTATTTATTCCGTTGATTTAACTTACATAAGATGTTTTAGTTCTGACTCGGGTGTTTTGTCTTTTCAATTCGCTCGGGTCAGCCTGAGCATTTCAGGATTTGAAGACTTTGCTTATAGAGGACGAAGACAGAGATTGTATTTGTAACAACCCGCATATTTGACGATTTTATATTTAAATGTTTTATTTAAATATAGCGTCGTTAGTCGGATTTTTAGGTCCGAAAAGTTACGTTTTGCAAACGGCCGAATTAGAGCTCGAAACCACTTCCATTGAGTTCAAAATGGCGTTTGCGATCTTTTTGAGTATAAACTTTAAAATGTTTGGAGTAAGTTGAATTTTGCTACTTCTTCTAGTTGGATTTTGGGTTTGGGTTCAGCCCACAAGCTAACTAAACACCCTAACTCATCCCTCCCCTCTCCATTCTCTCATTTCCACTCCTCAAACTCAAGCTAAAACTGACAATGGGGGAAAGGAAGAGGAATTAGAAATTGCAAGCCCTAGTTCTTCTTGCAAACTTGAATTCTTACTCCAAAATCAAAGAGAAGCTATTGGTAAGCCTCCTCTTCATCTTCTCCAACTCTTTTCCTCTTCAATTTCAGAAAGTTTCCTAAACCTAGCTTAGGAAAAATTGGTTTTTATCTTAGATTGAAGCTTGTTGGGTTAAAGTAGAGATTGGTTGGTCTTCTCCTTGTAATTGAGCTCCTTCTTTTTTATTTTTGGTAAAAGGTGAGATTTTTTTATCTCACATCTATGACTATAATTATCCTTGGTTGTTGGGAATGAATTCCTAACACTTATTCATGTGCATTTGCTCTTGATTTGTATTGGTTTTGCGAATATTCCAATTTTTAGGTTTTTAAGTCAAATTTATGTGAAAATCCTTTTATGGATGTTTGATCATGCTTTTGGTGATGCATCGAGGAGCATATAGGGCCGGGTTGCCAATTGGCATAAACCCTTAGAGCCAATGTTCGTCCAGATGAATTTTGGAAGAGTTTGCTCTTCATTTGTATAGGCTGAAAAACAGCCCAGGCATGATTCAGTCGACTGAAACCTCCGTTCAGTCGACTGAATCTGGAACCCGAAAGTATCCAGGTATGATTCAGTCGACTGAATTCTCTGTTCAGTCGACCGAACCTGGAAACAGAAAGTTTCCACGCATGATTCAGTCGACTGAATTCTCTATTCAGTCGACTGAACCTGGAGACAGAATGTTTCCAGGCATAATTCAGTGAACTGAAATCTCTGTTCAGTCAACTGAATTTTCTGTTTCAGCCCACTTTTCCTTTTGGGATTGGTTTTCCAAATTTTATCGATTGGTGTTGGTTCTAAGTAGTTGTTATTGTATCTTTGGCTTTGATGACTTATTTTTGACTTCATTCACGGGTTTTTATAAATTATCTTTTAAATTGTATTAAAAGCTCGCTTCTCCAAATTATAAATTCTATTTAAAATACACACACACATCTTTGCACTACGAGCGAAGTGGGAGGAGAATTAAATGATTAGATAAAACGCGTGCAATGAACACGTGCGTTCATCTTTTCAGTTAATTCCCAATCTATTCGTTTGAACGTTTTGTCCTTTGGGTCTGGTTTACCGATGAGATGAGGTAAACTTTGTACTGCTTTGAGTGTGAAATTGACTGACGGATAGTAAACCGTTTAGTGCGAATGAGTTGTTATGGGACTCACGTTAACACTTTTCGGATTCCTTTTCGAGAGATGTGACACATTCTGCCAGTTAGCGGTGTCCAGTACTGGGCCTACGGACCTTCACCACTACGGTTTGTTGCCTTCGGGGCTTATTGCCTTCGGTGTATGTTGCCTTCGGGTATGTTGCCTTCGGGTTTGCACCTTCGGGTTTGTGCCTTCAGGTTTGTTACCCTATAGTATCGCCTTCGGTGTTGGTCTTTTTGAGCCGCACAAGTGATATTTGGGTTTGGAGCCTTCGGGCTTATGGATCCTTGTTTATACAGTACTGAGCTCGAGCAAATCTTTTCTTTCCTTGATATGTATATTCCCTAGGAATCGCCCTTCGGTGTTGGTCTTTTTGAGCCGCATGATATATAGCGGTTACCTTGCGAAACTTGTGTTACCTTCATCGGTATTTGTTATTTTCTATTTTGGCTTGATTTGGGATATTCATATCCTTTGTTTATTTGAGATGCCGATGATATGAGGCTTGTTTTGTTATGTTCATCTTTTGTTAGATGATTGTTTTATCTCCCTTAGAGATATTTGTTATGCTTTGTAACCATACAGGTTTATTGCTGTTCAGTTTATCTAAATGATTTGTTTAGCTAGACTGACCCGTGTATTTGTACTCGGGTCAGACCGAGATGTTTCAGGTTAGGTGCTTTTGGACTTAGCCTATTTTGCTTCTGCATGGACTAATCCACTAGCTTCTTTTCGTCATAGCTTTTTGTGTAGTCCTATTTTGTTGTAACTCTGATATGTACACATCTGGAATCGTTTGTATATTGTGGTTTGCTATACCACTTGACATGTATTATTTTGTATACTCTGTTATGTATCAGTATATGTGTATATGACGATCTTCTGTTCTGTGATGTATATTGCATTGAGTTGTTATATTCTATTCTGATAGATCCTCAAGCCACCTATGGTTTTGTTTTAAGTATTCATTGGATATGTCGATTTGCTATGTAAGGCAATTTTCGATGTATCCAATAGATAGTTAAAGCAAGGCTATCGATGGTCGCTCCTATCCATCATTATTCGTCGTATTAGCAAACAGTATTATCTAATAATACTCTTTGCTAATGTGGGTATAGAGGTGGGGAGTCACATCTAAGTATCAGAGTTGCGTTCAGAAAAAATATGATAAACACAGAATAGAAGCACATATTACGATACATCAAAGTGTAATAAGTGATACATATCTTTGAATCATCGTGCCTCTATTCCTTCTACCACTAAAGGTTAGATAGAATTTGGAAATACGTCCAGGAATGCATCTTGTTCCGTAGTATTCCACATTTGAATTAATGATATCTACCTTGTGAATAATCCTGTTCTTATCTTAACTTTCAGCGTATTGCTGGAAGAGGCAGGGGACGACGTTCGGATGTTGGGCAATCCAGTGGCTCACATCCGGATAGCGTTTATATGTCTGCTGATCAGTTTTTGGAGTTGTTTAGGAGCACTCAGCCTCCAGTTCCTACTCGAGTATCTCCACCTCGCAAATCTGCCTTTGCACGTCAGTGCAGTGATTTTTGCTCATCTTGGAGGAAAGCCGTTTAAGGGCTCCAGGTCTGTTCTTAAAGTCCAAGCTTGGTTTCGCACGTGCGAGCGTATCTTCTCTCGCATGGATCTTTCTGACCATGATAGAGTTCTTGTAACTTCTAGCTTATTACAAGAGCATGCCCTTGATTGGTATGAGCTTCTTATAGCCGAAATTGATGAGTCTACTCTTTCTTGGACTCAGTTTCGGGAGCGATTCGAACAAGTTCGTTCCTGAATCTGAAAAAGTTTTATTGACCCATCGCTTCGTTAAGTTGAAGCATGGGAAGTCTTCTGTTTCTGAATATGTCGCATCATTCAAGGTTTTATCTAAATATGGTCTTGAATTCATTAGCACTTCTTATAAGAAGAATTTGAAGTTTGTTTTTGGTCTTAAGAAATATCTTAAGAAGTTTTTATTGCTCCAGCTTAAGCTTTCTTTTGAAGAATTGGTTGGTTCGGCACTTCATATCGAAGCCATCGAGAAGGAGTGTGATAGTGGTGAGGATGTTGAAGTTTCCAAGAACCCCAACAAGAAGTAGCTTCCATTTCAAAAATCTAAGTCTTTTCCTTCTAAGAAGAAGAAGACTGGTGGTGCTAATTCTCAGTCTCAGCCTGCTGAAACACCTTCCTTTCGGAAGTTTTTCAATTGTGGTTCTCCGGATCATATTCTTCGAGCTTGTCCTAAGCCTCTCTTCTGCCGCTATTGCCAGAAGGATGGTCATCAGGTTTCCACCTGCCATACTATTCCTAGTGGTGCTAAATCAGGCAAGCTTAATGCTGCCAAGACTTCTGAAGGTCCTTCTCAGCCCAAAGGTATATCTCCATCTGTTTTGGAAGGTTCTATTTTATTTCATGACCATAGTATACAAATTTTTTTCGATAGGGTGCTTCGCGTTCTTTCGTATCGAAGAAGCTCATCGATGATTTATCTTTGGATGTTTCTTGTATGATTACTTTTTTAAGGATTGCGAATCCAATTGGGGGATCCGCGACTCTTAGCATTCTTTGTGATGATGTTGAGATTGTTTTATGTGGTTTTTCTTTCCGTGCAAATCCGAACGTTATTCCTTGTCTGGGATTTGATATGATTTTGGGTATGGACTGGCTAGTGAGATATGATGCCAGGATTATTTGTTCGGAGAGAATTATATATCTTCGACATTCAGATTCACCTACCCAGCTTTGTTCTTCGGGATGTGGATGATTCCGAAATGACTTTATATTCTCTTGACTCGCGGGATGATGATAATATATCTCGTATTCCTATTGCTTGTGACTTTTCTGATGTTTTTGAGCCTGTTTTGGGTTTGCCACCCAAGCGGGCAATTGAGTTCCGCATTGATCCCATTCCAGGCGCGCAGCCAGTTAGTCGTCCGCCCACGAGGATGTCGACAAAGGAAAATGAGGAACTCAAGAAGCAGCTTTTAGAGCTTGAGTCCAAGCAGTTGATTCAATCTAGTTTTTCTCCATGGGGATCCGCGGTCGTCTTCCTGAAGAAGTCCGATGGAACTCTTAGGCTTTGCATTGATTATCGCAAGCTTAACGAGTTAATCGTAAAGAACAGGTATCCATTGCCTAGGATCGATGATATGTTCCATCTTTTGAGTGGTGCTAAGGTCTTTTCTCAGCTCGACCTTGCCACGGGTTTTCATCAATTACGAGTCGCGGAGGATAGCATACCTCTTACAGCTTTCCGCACTCGATATGGTTCTTTTGAGTGGCTCGTTATGCCGTTTGGTTTGACAAACGCGCCTGCTTTCTTTGTTGATCTAATGAATCGGGTATTCCGAGAATATCTCGATAAATTCGTCCTTGTGTTCATTGATGATATCCTTATTTATTCTAAGTCTGAAGCCGAGCATGCTAATCACATGAGAATTGTCGTGAGTACTCTCTGTTGCCATCAGCTTAGAGCCATATTCTCCAAGTGCCATTTTTGGGGGAATAAGGTCAAGTTCTTAGGCCATGTTGTATCTTCCGACAGCATTTCAGTCGATCCCTCAAAGATCGAAGCCATTCAAAATTGGAAGAGGCCCGAGAATGTGCATGAGCTTCGTAGTTTCCTTCGATTGGCGGGTTATTACCGTCGGTTCATTAAGGATTTTTCCCGTGTTGTGCTTCCTCTCACCAGCCTTACTCGGAAAGGCATTTGTTATATTTTGTCCGACGAGTGTGAATCTTCCTTTCTGAGATTAAAGGAACTTCTCACTAATGCTCCGATTCTTGTAGTTCCCGAAGGGAATCATGATCTTGTAGTCTACACCGATGCTTGTGGTAGTGGTCTCGGTGCTGTTCTTATGCAGAAGGATCGGGTAGTTGCTTATGCTTCTAGGCAACTGCGTCCGAATGATGTTCGCTATGCCACTCATGATCTTGAGCTAGCCGCCATTATCTTCGCCTTGAAGATTTGGCGACACTATTTATTAGGCGAGCGCTTCATTCTCTATACCGATCATAAATCCTTGAAGTATTTGTTCACTCAAAAGGAACTCAATATAAGACAACAACGCTGGCTCGAGTTTCTTGCTTCCTATGACTTTGATATCCAGTATACCCCTGGTAAGGGTAATCGTGTTGCTGATGCGCTTGGTCGCAAACATTCGGCTGTTGTTTCTATGATGCTTTTCGAATGGGTTGTTCTTGAGACTCTTTCTTTTTGTGAAATTCATGATCGTGGTCCATCTTCTGATTCTCCTATTCTATTATTTAGTTTGGGAGCTTGACCCATTTTATTTGATCGTATTGCCGATGATCAGTGGAGCGATCCCGAGTTGCTGCATCTTATTCAGCTTTGTGAGTCTGAATCTCGTGATGAGGCGTTGCGGGATTTCGACATTGATTCTCATGGGTGTCTTCGCAAAAAGAACCGTCTTTTTGTTCCTTTTGATTTTGCGCTTAGGCATGACATTCTTGATGATTGTCACCATTCTAAGTATATTATTCATCCCGGTAGTAGTAAGATGTATGCCGATATGCGTCGCCTTTATTATTGGGACGGCAGGAAGCGCGATGTAGCAAGTTATGTGAGTAATTGCATAACTTGTCAGCGTATTAAGGCCGAACATCAGCGTCCTTCTGGTCTTCTTCAGCCTCTAGAGATTCCATTGTGGAAATGGGATCAGATTTCTATGGATTTCATTGACGGCCTACCTCGTTCGAGATCGGGCCATTCTAGCAATTGAGTTATTGTTGATCGCCTGACCAAGTCTGCTCATTTGGTCCCCATTAAGTCTAATGGGACTGCTTCGCATTTGGCTAAGTTATATGTCAAGGAAATCGTGAGACTTCACGGTGTTCCTAGTTCTATTGTGAGTGACCGTGATCCTTTATTCACGAGTCATTTTTGGCAGAGTCTTCAACAAGCTTTGGGAACAAAGCTTAATTTTAGCATATCTTATCATCCGCAGTCTGACGGGCAGACTGAACGGGTGAATCGTATCTTGGAAGATCTTCTTCGTATGTGTATTCTTGATTTCGATGGTAGTTGGGAGGATCACCTACCTCTTGTAGAGTTCTCCTACAACAATATTTTTCAGTCTAGTATCGGTATGGCACCTTTCGAGGCCTTGTACGGAAGGCCATGTCGATCACCTTCTTGTTGGTTGGAATATGGAGAGAAGCTTGTTCTTGGCCCATTTTGTTCGTGATTCTTCCGAGAAGATTGATCTTATCCGGTTGAGAATGAAAGAGGCACAGAGTCGCCAGAAATCCTACGCGGACAACCGTAGGAAGCCTCTCGAGTTCTCGATTGGTGATCTTATTTTTATTCGTGTTTCTCCTTTGAAAGGGGTGATGCGCTTCAGTGCGACTTGGAAATTGGCTCCTCGTTATATAGGACCATTTTCTATTACTGAACGTATTGGCCTTGTTGCTTATAGAGTTTCACTTCCTGCTCATTTATCTGGCATTCATGACGTGTTTCACGTCTCGCAACTTTGGAAGTGTCTTTGGAAGTCGGATTCTGTTATTACTTCTCCTGATTTACAAGAGCTTGAGGTCTCATCGGACTTATCTATTGTACAACAGCCTATTCGTGTACTTGACACGGAGGTGCGACACCTTCGAAACAAGGACGTGTCGCTCGTTAAAGTTCAATGGTCCGCTAATCCCAATGACTGTACTTGGGAAACCAGAGAGTTTATTGAGGGATCTTATCCGGGTTTTCTATCCTTGCTTAGAAACGGTGAGAATATCTTTTCATCGCAAGCTTATTCCTTTTCTTTTTGGATGTTGTTTGTATGTAGTTGTTACAAATATCGTCTCTAGGAATTGCGTGGACGCAATTTGGTAAGGACGGGAGATCCGTAACAACCCGCATATTTGACGATTTTATATTTAAATGTTTTATTTAAATATAGCGTCGTTAGTCGGATTTTTAGGTCTGATAAGTCACTTTTTTCAAACGGTCGAATTGGAGCTCGAAACCACTTCCATTGAGTTCAAAATGGCGTTTGTGATCTTTTTGATTATAAACTTTGATATGTTTGGAGTAAGTTGAATTTTGCTAGTTTTTCTAGTTGGGTTTTGGGTATGGGTTCAACCCACAAGCTAACTAAACACCCTAACTCATCCCTCCCCTCTCCATTCTCTCATTTCCACTCCTCAAACTCAAGCTAAAACTGAAAATGGGGGAAAGGAAGAGGAATTAGAAATTGCAAGCCCTAGTTCTTCTTGCAAAACTTGAATTCTTACTCCAAAATCAAAGAGAAGCTATTGGTAAGCCTCCTCTTCATCTTCTCCAACTCTTTTCTTCTTCAATTTCAGAAAGTTTCCTAAACCTAACTTAGGAAATATTGGTTTTGATCTTAGATTGAAGCTTGTTGGGTTGAAGTAGAGATTGGTTGGTCTTCTCCTTGTAATTGAGCTCCTTCTTCTTTGTTTTTGCGTAAAATGTGAGATTTTTTATCTCACATCTATGACTATAATTATCCTTGGTTGTTGGGAATGAATTCCTAACACTTCTTCATGTGCATTTGCTCTTGATTTGTATTGGTTTTGCGAATATTCCAATTTTTGGATTTTTAAGTCAAATTTGTGTGTAAATCCTTTTATGGACGTTTGATCATGCTTTTGGTGATGCATCGAGGAGCATATAGGGTCGGGTTGCCGATGGGCATAAACCCTTAGAGCCAATGTTCGTCCGGTTGCATTTTGGAAGAGTTTGCTCTTCATTTTTATAGGCTGAAAAACAGCCTAGGCATGATTCAGCCGACTGAAATCTATGTTCAGTCGACTAAATCTGGAACCCGAAAGTTTTCAAGTATGATTCAGTCGACTGAATTCTCTGTTCAGTCGACTGAACCTAGAAAAAGAAAGTTTCCAGGCATGATTCAGTCGACTGAATTCTCTGTTCAGTCGACTGAACCTGCAAATAGAATGTTTCCAGGTATAATTCAGTCAACTGAAATCTCTGTTTAGTCAACTTAATTTGTTGTTTCAGCCAACTTTGCCTTTTGGGATTGTTTTCCAAATTTTATCGATTCGTGTTGGTTCTAAGTAGTTGTTATTGTATCTTTGGCATTGATGACTTATTTTTGACTTCATTCATGGGTTTTTATAAATAATCTTTTAAATTGTATTAAAAGCTCGCTTCTCCAAATTATAAATTCTATTTAACATACACACACACATCTTTGCACTCCGAGCAAAGTGGGAGGAGAATTAAATGACTAGGTAAAACACGTGCAATGAACACATGCGTTCATCTTTTCAGTTAATTTCCAATCTATTCGTTTGAACGTTTTGACCTTTGGGTCTGGTTTACCGATGAGATGACGTAAACTTTGTGCTGCTTTGAGTATGAAATTGACTGACGGATAGTAAACCGTTTAATGCGAACGAGTGGTTATGGGACTCACGTTAACACTTTTCGGATTCCTTTTCGAGAGTTGTGACACATTCTGCCAGTTAGCGGTGTCCAGTACTGGGCCTTCGGACCTTCACCACTACGGTTTGTTGCCTTCCGGGCTTATTGCCTTCGGGGTTTGTTACCTTCGGGTATGTTGCCTTCGTGTTTGTACCTTTGGGTTTGTGCCTTCGGGTTTGTTGCCCTATAGTATCGCCTTCGGTGTTGGTCTTTTTGAGCAGCACGAGTGATGTTTGGGTTTGGGGCCTTCGGGCTTATGGATCCTTGTTTATACAGTACTGAGGTCGAGCAAATCTTTTGTTTCATTGATATGTATATTCCCTAGGTATCGCCCTCCGGTGTTAGTCTTTTTGAGCCGCACGATATATAGCGATTACCTTGCGGAACTTGTGTTACCTTCATTGGTATTTGTTATTTTCCATTTTGGCTTGATTTGGGATATTCATATCCTTTGTTTATTTGAGATGCTGATGATATGAGGCTTGTTTTGTTATGTTCATCTTTTGTTAAATGATTGTGTTATCTCCCTTATAGATATTTGTTATGTTTTGTAACTTTGCAGGTTTATTGTTGTTCAGTTTATCTTACTGATTTGTTTAGCTAGACTGACCCGTGTATTTATACTCGGGTCAGACCGAGATGTTTCAGGTTAGGTGCTTTTGGACTTAGCCTATTTTGCTTCTACATAGACTACTCCGCTAGCTTCCTTTTTTCACAGCTTTTTGTGTAGTCTTATTTTGTTGTAACTCTGATATGTACTCTTCTGGAATCGTTTGTATATTGTGGTTTGCTATACCACTTTACATATATTATTTTGTATACTCTGTTATGTATCAGTATATGTGTATATGATGATCTTCTTTTCTGTGAAGTATATTGCATTGAGTTGTTATATTCTGTTCTGATAAATCCTCTAGCCACCTATGGTTTTGTTTTAAGTATTCATTGGATATGTCGATCTACTAAGTAGGGAATTGTTGATGTATCCAATAGATAGTTAAAGCAAAGCTATAGATGGTCACTCCTATCCAGCCTTATTCTCCGTATTAGCAGACGGTATTATCTAATAATACTCTTTGCTAATGTGGGTATAGAGGTGAGGCGTCACAGTATTACTATTATTTATTATATTATTCCAATACATTCATACTGTTCCGCTGCATTAGTTATTATTCTCTGGTATGTGTAACTCTGATATGTATTGTGTAAGTATAATCAAATGTTTTGGAAAATAGCTTCATGAACTTTTTATTTGATTATTATATTTTATCGTTCCACTGCAATATTCTATTTTGTTTTTTTATTTCTCTGTTTTTTCTTATTTACCACATAACAATCAGCCCTTCTGTATGGTTTAAGTTTGACGTGTGTGGTTTATCGTCGATTTAAAGTGTACAAAAAGGCAGGATGTTAGATCTGGTATCAGAGCTTTGGTTTAGCGATAAACCTTAGCTTTGTGGGGTTTGACTCTTTATCAATAGGGTAGTAATACACTATGATGAGTCGTTGAGAGTATATATATGAGAGAGCATATTAGTTAGTGTTATAAAAGGTTTTTATATTGTGTTAATTTGTTCCGTTTTGTATTTACAAATTCTGGTTGCTGCATAGGACGATATGACATAAATAGGGATTTCTAAACACTTAATAGGATAGACCGACACAATATTTGTTTTGAATATAGGTGAATGGAATAATTTTGCCCATTATATTTTCTATATATAAAATATATTTTTTAAGGGATATATATTTGGTTGTTATATATTGGTTGTTAGGTAGTGAAATTTATAGATATTTGTTGAAATTAAATTTGAAAAGTACATAAATGAGAATAAACTGGAAATTTAGAACTTAAGTTCCGGGGTTTTGAATATTTCTTCCAAATGATTTTGGAATATAATAATAATCTTATTTAAAAGTATTTGCTGATTTAAATATTTCAATATTATTTGAAAGAATTATTTAAAGAAAATTTGAAAGAAAATAAGTTCTGTAGTCCCCTCTATGACGCTGGAAAATAATTTCGGTGATGAGTGCATGCATCATCAACATTCATTTTCGAGTTTCGAAGTGGGAAGGCCACTGTAGTAGTTTTACTACAGATTTATTTTGATAAACAAAAATAAATTTTAAATTGTTTTAAATATAATTGGATATATAGATTGTAAGTATATACATCTATCTATTATTTTAAAATGATTTGAAATTTTACCCGGTTTTTAAACTCTTAAGTTTCCATTAATTAATGGCTTCAATTGCTTTAGTGAAATGGAATTTAACTAATAAATGGGAACCTCCAAATGAAATAAAAGATTTAATGCTAGGTTACAAAATAAAATTAAAAGATAGTTGGCATATGTAACCTAAAAACAAAAGATATGATTATTGAACGTTAAATTAATTAAAGGAAAGAACAAAGACTTGTATAACTTTCAGTTGCATTTTTAGGGCATACATATAACTTACCAAAGATTTAAAAGTTGAAATGTTTAATAAGAAAATGTAATAGGATATTATACAAGGAAAAATTTGAAATAATGAAAGCATTCAATGAAATTCTTTAATAAATAAGAATTCGATGTTTTAGTTGTTATGAACTTAAGTATAATTGGAAGACTACTAATTAAATAAATTGAAGGTAAGTATTATAAATAAATGAATAAGTGAAATTAAGTAGTAAATGAATGAATGTAACGCAATAAAAAGAAAAATTATATGATATGAATAAATAAAAAATGAAAATTTGCAAGAAATAATGTAAAATAAAAGATAAACCACTGTATGAATGAAAAGGAAATCAAACAACAGATATTATAAAATGAAATTAATACGAATGTACATGGTCTATTGTTTGGAATTGTTGTTTGTTTGGTTTATGGTTGTTTCGGCAAGGATACTTTAAATTTGCTTGGATGTATGAATAATCTATTGAGTTTATCTAAGACTATTGAGTAAGTGGAATACTTCATAGTTATTTGTCATTCTATGTGATTTAAGGGGTCTTAACCCGAACAAACCAATTGGTTGTCTTGCTTGAATGGTTGATTTGTGTATGCTGTTGGTTGCAAATGATTGTTGTTTATATTGATTGGTTGGTAATGGTCGAAACAACTTTAAATATTTCATTTTATATAATTATTAACTCTTTTAGATTATATAAGTGAAATACAGGTTATGGAAGCAAAATGCTACTGCTTTTGGTTTCATAATTGATGTAGCGCAATCTACCAACTCAATGGATTTGAGTCGATCAAGGGCATTAGGTCGCTCATGACCTAGTGAAGGTCGCTCGCTAGTTAGCGGATTAAGCGTTAAGGCATTCAAGCAACCAAGCGAGTTGAGCATTCCAGTGTACGTGTTCTTAGGTCACTCCGACCTAACGTGTTACGACCTAACGAGTTAGGTCGCTCAGATCTTAGGTCGCTCAGATCTTAGGTCGCTGCAACATTCTTCTCTAAGCCGTTGCTTTCTTAAGTCGCATGAAGAAGGTTTCCTTATGTCGCTCAAGTGTTAGGTCGCGTGAAGATTTCCAAAAGCTATTTTCTTAATTCTCTACTGTCTTGGGTCGTTAGTGTGTTGAGTCGTTTTTTCATAGGTCACGTGTTGTATATATTGTTATCTCGTGTTTGGTTATGTCGCATGTACATGAAAGCCGTAAGTCGTGGAGTTGTTTGTCGGTAGGTCACATGTTGTTAGCTTGCGAAATGGTAGGTCGTTGTAACCTACATATGTTAGGTCGTTATGTAGTGTATGTAGTAACTCGTGTGAGTTATGTCATAGGTCGTTCACTTGTTGAGTCGCGTCCGTTAGGTCGTTGATGACCTGTGTTAGGTCGTGGCTGTGTTGAGTTGAATTGTAACCCTATAACTAGGGATGTTGGGTCATTTGTAACGGTTGTTGAATTTTGAATAAAATTTTGAGTTCTTTGTGCCTCTTTTGAAATTGGAAGTTGAGTGTTATCTCCTTTCCCCATCTTCTGTATTCGAGTGCGCTCGAATCAACGGATTTGAAGTCGATTCACGGTATCTCGTGCGCGAGATCAACGTTCGAAGAATCGTAGATCTTTTAACACGGCATCATGTGCGATCAATGTGTTAGAGATAGCTAGAATCTGGTATCTCTTGAGATCAACGGAGTTGGGCATTTGGGTATTTTCAAGCCATCGATTCCTATTTTCATCGTCACATCCATTTCTGTTATATCCGCTGCCTCAGTTTGGTATCAGAGCTAAACTTAGCCAATCATAGCTAAGCCGAGCCTGTTGGAGCAAAGAGAAGTGTTGATGTTCAGTTTGGAGTTAGATCCGAGAGCTAAGCAAGGCCGTGCATCAATTTTTATTGAAGATTAATCATGCCTCCGAGAAGAGCTAACCGTCATCAGAATGTGGAAGATTTGTACAACAGAGAAGACGCTGAACAAATGGAACAACGCATTAGTAATAAATTCAATGAGAAGTTGGATGAGAGAATTGGTAGGTTGGAGAAATTGATGATTGATATGAATCAATGTCAAAGGAGAAGGTCCCCAGTCTCGAACCATGGAGGAAACAGAGTTTCGCCATCGGTTACGGAAGCGAGGAGGGTGTCGCCACAATCTGTTCGAGATAGAAGAGAGTCATCAGTTTCAACAAGGCGAGAACATCATGAGTATAGAGATGAAGAGAGAAGAACTCCATGGGAGTATGAACGTGAACCATATCGTGATGCTGAAAGACATAGCCGAAGAGATATGCGTGATCATAGAGATGTTGATGGTCGAGATCGATATCGAAGTACATTTGATTATGATGAAGAAAGTGACAGAGGTAGTATTCATTATCGAGATCGAGACCAAGTACGACGTCAAAATCGGGATGTAGAAGATGATTGTCGATGGGAGTCGGGGATGAAAACTGAAATTCCAGAATTCAAGGGTAGTATGCAAGCTGAAGAATTCCCTTATTGGTTATCTAATGTTGAAGAGGTTTTTGACTTCAAAGAAGTTCCCGAGCATTAAAGAGTTAAGTTGGTTGCTACTCATTTGAGAGGAAGAGCTATGGCGTGGCAGCAGCAAACAAAACTTACATGGGAGAGAATGGGCAAATCAAAGATTGTCTCATGGGAGAAGATGAAGAAATTGATGAAGGCTACTTTCTTGCCTTATAATTATCAATCTCTTATGTATCAGCGATTGCATAACTTGACATAGGGAACAAAGTCTGTGAATGATTATGCGGATGAATTTTATCAGTTGATTGTGAGGAATGATATCATGGAGACAGAGGAACAATTGACCGCTAGATTTGTTGGAGGTTTGAGAATGGAGATCCAGGATGTGGTGAATATGTTTGATCCAAGATCCGTGGCTGAAGCACACCAAAAGGCTCTAGCTTGGGAGAGACAAGGCAGAAGAGGAGGTGGTGTGTTTACAAATTCCAACAATCCAGTGAAAGGGACTAGTAGCAATACGAATGTTTCCAAGGCTGTTGGAAAACCGGTTATCAATGAAGCTGTTAAGAACAAAGCCAACAACAATTTCAAGTGCTTTAACTGTCAGGAATTTGATCACAAGAGCAATGAATGTCCGAAGCCAAAGAAGCGAACAATGATTGTTGAGGTTGAGGATGAGGATGAAGAGGCAGAATGTTCTAATTCACCACAAGCTGAGGAGGAAGAAGAATTATCGGGAGATGAAGGGTGTAGTTTTATGATGAGGAGGTCGTGTTTAACTCCAAAGCAAGAGGATGATTCTAGTTGGTTGAGGAGCAATATTTTTGTGTCAACATGCACTATTCTGGGAAAGGTGTGTATGTTTGTTATTGATGCGGGAAGCTGTGATAACATTATCTCTAAAGCAGTTGTAAGGAAGTTGGCGTTAAAAACCGAGAAGCATCCCAAACCCTACAAAGTAGTTTGGTTGAGGAAAGGAGGGGAAGTGAAGGTTAGTAGAAGAGCTTGTGTAACTTTTTCGATTGGGAAAAAATATAAAGTTGAAATTTGGTGTGATGTTGTGGATATGGATGTATGTCATCTGTTGTTGGGGAGGCCGTGGTAGTATGATAGAGCTATGCAACATGATGGTCGTACCAATAGCTATAGTTTCATGTTCAAGGGTACATGAATCACTTTAGTTCCTAAATAGCGACCACAAAGTGAAAACAAGTTGGAGGAGATTGAAGAACTAAAAAATTTGCTATCTTTGAAGGAATTTGTCAAGGAATAGGAAGATGAGCTGGAAGTGTTTCTGTTGATTGGTTAAGAAACAAGTGAAACTCTTGAAATTCCTGAGTAGGTTAGACCGGTGTTGAATGAATTTGAGGATGTATTTCCTATAGAATTACCCAAGGAATTGCCACCGCTAAGGGACAAACAACATCAAATTGATCTAGTGCCAGGTGCTGTTTTACCGCATAGGCCACATTGTCGTATGAGTCCGAAAGAACATGACGAGTTGAGGAGACAGGTTGAGTAGTTGCTTGAGCAAGGGCGTATTCGGGAGAGTCTCAGTCCTTCTGCTGTACCAGCTTTGTTGGTGCCGAAGAAGGATGGAACTTGGAGGATGTGTACGGATAGCAGGGCACTTAACAAAATAACTGTCAGATATAGGTTTCCAATGCCAAGGCTTGATGATCTGTTGGATCAAATCAGTGGGTCTGTGACTTTTTCGAAGATTGATCTTAAAAGTGGATTTCAACAGATTCGCATAAGACCAGGTGATGAATGGAAGACAGCATTCAAGACTAGGGAAGGATTATATGAATGTTGGTTATGCCGTTTGGTCTATCGAATGCACCAAGTACATTTATGAGGGTGATGAACCAAATTTTCAAACCGTACATTGGGAAGTTTATGGTTGTTTACTTTAATGATATTTTGATTTATAGTGCGAGCACAGAGGAGAATATTCAACATTTGCGGAAGGTGTTAATTATTCTTCGTCAAGAACAATTCTTTGCAGCAACAAAGAAGTGCGTGTTCATGACTCGAAGTGTTTTATTTCTGGGATATGTTGTGTCCGAGGAAGGTTTACAAGTGGACCAGAGTAAGGTAGCAGCAATAAGAGATTGGCCACAGCCCAAGACTATAACATAAGTCCGAAGTTTTCATGGGTTTGCTTCATTTTATCGAAGATTTATACCGCACTTTAGTAGTGTGATGGCGCCTGTTACTGATTGTATGAAAGGGAAACAGTTTTCGTGAACGGAAGAGGAAGGATCTACTTTTGAACGGATCAAAGAACTTTTAACGTCGGCACCAATCCTAGTATTGCCAGATTTCCAACTGTTATTTGAGTTGCATACAGACGCATCTAAAGTTGGAATTGGAGGAGTGTTGAGTCAAAGGGGACATCTAATTGCATATTTCAGTGAGAAGCTTTCTGGGGCAAAGACGAGATACAACACTTATGATGTGGATTCTATGCTATTATGCAGGCTGTGAAACATTGGAGACATTATTTGTTTCATAAGGAATTTTTTTTGCATACGGACCATGAAGCGTTGAAACATTTGCAAGGGCAGGATAAAATTGCAGCTAGGCATGCATCATGGATAGCTTATTTGCAACAATTCACATTCGTCGTAAAGCACAAATCTGGAGTTACTAATCGCATTGCCGATGCATTGAGTCGGAAGAATAATTTGCTAACAACTATGCGAGTAGAGGTGGTGGGTATTGACTTACTTCCAGATTTGTTGACTTTATAGATTCTTATTTTTCCAGCATTCTAGACAAAGTCAAGCAGGGAAGCATGGATGAATATATGTTGGTTGATGGTTTTCTGTTCAAGGGAGATAAATTATGTGTTCCAGATTGCAGTTTGCGAATGAAGATTATCAAATAATTGCACAAGGAAGGACACGTGGGCCGTGATCGTACAATGCAGTTGATTGCAAAATCTTATTTTTGGCTGTCAATGACAAAAGAAGTTGAAACATTTGTGGAGAGATGTCATATTTGTCAAGTTTCGAAGGGAACCGCTACAAATGCAGGATTATATATGTCGTTGCCTATACCTACTAAACCCTGGGTGGACGTTAGTATGGACTTTGTGTTGGAATTGCCGAGAACGCAACGTAGCAATAATTCTATCTTTGTGGTGGTTGACCGGTTTTCAAAAATGGTACACTTTATTGCTTGTAAGAAGACTGCATATGCCGTTAATGTCGCTCG
The DNA here is from genome assembly GCA_030765085.1 of Allium cepa. Classification (NCBI taxonomy): domain Eukaryota; kingdom Viridiplantae; phylum Streptophyta; class Magnoliopsida; order Asparagales; family Amaryllidaceae; genus Allium; species Allium cepa. Next base: position 75,234,832 of record CM060945.1, read on the forward strand.
GTTATACTTCAGGGAAATCTATCGACTTAATGGATTGCCTGAATCTATTGTTTCGGATAGTGATACTCGTTTTCTGAGCCGATTCTGGATGAGTCTATGGAAAATGGTTGGTACTAAGTTGAAATTTAGTAGTGCTTATCATCCACAGACGGATGGACAGACTGAAGTTGTGAACAGAGCCCTAGGTAATCTATTGCGATGCCTCGTGGATGACAATTTGAGAAGTTGGGATTCGAAGTTATGTCAAGCGGAGTTTGCACACAACCATGCAGTTAATCGTAGCACGGGTTTCAGTCCATTCCAGGTTGTTTATTCAACTATTTCGAAGGGACCATTGGATTTATCTGTACTACCATAGCAGAAAGGGATGATTAAACGAGCTAGTGATTTTGTGAATGAGTTGCAAGAATGCCACAAAGTTGTGCAGGAGCAATTGCTTAAGGCAAATGAGAAATATAAGTAATCAGCAGATGTTAAACAATGAAGTGTTGAATTCAAAGAAGGAGATTTTGTGTATGCAGTGTTGACTAAGGATCGATTTCCTGTGGGTACTTACAACAAACTAGCTGCTAGAAAAATTAGTCCTTTGGAAATCGTAAATAAAATTAACGATAATGCATATCAGTTGAGGTTGCCAGATCATGTTCATACTGCAGACGTTTTTAACGTCAAATACTTGATTTCGTTTCATGGGAATGACCCTGTCGAGGAAGAGGAAGGTGCAAATTCGAGGTCGAATTCTTGTCAATCGGGGGAGGATGATGCAGTGCAATCTACCAACTCAATGGATTTGAGTCGTTCTAGGGCCTTAGGTTGCTCACGACCTAGTGAAGGTCGCTCGCGAGTTAACGGATTAACCGTTAAGGCATTCAAGCAACCAAGCGAGTTGGGCATTCCAGTGTACGTGTCCTTAGGTCGTTCCGACCTAACGGGTTACGACCTAACGAGTTAGGTTGCTCAGATCTTAGGTCGCTACCGCATTCTTCTCTAAGCCGTTGCTTTCTTAAGTCGCGTGAAGAAGGTTTCCTTATGTCTCTCAAGTGTTAAGTCACGTGAAGATTTCCAGAAGCTGTTTTCTTAAGTCGCTGTTGTCTTGGATCGTTAGTGTGTTGAGTCATTTGTTCATAGGTCATGTGTTGTATATACTGTTATCTCATGTTTGGTTATGTCGCATGTACATGAAAGCCGTAAGTCATGGAGTTGTTTGTTGGTAGGTCGCATGTTGTTAGCTTGTGAAATGGTAGGTCATTGTTACATGTATATGTTAGGTCGTTATGTAATGTATGTAGTAACTCGTGTGAGTTATGTCGTAGGTCGTTCACTTGTTAAGTCGCGTCCGTTAGGTCGTTGACGACCTGTGTTAGGTCGTGGCTGTTTTGAGTTGAATTGTAACCGTATAAATAGGGATATTGGGTCATTTGTAACGGTTGTTGAATTTTGAATAAAATTTTGAGTGCTTTGTACCTCTTTTGAAATTGGAAGTTGAGTGTTATCTCCTTTCTCCATCTTCGGTATTCGAGTGCGCTCGAATCAACGGATTTGAAGCCGATTCACGGTATCTCGTGCGCGAGATCAATGTTCGAAGAATCGTAGATCATTTAACACGGTATCGTGTGCGATCAACGTGTTAGAGATATCTAGAATCCGCTATCTCTTGAGATCAACGGATTTGGGCATTTGGGTATTTTCAAACCATCGATTCCTATTTTCATCGTCACATCCATTTGTGTTATATCCGCTGCGTCAATAATTAAGCATTAATTGCCCGACAAATAGGTACGTTTTCGGATTACGGTTTATAGCGCTATTATATTGTTTTCCCTGTGTCGGGATATATTATTTTGGAAATTATATGTGATATTTTGTTATATTTGATATTATATTTTCTCCCGAGCCTCCCCGTACAAAGGAGACTTTGCCAAAATTTTCTGTAAATTTTGGACTTAGAAAAATTTTGAAAAAAAATGTTTTCTAAATCTTATTCACTTTAATATAAAAGGATTTTAGAGTTATAAATTGACATATTTTGTTTAAATTATTTGATTTTGTAAATGAATTTTTATAGATTTAATATTTTAAATAAGATATATCATTTTCTTAATTCTTTCTTTCCCTCCTTTTTCCTTTTCGAGGACGAAAAGTTTTGAGTGAGGGAGTGTGTAACAACCTATAATTTTCAATGTTTTAAATTTGTTAATTTGAGGAAGTTTTGATAGTTTAATATTGAAGGAATGAAAAAAATTGTTAATTAATAAGGAGATAATAAATTAATTGAAAAGTAACAAGGTTAACCAAAGTTAATTATTAACTATTTGAATGAAATTACAATTTATGGGATTAGTGTAATGGGATAAAACTAATGTAATTAGGTATGAATGTAAGTGTTGTATAAATAAAAGAAATTTTTAATTTTATAATGAATTTATAGCGGGAATGAAATGTAAGAATTTTGATGTAAGCTAATAAATAATTAATTCAATGCAATCCCAATTAATTGAAACAATTACAGGGTTATAATTGATTGTAAATAGTAATATTTGGTAATAAATTTAATATAAGAAAAAAAAGGTAAATATTGAATTAAACAATGAATTATTAATAATAAATATTCGTTGAATGAAATCAATGTTCTATAGTAATTGTTTGGAAATGATAACTTATATAAATGTGATTAAGAGTTAGTCCCCACAATTATTATAAAGTAATCATTTATTTAGTCCATTAAATCAAATTTTGTAGTCAATTGCGACGAATTTTAATTTAATGTTATATTAGTATAAATTAAAGAAATAATTGGAAATAATATTAATCCCATTTATAATATGACAATTGGTTGATTTTAAGAATGGAAATCGAGATTAATTAACTTATTGAAATCTAAATTATAATAATTGGATTAATTGCAATAAAATAAAAGTAAACACTGTATTTGGTAAATTGATTTACTTTGAAATTTACAACTGAACTTGTTTAAATTTTGTAATTATTTATAAAGTCAAATGATAAGATTTGTTAATTTTGGAATTGGAATTTGAAAAAGTGATTTAATTAATTAATTTTTTGTTTATTTAATTAACTGCAAAAAAATAGCCATTTTGGCCACTGACTCGGATTTTGACGAAACCTGTTTCATCGTATCCGTAATGGTAAATTATTATAGGATTTCAAGTTCCGTAGCGATCGGACTTGTCTTTTGATCGTACGGACTTGAAATGCCTCGAAATCCATAAAGTTGAAATCAATTTGAAATAACTTGATTTTTGTATAACTTCTTCATACGATGGAATCTGGACTTGAAAGCTATTCCATTGCGTTTAATATATTTTAAAACTTCTATTTTGATATATGGGTTGACCCAATTTCGTTCCGGAGTCGAAACGGGCTTTTCGGGCCATTTATTGTTCAGCGCGTTTATCAATCTTATCCATCCATTCTAGTTTCAGCTTGCCTATTTATACCCTGCTATAAGCCCTAGCCCACTTCTTATCCCTCATTCATGTACCTTCAATTCTATTAGCTCTTCTTCTTTCTAATGGCTGCAAACCTTAAATTCCAAAATGCAATTTCAAATAAAATTCAAAGCAAAAAAATTCAAACTCCACAAACTATATCGAATTACATATGGATTTGAAGCTCTCCAGGAGCACAGGTCAAATACGTGATTTGTTTTTCAATCAGATTCATCGTTTGGCTAGAAAACTGAAGTCTATTCTCGGCCGTTCATCACGGTTTTGACGAATGTAGATATATCGATAAATCAACTATACCGTTGTGAAGAGAGCCAAGTGCGTTGCTCATCGGTGGTGTTTGTTCGTCAAGTCGATGGTCAGATCGACTGGAATTTTTCGATTAGGGTTCGAAATCCTTGGCGACGGCGGCGAACCGGAGGTGTAACTCCCCACCTCTATACCCACGCTAGCTAAGAACACTACGGTGTAATACTGTCAACTAGCATGGAGAATAAGGTTGTTGAGGGGCGACCATCCATGTAATTGCTTTATGCGAGCACCGATATGTCAGATAGTATAACATGAATTTTATTTCAGAAGAAAATCTGACATACCGATACAAACTCAAAGCTACTACACAGTGGCTATAATAGTTTAGGACAAAATATAGAATAATAACACCGATAATATAAATAAATGCGGAACACAGATAAAACAGAAAGTCTCATATATATAACAACTGATGTCAGTTATAATACACGTGATACAGTACATATGATACAACTACAACTGTCGACTTAGGAAGTTACATATACAAGTCCATTATCGTGAATAATATACATGAGTACATATCATCCTATACAAATACGCTGACTACAATAAAATAGCGACGACTACTTCAAAAGGTATGAAAGGACTTCATAGCTCTAGCAGCAACCCAAAGCAAGATATCTACAACCTGTAATAACTTCGTCTGACCCGAGTATTAAATTCAAAAGAAAATAATACACGGGTCAATCCAATTCAAACTTAGTTATTAGTGCACAGAAGCAATAATAATTAAATAACGATTAGACGACCGTTACAAAAATCTCGTTTATCAAATCCTTTAACAAGAAATTAGATAACGATAAATATAACACTTAGCAGTGTTAAACAACAAATCAACAGATTCAAAATCATCAACGAAGATAAATGAGAGGATCATCAATGAAGATAATTTAGAAAACATCAAATTAAACCAAATCAAATGCAATTTCAAATGTTGAATTGAATACACAAAACAATTCAAGTAATTAAAATATCAATTCAAAACGTCAATGTTGTTTGGTTGCACTACACGCACGTGTGTACTGCCTCGCCACTACAGTGACGAAATAGGAATCAGTACAACGTCAAACCCAAAATACCGGATTCAACTCAAGTGCAATAAATTAATATCACGATTTTCAGCACAAGGTCAAATCCGAGCTACAAGCTGGATTCAACTCAAGTGAATTCGAAAAACAAATCCAAATGCAATCAAGTGGTACAAGGCCATATATATGTATGCAGAAAATGACTGTAACATGCCCAGAAATGCAGTACAGTGCACCACAAAGTAAACCCATATGAACATGCACACAGGGATCTCAAGTCTGGACCAAATGCCATCAAAGGAATGTGGAATAAAGACTAGGGTAAATACAATGGAGGTGGCAACATGGAACTACAAACTACAGGGATCAAAAACTAAGCATCATATGCAAATGAGACAAGGTTGCCAACCAAGCATCATACAAATGGAAGAATTAGCTATGGATACAATTGCATCATAATTCAAAGCAACAGGGACAAGCAACTAAGAGAGTTTATGCAGAGTCAAGGCAACACGAAGTGAATCATGAATTTTAGGAGTGACATGACCAACAGGTACACATAATGCAACAGTGGACAGAGACACATATGCAAGGATCAAGCAAATGGTGTATGCACTCAAAAACCCTGCAGATTCCAAATGCAACATACATGAATAAGGCTCAGTGGTGAAGCAACAACATCAAGTGATATTGAGCACACATGAAACAATGCAAGTAAATCAAATGAGGTGTTCAGTGCAACATGATGCAGCAACATTATTAATATGTACCAATATGCTATGCAGTGAAGCCAAAGCAAACAGAGGTGGCAACATGGAACTATCGACCAGTCCAGAGAAAAACACTGCAATACACAATGCAAATGAGGATGAAATCAAATGCAGACAACAGCTCAACGTTCCAAATGCAACGAGATGACAAACCAATTGTGCAGTGCAAACTCGACTAACAAGTTCAGATCAAATGAAGAGTAACTGCAAATCATCCAAGTACAAAGCCAAGGCAATGCACTTCAATGATCGGCTCAGATCAGACCAACCAGAAAAGATGCAAACAAAATATGCAGTGCATACTCAAGTACATCAGGTCATGAAACCAAAGCATAAACAAGTCGACTCATAGATCCCGAGCTACAAGGTAAATGCACAATTCAAATGAATATGAAATAACCAAAGAATGGCCAGGACTAAGGCACCAATGTGCGCATGTCAGGGAAGCAACAAGTGTACAGAGACAATAACCACTTCACCAAAGTTCACAGTGAAATCGTCGAGTGTCCAAGTCAAAAACCAAATCAAATTCAACACTGTATTATTCAAACAATAGGAAAATCGGTAATCAATGCCAAATTCAATTTGAACGCAGCAAGGTGCAAGTCGAACAAATCAAATTCCAAAACAAAAGCAATATCACGAGCCGAAGCCCAAAAAGAACGGAATCAACCAGTTCAAAAGTAATCGAAGCCAGGTTAAACAGCAATGAAATCATATGTATAAAACAGAAGAATCAGGGAGCTTGAATTGGATGTGAGTGAAAGTTTCACTCACCTGGTTTTCGAACATGGCCAAATAGAAATGGTAGAGGGACCAACTCGAAGAGACAACCGAGAACGAGATTGAGCAGACGCGAGGGAAATGAAGGCATCCACGATTCTCACGAGTCCTAGTTTTGAAGATGAGCAGGAAGATGATCGAGCCCCCATTTTCGTTTCTTTTGTTTTGAGTTAGGGCATGCAAACGAATGAAGGGAGAGGGGGACGGGTTTGCTATTATCTCAATAGAAAAAGGAATGGCCCAATAAAATATAAAGGGAATGGGCCAAATAAAATAAAAGAGGTTTATTTAAAGCCCGTATACTCTTAATATATTTTTAAAAGAATTTCATCTCGTTTAAAAACTTCAAATAGCAATTAAAAATCAATTAATCGTTTAATAACGAAAATGATACCTTTCCTAAATCCCAAGGTTGTTACAGGAGGCGACGGCATCGCAGAGGAGGGTGCGGCCGAGCATAGCGAAGGCGATGTAGGTGGCGGCCTCGGCTAGCGTGGCCGGAGGTGCGTGGAAACGACGGTCAATGGTAGGTCAATCGGAGGCTTCGTGATAATCGTGCGTGCGAGTTCTGTATCGAAGACCTGGGTTGCGAGCGCAGAAGATTGTGACGTGGCCTCTGAGTAGGTTTTGTTTTATTTTTCTTTATTTCATTTTAATTTCTATTTCATTCGTTCTGGTACTCATAACTTGTACATATATGGTCGAAATTACACGCTGTTTTTCCCGCTAGGTTCGTATTGGAATTCCGAACATTTTGCCGCATGTTTGGACGAATTCTGAGACTATTAAAATTTTGGTTTAAATTGGATTTAAATTAAATCTAAATTCAAAAGGTGAGTGATTTAACCCACTCACAACTTCTAAAATTTCTTATGTTTGTTAAGTTGATTTATGATGTGATAAGAAATTTATTTATGACTGTTCAGCATATTTTAATCATCATTTCAGTTAAAATTGAATTTATTGAATTAAATTGTTATTTAACTTATTATTGCATATAAACTGCAAGTTAAATAGTTATTTAATTTATTATTGAACATAAACTGCCAGTTAAATAGTTATTTAATTTATTATTGAATATAAACTACCAATAAATAACTGTTATTTATTATCTGTTCTATATTGATGTTATTGTTGAATTGCGTGATGATTGCGACAAATGGTTGATGGTTGATATTGGATGACTGGATGTTGTATTTTATATTGTTATAAACTGCAAGTTGTTATGCATTCTATTTCTTTCGGGATTGCGGTTTGAAATGATATATAACCGTATTTTATTTTAAATTACGGATTGAAATGATAAATATCCGTATCACTTGACCATAGGGTAGAAAATTATATACAGACACTGTAGTCTATATATAAAAATATTTGAAATGATTTGCTATGGCTTTGTAAAGAAATATATGGTTTTATGAGATACTGATTTGGGTATTTTATAAAGGTTATTTATATTAGTTAAATTCTTGGTTTTAAGCTATGTATAAAATTGGTTTAAAGTATAAAAGAAGTTTAATAATAAAGTTGATTTTATTTAGATATAATATGGTTAAGTATTTATTTAAATTTTATTTCTGGAGTTTATAATAACTAAAATGAGAATAAGGTGGGAAGATAATATGAAATTTATTTGAATTAATTTTTTTAACAATTATACTTGAATAAATTTGATTTGAAATTTAAATAAAATCGTGATTTTAAAGAGTATGATTTTTATAACTTGATTCTATTTTAGAGTGATTCAAATGAATATAGAGTTGATTTAAATGAATATATCAGGTTAAATAAATTGAAAGAATATCCAGTTGTTTGAAGTTAAAAGTTTTACTTAAATGATATTGTATTTATTAAGTAAACATTTCAAATCTAAATAATAGTAATTGAATTTGATATATATATATATATATATATATATATATATATATATATATATATATATGGAATTATCAGAAAAATTAATTTTAAAATGGTGGAATATTTAAAGCTTTGAAACATATGGAAATTGAAATGGTTTATTTGGAGGTTCAACGATGGGTATATTTTATTTAAAATAACAAATTTTGTAAATTATTGTTTATAAGTTAATATTTTGTATAAAATGTATTGTTTATTTAATTCTTCCTTCTCCCTTCTTTTTTCCTTTTCGGGGATGAAAAGTTTTGAGTGGGGGGGAGTGTAACGACCCATAAATTTCATGGATTTAATTTGGTTAAATTAATAAGTTTTGTAATTAAATCTAATAGAGAGAGAAAAGAAAAAAAAAAACCTTATAACAAATATTGAAATAAACGCTAATTTAAATTTTATAAATGGTGGCTTAAAACCTATTTACTGGCAATTTGAATAAATTTCAATAAATGAAATGGAGGAAGTATTATACCTGGATATAAAATTCATTTAAAGGAAATTTATTTATAGGTTAATGTAAATTAAGAAAATATTATAATAAATAATAGTTCCATTTGTACTTGTAAGTTGTTACTATAAGTTACGTGTTGAAAAGGGTAATTGAATTGAAATTTATATTTAATTTAAATGGAAATTAAAGGCTTACAATAACAGATAATTTAGGTAATAAAAGTTAGAACATGTGGATAAATATTAACCATATAAGGGAATAGCATTAATATAAATTAAGTTGGAAGAAATTAGATATAGAGAAATAAATGTAAGCATTTAATATAATAATTAATGTTGGTTTGATGATAACGTTACTTGGTGATTAATTATATAGTAATGGAAGTGGGAACGTAAAGTAATAAAAGCATAGATTTATGTTAAGTAATAATTCGTGTATACACGGGATTTTAACGGTAAATGTTAAGTAATAAATCTAAAGGTTAGTAAAGGAAATAGGTAACAATCTATATGTTGGAAATTTTACTTAGCATGATAAATAAAGGTTGGAATTCAAATCACAATTAAAGGAGAGTAGGTAGTACGTTATTAGGAGATAAGGGTAGATAACAAGTATTATAAGTTCCCTAATAAATTGGTCGATAAATTTATTGAAATAACGATCATTTGAATGTGAGTAATTACAATGTTGTTATTGATTATGAGCGTTACTTTAATAATTATGATTTAGTGTGAAATTAATACGGGAAGATGTAAAGTAATAACTAGGGAAGTGATACGTTATAAATTAAATATAACCTAAACTTAAGTGTAAGTAAAAGGTTGAAATTGAATCTAATCCATTGGAAACTTATTAAAATAAATTGGATTCAATTTTATTAAAGGGATTATTTTAAGAAATCGAAATAAATACTATAATTGCCAAATTTAGTTACTTTAAGTTAAAACGGGAATTGATTTTTAGAATTATAAATTAATAAGTAAATCAAGATGATGAAATTTATGGATTATAGGATTTGAATCTTTAATGGTGAGTTAATTTATTTAATTTATAACAATTGGATTTATTGCCAATAAACGAAATCAATATTTAATTGTTACGAATTTAGTTGAAAATTGGGAAATATTTATGTAATAATATTAAATCCAATAGCGAACCCTTATATTTGAAATTAATGAATGGAATAGATGTAGGATAATTCAAATAAAAGGAAATTTTGGAAATTTATCTATAATTTTGAATTTTATGAATTGAAGATTTATATTGATTTAATCTTTAATAAATTGGCATTTAAAATTTTTTAAATCATTTTAAATGTTTGATAATTATTAAACGAAAAAGATTTCCAATTGTAAAACTGAAATATAAAAATTTGATTTATTTACTAATAATAAAAAAAATTAATTAATTAATATAAAAATAGCCATTTTGGTCACGGACTCGGATTTCGGCGAAACCAGTTTCATCGGATCCGTAACAGTGAATTATTCCAGGATTTCAAGTTTCGTATCGATCGGACTTGTCAGTTGATCGTACGAACGCGAAACGCCTTGAAATCGATTTAACTAAAATCAATTTGAAATCAATTTGAAAATATTTTTTTCAGCATAACTTCTTCATACGATGGAATTTGGACGTGAAATTTTTTCCATCGCGTTCAGATTATTTTAAAATACCTATTTCGATATATGGGTTTACCCAATTTCGTTCCGGGGTCAGAATTGGCTTTTTGGGTAAATAATCATTCAACACGTTTGTTTATCGGATCCATCTACTCTATTTCCAACCTACATATATATAAACCCAGTTATAAACCCTAGCCTCCATCTATTCTAGTTTGTTGTACGTTCATTTCCTCAACTCTTCCTCTTCCTCAATAGATGCAAATCTTGGATCCAAACACAATTACAAATCAAGTCAAAAGCTAAAAATTCAAAGTCTTCATAAAAATCTCAAAAAAATATATGTTGAAGATTTCATCGATACAAATCTGCACGTGGTTTTTTTTTGCAATCGATACTCGAGTCAGCGGCAAATCACGGCCAAAGCCATGAAATTCGAAACCCTAAATCAATTTAGGCGTTTTCGATTGAAACGACGATTGGCAAATCGGCTTCTGGGTTTGATGGAGATCGGGGAGGGGAGTCGTTTGGTGGTGATCGCAGCTTCAATTGATGGCCGAAGCGTTTGATTTTGGGCTTCTAGGGTTTGGCAAACCCTATTTTTGGGTGGCGGCGGCCTGTAGCTGGCGACGAACGGAGGGGACGGTGTGGTAGAGGGCGTCGTCGCGAGTCAAACGGCGATGTTGCCGAGGTTTGGAGCACCGTAGGGGAGGTGCGGCGGCCGGTCAAAAGCACGGTCAAGGGGAGGGGCTTGCGTGCGTTACAGCAGTTGAAAGTCGCGTTTTTCTGTAGCATGGGATAACGACGTTGACGTGGCGATCACTGGATGGTAGGTTATTTTGTTTTTCTTCTTTTATTTCTTTATTTATTTATTTATTTTTTTCAACACGTTTTAACTTATAACTTTCACATACGAACTCGGATTCAAGCGCTTTTTTTTGTTAGGATCGTAATAAAATTCCGGATCTGTTGACGCTGGTTTGGACAAATTCTGACACCGTAAAATTTTTAGGTTTAAATCGGATTTAAATTCGATTTAAATTCAAAAGGTGAGTGTTTTAACCCACTCACAACATCTAAAATTTCTTATGTTCGTTAAATTGATTTAAGATATGAGTAGAAATTTATTTAGGACTGTTTGGTATGTTTTATTCATCATCTCAGTTCAATCGCATTTATTTAATTTAACTATTAACTAAATTTTATTATTGCATATAATTTGACGGTTCAAATTTATTTATTTGCATATAAACTGCTAGTTAAATAGTTATTAAATTTATTATTGAATATAAACTGTTAGTTAATACCTGTTTATTATTACCTGTTATATTTTATATGCTCTACATTGATGTTTGTTTAAATTGGATGATGATTGAGCTAAATGGTTGATGATTGATATTTGGATGAATGGATGCTATATTTTATATCGTATAACTGCAAGTTATTATGCAGTTTCATTCCATTCGTGAATTCGGTTTGAAATGATATACAACCGCAAATTTTTATTTTTTTAAATCGCGGATTGAAATGATAAATATCTGTATCACTTGACCATAGGATAGAAAATTATATACAGGCACCGCGGTATATATATAGAATTATTTTTGAAATGATTTTTATGGTTTGGATATGATACGGTTTAATAAATATATAATTTTGATATTTTATAAATACATATATAGTTAAATTTTGAATTTAAGCTATGTATAAATCGATAAAATAAGAATAAATAAGTTGAGCAATGGAGTTTGATTATTTATGTATGTACATATAGAGTTTTAATGATTTAAATCAGTTAAGATTGTAGGTAAATTGGAAATTTATTTGATGGAACTTATTTTAAAATTTCTCTCCAGAAGTTGATGTAAAACTTATTTAAGCCTTGAAATTTTTGAAGGTATGATACTTATAACTGAATTTTTTTATTTTAGATGAATTCAATGAATATTTCTAGTAATAATAAATTGAAGGAAATTTTCTTTATAAGTAATTTGAGTTTTCTTAAATGATTACGGGTTTATTATGTAAATATTTCAAACTAAGAAATAGGACTTTAAATGGTTGAAGAGAAATTTCTAACCTTGGTTCCAATTTGTTTAATATTCAAAGTTTGAAATATATTGAAACTGAAGTGGTTATTGAAACTGAAAGCGATTTTGAAATTTATGGGTTTTGACTTAATTTTAAATGAAATAAAATTGTAAGTCGCAGAAATTATTTTATTTTATAAAGAAATTTTAAAATGCAAACTATTTTATTATATATACCGTTTGAATATCCAAACCATTCAAGTTTTAGAAATTACGGTTTTAAAGCTACGAATTTTGAAGTATTATGTTTTGAAAGTTATAATTTAAATGTTTGGTTTCCAGATATTATAAATTTTAAAGCAGTATGATTTTGGAAAGGAAATAATATTTGAAATAAAAATGATATTATTGATTTGGGGTCTATTAAAATAATATCAAAATGAGTTGTTTTGGAAATGGAAATAATATCGTATTTATGGGTTTTTGAAATGACTAATTATTTTCTGGTTTCAAAATTTTAAACTGTTTTAAAGACCGCGGTGTTATAATAACGTTTGGTTGTTGAAGAGACTGGGATCGGAAGTTGTCATACTCTCTGCCAACTCTGAAAACCACTTTAACAACCGTGTACGCGGTGGAGATTCCAGAATGCAGTAGGATGGCGGCGGCATTTTCTTGAGGTAAATACGTGGACTCGACTCTTGTGAGTTGGCATAAGGTGGCTAAAACAAGAGCGATTCTCGGGCCAATGAGGTCATTCCTCTGATCGGACACTCCTTTTCGATACTATACTCTGACTTCGGATTGATTTGGTGGCCACCTTTACTTTTAATTTTAGGAGCGGTTTGTTCGAGGTGGGCAGTAGTAGGTGCTACGCGTTTCGACCAGCCCGGACAGCAATTGGTATATCTACCATGGCATTGCCTAGTTGTGCCATGTCACCTACCATACCAAGCCTTAGTACGAGTTTCTATTTGTGTCATACCTATGGAGTGTCTTCTCGTAGTCTTCCAATCAGGAGATATGCAGGCACTGTATAGACTATTGGCATTATTGGTAATAAGGGGAATATTGGGTCACTCCTTAACGCTATTTTAAAGTGTGTTTATTTTACTATAGACAGTATTATAATAGCGAAATATTACTACATAGTAAATAGTTTAACGGACCCTTAAGAGATGTAAATCCCGAGCATCTTTTGAGTTACTGCACTCATATTCATTTCTGTTAATTTAACTTACATAATTTCTTTTAGTTCTGACTCTAGTGTTTTGTCTTTTCAATTTGCTCGGGTCAATCCGAGCATTTCAGGATTGGATGATTTAGCTCTGGAGGACGAAGACGAAGATTTATATTATTATTATTTATGCTAGTGCACTACGCACTGTTCCGCTGCATTGTTATTGGTATGTGTAACTCTGATATGTATTATATAAATGGTGTGACGACCCGGAATTTTCTAGCAATATCAATTTAATAATCTGCATTTAATATTAAATTGATTTGATATATTTTTGATAATTAAATCTGAATTGATACTTCTCTTTTAATAAATATTTAATTGGTAAATGATATCTGTTAAAATTAATTGTTTGTTTTCTATTTATATATGTATATATTTGTATACATTGTAAATAGATGTGATTTGTTTTAAAGTTCAACTAATAAATTATGTTTTGAATTCTAATATATATTTTAGTGAACTGGAAATTATGTTTTATTTAAACTTTTCAAAGCTAATTAATAAATAAATATAGAGTTTTAAATCCATAAGATAATTGCTCAAATAGTTTGATACTTATTTTAACTTAAGTTTAAATTTAAATATATTAACAAAAGGATTTGTTTTCTTTTCTTTTAGTATAGCTTGATTTAAAATATGAATTTAAAATGATATATGAGTTTTAATTGTAATTTTGTCAAACAATACTTTAACATACATTAATAAAATATGTAGCTTATAATAGAAAGATAATTCATTTTATTTATCATTTCAAATTGATCATGTGTTTTATAATATAAATAAGTAAGAATGTATATATAGGGATACAAGATTTTAAGTAATAAGTTAAAATAAGAAATAATCATATTGGATAAATAATATAACAACTATAAAATTTGTTTTCAAACATAGAAATAAAACAAAAAAACAAGTCACATACATTTCAGAAATATAATAACAAGTCAATAACACAACTAAAAACAAGTCAACAATAAAATTAGAAACAAAATTTAGTAACAAATCTAAGTGTGCAGGCAAAATTGAATGAAACAAATGACAGTAATAAGAATACACATGTCTTACAAACAAAAAAATGAAGATATAAAAAAAATATCTTTATGTGTAGGCCAAATAAATATACAACTCTGTATATGTATGAAGCTTGCTTAGGAAGACATCATTAAATAGCTTTAAGCTAACAAACAAAAAGTAATTAATGTAAAAATCTTTTAGTACACTAAGTATACATATCAGCCTCCAATTTAATAAAATATCTCTAGTTTGAAATCTGTACAAACAAGATTTTCATGCCATATTGTACAGTTTTATGAAACATAATAATACACTGTCTGGTTAATATCACCTGTTTGCATATGCTCTGTATATTTGTTTATAAATTAGCTTCATCTGCATATCAGTTCGAACTAAGCAAAATCTAGAATAAACTTCATTTTAAAATAAAACTAGCTTCTACTTGAACATCAACCAAGAATAATACAACTTGAGAATCAAAGAGGAGTTCAACCTGTAAATTGCAAGCCTGTTTGCAAAGCAAAAGTGCCTCTGTTCTTCCATATATCTGTGAGTAACACTTTTATAAATTTCTCAGGTTTTAATCTGTTGCAAGCTAAATTTTTGGATGCTTAAAATATTTGTGTGAATCTATACATATTTCTTTTCTCTGGCCAATTGCAAAATAAATTACGGCATATTGAATTCTCTGTGAGTAACTTCTTTTTAAAAACTAAAGTAAATTTTAATTTGTTGCTTGTGAAAATTTCTGAGATGAAATATGCTTGTTTGTATATATATATGGGTTGATAATTCTGAGTTTATAAATGTTTGTAAATATGCTTGCCTGTTGTATTCAAGTAACTCTGTTCTTAGTTCAGACATTTAAAAGATAGATAAAAATGCAAATCTATTCGTCTAATATTTGTTAGAGTTAGAAATCTGAACAATTTAAGCCATGAGTAAGTTTGGAATTATACTTAAAGCAATATAGTCTTGATTTTTTTCTAGAACCAAATCTAACCTGCAGTGTTTGCATATACTTGTTTCCTGATACTCTCTGTAAACAAAATTTTGGTATTAAAAATTATTTTCTTCTTCCCTGATTTATGCTTGCACTTCAGTTTCAAGCAAATGATGTTTGTATCATCTCAAACTAAGTCTAAGCATTTAGTTAAGATAAAACAACTTAAATTTTTTTATCTGAACGAAAATTTCTGAGCAAATTCCTGCACATAACCCAGTTGTAGTGGTCGAAGTGGTTGGTTCTGTTCGTCACCATCAGGCGATAGAGTGCCGTGGAGTTTTGCGAGAGGGTAGCTCGGTCATAGTCGCGTTCATGGCTGGAGCTGCTAGTCGCCAGGTGGTCAGGGTTGGGGAAGAGCGGCGCTGACAGGTTTGAGGGAGGTGAGGTCGTGTGTTTTTCCAGGTTCTATAACTTGATTTCATTTGCGTGCATGGAGTAACTCGAAGCAGGCTACGGGTTTTCTTAAGGGAAACTCGTGTATTACTCGAAGGAACGCACAGGGGTGCTCGTGTTGTAGTTGTACAGGGTTTTAAACTGTAACAGTTTTTTACAGTATTCGACGTTCTTGTTTTAAAATTTAAATCAAAGTTAAACCCTGTTTTTAAAACAAGTTTAGAAGGTGACTTTAAGTCAGTTTTGAAATTAAGGTTAGGAATAATAAAGTCCATAACTTAGCTTATTTTAAATAATTTAAAAGTGCTAAATGTTTAAGTTTATTCAAAAAGGAGTTGAATTCAAAAATGAAATATAGAATGTTAAGAA
The DNA here is from genome assembly GCA_030765085.1 of Allium cepa. Taxonomy (NCBI): domain Eukaryota; kingdom Viridiplantae; phylum Streptophyta; class Magnoliopsida; order Asparagales; family Amaryllidaceae; genus Allium; species Allium cepa. The sequence continues at coordinate 75,251,228 of CM060945.1, forward strand.
AGTATATAGACAAGTTAACTCCAAAGAAATCAGGACTTAGTTATGAAAAGCTAGATTTGGAACTAAAATAAAGTTTTATAATTTAAATTTATTCAAATAAGTTTAAGTGTAATTAAATATGTAAGTTTAAAAAGGGGTTTTGAAAATAAATTAGTGTAAAAATTTTGTTAAGAATAAATTGGTTTTATTTAGAAAGTAATTTAAATAAATGTTTTAAAACATATTGGAATTTTGCTTTAATTCATGAAGTTTTAGAATTTTTATATGCATTAACTCTTAAATTGATTAAGTAAGAATAATTAATGAATGAAATTAATTAAACTAGTAATTATAGTGTAAAAGTAGTAATTAAAGTTAATTAATTAATTAACTAACGTGTGATTTAGAACTATAGATTAGATTTTTAAATTAATAATGGTTAATTAAATTATAATTAATAATAATTAATATAAGTTGATTATGTTGGAAGGAAATAATTAAATAATTATTAATGAAGTTCATTAACCAGATTATGTTATAATTAATTAATATGATTGATTTTGTAATAAATTAATTAGATTAATTAATTCAATAATTTAAATGAGATTATTTATTGAGAAGTAATTAAGAAATTAATTATTTATAAATTGTGTAAATTAATTAGAGTTAATTAATTTAGTTTAATTAACTGATATTTTGGAATTAAATTACTTAGAGAAGTAATTGAAGGATAATTACGGGATGTAATTAATTGGGTGATGTTGTTAATAAGAGTAATTGGAATATAATTACTTGAAATTAATCAGGGAATTAATTTAGAGTGTTATTGAGAAGTAATTAATTATGAATAATTAATTACTTTTTGTTATTAATCAAGAGGATTAATATTTGTGATTTGAAGATTTATGTTCTTAATATAATTAACAAATGAAAATGTAATTAAGGAATTGATTTATTTGAAAATATTAAATCAACAAGAAAATTAAATTGAAATAAATCTATATAAATGTAATTAATTAATGGATTTATTCAAGATTAATTTCTGTAAATAAAATAAAGGAAATTTCTAGAATGTAGTAAATGATATTTAAATCAAGTATGATTAATTTGAATATATAAGTAATTGATGATAAGATTTAAATTAAGTAAATTAATATTTATTAATTTAAGAAATCATTTGATGATTTGGTATGTGTAATTACTTAGTGTATTTAATGGAGTATAATTACTTAGAATAGTAATTAGATGATAATTACCTGATGAAATACATACAAGATAATTTGTAAGTGAAGTAATTTGAGCAATTTCTTTTGCAATTAATCAAGGGATTAATTTATAGGAATAATTAATCATGGATTGATTAATAAGTAATTAAGGATAGTTAATTACTGGATTGTTACTAATCACGGGGTGATTAATAATTATGTTTAAGTTAGGATCAATCACTTAATTAATTTAAATAAAGTAAATTGATATAGATTGAAGATCATTAATTAATATAGTTAATGGTGTAACTATAATGGTAATTAAGCAATAATTAATGGGTAAGTAATTAAATGTTAATCTACTATGAATGATTTAGAATAATTCATTTAAGAATTAATTAAAGACTAAATTATTCTTGTAATTAGAGAATGATTAATTAACTTGATTTATAATTAATAAATGATTGTGAGAGCAGGATTTATGGAATAAGTAATTAATTTAATTTATTTTAAATTAATTAAGATGGAAGTAATTAATTTAATTCAATTTAAATTAACTATAGCTTGTGATTCATAAATCATTGCTGATGGATGATATTGATATTTCATTGATTGATTGTGATCTCAGAAATGAGATGGACAATGTCTATGTGATATGGATGTATGTTTTAAGTATGATAATATTAATTATATGTTTGGATGATGATATTAATTCTGTTTATGATGATAATGTGATTATCTATTATGAGATGTGAATTATCTATCTGTGCATATTGATAATATTGAATTCACTGTTAAGACTAAATAGACAACTTGGCCTTAAAAGACACGTTTTGGATTTCGATGAGACCGGGATCGGTTTTCCTTATTTGGAATATCCGAAAACCACATCGTTTCCAAACTACGATAGTTCGTGAATCTGTAGTGAAGATGAAGATTCTGAATGCAAGGGTTATCGTCGTTAACTCTGAGGGTGATTCCAAAATGAGTGTAACGAGATGATGCCTTCGGTTTCGTTCGAACCCGGAACGAACTTGTATGGAATGAATGCTTTCAACACATCGTCAGGCGGGCGATGAGCATTCTAAGAAATATGTTCTATAAAGGTAATCGTAACCTCAAGCCTCATCAACCGGGAATGGCTAAAACAGGGGAGGTGCAGCAAGGTTAGGTGGGTCATGCCCAAGCAGGACGAGGTATACCCTGTCTAGATGTCCCTTTTATTCGGCTGTGTGGGCGGTTGGTCTGCAGCCAACTGCGGGGTTATCTTGTTCGGGACTGTTCAGTAAGGAACGGTTCCGGCCATGTGTTGCAAGGGAGTTAGGGTGGCTCCTCGGTACTGTGATCTAGACCACGCACTGTGACGGGCGGTACCCCAGTAGCCCTGCCATTATATGGGATCCAATTTCCAATAAGCGCCGTACGTTTTGATTGTGCCCAACTATGTTGAAATGTGAGATGTAAGCATTTCAGTTATTTCTGTATTTGACTTGAAAACCCTAGACACTATTATAATATCACTGGATTTCCTATCAAATGTTTTGGTTAGCGTAAGGTAAAAACTTTTCCATGCTTATGTGTGGGAATCCTTACGTGATACCTTTTGTTTTCAAAGGATTTTTCAAAAGTTAAGCAACTTTAACTTGTTACTCATACCAGACCCATGTCTGACCCGAAGTTTATTTTTGTTTTTCATAAACTCTCGGGTACCCAAATTTTTACGGGTAGCCAAGGGATTCAGGATTAGCTTTGACGAATTCTGGAGAAGCAATGGAGCAGGAGGCTTCAGCGTTTTAGATATATATATAGTTCCGCTGTGTGGTATCTCTGTGATGTATGGTGTGTTGTGTTGTATTAACTAGACAGGTGTTTATAACTGTCTAGTATGTGATGTATTATATGTATCACTCTGATTGATGTTATATATTATGTAAATACTTATGTGATTATTATATTTCATTCGTTCCGCTGTGAGATTCTGATGTTGTTGTTCTTTCTTCTCTATCTTTTCTATTTTCTCACCTTTTTCTTTCTTAAAAACGATACTACTTCCTGGGCGTAGGAAGTGGGGTCGTTACAGTAGTATCAGAGCGAGGTTGAGTGAATACCTAGGCTCTTAAGTGATTTCTTTCCTGAGAGAGCGTATTTGTAATTTTGATATATATATATATTTATTTATTTTCTATCTATTTGTTGGATTACATGTTCGGGTTTTCCAATATAAGTATAAGGGTAGATTGAGTAGTGGTGTGTGTAACACGACTACCTGTGGTTAGAAGTATATTTGACGAGACTGTAGACCTAATACCGTCTCGAGTAAATTTGTGGTGTAAGGATTTCACAGAATCTCTGAAGGGAAAACTGTTGAGATTTGGAGACCATTTTTTTGTTGTACAAGATTGGATGAGTAGAAATTGGATTGTGTGAGTTGAGCAGAAGCTAGAATATTATCTTGGTAACTCAAGAAGTAGTAGTTGTGTGTTGAGATGCAGTAGCGGTAGATTGTTTCCGAAGAAGTTCTCAAAGAACTTTGGATAAGGAAGTATGTCTGCATCAGTTCTGAGGTTGAGTTCATTTGAATGTTGTGTTTGGCATTTAGGCCTGAGTTTTCGAGGAATTTTGGATTAAGAATTTTTGGCATCAGTAGCAGTGTTGCAGCTCAGAACGTTCTGCCGGCACGCGAGGAGGTCATCTGTCAGCAGTTCTTCAGAGGAGAAGTCCAGAAGCAATTTGTAAATCCATTTCTTCAATGGATTGGCTAGAGTAGCTTAAGTTATTCAGATTGGTAAGGAGAGTGCAGTTTACTTGGATATTAGCCTGGGTTGATCGCAAAAGTGACTTGCGATAGTTACGTATTCTCTGGGATGGCAGAAACTTTTCTAGATATCTTTGAAGAGGTCGGTGGTTTGCCTTAGCATCTGCGGAGTTGAGTTTGGTATCGACTGGATTTCAGAAGTAATACCGATGGTTCAGCTTAGTAATAGAATGGTTTCTAGAGAGAGAAATTGGTAAAGCGACTCAAGTTTTGGAGGAATTTCTGAGTTTTATTTTGGATCTGATGAATCATATTTTTGTAATGTGTTGTCCAGTTTATGCTTATGTGTATCATCAGCATTTTTATCTTCTACAGATCAGAGTTGTGCAGCGGAAGCAGTTGGAAGTGCATTTGTTTTTCTTTTCTGGAAAAGAGAAATTGTTTTCTACTGAGGATAGAAAAGGTTGAGTTCTTGGTTTTGGTTGATTTTGAGAAGATCATTCTACTGGATTGTTTTTGGATTCAGATTGTTTTAGGAGTTATCAGCGAAGGTTGAGCTGATCAGTAAGTTGAAGGCAGCTCTGGATTGTCAGAAGTTTTGGTGGATAAGAGACGAAGGAATTTCGATTTTCAAGTCGGAGATTTCATTATGTATGAATTTTCTCTGATTCAAAGGAGTTCTGTAGATTCATTGTATAGACTGTTTAGATTCTATAGATCGAGTATTCCGGTATTATACTGGGAAACTCTAGGGAACTCTATTTTGTATGGATAGTTCGCTTTGTTGATTAAGTAGATTGGTTGTGATGATTGTTAGCATGCGATTGATATATGCTTATGATTTAAATGTAATTAAAATCTTAAATATATTATTAAATTACCTTTGCTTTTAAATTTCGGGGATGAAATTCTTTTAAGGGGGGAGGAATGTGACGACCCGGAATTTTCTAGCAATATCAATTTAATAATCTGCATTTAATATTAAATTGATTTGATATATTTTTGATAATTAAATCTGAATTGATACTTCTCTTTTAATAAATATTTAATTGGTAAATGATATCTGTTAAAATTAATCGTTTGTTTTCTATTTATATATGTATATATTTGTATACATTGTAAATAGATGTGATTTGTTTTAAAGTTCAACTAATAAATTATGTTTTGAAATCTAATATACATTTTAGTGAATTGGAAATTATGTTTTATTTAAACTTTTCAAAGCTAATAAATAAATAAGTATAGAGTTTTAAATCCATAAGATAATTGCTCATATAGTTTGATACTTATTTTAACTTAAGTTTAAATTTAAATTTATTAACAAAAGGATTTGTTTTCTTTTCTTTTTAGTATAGCTTGATTTAAAATATGAATTTAAAATGATATATGAGTTTTAATTGTAATTTTGTCAAACAATACTTTAACATACAATAATAAAATATGTAGCTTATAATAGAAAGATAATTCATTTTATTTATCATCTCAAATTGATCATGTGTTTTATAATATAAATAAGTAAGAATGTATATATAGTGATACAATATTTTAAGTAATAAGTTAAAATAAGAAATAATCATATTGGATAAATAATATAACAACTATAAAATTTGTTTTCAAAAATAGAAATAAAACAAAAAAAAACAAGTCACATACATTTCAGAAATATAATAACATGTCAATAACACAACTAAAAACAAGTCAACAATAAAATTAGAAACAAAATTTAGTAACAAATCTAAGTGTGTAGGCCAAATTGAATGAAACAAATGACAGTAATAAGAATACACATGTCTTACAAACAAAAAAATAAAGATATAAAAAAATATCTTTGTGTGCAGGCCAAATAAATATACAACTCTGTATATGTATGAAGCATGCTTAGGAAGACATCATTATATATCTTTAAGCTAACAAACAAAAAGTAATTAATGTAAAAATCTTTTAGTACACTAAGTATACATATCAGCCTCCAATTTAATAAAATATCTCTGGTTTGAAATCTGTACAAACAAGATTTTCATGCCATATTGTACAGTTTTATGAAACATAATAATACACTGTCTGGTTAATATTACCTGTTTGCATATGCTCTGTATATTTGTTTATAAATTAGCTTCATTTGCATATCAGTTCGAACTAAGCAAAATCTAGAATAAACTTCATTTTAAAATAAAACTAGCTTCTACTTGAACATGAACCAAGAATAATACAACTTGAGAATCAAAGAGGAGTTCAACCTGTAAATTGCAAGCCTGTTGCAAAGCAAAAGTGCCTCTGTTCTTCCATATATCTGTGAGTAACACTTTTATAAATTTCTCAGGTTTTAATCTGTTGCAAGCTAAATTTTTGGATGCTTAAAATATTTGTGTGAATCTATGCATATTTCTTTTCTCTGGCCAATTGCAAAATAAATTACTGCATATTGAATTCTCTGTGAGTAACTTCTTTTTAAAAACTTAAGTAAATTTTAATTTGTTGCTTGTGAAAATTTCTGAGATGAAATATGCTTGTTTGTATATATATATATAAGGTTGATAATTCTGAGTTTATAAATGTTTGTAAATATGCTTGCCTGTTGTATTCAAGTAACTCTATTCTTAGTTTAGACATTTAAAAGATAAATAAAAATGCAAATCTATTCGTCTAATCTTTGTTAGAGTTAGAAATCTGAACAATTTAAGCCATGAGTAAGTTTGGAATTATACTTAAAGCAATATAGTCTTGAGATTTATCTGGAACCAAATCTAACCTGCGGTGTTTGCATATACTTGTTTCCTGATACTCTCTGTAAACAAAATTTTGCTATTAAAAATTATTTACTTCTTCCCTGATTTATGCTTGCACTTCAGTTTCAAGCAAATGATGTTTGTATCATCTCAAACTAAGTCTAAGCATTTAGTTAAGATAAAACAACTTAAATTTTTTTATCTGAACCAAAATTTCTAAGCAAATTCCTGCACATAACCCAGTTGTAGTGGTCGAAGTGGTTGGTTCTCTTCGTCACCATCAGGCGATTGAGTGCCGTGGAGTTTTGCGAGTGGGTAGCTCGGTCATAGTCACGTTCATGGCCGGAGCTGCTAGTCGCCAGGTGGTCAGGGTTGGGGAAGAGCGGCGCTGACAGGTTTGAGGGAGGTGACGTCGTGTGTTTTTCCAGGTTCTGTAACTTGATTTCATTCGCGTGCATGGAGTAACTCGAAGCAGGTTACGGGTTTTCTCGAGGGAAACTCGCGTATTACTCGAAGGAACGCACAGGGGTGCTCGTATTGTAGTTGTACAGGGTTTTAAACTGTAACAGTTTTTAACAGTATTTGACATTCTTGTTTTAAAATTTAAATCAAAGTTAAACCCAGTTTTTAAAACAAGTTTAGAAGGTGACTTTAAGTCAGTTTTGAAATTAAGGTTGGGAATAATAAAGTCCATAATTTAGCTTATTTAAATAATTAAAAGTGCTAAATGTTTAAGTTTATTCAAAAAGGAGTTGAATTCAAAAATCAAATATAGAATGTTAAGAAAGTATATAGACAAGTTAACTCCAAAGAAATCAGGACTTAGTTATGAAAAGCTAGATTTGGAACTAAAATAAAGTTTTACAATTTAAATTTATTCAAATAAGTTTAAGTGTAATTAAATATGTAAGTTTAAAAAGGGGTTTTGAAAACAAATTAGTGTTAAAATTTTGTTAAGAATAAATTGGTTTTATTTAGAAAGTAATTTAAATAAATGTTTTAAAACATATTGGAATTTTACTTTAATTCATGAAGTTTTAGAATTTTTATATGCATTAACTCTTAAATTGATTAAGTAAGAATAATTAATGAATGAAATTTATTAAACTAGTAATTATAGTGTAAAAGTAGTAATTAAAGTTAATTAATTAATTAACTAATGTGTGATTTAGAACTATAGATTAGATTTTTAAATTAATAATGGTTAATTAACTTATAATTAATAATAATTAATATAAGTTGATTATGTTGGAAGGAAATAATTAAATAATTATTAATGAAGTTCATTAACCAGATTATGTTATAATTAATTAATATGATTGATTTTGTAATAAATTAATTAGATTAATTAATTCAATAATTTAAATGAGATTATTTATTGAGAAGTAATTAAGAAATTAATTATTTATAAATTGTGTAAATTAATTAGAGTTAATTAATTTAGTTTGATTAACTGATATTTTGGAATTAAATTAATTAGAGAATGAAGGATAATTACGGGATGTAATTAATCGGGTGATGTTGTTAATAGGAGTAATTGGAATATAATTACTTGAAATTAATCAGGGAATTAATTTAGAGTGTTAATGAGAGGTAATTAATTATGAATAATTAATTACTGTTTGTTATTAATCAAGAGGATTAATATTTGTGATTTGAATATTTGTGTTCTTAATATAATTAACAAATGAAAATGTAATTAAGGAATTGATTTATTTGAAAATAATAAATCAACAAGAAAATTAAATGGAAATAAATCGATATAAATGTAATTAATTAGTGGATTTATTCAAGATTAATTTCTGTAAATAAATTAAAGGAAATTTCTGGAATGTAGTAAAGGATATTTAAATCAAGGATGATTAATTTGAATATATAAGTAATTGATGATAAGATTTAAATTAAGTAAATTAATATTTATTAATTTAAGAAATCATTTGATGATTTGGTAAGTGTAATTACTTAGTGTAATTAATGGAGCATAATTACTTAGAATAGTAATTAGATGATAATTACCTGATGAAATGCATACAAGATAATTTGTAAGTGAAGTAATTTGAGCAATTTCTTTTGTAATTAATCAAGGGATTAATTTATGGGAATAATTAATCATGGATTGATTAATAAGTAATTAAGGATAGTTAATTACTGGATTGTTACTAATCACGGGGTGATTAATAATTATGTTTAAGTTAAGATCAATCACTTAATTAATTTAAATAAAGTAAATTGATATAGATTGAAGATCATTAATTAATATAATTAATGGTGTAACTATAATGGTTATTTAAGGAATAATTAATGGGTAAGTAATTAAATGTTAATCTACTATGAATGATTTAGAATAATTCATTTAAGAATTAATTAAAGACTAAATTATTCTTGTAATTAGAGAATGATTAATTAACTTGATTTATAATTAATAAATGATTGTGAGAGTAGGATTTATGGAATAAGTAATTAATTTAATTTATTTTAAATTAATTAAGATGGAAGTAATTAATTTAATCCAATTTAAATTAACTATAGCTTGTGATTCATAAATCATTGATGATGGATGATATTGATATTTCATTGATTGATTGTGATCTCAGAAATGAGATGGATAATGTCTATGTGATATGGATGTATGTTTTAAGTATGATAATATTAATTATATGTTTGGATGATGATATTAATTCTGTTTATGATGATAATGTGATTATCTATTATGAGATGTGAATTATCTATCTGTGCATATTGATAATATTGAATTCGCTGTTAAGACTAAATAGACAACTTGGCCTTAAAAGACACGTTTTGGATTTCGATGAGACCGGGATTGGTTTTCCTTATTTGGAACATCCGAAAACCACATCGTTTCCAAACTACGATCGGTCGTGAATCTGAAGTGAAGATGAAGATTCTGAATGCAAGGGTTATCGTCGTTAACTCTGAGTGTGATTCCAAAATGAGTGTAACGAGATGATGCCTTCGGTTTCGTTCGAACCCGGAACGAACTTGTATGGATTGAATGCTTTCAACACATCGTCAGGTGGGCGATGAGCATTCTAAGAAATATGTTCTATAAAGGTAATCGTAACCTCAAGCCTCATCAACCGGGAATGGCTAAAACAGGGGAGGTGCAGCAAGGTTAGGTTGGTCATGCCCAAGCAGGACGAGGTATACCCCTGTCTAGATATCCCTTTTATTCGGATGTGTGGGCGGTTGGTCTGCAGCCAACTGCGGGGTTAGCTTGTTCGGGACTGTTCAGTAAGAAATGGTTCCGGCCTTGTGTTGCAGGGGAGTTAGGGTGGCTCCTCGGTACTATGATCTAGACCACGTACTGTGACGGGCGGTACCCCAGTAGCCCTGCCATTGTATGCGATCCAATTTCCAATAAGCGCCGTACGTTTTGATTGTGCCCAACTATGTTGAAATGTGAGATGTAAGCATTTCAGTTATTTCTGTATTTTACTTGAAAACCCTAGACCCTATTATAATATCACTGGATTTCCTATCAAATGTTTTGGTTAGCGTAAGGTAAAAACTTTTCCATGTTTATGTGTGGGAAGTCTTACGTGATACCTTTTGTTTTCAAAGGATTTTTCAAAAGTTAAGCAACTTTAACTTGTTACTCATACGAGACCCATGTCTGACCCGAAGTTTATTTTTGTTTTTCATAAACTCTCGGGTACCCAAATTTTTACGGGTAGCCAAGGGATTCAGGTTTAGCTTTGACAAATTCTGGAGAAGCAATGGAGCAGGAGGCTTCAGCGTTTTAGATATATATATATAGTTCTGCTGTGTGGTATCTCTGTGATGTATGGTTTGTTGTGTTGTATTAACTAGACTGGTGTTTATAACTGTCTAGTATGTGATGTATTATATGTATCACTCTGATTGATGTTATATATTATGTAAATACTTATGTGATTATTATATTTCATTCGTTCCGCTGTGAGATTCTGATGTTGTTGTTCTTTCTTCTCTATCTTTTCTATTTTCTCACCCTTTTCTTTCTTTAAAACGATACTACTTCCTGGGCGTAGGAAGTGGGGTCGTTACAAATGGTTTCGTAAACAAATTTATAAACTGTATATTTGATTATTATATTTTATCCTTCCGATGTGAGATTCTGTTAAGTTTTTTCTCTTCTTTGTTTTTCCTTATTTACCCCATAACAATCCTCTCTTCCGTATGGTTTGGATTGGCACGTGGGTCGATTTAAATCGTGTGAAAAGGCGGGACGTTACATCTGGTATCAGAGCTTTGGTTTAGTGATAAACCTTAGCTTTGTGGTGTTTGACTCTTTACTAATAGGGTAATAATACCCTATAAGAGTCGCTGAGTATGTAGATATGAGAGAGCGTATTTGTTAGTGTTATAAAAAGGTTTTGATATTGTGTTAATTTGTTCCGTTTTGTATTTATAAATTCTGATTGGCGCATGGGACGTTGTGACGTCAATAGGGATTTCTGAAAACTTAATAGGACGGACCGACATAATATTTTTTTATATAGGTGAATGAAATAATTTTACCTATCATATTTCTATATATAAAATAAAAAAAATTCAAATGATATTTATATTTGGCTGCAATAGATTGGTTGTTAGGTAATAAAGTATGTAAATAATAATAGAAGAAAGATTGGAAAATAAAATAAATGAAACTTGGAAATTTAGAACTTAAGATCCGGGGTTTTGAAAATTTTTCTCGAATAAATTTTGAATATAATAATATTGTTTATAAGTATTTTCTGATATAAATATTTAATATAATTCAGAAGAATTATTTTAAAGAAGATTTTGGAGAAAATAAATTTTGTACTTTCCTCTCTATCACGAGAAAATAATTTCGGTGATGGTGGCTGCAACATCGACTTTTATTTTTGAGTTTCGAAGGGGGAAGGCCACTGTAGTAGTTTTACTGTAGATTCATTTTTGGAAAAAATAATATATATATATTTTGAATTGTTTTAAATATAATTAGAGATATATAAGTTGTAAGAATATATTTATCTATTGTTTTAAAATGAATTGAAATTTAACCCGGTATTAAATTCTTAAGTTTCCATTAATTAATTGTTTCAATTATTGTAGTGAAACAGAATTTAACTAATAATTGAAACCCTAAATAAAATAAGAGATTTAAATGCTAAGTTATAAATGGAAATTAATGGAAATTTGAAATTTGTAACATATGAAACAAAGAGTAATATTGTTGAACATTAAATTTAAATAAAGGATGAGATAAAACTTGTATGAGTTCATTTGCATTTTCTTTAACATATATAACTTACCAAATATAAAAAGTTGAAATGTTTAATAAGAAATGTAATGGAAATTGTACAAGTAAAAGTAGGTAATGAAAGTATTAAATGAATTTGCTATTATAAATGAGAATTTAATGCTATAAACTTAAGTTATAATTGAAATTTTACTATAAGTGAATATAATTAAAGGTAAGTACTTCAAATAGATAATTATCAACTTAAGAAAATAAAATGGAAATGCTAAGAAATTAAATGGGACATAAATAATATTGATAAACAAATGTAAATAAACGAGGGCATGCAATAAATGAATGAATAATTATGATAAAATAAAAAGAACTGGCATGACCTGAGTAAATGGAAATGAATAATTGTAAGTAATAAGTAAAGATAAATGAAACAAACATTGAATGAGTAAATGAAATTAAAAGTTTGTTAGAAATAAATGTAAATTATAATAAGAAAATTTATGTGGTATGAATAAAAAGAGAAATTAAACAACAAAGGTATGAAATGAAAAAAATATAAGTTAATTTGACTGTTGTTTGGATTTGTTTTGTTTAGTGGATGGTTGTTTGGGAAAGGATACTTTAAATTGGATTTGGGTAAATGAATAATCTATTTTTTTTTATCTAAGACTGTTGAGTAAATGATGCTCTAGTAGTTTATTCTTCCTTTCGTACAATTTTAAAGTTTTGAACCCGAAAAACTATTGTTCGGTTGATTGAATGGTTGTTTTGTATTTCTTGTGTATGTTGTATGTTGAAATTGTTGGTTTTTGTATTCATTTGTTGTTAGTGATTGAAACCACTTAAATATTTCACTTTATATAAATTTTTAACCCTTTGGATTTTATAAGTGAAATGCAGGTCATGGAAGCAATTGCTACTGCTTTTGGTTCCATAAATTAAGCGTAAATTGCCCGACAAATAGGTACGTTTCGGATTACGTTTTATAGCGCTATTTTAGATATTTTCCCGGGTTGGGATATAATATTTTGGATAATATATGTCATATAATTGTTATGTTTTGATAGTACATTTTCTCCCGAGCCTCTCCGTACAATGGAGACTCTGCCAAAAATTTTCGTAAATTTTTGGACTTCGAAATTATTTTGAAAATGTTTTCCAAACTTTATTTATTCGAATATGAAAAGATATAAGATCAAAGATGGGTATATTTTATTTAAAATAATAAATTTTGTAAATTATTGTTTATAAGTTAATATTTTGTATAAAATGTATTGTTTATTTAATTCTTCCTCCTCCCTTCTTTTTTCCTTTTCGGGGATGAAAAGTTTTGAGTGGAGGAGAGTGTAACGACCTATAAATTTCGTGGATTTAATTTGGTTAATTTAATAAGTTTTGTAATTAACTCTAGTAGAGAGAGAAAAGAAAAAAAAACCTTATAACTAATATTGAAATAAACGCTAATTTAAATTTTTTAAATGGTGGCTTAAAACCTATTTACTTGCAGTTTGAATAAATTTCAATAAATGAAATGGAGGAAGTATTATACCTGGATATAAAATTCATTTAAAGGAAATTTATTTATAGGTTAATGTAAATTAAGAAAATATTATAATAAATAATAATTCCATTCGTACTTGTAAGCTGTTACTATAAGTTGCGTGTTGAAAAGGGTAATTGAATTGAAATTTATATTTAATTTAAATGGAAATATTAAAGGCTTACAATAACGGAAAATTTAGGTAATAAAAGTTAGAACATGTGGATAAATATTAACCATATAAGAGAATAGCATTAATATAAATTAAGTTGGAAGAAATTGGATATAGAGAAATAAATGTAAGCATTTAATATATTAATTAATGTTGGTTTGATGATAACGTTACTTGGTGATTAATTATATAGTAACGGAAGTGGGAACGTAAAGTAATAAAAGCATAGATTTAAGTTAAGTAATAATTCGTGTATACATGGGATTTTAACGGTAAATGTTAAGTAATAAATCTAAAGGCTAGTAAAGGAAATAGGTAACAATCTATATGTTGGTTATTTTACTTAGCATGATAAATAAAGGTTGGAATTCAAATCACAATTAAAGGAGAGTAGGTAGTACGTTATTAGGAAGAAAGTATAAGGGTAGATAGCAACTATTATAAATTCCATAATAAATTGGTCGATAAATTTATTGAAATAACGATCATTTGAATGTGAGTAATTACAATGTCGTTATTGATTATGAGCGTTACTTTAATAATTATGATTATGTGTGAAATTAATACGGGAAGATGTAAAGTAATAACTAGGGAAGTAATACATTATAAATTAAATATAACCCAAACTTAAGTGTAAGTAAAAGGTTGAAATTGAATCTAATCCATTGGAAACTTATGAAAATAAATTGGATTCAATTATAGTAAAGGGGTTATTTTAAGAAATTGAAATAAATATTATAATTGGCAAATTTAGTTACTTTACGTTGGAACGGGAATTGATTTTTAGAATTATAAATTAATAAGTAAATAAAGATGATGAAATTTATGGATTATAGGATTTGAATCTTTAATGGTGAGTTAATTTATTTAATTTATAATAATTGGATTTATTGCCAATAAATGAAATCAATATTTAATTGTTACCAATTTAGTTTAAAATTGGGAAATATTTATGTAATAATATTAAATCCAATGGTGAACCCTTATATTTGAAATTAATGAATGGAATAGATATAGGATAATTCAAATAAAAGGAAATTTTCGAAATTTATCTATAATTTTGAATTTTATGAATTGAAGATTTATATTGATTTAATCTTTAATAAATTGGCATTTAAAATTTTTTAAATCATTTTAAATGTTTGAGAATTATTAAATGATAAAGATTTCCAATTCTAACACTGAAATATAAAAATTGGATTTATTTACTAATAATAAAAAAAATTAATTAATTAATATACAAATAGCCATTTTGGTCACGGACTCGGATTTCGACGAAACCAGTTTCATCGGATCCGTAACAGTGAATTATTGTAGGATTTCAAGTTTCATATTGATCGGACTTGTCAGTTGATCGTACGAACGCGAAACGCCTTGAAATCGATTTAATTAAAATCAATTTAAAATCAATTTGAAAATATTGTTTTCAACATAACTTCTTCATACGATGGAATTTGGAAGTGAAACTTTTTCCATCGCATTCAAAATATTTTAAAATGCCTATTTCGATATATGGGTTTACCCAATTTAATTCCGGGGTCAGAACGGGCTTTTTGGGTAAATTATCGTTCAGCACGTTTGTTTATCGGATCCATCTACTCTATTTCTAACCTACCTATATATAAACCCAGTTATAAACCTTAGCCTCCATCTATTCTCATTTGTTGTACGTTCATTTCCTCAACTCTTCCTCTTCCTCAATGGATGCAAACGTTGGATCCAAACACAATTACAAATCAAATCAAAAGCTAAAAATTCAAAGTCTTCATAAAAATCTCAAAAAAAAATATGTTGAAGATTTCATCGATACGAATCTGCACGTGGTTTTTGTTTTTGCAATCGATACTCGAGTCGGCGGCAAATCACGGTCAAAGCCAGGAAATTCGAAACCCTAAATCAATTTAGGCGTTTTCGATTGAAACGACGATTGGAAAATCAGCTTCTGGGTTTGATGGAGATCGGGGAGGGGAGTCGTTTGGTGGTGATCGCAGCTTCAATTGATGGTCGAGGTGTTTGATTTTGGGCTTCTAGGGTTCGGTAAACCCTATTTTTGGGTGGCGGCGGCCTGTCGCTGGGGACGAACGGAGCGGACGGTGTGGTAGAGGGCGTCGTCACGAGGCAAACGACGATGTTGCCGAGGTTTGGAGCGTCGTAGGGGAGGTGCGGCGGTCGGTCAAAAGCACGGTCAAGCGGAGGGGCATGCGTGCGTTACACTAGTTGAAAGTCGCGTTTTTCTATAGCATGGGATAACGAAGACGTCGACGTGGCGATCCGTGGATGGTAGGTTATTTTGTTTTTCTTCTTTTATTTATTTATTTATTTTGTTTCAACACGTTTTAACTTATAACTTTCAGATACGGACTCGGATTCAAGCGCGTTTTTTTTTGTTAGGATTGTAATAAAATTCTGGATCTGTTAACACTAGTTTGGACAAATTTTGAGACCTTCAAATTTTTGGATTTAAATCGGATTTAAATTCGATCTAAATTCAAAAGGTGAGTGTTTTAACCCACTCACAACTTCTAAAATTTCTTATGTTCGTTAAATTGATTAAAGATATGAGTAGAAATTTATTTAGGACTGTTTGGTATGTTTTATTCATCATCTCAGTTCAATCGCATTTATTTAATTTAACTGTTAATTAAATTTTATTATTGCATATAATTTGACAGTTCAAATTTATTTATTTGCATATAAACTGCTATTTAAACAGTTATTAAATTTATTATTGAATATAAACTGTTAGTTAATACCTGTTAATTATTACATGTTATATGTTATATGCTCTACATTGATGTTTTTTTTAAATTGGATGATGATTGAAATAAATGGTTGATGATTGATATTTGGATGAATGGATGCTATATTTTATATCGTATAACTGCAAGTTATTATGCATTTTCATTCCATTCGGGATTTCGGTTTGAAATGATATACAACCGCAAATTTTTATTTTTTTAAATTGTGGATTGAAATGATAAATATCCATATCACTTGACCATAGGATAGAAAATTATATACAGGCACCGCGATATATATATAAAATTATTTTTGAAATGATTTTTATGGTTTGGATATGATACGGTTTAATAAATATTTATTTTTGATATTTTATAAATACATATATAGTTAAATTTTAGATTTAAGCTATGTATAAATCGGTTAAATAAAAATAAATAAGTTGAGCAATGGAGTTTGATTATTTATGTATGTATATAGAGTTTTAATGATTTAAATCAGTTAAGATTGTAGGTAAATTGGAAATTTATTTGATGGAACTTATTTTAAAATTTCTCTCCAGAAGTTGATGTAAAACTTATTTAAGCCCTGAAATTTTTGAAGGTATGATACTTATAACTGAATTTTTTTATTTTAGATGAATTCAATGAATATTTCTAGTAAAGATAAATTGATGGAAATTTTCTTTATAAGTAATTTGAGTTTTCTTAAATGATTACGGGTTTATTATGCAAATATTTCAAACTAAGAAATAGGAATTTAAATTGTTGAAGAGAAATTTCTAACCTTGGTTCCAATTTGTTTAATATTCAAAGTTTGAAATATATTGAAACTGAATTGGTTATTGAAACTGAAAGCGATTTTTAAATTTATGGGTTTTGACTTAATTTTAAATGAAATAAAATTGTAAGTCGTGGAAATTATTTTATTTTATAAAGAAATTTTAAATGCAAACTATTTTATTATATATACCGTTTGAATATCCAAACCATTCAAGTTTTAGAAGGTACGGTTTTAAAGCTATGAATTTTGTAGTATTATGTTTTGAAAGTTATAATTTAAATGTTTGGTTTCCAGGTATTATAAATTTTAAAGAAATATGATTTTGGAAAGGAAATAATATTTGAAATAAAAATGATATTTTTGATTTGGGGTTTATAAAAATAAAATCAAAATGAGTAGTTTTGGAAATGGAAATAATATCGTATTTATGGGTTTTTGAAATGACTAATTATTTTCTGATTTTAAAATTTTAAACTATTTAAAAATCGCGGTGTTATAATAACGTTTGGTTGTTGAAGAGACCGGGATCGGATGTTGTCATACTCTCTGCCAACTCCGAAAACCACTTTAACAACCGTGTACGCGGTGGAGATTCCAGAATGAAGTAGGATGGCGGCGGCGTTTCCTTGAGGTAAATATGTGGACTCGACTCCCGTGAGTTGGCATAAGGTGGCTAAAATAGGAGCGATTCTCGGGCCAATGAGGTCATTCCTGTGATCGGACACTCCTCTTCGATACTATACTCTGACTTCGGATTGATTCGGTGGCCACCTTTACTTTTGATTTTAGGGGGAGTTTGTTCGAGGTGGGCGGTAGTAGCTGCTACGCGTTTCCACCAGCCCGGATAGCAATTGGTATATCTACTCTGGCATTGCCTAGTTGTGTTGTGTCACCTACCATACCGAGCCTTACTACGAGTTTCTATTTGTATCGCACCTATGGAGTGTCTTCTCGTAGTCTCCCGATCAGGAGATATGCAGGCACTGTATAGACTATCGGCATTATTTGTGTTAAGGGGAATATAGGGTCACTCCTTAATGCAATTTTTAAGTATGTTTATTTTACTATAGACACTATTATAATAGCGAAATATTACTACATAGTAAATAGTTTAACGGACCCTTAAGAGATGTAAATCCCGAGCATCTTTTGAGTTACTGCACTCATATTCATTTCTGTTAATTTAACTTACATAAGTTCTTTTAGTTCTGACTCGAGCGTTTTGTCTTTTCAATTCGCTCGGGTCAGTCCGAGCATTTCAGGATTGGAAGATTTAGCTCTGGAGGACGAAGACGAAAATTTATATTATTATTATTTATACTAGTGCACTACGCACTGTTCCGCTGCATTGTTATTGGTATGTGTAACTCTGATATGTATTATATAAATGGTTTTGTAAACAAATTTATAAACTGTATATTTGATTATTATATTTTATCCTTCCGCTGTGAGATTTGGTTTAGTTCTTTTCTCTTCTCTGTTTTTCCTTATTTACCCCATAACAATCTGCCCTTCCGTATGGTTTGAATTGGCACGTAGGTCGATTTAAATCGTGCGAAAAGGCGGGATGTTACATCTGGTATCAGAGCATTGGTTTAGCGATAAACCTTAGCTTTGTGGGGTTTGACTCTTTACTAATAGGGTAATAATACCCTATGAGAGTCGCTGAGTGTATAGGTATGAGAGAGTGTATTTGTTAGTGTTATAAAAAGGTTTTGATATTGTGTTAATCTGTTTCGTTTTGTATTTATAAATTCTGGTTGGTGCATGGGACGATGTGGCATCAATAAGGATTTCTAAACACTTAATAGGACAAAGCGACATATTATTTGTTTTATATAGGTGAGTGAAATAATTTTGCCTATCATATTTCTATATATAAAATAAAAAAATTTCAAATGATATTTATATTTGGCTGTAATAGATTGGTTGTTAGCTAATAAAGTATGTAAATAATAATAGAAGTAAGATTGGAAAATAAAATAAACGAAACTTGGAAATTTAGAACTTAAGATCCGGGGTTTTGAAAAAAAATTCGAATAAATTTTGAGTATAATAATATTGTTCATAAGTATTTTCTGATATAAATATTTAATATAATTCGAAAGAATTGTTTTAAAGAAGATTTTGAAGAAAATAAGTTTTGTACTTTCCTCTCTGTCACGGGAAAATAATTTCGGTGATTGCAGCCGCATCATCGACTTTCATTTTCGGGTTTCGAAGGGGGAAGGCCACTATAGTAGTTTTACTGCAGATTCATTTTTGGAAAAAAATATATTTTGAATTGATTTAAATATAATTAGAGATGTATAAGTTGTAAGAATATATTTATCTATTGTTTTAAAATGAATTGAAATTTAACCCGGTATTAAATTCTTAAGTTTCCATTAATTAATTGTTTCAATTATTGTAGTGAAACAGAATTTAACAAATAATTGAAACCCTAAATAAAATAAGAGATTTAAACGCTAAGTTATAACAGGAAATTAAAGGAAATTTGAAATTTGTAACTTATGAAACAAAGAGTAATATTGTTGAACATTAAATTTAAATAAAGGATGAGATAAATCTTGTATGTGTTCATTTGCATTTTCTTTAACATATATAACTTACCAAATATAAAAAGTTGAAATGCTTAATAAGAAATGTAATGGAAATTGTACAAGTAAAAGTAGGTAATGAAAGTATTTAATGAATTTGCTATTATAAATGAGAATTTAATGCTATAAACTTAAGTTATAATTGAAATTTTACTATAAGTGAATATAATTAAAGGTAAGTAATTAAAATAGATACTTATCAACTTAAGAAAATAAAATGGAAATGCTAAGAAATTAAATGGACATGAATACTATTGATAAACAAATGTAAATAAATGAGGGCATGCAATAAATGAATGAATAATTATAATAAAATAAAAAGAACTGGCATGACCTGAGTAAATGGAAATGAATAATTGTAAGTAATAAGGAAAAATAAATGAAACAAACATTGAATGAGTAAATGAAATTAAAAGTTTGTTAGAAATAAATGTAAATTATAACAAGAAAATTTACGTGGTATGAATAAAAAGAGAAATTAAACAACAATGGTATGAAATGGAAAAAATATAAGTTAAGTTGATTGTTGTTTGGATTTGTTTTGTTTAGTGGATGGTTGTTTGGGCAAGCATACTTTAAATTGGATTTGGGTAAATGAATAATCTATTTAGTTTTATCTAAGACTGTTGAGTAAATGATACGCTAGTAGTTTATTCTTCCTTCCGTACAATTTTAATGTTTTGAACCCGTACGACTATTGTTTGGCTGATTGAATGGTTGTTTTGTATTTGTTGTGTATGCTGTTTGTTGAAATTGTTGGTTGTTATATTCATTTGTTGTTAGCGATTGAAACCACTTAAATATTTCACTTTATATAAAATTTTAACCCTTTGGATTTTATAAGTGAAATGCAGGTCATGGAAGCAATTGCTACTGCTTTTGGTTCCATAAATTAAGCGTAAATTGCCCGACAAATAGGTACGTTTCGGATTACGGTTTATAGCGCTATTTTATGTAACAACCCAAATTTTAGCAATATTTTATTCTTTATTTATAACTCTGGGGTTTTATTTTTCGAAAATTTGATTGTCGAAATTAAGTTATGAATAATCACCCAAAATTTTTATTAGTGTGAAAATTCTAAAATTCTTATTTTGGCTAAAACTTAACATTTATTGAAGTTATAAATCTTTAAATTTTTAATTTTTAATCTTTTGGTTTAATTTAATATCTTCGTAACAACGTTTATTTCACCTTTTGTTCTTTAAAAAAATTGATTTTATACCTTTGAATTTTAATATTTTATATTTTACTTATATACATTTTTGAAATAAATTTCTTAGTAAATGTGTAAACAAATCATATTTTTATATAAGTAATAAATTTCCAAAACTTTGTGTGTAAATAAACTGATTAATTTCGCGTTTAAAACGCGTGTTATTTGATGGAATAAATAATGTATATATACATACAAGAAAGCGTATAAATTTTAAATCCGTTATTTTCATTTTTTTGGACAAAAATCACTGCATCAGTTGTACGCATTCTAATTTTATTCACTTTCCTTTTACTCTCCTAATTTAATAGGAACGTTATTTACAAATTTTATAACCGTTTACATTTATAATTCTCTTCTGTTTCAATCTGCATTCTATCCGTTCACATTTCATTTATTCCTTTTCTACCATATATTCCATTATCTCCTTCTGCTATTGCTAATTGCTATTTGCTCATTCACGCGATCATTTAATTGAAATCAAAATTTCAACCCTTACTTCTCTTTTCTTTTCAAATTTGAAATGTACTATTAAATCAAGCCATTAATTGCTTTTAATTTTTTTCCTTAAATCAATGTAGAGCTCACACAGTTATAAATTGCATTAAATTTTCTGCTGAACCACACCATGACCGTTTATATTACATTCATTTGGAATATATTCATTTGTTTGAAATCTTTCCCTTTCTCTCTCATCTCAATTGGGAATAAAATAAATTTCAGCGGAAATCACGTTTCAATGCTTTTAACTCTTTATAACCTTTGATAAAAAAAATTATTCTTTTTGAAAGTAAAATGTATATGGATATACGTTTTTCATTTATTAATTTCTAAATCATCCTGTTGTAAAGACCCGTAAGTCCGTACTCCTTGAATAGACACTAATCTCCTTTGTTTAATTCAAGATGAACGAAAATACGAACCCTTAGGGGTTTTAAGAAAAATTTAAGAAAAGAAAAGGTAGAAGAAGAAGGTAGATAGATAATAGGAAATAGAGAGGAGAGGGAAAAGAAGATAGACGATTTTTAGAAAACAGAGAATTTTAAAAATAGAAGATAGAAGAATTTTAAAATAGAACGGGACAGAAAACAACAGAACAACATCAGAATCTCACAATTCGCAGCGGAACAACATATAATAATAAATGAATAATCTTTAAACAAAGAACTATATCAGTTATTACATTTTATACATTACATTACATCAAATCATCAGAGTGTACAACAACAACAACAAACAGTGCAGCGGAAAAAGAAATACTATATAAACTAGTAATACGCCATGCCATCCAGCTTGCCTCCAGCAACTCCAGAATATCCAGAATATCCTGATAAACCTAACTCTTAACTGCCCGTGTGGAAATTGGTGGGCACCCAGAGTTTAGGAAGGAAAACAATAAACTCCGAGTCAGTCATGTGACTGGTGTGAGAACTCAAACAGTTTATTTATCTTTAAAATCAAAAGAGGAATATTTTTAAATTAATTCGCAATGCTTTTAAAAATGAGACTACCATAAGACCTCCTGCCACACACACAATGCAAACGCAGACTTGGAGAAGATTTCTCCTTATGATAGTCAAACATGCTTGATACGCATTTAAAAAGAGCATTTGATATTATTATTAGTGCATAGTGTAGGAAAAATTCATTTCGAAAGTAGAATATAAATCTTAGCCAGCATAGGTACCATTATATTATGCCTACTATAGCTACCTCCTGAGGAAGCAGGTTCTACAACTAAAACCGTACAAGTCTCGTATTGTTTCTTTGGATTTCCAACGAATGGTCAGGCTAAGGAACTTCCTACTGCCACATGGGATCGCCTCTGGCTGGACGTCCCGAGAACTTAACCAGCTCTCTGCCAACACAAGGCCGGGTTACCTTTATCACTAGGTAACTACTACACGAATATGGCATCCCCCGGTCCCATCGGACCTTTAACCGAGAGCTCGTCACCAACAACACCACACAGAAATAGATATAGTGTATCAACATGAGTAAGTATCTGGGCTCCATACCATGATACCACCCTTTCCAGAAGGAAATGCACATACCCTAAAGGGAGCTACCCCTCATAACCTTGCCGCATCTTTCCTGTTTTGACCATTAACGGGATGTGAGGCTCGATGAATTCACGTCCACAAAAACATACTTTATACAAAAGCCATGCTTTGGGTCAACAAATGATCAACACAATGATCACTAAGATAGACGATCAAATAAATGATCCTATCACAAATAATCAACACAATGATCATTTCAGCATCACTCAGCATGTCACATTACCAAAATGGGATATATCGCTGATAACTTCAACTATATAACCTTTGAGCTCGTACGTCTCAAAGAAGGGTGTTAAGCAAAGAATAAATTCTCCGCCACCAACAGAAATATATTTGAAAGAAATCGGCTTTATATCTCAACTTGTAATGTCAGGCATACAATCCATACAAGTCTGTTCCGGGCTCGAACAAAACCGAAGGCACTTCTTACGAAGCCCTTGCAATACGGGTATTCACAATCCCGATCGAATTTCCCATCACTTAAGAGATCTCAATACCAGGAGCTACCCAGTGCAGAGACAATCGATAGGTCATCCTATCGCTTTTGCAAATACTCGGTCTTCAACACCGATCTTCAAATGCAATTCATAACGACGTATCACATATTCGGAATGGGTTATACGACCCCATGGTCCTTTCCCGGTTAACCCGAATAGTGAGCGCTTATTCAAAAATAAGTGTGCATTCAAATTCAACAATTCACATCAAATACCCATTCAAAGGGAAATACTGATAGTCGGCTATTGAACTATCAATGGATATGCATACATCACCAGATTCCAAATAATTTTCCAAATTATTTATTTTCCAAAATATCTTTACAAGATATATAATTTCATCACTTCAAAAATAAATCAATATTTATTTTTAACCAAATTCCACTTTCACATATAAATTCCAAAATGAATTTATATTTCAAAAATATTCATGAATAACCGATTTCAATTATTCATTCTCAATTTATCTTCAAAAAAGATAAATTCTAAATATTCACTTCACATTGGAAAACATTTCCATACTTATTTATTCATAAGTAATTCACAAATCTTTTTATTTTCAACACTTAGAAAATATTCAATATACTTAAATCGAATTAAGTATATATTTCATTCTTTAAGGAAATCATTCACTTAAACATATTTACTTGGGCCAAAACGAATGTTGCGTAAAACATCGTTACGACAACCCAAAATCACTAGTATAGGGATACGAAATTAAAATAGATATATAAATCCCAATACTATTCAAAAATATTTCCTTTCGGAAATCATTTACTATAACAACAGTGTTATAGTCTACCATTTCCTTTTATTTCTCGAAAACATCTATTTCAACAATAAACATTGAAATCTAGGGTTTTCGAATCTCAACTCATTTAAAACATCGTTAGGTTGTTTTAATTCTATTTAAAACATTACATTCAAAACAATTTCTTTAACGTATTATTCACTACTTAAAAACGTGAATATACTACGTTAACAACTTTCATCCCTTTATTCATTTTAATTCAAAGGATTATTCACTATTCAAAAATGTGAATATAACTCCATTTATAAGTTATAACAATTAACTTATCAAAATAAGTCGTTTGCGGATTTATAAAACAACGTTTATAAATTCCATTTCTATTTATTTATAAAAACTTCTTCTTTTTTTTAAATTCCTTTATTAACATATTTCAGTTTATAACTCAATTATAAACTAAATGTTTATATTATAAGTTAAATACTTATAAAACGATTATTTTATAAAATCGTTCTTTAAACTTCATAATTATAAATCTTATAACTTATAAGATTCATTTATTTAACCAAATCTATTCTTCAATTAACTTCACAAATTTATAAATCTTACTATTTATAAATTTCATTTATAACTTCACAGTTTATATTTCTATAAATTTCATTCATTTATGAAATTCATTTTCACTACATTCAAACACTTATAAAAACTCGTTTTATAATGTCTATATTTCAATTTATAAATATCCATTTATAAATCTCTTAATATAAATCAGTTTATATTATTCTTTTAAAACGTCTTTAAATTCCTTTATAATTTCATCATTCTGATTTATAAAATAATCAAATTTTATAAATCCTATATTTAAACTTTAATAATAAACTCAAAAATCCAGTTTAAACTATTTTATAAAGTCATTAATTCATATTTCTCAAAAATCAGCTTTTAACCGTATTTCTCAAAAATTATAATTTTTATAACTTTAAAAATTATAACGTTCATTTATTTATAATGGATCAATTCCAAAAATATTTTTATATTTCAAAAATCACTTTGAAAATCATTTTAAAATCCCAAAAATCTGGGTCCAATGATGCTACACACCAAATAGTCAATCACGACTAACAACGATATCATATATCGATATGATAATCAATCAAATATCAAAATATCTGAAATAAAATAAATAATGTTGAGGAATCCAGTTGGATCCCTCCAACCTGTTTTCCTGCATCCAAAAACATTAGCACAATACCAATTTCGCTCCAGTACGAAATTATCGCGGTACATGTTTTTAATAAATATTATCCGCTTAATAACGGCGTAATAGGGTCTCATCCGCTAAACAAAAAATGCGGGAAATCAACAACTGCAATATATACATATGCCAATATATATATATTGATATTATATATAATACCAATTTCACTGTTTATGAAATATTCGCGGTATATGTTTATAATAAATAACATCCGCTTACTAACGGCGCATAATGTCTATTTTAACAATCAATAATTTACAGTCATCATTCATACATGCATTCAAATATTTTAAATCTAACTATTTAAAATAAAAATCGAAATCTATTCGATTGAGTGAGAAGTTCTCACCTTGGTTTTAAATTCCGTTTTAGCTTTTTATTTCGAATAAAATTAAACGCGCGTTTAATTTTACCCGAAATTCTCACTAACTCCAAACGACTCCAAACCAACTCCATCGCGTAGTGCTCGTCCATACGATTCCAACGCAACTGAGTTTGCATTTTTTCGACCTCGTATGAAAAAGATATGAAATTTTGAAGTTTGTACACGAGTTTTATAACATAACTTTACAACTTAAATTTATAATAATATAACCTATTACTATCATCACCATCCATTCCCCCAACCTGCAAATCACGGCCATCCATCATTTTCTTCCCCAACTCCATCTTCACGTCTACAGGCACAAAGAAACTCACGCAACCCATATTCGATTCTAGGGTTAAAAATCGCGCCACCCAAACGTTGATGAAACTCCATCTCTTCACCACTACAAGGTCGCCACTCCTCCTAGCTACCCACGGCCAGAGGCCGCACGTCCCAGTGCCCCCCATTCTCTCGAAATTCATGCCCAAAGCCGTCCACTTTCAACCCCGATTGCAACCAATCCATAGCTCCGTTTCCAATCACAACCGTTGGATTTATAGATCGTGCTGTGCTCTCCAACTTTCATGTAGAAAGTTTTAGCCAAAACTTGATGGATTGAGAGATCAAAGAGGAAGAAGATTGACAAATTTCGGCCATTCATACGAAACTGGCGGCTAGGGTTTCCATTTGGTTTTTTTTTTTAATGAAGGGTGTGTGTCTATTTATAAGAAACAGCTAGCGTAAACACTATTCATCCCGGGAATTCCGAACTCCGATTTAGACGCCGTAACCAGCGTACCTAGGGTTTATCCCGCGTTCCGGACACAATGGAACAGGTTTCGGAAGATAATTCGGAAGTATGTGCGAGTTATGGCAACAAACGCTCAATTTAAATTAAACCGATTTAAGTCGATTTCTAGGCGTTTTAATTTGTACCGGACAAACGGTAAATCCAAACGACTTGAAATTTGAAACCTTACAATAATATCACATTACGGATCCGATGAAACTGGTTTCGTCGAAATCCGAGACTTTTTGAAAAATGGCTATTTTGACTCGCCAAATTTAAATTAAAAACGATTCGATGCGTTTCGAGCTGCCACGATCAAACGATAACTCCGATTGACACGAAAATTGAAATCCAGTAATAACTAACTATTACGGATTCAATGAAACTGGTTTCGTCCAATTCTGAGACTGTTCAAAAATTGGCTATTTTACAGTCGATTATAAAATATTAAAATATTCAATTTTCACAAATTAACTTTTAATTCGATTTTAAAAGTTCTAAAATATCATTCTAACTTCCATATGATAAAATAAAATTTTCCAAATTATTTCTAATCATATTTAACTCAATTTTCAATTATTTCCATAATTTAACATATTAAATTATCGATTTAATTATCCAATTAAATCCAAAAATTCAAATAAAAATTTATTTGACTTAAAAATTCACTTATTAACATTTAAAATTAATTAAATATTCAAATTTAAATTAATAAAAATTCTGGGTCGTTACAATCTTTCCCCCTTAAAAGAATTTCGTCCTCGAAATTACAAGTAAGAAAAGTTACAGAATCTATTAATTTTCCAAAATTCATAATTAAACTTCTTATGATAACTTTTACTAAGTTTTCAAATCATACTTAGTTATGTTTTCAAAACAAACTATATCATTTAACTTTCAACTCTAAAACAAAGTTAAAGTTTTCCAAAATTTTCCCAATTTTCTCAAAAATTTTCTAACGCCTTAAATTTCCGGAAAAATTCGCCATAGTCTCCTTTGCGCGGCTCGATCCGAAAAAAAAATGACAGTATATATATCACAAATATACATCTCATCAAGTAATGAGGCATCCCGAAGGGAAAAAGTGTAAAAGTACGATATTTAATCCGAGATATGTACCTTATACTTTATTAGCAAGCATATATGGCTAATATAGCGCAAAAGCGAACTCCAAATGCGAAGCAAACGCGATCCGCACCTACTAAACTCAAAAAACAACATGAGAACATGCACATATGCAAATAATCTCAATATACAACATATAGCAACATAATAACTATATACGTCACATAGCAAATGCAACTAAACAACAAATGCAAACATCAACCATCAACCAACTATAATCCATAACCAATAAATATTCATTTATTTTCAATGAAACAGATTTTCACTTAAATCATATTTGATTCATTAACATTGGATTTTATCAACATTCATTCTCAATTCAATTAGTTTACATTTGTTAACATTCACTAATTAAATCCCATTCACATTCAATTCTATTCAAATTTATTTACTTTCTAATTTGAATTCAATTACATAGCTTTAAATTTCGTTAATTCACTTTCATTAACACTTAATGAATTATGAACAATCAACCAATCAACCATATAACAACCAAGTATATTAAATACAACCAAATTTCCTTGCTTCACTTACATTCATTTTGGTTTAACATCTTTACTTTCCAATTGGTTTTATTAAATTGATTTCATTCAATTTATTCAACTTCTAATAACATTAGATTTTAATGAATTAACACTTTTATTCATTATTTCAATTCAATTACAAAGTTGAATTTCATTTACATAACTTAAGTTATATTCCATTTATACATCCTTTATTTACAACTCATATTTTATATAGTTTCACTTCTTATATATATAAGTTTATTTCACAATTGTAAATCACTTTAATTATAATTCAATTCTTATAATTCTTTTGCTTATACAATTATTCTTTTATTTTAGATTATTCAAACAACCTAACAATCAACTTATATACCCTTTAATAATTCTGAAAAATTATTCCTTTATATATAAAATATAATCAAGGCAAAATTATTCATTTACCCAATTTAAAACAATACTGTGCCGAATTGTTCTATTCAAGTGTTTATAGATCCCTATCAATAACGTTAATTACTCGCATTAACCAGAATCTATATACCACTCAATAAACCAACCATCACAATATAAAACAATTTTAATATTACTAACAAATACGCACTCGTATCTATTATTACACTCAAATTCATTCTAGAGTACTACTGACTCTATCTCTAATGAGTAATACCCAACAGAACCATGGCTCTCGCTTAACCATCAGCTCCGATACCAAATGTAAAGACCGTACTGTCGGCGGTCACAACCGGTAGGCTTTTCAACCATCCCAGCCCCACCGTGGCTTACACTGATATCCCAAACTTGCTTTTACGGCCAGCCTTTCGACTGTCACAGCTTACGCCTAACCAACCCCCTAAAAGAGGATGTGTGGGAGTAAGAGTCTCCCGTTCGCCACCAAACCGCGAAGCGAGAACCCCCCATCACATAGCCCAATAGCTTAACAAGACTGGTGTGAGAACTCAAACAGTTTATTTATCTTTAAAATCAAAAGAGGAATATTTTTAAATTAATTCGCAATGCTTTTAAAAATGAGACTACCATAAGACCTCCTGCCACACACACAATGCAAACGCAGACTTGGAGAAGATTTCTCCTTATGATAGTCAAACATGCTTGATACGCATTTAAAAAGAGCATTTGATATTATTATTAGTGCATAGTGTAGGAAAAATTCATTTCGAAAGTAGAATATAAATCTTAGCCAGCATAGGTACCATTATATTATGCCTACTATAGCTACCTCCTGAGGAAGCAGGTTCTACAACTAAAACCGTACAAGTCTCGTATTGTTTCTTTGGATTTCCAACGAATGGTCAGGCTAAGGAACTTCCTACTGCCACATGGGATCGCCTCTGGCTGGACGTCCCGAGAACTTAACCAGCTCTCTGCCAACACAAGGCCGGGTTACCTTTATCACTAGGTAACTACTACACGAATATGGCATCCCCCGGTCCCATCGGACGTTTAACCGAGCGCTCGTCACCAACAACACCACACAGAAATAGATATAGTGTATCAACATGAGTAAGTATCTGGGCTCCATACCATGATACCACCCTTTCCAGAAGGAAATGCACATACCCTAAAGGGAGCTACCCCTCATAACCTTGCCGCATCTTTCCTGTTTTGACCATTAACGGGATGTGAGGCTCGATGAATTCACGTCCACAAAAACATACTTTATACAAAAGCCATGCTTTGGGTCAACAAATGATCAACACAATGATCACTAAGATAGACGATCAAATAAATGATCCTATCACAAATAATCAACACAATGATCATTTCAGCATCACTCAGCATGTCACATTACCAAAATGGGATATATCGCTGATAACTTCAACTATATAACCTTTGAGCTCGTACGTCTCAAAGAAGGGTGTTAAGCAAAGAATAAATTCTCCGCCACCAACAGAAATATATTTGAAAGAAATCGGCTTTATATCTCAACTTGTAATGTCAGGCATACAATCCATACAAGTCTGTTCCGGGCTCGAACAAAACCGAAGGCACTTCTTACGAAGCCCTTGCAATACGGGTATTCACAATCCCGATCGAATTTCCCATCACTTAAGAGATCTCAATACCAGGAGCTACCCAGTGCAGAGACAATCGATAGGTCATCCTATCGCTTTTGCAAATACTCGGTCTTCAACACCGATCTTCAAATGCAATTCATAACGACGTATCACATATTCGGAATGGGTTATACGACCCCATGGTCCTTTCCCGGTTAACCCGAATAGTGAGCGCTTATTCAAAAATAAGTGTGCATTCAAATTCAACAATTCACATCAAATACCCATTCAAAGGGAAATACTGATAGTCGGCTATTGAACTATCAATGGATATGCATACATCACCAGATTCCAAATAATTTTCCAAATTATTTATTTTCCAAAATATCTTTACAAGATATATAATTTCATCACTTCAAAAATAAATCAATATTTATTTTTAACCAAATTCCACTTTCACATATAAATTCCAAAATGAATTTATATTTCAAAAATATTCATGAATAACCGATTTCAATTATTCATTCTCAATTTATCTTCAAAAAAGATAAATTCTAAATATTCACTTCACATTGGAAAACATTTCCATACTTATTTATTCATAAGTAATTCACAAATCTTTTTATTTTCAACACTTAGAAAATATTCAATATACTTAAATCGAATTAAGTATATATTTCATTCTTTAAGGAAATCATTCACTTAAACATATTTACTTGGGCCAAAACGAATGTTGCGTAAAACATCGTTACGACAACCCAAAATCACTAGTATAGGGATTCGAAATTAAAATAGATATATAAATCCCAATACTATTCAAAAATATTTCCTTTCGGAAATCATTTACTATAACAACAGTGTTATAGTCTACCATTTCCTTTTATTTCTCGAAAACATCTATTTCAACAATAAACATTGAAATCTAGGGTTTTCGAATCTCAACTCATTTAAAACATCGTTAGGTTGTTTTAATTCTATTTAAAACATTACATTCAAAACAATTTCTTTAACGTATTATTCACTATTTAAAAACGTGAATATACTACGTTAACAACTTTCATCCCTTTATTCATTTTAATTCAAAGGATTATTCACTATTCAAAAATGTGAATATAACTCCATTTATAAGTTATAACAATTAACTTATCAAAATAAGTCGTTTGCGGATTTATAAAACAACGTTTATAAATTCCATTTCTATTTATTTATAAAAACTTCTTCTTTTTTTTAAATTCCTTTATTAACATATTTCAGTTTATAACTCAATTATAAACTAAATGTTTATATTATAAGTTAAATACTTATAAAACGATTATTTTATAAAATCGTTCTTTAAACTTCATAATTATAAATCTTATAACTTATAAGATTCATTTATTTAACCAAATCTATTCTTCAATTAACTTCACAAATTTATAAATCTTACTATTTATAAATTTCATTTATAACTTCACAGTTTATAATTCTATAAATTTCATTCATTTATGAAATTCATTTTCACTACATTCAAACACTTATAAAAACTCGTTTTATAATGTCTATATTTCAATTTATAAATATCCATTTATAAATCTCTTAATATAAATCAGTTTATATTATTCTTTTAAAACGTCTTTAAATTCCTTTATAATTTCATCATTCTGATTTATAAAATAATCAAATTTTATAAATCCTATATTTAAACTTTAATAATAAACTCAAAAATCCAGTTTAAACTATTTTATAAAGTCATTAATTCATATTTCTCAAAAATCAGCTTTTAACCGTATTTCTCAAAAATTATAATTTTTATAACTTTAAAAATTATAACGTTCATTTATTTATAATGGATCAATTCCAAAAATATTTTTATATTTCAAAAATCACTTTGAAAATCATTTTAAAATCCCAAAAATCTGGGTCCAATGATGCTACACACCAAATAGTCAATCACGACTAACAACGATATCATATATCGATATGATAATCAATCAAATATCAAAATATCTGAAATAAAATAAATAATGTTGAGGAATCCAGTTGGATCCCTCCAACCTGTTTTCCTGCATCCAAAAACATTAGCACAATACCAATTTCGCTCCAGTACGAAATTATCGCGGTACATGTTTTTAATAAATATTATCCGCTTAATAACGGCGTAATAGGGTCTCATCCGCTAAACAAAAAATGCGGGAAATCAACAACTGC
The DNA here is from genome assembly GCA_030765085.1 of Allium cepa. NCBI lineage: Eukaryota > Viridiplantae > Streptophyta > Magnoliopsida > Asparagales > Amaryllidaceae > Allium > Allium cepa. Next base: position 75,283,720 of record CM060945.1, read on the forward strand.
AATATATACATATGCCAATATATATATATTGATATTATATATAATACCAATTTCACTGTTTATGAAATATTCGCGGTATATGTTTATAATAAATAACATCCGCTTACTAACGGCGCATAATGTCTATTTTAACAATCAATAATTTACAGTCATCATTCATACATGCATTCAAATATTTTAAATCTAACTATTTAAAATAAAAATCGAAATCTATTCGATTGAGTGAGAAGTTCTCACCTTGGTTTTAAATTCCGTTTTAGCTTTTTATTTCGAATAAAATTAAACGCGCGTTTAATTTTACCCGAAATTCTCACTAACTCCAAACGACTCCAAACCAACTCCATCGCGTAGTGCTCGTCCATACGATTCCAACGCAACTGAGTTTGCATTTTTTCGACCTCGTATGAAAAAGATATGAAATTTTGAAGTTTGTACACGAGTTTTATAACATAACTTTACAACTTAAATTTATAATAATATAACCTATTACTATCATCACCATCCATTCCCCCAACCTGCAAATCACGGCCATCCATCATTTTCTTCCCCAACTCCATCTTCACGTCTACAGGCACAAAGAAACTCACGCAACCCATATTCGATTCTAGGGTTAAAAATCGCGCCACCCAAACGTTGATGAAACTCCATCTCTTCACCACTAAAAGGTCGCCACTCCTCCTAGCTACCCACGGCCAGAGGCCGCACGTCCCAGTGCCCCCCATTCTCTCGAAATTCGTGCCCAAAGCCGTCCACTTTCAACCCCGATTGCAGCCAATCCATAGCTCCGTTTCCAATCACAACCGTTGGATTTATAGATCGTGCTGTGCTCTCCAACTTTCATGTAGAAAGTTTTAGCCAAAACTTGATGGATTGAGAGATCAAAGAGGAAGAAGATTGACAAATTTCGGCCATTCATACGAAACTGGCGGCTAGGGTTTCCATTTGGTTTTTTTTTTTTAATGAAGGGTGTGTGTCTATTTATAAGAAACAGCTAGCGTAAACACTATTCATCCCGGGAATTCCGAACTCCGATTTAGACGCCGTAACCAGCGTATCTAGGGTTTATCCCGCGTTCCGGACACAATGGAACAGGTTTCGGAAGCTAATTCGGAAGTATGTGCGAGTTATGGCAACAAACGCTCAATTTAAATTAAACCGATTTAAGTCGATTTCTAGGCGTTTTAATTTGTACCGGACAAACGGTAAATCCAAACAACTTGAAATTTGAAACCTTACAATAATATCACATTACGGATCCGATGAAATTGGTTTCGTCGAAATCCGAGACTTTTTGAAAAATGGCTATTTTGACTCGCCAAATTTAAATTAAAAACGATTCGATGCGTTTCGAGCTGCCACGATCAAACGATAACTCCGATTGACACGAAAATTGAAATCCAGTAATAACTAACTATTACGGATCCAATGAAACTGGTTTCGTCCAATTCTGAGACTGTTCAAAAATTGGCTATTTTACAGTCGATTATAAAATATTAAAATATTCAATTTTCACAAATTAACTTTTAATTCGATTTTAAAAGTTCTAAAATATCATTCTAACTTCCATATGATAAAATAAAATTTTCCAAATTATTTCTAATCATATTTAACTCAATTTTCAATTATTTCCATAATTTAACATATTAAATTATCGATTTAATTATCCAATTAAATCCAAAAATTCAAATAAAAATTTATTTGACTTAAAAATTCACTTATTAACATTTAAAATTAATTAAATATTCAAATTTAAATTAATAAAAATTCTGGGTCGTTACACCTGTTGTCCTTTTCATGTATGTTATATTTATTTATATTTTAACATTTTCTATTTATTTCACTCATCTCCCTACACGTTTCTATTTATTTGTTGATTTGTTGCATACGTTTCATTTTGGAACATGCCGTTCATCCCTATTTATTTTCGCTTTCGCTTCTCTTTTCTATAGATCTGTTCTTTCCCCTCCCTACTTTTCTTTGAAAAAAAAGAAAACTGAAGCATGCGGCTGTCACCATTATTTGCATCTGCCACTTCACCTTTCTTCCAAACCACCTCATCAAATGAAACCCATTACCTCGCCTTCCGGTTGCTTCTGTTTGATCAGTGAGGTATGGGCGTGTAAGCACATATATGTATTGATTTATATTCATAATTATATGTTTTTTTGTTTTTGTTTTGTTAGTTGTGATATACATACTATTTGTTAACCCTATCTCGGTTACGACTCAGCAGGTATGTGGAGATGGCGCCGACCTAACTGATTAGCAAGATGGCCGACCTAATTCGATACCGATTTAACTGGTTAAGAAAGCGTACCGACTTATCGTGTTGAGTCACAGCTTCTATGAAGATTTTGATTGCTGACAACAATATTAAAGCGATCGACAAATCAAGACGTACATATGGTATTCTAGATTATAGGTTGATTATTTGATGTTATAATAGTAATAAAATTGTCAAAATCTATCCTCAAATAATCATGCTCAAAATATAATATATATATATACATTTATATAGGTTGTGCACTTTATTGTGCAACTTAACAGAGACCGGTCGACCGGTCCAAAAATGAACGGTCGACCGTTCCTGTTGAATGTGCACAATAAACGTGCACACATGTACATAACGACTATATTTTTAAAAACCTGTCTACCGGTTAGTTTTTGACCTGTCGACCGTTTTTAAACAGAGAGCAACTTCTTCCAAAAGACACATCTTTCTTCAATGGTTGCGTCTCTTCCTCTTCATCAATGATCATAACTTTTGACTGCAACTTTTCACCAAGGGTTATAACTATTTTCTCTCTATAAATACACATCAATATCATTGATTAAAATAATAAAGTTTTTACACGATCATATATGCTCTCTAATCTAATCTCTAACACTCCTGCATTCTAAAAATTAATTTAGCTTATTGAATCATTGAAATTATTTCATATCTTTTGATTCAATAAGTAAATACCTTCTTTAATCTTTACAAAACATCATTCATATTCTTTGAGGATAAGATTATAGGAAGGGTGTACTACTAGTGACAAATCTGTGTTTTCAAGAACACAAGTTGTCAACAACAATTGTATTTGTTTTTTTGTTGAAGTCCTCGTGTTGTAAGAGGCAAGTGTTGAAGTCCTCGGTGTTGTAAGAGGCAAGTGTTGAAGTCCTCAGTGTATTAGAGGCGTGAAATCCCGTTCGGCTGTTCGGGTATTGTAAACCTGTTCCTCCGGGTGAAGCGAGGTAGTTAATAGTGAAAATCCAGATAGGAGTCTGGGACTGGACGTAGGACGGTGCTCCGAACCAGTATAAAAATCTCTGGTGTGATTTTTCTATTTTCTATTTACTTTGCTACTATCATCTATTTTCCGCATTTGTATTGTAGTCCATATTACACGATCCGTGTGTACTATATTAGCACATATAATTGTATACACACCGCACTTTCATTTGGTATCAGAGCATAGCGAACTTTCATTTGGTATCAGAGCATAGCGAACTTTCATTTGGTATCGGAGCCTGGTTTTCTAGAGATCGTAACAACATCCTAGAATAAATGGCTACAAAGAGATCTAGTCAAGGCAATAAGAAGAGGAAGAGCAATAAAGAACAATCAAAGGAGCAAACAAACAAATGCTTCATGGCAAAAGATAACGAGGTTAGTGATCTAACTTTTGATGATATGATAGAAATAAATTCAGAACTTCTAGACACTTTAAAAAGTCTCAAAAGAAAATATAAGGAAGCTCTGGAAAATCAGAAGAAAGCAGAATTCGAAAGAGATATGCTTAAAGACGAGAAGAGAATATTAGAAGAAGAACTTGAGAAAATTCAAGATTCAGACAATTCTCAACTCGCTCTATTAAGTCAAGAAATAGAAGCTCAAAAAGAAAAGAATAATGCTCTAGCTTCTGAAAATCATGAGTTAAAAACAAAAATTAAAATTGTTGAGTTAGATAACACTAGTCTCAAAACTAAGCTTGATGACATTACTAAAAATATTTCCAATTTTAATAAAGGGAGAGAAAATTTATGCAGGATTATTGAAAATTCTCAACCTGCTTCAAATAAGAAGGGATTAGGTTATGTTAAGAATTCAAAAGCTCACAATGATAGAAGTGGTGTAGGCTATAAACAAGCTAAAAGTAAAAATAGTACTAGATATGCATTCATGTATACTAACTTTAGTGCTGGTACTAGTAATCAAGATATTTTTAAAACCAGTTATAGTCATAATAGTACTTTGTTTAGAAATGATAGAAATTATTCTTCAAGTACTAAGCTAATGACTAATAGTATTAAGATATGGATTCCAGCTAATATGATTGATCATGATAAACAACTTTATATTAGCAACTATTATAAGAATGTAATTTGTAATGAAAATTATATTTATAAAGGTTCAACCACACCCAAATGGGTATGGTTTCCAAAGACCTAACCCCCCGGACCCTAACATAGTAAGTGGGTACCGAAAATTATTATTATTTTTTTTTACAGGTACTCAGAGAAACAAAAGGAAAATGATAGATTTTGGAATTTCAAAGAATGTTCCATATGTTTAATAGAATTACGTGCTTACAATAAAATATGGACTTCGGTAAATACGGTAAAATTTATTTTACTTTTCCTTCATAATTAATAATGAGTTTATCTCGTTATATACAAGATATTTTATAATTTTATATATTTCCTCATTCTTTTTGATAATGACAAAGGGGGAGAAATTCATATGCATATAAATAGAGGGAGATATTATACTTAGGAGGAGATGTTATACTTAGGTGGAGCTTTAAAGACATTATCTGGCACTTGTGTGAATGTTACTTTTGATCTGTGATAGTGGTTTTATGTTGCCTATGGTTTTATGTTGCCTATAATCTGTTTTACATCTTCCATTTAACAACTCCTTTTTGTCGATGACAAAGGGGGAGAAAGTGCTAACAATTATTTGCAGGAATATATATATATATAAGACAAAATCTCAGGGGGAGATCACATATTCAGGGGGAGATTCAGAACTTCAGATATATGTTGTCATCAATCAAAAAGGGGGAGAATGTTGAGTCACAGCTTCTATGAAGATTTTGATTGCTGACAACAATATTAAAGCGATCGACAAATCAAGACGTACATATGGTATTCTAGATTATAGGTTGATTATTTGATGTTATAATAGTAATAAAATTGTCAAAATCTATCCTCAAATAATCATGCTCAAAATATAATATATATATATACATTTATATAGGTTGTGCACTTTATTGTGCAACTTAACAGAGACCGGTCGACCGGTCCAAAAATGAACGGTCGACCGTTCCTGTTGAATGTGCACAATAAACGTGCACACATGTACATAACGACTATATTTTTAAAAACCTGTCTACCGGTTAGTTTTTGACCTGTCGACCGTTTTTAAACAGAGAGCAACTTCTTCCAAAAGACACATCTTTCTTCAATGGTTGCGTCTCTTCCTCTTCATCAATGATCATAACTTTTGACTGCAACTTTTCACCAAGGGTTATAACTATTTTCTCTCTATAAATACACATCAATATCATTGATTAAAATAATAAAGTTTTTACACGATCATATATGCTCTCTAATCTAATCTCTAACACTCCTGCATTCTAAAAATTAATTTAGCTTATTGAATCATTGAAATTATTTCATATCTTTTGATTCAATAAGTAAATACCTTCTTTAATCTTTACAAAACATCATTCATATTCTTTGAGGATAAGATTATAGGAAGGGTGTACTACTAGTGACAAATCTGTGTTTTCAAGAACACAAGTTGTCAACAACAATTGTATTTGTTTTTTTGTTGAAGTCCTCGTGTTGTAAGAGGCAAGTGTTGAAGTCCTCGGTGTTGTAAGAGGCAAGTGTTGAAGTCCTCAGTGTATTAGAGGCGTGAAATCCCGTTCGGCTGTTCGGGTATTGTAAACCTGTTCCTCCGGGTGAAGCGAGGTAGTTAATAGTGAAAATCCAGATAGGAGTCTGGGACTGGACGTAGGACGGTGCTCCGAACCAGTATAAAAATCTCTGGTGTGATTTTTCTATTTTCTATTTACTTTGCTACTATCATCTATTTTCCGCATTTGTATTGTAGTCCATATTACACGATCCGTGTGTACTATATTAGCACATATAATCGTATACACACCGCACTTTCATTTGGTATCAGAGCGTAGCGAACTTTCATTAACTGTGCACAAATAATCATATAACTTCAATCTTTCAATATATATACATATGCACATTAACTGTGCAAATTGGACTAAACCGGTCGACCGGTTGAAAATAAGGTGGTCGACCGTTTTTGCCCAGAATGCACAGATAACATGCACACATGCACATAACGTATATATATTTAAAAACCTGTCTACCGGTTAGTTTTTGACCTGTCGACCGTTTTTAAACAGAGAGCAACTTCTTCCAAAAGACACATCTTTCTTCAATGGTTGCGTCTCTTCCTCTTCATCAATGATCATAACTTTTGACTGCAACTTTTCACCAAGGGTTATAACTATTTTCTCTCTATAAATACACATCAATATCATTGATTAAAATAATAAAGTTTTTACACGATCATATATGCTCTCTAATCTAATCTCTAACACTCCTGCATTCTAAAAATTAATTTAGCTTATTGAATCATTGAAATTATTTCATATCTTTTGATTCAATAAGTAAATACCTTCTTTAATCTTTACAAAACATCATTCATATTCTTTGAGGATAAGATTATAGGAAGGGTGTACTACTAGTGACAAATCTGTGTTTTCAAGAACACAAGTTGTCAACAACAATTGTATTTGTTTTTTTGTTGAAGTCCTCGTGTTGTAAGAGGCAAGTGTTGAAGTCCTCGGTGTTGTAAGAGGCAAGTGTTGAAGTCCTCAGTGTATTAGAGGCGTGAAATCCCGTTCGGCTGTTCGGGTATTGTAAACCTGTTCCTCCGGGTGAAGCGAGGTAGTTAATAGTGAAAATCCAGATAGGAGTCTGGGACTGGACGTAGGACGGTGCTCCCAACCAGTATAAAAATCTCTGGTGTGATTTTTCTATTTTCTATTTACTTTGCTACTATCATCTATTTTCCGCATTTGTATTGTAGTCCATATTACACGATCCGTGTGTACTATATTAGCACATATAATCGTATACACACCGCACTTTCATTTGGTATCAGAGCATAGCGAACTTTCATAACGCTGCAAAGAGATTCCGACCTAAGTTTTGAAGTAACCCACCGTCTTAATATATTCACCGATCCAACATCTTAAGAGTGATGCCGACCCAAGAATGGCCGACCTAAATAGCTCAGGAGAGGTCCCGATTTAACTCTCAAGAGACGTACCGACCTAATGGTTAAAGGGAAATCCCGACCTGGAGACTTACATAGCCTACCGACTTGACATGCTACCGATCTAACTACGATGAATCGCAACCGACCCAGGGAGATGAAGGGTGAAACGGTGCAACCATTTAACACGTAGCACGTTAGACCGACGGCGACTTAGTCTAAGTCGGAAACGACTTAGGACTTGTGTGAATCCATCGAAGACAGGTAAACACGGCTTGACCATATCAGGGCTCTTATAGGTCGGCCACGACTTAACTGGGTCGGTGAGGAGTTAAGACCGAGCTTAGGTCCAAAATCTTTGCCTATAAATACCAACCTACCTCCAACATTCGAGGGACTTTTGGTCAATCAATTTCAAGCACCATTACTCTGCCGAATTCCAGACTACTTCAACACTTAAAGCTTTTGAGATTCAAAGAACGTCTAAAAGAACTTCATGAAGAAATCATCTGCATCCACCATGGATTTGAAGATTTTTGTCAACATCGAAGTTTGAGCTACTTGTTCTAAGTCTTTTGTAATTCAAAGTGTGTTGTACTTGAGAAGATTTGTATCAACTTGTAACGTGATCATCAATAAAAGTACTTAAAGTGGACGTAGGCTATACCCATAAGCCGAACCACTATAAAATTGCTGTTGTTTACTGCTTTCCCGCTATTACTTGCTTATAATTCTTTCCCGATCTATCGGGTGGTGCTTTCACAACTATACTTCACACACCGGGGTGTTAGCGTTCAAATTTAAGCGTTAACATTTTTGGTGCTTTCACTGAGAATTGAACTCAGGACAGCTGTCATCATTGCTTCGCAGAGGTTTGAAGAAAGAATTTCCTTAAAAACCAGAAGTATATCTGAGATTATGGCTCCTGGAAGGAAAAGTAGATCTATCAGATCTGGGAACATTCAAGAGGGAACCTCCGCTTCCCCTGTACCTAATCTACCCACTCCATCTGTTGGAGTTACGAAAGCGGAATTGGATGCTGTGATTCTAGGGCTAAACCAGCAGATAAACGCCCAAAATGCACAACTAGAGGCTCAAAGTGCCCAGAATGCTCTGATTCTGAATAAGTTGAACGACTTGCTTGGGGCAAACAATCAACCGGCTGGTAATGAAAGGAACTATGCTGGCAACGTTCATGATGTTGATGAAAGGAATGCTCCTGAAAGGCCTACTAGTCCCTTTGAGCAGGCAGTACCTGACGCCGGTGGATCTAGAACTCGGCATGATGAGGAATATCTTTCTGGAATGGTCCGGCAGATCATGAAAGAAAGTATGCAAAGAGTTGAAGATGAGAAGGAATGGGGTTTCGCCCCAAGTAAAACTCCGTTTACTGAAAAAATCTTGAAGGCGGAATTTCCAAGGAAGTTTGTCCCTCCGACTATTCCAGCTTACAAAAGGACAAGTGATCCGAATGAGTTCTTGTATAAGTATGATTGGCATATGACAGGTGCCAGGGCCTCCGACGAAATAAAGTGCCGATATTTCCCCGTATACCTGGAAGGCGTGGCTTTACTGTGGTTCACCAAGTTGCCAGTTCGATCTATCGATCAGTTTTCAGACTTGACCAGAAAATTCAAGGAGCAGTTTAGACTATATGCTTCGAAGGCCAAGGATATCATGTCATTGTCCAGTTTAGAGCAGAATCCTGGTGAGTCTATCAGATCTTTCTTGAACCGTTTCAATATAGCATTGGCTGAGGTGGACAATGCTGAACCACGAATGATATTGACTTATCTGATGAGGGCTATTGATAAGTCAAGCGAATTTGGGAAATGGTTAAATATGAAGGAGCCAACCTCTCTCGAGAAGTTCTACAAAAAAGCAGACGAATTCATTCGCTTGGAAAGTCGTCCTTTGCCAGTAAAGGCTGTGTTGGAAAAAGCTGAAGACAACACTGTCGCTCCACGCAAGAATGAGTCGGTGGGGCAGAAAAGGGAGAATAATAACGGAAAGAAACAGGGTAATCTGAAAAAGCCCCGGTCCTTCAAGCCATCAGAATATACTCCATTATCGCATACGCCGGAGCACATCTACCTTGCCACTAAAGATTCCGTCGATTTCCCTAAACCTATCCCTTTGAGAACCGGGAGAAAAGCCATACAAAGTGGGAAGTTCTGCCGTTTCCACAATCAACCAGGTCATGAAACTGATGAATGCCGCCAGCTGAAAAATCTGATTGAAGAGTTGCTAAGAGAAAACAAGTTGCAGCAATTCGTGAAAAAGAATAGCAACAATCTTGCATCGTCGAGTCAGGGGCAGCGGGCTCCTGTTCATCAGCCTGGGGCAGGAGAGAAAGCTACGGGGCATGAATCTGGAAGGCCCGTTATCAATGTCATTTCAGGAGGACCTCACCCAGCTGGCAAAAGTTGGGGTGAGATGGAGAGATATTCCAGGGCTTTGAAATATGCTCCAGCCGAAGAAGACGTCTTTGTTCTAGAAGACACTACGCCCCTTAAACAACAGAAAACTTTCAGTGATGATATTATTTTCAGAGCCAGAGATTCCACAGGTATTGAAGCTCCTACTTTAGATCCCTTGGTCATCTCGGCTGGTATTGGACCAGCCATTGTCAGAAGAGTCCTCATTGACTGCGGAGCATCATGTAATATTCTCTTCAAGAAGACATTTGACCAGATGAAAATCCCTATGATCGATGTGCAAGCCTCATCACAGAAAATCGTTGGCTTCACTGGGGAGCCAAAGCAACCAGTAGGAACCATCGATCTGTTTGTAGAACTTGGGGAAGGAGAAAGGAAAGTGGTCCGAAAGCAAACCTTTGTGATCGTCGACGAATATTCTGCTTATAATGCTTTTCTTGGCCGTCCAACACTCGCAGCATTCAAAGCTATCCTAGCCCCGTGGTGCCTCACTATTAAATTTCCTACTGACAATGGAGTAGGAGTTATAAAAGGGGATCAAAATGCTGCGCGAGAATGCTATTGGACAGAGCTGCGAGAGTCAAGAAAAAGAGAAATGGGAAAGGATGCGGCAACTCCAGTCCGCATCAAGGAACCAGCTTTGTAGCAATTACAGAGCGGACCCTGCACTGGCGAGCACAGCGGGGCACGGAAAGAAATGGATCCCAGAAAAGCCAGTACAGGGGAGAATAGAGTAGTACCGGTGGAAACGACAATTCCGGTACCTGTTGACCCGAAGGACCCAAATAAGGTGTTGAATGTGGGTTCACAGCTTAATGTGTCAATTCAGAACATCTTGATATCTTTCCTGAAGGCAAATCTGGATGTCTTTGCTTGGACTCATGCCAATATGTGTGGGATATCTCCAGAAGTTGCAGTACACGCTCTGAATATTGACCCAAAATTTACACCAGTTAAACAGAAAAGGAGAACCCAAGGTCCAGAAAGGTCAGCAGCATTAAAAGAAGAAGTTGATCGACTCATGGAAAATAACTTCATCAGAGAATCTACATATCCGAATTGGGTTTCGAATCCTGTGTTGGTCAAGAAAGCTAATGGAAAATGGAGAGTGTGCATCGATTTTTCTGATCTAAACAAGGCTTGCCCCAAAGATTGCTTCCCATTACCCAGGATTGATCAACTGGTAGATGGAACTGTGGGACATGAATTGTTATCTTTCATGGATGCCTACTCCGGTTATAACCAAATCATGATGCATGAGCCGGATCAGGAGGATACAAGCTTTATCACAGATGTTGGACTTTATTGCTACAGAGTTATGCCCTTCGGATTGAAAAACGCAGGGGCAACCTACCAAAGACTTGTTAATGCTATGTTCAAACCGCAATTGGGCAAAACTATGGAAGTCTACGTCGACGACATGTTAGTGAAGTCCAGGAAAGCAGTGGATCACATTGAACACTTAGCAGAAATGTTCGCAGTCCTCCGGAAATACAGAATGAAGCTTAACCCTCTGAAATGTACATTTGGGGTCGAATCCGGAAAGTTCTTAGGTTTTATCGTCAGTGCTAGGGGCATTGAGGCCAGTCCAGCTCAAATTACCGCCTTAAAAGAAGTTAAAGCTCCTAGAACGAAGAAGGAATTGCAAAGTCTCAACGGAAAGGTCGCCGCTTTGAGTCGGTTCATTTCCAAAGCTACTGATAAATGCATCCCATTCTTCGATGCCCTGAAAAAAGGAAAGAAGAACTTTGAATGGACTCCCGAATGCCAAAAAGCCTTTGAAGAGTTGATCCGTCATATGGAAACGCCTCCGATACTTTCTAGGCCAGGCAATGGTGAGGATCTTCTTATATACTTGGCAGTATCATCTCATGCTCTAAGTGCAGCGCTGATACGGGAAGACAAAAGGATTCAACATCCAGTTTACTATATCAGCAAAAGACTCACTGGGGCAGAGCTGAATTACTCCAAGTTGGAAAAACTCGCCTATTGCCTACTAGTTGCATCGAGGAAACTGAGGCAATATTTCCAAGCTCATCCTATCAAAGTACTCACTAATCAACCTCTAAAGCAAGTCCTATTTCGCCCAGAAACTTCGGGTCGCCTTCTAAAATGGAACATTGAACTCAGTCAATATGACATCACTTATCATCCCCGAAAAGCAATCAACGGACAAGCTTTAGCTGATTTCATTGCAGAATTCACAGAGAAAGATAATGGTGAGGAAAAAGCGGTCAATGATTCCCCAATCCAGTGGAAGATGTATGTGGATGGCGCAAGAAATGACTACTGTTCAGGAGCCGGAGTGATACTTGAAACTCCTGAAGGTCGATCATTATGTTATGCACTAAGACTGGAATTTCCTTCAACAAACAATGAAGCAGAATATGAAGCTCTTATTGCAGGTCTGAAAATCGCTAAAGAGCTAAACATTCGAGCATTACAGATCTTCAGTGATTCTCAGCTTATTGTATGCCAAGTCAAGAAGGAATTTCAAACAAAAGGTGGAAACTTGCCCTCCTACCTGTCAAAGGCTTGGGAACTCCTATGTGAACTCGATCATTATTCAATAAGCCATATTCCCCGGGAAGAGAATACGAAGGCAGATTCCCTCGCAAAGTATTCAAGTTCTGGTGAAGCTCAACTATTGGGGTTGGTTCCCGTAGAAGTCCTCTCAGCACCAAGTATAGACGAGATGGATATAGACTGGATCATGGATGTATCTCAAGAACAAGAGTCGTGGATGACTCCAATATTAGATTACCTACTCAGAGGTTCTGTGCCAGAAAACTCGAGAGAGAGACAGAAGCTACTAAGGAAAGCTTCCCGTTATGTAATCCAGGATGGCCGATTGTACAGACGGGGATTCTCAATGCCTTTACTTCGATGTGTATCCAGGGAAGAGTCCAAAACGATCCTAGCTGAGGTTCATGGAGGAGAATGTGGTGATCATTCAGGTGGTCAAACATTAGCAAAGAAAATTCTCCGATACGGATATTTTTGGCCAGAAATTAATCGAGATGCTGCAGATTACTCCCGAAAATGTGACAGATGCCAAAGATTTGCCAAAATTCCTAGAGCACCCTCTACCGAACTCACGCAGATGGTCAGTCCATGGCCGTTTGCAATTTGGGGAATGGATCTCATTGGGCCGCTACCAACTGCTAAATCAGGGATTAAATATGCTATTGTTGCAGTTGATTATTTTACTAAGTGGGCTGAAGCTGAACCATTAGCTACGATCACTTCAAAGAAAATGATAAGCTTTATGACCAAGAATATCATTTGCAGATACGGTGTGCCTCAGAAAATAATCACAGACAATGGTACTCAGTTTGAAAGCGAGGAATTCCAGGATGTTTGCAAGCGATTCAAAATCCAGAAAAGCTTTTCGGCAGTAGCTCATCCGCAGGCAAACGGGCAAGTGGAAGCAGTGAACAAGATCATCAAATCAACCATCAAAAAGCAACTCGAAAAAGCAAAAGGTGGTTGGGTCGATAAACTACCACTTGCACTATGGGCATACAGAACTACCCACAAAACTGCAACTGGGCATACTCCTTTTTCGTTAGCATACGGATCGGAAGCAATGATCCCGGTTGAAGCAGAGGTCCCTTCACACAGAAGAATCCATTTCAATCAAGCAGAAAATGAAAAGCTGCAACTTGAAGCGCTGGATCTCCTTGATGAAAAAAGAGATGAAGCTAACCTCAGAGTTGCAGCTCATCAGCAAAGGATAGCCAGACATTTCAATTCCAAAGTTCGTCAACGCAGCTTTGAAATTGGAGATCTAGTCCTGAAAAGAATTATGACCGCGACAGGTGTGTTTGGGCCAAATTGGGAAGGACCATATGTAATAGGTCAGAAGCTTCTTGACGGCACATTCAAGCTCACCACTGTCGATGGAGATCAAATTCCAAGGGCATGGAACAGCAACCATTTGCGTCCATACTTTACTTGAAAATTTTGTTGAAACATTGTAAAAAGAATTATGAATGAATGATTCTTGTAATTAAAAGCAATTGTGAAACTGATGCAAGTAAATAATGAAAGAATATGAAGTGGATGTAGGCCCAATTTCATGGCCGAACCACTATAAATCTTGTGTTCCTTATTATCATTATATGTTTGCTTTGTTTTCGATATAAAAATACATAAAATGTATTGCTGAAATATCGATTTAAATTTTTGCAGACAATGGAGATAAAACTTGCGCATAATAAGACCGAGCGATTCTCACCATCATTCAACAAGCAAATTTCAAGTCACAAAGACCCCGAATTCAAATCCTAGATAGGAAATACTTCAATTGAACGGCTAATGATTTCGATAGAAACGAGCCCTTGCTGATAAATTGAGATCGTTTGAACAAACAAACATCCAATTAGGAAGCTAGTGCCCGTTCTCACGAACTTGCCTGGCAATGAAGTACACTTCCTTGGATTAAACAAGCCACTTGTGAGAGAAAGGGGAATGAAAACTTGAAAAGAAAAAAAAAAAAAAAAAGAGGATCGCTGAAAAGGCATAAGCAAGTGAACAGAGGAACAACCAAAGCTACCATCAGCGGCACAAGTCCTCTTCGGAGGCGCAACTCTTCGGAGGATAAAAGACCTCTAATGGGTCATACGCCACAAAAAAGAAAGTTCTCTACTCAACGAAAAAGATTGGAGTAGTCATGACCCTCCAACCATGAGAGAGTAACTTCCAGGCGATGAAAACCCTCTCTGAGGCACATTTCACCAGGAGTTGAAGTGTTATGACCGCTCTTCGGGATTTCACTTCACAAGAGTTGAAATGTAAACAAAATAAAAGCCCTCTTCGGAGGCCCATTTCACCAGGAGTTGAAGTGTTATGACCGCTCTTGGGGATTTCACTTCACCGGAGTTGAAATGTAAACAAAACAAAAGCCCTCTTCGGAGGCACATTTCGCCAGGAGTTGAAGTGTAGCAACCGCTCTTCGGAATTTCACTTCACCAAAGTTGAAATGCAAAAACAAAGACCTTCTTGAAAGCCCACGTTTCACCAAGATTGAAATAAAACTTCCAAGTGTTGAAACGTGAAAAGGCTTTCTTCGAAGGCACAACTCTTTGGGGGTACACGTTTCACCGAGATTGAAATAAAACTTCCAAGTGTTGAAACGTAAAAAAATCCCTCCTTAGAGCTACGACCCCCTCCCGGGGACACAATCAAGAAAAAAGACCTCTTTGGAAGCACACGTTTCACCGAGATTGAAATAAAACTTCCAAGTGTTGAAACGTGAAAAGGCTTTCTTCGAAGGCACAACTCTTTGGGGGTACACGTTTCACCGAGATTGAAATAAAACTTCCAAGTGTTGAAACGTGAAAAATCCCTCCTCAGAGGTACAATTTTGCATAAAAAAAAAAAAAAAAATAAAAAATAAAAAATCCTCATCAAAAGCGTACTTTAACTTTCAAATGGAAAATGATCGTAAAAAGAAAAGAAGTTAAAGTACCCTTCAGAGGTCCGCTTTACCACATAGAGGAATTCACTTGGTAAAATATGCACATAAGCAAAAGAAAAAAGTGATTTCTTCGAACGACAAAGCGTAAAAACTTATACGAAGGGAGTTGTACTCTATAAAATTTTCTTTAAAGAATAAAATAATTATTCTTTAACAAATAAGAGTGCAAGTCCCCTCGAAGTATAAAACATTGCAACAAGCTTAAGGTATGGGGGCAACATGGTATAGTAGTATAGCTGCATCAGTAAAGTAATACTCAAACAACATACCATAAGCCCGCTGCAATGTTATATAAACAAACTTGTGCAAAAATAAATAGTAAATGCATTCTCAAATTCAAACAGAAGTTTGTACAAACGAAGAATCATTTTATTCAACTATAATGCAGATACAGGTTTTCAAGATAAAAGCGGGGGCCGATACCCGCACAACTCTCGGCCAGTTCATATAAAAGACAAAAAGCTAAAATCTTCACTTCTTCTTCCCTCCTTTGGATCCTTTACCCGGTCGAATGACCAGCTTTCCAGGTCGGCCAGTGGGTATAAGGGAAGTAGGAGAGGTAGGTGTAACCGGTTCAACTTCCGGCTCCTCTTCAGTGGCGGTGATTTTCTTCCCCCTCCTCTTTGATGTCCCACGCTTCTCTCTCCTTTGTGAGGAAGACTCACTCCCCGGAGTGACAAGTTTTGATAGAGCAATGTCGTCAGAAGGAGTCCGTTCCGGGGATATGTCACCTCCCTCAGGTCTCTCATCTTTCTGCTCTTGCGAAGCGATGGGATCATCCAAGCCGTGAAGAGCCTCTATTTGTTCCTCCTGTGATCCAGGTTGCGAGGCAGAAGGAGGCACCGCCTGAAGAGATGAAGGAAGGATGACCGGAGAAGTAGAAGTTTGAGCAGTGCTTGGTATTTTCTCTACAGAAGAAAAAAGGTTAAAGTCAGTAAAAAGAGGAGATGAAGGTTCACCAATGAAGTCAGTAAAGAGAGGAGATGAAGGCTCGTCAAGGTTGAGAAAATAGCCAAGGAGCTCGTGAAACTCATGTGAAATAAACGAGTAACCAGCTTGAGCAGAATTGACAGTAGCGAGATTAACAGTGAAGTTACCTGGAGAAGCTGGTTTCCTGATATCGACTTCATAAGCTTGCGCATCAGCGCTCTCTTCACCCTCGTCTCCGCCTTGTGTGCTTGTAATATCAGCGGTAACTTTGGTGGGAGATGCGAGATGGGAACTAGAACCAATAATGTCGACTTCAGACGAAGAAGGTGGCTGGACTAGAGTAGTTGAAGTGGTTTTCCCCAGCTGGTCCCCTTCCGTCACTTCGGTTCTTAGTTTGGCAAGTTGTTCCTTTCCCCTGGCAAGAGCAGCGCGAGCGTCTTCATCAAAATAATGCCTTTCCAGGGCTGACTCGTCATAACCAGCACCTTCAGCACCAAGCATATCGAGGGCGGCCTCCCACACTTCAGCTAAAGTGATCTCATACTTGGGACCAAGAAAGGCGAGGCTTCCACGCCCCAAGACGCTATGCAAGTAGAAGTCGAATAATGTTGAGCCGAAGCTGTTTTTGGTCGCCTCATGAGATTCTTCGGCTGCGATTTTGCCGGCGACAGCCTCATCGCGCTCCCTTTCAGTTTTGGCAAGCTGAAGCTTAAGCATTTGTATCTCCGCCTCCTGGGAGTTGCTTTTCTTTCGAAGCTCAGCAATATCAGAGACATAGCCTTCACTGATTCTTTTTTGTGCCTCGAGCCTATCTTCGGCATCCCTCTGACTGGCATGAGCATCTCTAACTTGTCTGAGAAGCACTTCTTCTTTTTGAGAGTATGAAGTAGAGGAAGCAGCAAGCTCATCTTTCAACTTCTCAACCTTTGCTTCGAGCTCCTCGTTGTAGGAAGTTATGCTCCTCATTTCGGTGTCGTGCTGCTCAAGCACCTTTTGCCACTCAGCCTTATCATTTTCCATGGTGAGCATGGCCTCTAAGTTGGCACGGTTAACTCTTTGAAGCTCATCAACAAGCTTCTGCCAGTTTGACATCCTCTCGATATCGAGCTTGACTGCATCAAGATTGCGCAACATAGCAGACTTGTCAATGGGGACCAAGTCTAGGTCGAATCTCACGCCCTTTAAGCACCATTGTGGAAAACGACTTTGTAAAGTGGCCGGGCCAGGTCCCACTTGAAATTTAGGCCTGCTTATTATTGTCTGGATGTCCTCCTTCCCAAGAGTAGGAGAGTCAGAAGTAATGTCAAGAGGAGCAGGGGCAGTAGGCTTTTCGGGAATAGTGGAAACATGTCTCTCACCATGTCGGGCTCGTTTGCCTGAATCTTCAGCTACATGACCTTTTCCTCGGTCGTCGTGAGATTTCCTTTTGTGCGAGTCATCACTCCTCTGCAGAGAATCATGGTGCTCATCCCTATCCCTTCTGTCATAACGCTCTTCTGCATCCCTCCTTTCACGAGCCTTTCGAGCAGCCCTCTCTTCGTCAGACTCTCTATAGGAGGGAAAGTAACGCCGATAATCATATTGACCACGCCCCCCGTAGCGTTGGAAATCCTGATAATATGATCTGCCGCGTGTCATTGAAGAATCTGAAATAAGAAAAGATAAGCTTTAGAAATCTTTAAAGTATAAGAAGATAAGTGCATAAATGTGATGGAAAATCCTAAGTGTTGTGTGATGTGCAAGCTACACGCATTAAGCTACAAACCACTCTTTGGTGCAGAGGTGATGATAGCTTGGGTATGAGGAGTTGATGTTTGTGTTGGTGTTTGTCGAAGAAGAGACGTCGCCTCAATTACAGGAGAGATAGTTTTAGATACGTCATCTCTAAAAAGCTCCTGCGAAGTCACTATTATGTCGCTCAACCCCTCATAAACATCGTCACCATCATGCTTGGTGGGACTTGTTTTCTCAATTCCTACATCAGCTAATCCCCCGAGAGGCCGTGAAGGTTCTTCTTCTTCCTCGATCGGGGCAAGCACCGGCTTACTAGATGACCCCATAATGTCGGTAGGAGTGGAACACTTCACCAATGAAGCTTCAATATTAGACTCTTTTGATGTAAGTTGTTCGACAGTAACCGGGGCGTCAGGAGTTTTCATCGGAGAATCGGGAACTTCTGTTGGAACTTCATGAGCATGCGTAGAACGAGAAGCGTGTAGAAGCCCGTATTGGTGTAAAAATTCATCCTTCAGCAGAAATTTTATGCTCCTTTCTTCCGCAGCCACGGCACTCAACCTCTCAAAAACTTGTTTATGAATCGGATCTCTAGAAGGGAGAGGAAGTGCTGAAAAGAGCAAAGAATGAAGTTAGAAACTGAAAGTTCGGATCTCGAAAAAAGTTTCAAAAACGAAAAAATGGAAACACTAGTCTTACTTCCTATTCTCCAGATGGCATAAAACCCTGGAGGGCAGCGAGCAAAGAAAAACTGGTTCAAAAATCCATGAACACTTTCAGTGAGATCGGAAAGGAGCTTGCGGTTTCTAGCACTTCTCACAATAATGAGTGAAGGATGATCTTTACTCTTTGTAAACGAGCACAGATAACGAATTTCTTCAAAACTCGATAGGCGATCAAGAGTTCTTGTAAACAAAACACACAACCCCATCAAGATGGCATAACCATTAGGATGAAGTTGAAATGGAGAGATCGTCAACCGGAGAAGAAGAGTTCGAAGGAAGTCATTGAAAAGGGGAATTGCCCCACTTAAGCACATTTGGCGATTGGCTGCAACAAAACCGTAAGGAGGATTATCAGCAGTATCGCTTGGCCCGGGCAATAAGACATCACTTTCAGCAAAGCCGAATTGAGTGCGTATCTGAATAAACATTCTTGGGGTTAGAATGGTCGAAGTTCTCTCCGGAGGATTCTCTATGGGAACAGCCACCGGGAAAGTCTCTTCCTCTTGAGCTACCATTTCTTCTTGTTGGATAGAAGTTATTCTACACAAGCAATTGGATATTCAAACATGAAGGTGCACGTTTCCTAAAGTGTGTGAAGTGTTGTACAAGTATCAATCAAACAATAAGCAAAGGTAACTGGAATAAAACCTAGCAAACATTTGTTAGTTATAAAGACCGGGAATCTTTGTTTTGAGTTTGAATATGCAAATATAATGTTGATGCAAACAAATCAGTTCAAATTGTTGATACTTTGCATTAATATTCTACTTTAGTCGATTAATTCACAACATTTCATGCATTATATTCATGATGCTTATCTTGTCTTGACTAATTTGCCATTTGATATGGGCTGTCAATGGCAGTATGTGCGCCTTGTTTTCCTTTGTTTGTTTGTTATTCTCAACAGGTTGGTAGCTTAAAAGTGAGAATGATCTGTGAAGTGACAGAATGTGTTTAAACAAATTTAAAGTTGGGGCAGTTCAAAGTTTAATCCCTGTTCAAAGTTTGATCATAGTTCAAAGTTTATTCCACTTAATTTGGCAGTCCAAGTCAAAATGATTAAAGTTAGTTAACACTCTCAAGTGTCAGCATGTCCAAGGCCTAAGTCGTATCTCGGCTACAACCTAAAAAAAAAAAGAAAGGCTAAGTCTGAAGTTGGCCAAAATCATAGCAATTCGATTCGGCAAGCTTGGTTAAATGCTTAAGTGCTAACTCGGTTATGCCTTAAGAATCTCCCACACATTAATGTAGGGTTCCTACTCCTTTAACTCGGCAGTTCCCTAGGTCGCAAGAGAGAGGTGGGGAAGCAGGCCCTGATTCAAAAGGAAAAAGTTTCTCCAAGTATTAACTCGGTCGCGGTTCAAGCCTTAAAAGTTAGGTCGGTAGGTTTCCCTATGTGTTGGCTCGGCCCCGACCTAAAGCTTACATCCCCCAAATCAGACCGGCCATAAGAAAAGTCATTCAAGATCACTGGGTCGCATCTAAACCAATACCTCACTCCACTCAACCCATGAGCCCGCTAACCGCTCCTCCACCAGCAAAAACCCCTATTCCATTCATACCATCACCTGCTGCCGGACCATCCACTAAATCAGTTCGAAGTTATCACAAATTTGTCGCATGGTAATCTCAAACTGTTAGCCTAAGACGACGAGCCACTTTCATTACTTCATCGAACTTTTAATCGAGCAACCTAAGTTTCATCAACGGCAAATATGATGGAATTCGTGATGAAGCATCATGCAAGGAGGCCGTTTGAATTCAAGCGATACAGTTTGAGAACCGATAGTAATCTACAATCGAGAAAGGTGGAATCACTTACGCAATGTGTAGCAGAAGTTATCGATGATCAATTGAATAAAATCGCCTTTAAGGATCTGACAGTGCTTTAATGGCGGAATTGAGCAAGAGGTTAAATGAAGAAGGAGGAAGAAGAGAGCTAATTTATAACTCACGGTGAAGGATTATGAAACGACGCTAATCGGTAGGTCGTACGCAATCTACCGACTTAAGGGAAGCCGAGCTAAGATATTTCGAAGCACACGACTTAAGCCTAAGGCGTATACTTCGAGGGGCAAATGTTAACCCTATCTCGGTTACGACTCAGCAGGTATGTGGAGATGGCGCCGACCTAACTGATTAGCAAGATGGCCGACCTAATTCGATACCGATTTAACTGGTTAAGAAAGCGTACCGACTTAACGCTGCAAAGAGATTCCGACCTAAGGTTTGAAGTAACCCACCGTCTTAATATATTCACCGATCCAACATCTTAAGAGTGATGCCGACCCAAGAATGGCCGACCTAAATAGCTCAGGAGAGGTCCCGACTTAACTCTCAAGAGACGTACCGACCTAATGGTTAAAGGGAAATCCCGACCTGGAGACTTACATAGCCTACCGACTTGACATGCTACCGATCTAACTACGATGAATCGCAACCGACCTAGGGAGATGAAGGGTGAAACGGTGCAACCATTTAACACGTAGCACGTTAGACCGACGGTGACTTAGTCTAAGTCGGAAACGACTTAGGACTTGTGTGAATCCATCGAAGACAGGTAAACACGGCTTGACCATATCAGGGCTCTTATAGGTCGGCCACGACTTAACTGGGTCGGTGAGGAGTTAAGACCGAGCTTAGGTCCAAAATCTTTGCCTATAAATACCAACCTACCTCCAACATTCGAGGGACTTTTGGTCAATCAATTTCAAGCACCATTACTCTGCCGAATTCCAGACTACTTCAACACTTAAAGCTTTTGAGATTCAAAGAACGTCTAAAAGAACTTCATGAAGAAATCATCTACATCCACCATGGATTTGAAGATTTTTGTCAACATCGAAGTTTGAGCTACTTGTTCTAAGTCTTTTGTAATTCAAAGTGTGTTGTACTTGAGAAGATTTGTATCAACTTGTAACGTGATCATCAATAAAAGTACTTAAAGTGGACGTAGGCTATACCCATAAGCCGAACCACTATAAAATTGCTGTTGTTTACTGCTTTCCCGCTATTACTTGCTTATAATTCTTTCCCGATCTATCGGGTGGTGCTTTCACAACTATACTTCACACACCGGGGTGTTAGCGTTCAAATTTAAGCATTAACACTATTTATATAAGTATTGAATACTATTTTTTTCAAAAGTTTATTTTCATAACATGACGGTGTATATTTATATATAGTTTCTATTTGATCTTCCTCACAGCTTATAAGTCATGTTAATATTTTGAATTATGTATGCGACATTTTTAAGGGAACATACTATAAAATAAGTATCTTTCATTTTTAATAAGAATATATATATGTATATATATTGTGTTTTATATTTTAATATAGGTCAGCTTCTACTTGTTGATATCAGGTTTCCTATAATATGGTTATTCGCTTATGTAAGTCATATATTTGTTTTGTTACAGACTATATAAATATTTTAGTATATTTATATTATGTGGTTTGTTACCATATGGGTTTCTATGTGGTACTGACTTATTTAGTTGATGATTGTATATATTTTGTTACAGTATTGTATTTATAATATTTTGGATTTAAGATGATTTTATAAATGCTCTACTTTATAAATTATTTTAATATACATATATAATTTGGAAATTTATATAGGTTGAATATAATATGTTATTTGTTTGCACAAAAAATGGACAAACACCTCAAAGTCGTATGATTTAGTTGATTTTATGTTGTTCTTAGTAATTTGGGTGAGTTATGCAAATAAGTAAAAAAACAGGGTCTAAACTGTAAAAAGACACGCAAATTTATAGTGGTTCGGCCAGAACGTGCCTACGTCCACTTTATATGTTATTCTCATTTTTCTTTCAGATTACAAGTACAAAGCTTTGCATACAAGTATATGAAAGTTGTTTGAAAGTTCCTTCCATGCTTGTGCTCTCAAACTTGTCTGCCATTGTTGTACCCCTGCCCCTCTATTTATAGAGTGAGGTTGGGGGCAAGGGTCTTGGATTTATATAGCTGCTGAAGGGCCTGGGCTGAAGCAATCTGGCCTGGCGCATCTGGTTCGGCGGAGCTTGGTTCGGCCGTGCTTGGTGTGGTTGGTCCGGAGGTCATTCGGTAGTGGGTGGAAAGATTGTGGTTCGGCATTAGAAGGGAGAGGAGCTGGTCCGGCATTGGTAAGGAGAGATGTTGATTCGGCATGGCTTCTGGACCGGTGTTTCGGTGATTCAGCAGGAGGATGGAGTGACGTTGGTTCGGCAAGTGGTGGTTCGGTAGGCTTTGGTTATGTGGTGGTGGGTTTTGGACCGGTGATGGTGGGTTGGTTCGGTAGGCATGGCCGAAGTGGTTGGTTCGGTGGTGCGAGGGAATGTGGTTGGACCGGTAGTGCTTCCTTCCCTTGATTCGGTAGTGCCTTTCCTTGTTGGTTCGGTGGTGGTGTAAAAGCACCCAACACTTGCCCCCCAAAGTGGGGCATATGCCAGCATATGTCGCGCTTTGTTTTCTCGTGGTTTGGATAGCTTCATTCGGTTTTGGGTGCCGAACCGGTTGGTCCGGTTGTCCTGCGCTCGCGTATATATAGGGGCTACACCCCCTTTGTTATTTCTTACCGAATCGAAGAGAAAACCGAATCTATTGAGTGCCGAATCGACCTTGTGCCGAATATACATTGTGCCGAATCAGGTATGCTTTTTGCCGCCGAATGAGCTTAAGTCTCTTGTGCCGAATGAACTTTGGGTTGAGTATGCCGAATGTGCATAAGTATCTAGGTTGGGCCTTGCTGAATGAACTCGGGGATTCCGTTGAACGAACTCCTTACCGGATGGACTTTTATATTTGCTTTACCGAATGACACCAGGAGTTCGGGCGAAATTTCAGACTATGATACTTGCATGTTTATACCTTCCGTTTCAATGATGTACTTCCTTGAGTTGCAGATAAATGTCCCATAAAGTGGAAAATCGATCAGATAAGAGGAAATTTAAGGACAGAAGAGAGTCCCCTGTTGTTCCCCCAGCCCAGCCAGGTAGATTCGGAGAGCTGGTAGAATGAGGGTGGAGCACTGATGCAGCTGGTTATTTTATTTGGTGTGCTTGACATTCCTGTATATGCTAGTTCAAAACATTAATGTACTTTCGAGCTGTAATTATGTCATTGAACGACTTTATGTAAGTTTATAACACAAGCTGATTCTGTTATATTTTGAATGCTGTTATTATTTTGATGTGCTGCATAAGAAGTATAACTATGCATATGCCTGTGATTTAGTTGTGTTTGATGCTAAGCTCTTGCTTGAAACATAATTTCATGTTTTGCAATGTTAGTGTGATGTATGAGTAAGTTATAGTTACATGTTTATGTACAAGAGAAGAGAGTACCGCCCTTCATGTTTTAGTTGCAGGGGGTAGCTTTGAGCGTCTTGTGTAACTGATCAGGGATACAGCTGAGTGCGTTGATATCCAGTTTGCGGGCTCTGATTCTTATGAGCGAATGTCTCCTAGTTGGTGTCTTGTACTTTAGGGACTGTTACACAGGATAGCAGAAAAGTATTTAAATGCAATGGAAATATAGGAAAAATAAAACTTCCAGTAACGGAAGGCCGTCGGTGTGCTTAAGTTCGTGGCAAACGGGTTTTGTAGTCACTTTCCCTAGCTGTGGGTCTTGGAGACATATGTCACCCATCTTACACCTACTGCGGAGAGTTTACTTTTTTACCACAGCCGCACTTAAGACACATCGGAGCCGATCTCGCATAGTAACTACCCGGGCCGTTATGGCCCGTAATCGCGGGTATTATTCGATTTACTGTGGCCGGCTAGCACGGGGGCCGATCGTCAACTGTGAACTGCCCCTGGCAGGCCACACCTTATGTTAGGGCTTATGGTCGATTCACAGTTGCCGGCGAGCCGAATCGCTGTAATGAGCTACCATGGCGTAATCAGCCTTCTCGGTGGCTTATACTCGGCTTATTACAGTCGGCTTTAAGGGCCGAGGCAAACAATGAGTTAACTCGCGGTAGAGGGATACCGAAGCAAAGTGTCTCATTGGCAAGGGCATAGGATCGTAGCGTGCCTGTTAGGTTTTGTCCAGGTGAAGCGCGTTGTGATGCGTCTTGAATGGAGGTGCCATTACACAGAATTTTGTTCAACAGAAAAGGATACAGTTAACAAGTAGCAAGGATATAAAGGAACAGGTTAAAAAGAGACAAGTTTTTTAAAGTGGTTCGGCACGAAAATGCCTACGTCCATTGATTCTCTTTGTTAATTCACTTCATATGGGCAGTACAAGTTATGAGAAGTATCGACGAAGGTGTTGGATGTTCCATGCCCTCTGGAACACCTCTCTGTCCACTGTTGACAAAATATAAGCTCCGTTGTGGAGATCCTTATGAATTACATATGGTCCGTCCCAGATGGGGTCTAGTGCCCCGGGGCGCGGAAAGATCGCTTGAGGACAAGATCTCCTTCTTGTAAGCTGCGATGCTTGACTTTGGAGTTGTACTGGGCTGCCACTTTTTGTCTGTGAGCTGCTACTTTGAGTGCTGCATTGTTTCTCCTTTCCTCAATCAGATCCAAAGACATGAGGAGGAGTTCTTAGTTTTCTTCTGGATTGTAGTGGATCCTACGGTGGGAAGGCACAATAGTCTCAACTGGGAGCATTGCCTCCGATCCGTATGCCAAAGAGAAAGGAGTATGTCCTGTTGATGTTCTGAAAGATGTGCGGTAGGCCCAAAGTGTCGTGGGAAGTCGATCCACCCAAGCGCCCTTTGACTTTTCAAGCTTCTTCGTGATCAGTGTTTTGAGAATTTTTTTGACAGCTTCGACTTGCCGTTTTCCTGGGGATAAGCCACGGATGAGAAGCTTTTGTGAATCCCGTGCTCTTGGCACCAGTCGGTGAATTCCTCGCTGTCAAACTGAAGTCCATTGTCTGATATGATTTTGAGTGGTACTCCGTACCTGCACAAAACATTTTTGATCAAGAAGTTAATGATTTTTGTCGAAGATATTTTATTCAGAGGTTCTGCTTCCACCCATTTGGCGAAATAGTCGACTGCTACTATAGCATATTTAGCTCTGCCTCAGCCCATTGGTAGTTCACCAATCAAGTCAATTCCCCATACTGCAAAGGGCCAAGGGCTGGTCATTTGAGTAATCTCATTTGTTGGTAGTCGAGGAATTTTGGCAAATTTCTGACATCTGCCGCATTTTTTGACGAAGTCTAAGGCGTCTTTGTTCAAGGTGGGCCAGAAATATCCATATCGGAGTATTTTCTTTGCCAGAGTCTGCCCTCCAGTGTGATCTCCGCAGCTTCCCTGGTGGATGTTGCATAAGATTTCCTTGGCTTACCTTCCAGCGACACATCGTAATAAGGAGTTAGAGAAGCCGCACCGGTAGAGGATTCCTTCTTGCAGTGTGTAGCGGGAGGCTTTCCTCAAGATTTTCCTGACTTCGCTACGCTCGCTGGGCAATGCGCCATCTTGTAAGTATTTCCGGATAGGAGCCATCCAAGTTTCTTCATCAATTGCAGCTATCAGATCCTCCCGTTCGAAGCTCGGGGCTAGTTGTTTTGAGACGGCTATTGCTCCCGAAAAGGAGTTGTTCTTCATGTTGGCTTGTTTTTCCAGTTCGTCGGCCTCTTGATTCTCCTCTCGAGGAATGTGTCTGATCAAATAGTTATCCAGTTGGTTAAGTAGCAGCTTGGTCTTCTTTAGGTAAGCTGTGAGTCATTCTCCTCGAGTCTGGAACTCTCCTAGTATTTGATTTACAATGAGTTGAGAATCACTATAAAGATATAAAGAACGGACTCCGATTTCCAAGGCAAGTTCTAATCCGGCGATTACTGCTTCATAGTCTGCATCGTTATTGGTGGCGGCGAATTCCAACCTCAAGGCATAGTGCAGCTTCCTTCCCCTGGGGGTGACTATCACGATGCCTGCCCCCGAGCCTTGTTCGTTTGATGCTCCATCTACAAAGAGATTCCATTTGACTTCTTCTGACACCTCGGATTGTTCCCTACCTTCACCGGTGGTGAATTCGGCAATGAAATCGGCCATAGCTTGTCCCTTGATGGCGGTGCGGGGATGGTAGGTGATATCATATTGACTCAATTCAATGCACCATTTAAGTAACCGCCCAGAAGTATCGGGACGATGAAGTACTTGCCTTAGTGGTTGATCGGTTAGAACTCGGATGGAATGAGACAGGAAGTAGTGTCGCAGTTTCCGTGATGTGATTAGTAAGCAGTACGCTAGCTTCTCAAGTTTAGGATACCTGTCTTATGCCCCCGTAAACCTCTTACTTACGAAGTATACGGGCTGTTGCGTGCGGCTGTCTTCTCTGACCAACGCGGCGCTTAGGGCATGTGGTGAAACAGCAAGGTATAGGTATAGTTCTTCGCCTTCATTCGGAGTTGAGAGTACTGGTGGCCGCTGGAGGTGTTCGATTAGGTTAAGGAAAGCTGTTGAACACTCATCGATCCATTCGAATTTTCCTTTGTCTTTCTTCAGGGCTTCGAAGAAAGGAATGCATTTGTCAGCTGCTTTAGAGATGAACCGGCTTAGGGTGGCCACCATCCCGTTTAGGCTTTGCATCTCTTTTCGAGTGGATGGTATCTTGATATCTTGCAAGGCCCGGACTTGTTCGGGGTTTGCCTCGATCCCTCTGGCATGGACAATGAATCCCAAGAATTTTCCCGATGACACCCCAAAGGACCACTTTAGAGGATTTAGCTTCATTCCGTATTGGCGGAGTACTTGGAACATTTCTTCCAGGTGGCTTACATGACCATCGGCTTTCCTTGATTTAACCAGCATGTTGTCCACGTAGACTTCCATGGTTCGTCCTATTAATTCTGCAAACATCTTGTTGACGAGGCGCTGGTAAGTAGCTCCGGCGTTCTTTAGTCCGAAGGGCATTATTCTGTAACAGTACAATCCTCGGTTAGTGATGAAACTAGTGTGGTCCTGATCGGGGGCATGCATAGGAATTTGGTTATATCCTGAGTAGGCGTCCATGAAAGATAAGAGTTCGTGCCCGGCAGTACTGTCCACAAGTTGGTCGATTCGGGGAAGCGGGAAGCAATCCTTTGGGTAAGCGTCATTTAGGTTGGAGAAGTCAATGCATGTTCGCCACTTCCCATTAGCCTTCTTTACTAGTACCGGGTTAGCGATCCATTCTGGGTAGATGGCTTCCCGTATGAAGTTGTTGGCAAGTAGGTTCTTTACTTCTTCTTCGAGGGCTGCCGATCGTTCCGCCCCCATACTTCTCTTCTTCTTCTTTACCGACCTTGGTAGGATCAATGTTCAGTGCGTGGCATGCTATGTCTGGGGAGATTCCAGTTATATCAGCGTGCGTCCATGCAAATACATCCAAGTTGTGGCGAAGGAAATCAATAAGTTGGTCCTTCAATTCTTCTCTTTACTGAGATCCGATTCTCAGTAGTTTACTTGGGTCGCGTTTGTCTACAGATACAAATTCTATAGCCTCTGCAGGCTCGACGGTGGCCTCCTCCTCTTTATCCCTAGGGTCTAACTCGTTGAAGGGATCACTGGTATATCGAAGAGGAGGGGCTTTCTTTAGTTGCTATGCTTCCAAGCTTTTCTTGCAGAGAGCAGTCTCTGCATTCTTCCCTTTATCTCTCTTGCGATTATTGCGAAGATCGATCACATAGCAGTCCCGAGCGGCGTCTTGATCCCCTTACACTTCTCCCACTCCATTAACCGTTGGGAACTTCATCTTCAGGAACCACGGGTTAAGGACAATTTGGAAGTCGGACAGGGCTGGCCTTCCCAAAAAGGCGTTGTAGGCTGAATGACTGTCTATTAACACGAATGTCTGTTTCCGAACGGCGAAGCGGGGGTGACTTCCCAATTCAACAAAGAGGTCCAATTGTCCGAGGGGTATCTTTGCTTCCCCAGTGAAACCGTGTAGTGGTTTGTTGCAGGGAGACACATCCTTCATTGATAGCTTCATTTTGTCCAAAGCATGCTTGAACAGAATATTCACTGAGCTTCTAGTGTCTACTAGGATCCGAAAAACTTCAGTCGGGATGAACCAGGCAGAGATGACCATTGGATCCATGTGGGATTATTGCCTTCCTTCTAGGTCGCACCCACTGAATGTGATGTCATTATTTTTCTTTCGCTTCGGGTGGCGTTTTTCCATAACAGAATTGACGTAGTCTCCATCGTTTCTGAGTGAGTTTCCATATCTTTCCGTTTCTGCCCAGCTATTGTCGGCGATGTGTGGCCCTCCTGATATTGTATGGACCACTATCTTCTCTTGGCTGGAACCGCTGGTGTTGCGATTTCCTCCGCCTGTCTCTGGGTGGAGCTGCCCTGGGTTTTCCTTGGTAGGAGCTGGGGTCCTGTCCTGTCCCTTTACATAGCATTCTAATCTCTTCCTTCTAATGTGTTCTTCGATTAGGTCGCGGAGGTGGCGACATTCATTGGTATCATGTCCATAAGATTCGTGGAAACGACAGAACTTTCCGGACTGGATTGCGTGATCTGACTCCTTCTCGTACGGGGGCGTTTGTATTTAAGCTCGTCTTGGGTGGCCAGGAAGACGTTTTCAACTGTATCATTCAAAGGAGTGTAAGAGTCGAATCTCGGTCCTGGCCGGTACATACGTTTCTCTCCCTTCTTGCCCCCGGTATTGTCTCTAGAGTCATTTCTTCAAACATCCTTTGCTGCAGCGGGTGTGTCGCCAAGAGTTGTCTTAGCCTGTTGTCCTGACTATCTTTCAGTGGCGGCGTCTTCAAGCCTCATATACTTCCCGGCTTCATGGAAGAAGTCAGGTAATGTAGCTGGTTTTTCTTTTGTTAACCTCCTAGCAAATTTGGTATCCGGATGCACACCACTACAGAGGGCCATTAGGACAAGTTTCTCATCGGCATCTTGAACTGATGCCGCGGTGGCATTGAACCGGGTTAGGTATTGCTGCAGTGTCTCTCCCGGTTTCTGTTTGACAGTAGATAGGAAGTAAGCATCCTTGGGTTGTTCCACATGTATGCGGAACTGGCTGATAAACTTCTCCTTCAACATTTCCCATGAACTGATGGATCCTTGGGGTAGATGGCAGAACCAGGAGGTAGCTAGATCTGCTAAAAATAGTGGAAAGCATTTTCATAATACTCCTTCCGTTGCCCCGCTCATGAGCATATGTTGTGTGTGTCTTTGCAGGTGTACAACGGGGTCAGAGGTTCCCTTGTATGGTTCCATTGTCGGCATTTTCCACTCTCGGGGGGTGATGGCAATTTCAATATCGCGGGTGAAAGGGCTGGTTACCCTAGCACCTATCCCACGATCTCTTTGGTCCCGTTGGACGCATTCTCTGAACAATCGTGCCATCCTCTCATCAGAATATGGGGCAGATAAGAAAGAGCTTGGTTCTTCCCTGCGGGATCGATTCTGTCTGGATGGTCTATAGGGGTGGTATAGTCTATCACTCCTAACGTTTCCCAGCGGCTGTCTTTGGCTGTCCGGATGCATGCTAGGTTCAGCTATAGTTGGCCCTTGCCTTGATCTTCCCTTGTGGAGTTCTGTTTCAAGCATTTCCTCGGGGTCAACTTCGGGCTGGATTCTAGCTCGGCTCCGTTCATTGGTGTTTCTCTGGCTAGGCAGCATGACTGGCTCAGCTACCTTCGATCCTTGCCTGGTAACTCCCCTACGGGGTTCGGTTCCAAGCGTTTCCTCGGGCCGGAGTTCGGGCTGAGTTCGGGCTCGGCTCCTACAATTGTTGTTTCTGTTGATAGCTTCTTCGAAGAAGGAAGATCTTTGTCGCCCCCTAGATCCTACGGATTGGGATTCATCCCATGATTCAGTGTCGCGGTTGGATTCTTCAGCATCCCTTAAGCGTGACATGAGTTGGTCCACCAAAACTTCTTGTTGGGATGTGAAGCGGTTAGTTACTTCAGCCACAACTCTGTCTAGATCTGCCCTAGTAATTGCTGCCGGTTGTTCTGTGGCAGGGGGTGTCGGGTTTGTCTGATCCTCGTTCGGTACTGCTGTTGGAATGGGATGATTCTCTTGATCGGTGATTACTAGATCCTTAATGCTGCTAGTTGCGATGTTCTTTCCCTTTCTCTGCCTGGAAGTCATGTTGTCCAGGCACCAAGCGATGCTGTTAGGAAGAAGGCTGAGTGGGGGAAGCTTGAAGCTTCGGGTTCGAAGTTCTCAGCGAAAGCACCAAAAATGTTTGCACAAAAAATGGACAAACACCTCAAAGTCATATGATTTAGTTGATTTTATGTTGTTCTTAGTAATTTGGGTGAGTTATGCAAATAGGTAAAAAAAACAGGGGCTAAACTGTAAAAAGACACGCAGATTTATAGTGGTTCGGCCAGAACGTGCCTACGTCCACTTTATATGTTATTCTCCTTTTTCTTTCAGATTACAAGTACCAAGCTTTGCATACAAGTATATGAAAGTTGTTTGAAAGTTCCTTCCGTGCTTGAGCTCTCAAACTTGTCTGCCATTGTTGTACCCCTGCCCCTCTATTTATAGAGTGAGGTTGGGGGCAGGGGTCTTGGATGTATATAGCTGCTGATGGGCCTGGGCTGAAGCAATCTGGCCTGGCGCATCTGGTTCGACGGAGCTTGGTTCGGCCGTGCTTGGTGTGGTTGGTCCGGAGGTTCATTCGGTGGTGGGTGGAAAGATTGTGGTTCGACATTAGTAGGGAGAGGAGCTGGTCCGGCATTGGTAAGGAGAGATGTTGATTCGGCACGGCTTATGGACCGGTGTCTTGGTGATTCAGCAGGAGGATGGAGTGACGTTGGTTCGGCAAGTGGTGGTTCGGTAGGCTTTGGTTATGTGGTGGTGGGTATTGGACCGGTGATGGTGGGTTGGTTCGGCAGGCATGGACGAAGTGGTTGGTTCGGTGGTGCGAGGGAATGTGGTTTGACCGGTAGTGCTTCCTTCCCTTGATTCGGTAGTGCATTTCCTTGTTGGTTCGGTGGTGGTGTAAAAGCACCCAACATTATTGAATGTAAAAATATGGATGGATTTAAATTATATATATATATAACATTTAATATATATATATATATAGAAATAGTTATATATAAAAAGTTTTCTTTTAGGTATTAATATTTAAACATTTATTTTATCCGTTTGAGAATATATATATATACTAGTTATATAAGTTGAGTATAAAGGTGTTAGTATATATATATTATTCTAAGTGTATGTTGATTTTTAAAAAAATGTAAGCTTGATTTATTTATTTATTTATATGTTTGGAAAACATGTAAATTAAATTTGTGATGTTTGAACTTAGAATATAAATTTCATATGTCTATATATAGTTATAGGTGGTTATAAAAGTTCGCTTATACCATTTACCTTCATCGTTCCAGTTCTGATCTGATCCGTTTCATCAATTCGAGCCAATCCGCTTTGATCGTTGAATTCGTGCCGATTTTGCTTTGCGTGGATTTGAAATTTAATTTCAGTGTCTGTATCAGTGTGCGTATCTGTGTCTCCTTTTATATTCTCTAGCCTCAAAAGGTGAGCAATCACTCACGGTTAATATTCTTTTATTCATTAAATTTGATTTCAATTGAAACGACAATTGAAATATGCTGCTGTAGTTAATTAAATTTGTTATATATGCTATTATCTGTAACTGTTCACCTGCGGGATATCACACCATATACTGTTGTTTATATTATATTGTTATTGATGATATATGCCTGTTATTTTATTGTATTATTTGTTATCACTCTGCAAGTTCCCTGTAGTTTAGAAATCACTATGGGTTGAAATGATATATATCCGAACGGACTTTAGAATAGGAAAAAATCGTTATGGGTTGAAATGATAAACCCAAGCGATTTTCATTTAATTGAATTTGGGATTACGGGTCGAAATGATATCCACCCGTATATATTTAGTGTACGGATAGAAATGATAAATATCCGTAGCACTAGACTATATGATAGGAAATATGTACAGACACCGTTGGTCCATATAAATATTTGGATAATAATTTCTATAATTTTGGAAAGAAATATATGGTTTAATAAATTTGATTCTTAAGATATTATATAAATGAAAATTTTATATATAGATTAGTCGTAATATTTGATTTAAATTAGATTGATTTAATACATATAATATGGTTGAGTATTTATGTAAATCTACATTTCAAATAATTTGTTTTGTAATAAGTTGAATAATTAAGATTGGGAGATAAATTTGAGTCTATTCAAAATGGTATTTAAATAAGGATTTATTTAATTAAATCGATTTGAAATTTTTGAATGGGAAATTTAAAGGTATGATTTTGCAACTGGATTTTTGATTTAACTGATTTGATGAATATTTCACGTTTAAATAAATTAAAGAAAATATCGAGTAAAATGTAATTTAAGGTTACTTAAATGATATTGAATCTAATGAGGTAGTATTTCAACACTAAATAAAAATGTGGTTAAATCGAGATCTATATGAAACTGTTACATTGAACATTTAAATATTAAAGCTTTGAATTATACTGGAATTTAAATGGTTAATTTTGAGATTCGGATCTGTATTTGAAATCAATATAGTTGAATTTGTTATTTAGAAACTAAGTTTAATTAAAATGAAAATTTAGGTTGAACTAAATTTGAATTTATTATTTAGAAAACTAAATTGAATAAAAAAATAGTTTGAAACGTTGAATACTTAAAGTTTTGAAATATATTATTTAAAGTGGTAATTTTTTATTACAAATCCGAATTTGAGATCGATAAAATTGAAGTACGTATTTTTGGAATTGAGTTGAATTTAAATTGATAAATAGAGATTCAATTTAATTCGAATGGGAAGGTCGGGTTGATGTAGAACGATTTGTTAAGTTGAGGGAATTAAAAATACTTTACTTTATAAATTATTTAATATATATACACTATTTTGGGAAATATAGAGATATTTGAAGTGAAATTGATATTTGGTTTTGAAGTATAAATTAAGTTGAAATGACCACGGTGTTATAGTGTATATCTCTACCTTGTAGATATTTCCATGGACCCTTAGAGGATGGTTATCCCAAACATCCTTTGAGTTATTTGTATTTCAGTTGATATTTCACTTGAGTTGGATTTATTTATATAAGAATGTTAATCCCGACTCGAGTCTTTTGTGTTCTGCTTTACGCTCGGGTCAGACTGAGTGATACAGCATTTGAGACTCACCTACGAAGTTGGAGCTTTGCTTGAAGATTCTGCTATCTTTCAGTCATCCAGTTGATTGGTTCAGAGAAGTCATCTGTTCGTACTGGAGACTTCACTGCATCTGGGATATTCTGATGTATTTTATTCTAACTCTGATGTATATAGTATCTTCATGAACTACTATTCTTTATCTATTCCGCTGCATTTTTATTATTCCGTGTCTGTGATTATTTATTTACTGTTTATGCTGAGTTTGCCAAATTAAATTAACAATTCGGTATTTTGAATTATTCAAGTCAGACATGTATGGTTTTATTGTCGATTTGAATGGTCCAAAATAGCGGGTCGTTACAGCTGGTATCAGAGCTTTGGCTCTAGGAAAAACTTAGCATATATGGTAAATTTATTTACAGAATCACTTTCGTTCGAGTTGAATCTCTTCCTTTTGACTCGATTTCCTTTGAATTTTGGAATGTCCCTCGGTTCCGAAATTCATTCTTGTCTCTTTCTATTTATAATCGTTTGATTCTAGAGTATCCCATAACTCCACTAAATGTTTTGTAAAGGGGGTGAAAACTCCTTTACAATTGGCATTGATTCACCGAAGATTCCTGTATTCTCGGTTTACGATGCTGCTATGTTTTGATATGCCGAATTCTATCTCTGGCGATCGAATGTCGATTTGTTTTGGAATTCCGCATCGATCATATTCCTGAAGTCACGGTTGACCCGGGTAAGGTCGCCCGCGATTTACAGAAGTATATCCATCTTCTATTTTGTAATTTAATTATCTCATCTTCGATCGAGTCTATCTTCGAATCAGAATTCTATTGATTTGAGTTCCTCTAATTCAAATCTCTATCTTTGTTTTAAAATCCATTCTTAAAATTACCTTTGAAAATCGAGTATGTTTGCATTTTTGAAATTGTTTTATATATCGAAATTATTATTTTGATAACTATGATTTTATTCTATATATAAAAGTGAAAATGTTTTGATAAGGATTATATACCTATATACAAAACAAATAAGAAATGTTATTCTATATAAAAAGGTTTTGAAAGGATTTGAAATTTTGAAAAATTATAAGAAATTGATTTATATAAAAATGATTTATAACTGAAGTGCTAAATTTGAAATTCGAGAATTGAATTACGGTATTTTGAAATTGGTTTTAAGATTTTGGAAAATATATATAAATAATACGATTTAAAAGTATTTTTCCGAATGAGAAATGTTTCAAATGAGTTCAAATTAATTGCAATAATTTCGAAGAAATTTCAAAGAAGTTTTCAAGAAAATAGAAGTCCAGAACTCACTTATGTTGCTTGGAGAATTATTTCGGTGATGAGTGCACGCATCATCGACATTGATTTTCGAGCTTCAGAGTGGGGGAGAGGCCACTTTAATAGCTTCGCTATAAGAGTGATTTTGTAAAACCATTTTTGATTTCAAATTCCGAAGTACAATTCGATATTTTTCGAAAGATATATGCATATATATTTAAAGTGTGACCGGTGTTCAGTCCTCGAGTTTTTGATTTGATTTGGTATAATCCTATTTATTGAAATTGATTTATTGTTGATTTTTAACTCTTGGATTTGAAATTTTATTTCACCGAATATTTTGAAGGTTCGAGCCTTCCAAATCAAGGTTTAAAAATTTAAAGCTAAGAAATTTTGAAGAACATAAAATATTTGATCAAGAATATAAGTTTAGTTTTGTATCTTTAAGTTTGAAACCTTTTGTTAAGTAAATGAATATGAATATTTTGAATTATACTAATATTGATTTAAGTTTGAAATGTTTTGAAAAAAAATATATTTAATGGTTTTCAGAAAGGTAAATTGGATATTTCGAATAGAAATAAATAGTTTAAGGGTTTTAAAGGGATAATTATAAATTTGGAAACCATTTTGAGTATAATTGCTTTTGAGAAAATATTTGGTTTGGAAATTAAATTGAAATTAAAAACCAATACTTATATGGTAATTTTGGAAATGAATTTGTTTGACTTGAATTATTTTAATTTGGAAACTGGGATAATTTTCTAAACCTATTATTTTGGGAACTTTGAAATTTAGATATTTAATTTGGAAGAAAATTTAGTGAAATCATATATGATTTTGAAACTGAATTGATATTGAAATGATTTGAATTTGAGAACCATATATTATTAAGCACTTGATTTGGGAGTGGTCGAACTTATATAAAATGGATTTGAATAAGTATGAAGTTGATTTGAAACATATTGATTTGAAAGGTACTCAATTTGGAAAGAGAATTTTATATAATCGAAGTCTATAAGTATGATTTGATATACTATTGATTTGGAAAGTATTCGATTTGAAAATGGAATCCCATATATTATGGACTTTATATAAGTATGATATTTGAAAGGGATTTGAAAAAGGTACTATATGATATATATTTTCGAAGTAAAGATACGGAATGTGTAACAACCCATAATTTTGTGAATATTTGTAGTTAAATTTTTATTTGAAATTTTGATTTTTAAATTATTTAAAAGTGAATTTTTAGAATTTTTCCAATGTAAGTTTGGACTTTGTTTGTAATTTATTTTCCAAATGCAATAAATAAACGATTTTTGAAAATTTTATATTTTGGTCAAAATTTGAATTTTCAGTTTCAATTTTTTTTTAAAAATTGAATTTTAAAATTTAATCTTTTTCTTTTAAGAAGAATATATTTATGATATCTGTTCTGCTTTTCGTTTCGTTAAATTCTGAGTTATACTGACGCAGCGTGGGAAGCGAATTCGACGATATAAATCGAATCCGTCCAGGATCTCACACGATTAGTGGAAATAATTGCTGAATCAATGAAGAATCGATAGAGTTATGAATACCGTAAGGCCCAAATCCGTTGATCGCGAAGATACCGGCTTTTAGCAATCTTCGACACGTTGATCGCGCTCGATACCGTGAAGAAAGATCTACGATTCTTGAGCGTTGATCGCGAAGATACCGGATTTTAGCAATCTTCGACACGTTGATCGCGCTCGATACCGTGAAGAAAGATCTACGATTCTTGAGCGTTGATCAAGCGCACTTGATTCCGGGAATTGGCTTCAACGTTCGTTGATTCGAGTGCACTCGAATGCCGAAAGTGGAGATAGGAGTTAACACTCGGCTATCAATTTAATGGAGGCACAAAGCTTTACAAACAAAATTTTATTCAATTTTCAACAACATTTACAAATGACACATACACCCCTATTCATAGTACAACACACTCACGACTTAACAAAGTTACAACACGAACAGTTTACATAGCAAACGACATAGGGAAATACAAGCAACGACTCAAAGTAACCATGCAGAAACTTATGGAAGGCGGCATGCGACATATGGAGAAGACAGTAAGTCGTTCGCGACTTATGTAAACTCAGCAGCGACCCATGGAAGCGGTTCGCGACTTAAAGAAATTTAATACTTCGCGACTTAAAATTCTCCCAGGCAATGATAAGTCGGCCGCGACTTTAAACTAAGGTTGTTCGCGACCTTCCTCTTCACGTCCCTTGCCCGAGTTATGTCGTTCGCGACATTTGGAAAGTCGCTGAGTATAGGGGGTTTCGGTTTCATTTTGTTCACGACTTAGATAAGTCGCTCGCGACATATGGAAGAGGCCGTGACTCAAATCATCGCGACTTTGTAATGTCGCTGTCTTCGGCCGCGACAGAGGGTTAGGTCGTGGTCGCGACTTAGGGATAGGCCGTGGATTTCGGTGGGTTAGGTCGTGGATTTGGGTGATGGCAGGTCGCGGCATATGGAGAAGGTCATGGTTGGTGGTGATGCGGTTCGAGGTAAGTGCTTCCCCTGTATCATCCTCCCTTGGTACGAAAAAATTCGTCCTCGAATTCGTATTCTCTTGATCATCAGCATAATATGGAATCAAGTGTTTCACATTAAACACATCAGAAGTATGAACCCCTTCCGGCAATCTTAACCGATACGCATTATCATTGATCTTCTTCAAAATTTCTACTGGGCCAATCTTTCGTGCTTTTAACTTGTTGTAAGTTCCAACCGGAGAATGGTCTTTGGTCAATATTGCATATACAAAATCTCCTTCTTTGAAGACAACACTTCTTCATTTCTTATCCGCCATTTGTTTATACTTCTCATTCGTCTTAAGCAATCGTTCCTGTACAACTTTGTGGCATTCCTGTAGCTCATTCACCAAATCACTAGCCCGCTTAACCACTCCCTTCTGATATGGTACTGTCGCTAAATACAACGGTCCCTTTGGAATGGCTGAATATACCACTTGAAATGGACTGAATCCAGTACTTCGATTGACTGCGTGATTGTGTGCGAACTCAGCTTGACACAATTTCAAATCCCTGCTCTTCAAATTGTCTTTGACAAGACATCTCAGTAAATTCCCCAACGATCGGTTAACCACCTCTGTTTGCCCATCTGTCCGCGGATGATAAGCTCTACTAAATTTCAGTTTCGTTCCAACCATCCTCCACAAACTCAACCAAAAATGACTTAGGAATCTGGTATCTCGATCAGAAACAATAGATTCTGGTAAACCATGCAATCGATACACCTCTTTAAAGAATAATTAAGCCACTCGAACTGCATCCGCTGTCTTCTTACAGGCTATAAAATGTGCCATCTTCGAAAACCTGTCTACTACAACGTATATAGAATCGTTTCCCCTTTGTGTTCTAGGCAAACTCAAAACAAAGTCCATACTCAAATCAACCCAAGGCTTAGTCGATACAGGTAACGGCATATATAATCCAGCATTGGTCGCAGTTCCCTTCGACACCTGACAGATATGACACCTTTCCACAAATCTTTCAACCTCTTTCCTCATTGACGACCAAAAGTAAGATTGTGAAATCAAATGCAAAGTACGATCACGGCCCACATGTCCTTCCTCATGTAATCCCTTGATAATCTTCAATCTCAAACCGCTCTCTGGAATACATAACCAATTTCCTTTAAACAGAAAACCATCCACCAACACAAATTCATCAGTGCTTCCCGCCTTGACTTTTTCAACGAATTTCTTCAAGTAACGATCTTCTTCAATCAGCTCTGGCAATAATTCAAAACCTATCACTTCTACTTTCATTGTCGTTAATAAATGACTCCTCCTACTCAGAGCATCAGCCACACGATTCGTCACCCCTGACTTATGTTTCACAACAAAAGTAAACTGCTACAAGTAAGCAATCCATGATGCATGTCTCGCCGAAATCTTGTCTTGCCCGTGTAAATGTTTCAATGCCTCGTGATCAGTGTAAAGAACAAACTCTTTCTGGAATAGATAGTGCCTCCGAAGCTTAACAGCTTGTACTACAGCATAAAATTCAACATCATAAGTACTATATCTCATCTTTGCTCCTGACAACTTCTCACTGAAATATGCAATAGGACGCCCATTCTGACTCAACACCCCTCCAATTCCAACCTTTGATGCATCAGTTTGTAGCTCAAACAATAACCGAAAATCTGGTAAAACAAGAATAGGTGCTGTGCTGTCGTCAAAAGTCTTTTGATCCGCTCAAAAGCAACCCCTGCTTCCTCTGTCCACGAAAGCTGTTTTCCTTTGATACAATCAGTAATCGGTGCCATCACGCTACTGAAGTGTGGAATGAATCTTCGGTAGAATGACGCCAATCCATGAAAACTTCTCACTTCCGTTACTGTTCTCGGCTGTGGCCAATTCCTGACTGCTTCCACTTTATTCTGGTCCACCTGTATTCCTTCTCCTCACACAACATATCCTAAAAATAAGACATTTCTTGCCATGAACACACATTTCTTCGTTGCAGCATAAAACTGTTCCTGCCGTAGTACCATCAATACTTCCTTCAAATGATGCAAGTGTTCCTCCGGATTTCCGCTGTATATCAGAATATCATCGAAATACACCACCACAAATTTCCCGATAAAAGGTCTAAAAATTTGATTCGTCACCCGCATGAACGTGGTCGGTGCATTAAAAAGACCGAACGGCATAACCAGCCATTCATACAATCCCTCTCTCGTCTTGAAGGCTGTCTTCCATTCGTCTCCAGGTCTAATCCGAATTTGATGATATCCGCTTTTCAAATCAATCTTCGAAAAGATAGTAGCTCCGCTTAACTGGTCCAACAAGTCATCCAATCTGGGCATTGGGAATCTGTACCTCACAGTGAATTTATTTAACGCCCGACTATCAGTACACATCCTCCATGTTCCATCCTTCTTCGGCACTAACAGGGCTGGAACCGCACAAGGACTTAGACTTTCCTGCACACGCCCTTGCTCTAATAATTCTTCCACTTGCCTTCGCAACACTTCATGTTCCTTGGGACTCATACGATAATGTGGTCGATGTGGCAACGCAGCTCCTGGAACAATATCTATTTGATGTTGAATATCCCTCAATGGTGGTAACTCCGTTGGCAGCTCCTCGGGAAATACGTCGTCAAACTCTTTCAGTACTGGTTTCACTTCTTCAGGAATCTCAACCACTTCGTTACACTCCCGCCCAATAAACAAGAATACTTCATGCTCCTCTTCAACTTCCTTAACAAACTCTTTCAACGATAGCAAATTTTTTGCTCTTCAATCTCCTCTAATTTGTTTTCCTTCTGTTGTTGCTTCTTGGGGACTAAAGTGATTTTGGTACTTCAAATATTAAACTATGGGTATTAGCACGTCCATCATGTTGTACAGCTCTATCAAACTTCCATGGTTTGCCCAACAACAGGTGACACACATCCATGTCTACAACATCGCACCAAATTTCATCCTTATATTTCTTCCCAATCGAAAATTTAACACAAGCTCTCCGTCCAACTTTCACCTCACCACCCTTCCTTAATCAAGCTAACTTGTACGGTTTAGGATGCTTCTCGGTTTTCAACTCCAACTTCTTCACTGCCTCTGAAGAGATAATATTATCACGGCTCCCAGCATCAATAACGAACTTACAAACTCTTCCAAGAGTAGTGCATGTTGATTGAAATATGTTATTCCTCAACCAACTGTCTTCCTCCTCTTGCTTCGGTGTCAAACAACTTCTCCTCATCATCAGTGAATATCCTTCATCTCCCGACAACAAGTCTTCCTCCTCAACTGGTAATGAATTAGAACACTCTGCCTCTTCATCCTCTTCTTCAACCTCGGCTATCATAGTTCTTTTCTTCGGCTTCGGACACTCGTTGCTTTTATGACCCATCTCCAGGCAATTGTAACATTTGAACCCATTGCTAACCTTCGCCTTCTTACATTCCTTCACAACTGGCTTTGTAACAGCTTTAGGAGCATTAGAACTTCCGCCAACACCCTTCACTTGATTGTTAGAATTAGTCAACACACCACCTCCATGCCTTCCCTGTTTTTCCCAGGCTAACGCTTTCTGATGTGCCTCCGCCACAGATCTTGGATCAAACATATTAACCATATCCTGGATCTACATCCTCAGCCCTCCAACAAATCTAGTAGTCAGCTGCTCTTCCGTCTTCATTATATCGTTCCTAGCAATGAGTTGTTAAAATTCATCTGCATAGTCATTAACTGATTTCGTCCCCTGCCTTAGATTCTACAATCTCTGGTACATAAGTGATTGATAGTTGTAAGGTAAAAATGTAGCTCTCATCATCTTCTTCATCTTTTCCCAAGCATCAACCTTCGACTTTCCCATCCATTCTCATGTAAGTTTGGTTTGCTGCAACCACGCCAAAGCTCTTCCCCTCAACCTAGTAGCAACCAACTTCACTCGACGGTTCTCCGGAACCACTTTGAAATCAAAGATTTCTTCAACATAAGATAACTAGTCTAAGAACTCCTCTGCAACCATCCCACCTTTAAATTCAGGAATTTCCATCTTCATCCCCGATTCCCATCGACGATCATCATCTACATTCACATATCGATTTCGCATTTGACCACGGTCTCGATAATGCACACTACCTCTATCACCATCAAACTCCTCATCAAATTCCGAAGTATATCGATGTCGATCACGACCACCAACCTCTGTTCCACCACCACTTCTTCGATCTTCATTCCTATCACGATTGTCATCACTTCTACGATCATGTTCTTCTCTTCTCTCCCGGTCTGAGTGTGGTGAAACTCTACTTCTCCCATGGCTCGAGTCAGGTGAAACCCTTCTTCGATTTTGATTCATTTCAAGCATCATTCTCTCTAATCGACCAATCCCTTCATTCAACTTCTCAGTGAAACTCTCGTTGATTCGTTGCTCCATTTCAACGGCCTCTCCTCTTCCATACAAAGCATTGATATTTCGATAACGTTGAGCTCGTCTCGGAGGCATGGTTGAACTTCAAACAATCTCAAAAATAATAATTTTCCAACACTTTTCGAACTTTGATCCAAAGTGAGATGGATCGAAACTCCCAATTTGTTGCAATTTCACGATGAACACGATGAACACCGAACTTCTCAACAATTGCAAATACGATCTCCAAACTTCAAATTCTCGAAACCCAATTCTCCAAATGATGCAAACTCCTTGCGATCTAGCTCTGATACCAAACTGACGCAGCGTGGGAAGCGAATTCGACGATATAAATCGAATCCGTCCAGGATCTCACACGATTAGCGGAAATAATCGGTGAATCAATGAAGAATCGATGGAGTTATGAATACCGTAAGGCCCAAATCCGTTGATCGCGAAGATACCGGATTTTAGCAATCTTCGACACATTGATCGCGCTCGATACCGTGAAGAAAGATCTACAATTCTTGAGCATTGATCAAGCGCACTTGATTCCGCGAATTGGCTTCAACGTTCGTTGATTCGAGCGCACTCAAATGCCAAAAGTGGAGATAGGAGTTAACACTCGACTATCAATTTAATGGAGGCACAAAGCTTCACAAACAAAATTTTATTCAATTTTTAACAACCTTTACAAATGACACATACACCCCTATTTATAGTACAACACACTCACGACTTAACAAAGTTACAACACGAACAGTTTACATAGCAAACGACTTAGGGAAATACAAGCAACAACTCAAAGTAACCCGGTAGCGACTTATGGAAGGCGGCATGCGACATATGGAGAAGACAGTAAGTCGTTCGCGACTTATGTAAACTCGGCAGCGACCCATGGAAGCGGTTCGCGACTTAAAGAAATTCAATACTTCGCGACTTAAAATTCTCCCAGGCAATGATAAGTCGGCCGTGACTTAAAACAAAGGTCGTTCGCGACCTTCCTCTTCACATCCCTTGACCGAGTTATGTCGTTCGCGACATATGGAAAGTCGCTGAGTATAGGGGGTTTCGGTTTCATTTTGTTCACGACTTAGATAAGTCACTCGCGACATATGGAAGAGGCCGCGACTCAAATCATCGCGACTTAGTAATGTCGCTGTCTTCGGCCGCGACTTAGGGTTAGGTCGTGGTCGCGACTTAGGGTTAGGTCGTGGATTTCGGTGGGTTAGGTCATGGATTTGGGTGATGGCAGG
Organism: Allium cepa; assembly: GCA_030765085.1. Lineage (NCBI taxonomy): Eukaryota > Viridiplantae > Streptophyta > Magnoliopsida > Asparagales > Amaryllidaceae > Allium > Allium cepa. The sequence goes on from CM060945.1 coordinate 75,326,919, forward strand.
TCGCGGCATATGGAGAAGGTCGTGGTTGGTGGTGACGCGGTTCGAGGTAAGTGCTTCCCCTGTATCATATACTTTTTAAATTTGATAAATTACAGCGTTTTTTACGCAGTTATTTTCTGTATTTCTATTTCTATTTTTCTATGTGCATTTCGATATTTTTTTCTATGTTATTTTATTTTATTTTTCTATTTTGTTTATCTAAACTTTATTTATTGGATTTCACTTGTGTGTATATGTTTTAATAAAAGGCTTGGAAGAAATCACGGAGACATGCGTTACAGTTCTTTAATGTTTGCCTTTTTATTTACCTACCCTCTTTATTACTTACCCTAGCCATTCACCGTTCATAGATGTGAATTGCTCTTATTAATCACATACAAACATCTCAAAATATCCTCTTTTCAATTGCATTTAAGAATAATACATATATATGTGTGTGTGTGTGTGTGTGCGTGTGTGTGTGTGTGTGTGTATGTTTCTTTCTTCTTATTCCTTGTCTTTTATCTCCTAGCCTTTTTGTTTTCCTACCATTTACTCCTCTTTTTCCGTTCAAATCTTTTCTTACCATCCACTCCACCTCATAAATTCACATACACATTTACTTCACATTTCATTTCTAGAAAGAAATGTATGCAAATAAATGACTTGGAAAAATTTAAGAGGCATACGTTTCAATGTTTAAACTCTTGCCAATTTCATTTGCATGGCCTTTATTATTTTCTAGCCATTTCCTCCTCATTCACTAGCCTTTTTTTTCTTGCTTTTTTATTTCTACCACCTTAATTACCTTCTAGCTATGCAGTTTATTTTATTTAAGCTGTGAGAAACTTTCCATTCGCTTCATTTGTCATTTGCGTACAAACAAAAAAATATATACAAGATCTTTTCCTATTTAAATTGTGCCTTTTACATTTATAATTAATTTCTGCGTTTCAATTTTTTTTCTTCCCATCTTCGTATTTACTTGTATGGTGTGTATAAACTTTATTTATTTAGTGAAGGATTCTTTATTGTATATACATCTATATTTATTGGATAAGTAACAAATCAATTAAGATATGTTTTAAATATAGGCATACGTTTCTTAATTATTTCTTGCATTTATATATTTCCCACCTTCCAATCTTCTACCATATTCATTCATAAATGCATAGGCGTGATTTTCTCCTTTTCAATCACGTACAAAGTTATCAAACTCCACTTTTCATTTGTTTAAGAAAAATATATACAAGATTTTTTTCCTACTTAAATTGTGTTTTTTTTAAATTTCCTTGCCTTTTTATTTTCTAACTATTCCTAAACTTTAGCCATTCAAATCTTTTTAAACCTAGCCTCCTCTTATCATTCAAGGGAAAAAAAAGGGTTTCTCGTTGTATCATTTGCGTGAGGAAGAAAAAAGTCTAGATCCATGGCTTCCATTTTATCCTTCTTCTTCTTCATTTTTTCTTTCTTTGATTTTTGCCAAGCTCCACCACCATCAAGCCCATTTGCATTTTGGCCAGCTTATATTGTCTTGTATAAGCCTTTTGCTTCTAAGGTTTGGTTATCTTTCCCTGTTTTGAAATTGTTTTGCAAATCAAAATTTGTTAAATTTATTTGTATGTAAATTAAATATATTTGCTTATGTATGTATTATTTTGGGTTGATATAAGGCTCTCCATCCATTCAAATCTAATCGTGCTTGTCGCGTTTTTGGGAATCATTCTTAGGTGTTGTTTTGGTCTCTAGCTTTGATAAAGGTGAGTCCTTCTCACTCTGACATTATTACTTATGAAATGGTAACTGGATGACAAGTGATTAGTAATTAAAATATTTTGCAAGTTAATGATGATATTATGATATATTATTCCATGTATTTACCATGTTAACTTTGTTAATTATCACCTGACCTATGATAAATGATAGTATATTGTAACATTGACATGTTAGTATATTTGTTTATATTGCTTATGCATATACTCACACTGCAAGCTCCCTGTTAGAATAAAATCATTACGAGCTGAAATGATAGGCTCAAGTGATTTTTATTGTATTTTATTTGACTTGGGATTGTGGGTTTGAAATGATAGAACCCGGGTTTTCTTTTTAAATTGCCGATTGAAATGATACATATCTGTATCACTTGACCTAGAATAGAAAATTATATACAGACCCCATGGTATATTTTTCTAAATGATTTTTCTTAAGATATTAATTTTTTTTAAAGTTTGAAATTTTGATTTAAAAATATATATTTTATGGTTTTAAGAAATTTAAATATTAAGTTTTGAATTGTGAATTTGATTATGTAAATTTGAAGTAAGTGTGATTTTGACTTTAATTTATACTTAAAAATGCAAGTAAATAATGGAAATTAAATTTTTAATTTTAAATGGATACTTGAAGTAAAAAGTGTAAGTTTTTAATTAATGCAAGAAACATGTAAAGTTTTAATTAATGAAAGAAACTTGTAAGTTTCTAATTAATGCAAGAAACATGTAAAGTTTTAATTTATGAAAGAAACTTGTAAGTTTTTAATTAATGCAAGAAACATGTAAAATTTTAATTAATGAAAGAAACTTGTAAGTTTTTAATTATGCAAGAAACGCGTAAAGTTTTAATTAATGAAAGAAACGTGTAAGTTTTTAATTATGCAAGAAACGCGTAAAGTTTTAATAAATGAAAGAAACGTGTAAAGTTTTAATTAATGCAAGAAACGTGTAAATTTATAATTAATGAAAGAAACACGTAAAGTTTTAATTAATGAAAGAAACGTGTAAAGTTTTAATTAATGCAAGAAACGTGTAAATTTAAAATTAATGAAAGAAACGTGTAAAGTTTTAATTAATGAAAGAAGCGTGTAAAGTTTTAATTAATGAAAGAAACGTGTAAAGTTTAATTAATTAATGAAACGTGTAAAGTTTTAGTTAATGAAAGAAACGTGTAAAGTTTAATTAATTAATAAAACGTGTAAAGTTTTAATTAAGGAAAGAAACATGTAAAGTTTTAATTAATGAAAGAAACGTGTAAAGTTTTAATTAATGCAAGAAACGTGTAAATTTATAATTAATGAAAGAAACGTGTAAAGTTTTAATTAATGAAAGAAACGTGTAAAGTTTTAACTAATGAAAGAAACGTCTAAAGTTTTAATTAGTGAAAGAAATATGTAAAGTTTTAATTAATGAGGAAAACGTGTAAAGTTCTAATTAATGAAAGAAACCTGTAAAGTTTAAATTATTAAAAGAAACATGTAAAGTTTTAATTAATGTAATATTTATTAAAAAGATAAATGCTCTTTACTGTAATAAAAATGTAAGTTAAAAACATACATGAGACATGTAAAGTTTTAATTAATGTAATATTGGTTAAAATGATAAATGCTCTTTACTGTAATAAAAATGTAAATTAAAACGTACATTTGATATTGTATGTTTTAATTAGTGTAATACTGATTAAATGATAAATGCTCTTTACCGTAATAGAAATGTAAATTAAAATGTACATTTGATAATGTAAGTTTTAATCTGTAGAATATTGATTAAAATGATAAATGCTCTTTATTGTAATAAATGTAAGTTAAAACGTACATTTGACATGTTATTTTTAATTAATGTAATGGTGTATTTTAAATTGATTAAACTGATAAATGTTGCTTACTGTAATAATAAAATGTAAGTTGATAATGTACATTTGATATGTAAGTTTTAATTAATGTAAATGGCATATTTTAAATAATTAAAACAATAAAGTTTCTTTATTGTAATAATAATGTAAGTTAATAAGATACTTTAAACTTAACATAAGAATTTCAGCTTTAAATTGGATATTACAGTAACAAAGTTTATTTAACTATAAGGCTATGATAAAATGACCATGTTAAATTTGTAAGCATATAAATACTTTGATTATATAAAATGTTAAAGTGGAAAGTATTACATTCCAAAAATGCTATGAATCCTTAAGGTAACATTTCCAAAATGCTATGATAATTTAAAGGAATATTTCATGTTTAATAATTGGAGGAAATATGACGCAGCGGATTAACAGATAATTGATATCACGATGAAAATAGCAATCGGTGGATTGAGAAATACTGAAAGGCCCAAATTCGTTGATCCAAAGATACCGAATTTTAGCTATCTCTGACACGTTGATCACACACGATACCGTGAAAAGAGTTCTACGATTCTTCGACGTTGATCTTGTGCACATGATTCCGTGAATCGGCTTCAACAAACGATGATTCTAACGCACTCAAATAGCGTAAGTGGAGATAGGAGATTACACTCAACTACCAATTTGAATGAAAGCACAAAGCTAACAAAGAGGAATTTTATTCAAAAGGAACCCAAAAAAAATGTACAACACACTCCCTATTCATAGCATTTCTACAACCGGCTCCTTAAGTCGTACACGACTTACGACTCACTTTTAAGTCGGTAGCGACTTAGCAACCCTTCACAACACCACAGACCGACACAGCGGCTTAACGACTCACAACACAGAATCACAGCAGACCGACTTAAGAACATAGCGACTCAACAAACATGCGGCCGACTCATCTTCATGCCGACCTACGACTCAAGTTTCATTGACTCAACGAATACAACAACTCGGTGCATAACGACTTACAAATTAACATATTACATCACTTACGACTTACACTAGGTCGTTGCCGACCTAACAGACCACACATCTCCAAAACTGGGTGCGACTTAAACATAACCGACTTAACATCGACCGACTTAGCGCGTTGACTCGTTACAAAGCGGCAGATCACTAGGTCCTAGGTTTTTAACTCGTGCCGCCTCATGGTTAGCTCTCGTAGTTATAGGTCATAGATGACCTAAACTTGCCGAACGACTTAAGACTTGGTTAAGTCGTTGCTCCTTCCCATGCGACCCGTTAGGTCGTTCCTCCTCACATGACCCGTTAGGTCGGGGCTGACCTTCCTTAACTCGTGAACGCTTAAGCTTTGTGCTTCCATAGGTCGTGCTGCATCAAAATATTCCATGATTTGGAAATTTAGTTTTATTTAAAAGATATATTATTGAATTAGTTTTGAAATGGAAATGATACTATTGTGATATGGTTTTGAAATGAGTATGATATTTTGGTTTTGAAAGTATATGCTAGTTTGAAAGAAATGATATGATCTTGAAACGGATATGCTAGTTCGGTTTTGAAAGTATAAATGATTTTGAAATGTATAACCACGGGTAATAATAATAACGATTGGTTGGCAAAGAGACCGGGATCGGGTATGGGCATACTATCTGTTGTTACCGAAAACCACTTTGACAACCGGGAACGCGGTGGAGATTCCAGAATGAAGTAGGATGATGGTGACGTTCTATTGAGGTATGTACGTGGACCCGACTCCCGTGAGTTGGCATAAGGTGGCTCAAACAGGAGCGATCGACGGGCTAAAGGGGTAGCGCCCTTTATCGGACACTCCTCTTCGATACTACATTCTGACTTTGGATTTATTCAGTGGCCACTCTTACTTTTGGATTTTTGGGGAGTTTGTTCGTGGTGGGCGATAGCTTCGTCTATGCGCTACCACCGGTCCGGAAGCGTAATTGGTATATCTACCCTGGCATTGCCTAGTTGTGCCGTGTCACCTACCATAGCGAGCCTTATACGATTTTGGTTTTGTACCGTACCTATGGAGTGCCCTCTGACGACGTCCAGTACGGGGGAGATTATGGTACTGTATAGGCTATGAGAATATATTATGTGTTAAGGGGAATATTGGGTCACTCCTTAACGCTATTTAAAAGTAAGTTTATTTTAAAATAAGTCTCTATTATAATAGCGAAAATATACTTCATAGTAAATAGTTTAATGGATCCTTAGAGGATGGGCGGTCCCAAGCATCCTTTAAGTTACTTGTACCTTATATTACAGTTCACTTGAGTTGGTTTACAATGTATAAGTATGTATGTCCTGACTTGAGTGTTTTGTGTTTTGCTTTACGCTCGGGTCAGACTGAGTGATACAGCATTAGAGACTCACCTTCGGAGTTGGAGCTTTGCTTGAAGATCCAGCTATCTATTTCAATTCCAGTTATTCAGTTGATCCCAGTGATGTATTCAGCTTTGCACTTGATCATTGTATTAGACTCCTATTGTATCTTGTTTAACTCAAATGTTTATATAGTAGCTTCATGAACTACTATTTCTTTACTTCCGCTGCATTATATTACTCTATGTCTGTGATCTGTGATCTGTGATTTATTTATTTATTGTATATTCTGAGTTTTGCCAAATTTTTATTTACAATTCGGTATTTTGAGCAATTCAAGTCCGGCATGTGCGGATGCGAATGGTTTAAAATAGCGGGTCCTTACATTTGGTATCAGAGCTTTGGCTCTAGGCAAAACTTAGCATATATGGTAAATTTATTAACAGAATCACTTTCATTCGAGTGTAAATCTCTTCCTTTTGACTCGATCCCTTTTGAATTTTGGAACGTTCCCTGCGGTTCCGAAATCCATTCTTGTCCCTCACTATTTATCTTCCTTTGATTTTGGAGTATCCCATAACTCCACTTCGGATGATCTTTATTGAATTAGCAGTCTCATCAACATTCCGATGACTTGTAAAGAGGTGAAACTGCTTTGCAATTAGCATTGATTAACCTGAGACTTATATATATCCTCGGTATAAATGCTAGTACCTTTTGTTATTCCGAATTCTATTTCTTAAGATCGAATGTAGAATTACCTTAGAATTCCACATTGATCTAATTCTTGAAGTCACGGTTGACCCGGTTAAGGTTGCCCGCGATTTGTGTGCTTATCCATTCCTTATTCTGCCAATTTAATCATCTTATCTTTTGTTTCCAACTTATCTTCGAATCAGAATTCTCTTGATTTGAGTCAATCAAATTTGAATCCTTATTCTTGCTTTGTAAACCTATATTTAAAATGTTTTATATATTGTATTGTTTGAGTTGATGTTGATTTGGGTTTCTGATCGATTCGTCTGATCAATGCTATCGATAGAATTTCCAAAACACTTGAACAGAGCAAACTGACACCATATTGATTTCAAAATTTAGTAAATGATAAATTTTGTATAATTATATTATGTATGAGTTTGATTTTCTGAACTCTAGTAATTAATTGAATAGGTTATTAAGAAATAATATTTGACTTTATATATATCTTGTAACCATTGGCTTTTGTCTCCTATATAAATAACCGAACTATAAAACATGGCTATAAATTAATTCGGAAATTAAAATGAATCTAAATCATGAACTTGAGAATTTAATTTCCGATGGTTTCAAACTTGGGTTTTTAATGTTTTAGAAGATATACCATTTAAATTGTTTTCCCAATAGAGATTGTTGTCAAAGAATTTTTAATGTTTAAATCAGTGCCCTTCTCTTGTCGCTGGAAAATAATTTCAGTGATGACTGCAGCATCATCGACATTCATTTTCTAGTTTCGAAGTGAAGAGACCATTCTGTAGCTTTGTTATTGTTTTTCTTTGAAAATTTTATTGATTTTAATTTCAAAAATATGACTTGATTTATAATATATATATGGATATATGATTTAAATTTGATTTGATAAATATTATATATATTTATTTACCTCTAAATGGTTTGAAGTTAATCGGAAATGTAATTCTTAAATTAACCTTAAAGAATGTTTTCAATTATAAAATGAACCAAAAATTTTGAATAAATATTTAAGTTGAAATAATTGAATTATAAAACTTTATTTGTATAGTATTCTATTGCATTTTCATTATAACTTACCTAAATTATTTAAAATTTAAATATGTAATTGGATAATATACAATATAAAAGGATTTTTTTTTAAAATAAAATTTGAGTGTTTATAATAAATGTTATACACTTAAATTTTTGTTACAAAAGGATTAATAAAGGTAAACAGAATAAAAAGTTAATTGAATAATATACAATATAAAGTGATGTTAAAGGAACTTATGAATAAATTGGAGTAAGTCATAATAAGTGTAAGTATACTTAATATATGTAATAAGACATATATTAAGTGGAATAAATGTAATAACCATTTGGAATAAAGAAGCATGAAACTTATTGAATAAAATTTTGAGTATAATAAATGATCTCAAATTCATGATTTTAGAAATTGTTAATTGGGTGATAAGATAATGAAATTTTAAATAGATAAGACTTAATTAACTTAGGAAAAATCAAATGGATGAAATCAATTATTAATTTAAGTTGAAACTTTCATGGTTTTAAAATTTATCATCTTATTTTGTTTTCCAATCTCTTATCCTTCGGTTGTTCCTATTCTCCTGCATCCTAAGCAGGGAATTCAATTCCAAATTGATCTTATCTCCTAAAGTTCGATCTGTGTTCTTCCTCCCAAAATACATTAAACAGTCTGTTTTGGAAAACTTTTCAAGAATCTATTTCGTGCTTATGTCCTTGATTACAGAAGATCTTGGGAAGATCATCTCCGTCTTGTTGAATTTACCTGTAACAACTGTTACCAGGTATAATTTCAATCTTCTTTTTTTATATTGTCTTAATTCTATCTCATTCTATATGTTGTCTCTATTTTCCATGCCTCGTTTCTTTTCGGGGACGAAAAGTTTTGAGTGGGGGAGAGTGTAACAACCCATAATTTTTTGAATATTTTTAATTAAATTTTTATTTGAAATTTTGATTTTTAAATCATTTAAAAGTGAATTTTTATAATTTTTCCAATGTAAGTTTGGAATTAGTTTGTAATTTATTTTCCAAATGCAATAAATAAATGATTTTTTAAAATTTTATATTTTGGTCAAATTATGAATTTTCAGTTTAGATTTTAAAAAAATTGAATTTTAAAATTTAATCGTTTTCTTTTAAGCAGAATATATTTATGATATATGTTTTGCTTTTCGTTTTGTTAAATTCTGAGTTATACCTTTTAAATTTGATAAATTACAGTGTTTTTTACGCAGTTATTTTCTGTATTTCAATTTCTATTTTTCTATGTGCATTTCTATATATTTTTTTCTATGGTATTTTATTTTATTTTTCTGTTCTGTTTATCTAAAATTTATTTATTGGATTTCAATTGTGTGTATATCTTTTCCTAAAAGGCTTGGAAGAAATCACGGAGACATGCATTACATTTCTTTAATTTTCGCCTTTTTATTTACCTACCCTCTTTATTACTTACCCTAGCCATTCACCGTTCATAGATGTGAATTGCTCTTATTAATCATGTACAAACATCTCAAAATATCCTCTTTTCAATTGCATTTAAGAATTATATATATATATATATATATATATATATATGTGTGTGTGTGTATGTATGTATGTATGTATGTATTTATGTATGTATGTATGTTTCTTTCTTCTTATTCCTTGTCTTTTATCTCCTAGCCTTTTTGTTTTCCTACCATTTACTCCTCTTTAGCCGTTCAAATCTTTTCTTACCATCCACTCCACCTCATAAATTCACATACACATTTACTTCACATTTCATTTCTAGAAAGAAATGTATGCAAATAAATGACTTGGAGAAATTTAAGAGGCATACGTTTCAATGTTTAAACTCTTGCCTATTTCATTTGCATGGCCTTTATTATTTTCTAGCCATTTCCTCCTCATTCACTAGCCTCTTTATTTCTTGCCTTTTTATTTCTACCTCCTTAATTACCTTCTAGCTATGCAATTTATTTTATTTAAGCTGTGAGAAACTTTCCATTCACTTCATTTGTCATTTGCGTGCAAACAAAAATATATATGCAAGATCTTTTCCTACTTAAATTGTGCCTTTTACATTTATAATTAATTTCTACGTTTCAATTTTTTTTTCTTTCCATCTTCGTATTTACTTGTATGGTGTGTATAAACTTTATTTATTTAGTGAAGGATTCTTTATTGAATATACATCTATATTTATTGGATAAGTAACAAATCAATTAAGATATGTTTTAAATATAGGCATGCGTTTCTTAATTATTTCTTGCCTTTATATATTTCCCACCTTTCAATCTTCTACCATATTCATTCATAAATGCATAGGCGTGATTTTCTCCTTTTCAATCATGTCCAAAGTTATCAAACTCCACTTTTCATTTGTTTAAGAAAAATATATACAAGATCTTTTCCCTATTTAAAATGTTTTTTTTTTAAATTTTCTTGCCTTTTTATTTTCTAACTATTCCTAAACTTTAGCCATTCAAATCTTTTTAAACCTAGCCTCCTCTTATCATTCACGAGAAAAAAAAGGGTTTCTCATTGTATCATTTGCGTGAGGAAGAAAAAAGTCTAGATCCATGGCTTCCATTTTATCCTTCTTCTTCTTCATTTTTTCTTTCTTTGGTTTTTGCCTAGCTCCACCACCATCAAGCCCATTTGCATTTTGGCCAAGCTTATATTGTCTTGTACAAGCCTTTTGCTTCTAAGGTTTCGTTATCTTTCCCTGTTTTGAAATTGTTTTGCAAACCAAAATTTGTTAAATTTATTTGTATGTAAATTAAATATATTTTCTTATGTATGTATTATTTTGGGTTGATATAAGGCTCTCCATCCATTCAAATCTAATTGTGCTTGTCGTGTTTTTGGGAATCATTCTTGGGTGTTGTTTTGGTCTCTAGCTTTGATAAAGGTGAGTCCTTCTCACTCTGACATTATTACTTATGAAATGGTAAATGGATGACAAGTGATTAGTAATTAAAATATTATGCAAGTTAATGATGATATTATGATATACTATTCCATGTATTTACCATGTTAACTTTGTTAATTATCACCTGACCTATGATAAATGATAGTATATTGTGACATTGACATGTTAGTATATTAGTTTATATTGTTTATGCATATACTCACACTGCAAGCTCCCTGTTAGAATAAAATCATTACGAGCTAAAATGATAGGCTCAAGTGATTTTTATTGTATTTTATTTGACTTGGGATTGCGGGTTTGAAATGATAGAACCTGGGTTTTCTTTTTAAATTGCGGATTGAAATGATACATATCCGTATCACTTGGCCTAGGATAGAAAATTATATACAGATCCCATGGTATATTTTTCTAAATGATTTTTTGTAACGACTCGGTATTTTCAACCATTCGCATCCATTATAATTGTATAGGTAGGCACTCATGCCGGAATTGAATTGCTCAAAATACCGCGTTGTAAATAAAAATTTGTCAAATCTCAGAATATACAGTAAATAAATAGTCACAGATCTCAAACACAGAGTATATAATAATGCAGCGGAATTAAAAGAGATAGTAGTTCATGAAGCTACTATATAAAATAGGATACATCAGAGTTAAATAAGATACAACAGAAGAGTAACACGATACATCAGGCACAAATCAGAATACATCACTGAAACACTGGATACGGAAACAAAATAGATGGCTGGATCTTCAAGGAAAGCCCCAACTCTGAAGAAGAATCTTGAATGCTAACTCAATCAATCTTACTCGAGCGTAATGCAAAACACAAAACACTCGAGTCAGGACATAAATACTTATGAACTGTAAATCAACTCAAGTGAACATTAACAAAAATGCATTAGTAACTTAAAGGATGCTTGGGATCGCCCATCCTTTAAGGATCCGTTAAACTATTTACTATGCAGTAATATTGCGCTATTATAATAATGTCTAACTGTAAAATAAACATACTTTTAAATAGCATTAAGGCTTTACATTTTCCACCTTAACACGTAATAGTCCCAGTAGTCCATCCAGTATTAGCATATCTCCAGATCGGGAGACTACCCTAAATACTCCACGGGCTACGGGAGAAATCCAAACTCGTAGTAAAGGCTCGGTATGGTAGGGACACGGCACACAAGGCAATGCCAGGGTAGATATACCAATTACGCACACGGGCTGGTGGTAACGCAGCAGCCACATACGCCCACCTCAGAACACACTCCCATATCAAAATCGGAGGATGGCCATCTAATCAATCACAAGTAAGAGTATAGTATCGAAGGAATGTGTCCGACTAGAGGAGCTACCCCTTTTGGCCCGAGATCACTCCTGTTTTAGCCACCTTATGCCAACTCACGGGAGTTGGGTCCACGTAACATACCACAAGAACATCGCCACCATCCTACTTCATTCTGGAATCTCCACCGCGTATACGGTTAGCCAAAGTGGTTTTCGGTATCGACAAAGAGTATGTCCATATCCGGTCTCGATCTCTTTGCCAACCAATCGTTATTATAACCCGTGGTTATAACTTTAAAATAATACTTTACTTCAAATTGAAACAACATTTCAAAACTCAATTCTTTATCCAATAAAGATTTAATCATTCCCAAAAATCATGTCATTATTTCAAAAAAACATATCTTTTCAAATTTCCCTTTTAAATCATTTTTAAATTCGAATGCAAATTATCAAACTTAATACCCTTTTTAAAGTTCAAAGATAACATTCATTTATTTCAATTTGAACTTCCCTTTAAAATGATTCATTTCCAATTTAATTTATTCATCACGATCATTTTAAAAGTGGACTTATTGTTCTTTCATTTCAAGTACTCAATTTCCAAAGTTTCAAACCATTCAGAGTTCGTTTACTAAGTCAAAAACCATAATTATAGAAATTTCAGCCTTTTACAGCATTTAGAAAAGCTGTTATAAGTTATATATGAAAACATTTTTATTCAACAAAGACAGCACTTATAACTGCTGTTAAAAACTCAGTTTTTAGTTGAATTATAGTTCAAAACATAAAAGGCAGCATTTCAGAAGTGCTGCGGTAGTTCAGATTTCAAAACGAAGGTTTAAATTGATTTCAGCAAACACAGCAGACCACTACAACATTTCCAGAGAATGCTATAATAGACCTGAGTCCAAGTTTAGCCTACAAATTCAATTACAGTAACTACAGCACTTCAGAAATGCTGTAATAGCTCTTTTTACACAGTTTAGTTCAATTCAGAAACCATAGCATTTTTGAATGCTATTAAAAGTGATTTCCAGAATTTAGTGTATTTCCAGCAAATAATAAACTTCATTTTAAATCTTTTAAATATTTCAAAATCATGTTTTTAACAATAAAAATGTTCACTAACATATTATTTATATACAATAAATTTCTTATTACTAAATCCAATTTTCAACAGATTCCTTTAATAAATTCAAGTGTAAAATTCCAATTCTTCACATTTTTAAATAAACAACTTAACACTTAAATTTTCTCCTTTTTTTTCAAATAAATATAATTTCAAATTTTTTTTTATTTATATAACTTAATTTATTTAACTAGAATTCCAATTTTCCACTTAAGTTATATTTCAAAAAAATTCAATGCAACTATTCATTTTTTTCAAATTTTAACTTATAGAAAATTCCAAATTTCTATAATTAATAAATAAAAATCCAATTTAAATCAAATTTTCATATATTTACAATTTAAAAATATTTTAAAATTCTAGAAAAACATTTATAAAAATAACCACGGGTCTGTATATAGTTTTCTATCCTATTTTAAGTGATACATATATGTATCATTTCAATCCGCAGTTTAAAAATAAAAATCCGGGTTCTATCATTTCAAACCCGCAATCACAAGTCAAAATAAATAATTTAAAAACCGTTCAGGCCTATCATTTCAGCCCATAACGATTTTTCCTTATTCTAAAGTCCGTTCGGGTATGTATCATTTCAACCCATAGTGATTTCTAACCTACAGGGAACTTGCAGTGTGATAAACAGACAAAAATGAACAGTTTAACAATATACAATAGTAACAGGTGATGTGACATGTAACAGGTGATATGACATATAATTTAACATGTCAACATCATATATATAAAATCACATGGCAGTTATAACATCATAAATATTTCTACACATTCAGTTGTGGTTGTTTTACAACTGCATAAGTATATAATTGTCGTGTGTGATTTACTCACCTCTAATCGTTGAATATTTCCAAACCAATGGCACAAATAGACAATAAGGAACGATGATACAACTACGGACTTGAGTGGAGGGTGAATCCAAGCTACAACTCTTGTGTAAAACCCAAAATAAACAGAAATATTTACCATCCAGAAAGAGGAAAAAACGGAGTCTTTGTCTAAAGAAATACGTTGAGAAAGGGCAGATGTATGGAACCTTTCAACGAGATAGTGCTTTTTCAAATCTCTCAAAATGGAATCAGTTCCAAACATATATGCCATGGTTCCTTACTTCGACAGGGTGCAAATATCTAAATTTCGCCCTTGTAGATACTTTTTCAGACCCATTGCCAATACTAAGTAGCAGTCAAAAATTTGACAACACAATTCAATATGACTATAACATGCAATAACTTTGAAATAAAAGAGAAATGAATTGCCAAACTTTTTCCTTGCTTCCTAAAACCTTTGTCACAGCCTAGGGTATGCTTTGTTTCAGATTTGGTAAGGTTTTGGTTCAGGTTTATGGCTAGCATCGGTCGGGTTCATGGCAAAACATGATGGAGTTTTATACATGAGGAGGTGAATGGTTTTTTGGCCAAAAGTGGAGTTTTTGTTAGGCTAGATGGCTCGGCCATGGGAAGTATGCTCGGCCTAAGGGTGCATCATGACAGGGCAGAGGTGGAAGGGGTGTGTGGTGGTCAGGTCAGTGGTGGCGGCGGCGGCAATGGTGGTGATTTGAGTGGTGGATGAAGGGAATGAGGTAACAATGGTCAAAAACATTGTTTTTAGGCATGTAGGTTGCAATTTGAAGGTTTTGTCCACCATAGATGGCTCGGCCATGGTCATGGCTGGTGGAGTAGATGGTGTTGGAGGCATGGAAGAGATGTAGGAGTTTGTGGCTGCGGCTATGGAGAAGAGGCCGACCCAAACTAGAAGAGAAACAAGGCAAAAATTTGGAGAAAACAAGGAGAAAAGTAAGAAAAAGAAAGGGAAGCCATTACCAGATCTTATTGAAGCCGTGAGAAACAAATGAAGATGGATTTTTTTTTCACATGAAAACCTAATGAGATGACGGCTACACTAGGGTTTTACACCGCTAAGGCAATTAATTGAGGAGTTTAAGGAAATGAAGGGTTTGGGCAAATAAAAGGGCTTACGTTTCGAAGTGATTTACAATCTTCCATATTCCTTTCCTTTTAAATCTTTATATAAACAAAATTTCAAGAGAAAATACTTAACAAACCGAAATCAATTAGAAATATGAGGTAAGAAATAGTATAATTTGAAAAAAATATAAAATAATGAAGAAAATGCCTTAAAAATACCAAACAGTGTTCTAAAATTGTGAATAAATCGCTGTTAGTCTTGGAAAATTATACATTTCATTATAAAATTATTGTGAAGTAGAAACTTGAATTAAATTAATTTATTTATCATTTTCAAAATAAAATAGATAATTAAATTGGAGAAAAATAGCAAGCAGGACATAAAAATTACAAGAAAATTTCAAATGGCTTTGGAAAATTAATTACTTCATAAAAAAAATATTATAAAACAAAATTTGAAATAAAATGATTTTTAAAACATTTTCAAAGTAAAAACGAATAATTAATTTCATAGGAAATATCAAAAGAATTGAAGAAATTGCTTAAAAATAGGAAACAAATACAGTAAATTTTGAAAAAATTCTATTATCATTTTAAAAATATTTAAAAGTCAAAATATACATAATATAACATATTAAAACTGTGATGTCCCAGAAATTTGGGCAATATTTATTTAATAATTTCATTTATAATTTATTTTAAAATGTGAAATACTGATTTAATAATCCAATTCAAATATAATTTTCTTTTTAAAATTTATAATTATTTTGTTAATAAATGATATTATTTTGAAAATTTATAATAATGATTTAATTTGAAAAGCTTATTGTTTTAAAATGTTAAAAATATTTTTATGATAAAATTTCCTTTCTAAGCTGATTTAAAAATATTTATTTATAATGTATATATGTGTATACATTGTAAATAGGAGTTTTGATTTTAAATTTTAATTTTAAATTTAATAAAGGATCTTTTCAAATTTATAATATATATAGGTGTATAATTTATGGATTGATTTATATTAAATTGAAAATAGTATTGAACTTTGTATAAGTCAAGTTATAAATCTATCTTGTATTTTTTAGGAAGAAATTATAGTAAATACTTTGTTATAAATATATAGTTAAGAATTGTATTTTTATAATAAAGTTTATTTTGTTTTATTTTAAAATTGTTTTGAAATAAATTTAGTTTATTTATATTTAAGTATAATATGTTGATTTGAAATCTTTTAAATAAAATATAATTCAACATTGTTCTTTTCTTTCTAAAAAGTTTCTCTTTTGAAATTGGTTTTAAAATAATTCTTAAAATATTCAAACAAATATTTGTATATGTTTGGATAATTCATTTGTAAAGACTAAATACATATGAAACATATATAAACATCTTAAATTTAAATTAGAATTGGTTTTATCTTTAATTAAAAACATTTGTAAACATATAAATTCATCTTATTATCTAAATCATACATGTGTAAGCTTCATATTTTTAAAATTGACACTTGTAAATAAATCTTTACATTCAAATAACAAGTGGCATTCTAAAACCTATTTGAATTTATTAGTTTAGATAAAACTTAACATATCTTTTGTTTCAAACCATTATCTTCTTTGTAAAATTAAAATTCAGATCTATGAAACCTGAAAATCATTTTCACTCAAATTCCTCAACCCAAATCTAATGCTCTGCAAATATCAACCATATTAGATCTGCAGAACAAAAGTTTTATGATCTGCAAATTGAAAACCCAAACCTGCAAAAGATTACATCTGAAATTCTGTAACTTGTGAAACAAAAGTCATCAACCTATGAATTCAAATCTGCATATCTGTAACCTGCAACCAAGTTCTTCAATCTGTAAAAGATCAATGCAAGCAAAGTTGAAAATGGGGAGCATATAGACCAAACCATCACCAAATGCAGTTCCCAGGCCTGCATACTTCAAGTTATAATCATCTCTAACTAGCATGCAAGCAGATTCAAGCATGCAACAAAATCCAGGGTGCAGGGAAATGAATGGCAGATGTAATGCTTTCTGCTTTCCAAATTTAAGTGAGTAAATCTTCTATCTTAAAAACAGTTTCTTCTTTTAAAATCCAAGCTATCAAGAACTCGCAGAAATTTAAAGTTTAAATTCAAATGCCTTTTAAATGAGAAAATTAAAACAGTGATAATTAAGAACTGCTCTGTTCTTTTTGTTAATGAGTGACCCCAAATTTATATGTTGTTTAAAATTTTATTTGTGCATGAGATGAATACATGCTTGACTGTTAAGTGTGATTAGGCCTGCATACATAAATCTTGAGTATGCAGATAAGTGTATTGAGAATTTCTACAGACATGTTTCTGCTACTACTTGTGTTTAAACACAAATTCATTTCTTTATGACTGGATCTTATTTAGAATTTATTGTGTATACATATGGTGTTTGTTCTGTATAGATTAGGTTGTAAATTTAATTTAGAAATATTAAAACCTGTTACTTGTGAAAACAGTCACAACAGACATTGGTTTCCAAAGAAAAAAATTTAGCAAACATCTTTAAATTATTCAAATAAGTTTTAAAACTTTAATGCATGTTTAAACATGGATATTAAAACATGATTATTTAAAAACAAGCATCAGTTTTAAAGCTTCTGTGGGTTAGTAAATTAGACTGTGCAGAAGGTCTGTGCAGAAGTTGGTATATTTGGGAATATCAAAACATAAAATGAATTTTTTTGAATCTGTATTCCTGCCTGGAATTTAAAGTTATGGAGAGAGTGGGGGAAATTAAGGGCAGGTGGTCAGAGAGTAGTGGGGATGGCAAGAATAGTTTCTTTCAAGTTTGAATTCCCAGTTTTTATGTAGCAGAGATTTTGTAAGTCTCTGAACTTTGTGGTGGTTTAAGTGGACTAAGGTTTTGGGGTTAGGCAGAGGGTATATAGGTGGAGAAATGGCCGGAGATTTGAGGTCATAGAATGGCAGAAATAGGTTGTGGTGGGAGTTGACAGGTCTGGGTTTGTGATTGATGAAGTTTTTCCAGGCTGTTTGATTTCTTGATTCTAAATGTTTGAGCTGCAGAGGGTTGTGATGATGACCATTGTCAAGTTGGGGATTGGATTGCTTCTTGGAGAAGTGGGTGGAGGTAACTGGAAAGTCGCCGGGGTGGTGGTGCATTTGCACAGTGGAGTTGAGTCTCTGGTGAACATTGGTTGGTGCAGGGTTGGAGTGACTCGAAGTCACTCCCGTGCAATCTATGTTGTGACTCGAAGTAAGTAGATATTTAACCCGAAGTAAATGGATGGTGTCTCGGGTTAGTTGTGCAGGTGATAAATCTATGCAGTGTTGTTTTTTTTTTTTTTTTTTAAATCTGGAAAAAAACTAAACTTGTTTAAAAGCAATGATTTAATTTAAGTAAAGGTTTGAATTAATTTCAAGTAAGTTTATGAATTCAAAAGTTTAAAATGATGAATTTAAATTTAAAAGTAAGGTTTAAATTCAATTTTGGAATCATGTATAAAATTGTAGTTTTCAGGATTCTTTGATTCCAGATTTTAATTTAAACAGTTTTGTTTTTTTTAAAATTTTTAAAAAAGGGTATTCAATGTTTAAAACAAGATTCAAAAATTTAGGCGTGGATTTGAATTGGAGTTTAGTTTAAATTCAAAGTTTTAAAATGAAACATTTAAATTTTAAGCCAGATTTAAAATTGGGTTAGAAATCAAATTCAAATATGATTTCAGTTTTTACTTTAAAACCTGTTTGAATTCAAATCAAGTTTGAAAAGTTTTAAATATTGAACAAAAATGTTATTAAGTAGAATTCAAATATAAATTTGATTTCAAACAAAGGTTTAAATTTAAAAGATTTCTTCTTTTAAGTATTAAATAAAATTATGATATGTTAACTTTAAATTGAAAGTTGAAGTAAATTTTAGGAATGTATTATTTTAATACATTTTGAATATTAATTAAGTTATAAATAAGTAAATGAATTATTTTGAAAATAATTAAGGATTTACTTATTTATTTGATTTTAAATAATAACTTGAATTAATTTATAATTAAAGATGATTTATGAATAATTAATCTAAGGTAATTTTCTTAAGTAAGAAATTAATGAAATGTTGTTAATTATCTAAGGATAATTAATAATTAATTAATGTAATTAATTTTGATGGATTAATTAGATTAATTATTTTAGGAAAATATATTGTAATTTGATAAGTATAATTACTTTACCAAAAGTAATTAAGGAATTAATTATTTATTAATTCTGATAATATGCTTTGTTAAATTAATTAATTTAGTTTAATTAATTTAAGAATAATTTAATGATAATAATTACTTAATGTAATTTATGGAGTAAGATTACTTAGAGAAGTAATAATTACTGGAATGTAATTAAGGAAAGGTGATTTATTTAAAAGTAATTTGGATAATTACTTTTGTAATTAATCAAGGATAAATTAAGATAGATAATTAATTATTGGATAATTAATTTATAAATGAGTAATTAAGGTAGTTAATTACTGGATTTAAATATTAATCAAGGTGATTAATAATTGTAATTAATTTAATTGAGTAATTAATTTAAATATTAATTAGAGATCATTAATTATTATAATTAATGATGTAATTAAGAATTGTTGATTAAGTAATAATTAATTAATTAAGTGATTAATCAATTGTAATTAATTAAGGATAAATGTAATTAATTATAGTTAATTAATGAAGTAATTAAATGTTAATTACTTATGAATAAGGTTAATTAATTTTATGAAATTAATTTAAGACTAATTACTTATTGTAATTAGTGAATGATTAATCAAAGATGTTTAACCAAGTTAAATACTTTATGAATGATTATTTAACTAGGTTGATTAATCAATAGATTTATAAGCAAAATTTATAGATGGATAATTAATTTAATTTATTTTTAAATTAATTAAAGATAGAAGTAATCAATTTAATTCATTTTAAATTAATTATAAATGATGGATAATATATCATTGCTTATGAATGATATTGATATGCTTTTGGATGGTTGTGATCTCAGAAATGAGATGAGTAGTATTTATAGGATATGGATGCTTAGTTATAGTATGATGGATGATTTGATTGTGATGATTGTTGTTGTGATATTTGACTGTTGTGATGATTATCAGTTGTGATAATGTTATGAGTTATCTGTTATGATGAGAATATGTAGTTTATCTATCTGTGTGAAATAGATAAAAATTAAATGAGTTAATTGTTTAAAACCCTTAAGTATAACTTGGACATTAAAATGGCGTTTGGTTTCGGTGAGACCGGGATCGGGTTTCCATATTTGGATATCCGAAAACCACATCGATTCCAATTAAACGTTAGGTCGTTAATCTAAGTGGAGCAAGTGAAGACTCGAGGTGTAAGGGCTATACGTCAGTATAACTCTGTGGGTGATTCCGTAATGAGTTTGACGGAATAGTACTTATAGGTTCGAGATGGTGATTTAGAGTGCAAGGGTTATTGTCGTTAACTCTGAGGGTGATTCCAAAACGAGTGTAACGAGATAATGCCTTCGGTTTCGTTCGAACCCGGAACGAACTTGTATGGATTGAATGCTTTCAGAACATCGTCAGGTGGACGATGAGCATTCTAAGATAGATGTGTTCTTTAAAGGTAATCGCAGCCTCAAGCCTCATCAACCGGGAATGGCTAAAACAGGGGAGGTGCAGCAAGGCTTCGTGGGTCGCACCCACTGGAGAGCGAGATTTACCCCTGTCTAGAGGTCCCTTTATATTTTGGCTGTGTGGACGGTTTTTGAGCTCCAACCGTCGGGGTTATCTTGTTCGGAACTATTCAGTAAGGAATGGGTCCGGCCTTGTGTTGCAGGGGATGAAGGGAGTAATCCTCGGTACGGTGATCTAGGCCACGTACTGTGACGGGCGGTACCCCAGTGGCCCTGCCATTGATGGAAACCCATTTTCCCTACGAGACTCTACGGTTTTGTTTGTATTACCCACTTTTGTGGCTAGTAGCTGGAATTTAATGAATGTAACAATTTCGGCTATTTCTTATTTACTTGAAAACCCTAGACACTATTATAATATCACTGGATTTCCTATCAAATGTTTTGGTTAGCGTAAGGTAAAAACTTTTCCATGTTTATGTGTGGGAAGTCTTACGTGATACCTTTTGTTTTCAAAGGATTTTCTAAAGTTAAGCAACTTTTAAACTATTTACTCACACCAGACCCCTGTCTGACCCGAGTGTTTATTTTCTGTTTTATTAAACTCTTGGGTACTCATATTATGTATGAGTAGTCAAGTGATTCAGGATTGCTTTGACGAGTTATGGAGGAGCAAATGGAGCAGGAGGCTTCTGCGTTGTAGTTATCTATTTTCCGCTGTGTTGGTATCTCTGAGTCGTCTCTCTGAGTTATTCCTTGTACTGTTTAGAGTTGTATAACTAGACAGATGTTTATAACTGTCTAGTATGTGTTGTATTGGCTGTAAAACTCTGATGTATATGATACTATGTAAAGTATTATGTGATATATTATATTTTATTCGTTCCGCTGTGAGATTCTGATGTTGTTTGTGTTCTTCTTTCTCTTTCTTTTCTTCTTCTATCCCTTTCTTTCTTCTTAGCGATGCGACTTCCTGGAGTCTGGAAGTTGGGTCGTTACAACGTGGTATCAGAGCAGTAGGTTGAGTGAATACCTAGGCTCTGTAGTGGTGTCTTTCTCGAGAGAGCGTACTTGTAATTTTAAATATAAATATATTTAATTCTACCTATCTGTTGGGTTACCTGTTCAGGTTTTCCAATATAAGTAATAAAGGTAGATAGGGTAGTGGTGTGTGTAACACAACTACCAATGGTTGGAGTTCTGAGTGTTTGAGCTGGGAAGTGATCTGCTAGGGCAGTGTTGGGCATCTTGGGTAGTTTTGGCAGTTTGGTGTGAAGGATTTTTCTGATCTCTGGGGGAGAATCTTTTCAAGATTGGAGTGTATCTTTGGATTTTAAGCTTGATTTCACTCGTGTGAGAGGATTTTTCTTGAGTATGGACCAGTTTGGAGTATTGAAGCCAGCTTTGGAATTTTGGCAACCTTAGGAAGGAGTTATGTCTCTATTTGAGTTTGAGACTCAGTCTGACAGAGTGTTTTGTGCTTGGTTTGAAGTCGAGTTTCCTGAGGGATATCTGTCTTCTGAAGGCTCTTCTATAAAAGTGGTTGGTGTAGCTTTGAGGTTCGATGAGCTTTTGGGTAAGGAAGTTTTTGGCAGCAGTAGCAGCTGTGAGTGGCCTGTTTCTTCATTGGTTCTGAAGTCTCTGTGATTCTTTTGTCAGTAGGCCGGGCAGATGGTGAAGCTTGTCCGTTTCTTCTGGAAGCTCAGCTGGGTGTGATGTTTGTGGTTGAAGGTGGACCACTAGTTGCTTCTTTTGAAGGCTTTAGCTGTTCTGTTTGTTGAAGAGAGAACGATCTGAACTGAGTAGAATCGCAAAAGTGACTTGCGATGATCCGGAAGTTTTTTGAGTAACCTTTGTTTGGATTGAAGCATCTCTAGAAGATGTTTGAGTTATCGAGGTGGTTTGATATTCTCTGGATGTCTTCGAAGGAGTTAAGTTTTGCATCCGCATCAGGAGATGGAGTTCTGTTTCGACTTGGTTTTTGGAGATTTTATGGTATTTGATGAACAATATTTTCGGGGTAAGTTGATCAAGTGTACCTGTGTTCATTAACAACATTCTCGAATCAGAGTTGCGCAGTGGAAGCATGGTGGCAACTATTTCAGAATTTAAGCAACACCCTATTCATTGGGATTTGTGTTTTGTCTTGGATCAGAAGATTTCTACCGGAAATTCATTTTTATCTGGAGATTTGGATGTCTTGGGCATCTGTTCTGTTTTTTGAATAAGTGTTGTTTGTCTGAAGTTTTCTGATATCTGTAGTAGAGTTTGTGTGATGGATTGGATTGATCTAGAAGTTGAAGGCAGCCCAGGATCGACAGGAAAGATTTGTGGATAAGAGATTAGACCTTTCTGTTTTTCTCAAAGGTTAAGTGATTGATCTACAGGATTGGATTGCCAGTTTGGATAACTGAGATTCGATGAGTTTCACGTATCTCTGAGGGAATAAGTGTATGATCTATCTCTGGTTGTGGAACCAGCAGTTCTGGAATTTTGGTTGTTGAGTCAGACTCGTCTACAGTCTGATATCTTGTCTAGTGTTGTAGATATAGTTGTATAGGAGTTTTGGAGCTTCTTAGTATTGATTGTTTGGATTCTCTAGAGCGAGTATCCCGGTATATATATATACTAGGGGAAACTCGATAGAATGTTGTCCAGAATTTGTTTGGATAATTAGGTTTGTTTGATTGGTTAAATTGGTTGTTTTGATTGTTAGCATATGTTTGATATATGCTTGTGTTTTAAATAAAATCTTTAAAGAGATTATTAAATTACCTTTGCTTTTAAATTTCGGGGACGAAATTCTTTTAAGGGGGGAGGAATGTGATGTCCCAGAAATTTGGGCAATATTTATTTAATAATTTCATTTATAATTTATTTTAAAATGTGAAATACTGATTTAATAATCCAATTCAAATATAATTTTCTTTTTAAAATTTATAATTATTTTGTTAATAAATGATATTATTTTGAAAATTTATAATAATGATTTAATTTGAAAAGCTTATTGTTTTAAAATGTTAAAAATATTTTTATGATAAAATTTCCTTTCTAAGCTGATTTAAAAATATTTATTTATAATGTATATATGTGTATACATTGTAAATAGGAGTTTTGATTTTAAATTTTAATTTTAAATTTAATAAAGGATCTTTTCAAATTTATAATATATATAGGTGTATAATTTATGGATTGATTTATATTAAATTGAAAATAGTATTGAACTTTGTATAAGTCAAGTTATAAATCTATCTTGTATTTTTTTGGAAGAAATTATAGTAAATACTTTGTTATAAATATATAGTTAAGAATTGTATTTTTATAATAAAGTTTATTTTGTTTTATTTTAAAATTGTTTTGAAATAAATTTAGTTTATTTATATTTAAGTATAATATGTTGATTTGAAATCTTTTAAATAAAATATAATTCAACATTGTTCTTTTCTTTCTAAAAAGTTTCTCTTTTGAAATTGGTTTTAAAATAATTCTTAAAATATTCAAACAAATATTTGTATATGTTTGGATTATTCATTTGTAAAGACTAAATACATATGAAACATATATAAACATCTTAAATTTAAATTAGAATTGGTTTTATCTTTAATTAAAAACATTTGTAAACATATAAATTCATCTTATTATCTAAATCATACATGTGTAAGCTTCATATTTTTAAAATTGACACTTGTAAATAAATCTTTACATTCAAATAACAAGTGGCATTCTAAAACCTATTTGAATTTATTAGTTTAGACAAAACTTAACATATCTTTTGTTTCAAACCATTATCTTCTTTGTAAAATTAAAATTCAGATCTATGAAACCTGAAAATCATTTTCACTCAAATTCCTCAACCCAAATCTAATGCTCTGCAAATATCAACCATATTAGATCTGCAGAACAAAAGTTTTATGATCTGCAAATTGAAAACCCAAACCTGCAAAAGATTACATCTGAAATTCTGTAACTTGTGAAACAAAAGTCATCAACCTATGAATTCAAATCTGCATATCTGTAACCTGCAACCAAGTTCTTCAATCTGTAAAAGATCAATGCAAGCAAAGTTGAAAATGGGGAGCTTATAGACCAAACCATCACCAAATGCAATTCCCAGGCCTGCATACTTCAAGTTATAATCATCTCTAACTAGCATGCAAGCAGATTCAAGCATGCAACAAAATCCAGGGTGCAGGGAAATGAATGGCAGATGTAATGCTTTCTGCTTTCCAAATTTAAGTGAGTAAATCTTCTATCTTAAAAACAGTTTCTTCTTTTAAAATCCAAGCTATCAAGAACTCGCAGAAATTTAAAGTTTAAATTCAAATGCCTTTTAAATGAGAAAATTAAAACAGTGATAATTAAGAACTGCTCTGTTCTTTTTGTTAATGAGTGACCCCAAATTTATATGTTGTTTAAAATTTTATTTGTGCATGAGATGAATACATGCTTGACTGTTGAGTGTGATTAGGCCTGCATACATAAATCTTGAGTATGCAGATAAGTGTATTGAGAATTTCTACAGACATGTTTCTGCTACTACTTGTGTTTAAACACAAATTCATTTCTTTATGACTGGATCTTATTTAGAATTTATTGTGTATACATATGGTGTTTGTTCTGTATAGATTAGGTTGTAAATTTAATTTAGAAATATTAAAACCTGTTACTTGTGAAAACAGTCACAACAGACATTGGTTTCCAAAGAAAAAAATTTAGCAAACATCTTTAAATTATTCAAATAAGTTTTAAAACTTTAATGCATGTTTAAACATGGATATTAAAACATGATTATTTAAAAACAAGCATCAGTTTTAAAGCTTCTGTGGGTTAGTAAATTAGACTGTGCAGAAGGTCTGTGCAGAAGTTGGTATATTTGGGAATATCAAAACATAAAATGAATTTTTTTGAATCTGTATTCCTGCCTGGAATTTAAAGTTATGGAGAGAGTGGGGGAAATTAAGGGCAGGTGGTCAGAGAGTAGTGGGGATGGCAAGAATAGTTTCTTTCAAGTTTGAATTCCCAGTTTTTATGTAGCAGAGATTTTGTAAGTCTCTGAACTTTGTGGTGGTTTAAGTGGACTAAGGTTTTGGGGTTAGGCAGAGGGTATATAGGTGGAGAAATGGCCGGAGATTTGAGGTCATAGAATGGCAGAAATAGGTTGTGGTGGGAGTTGACAGGTCTGGGTTTGTGATTGATGAAGTTTTTCCAGGCTGTTTGATTTCTTGATTCTAAATGTTTGAGCTGCAGAGGGTTGTGATGATGACCATTGTCAAGTTGGGGATTGGATTGCTTTTTGGAGAAGTGGGTGGAGGTAACTGGAAAGTCGCCGGGGTGGTGGTGCATTTGCACAGTGGAGTTGAGTCTCTGGTGAACATTGGCTGGTGCAGGGTTGGAGTGACTCGAAGTCACTCCCGTGCAATCTATGTTGTGACTCGAAGTAAGTAGATATTTAACCCGAAGTAAATGGATGGTGTCTCGGGTTAGTTGTGCAGGTGATAAATCTATGCAGTGTTGTTTTTATTTTTATTTTTTTAAAATCTGGAAAAAAACTAAACTTGTTTAAAAGCAATGATTTAATTTAAGTAAAGGTTTGAATTAATTTCAAGTAAGTTTATGAATTCAAAAGTTTAAAATGATGAATTTAAATTTAAAAGTAAGGTTTTAATTCAATTTTGGAATCATGTATAAAATTGTAGTTTTCAGGATTCTTTGATTCCAGATTTTAATTTAAACAGTTTTGTTTTTTTTAAAATTTTTAAAAAAGGGTATTCAATGTTTAAAACAAGATTCAAAAATTTAGGCGTGGATTTGAATTGGAGTTTAGTTTAAATTCAAAGTTTTAAAATGAAACATTTAAATTTTAAGCCAGATTTAAAATTGGGTTAGAAATCAAATTCAAATATGATTTCAGTTTTTACTTTAAAACCTGTTTGAATTCAAATCAAGTTTGAAAAGTTTTAAATATTGAACAAAAATGTTATTAAGTAGAATTCAAATATAAATTTGATTTCAAACAAAGGTTTAAATTTAAAAGATTTCTTCTTTTAAGTATTAAATAAAATTATGATATGTTAACTTTAAATTGAAAGTTGAAGTAAATTTTAGGAATGTATTATTTTAATACATTTTGAATATTAATTAAGTTATAAATAAGTAAATGAATTATTTTGAAAATAATTAAGGATTTACTTATTTATTTGATTTTAAATAATAACTTGAATTAATTTATAATTAAAGATGATTTATGAATAATTAATCTAAGGTAATTTTCTTAAGTAAGAAATTAATGAAATGTTGTTAATTATCTAAGGATAATTAATAATTAATTAATGTAATTCATTTTGATGGATTAATTAGATTAATTATTTTAGGAAAATATATTGTAATTTGATAAGTATAATTACTTTACCAAAAGTAATTAAGGAATTAATTATTTATTAATTCTGATAATATGCTTTGTTAAATTAATTAATTTAGTTTAATTAATTTAAGAATAATTTAATGATAATAATTACTTAATGTAATTTATGGAGTAAGATTACTTAGAGAAGTAATAATTACTGGAATGTAATTAAGGAAAGGTGATTTATTTAAAAGTAATTTGGATAATTACTTTTGTAATTAATCAAGGATAAATTAAGATAGATAATTAATTATTGGATAATTAATTTATAAATGAGTAATTAAGGTAGTTAATTACTGGATTTAAATATTAATCAAGGTGATTAATAATTGTAATTAATTTAATTGAGTAATTAATTTAAATATTAATTAGAGATCATTAATTATTATAATTAATGATGTAATTAAGAATTGTTGATTAAGTAATAATTTATTAATTAAGTGATTAATCAATTGTAATTAATTAAGGATAAATGTAATTAATTATAGTTAATTAATGAAGTAATTAAATGTTAATTACTTATGAATAAGGTTAATTAATTTTATGAAATTAATTTAAGACTAATTACTTATTGTAATTAGTGAATGATTAATCAAAGATGTTTAACCAAGTTAAATACTTTATGAATGATTATTTAACTAGGTTGATTAATCAATAGATTTATAAGGAAAATTTATAGATGGATAATTAATTTAATTTATTTTTAAATTAATTAAAGATAGAAGTAATTAATTTAATTCATTTTAAATTAATTATAAATGATGGATAATATATCATTGCTTATGAATGATATTGATATGCTTTTGGATGGTTGTGATCTCAGAAATGAGATGAGTAGTATCTATAGGATATGGATGCTTAGTTATAGTATGATGGATGATTTGATTGTGATGATTGTTGTTGTGATATTTGACTGTTGTGATGATTATCAGTTGTGATAATGTTATGAGTTATCTGTTATGATGAGAATATGTAGTTTATCTATCTGTGTGAAATAGATAAAAATTAAATGAGTTAATTGTTTAAAACCCTTAAGTATAACTTGGACATTAAAATGGCGTTTGGTTTCGGTGAGACCGGGATCGGGTTTCCATATTTGGATATCCGAAAACCACATCGATTCCAATTAAACGTTAGGTCGTTAATCTAAGTGGAGCAAGTGAAGACTCGAGGTGTAAGGGCTATACGTCAGTATAACTCTGTGGGTGATTCCGTAATGAGTTTGACGGAATAGTACTTATAGGTTCGAGATGGTGATTTAGAGTGCAAGGGTTATTGTCGTTAACTCTGAGGGTGATTCCAAAACGAGTGTAACGAGATAATGCCTTCGGTTTCGTTCGAACCCGGAACGAACTTGTATGGATTGAATGCTTTCAGAACATCGTCAGGTGGACGATGAGCATTCTAAGATAGATGTGTTCTTTAAAGGTAATCGCAGCCTCAAGCCTCATCAACCGGGAATGGCTAAAACAGGGGAGGTGCAGCAAGGCTTCGTGGGTCGCACCCACTGGAGAGCGAGATTTACCCCTGTCTAGAGGTCCCTTTATATTTCGGCTGTGTGGACGGTTTTTGAGCTCCAACCGTCGGGGTTATCTTGTTCGGAACTATTCAGTAAGGAATGGGTCCGGCCTTGTGTTGCAGGGGATGAAGGGAGTAATCCTCGGTACGGTGATCTAGGCCACGTACTGTGACGGGCGGTACCCCAGTGGCCCTGCCATTGATGGAAACCCATTTTCCCTACGAGACTCTACGGTTTTGTTTGTATTACCCACTTTTGTGGCTAGTAGCTGGAATTTAATGAATGTAACAATTTCGGCTATTTCTTATTTACTTGAAAACCCTAGACACTATTATAATATCACTGGATTTCCTATCAAATGTTTTGGTTAGCGTAAGGTAAAAACTTTTCCATGTTTATGTGTGGGAAGTCTTACGTGATACCTTTTGTTTTCAAAGGATTTTCTAAAGTTAAGCAACTTTTAAACTATTTACTCACACCAGACCCCTGTCTGACCCGAGTGTTTATTTTCTGTTTTATTAAACTCTTGGGTACTCATATTATGTATGAGTAGTCAAGTTATTCAGGATTGCTTTGACGAGTTATGGAGGAGCAAATGGAGCAGGAGGCTTCTGCGTTGTAGTTATCTATTTTCCGCTGTGTTGGTATCTCTGAGTCGTCTCTCTGAGTTATTCCTTGTACTGTTTAGAGTTGTATAACTAGACAGATGTTTATAACTGTCTAGTATGTGTTGTATTGGCTGTAAAACTCTTATGTATATGATACTATGTAAAGTATTATGTGATATATTATATTTTATTCGTTCCGCTGTGAGATTCTGATGTTGTTTGTGTTCTTCTTTCTCTTTCTTTTCTTCTTCTATCCCTTTCTTTCTTCTTAGCGATGCGACTTCCTGGAGTCTGGAAGTTGGGTCGTTACAAAAACATATTAAAATAAAATAGGAAAAATAAAATAAAATTTATACAATTTAAAATAACAAAATTGCAAAATAAACAATTTATACTCAAAATTGAAACGTACATATCTTTTGCAGTTTAACTCTGTTTTCAACGAAACAAAAAGCAGTGTTCAAGTTATTAAATCTATTTTCATAATAAAAGATAAAATTTATAATTTCAAACTTTTAAATTTTAAATTTAAAAGCCAAATTTGACCATTTTGACCAAAATTCACATTTTCTGGAAATATTCAATTTATGCATGTTTGAAATTCTAATCCACATCAAAATCAACATTTATATTTCAAATAACAAAATATATTCATTTTAATAAACAAAATACAGTTTTTAAATTGGGAATTTAAATTAAAATAATTAAAGTATATAATTACAATAGTCAGAAAATACAGGGCTGTTACATTTTTCTTAAGATATTAATTTTTTTTAAAGTTTGAAATTTAGATTTAAATATATATTTTATGGTTTTAAGAAATTTAAATATTAAGTTTTGAATTGTGAATTTGAGTATGTAAATTTGAAGTAAGTGTAATTTTGACTTTAATTTATACTTAAAAATGCAATTAAGTAATGGAAATTAAATTTTTAATTTTAAATAGATACTTGAAGTAAAAAGCGTAAGTTTTTAATTAATGCAAGAAACATGTAATGTTTTAATTAATGAAAGAAACTTGTAAGTTTTTAATTAATGCAAGAAACATGTAATGTTTTAATTAATGAAAGAAACTTGTAAGTTTTTAATTAATGCAAGAAACATGTAAAGTTTTAATTAATGAAAGAAACTTGTAAGTTTTTAATTAATGCAAGAAACATGTAAAGTTTTAATTAATGAAAGAAACGTGTAAGTTTTTAATTATGCAAGAAACATGTAAAGTTTTAATTAATGAAAGAACATGTAGAGTTTTTAATTAATGCAAGAAACGCATAGAGTTTTAATTAATGAAAGAAACGTGTAAAGTTTTAATTAATGCAAGAAATGTTTAAATTTATAATTAACGAAAGAAACATGTAAAGTTTTAATTAATGAAAGAAACGTGTAAAGTTTTAATTAATGAAAGAAACGTGTAAAGTTTAATTAATTAATGAAACGTGTAAAGTTTTAATTAATGAAAGAAACGTGTAAAGTTTAATTAACTAATGAAACATGTAAAGTTTTAATTAATGAAAGAAACATGTAAAGTTTTAATTAATGAAAGAAACGTGTAAAGTTTTAATTAATGCAAGAAACGTGTAAATTTATAATTAATGAAAGAAACGTGTAAAGTTTTAATTAATGAAAGAAACGTGTAAAGTTTTAATTAATGAAAGAAACGTGTGAAGTTTTAATTAATGAAAGAAATATGCAAAGTTTTAATTAATGAAGGAAACGTGTAAAGTTCTAATTAATGAAAGAAACATGTAAAGTTTAAATTATTGAAAGAAACATATAAAGTTTTAATTAATGTAATATTGATTAAAAAGATAAATGCTCTTTACTGTAATAAAAATGTAAGTTAAAAACATACATGAGACATGTAAAGTTTTAGTTAATGTAATATTGGTTAAAATGATAAATGCTCTTTACTGTAATAAAAATGTAAATTAAAACGTACATTTGATAATGTATGTTTTAATTAGTGTAACACTGATTAAATGATAAATGCTCTTTACTGTAATAGAAATATAAATTAAAACGTACATTTGATAATGTAAGTTTTAATTAGTAGAATATTGATTAAAATGATAAATGCTCTTTATTGTAATAAATGTAAGTTAAAACGTACATTTGACATGTAAGTTTTAATTAATGTAATGGTGTATTTTAAATTGATTAAAATGATAAATGTTGCTTACTGTAATAATAAAATGTAAGTTGATAATGTACACATTTGATATGTAAGTTTTAATTAATGTAAATGGCATATTTTAAATAATTAAAATAATAATGTTTATTTATTGTAATAATAATGTAAGTTAATAAGATACTTTAAACTTAACATAAGAATTTCAGCTTTAAATTGGATATTACAGTAACAAAGTTAATTTAACTATAAGGCTATGATAAAATGACCATGTTAAATTTGTAAGCATATAAATACTTTGATTATATAAAATGTTAAAGTGGAAAGTATTACATTCCAAAAATGCTATGAATCCTTAAGGTAACATTTCCAAAATGCTATGATAATTTAAAGGAATATTTCATGTTTAATAATTGGAGGAAATATTCCATGATTTGGAAATTTAGGTTTATTTAAAAGATATATTATTGAATTAGTTTTGAAATGGAAATTATACTATTGTGATATTGTTTTGAAATGAGTATGATATTTTGGTTTTGAAAGTATATACTAGTTTGAAAGAAATGATATGATTTTGAAACGGATATGCTAGTTCGGTTTTGAAAGTATAAATGATTTTGAAATGTATAACCACGGGTAATAATAATAACGATTGGTTGGCAAAGAGACCGAGATCGGGTATGGGCACACTCTCTGTCGATACCGAAAACCATTTTGACAACCGGGAACGCGGTGGAGATTCCAGAATGAAGTTGGATGGTGGTGACGTTCTATTGAGGTATGTACGTGGACCCGACTCCCGTGAGTTGGCATAAGGTGGCTAAAACAGGAGCGATCGACGGGCTAAGGGGGTTAGCGCCCTTTATCGGACACTTCTCTTCGATACTACATTTTGACTTTGGATTTATTCAGTGGCCACTCTTACTTTTGGATTTTTGGGGAGTTTGTTCGAGGTGGGCGATAGATGCGGCTATGCGCTACCACCGGTCCGGAAGCGTAATTGGTATATCTACCCTGGCATTGCCTAGTTGTGCCGTGTCACCTACCATAGCGAGCCTTGTACGATTTTGGTTTTGTACCACACCTATGGGGTGCCCTCTGACGACGCCCAGTACGGGGGAGATTACGGTACTGTATAGATTATGGGAATATATTATGTGTTAAGGGGAATACTGGGTCACTCCTTAACGCTATTTAAAAGTAAGTTTATTTTAAAATAAGACACTATTATAATAGCGAAAATATACTACATTGTAAATAGTTTAACGGATCCTTAGAGGATGGGCGGTCCCAAGCATCCTTTAAGTTACTTGTACCTTATATTACAGTTCACTTGAGTTGGGTTACATTGTATAAGTATGTATGTCCTGACTCGAGTGTTTTGTGTTTTGCTTTATGCTCGGGTCAGACTGAGTGATACAGCATTAGAGACTCACCTTCGGAGTTGGAGCTTTGCTTGAAGATCCAGCTATCTATTTCAATTCCAGTTATTCAGTTGATCCCAGTGATGTATTCAGCTTTGTACTTGATCATTGTATTAAACTCCTATTGTATCTTGTTTAACTCAAATGTTTACATAGCAGCTTCATGAACTACTATTTCTTTACTTCCGCTGCATTATATTACTCTGTGTCTGTGATCTGTGATTTATTTATTTATTGTATATTCTGAGTTTTGCCAAATTTTTATTTACAATTCGGTATTTTGAGCAATTCAAGTCCGGCATGTGCGGATGCGAATGGTTGAAAATAGCGGGTCGTTACAGAAAGTGCCTTCTGCTTGATATCCGCTTTGTGGCCATATCGTGGATTCATTCTATCGATATTATTCTCTCTGATTTTTGGTTTTTCGGATGTGATACTCGAGTGTTCCCACCGTGACGTAACCCATGGTCTTTTTTTCTCTCGCGACTGCATAGCGCAACTGCCTGGCTGAGTCTTGCCTAGGGGTACGGATTGTTTCCTGGGGGATCCAGGCGTAACCATTGTGTATCCTGCAATCTGTGTAGGTCGCGAATAGTAGTGCAACTGCCTGGCTGAGTCTTGCCTAGGGGTACGGATTGTTTCCTGGGGGATCCAGACGTAACCATTGTGTATCCTGCACTCTACTAGTCATCATGGCGTAACTCGCGGGGCTGAGAAAGCTTATGGATATGGATTGTATCCTGGGGGACCCAGGCGTAACCATTGTGTATCTGCGAACCATGGTCGGACAAAAGTTTTGGTTTGGTTGTTTTTTTTTGGATTGTACTTTCCATATCTGTTTTTAAAAAGTTTTTCAAGTATTATTACTGGGTGTTGAAACGGGTCTACTAAGTACTTGAAGAATTCTAGCTTTGCGCCTGATCAACGCATGGCCAGAGTCTGCAAGAACGAGGATAAACTTGTTAAAACATCGAGTTATAAAAGTATTTTCGAAAAAAAGAAAAAGGATTTATTTTTACATAAAGGTATTTATTATAAAAGTATTTCCAACAAAATAATTTGTATTAATATTTGAAATTGAACTTCTTATGGTTATTCGTGCTCGATACTATTCCTTGCATCTACCTTATCTGCTCAGTTTAGTTGTTCACCTTGATTCTGTTTTCCATAATCTACCTTCCTTTCCTTTTTGAATATAATTTTTTAAATATTGCTTATTTGTATACCACATTGTTTAATAGAAAATTTTAGTGTTATAAATATTTTTGAAGTTATTAGTTAAATAAAACATATTTAAAGTGAATGATTAATTAGTACTGTTTGAAAAGTATCTAAAGACAAATTTATAAATTTATGAATTATGGATTTAATGTTTTTAATAGCTTCTTTGTAAATATAACTAATGATGCAAATATTTGTTTTCAAATAGCTTTCATATATGTATAAAGGTGTTATTTAAACATATTAAATTCCAATGAGTTTTGAAAATTTTAAAGTATTAACTGAATCGCAAATGAAGTTTTCAAATGAATATTTCAAGTAAAATTTATATAGTTTTAAAATTTATTGTTTATCTTGTCTTTCAATCTATTTTCTTTCTGGTTGTTTTAATTCTCCTACCTCCTTCCTTTTCGGGGATGAAAAGTTTTGAGTGGGGAAGAGTGTAACAGCCCAAATTTTAGCAATATTTTATTGTTTATTTATAACTCCGGGGTTTTATTTTTCGAAAATTTGATTGTCTAAATTAAGTTATGAATAATCACCCAAGATTTTTATTAGTGTGAAAATTCTAAAATTCTTATTTTAGTTAAAACTTAACATTTATTGAAGTTATAAATGTTTAAAATTTTAATTTTTAATCTTTTGGTTTAATTTAATATATTCGTAACAACGCTTATTTCACCTTTTGTTCTTTAAAAAATATTGATTTTATACCTTTAAATTTTAATATTTTATATTTTACTTATATACATTTTTGAAATAAATTTCTTAGTAAATGTGTAAACAAATCATATTTTTATATAAGTAATAAATTTCCAGAACTTTGTGAATAAATAAACTGTTTAATTTCGCGTTTAAAACGCGCATTATTTGATGGAATAAATAATGTATATATACATACAAGAAAACGTATAAAATTTAAATCCATTATTTTCATTTTTTTGGACCAAAATCACTGCGTCTGTGGTACGCATTCTAGTTTTATTCACTTTGCTTTTACTCTCCTGATTTAATAGGAACGTTATTTACAAATTTTATAACCGTTCACATTTATAATTCTTTGCCGTTTCAATCTTGACGCAGCGGTTAAATCGAAACAAACTTCAATTGATGAAATGTAGCAATCGGTGACTTTGAAAATACTGCAATGCCCAAATCCGTTGATCCAAAGATGCCGGATTCTAGCTATTTTCGTCTCGTTGATCGCACACGATACCGAGAAACAAGATCTACAATTCTTCGACGTTGATCAAGCGCACTTGATTCCGTGAATCGGCTTCACAAACGAAGATTCGAGCGCACTCGAATGACGTAGGTGGAGATAGGAGATTTCACTCGACTACCAATTAGAGAAGAAAGCACAAATCAATCAACAAGAAATTTTTATTCAATATTCAACAACCCAAAAATGTACAACACACGCCCTATTTATAGTTTGTTACAACCGGCCCCCTTAAGTCGTATACGACTTACGACTCATCCTGGGTCGGCAACGACCTATGACTCACGACTCTAAAGCACACAGCTTAAAACCCAGCGACTTAACAAACTTCACGACTCATCAGCTACCATGACTCACGACTTATCATAACAAATGACTCAAAACATGTACAGACTCAATTATAGGTCGTGATCGACCTAACATCATTCAACAGTGACTTAAAGAACATACCAACAGTACACGACTCATCGGTACAAACGACACAACACTTAGGTCGTATACGACCTAATGACTTACGACATAAGACACAAACGACTTACGACTCAACCTTCCACGACTCATAGAAAATCTACACATCCAGGCTTACGACTTAAGACTCCCAACGACTCAAGCTCTTAGGTCGTAACTCGTAACTCGTTAACATCTTTCTCTGTTCTCCAGTTAGGTCGTGGACGACCTAGGCCTTCAACAACTTCTGCTCTGTTAAGTCGTGAACGACTTAAACCCGTGTCGTTAACTCGTATGTGACTCATCAAACATGAACGACTTATGCTTCCATTAACTCGCAGCTTCTTTTATCGTGGATCTTTAGGCCGTAGACGACCTAACATTTTCTCCTTAGGTCGTGACCGACCTAAAGTACCTCCATTAGGTCGCAGCTCAATTTCACGTGTCCCCTTAGGTCGTTGCCTGTTTGAGTTAGCTCGGAAACGACCTATACCTTCCTCCTTAAGTCGTATACGACTTATTTCCTGAGCTACATCATCCTCCCCAGGTTGAGAAAAATTCGTCCTCGAATTTAGAAATTCTTTCACACCAGATTGTTCACCTCCGTAATATGGTACAAGATGCTTAACATTGAACACGTCAGAAGTGCAAACATCCTCCGGTAGCTTCAACTTATAAGCATTTTCATTAATTCGTTTCACCACTTCTACAGGACCAATTTTCCTGGCTTCAACTTGTTATAAGCGCCTATTGGAAATCGATCCTTCATTAACACAGCGTAAACCAAATCACCTTCGTTAAATTCAACATTTCGTCGCTTCAAATCTGCAGTTTGCTTATACTTCTCATTCGTCTTTACCAATCGTTCCTGAACGATTTTGTGACATTCAGTTAATTCATCGACAAAATCAACAGCCCGTTTAACCGTCCCTTTCGGTTGCGGTACTACCGTCAAGTCCAACGGTCCCTTTGGTAAATTTGAATATACAATCTGAAATGGACTAAATCCCGTACTACGATTCACTGCATGATTATGAGCAAACTCTGCCTGGCATAACTTCATGTCCTAACTCTTCAGATTGTCCTGTACAAGACATCGTAACAAATTTCCCAACGATCTGTTAACAACTTCTGTCTGTCCATCTGTTTGCGGATGATAAGCGCTACTAAATTTCAACTTCGTTCCCACCATCTTCCACAAACTAAGCCAAAAATGACTCAAAAATCTGGTATCCCTGTCTGAAACAATAGACACTGGTAAACCATGTAAGCGATAGATTTCCTTAAAGAACATCTGAGCAACACGAACAGCATCTGCCGTCTTCTTGCAAGCAATAAAATATGCCATTTTAGAAAATCTGTCAACCACTACATATATAGAATCATTACCACGCTGCGTTCTCGGTAATCCCAATACAAAGTCCATACTCACATCAACCCATGGTTTAGATGGTACAGGCAACGGCATATACAACCCAGCATTGGTCGCGGTTCCTTTCGAAACTTGGCAAATATGACATCGCTCCACAAACCTTCCCATTTCTTTCCTCATTGACGGCCAAAAGTAAGATTGTGAAATCAATTGCAAAGTACGATCACGGCCCACATGCCCTTCCTCGTGTAATTCCTTGATAATTTTCAATCTCAAACTACAATCTGGGATACATAATTGATTCCCCTTGAACAAGAATCCATCAACCATCACAAATTCATCGGTATTTCCTTCCTTGACTTTCTCTACACATTTCACAAAGTAAGGATCTTCTTCAATCAGCTCTGGCAACATTTCAAACCCTGTCACCTCAACCTTCAATGTCGTTAATAAATGACTTCTCCTACTCAAAGCATCAGCCACACGATTCGTCACCCCTGACTTATGTTTGACAACAAAAGTAAACTGCTGTAAATAAGCAATCCATGATGCATGTCTCGCTGAAATCTTGTCTTGCCCCTGTAAATGCTTCAATGCCTCGTGATCAGTATATAAAACAAATTCTTTCTGAAACAGATAGTGCCTCCAGTGCTTAACAGCTTGTACAACAGCATAGAATTCAACATCATATGTATTGTATCTCATCTTTGCCCCTGACAACTTCTCACTAAAATATGCAACTGGCTTCCCATTCTGACTCAGAACTCCTCCAATACCAACCTTCGATGCATCAGTATGCAACTCAAACAATAACTGAAAATTCGGTAAAACAAGAATTGGTGCTGTCGTCAAAAGTTCTTTGATTCGTTCAAAAGCAACTCCTGCTTCCTCCGACCAAGAAAACTGTTTCCCTTTCATACAATCAGTAACCGGTGCCATCACGCTACTGAAGTATGGAATAAACCTTCGGTAGAATGATGCCAATCCATGAAAACTTCTAACTTCAGTGATAGTTCTCGGTTGTGGCCAATTTCTAATAGCTTCAACTTTACTTTGATCAACTTGAATTCCTTCCTCCGAAACAACATACCCTAGAAATAGAACGCTATGCGTCATGAACACGCATTTCTTTGTAGCAGCATAAAATTGTTCCTCACGAAGAATAATCAACACTTTCCTTAAATGTAGAACATGTTCCTCCATATTCCTCCAGCTTGCTCTCCTTCTGTTGTTGCTTCTTAGGAACTAAAGTGATTTTAGTACCTTCAAACATGAAACTGTAACTATTAGCACGACCATCATGCTGTACTGCTCTATCAAACTGCCATGGTCTTCCCAACAACAGATGACACACATCCATATCTACAACGTCACACCAAATTTCATCTTTGTACTTCTTCCCAATAGAAAAATTCACACAAGCTCTTCGACACACCTTCACTTCACCACCCTTCCTTAACCATGCTAGCTTGTACGGCTTAGGATGTTTCTCAGTTTTCAAATTAAACTTCCTTACTGCTTCTGTAGAGATAATATTATCACAGCTTCCAGCATCAATAACGAACTTGCAAACTTTCCCTAAAATAGTGCATGTCGACTGAAATATATTGCTTCTCAACCAACTACAATCCTCCTCTTACTTTGGTGTAAGACTCCCAACGACTCAAGCTCTTAGGTCGTAACTCGTAACTCGTTAACATCTTTCTCTGTTCTCCAGTTAGGTCGTGGACGACCTAGGCCTTCAACAACTTCTGCTCTGTTAAGTCGTGAACGACTTAAACCCGTGTCGTTAACTCGTATGTGACTCATCAAACATGAACGACTTATGCTTCCATTAACTCGCAGCTTCTTTTCTCGTGGATCTTTAGGCCGTAGACGACCTAACATCTTCTCCTTAGGTCGTGACCCACCTAAAGTACCTCCATTAGGTCGTAGCTCAGTTTCACGTGTCCCCTTAGGTCGTTGCCTGTTTGAGTTAGCTCGGAAATGACCTATACCTTCCTCCTTAAGTCGTATACGACTTATTTCCTGAGCTGCATCAAATCTGCATTCTATCCGTTCAATTTCATTTATTCCTTTTCTACCATATATTCCATTATATCTTTCTGCTATTGCTAATTGCTATTTTCTCATTCACGCGATCATTTAATTGAAATCAAAATTTCAACCCTTATGTAACCACCCGCATATTTGTCGATTTTATATTTAAATATTTTACTTAAATATTTTATCGTTAGTCGGATTTTGATCCGAAAGGCTACTTTCTGCAAACGGTCAAATTAGGACTCGAGACCACTCCCATTGAGTTCGAAATGCCGTTTACCACTTTTTAAGTATAAACATCGATATGTTTGGAGATAGTGAAATTTCACTAACTTTTTCCGCTTTAGACTTTGGTTTAGATTAGCCATTATAACTCAAGCCCAAACCCCCTTCCTTCTTCTCACTCTTCATAAATTTCCTAACAACCAAGCTTTTGCATTAATGGTGAGTGGAAGAGGAAATTAAAACTCCAAGCCTAGGTTTCAACTTCAAATCCATCATTCAACTCCCAAAATCAAAGTGAAGACATTGGATTCTAGCTTGTAGTTGCTTCACTATTGATTCAAGCTCCTTCTTCATTGAATTTGTGCAAAGGTGAATTTTTATCTCACAATTCTATCCTATAACTATATTGGACTGTTGGGAATAATTCGCTATCACATTTGCATGCACATTTGCATTTGGTTTGGATTGGCGAAAAACCCCTATTTTTAGCATTTTGGTGAATTTTCTGCACTTAGGTCGTTCTGGCCGTTATTCCACGTTCGGAGTTAGGTCGCTCGCGAGCTAGCACTTAGGTCGCTCGCGTGTTAACACCCTAGGTCGCACTGCCTTGAAATGAAGCCTCAGAGTTAGGTCGCATGGTCTTAGGTCGTTGGGCCTGGTGTGTGGCGGTAGGTCGTGTGCCTTTAGGTCGTAGGTCGCTCGACCTGTCCTTCTTTTGGTTGCTCGACCCGTTCTCTCACTAGGTCGCACCACCCATTGCACCATAGGTCGCTTGACCTTATTTTGGACTTTAGGTCGTTAGGTCACGTATGTCCTTAGCTCGTTGACCAGGTTCAATTAGGTCGCAGGGCCTTAATGCTCGATAGGTCGCATGGCCATAATGTAACTAGGTCGCGCTTCCCCCAAACCTCTAGGTCATATGACTTCATTCCCAGTTAGGTCGCTCGACCATTTATCTCATAGGTCGTGGACCAATAGGTCGTAGGTCGCTCGGCCATGCCTATCTCCTTAAGTCGCTCAGTCGATGCACCATTAGGTCGTTGACCTTCATATGCCGTTGGTCGCTCGAGTGTTAAACCCCTTAGGTCGCATGACCTTATAAACCGATAGGTCGTATGACCTTTTAACCCTACAGGTCGTTGGACCCTTAACTCGTAGGTCGCATGGCCTTATACCCTAGGTCGCTCGGCCTTCATAGCACTAAGTCGTTTGACCTGTTTAACCCTAGGTCGCTCCCTCTTCTCTTTAACTCGACCACTTTAGGTCATATGGGAACTTCCTCTTTGATGCTTTTGAGCTGATTTCCTTGGGTTTTTATTCACGTCTTCGAGCGTGAATTTTTATGACTTGTTGATTCTACAAGTAATTCCTGTGATTTGTCACTTTAAAATATAAAGGTTTCAATACTAGTAGTAAATATCAATACTCTTTCATCAAAATGATTTCAACTATATTTTCAATACAAAAGCTTGTCTATAAAACCGATTTCTAAACTATTAGTATATACAAGCCTTTACTTCACTCGGATGAGAAATCCAATTAAAGGGCTTAGTAAAACAAGTGGTATGAAACGTTTGCGTTTGCTTCATCGGTTAACTCTTGGACTTGTTCGATTGAAAACTCTTGTGACAATTTTCTAGTGAAGATCTGCAGCTAGTTCGTAAATATTTAAGTTAAGAAAGTTTTTATGGGACATGAAGCTAAACTCATATATTTACTGACTTGGTGTGATTGACACTTCCTGATGATTCTAATGATCATTTTTGTGATTTAGACTAGCGATTGTGCGATGTCTCTTTGTATGCGAGGGAGACTAGACCCTGCTCATGTGATGTTTCATCATCACATATGTGAGATAGCATCTCGCTTGTGTTATACGTGTCGGTGAGTTTTCATGCTCCCGTTCTCGCTTTGCGTTACACGTGTAGGTGAGTTTTCATGCTCTTGCTGTTATGGTTGGTGAGTTTTCATGCTCCCATTTTGTGAGTTTTCATGCTCCTATATTGTGATTTCTGGATTTCGTATGTTGATTTCTGGAACTTATGTGTTTTACCACTTTTTCGTGATTTTCATTGATATGTTTTATCAATCTTTGAGCATGGGCGAATTTGCGTGTCATCACCTTTTAAGGTGAATTTGGATCGTTGAGAAGATTCTTGTGATGTTGTTTGATCACTTTTTGATCTTCATTTACATGCTTATCATAGTATGTATTTATGGTTATTATATGTTTATGCCATCTCATTTATTCTATACCATATCGTCTGATATTTATAGCTAGACTGATCCGTTTATTATTTTCTTATAAATAATACTCGGGTCAGACCGAGATGTTACAGGTGCTTCTGCTTGACTTCTCCCTTGGTATTTACTACACTGACTTTTGGCTAACTACTTAGATTAGTAGTTTTTGTCGTATACACTTGAGATATA
Organism: Allium cepa; assembly: GCA_030765085.1. Lineage (NCBI taxonomy): Eukaryota > Viridiplantae > Streptophyta > Magnoliopsida > Asparagales > Amaryllidaceae > Allium > Allium cepa. Next base: position 75,368,599 of record CM060945.1, read on the forward strand.
AACTCATAGATGTATTCTTTTGTATAGCACGTGTTGCTATTCTTTGGTACTATTTTGGATCTTTCTGACCACTACTCTGATGTACACTTTCATGTGTTATATATATATATATATATTCATATCTTTTTCCGCATTTGTGATATGGATATCTGTGACTGATTTGCATGTTATGCTTACTTCTATATTTATTTCCGGAGATTATTATATAGCCACCGTGTGATAAGAAATTACATGGATGGTCGCCCCTCAACAGCCTTATTCTCCGCGCTAGTTGACAGCATTACTCCGTAGTGTTCTTGGCTAGCGTGGGTATAGAGTTGGGGCGTCACAGCTTGGTATCAGAGCCAAACTTTGGAACAATGTAGAATAACTTAACAAGGATCATCTTCCTAAGTCCACCTTAGGAGTTATGCCTTAGGACAATTCGAGTCGTTGAACCGATTCATCCTATATCCTTTATGATTCCTTGTTCTATCTATCAAGATTGCTTGATATTTATTTGATGAATAACCTTCTTCTTCCTCTTCTTTCTTTCTTAAAGAAGAGAAATGGTTAGACCTAGTCGTCCCAGAGCCGGACCATCTAGTGCTCCACCCCAGGAGGGAGTTTTTATGACTGCTCAACAGCTTCTTGATTTAGTAACGAATGCTCAAGCAGCTGGAGCTAATCCGGTACCTACTCACCCAAGGTCGGGATTTGCACGCTTGTGCAGCGATTATACCAATTTGGATGGGAAGCCATTCAAAGTTTCCGAACCTATTATCGAGGTCCAAGCTTGATTAAGACCACACGACCGAATCTTTTCTCGCATGAATCTCGTCGATCTTCACCGTGTTCAGGTGGCTTCCAGTATGCTCGAAGAGAGAGCATTGGACTGGTATGAACTTCTTATTTCTGAAGTCAATGAAGCGGATCTCACCTGGAAGCAATTCCGGGAATGCTTCGAGTTAAAGTTCATACCAGAAGCTGGGAAAGTAACTTTGGCTCGGCGCTTTATAGACCTTGTTCAAGGTGGGTCCTCTGTGACCGAATATGTCGTGTTCTTCGAGTCGCTATCCAAATATGGGGTTGAATACATCAACACCCCGTCGAAGAAGAACCAGAGGTTCGTTTATGGCTTAAACAAGAATCTCAAGACGCCATTACTTCTAAAGTTAGAAGTACCTTTCGACCAACTAATTGATATCTCTCTTCGTCTCGAAGAGGTCGATAAGGAAAGTGATGTTGAAGTGGTAGGTGCTAAACCAAACATCAACAACAAGAAGAGGCCAAACAAATTCAAAGGTCCTTACCCCGATAAAAAGGGGAAACAAGCAACTCCAACTGCGAAGGTTTTTCCCTCCGGTGATGGGAAATGTTTCAACTGTGGTTCTAAGCACCATTTTGCAAACAAGTGCTCAAAGCCCAAATCCTGTCGCTATTGTAAGAGCTCGGATCATTATATACATATGTGCCCTACACTACAAGGCAGTAAAGAAGAAAAGTTAAATGTGGCTCAAGCCCCTGGCAACACATCTCGTGGTCAAGGTATTTCTCATTCCATTCTTGATGGTATTATTTTATTCTGCGATCAACGTACTAAAGTTCTCTTTGATACGGATGCATCCCATTCTTTTATATGAAAGGAACTTGTAGACACTTTTTCTTTAAGTGTTGTTGCTTTAATGACTTCTTTAAGAATTGCGAATCTGGTTGGTGGATCCGCAACTCTTAGTTCGCTTTGTAAAGATGTGGAGATTACTTTTTGTGATTTTCCATTCCTAGCTGATTTGCATGTTATGCGTTATTTAGGCTTTGGAATGATTCTGGGAATGGATTGGCTTAATCATTATGAAGCCTATATCCTATGTCCGGAGTGGACTATATATCTCCGACATCCGAAATCTGTTAGTCAGATTTCTGTTGTTATTAAGGATTCGGATTCCACATTGACAGCATCTGTATATTCTCTTAATCCTCGTGATGACGATAATGACGATGAGGAAGATGTCATTTCTTCTATTCACGTTGTTCGTGAATTTCCTAACATATTTGAGCCCGTTTTAGGTTTACCACCTAAGCGAGCAATCGAGTTCAGAATTAATCTTACCCCTTAAGCTCAACCTATTACTCGTCCTTCTTATTGCATGTCCAACAAGGAAAATGAAGATATGCCTAAGCAAATATCCGAATTGGAAATGAAACAATTTATTCGCTCTAGTTCCTCTCCTTGGGGAGCTTCAGCTATTTTTGTGAAGAAATCTGATGGTACACTTAGGCTTTGCGTTGATGACCGCAAGCTTAACGGCCTTGCTATTAAAAAAAATCCTTTACCTCGGATTGATGGTCTGTTTGATCAGCTTAGCGGAGCTAGAGTATTTTCACAGTTAGACTTGGCTACCGGTTTTCATCACCTTCATATTGCGAAGGATAGTATTCCTTTGACATCGTTCTGTACTCGTTATGGATCTTATGAATGGCTTGTTATGCCATTTGGTTTAACAAATGCTCCGGCTTACTTTGTCGACCTTATGAATCGAGTTTTCAAGGATTTCTTCGATCGGTTTGTTCTCATCTTCATTGATGGTATTCTTGTGTATTCTAAAAACTGAGGAGGAGCATGAAAAGCATCTTCGGATTGTATTGGAAATTCTTAGGAGCAATCAATTAAAGGCGAAATTCTCTAAATGCCACTTTTGGCAATCTCGGGTGAAATTTCTCAGTCATATTATTTCTGAATCCGGAATTTCCGTGGATCCTTCAAAGATTGAAGCAATTCGAGATTGGAAGAGACCGATGAGTGTGAAGGAAATACATAGTGTTCTCGGATTGGCGGGTTATTACCGTCGTTTCATTAAAGACTTTTCTAAGATTGTCGTGCCCCTTACTGGCTTGACTAAGAAAGGAGTTAAATACATTTGGTCGGACAAATGTGAAGCCTCTTTTCAGAAATTGAAAGAACTCCTTTCCGATGCTCTTATTCTTGTTATTCTCGAAGGAAATCAAGATTTTGTTGTCTATACCGATGCTAGTCGCGTTGGTTTGGGTGCCGTTCTTATGCAAAAAGAACGTGTTATTGCTTATTGTAACGACCCAGAAATTTTAGTAATTTAAATTTGAATATTTAATTGGATTTAAATATTTATAAGTGAAAATTTTAAGTCGAATAATTTATTTATTGAATATTTGGATTTAATTGGACAATTAAATCGATTTATTTAATAGTGAAATTCCAGGAATAATTAAATATTGGGTTAAATATGATTGAAAATGATTTGGGAAATTTTATTTTATCATATTGAAGTTATAGAAATATTTTGGAACTTGTAAAACTGAATTTGGAGTTAATTTGTGAAAATTGAATATTTTAATATTTAATTATCGACTGTAAAATAGCCAATTTTTGAACAGTCTCAGAATTGAACGAAACAAGTTCCATTGGATCCGTAATAGTTAATTATTATCGGATTTCAATTTTCGTAGCAATCGGAGTTGTCGTTTGACCGTGGCAGCTCCAAACGCATCGATATCGTTTTAATATTAATTTAGCGTGTTAAAATAGCCATTTTTCAAACGGTCTCGGATTTCGATGAAACCAGTTTCATCGGATCCGTAATGTGATATTATTGTAAGATTTCAAATTTCAAGTTGATCGGATCTATCGTTTGTCCGGTACAAGCCAAAACGCCTAGAAATCGCTTAAATCGGTTTAAATTTAAATTGATCGTTTATTGCCGTATCTCACACATACGATGGAATTAGCTTCCAAAACCTGTTCCATTGCGTCCGGAACGCGGAAAAACCTTAGGATCGCCTGGCGGAACGCGTCGTTTGGAGTTCGTTTGCAAAAGTGTCGAATTGGAGATTTTAATATTAAAATAATATTGATATATATACATTGTTTCTTTTCCCAAACCCTAATCTATTATTCACAGCCGCCACTTTAGCTTTAATGGCCAGAAAATGTCGTCCCTTCCTCCTTCGATTCCACCAAATCCATCAGCAATTAGCTAAAACTCCCAACTACAATGTTGTAGAGCACAGTGAGATCTCCCTATCCAACGGTTAAGATCGAGATTGGAGCGACGGAGTGGAGGCTAGGGACCCGCGTTTGCCACCAGGCCATGCGCGTGTATCGAGGCAGGGGGGAGGCCGCACGTGGCCGGTCATGGGCTGAAGGTGGAGCTCGAGTTGGCCTTCGACGTGGTGTAACCTGATCGTGTTTGCATGCGATGTGGTGATGGCAAAACTAAACCCTAGATTTTGATGATGGGTTCCTCTCATATTTCTTGCTTGCGACAATATCTGGAAGGGGAGGAATGGCCGTGCGTGCAACAGAGAAGGAGAGGGTGTGTGGGGCCCATGCGTGAGAGGTTGGGCGTATTTTCCTTTGATATGAAATTTAATTGTAAATTTAAGTGTACAACGTTTAAAATAGTATAACTTTTTGCTGCGAGGTCCAAATTGAACGAGATTTTTTGCGTTGGCTTCGTATCGCCGAGCTCTTCGCAATGCAGCTGGTTTGGAGTCGATTGGAGCTCGTTTGAATTTCGGGTAAAATTAAACGTTCGTTTAATTTTATTCGAAACGAACGACGAAACCGGAATAAAATCAAGGTGAGAACTCCTCACTCAATCGAAAGGTTTTGTTTAAAATTTTGAATAGTTAATATTGATTGATAATTGTTGATTGATTGTGCTAGTAGATATAGTAGGATATATACTATATATAGCAATATATACATATTGGCATATGTATATATTGGATTTGATTTCCCGCCTCGTATAGCGGATGAGACCCTATTGCGCCGCCTATTAAGCGGATATTTTATAAAATCCCATATACCGCGATATTCCACCTTGAAGTGGAATTGGTATTGTGCTAACGTCTGTGGATGCAGGGTAACAGGTTGGAGGGATCCAACTGGATTCCTCGCATATTTTATTTGTTTATAAATATTATGTTGATTGTTGATAACCATATTGATACATGACGCTTATTCCCGTGATTGACCATCTGATGCTGTTGCATCATCGGATTCAATTTTTAAAATTAAAAATAACGTTTTTGAATTTAAAAGGGGTTTTAAATTGATTTTTTTTCAAAGAATATGGGTTATTAAAATTTTGAATCGATTAAATTTTAAAATAAATAGATGGATAAATTTTTATGTTTTGGAAGTTAATATTTTTATGAAATATAACCAAAAAGAAAAATTTAAAATCAATTGATTTTATTAAATAGTTAAATTGGGGTTTTGGGTAATTATTATAAATTGTCTATATAAAGGATGTTTATAAATGGATATTTATAAATCTAAATTTATAAGAATTATGAGACGAGTTTATAAAGTATTGAGAAGGGTTATAAAATGGGTTTCGTTAAAAATTATAGATTTGTGAATCTTGGGAGTTGAAATAAATAGGTGTGGAAATATAAGTTTATAAGTTATTAACTTATAATATGGCCTTTGGGTAGGTAATTGGATTATGTAAATTGGGTTGAATTTTATAAAAGAGATTTATAAAATGGAAGTTTATAATAAGAATGGAATTCATAAACATTGTTATAAATCCGAAAATCAATTGGGTTTGATAAATTGAATATGGGATTTGTTAAAGGAGTTATATTCACTATTTTTGAACGGTGAAATATTATTTTATTGAATGGACGTGTTTTTGGAAAGGAATGTTTTAAATGGAATTTAAAACAAATTAAAGATGTTTTAAATATATTAAGTATCGAAATCTTAGGTTTCAACATTTATTGTTGAAATAGACGTTTTCGAGAAAATATTTTGAATAGTATTGGATTTATGTATCCATTTTTTTATTTCAAATCCATATACTAGTGTTTTTGGGTTGTCGTAACGATGTTTTACGCAACATTCGTTTTTAACCCAAATAAATGTGAATAAAGGAATGTTTTCTTAAAGAGAATGGAATAAATACTTAACTGTGATTTAAGTATATGGAATATTTTAAAATCGTTGGAAATAAATAAATTTGTGAATTACTTATTTTTAAAATAAGCATGGGAATGGTTTTCTAATATGAAATGGAACGGTTTTTGTGAATTCACCTTTAAGGTAATTGAAAGCAAATAACTTGAAATCGATTTGGGAATCGTATGCTAGTAGATGCTTGGAATTTAAATCCACTTTGGAATTTATATATATGAAGGGAAATTTGTTTAAAAATAAATGTTGATTTATTTTTAAATATGAAAATATAATTTACGAATTTGGAACGTAAGTTAAAATAAATCGGTAAAGATTTATTTGGTGGTTTGAAATTTGTTTCAAAAGGTATATATGGTTAAGGTGATTTGAAATTAGTTTTCAAATGGTTAAAGTGATTTGAAATTAGTTTTCAAATGGTTAAGGTGATTTGAAATTGGTTTGCAAATGGTTAATGTAATTTGAAAATTGGTTTTCAAATGGTAAAGGTAAATTGAAAATTGGTTTTTCAATTGGTTAAGTGTGGAAAATTTTATCGTGAAGTGGTTTTGGTAAAACAAATAACTGGGGCAATTATTTGGAAATGGTGTATATATATATATATATCTCGTAAGATATTTTTGGGGTTAAATAATTTTGGAAAATTATTTGGAATCTGATGATGTGGCGCATCTTTATTGATAGTTAAATAACCGACTATCAATATTTACCCTTGGATGGTATTGGTTGTGTTTGTTTGGAATTGAATGCACACTTATTTTTAAAAATAAGCGCTCGCTATTCGGTTTAGCCGGGAGAGGACCTTTGTGTCGTATATCCCATTCCGAATATGTGATACGTCGTTATGGATAGCATTTGAAGACCGGTGTGAAGACCGGGTATTTGTGAAAACGATAGGATGACCTATCGATTGTCTCCGCATCGTTAGCTACGATATGGAGATTTCCTTTGTGATGGGAAATTTTATCGGGATTGTGGATACCCGGATTGCAAGGGCTTCTTTGGAAGTGCCTTCGGTTCTGTTCGAACCCGGAACAGACTTGTATGGTTACATGTCTGACATTACATTTTGAGATATAGAGCAGATTTCTTTCAAATACATTTCTGTTGGTGGCGGAGAATTTATTCTCTTAGCTTAACACCCTTCTCTGAGACGTACGAGCTCAGAGGTTATGTAGTTGAAGGTTATCAGCGATATATTTCCATTCTGGTAATGTGGCATGCTGAGTGTTGCTGTGTGATGATCATTGGTTGATCGTTTGGATTGGATCATTTGTTGATCATTTATCTGTGTGATCTTGCTTTGGTCATCTGTGGACCCAAAGCATGGCTTTGTTGCACAAAGCGTAGCTTTGTGGACGAGACTTCGTCAGGACCTCACTCCCCGGAAATGGTCGAAACAGGAATATGCGGCAAGGTTATGAGGGTCGCTCCCTTTAGGGTATGTCATTTCCTTCTGGAAAAGGGTGGTATCATGGTATGGAGCCCAGATACTTACTCATGTTGATACACTATATCTATTACTGTGTGGTGTTGTTGGATCGAGCGCTCGGATAAAGGTCCCAAAGGACCGGGGGATGACATATTCGTGTAGTAGTTACCTAGTTACAGAGGTAACCCGGCCTTGTGTTGGCAGAGATCTAACCGTAACGTTAGTTCTCGGGACGTCCCGCCAGAGGCGATCCCATGTGGCAGTAGGAAGTTCCTTAGCCTGACCATTTGTTGGAAATCCATTCATCCAATACGTGCCTTGTACGGTTTTAGTTGTAGAACCTGCCATTTAACATGGCAGCTATAGTAGGCATAGTATCATGGTACCTATGCTGGCTAGGATTTATATTATACTTTCGAAATACTTTCCACTATGCACTAGTAATAATATCAAAGAATTTTTCTCGTAGTAAGCATGTTTGACTATCATAAGGAGAAATCTCCCCCATGTGTGCGTTTGCATTGTGTGTGTGCCGGGAGGCCTTATGGTAGTTTCATTTTCCAAAAAGCATTGCGGATTTCAAAATTTAAATTTTCTTGTTGCTTGTTTAAAGATAAACTGTTTTGAGTTCTCACACCAGTCCCATGACTGACCTGGAGTTTATTGTTCCTTTCCTAAACTCTGGGTGCCCACTATTTTCCACACGGGCAGTCTAGAGTTAGGTTGTCAGGTTATTCTGGATTCGGGAGTTGCTGTGCAGATGTTGGAGGCGAGCTTGGATAGCGTAGTCTATTATCTATTGTATATAGTATTCTTTTCCGCTGTTTTATTGTTGTACACTCTGATGATGTGATGTATGTATAAAATGTATAGTTCTTTTGTTTCAATGATATTCATTTATCTATTATATGTTGTTCCGCTGCGATTGTGAGATTCTGATATTATTTCCTGTTCTGTTGTTTGTTTCTGTTTCTTCTCTCTTTTCTCTCTTCTTCTACCTCTTTCTTTTTCTTAAACCCTAACGGTTCGGTTTTTCGACAACGAAAAATCGCGATCGTTACATTTGGTATCAGAGCATATGGTTAAGCGACAACCTGCTCTGTTGGGTATTACTCATTAGAGATAGAGTCAGCAGTACTCTAGAATGAGTGTGAATGTAATAATAGATGTGAGTGCGTATTTGTTAGTGAATATAAAATTGTTTTATATTGTGATGATTGGTTTATTGAGTGGTATATGAACCTTCGTCGGCGCAGCCTCGAAAACTGAATCGAAGGGGTTTCTAAACACTTGAATAGAACAATTCGACACAATATTGTTTTAAATTGGGTAAATGAAATAATTTTGCCTCGATTATATTTTATATATAAAGAGAAAATAATTTTTCAAGAATTATTGAAGTGTGTATATAATTGATTGCTTGGTTGTTGTAAATGATATATATATATATAAAATAATTAAAAGTTGTTTGAATGAGCTAATAAAAGCAACTATTGTAAAAAGAATAATGGTATAAACCAATGAATCATAAGATGAAATTATAATTAATAATGATTTACAATTGTAAGATAATCATGTATGTATATAAGAAGTAAAATTATATAAGTAAAAGGTTTATAAAAGTGACTTATGAATAATAAAAGAAAACTTTTTGAAAGAATAATTAGCATTGATTTCACTATTGTCACTGGGAAATAATAAGGGTGATGACTGCAGCATCATCAGTATCATTTTCGAGTTTCTATGTGATGGATTTGCTACAATAATGAATTTAAAATTGAAGTTTTGTTGTAATAAAACAATTTGAAATTAAAATTCAACTTGAAGTTGATAAGTATAAGCGAAATAAGTTTTGAACTTATAATATAAGTTAGAAGTTGAATAATAAGTTGCATGACTTATAGAATGGGAAAATGTAAGTGAAACCAGTTATTGAAGTGGTTAAACAATTAAGTTAAATAAAATGGAATATGAATTTGAATATTGATATGAATTTGACTTAAGTAAAAGTTAAATAGGATTTACTTTAGAATTGAAATCCGAATTGGATTGATAAGTTGAAGCTTAAGTTTATTTGAACAAATGATGTCAAATGGAGTATAACTTAAGCAAAGTTGAATAAAAATTGATATTTGTATCAAAGTTAAATAATCAAGTGAATTAAATGAGGTAAATAAAGTTGAAATGGAATATAACTTAAGTAATATTGAAAGAATTGATGTTAATATTAAAGTAAGTGAATAAAGTAAATTTAATGAAATTGTTAAAGATATGAACTTAAGTTATATAAATGAAATTCAATTTTATTTGTAAAAAGAACTAGCAATTGAATTAAAGCATGGATTGAATGTTAATCAATAGAATATGAATAAGTTGATATGAAATGATGCATGCAAGTGTAAATTCATTTGAAAATAGTTGAATAGTAGAATGAAAATCAAGTGAATGTTAAACCAATTGGAATTAAAACAGTTGAACCAAATTGAATTTAAGTAAAACGAATAAAATTTGGTTGTATTGGATGTGCATTGGTTGTTATTTGCTTGTTGGTTGATTGTATGTAAATTCATTAAGTGTTAATGAAATTGAACTAGCGCAATTGGAAGCTATGTAATTGAATTCAAATGAAATTGAATAGAATTGAATTGGAATTGAAACGAATGAAAATGAATATGCAACTTTAATAGTAAGCTAAAAGTGGTATAAGAAGCACGTATTGGAAATTTTATAATTGAATTGGCAAATTGGTTTGAATATTATAATTGGATATTATGCTAGCAGGATATACAGGATATAATGGAATTGGGATTTTGGTTATGAAGTTAAATTGAATTGCTCGACAAAAAGGTACGTATTTCAATTTTAATATGAGATTTGATGATTTCCTTCTCCAGCCACTTGGCTTTCTCTTTTCTTTTTGATTCTGAGGGGCCGTGGTGCCATTTTGTAGTCGTACCGATCGAGCCGCGCAAAGGAGACTCTGGCGAAATTTTTCGAAAATTTAGGGAGTTAGAAAAATTTTGAGAAATTTTGAAAGTTTGGAATTTGAATTTAAATTTAAATTTAAATTGTTGAGTAAACGAAGTTGTTTGAAACTTATAATTGAATTGGGAAAGCTAATTGAAATGATAGTAAATCCTTAATAAAAAGATTGTTTTGAAAAGTTAGTAAAACTAATTAGCTTTGGAAAAATAATAAACGGATTAGGATCGTTCTCCTTAACTTGCAATTTCGAGGACGAAATTCTTTTAAGGGGGGAAGACTGTAACGACCCAGAAATTTTAGTAATTTAAATTTGAATATTTAATTGGATTTAAATATTTATAAGTGAAAATTTTAAGTCGAATAATTTATTTATTGAATATTTGGATTTAATTGGACAATTAAATCGATTTATTTAATAGTGAAATTCCAGGAATAATTAAATATTGGGTTAAATATGATTGAAAATGATTTGGGAAATTTTATTTTATCATATTGAAGTTATAGAAATATTTTGGAACTTGTAAAACTGAATTTGGAGTTAATTTGTGAAAATTGAATATTTTAATATTTAATTATCGACTGTAAAATAGCCAATTTTTGAACAGTCTCAGAATTGAACGAAACAAGTTCCATTGGATCCGTAATAGTTAATTATTATCGGATTTCAATTTTCGTAGCAATCGGAGTTGTCGTTTGACCGTGGCAGCTCCAAACGCATCGATATCGTTTTAATATTAATTTAGCGTGTTAAAATAGCCATTTTTCAAACGGTCTCGGATTTCGACGAAACCAGTTTCATCGGATCCGTAATGTGATATTATTGTAAGATTTCAAATTTCAAGTTGATCGGATCTATCGTTTGTCCGGTACAAGCCAAAACGCCTAGAAATCGCTTAAATCGGTTTAAATTTAAATTGATCGTTTATTGCCGTATCTCACACATACGATGGAATTAGCTTCCAAAACCTGTTCCATTGCGTCCGGAACGCGGAAAAACCTTAGGATCGCCTGGCGGAACGCGTCGTTTGGAGTTCGTTTGCGAAAGTGTCGAATTGGAGATTTTAATATTAAAATAATATTGATATATATACATTGTTTCTTTTCCCAAACCCTAATCTATTATTCACAGCCGCCACTTTAGCTTTAATGGCCAGAAAATGTCGTCCCTTCCTCCTTCGATTCCACCAAATCCATCAGCAATTAGCTAAAACTCCCAACTACAATGTTGTAGAGCACAGTGAGATCTCCCTATCCAACGGTTAAGATCGAGATTGGAGCGACGGATTGGAGGCTAGGGACCCGCGTTTGCCACCAGGCCATGCGCGTGTATCGAGGCAGGGGGGAGGCCGCACGTGGCCGGTCATGGGCTGAAGGTGGAGCTCGAGTTGGCCTTCGACGTGGTGTAACCTGATCGTGTTTGCATGCGATGTGGTGATGGCAAAACTAAACCCTAGATTTTGATGATGGGTTCCTCTCATATTTCTTGCTTGCGACAATATCTGGAAGGGGAGGAATGGCCGTGCGTGCAACAGAGAAGGAGAGGGTGTGTGGGGCCCATGCGTGAGAGGTTGGGTGTATTTTCCTTTGATATGAAATTTAATTGTAAATTTAAGTGTACAACGTTTAAAATAGTATAACTTTTTGCTGCGAGGTCCAAATTGAACGAGATTTTTTGCGTTGGCTTCGTATCGCCGAGCTCTTCGCAATGCAGCTGGTTTGGAGTCGATTGGAGCTCGTTTGAATTTCGGGTAAAATTAAACGTTCGTTTAATTTTATTCGAAACGAACGACGAAACCGGAATAAAATCAAGGTGAGAACTCCTCACTCAATCGAAAGGTTTTGTTTAAAATTTTGAATAGTTAATATTGATTGATAATTGTTGATTGATTGTGCTAGTAGATATAGTAGGATATATACTATATATAGCAATATATACATATTGGCATATGTATATATTGGATTTGATTTCCCGCCTCGTATAGCGGATGAGACCCTATTGCGCCGCCTATTAAGCGGATATTTTATAAAATCCCATATACCGCGATATTCCACCTTGAAGTGGAATTGGTATTGTGCTAACGTCTGTGGATGCAGGGTAACAGGTTGGAGGGATCCAACTGGATTCCTCGCATATTTTATTTGTTTATAAATATTATGTTGATTGTTGATAACCATATTGATACATGACGCTTATTCCCGTGATTGACCATCTGATGCTGTTGCATCATCGGATTCAATTTTTAAAATTAAAAATAACGTTTTTGAATTTAAAAGGGGTTTTAAATTGATTTTTTTTCAAAGAATATGGGTTATTAAAATTTTGAATCGATTAAATTTTAAAATAAATAGATGGATAAATTTTTATGTTTTGGAAGTTAATATTTTTATGAAATATAACCAAAAAGAAAAATTTAAAATCAATTGATTTTATTAAATAGTTAAATTGGGGTTTTGGGTAATTATTATAAATTGTCTATATAAAGGATGTTTATAAATGGATATTTATAAATCTAAATTTATAAGAATTATGAGACGAGTTTATAAAGTATTGAGAAGGGTTATAAAATGGGTTTCGTTAAAAATTATAGATTTGTGAATCTTGGGAGTTGAAATAAATAGGTGTGGAAATATAAGTTTATAAGTTATTAACTTATAATATGGCCTTTGGGTAGGTAATTGGATTATGTAAATTGGGTTGAATTTTATAAAAGAGATTTATAAAATGGAAGTTTATAATAAGAATGGAATTCATAAACATTGTTATAAATCCGAAAATCAATTGGGTTTGATAAATTGAATATGGGATTTGTTAAAGGAGTTATATTCACTATTTTTGAACGGTGAAATATTATTTTATTGAATGGACGTGTTTTTGGAAAGGAATGTTTTAAATGGAATTTAAAACAAATTAAAGATGTTTTAAATATATTAAGTATCGAAATCTTAGGTTTCAACATTTATTGTTGAAATAGACGTTTTCGAGAAAATATTTTGAATAGTATTGGATTTATGTATCCATTTTTTTTATTTCAAATCCATATACTAGTGTTTTTGGGTTGTCGTAACGATGTTTTACGCAACATTCGTTTTTAACCCAAATAAATGTGAATAAAGGAATGTTTTCTTAAAGAGAATGGAATAAATACTTAACTGTGATTTAAGTATATGGAATATTTTCAAATCGTTGAAAATAAATAAATTTGTGAATTACTTATTTTTAAAATAAGCATGGGAATGGTTTTCTAATATGAAATGGAACGGTTTTTGTGAATTCACCTTTAAGGTAATTGAAAGCAAATAACTTGAAATCGATTTGGGAATCGTATGCTAGTAGATGCTTGGAATTTAAATCCACTTTGGAATTTATATATATGAAGGGAAATTTGTTTAAAAATAAATGTTGATTTATTTTTAAATATGAAAATATAATTTACGAATTTGGAACGTAAGTTAAAATAAATCGGTAAAGATTTATTTGGTGGTTTGAAATTTGTTTCAAAAGGTATATATGGTTAAGGTGATTTGAAATTAGTTTTCAAATGGTTAAGGTGATTTGAAATTAGTTTTCAAATGGTTAAGGTGATTTGAAATTGGTTTGCAAATGGTTAATGTAATTTGAAAATTGGTTTTCAAATGGTAAAGGTAAATTGAAAATTGGTTTTTCAATTGGTTAAGTGTGGAAAATTTTATCGTGAAGTGGTTTTGGTAAAACAAATAACTGGGGCAATTATTTGGAAATGGTGTATATATATATATATATCTCGTAAGATATTTTTGGGGTTAAATAATTTTGGAAAATTATTTGGAATCTGATGATGTGGCGCATCTTTATTGATAGTTAAATAACCGACTATCAATATTTACCCTTGGATGGTATTGGTTGTGTTTGTTTGGAATTGAATGCACACTTATTTTTAAAAATAAGCGCTCGCTATTCGGTTTAGCCGGGAGAGGACCTTTGTGTCGTATATCCCATTCCGAATATGTGATACGTCGTTATGGATAGCATTTGAAGACCGGTGTGAAGACCGGGTATTTGTGAAAACGATAGGATGACCTATCGATTGTCTCCGCATCGTTAGCTACGATATGGAGATTTCCTTTGTGATGGGAAATTTTATCGGGATTGTGGATACCCGGATTGCAAGGGCTTCTTTGGAAGTGCCTTCGGTTCTGTTCGAACCCGGAACAGACTTGTATGGTTACATGTCTGACATTACATTTTGAGATATAGAGCAGATTTCTTTCAAATACATTTCTGTTGGTGGCGGAGAATTTATTCTCTTAGCTTAACACCCTTCTCTGAGACGTACGAGCTCAGAGGTTATGTAGTTGAAGGTTATCAGCGATATATTTCCATTCTGGTAATGTGGCATGCTGAGTGTTGCTGTGTGATGATCATTGGTTGATCGTTTGGATTGGATCATTTGTTGATCATTTATCTGTGTGATCTTGCTTTGATCATCTGTGGACCCAAAGCATGGCTTTGTTGCACAAAGCGTAGCTTTGTGGACGAGACTTCGTCAGGACCTCACTCCCCGGAAATGGTCGAAACAGGAATATGCGGCAAGGTTATGAGGGTCGCTCCCTTTAGGGTATGTCATTTCCTTCTGGAAAAGGGTGGTATCATGGTATGGAGCCCAGATACTTACTCATGTTGATACACTATATCTATTACTGTGTGGTGTTGTTGGATCGAGCGCTCGGATAAAGGTCCCAAAGGACCGGGGGATGACATATTCGTGTAGTAGTTACCTAGTTACAGAGGTAACCCGGCCTTGTGTTGGCAGAGATCTAACCGTAACGTTAGTTCTCGGGACGTCCCGCCAGAGGCGATCCCATGTGGCAGTAGGAAGTTCCTTAGCCTGACCATTTGTTGGAAATCCATTCATCCAATACGTGCCTTGTACGGTTTTAGTTGTAGAACCTGCCATTTAACATGGCAGCTATAGTAGGCATAGTATCATGGTACCTATGCTGGCTAGGATTTATATTATACTTTCGAAATACTTTCCACTATGCACTAGTAATAATATCAAAGAATTTTTCTCGTAGTAAGCATGTTTGACTATCATAAGGAGAAATCTCCCCCATGTGTGCGTTTGCATTGTGTGTGTGCCGGGAGGCCTTATGGTAGTTTCATTTTCCAAAAAGCATTGCGGATTTCAAAATTTAAATTTTCTTGTTGCTTGTTTAAAGATAAACTGTTTTGAGTTCTCACACCAGTCCCATGACTGACCTGGAGTTTATTGTTCCTTTCCTAAACTCTGGGTGCCCACTATTTTCCACACGGGCAGTCTAGAGTTAGGTTGTCAGGTTATTCTGGATTCGGGAGTTGCTGTGCAGATGTTGGAGGCGAGCTTGGATAGCGTAGTCTATTATCTATTGTATATAGTATTCTTTTCCGCTGTTTTATTGTTGTACACTCTGATGATGTGATGTATGTATAAAATGTATAGTTCTTTTGTTTCAATGATATTCATTTATCTATTATATGTTGTTCCGCTGCGATTGTGAGATTCTGATATTATTTCCTGTTCTGTTGTTTGTTTCTGTTTCTTCTCTCTTTTCTCTCTTCTTCTACCTCTTTCTTTTTCTTAAACCCTAACGGTTCGGTTTTTCGACAACGAAAAATCGCGATCGTTACACTTATGCTTCTAGGCAATTGAAGTCGGCCGAGACTAGATATGCCACATAATATTTAGAACTCGCGGCTATTGTTTTCGCCCTACAAATTTGGTGTCATTATCTATTGGGAGAGAAATTCGTTCTTTACACGGATCATAAGTCTTTGAAATATTTATTTTCTCAAAAGGAACTTAATTTACGTCAACAGCGTCGGCTCGAGTTCCTTGCACCTTATGATCTTGATATTCTTTATACCCCCGGTAAGGTAATCGTATCGCCGATGCTCTTAGCCGTAAGCAACAAGCAGTTGTTACTATGATGATATCCGAGTGGAACGATCTCGAGATTTTGTCAACTTGTGAGATTCGAGAGCGCGTATCCGATTTATGCTCAACACTTACTTTATGTATCCTTGAGGCTCATCCTTCTCTTTTAGATCGCATTCTTGAAGCTCAAAGGCTAGATCCTGAATTGGCTCTTCTTGGCCAAAATGTTAAGGATAAAATTGATGTTGAAGATTTGATAGACTTTGATATTGATTCTCGTGGCGGCATTCGAAAATTTGGTAGACTTATCGTACCAAATATTGGAGATCTTCATAAAGATATTTTAGAAGATTCTGATCGTTCCAAATTCACCATTCATCCTGGTAGCAGTAAAATGTATGCTGATATGAAGTGACTTTATTATTGGGAGGGAATGAAATCTGATATTGCTAACTTCGTTAAGTGTTGCATGACTTGCCAACTTTTCAAGGCCGAACATCAAAGGCCTCGTGGGTTATTGCAACCTTTATTCCAATTTGGTAGTGGGATCAAATTTCCATGGATTTTATAGATGGCCTT
The DNA here is from genome assembly GCA_030765085.1 of Allium cepa. Lineage (NCBI taxonomy): Eukaryota > Viridiplantae > Streptophyta > Magnoliopsida > Asparagales > Amaryllidaceae > Allium > Allium cepa. The sequence goes on from CM060945.1 coordinate 75,385,427, forward strand.
CCCTAGTCTCGTTCGGGTCATGATAGTTTATGGGTGATCGTTGATAGACTTAGTAAATCCGCCCATTTTATTCCCGTTCGGTCTAACGGAACCGTTCCTCTTTTGGCCAAACTCTTTATCAAAGAAATTGTTAAATTACATGGAGTTCCTACTTCTATTGTTAGCGATCGAGATCCATTGTTTACTAGTGGATTTTGGAAGAGCCCTCAAAAAGCTTTAGGAACGAAGCTTAATTTTAGCACCGCTTATCACCCCAAGTCTGGTGGACAAACCGAGCGTGTGAATCAAACAGTTGAAGATCTTCTACGAGCTTGTGTGCTTGATTTTGGTGGAAGCTGGGAAGATCATATTTCACTTGTCGAGTTTTCCTATAATAATAGCTTCCAATCTAGTATTGGTATGGCACATTTCGAGGTACTTTACGGAAGGCCATGTCGATCGCCTTCTTTTTGGCTTGAGGCCGGTGAGAAGCTGGTTTTAGGTCCAGATTTTATTCGGGACTCCACAGAGAAAATTGACATTATGCGACATAGGATGAAAGAAGCCCAGAGTAGACAAAAGTCGTATGCTGATAATCGAAGAAGAAAGTTAGAATTTTCTGCTGGAGATCTTGTATTTATTCGTGTTTCACCTATGAAAGGGGTTGTACGTTTCAGTCGATCGGGAAAGTTAGCGCCTTGATATATTTGGCCATTTCCTATCACTGAACGTATTGGTTCCATGGCGTATCGCCTTGCATTACCGGCTCAGTTTTCTGCCACGCATGACGTGTTTCACATTTCTCAATTGCGGAATGTCTTCGGGATTCCGATTCTATTCTTAAGCCTGGTATTGTAGAAGAAATAGAAGTTTCGCCAAATTTAACTTATGAGCAGCATCCTATTCGAATTATTGCTTCGGAGGTCAAACGACTTCGAAATAAAGATGTTCCGCTTGTGAAGGTTCAACGGTCCTCAAATCCTAAGGATGCTCTTGGGAATCCAGAGAATTCATCGAGCGTACACATCTGGACTTGCTTGCTCCTGCACTTTGAGGTGAACTTCCTATTTCAAATTTCTTTTGTGTTAATATGCTTTTATGGTTGTTACTTTTTATTTCCATCTTATATATTGCGAGGACGCAATTTCTTTAAGGAGGGGAGTCTGTAACAACCCGCATATTTGTCGATTTTATATTTAAATATTTTATCGTTAGTCGGATTTTGATCCGAAAAGCTACTTTTGCAAACGGTCAAATTAGGACTCGAGACCACTCCCATTGAGTTCGAAATGCCGTTTACAACTTTTTAAGTATAAACATCGACATGTTTGGAGATGGTGAAATTTCACTAACTTTTCCCGCTTTGGACTTTGGGTTAGATTAGCCATTATAACTCAAGCCCAAACCCCCTTCCTTCTTCCCACTCTTCATAAATTTCCTAACAACCAAGCTTTTGCATTAATGGTGAGTGGAAGAGGAAATTAAAACTCCAAGCTTAGGTTTCAACTTTAAATCCATCATTCAACTCCCAAAATCAAAGTGAAGACATTGGATTCTAGCTTGTAGTTGCTTCTCCATTGATTCAAGCTCCTTCTTCATTGAATTTGTGCAAAGGTGAGATTTTTATCTCACAATTCTAGCCTATTACTATATTGGACTGTTGGGAATGATTCCCTGTCACATTTGCATGCACATTTGCATTTGGTTTTGATTGGATCGGCGAAAAACCCCTATTTTTAGCGTTTTGGTGAATTTTTTGCACTTAGGTCGTTCTGGCCGTTATTCCACGTTCGGAGTTAGGTCGCTCGCGAGCTAGCACTTAGGTCGCTCGCGTGTTAACACCCTATGTCGCACTGCCTTGAAATGAAGCCTCGGAGTTAGGTCGCAGGGTCTTAGGTCGTTGGGCCTGGTGTGTGGCGGTAGGTCGTGTGCCTTTAGGTCGTAGGTCGCTCGGCCTGTCCTTCTTTTGGTTGCTTGACCCGTTCTCCCACTAGGTCACACCACCCATTGCACCATAAGTCGCTCGATCTTCTTTTGGACTTTGAGTCATTAGGTCACGTATGTCCTTAGCTCGTTGACCACGGTTCAATTAGGTTGCAGGGCCTTAATGCTCGATAGGTCGCATGACCATAATGTAACTAGGTCGCGCTTCCCCCAAACCTCTAGGTCGTATGACTTCGTTCCCAATTAGGTCGCTCGACCATTTATCTTGTAGGTCATGGACCGATAGGTCGTTGGTCGCTCGGCCATGCCTATTTCCTTAAGTCGCTCGGTCGATGCACCATTAGGTCGTTGACCTTCATATGTCGTTGGTCGCTCGAGTGCTAAACCCCTTAGGTCGCATGACCTTATAAACCGATAGGTCGTATGATCTTTTAACCATATAGGTCGTTGGACACTTAACTCGTAGGTCGCATGGCCTTATACCCTAGGTCGCTCGGCCTTCATATCACTAAGTCGTTTGACCTGTTTAACCCTAGGTCGCTCCCTCTTCTCTTTAACTCGACCACTTTAGGTCTTATGGGAACTTCCTCTTTGATACTTTTGAGCTGATTTCCTTGGGTTTTTATTCACGTCTTCGAGCGTGAATTTTTATGACTTGTTGATTCTACAGGTAATCCTGTGATTTGTCACTTAAAATACAAAGGTTTCAATACTAGTAGTAAATATCAAAACTCTTTCATCAAAATGATTTCAACTCTATTTTCAATACAAAAGCTTGTTTATAAAACCGATTTCCAAACTATTAGTATATACAAGCCTTTACTTCAGTCGGATGAGAAATCGAATTAAACGGCTTAGTAAAACAAGTGGTATGAAACACTTGCGTTTGCTTCATCGGTTAACTCTTGGACTTTTTCGATTGAAAACTCTTGTGACAATTTTCTAGTGAAGATCTGCAGCTAGTTCGTAAATATTTAAGTTAAGCAAGTGGTTATGGGACATGCAGCTAAACTCATATATTTACGGACTTGGTGTGATTGACACTTCCTGATGATCCCGATGATCATTTTTCTGATTTTGACTAGAGATTGTGCGATGTCTCTTTGTCTGCAAGGGGACTAGAGCCCGCTTCTGTGATGTTTCATCGTCACATATGTGAGATAGCACATCGCTTGTGTTATACGTGTAGGTGAGTTTTCATGCTCCCGTTCTCGCTTTGCGTTACACGTGTAGGTGAGTTTTCATGCTCCCGCTGTTATGATTGGTGAGTTTTCATGCACCTATATTGTGATTTCTGGATTTCATATGTTGATTTCTGGAACTTATGTGTTTTACCACTTTTTCGTGATTTTCATTGATATGTCTTATCAATCTTTGAGCATGGGCGAATTTGCGAGTCATCTCCTTTCAAGGTGAATTTGGAAATTTGAGAAGATTCTTGTGATGTTGTTTGATCTCTTATTGATCTTCATTTACATGCTTATCATAGTATGTACTTATGGTTATTATATGTTTATGCCATCTCATTTATTCTATAACATATCGTCTGATATTTATAGCTAGACTGATCCGTTTATTATTTTCTTATAAATAATACTCGGGTCAGACCGTGATTTTACAGGTGCTTCTGCTTGACTTCTCCCTTGGGATTTACTACACTGACTTTTGGCTAACTACTTAGATTAGTAGTTTTTGTCGTATACACTTGAGATATAGACTCATAAATGTATTCTTTTGCATAGCACGTGTTGCTATTCTTTTGTACTATTGTGGATCTTTCTGACCACTACTCTGAGGTACACTTTCTTGTGTTATATATATATATTCATATCTTTTTCCACCTTTGTGATATGGATATCTGTGACTGATTTGCATGTTATGCTTACTTCAATATTTATTTTCGGAGATTGTTATATAGCCACCGTGTGATAAGAAATTACATGGATGGTCGCCCCTCAACAGCCTTATTCTCCGTGCTAGTTGACAGCATTACTCCGTAGTGTTCTTGGCTAGCGTGGGTATAGATGGGGGCATCACAGCTTTCTTCTCTTTTCTTTTCAAATTTGAAATGTACTACTAAATCAAGCCATTAATTGCTTTTATTTTTTTTCCCTTAAATCAACGTACCGCTCACACAATTATAAATTGCATTGAATTTTCTGCTGAACCACACCATGATTGTTTATATTACATTCATTTGGCTATATTCATTTGTTTGAAATCTTTCCCTTTCCCTCTCATCTCAATTGGGAATAAAATAAATTTCAGCAGAAATCACGTTTCAATGCTTTTAACTCTTTATAACCTTTGATAAAATTTTCTGTTCTTTTTGAAAGTAAAATGTATAGGGGTATATGTTTTTCATTTATTAATTTCTAAATCATCCTTTTGTCCTTTTCATGTATGTTATATTTATTTATATTTTAACATTTTCTATTTATTTCACTCATCTCCTTACACGTTTCTGTTTATTTGCTGATTTGTTGCATACGTTTCATTTTGGAACATGCGGTTCATCACTATTTATTTTCGCTTTCGCTTCTCTTTTCTCTAGATCTGTTCGTTCCCCTCCCTACTTTTCTTTGAAAAAAAAGAAAACTGAAGCATGCGGCTGTCACCATTATTTGCATCCGCCACTTCACCTTTCTTCCAGACCTCCTCATCAAATGAAACCCATCGCCTCGCCTTCCGGTTGCTTCTATTTGATCAGTGAGGTATGGGCGTGTAAGCACATATAAGTATTGATTTATATTCATAATTATATGTTTTTTGTTGTTTTTTTGTTTTGTTAGTTGTGATATACTTACTATTTATATAAGTATTGAATACTATTTTTTTCAAAAGTTTATTTTCATCAAATGACGGTGTATATTTATATATAGTTTCTATTTGATCTTCCTCACTGCTTATAAGTCATGTTAATATTTTCAATTATGTATGCGACATTTTTAAGGGAACATACTATAAAATAACTATCTTTCATTTTTAATAGGAATATATATATATTTTGTGTTTTATATTTTAATATGGGTCAGCTTCTATTTATTGACATCAGGTTTCCTATAATATGGTTATTCGCTTATGTAAGTCATATATTTGTTTTGTTACAGACTTTATAAAATACTTTAATATATGTATATTATGCGGTTTGTTACCATATGGGTTTCTATGTGGTACTGACTTATTTAGTTGATGATTGTATATATTTTGTTACAGAATTATATTTATACTATTTTGGATTTAAGATGATTTCATAAATACTCTACTTTATAAATTATTTTAATACACATATATAATTTGGAAATTTATATAGGTTGAATATAATATGTTATTGAATGTAAAAATATGGATGGATTTAAATTATATATATATATAACATTTAATATATATATATATAGAAATAGTTATATATAAAAAAGTTTTCTTTTAGGTATTCATATTTAAACATTTATTTTATCTGTTTGAGAATATATATATATACTAGTTAAATAAGTTGAGTATAAAGGTGTTAGAATATATATATTATTAAGTGTATGTTGATTTTTAAAAAAATGTTAGCTTGATTGATTTATTTATTTATTTATATGTTTGAAAAACATGTAAATTAAATTTGTGATGGTTGCACTTAGAATATAAATTTCATATGTGTATATATAGTTATAGGTGGTTATAAAAGTTCGCTTATACCATTTATCTTCATCGTTCCAGTTCTGATCTGTTCCGTTTCATCAAATCGAGCCAATCAGCTTTGATTGTTGAATTCGTGCCTGTTAACGTAAAAATTAGACCCTAACACCCCAGTGTAAGTAGAGATTAAGTGAAAGAACCACCCATCAATACGGGAATTAGAAATAAGCAGAAATTAACAGAAAAGCAGTAAAAGACACAGTATTTATAGTGGTTTGGCTGATAATCAAGCCTACATCCACTTCAATCTTCTTTATGCTAGTTTGATTACAACTCTTTACGACTTCCTTCAATTACAATACACTTTAGACTAGTATCTCAAACTTTGATGTAGAATAATCTTTTTTGTTCATGTTGAATGATGTAGATTCTCTCTTGAAGTTTGTTGTAGCGTCTTTGGTGTTTGGAGTGCTTGAAGTGTTGTTCGAGTTGAGAGAGCAGTAGAGTAATGGCGTCCCGGAAGTGATCCAAAAGTCCTCTGAATGTTGGGGCTCATGCTGTATTTATAGGAGATTTTGGACGGGCCTTAGGTCGTGAGCGACCTAAGGTAGGTCGTAGGCGCATATGAGCGACCTAACCTATACGAACTTCGGCTCTATTTGGTTGCACTGGTCTATCTGAGCAACTTAGAAGGTCGTGGACGACCTATGAAAGAGAGGTAGGCGACTTAGGCTAAGTTGAGGAATAGCAGCGACCCCACACTAGCTCGACCTATCACTCAGCGACATAATGACGTGATGCCAATAACTTACTAGGTCGTCTTTGCTTTTAGGTCGCTAGATCGTATAGTTACTAGGTCGCCACAATCTTGGTCTGCTGGGTCACTACATACTTAGGTCCTGTAACTCGTTAGGTCGCTTAAGGTCTTCGGCTTTGTTAACTCGCTAAGTACTTAGGTCGTTAGGGTCTTGACTGTATTAGGTCGTTGGACTAGCTGAACCGTTTCTCCTGTTAGGTCGCTAGACCATCCAATCTCTTAGGCCGCAGAGCAGCTTTATTCCATAGGTCGTTAGGTCGCTTGAGGTTATAAAAAAATGGAGTTAACACTTGCCCCTCGAAGTATATGCTTGGGGACTAGGTCGTGTGCTTCGATTCTTCTAAACTCGTCCCCTTCTGAGTCGCTAGGTCGCAAGCGACCTAAAGGCTTGGTTAGGTCGTACGTGCCATTTTGAGTACTTCCATCTTAATGTATAAGTCATCCACCTTCTTCTTTCTTCTCATCACTTACTCCTTTATTCGAATCCGCCATTAACAAATTCTCGGGCTTCCCAAAGACGATTTTGAACCGACTAATCACTGATTATCCTTAATACTTCATTGCGTAAGTGAATCCACTTTCTACTCAATCCTCGATTATCATTGAATCATAAATCACATTTTCCATCTCTGACCCACTTCCTTATGCCACGTTTTATTACGAATCTTGTTACATCGATTATTGATGGACTTAAGGTGGTTCGATTTGGCTTTAGATGATTTGCAAGGAGAAGATGATGGGTTACAGTGTTTTAGGCTAACTGATTTGTGATTTTGGGGGAGATGAGGAGATCGTTAATGGGTTAGCGAGTTATGGGGGATGAGACTTAGGATTTTCCAAGGGAAATAGCTTGGGACTGCCGAGCTACCTCTGGGACGATCTAGTGGATCAAGCGAATTAAAGATTCTCGAGATTTAGGGGAAAACGAACGACCCACTAGCTCGCGACCTGGCGTGCTTGTGACCTTCCCTTCTCGCGACTTAAAATGCTCGAACAACATAAGGCTTAAAGCAGAACGACCTTACTTTATAACGAACTAACTTTCAACGGCATGAGTGTTAGGTCGTAGCCGAGCTTGGACTTGGATGATTTTGCATCACTCTGACCCGAGACTTTTTTCCCTTAATATGCATCATGATTTAAAGAACCAACGACTTAACTTAACTCGCAGCATATCCTTTAGGTCGTGGACGAGCTAACTCTTAGTTAAAAAATGTTTTTCCTGTCTTGCAGCATAATTTCGACTTGAATTCTCAACTTGAATTTCCGGAATGAACTGCCTGAATTTTGAATTGTTTGAGCTTTGAACTGTCTTGACTTTGAACAGTTTGAACTTTGCTGCACTTTTTCGCAGATCACTCTAGCTTGTAAGCTAACAACCAGCTGAATACCACATTCATAGAAAACCAGGACGAATACACTGCCATTGACTGCCCACATCAAATGACAGATTAGTCGATAAAGAATAATCAACTCAAATGAACTGTGTGAATGAATTGCTGTAAACCAACAAATTCAAGTGAAGTATTAAAGCAAAACTAAAATAGTCAACTAAAGCTGATTTGTCTTCATTAACACTGCACTTGAGTTTTTAAATTAACAAGCCCTGAAACCTTATAATTGACCAATCGTCAACTAGTTTGATTCCAGTTATATTTGCTTGCTATTTTTATTAGTTCTGCACAACACTTCACACTTTTTAGGAAACGTGCACCTTCACATTTAAATATCCAGTTGCTTGTGTAGAATGACTTCTCAACAAGAAGAGGTAATAGTTCAAGTTGAAGAGGCCATCCCTATTCCTGCTCCGATAAATAACCCTCCAGAGAGAACCTCGACTACTTTAAATCATAGATCCTTCAGCCAATCATGCGCTCATTTCGGCATCGCAGAAGCAGAAGCCATACTTCCCGGGAGATGTGACACCGCTGACATACCACCTCGTGACTTCATTGTAGTGAACCGTCAAATGTGCATGAGCGGAGCCATTCCTCCTTTCAATGACTTTCTTCAACGGCTTCTTCTCTGACTGGCTATCTCTCCCTTCCAATTACATCCCAATGGCTATGCCATCCTGACGGGGTTATGTGTGCTATTCAGGAGGACGCTTGACCGTCTTCCGAGTCTTGATGAAATTTTCTACTTATGCACATTTGCTAAGAATAAAGACCATCATTCCATCACACTTGTGAGAAGTGCTCGGAATCGTAAACTTATTATTGGTGTTCCCAAAAGTGCTCATGGGTTTTTGAGCCAATTCTTTTTCGTTCGCTGTCCTCCAGGATTTTATTCCGTCTGGAGAGTAGGAAGTAAGATCACTCATCTTTGTTTTCTTCTACTTTCTGAGCTTTTCGAAGTCCGAGTTGTCATGTGCTAATTTCGCTCTTTTCTTTTTAGCGCTTCCCCCTCCTTCTAGAGACTCTGGCCACAAGCCGACTTTTGAGAGGCTTAGCGCCGTGCCCGTCAAGGAGAGAAGCATCAAATTTCTATTAAAAGATGAATTTTTACACCAGTTTGGACTTCTACACTCCTCCCGGTCAATTCAACTTCACGATGCCGCTGACTCTCAAGCTGGAACATCTGATGACCCTGTTTCAGCCGAAGAAACCGCGTTAAAATAACCTTCCGTGGAAGCTACTCTTGTGAAAAGCTCCACTTTGGGGGATCGTCAGGCAAGTTCACGCTTCCTCTTGTCATTGAAGAAGAGGAGCCTTCTCAGCATTTCAGAAAGGCGGCTAGTATGGAAGTTGAAAGGGAAGGTTCCGCCGGGCACAATGGTGATGATATTTATGAGGGGTTGAGTGATTTAGTTACAACTTCACAAGATCTCTTTAAAGACGATGCTTCAAAAGTTATCTCCCCTGTAGTTGAGGCGACGTCTACCTTGCAACAGATTTCAACGCCTGTTATACAAGTCGTCACCACTTCCACACCAAAAAGTGGTTTGCAATTTGACACGCGTAGTTTGCACGCCACACACACTCAGGATGCTTAGCATTTATATGTACTTAGCTCCTTTCCTCTGAAGACTTTTTTTTAAAACTTGCCTTTTTTCACTTTTTCAGGCTCTTCAATGGGACGAAACGGCTCGTATTACGATGACTTTCAACAGTACAGGAGGCGTGGTCAGTATGATTACAGGCGCTATCTTCCCGCCCATTGGGAAACTGATGAAGAGAGAGCTGCTCGAAAAGCTCAGGAAAGAAGAGCGTATGAAGAACGTTACAGGAGAAGGGATGAACAACATGACTCCTCTCAAAGAGGTAATGACCCTCATAAAAGAAAAACTCATGACGATAAGGGAAAGAGTCATGACGTCGAAGATCCAAGCAAGCGGGCCAGGCTTGATGAAAAGACGACATCTACAATTTCGGAAAAAGCCGCTGCTTTCACATCTCTTCAAATTCCTTCCAAGTCCCCTTCCCTTGAAGGAGCCGACATTCAAACACTTCTCAGCAGGCCTTCGTACCAAGTTGAGAGAGGTCCGCCAACTGTTCAAAGTCGGTTCCCGCATTGGTGCTTAAAGGGAGTACGCTTTGATCTTGATTTGGTTCCCATCGACAAGCAGGCTATGCTCAGAAACCTTGATGCCATTAAGCTTGGTTTTGAGAGAATGTCGAGTTGGCAAAAACTTGTCGATGAACTCCAGAGAGTAAATCGTGCAAATCTTGAAGCTATGCTGACGATGGAGAACGACAACTCTGAATGGCAGAAAATTCTCGATCAGCACAATACCGAGATGAAAAACATCGCTGATTACAACGAAAAGCTTGAGGTTGAGGTCGAGAAACTTAAGCACGAGCTCATTACTTCTTCCACCTCTCATACTCAAAAGGAAGAAGTGCTTCAGAAACAAGTTCGAGATGCTCATGCCGCTCAACGGTATGTCGAAGCCCAACTTGAAGCTGAACAGAAAGCGGTGGAAAAATATCAAGCTGATTCTACAGAGCTACGGGAGAAAGCTAACTCCCAGGACTTGGAAATCATGAGGCCGAAAGCTCAATTATTAAGGACTGAGAAAGAATGCGATGAGGCCATGGCTGGAAAAAGAGCAGCTGAACAATCTCATGAAGAGATAAAGGCCGTCATCAGTTCTACTCTGTTTGATTTTTACATCCAGAGCGTCTTGGGGCGTGGCAGCCTTGCATTTTTGCGGCCTAAATATGAAATCACTTTGGCCGAAGTGTGGGAGGCTGCAATGGATATGCTTGGAGGTGCCGGTGATTCCGAAGATCAACTTGAGGCACATTACTTTGATGGTGAAACTCGTGCTGCTCTTGCCATAGGAAAGGAGCAGCTTGCTAAAGAACGAGCCGAAACGATGGGAGGGGAGCATCCAGGGAAATAAGCACCTTTAATTGCCCCTATCCCTCCTTCGTTTTCGGCCGACGTTGATATCATAGGCTCTGGTTCCCATTCTCCGCCCCCTTCTAAAGTCAAAATTGAGAGTACAAGCGCACAGGGTGGAGATGAAGGTGAAGAAATCACTGAAGTACAAGCCTACGAAATTGACGTTAGAAAGCCAACTTCTCCAGGTAATACTAACATCGAACCAGGTCAAGCGGATTACTCATTTGTTGCGGCCGAGCTTGATTAACTTCTCGCTTATTACTTAAGTCTCGACGAACCAATGTCTTCTCTTTTTACGAAGAGTACTGATTTTAACTTTTCTTCTTCTGTAGTGAAAGCGCCAAGCGTAGTTCAGACTTCTCCTCCTCCAGTTATTGTTCCTCCGTCTCTCCAAATCACTCATGTTTCTCAGCCGGGATCGCAAGAAGAGAAAATAGGAGCACTTCAGGGGTTGGATGATCCATCTATTTCGCAAGAACAGCAGGAGGATGAAGTTGAGGAAGGCGAGAAGACTCCGGAGCAACCTTATGATGATGATACAAAACATTCTTCATTAATTACTCCGGAAAGTGAGTCTTCTTCAAAGAAGACGAGGAAGCGTTCAGTTTCGAAGAGGAAGAAGAAAAGCGCTTCTTCTGGCGAAGAAAAAACAGAAGAAGATCCAGTTACACCTCCTTCTCCTTCCTCCCCGACCCGTCCAAGTCGGCCTCAGAAATTAATCATTAGGCCGGGTAAAAGCTCCAAGGGTGGCGGGTATAAGGAGAAATGAATTCGTCTTTACTCTGCTCATTTTGCATTCTTGCTTTTTTCTTGTACTGGCCGGAGATTGTGTGTAACAACCCGCATATTTATCGAGTTTGTATTTAAATATTTTATTTAAATATTAACTCGTTAATCGGATTTTGGTCCGAAAAGCTACTTTTTGCAAACGGTCAAATTAGGACTCGAGACCACTTCCATTGAGTTCGAAATGTCGTTTACAACTTTTTAAGTATAAACATCGATAGGTTTGGAGTTAGAAATTTCACTAACTTTTCCCGCTTTGGACTTTGGGTTAGTTTAGCCTATTAAGCCCAAGTTCCAACCCTCTTCTCCTCACTCTTCATAAATTTCCTAACTAATCAAGCTTTGGCATTAATGGTGGAGGGAATGGGAAATTAAAACTCCAAGCACAAATTCAATTGCAAATCCAACATTCAACTCCAAATTCAAGTAGAAGATATAGGATTCAAGCTTTGGATTGCTTCTCCTTGCTTTCAAGCTTCATCTTCATAAACTTTAGTGCAAAGGTGAGATTTTTATCTCACAAATCTAGTCTATATCAATATTGGACTGTTGGGAATGAATCCCTATCGTGTTTGCATGTATATTTGCATTTGGTTTGGATTGGGTTGGCGAAAAACTCCGATTTTTAGCGTTTTGGTGGATTTTCTGCTCCTAGGTCGTTCTGGCCTTATTAGCTCGTATCGGAGTAAGGTCGTAGGTCGCATGGGCCTTAGGTCGTAGGTCGCATGTGAGTTAACCCCTAGGTCATTCTGGCCACTTTTCATGTGTTTGGGTTTAGGTCGTTGGACCTTTAGGTCGTTGACCCCCTTGAGTCGTTGACCCCCTTGAGTCGTTAACTAGTTAAGTCGCTCGCTACTTGACTCCATTAGGTCGCTCGTCACTAGATGCAGTTAGGTCGCTCGACTCCCTTACCCACTAGGTCGCGTACTTAGTTAGGTCGCGTGACCCCATAACTGTTAGGTCGTTAGACCGTTAACCCTATAGGTCGCTTGGCCTATTTGTTTAGGTCGTAGGTCGTTGGACCTTACCTCGATAGGTCGTTCCCACTTTTGGACGTGTGCACTCTAGGTCGCTAGGCTGCCTCTCTTTAGGTCGCGTGACCCAATACAGTTAGGTCGTTTGACCTTATGTTCTTTTAGGTCGTGTCTCCTTTAGGTCGCGCCTCTTTTAGGTCGCGTCTCCTTTAGGCCACGCCTCTTTTAGGTCGTTCGAATGCTAGGTCGCTCGGCCCTTATTCCCTTAGGTCGCTCGGTCTCGTTTATGACCATAGGTCGCTCACCCCCTCTTCCTTAAGTCGCGAGTCATCGTTAGGTCGCGAACACCTTTAGGTCGCTCGACCCTATCCCTTTAGGTCGTTAGACCTCATTTTGTCTTCACTAGGTCGTACCGTTTTGGTCGGGGCGCTGCCCCGCACCCCGCCGGGGGCGCTGCCCCCTGGACCCCCCGCGACCTGACCGGTCAGGTCGAACCCCGTAAGCGGTGGCGTTGCCCCCGCACCCCCACCTTGGGGGGTTGCCACCCCCCTGGACCCCCCCTCCTTAGGGGATCTTATCTGAAAAAAACATTGAGCTGATTTCCTTGGATTTTATTCGCATCTCCGTATGCGATCTTTGTGACTGATTGTTTCTACACTTGCATATGTGTTTTGTCACTTTATAATATAAAGGTTTCAATACTAGTAGTAAATATCAAAACTCTTTTAACAAACAATTTCAACTCTATTTTTAATAACAAAGCTCTTTTCTTAAACCGTTTTCCAATCTATTAGTATATACAAGCCTTTACCTCACTCGGATGAGAAATCTAATTAAACGACTTAGTAAAACAAGTGGTATGAAACGCTTGCGTTCACTTCGTCGGTTAATTCTTGGACTTGTTCGATTGAACCTCTTGTGACAATTTTATTAGTGAAGATTTACAGTTTGTTCGTAAATATTTAAGTTAAGCAAGTGGTTATGGGACATGAAGCTAAACTTCTATATTTACTAGCTTAGTGTAATTGACACTTCTCGTTGATCTTGATGATCGCTTTATGAATTAGACTAGCAATTGCGCGATGTCTCTTTCATTGCAAGGTTAGACTAGACACCACTTGTGTGATTCCATTCACACATACCTTTCTGCTTTTTGGTTAGTCTTGACCTCAATCTGTGTGATTCCATTCACACATGCGGGGTAGCTCCCCTTGGTCTTCGGACCGTCATGTGATAGGCCTCTTTCCCTTTTTATGATTTCTGGATTTCTCCTGTTGATTTATGGAATTTATGTCATTGACTTGTTATGAGTACAAGTTTAGGGTATGATGCCCTCTTCGAATCTTTGAGAAGATTCTTGTGATATTGATTATCTCTTATTGATTGATCTTCTGTTGATCATTATTTACATACTTATAGTGGTATGTCGTTATGGATGTTTATGTTTATGCCATATCTTTTATGTTATATCATGTCATCTGATATTTATAGCTAGACTGATCCGTTTATTATTTTCTTAAATAATACTCGGGTCAGACCGAGATGTTACAGGTGCTTCTGCTTGACTTCTTCCCAGGAATTCATCACTCTGACTTTTGGCTAACTGTTTAGATTAGCAGTTTTTGTTGTATACACTTGAGATATAGACTCATAGTTGTATTCTTTTGTATAGCACGTGTTGCTATTCTTTTGTATTATCGTGGATCTTACTGACCACTACTCTGATGTACACTTTCATGTGTTAGTTATATATTCATATCTTCTTCCGCCTTTGTGATATGGATATCTGTGACTGATTTGTGATATGATTATTTCTATGTTTGTTTCCGAAGATTATTTATAGCCACCGTGTGATAAGCAATTACATGGATGGTCGCTCCTCAACAACCTTATTCTCCGTGCTAGTTGACAGCACTACTTCGGAGTGTTCTTGGCTAGCGTGGGTATAGAGGTGGGGCGTCACATTGTGCGGGTACCGGCCCCCGCTTTCCTTTATTTTGAAACCTGCACATGTACAAAATTTTGATAGTATTGAATAAAATGATTCCTTTTATTTGTACAAACTTCTGTCTGTATTTGAGAATGCATTTATTCTTTATTTTTGTACAAGTTTCTTTATTTTATTTGTGTGATATTGAAGTGAGCTTGTGGTATGTTGCATGAGCGTTGCTTTTATTACTTTCGTTGTATTATATTGCCTCCATACCACAACGTATTGCAATCTCTTTGGAGAACAATTCTTCTGCTTTGAGAAGATTTGCACTCTTACTCTAGAGAGCAACTCTCCCACTTTAAGAAGGCATGCACTCTTACTTTAGAGAATAATTTTTTAATTTTTTGAGGAAATGTTATTTTTCTTTAGTAGAGTGCGCCTTGTATTGGAGAAGTTTCTCTTATTTTCTTTTACACTTCATCCTTCGGAGATGGTCACTTTTATTTTTACAAAGTGGAGTCTCCTACGCGGTGAAGCGGGCCTATGAAGAGGTCTTTCTTTTGCATTTAAAACTTGGGAAATGTGCCTCGTTGGAGGGCTTTTTTTATATGTTTGGGGTAGTAGGCCTCTGAAGAGGGCTTTGACATTTCAACTTTGGTGAAGTGGGCCTCTCAAGGGTAATTTTTGCACTTCAACTCTGGGGAAATGTGCCTCGTTGGAGGTCTTTAATTTTCCTCGGGAGAGGGGTTTTTTGTGCCTCGGGAGAGGGCTTTTTGAGCCTCGGGAGAGGGCTTTTTACTCCGAAGAGTTGTCCCTCCGAAGAGGGCTTGTGCCTTCGAAGAGGGCTTTGGACTCTAAGGAGTAGCATGGGACTCTAAAGAGTAGCATTGGACTCTGAAGAGTAGCGTGGGACTCTGAAGAGTAGCATGGGACTCTGAAGAGTAGCATTGGACTCTGAAGAGTAGCGTGGGACTCTGAAGAGTAGCGTTGGACTCTAAAGAGTAGCATGGGACTCTCGAGAGTAGCATGGGACTCTCGAGAGTAGCATTGGACTCTTAAGAGTAGCATTGGACTCTGAAGAGTGGCATTCCTGCTTGTGTCCTTCTACCATATGCTTCTTAGTGATTCCTTGTTATCACTTCAAGTACATGTCCCATTCTTTTGCAAGTTGTCTGCTTTTCGCCAGAGAAGTGTACTTTATCGCTGAGTGAATCCACGGGGAAGACGCAAGTTGCTTCAACGGATGCTCGTTTACACAACCGATCGCGATTGGTTAGCAAGGGTCTGGAACCTTCTTGTTAGGAAGGTGCCCGCTTTGGTGAAATCCCCAATTGTTTGCAAATAGCACTTCTTACGTAGGATTTGAATTCGGAACATTTGTGACTTGTCATTTGTTTTTTCCGTTATTTGTAGGAATTGCTTGGCTTTATGATGCGTTGAATGGACAAGCTTTACTTTGATAGCCTGCAATATTAAATCGACATTTTAGCAATATTTTTAAAATATTTGCATATCGAAATGAGACAAGAATTTTTATAGGATTAAAGAACACAAGATTTATAGTTCTTTATTATTTATTCACATCAATTTTACAGTGGTTTACAGCACAAGAATTATACATCCATAGTCATTTTACAAGTTTAAGCAATGCTATTAAGTAAAATATGGATGCAAGTGAATGTTGTTCCAATATCTCGGGATTGGATTTCCATTTCCACTAGATTAATTGATTTTGATTCATATGTCACTTAGAATGGAGTGGACCCCCTGTGACAACATCAATGACAAGTTTCTCGGAGTCCTGCTCTGCAGTTTTGTTGACTGAGCCGGATCAATGAGCAGGACGTTGTTGCCCCTGAGTGGATGAGGTTGGGTCAACTCTGTTTTTCTTCACATATTGTTGCAGTTTATTCTGTTTCAGCAACTCTTCAATCACATTCTTTAACTGGCGACATTGGTTAGTGTCATGGCCAGGCTGATTGTGAAATCGATAGAATTTCCCATTATGCAACGCACCTCTCCCCATCTCAGGTGGTTTGGGATACTCGACGACATCCTTCGTTGCCAAGAATATTTTTTCTGGTGTATCAGTTAAGGAGGTAAAATCTGAAGGATTAAAGCGGCGAGTTTTCTTCTCATTTCTCTGCTTCTTTCCTCCATCATTTTCCCTTTTCTGGTTTCCAGATTCTCTTTTGTTAGAAGCAACATCGTTATTCTTGACTTCGACCACAACTACTTTTGCTGGCACCGAGAGGCTTTCTAGGCGCATGAATTCGTCGGCCTTTTTATAGAACTTCTCAAGTGAGTTTGGTTCCTTCATCTTCAGCCATCTCCCGAATTCACTTGATTTGTCGATGGCCCGCATCAAGTATGTCAGGATCATTCGGGGCTCCGTGTTATCCACTTCGGCCAAAGCTATATTGAAACGGTTCAAAAAGGACTTGATGGATTCTCCGGGTGCTTGTTCAAGGCTGGACAGTGACATCATATCTTTCGCCTTTGATGCATACAACCTGAATTGTCCATTAAATTTTTGGGTTAAATCGGAGAATTGATCTATGGACCGAACGGTAGCTTGATGAACCAAAGTAAAATCACTCCTTCCAAATACACTGGAAAGTATCGAGATTTAATCTCATCTGATGTTCTTGCCCTAGTCATATGCCAATCGTACTTATATAGGAACTGATTAGGGTCACTTGTCCCTCGATAGGCCGGGATAGTAGGAGGTACAAATTTCTTAGGAAACTCTACCTTTAAGATCTTTTCGGTGAACAGAGTTTTGGTCGGGGCAAACCCCCAATCATTTTCATCCTCTTGCCTCTGCATGCTTTCTTTCATAATTGAGCGAACCATCCCTGATAGGTACTCCTCATCGTTCATAGGCCTCGCTTGGAAGACGTCAGCTGCTCTTTCGGAAGTTCGAAAAGTTGGCTGTGGCCTTGAACCTTCAGCTTGAGAAGGTGCCCCTATGGCGGTGCCATCTGCTCTTTGAGGAATACCTTTCTCTTGGGAGTCACGGGCATCTTCGGAAAAGGTTGTTTCTTTGTCTTGTCGTTGGCGATTTGCCCCAAGCAGGGCGTTTAACCTGTCCATCATCAAAGCATTCTGAGTTTCCATTTGTTGGTACAATCCAGACACTACATCATCTAATTTAGCTCTTGTGACTCTAACAGTAGGAGTTGCCTGATTTGGCGCTGGGGAAGCGGAGGTCCCCTCATGAGCATTTCTGGATCTGGTAGATCTACTCTTTCTTCCAGGAGCCATGATTTCAGATAAACTTCTGGTCTTTAGAGAGATTCTTTCAACAAACTTTTGCGGAGCAATGATGAAAATAGCCTGAGTTGGTTTCTCAGTGAAAGCACCAAAAATGTTAACGTAAAAATTAGATGCTAACACCCCGGTGTAAGTAGAGGTTAAGTGAAAACACCACCCGTCAATACGGGAAATAGAAATAAGCAGAAATTAACAGAAAAGCAGTAAAAGACACAGAATTTATAGTGGTTCGGCTTATAATCAAGCCTACATCCACTTCAATCTTCTTTATTGCTGGTTTGATTACAACTGTTTACAACTTCCTTCAATTACAATACACTTTAGACTAGTAGCTCAAACTTCGATGTAGAATAATCTTTTTTGTTCATTTTGAATGATGTAGATTCTCTCTTGAAGTTTGTCGTAGCGTGTTCGGTGTTCGGAGTGCTTGAAGTGTTGTTCGGGTTGATAGAGCAGTAGAGTAATGGCGTCCCGGAAGTGAGCCAAAAGTCCTCTGAATGTTCGAGTTCATGCTGTATTTATAGGAGATTTTGGACGGGCCTTAGGTCGTGAGAAACCTAAGGTGGGTCGTAGGTCGCATATGAGCGACCTAACCTATACGAGCTTCGGCTCTATTTGGTTGCACCGGTCTATCTGAGCAACTTAGTAGGTCGTGGACGACCTATGAAAGAGAGGTAGGCGACTTAGGCTAGGTTGAGGAATAGCAGCGACCCAACACTAGCTCGACCTATCACTCAGCGACATAATGACATGATGCCAATAACTTACTAGGTCGTCTTTGCTTTTAGGTCGCTAGGTCATATAGTTACTAGGTCTCCACAATCTTGGTCCGCTAGGTCGCTACATACTTAGGTCCAGTACCTCGTTAGGTCGCCTAAGGTCTTCGGCTTTGTTAACTCGCTAAGTACTTAGGTCGTTAGGGTCTTGACTGTATTAGGTCATTGGACTAGCTGAACCGTTTCTCCTGTTAGGTCGCTAGACCATCCAATCTCATAGGTCGCAGAGCAGCTTTATTCCATAGGTCGTTAGGTCGCTTGTGGTTTTGAAAAAGTGGAGTTAACAGTGCCGATTTTGCTTTGCATGAATTTGAAATTTAATTTCAGTGTCTGTATCAGTGTGCGTATCTGTGTCTCCTTCTATATTCTCTAGCCTCGAAAGGTGAGCAATCACTCACGATTAATATTCATTTATTCATTAAATTTGATTTCAATTGAAACGACAATTGAAATATGATGCTATAGTTATTTAAAATTGTTATATATGTTATTATCTATAACTGTTCACCTGCGGGATATGACACCATATCCTGTTGTTTATATTATATTGTTATTGATGATATATGCCTGTTATTTTATTATATTATCTGTTATCACTCTGCAAGTTCCCTGTAGTTTAGAAATCACTATTGGTTGAAATGATACATACCCGAATGGACTTTAGAATAGGAGAAAATCGTTATGGGTTGAAATGATAAACCCAAGCGATTTTCATTTAATTGAATCTGGGATTACGGGATGATATCCACCTGTATATATTTAGTGTACGGATTGAAATGATCAATATCCGTAGCACTAGACTATATGATAGGAAATATATACAGACACCGTTGGTCCATATAAATATTTTGAAAATAATTTCTATAATTTTGGAAAGAAATATATGGTTTAATAAATTTGATTCTTAAGATATTATATAAATGAAAATTTTATATATAGATTAGTCGTAATATTTGATTTAAATTAGATTGATTTAATACATATAATATGGTTGAGTATTTATGTAAATCCATATTTCAAATAATTTTTTTTGTAATAAGTTGAATAATTAAGATTGGGAGATAAATTTGGGTTTATTAAAAATGGTTTTTAAATAAGGATTTATTTAATTAAATCGATTTGAAATTTTTGAATGGGAAATTTAAAGGTATGATTCTACAACTGGATTTTTGATTTAAGTGATTTGATGAATATTTTACGTTTAAATAAGTTAAAGAAAATATTGAGTAAAATGTAATTTAAGGTTACTTAAATGATATTGAATCTAATGAGGGAGTATTTCAAGACTAAATAAAAATGTGGTTAAATCGAGATCTGTATGAAACTGTTACATTGAACATTTAAATATTAAAGCTTCGAATTATATCGGAATTTAAATGGTTTATTTTGAGATTCGGATCTGTATTTGAAATCAATATGGTTGAATTTGTTATTTAGAAACTAAATTTAATTAAATTGAAAATTTAGGTTGAACTAAATTTGAATTTATTATTTAGAAAACTAAATTGAATAAAAATTTATTTTGAAACGTTGAATACTTAAAGTTTTGAAATATATTATATAAAGGGGTAATTTAGGATTACAAATCCGAATTTGAGATCGATAAAATTGAAATGGTTATTTTAGGAGTTGAGTTGAATTTTAATTGATAAATTGAGATTGAATTTAATTCGAATGGGAAGGTTGGGTTGATGTAGAACGATTTGTTAAGTTGAGGGAATTGAAAATACTTTACTTTACAAATTATATAATATATATAAATATAAATTCTATTTTGGGAAATATAGAGATATATGAAGTGAAATTGATATTTGGTTTTGAAGTATAAATTAAGTTGAAATGACCACGGTGTTATAGTGTATATCTCTACCTTGTAGATATTTCCTTGGACCCTTAGAGGATGGTTATCCCAAACATCCTTTAAGTTATTTGTATTTCAGTTGATATTTCACTTGAGTTGGATTTATTTATATAAGAATGTTAATCCTACTCGAGTGTTTTGTGTTTTGCTTTACGCTCGGGTCAGACTGAGTGATACAGCATTTGAGACTCACCTACGAAGTTGGAGCTTTGCTTTAAGATTCAGCTGTCTATTCTTTCAGTCATCTAGTTGATTGGTTCAGAGAAGTCATCTGTTTGTACTGGAGACTACAATGCATCTGCGATAATCTGATGTATTTTATTCTAACTCTGATGTATATAGTAGCTTCATGAACTACTATTCTTTATCTATTCCGCTGCATTTTTATTACTCTGTGTCTGTGATTATTTATTTACTGTTTATGCTGAGTTTGCCAAATTAAATTAACAATTCGGTATTTTGAATTATTCAAGTCAGACATGTATGGTTTTGTTGTCCATTTGAATGGTCCAAAATAGAGGGTCGTTACATTTTATATATTTTCCCGGCTTGGGATATAATATTTTGGATAATATATATTATATAATTGTTATATAATTGTTATATTTTGATATTATATTTTCTCCTAAGCCTCTCTGTACAAAGGAGACTCTGCCAAAAATTTTCGTAAATTTTTGGACTTAGAAATTATTTTGAAAATGTTTTCCAAATTTTATTTATTCGAATATAAAAAGATATAAGATCAAAGAAGGGTATATTTTATTTAAAATAATAAATTTTGTAAATTATTGTTTATAAGTTAATATTTTGTATAAAACGTATTGTTTATTTAATTCTTCCTTCTCCCTTCTTTTTTCCTTTTCGGGGACGAAGAGTTTTGAGTGGGGGAGAGTGTAACGACCCGTAAATTTCATGGATTTAATTTGGTTAAATAAATAAGTTTTGTAATTAAATCTAGTAGAAAGAGAAAATAAAAAAATCCTTATAACAAATATTAAAATAAACGCTAATTTAAATTTTATAAATGGTGGCTTAAAACCTATTTACTAGCAATTTGAATAAATTTCAATAAATGAAATGGAGGAAGTATTATACCTGGATATAAAATTCATTTAAAGGAAATTTATTTATAGGTTAATGTAAATTAATAAAATATTATAATAAATAATAATTCCATTCATACTTGTAAGCTGTTACTATAAGTTGCGTGTTGAAAAGGGTAATTGCATTGAAATTTATATTTAATTTAAGTGGAAATATTAAAGGCTCATAATAATGGGAAATTTAGGTAATAAAAGTCAGAACATGTGGATAAATATTAACCATATATGGGAATCTGTGCAGTTAATGCGCTCGGTAGATTCAAAGCGGTGGAGGTGCAAAAAGTCATAGCGGGGATACAGCGAGGATAGAGCGGGATATAGCGGATGGCTCTAAAATAGCATATAAAACTCGTACTTAATGTTTTTACAAATATATAAATGGTAATTAAATAAAAAAATTTCATTCATTTGAATTATAAATAATACATAAATAATTTTAAATAAAAACACGTGTGAATATACTTTAAATAAACGAAAAACTGTTATGTAACATAATTGAATTCGGAAGAATATTAGAGTATTTTCATTTCTAAAAATATATCAAAAATTAAATCAAATAAATTAATTTCATAATTTTATAATGTATAAATGCAATTTTTCCAATTCATTTTATTAAAAAAGATATAGCGGGATATAGCGGAAATAGCGGGGATTAAAGCAGAAAGGCAATATTTTGGGGCTATATGAAAAAATCGTGGTGGTAGAAATCCGCTATAAGATATAGCGGGGTTGTAGCGGGGTGATAGCGGGGCATTAACTACACAGATGGGAATAGCATTAATATAAATTAAGTTGGAAGAAATAGGATATAGAGAAATAAATGTAAGCATTTAATATATTAATTAATGTTGGTTTGATGATAACGTTATTTGGTGATTAATTATATAGTAACGGAAGTGGGAACGTAAAGTAATAAAAGCTTAGATTTATGTTAAATAATAATTCATGTATACACGGGATTTTAACGGTAAATGTTAAGTAATAAATCTAAAGGCTAGTAAAAGAAATAGATAACAATCTATATGTTGGTTATTTTACTTAGCATGATAAATTAAGGTTGGAATTCAAATCACAATTAAAGGAGAGTAGGTAGTACGTTATTAGGAAGAAAGTATAAGGGTAGATAACAACTATTACAAATTCCCTAATAAATTGGTCGATAAATTTATTGAAATAACGATCATTTGAATGTGAGTAATTACAATGTCGTTATAGATTATGAGCGTTACTTTAATAATTATGATTAAGTGTGAAATTAATACACGAAGATGTAAAGTAATAACTAGGGAAGTAATACATTATAAATCAAATATAACCTAAACTTAAATGTAAGTAAAAGGTTGAAATTGAATCTAATCCATTGGAAACTTATTAAAATAAAATGGATTCAATTTTAGTAAAGGGGTTATTTTAAGAAATTGAAATAAATGCTATAATTGGCAAATTTAGTTACTTTAAGTTGAAACGGGAATTGATTTTTAGAATTATAAATTAATAAGTAAATCAAGATGATGAAATTAATGGATTATAGGATTTGAATCTTTAATGGTGAGTTAATTTATTTAATTTCTAATAATTGGATTTATTTCCAATAAATGAAATCAATATTTAATTGCTACTAATTTAGTTGAAAATTGGGAAATATTTATGTAATAATATTAAATCCAATGGTGAACCCTTATATTTGAAATTAATGAATGGAATGGATATACGATAATTCAAATAAAAGGAAATTTTGGAAATTTATCTATAATTTTGAATTTCATGAATTGAAGATTTATATTGATTTAATCACTAATAAATTAGCATTTAAAATTTTTTAAATCATTTTAAATGTTTGAGAATTATTAAATGATAAAGATTTCCAATTCTAAAACTGAAATATAAAAATTCGATTTATTTACTAATAACAAAAAAATTAATTAATTAATATAAAAATAGCCATTTGGGTCACGGACTCGGATTTCGACGAAACCCATTTCATCGGATCTGTAACAGTGAATTATTGTAGGATTTCAAGTTTCGTATCGGTCGGACTTGTCAATTGATCGTACGAACGCGAAACGCCATGAAATCGATTTAATTAAAATCAATTTGAAATCAATTTGAAAATATTGTTTTCAACATAACTTCTTCACACGATGGAATTTGGACGTGAAAATTTTTCCATCGCGTTCAGAATATTTTAAAATACCTATTTCGATATATGGGTTTACCCAATTTCGTTCCGGGGTCAGAACAGGCTTTTAGGGTAAATTATCGTTCAGCACGTTTGTTTATCGGATCCATCTACTCTATTTCTGACCTACCTATATATAAACCCAGTTATAAACCCTAGCCTCCATCTATTCTCATTTGTTGTACGTTCATTTCCTCAACTCTTCCTCTTCCTTAATGGATGCAAATCTTGGATCCAAACACAATTACAAATCAAATCAAAGGCTAAAAATTCAAAGTCTTCATAAAAATCTCAAAAAAATATATGTTGAGGATTTCATCGATACGAATTTGCACGTGGTTTTTGTTTTTGCAATCGATACTCGAGTCAGCGGAAAATCACGGTCAAAGCCAGGATATTCGAAACCCTAAATCAATTTAGGCGTTTTCGATTGAAACGACGATTGGAAAATCGACCTCTGGGTTTGATGGAGATCGGGAAGGGGAGTCGTTTGGTGGTGATCGCAGCTTCAATTGATGGTCGAGGCGTCTGATTTTGGGCTTCTAGGGTTCGGCAAACCCTATTTTTGGGTGGTGGCGGCCTGTAGCTGGGGACGAACGGAGGGGACGGTGTGGCAGAGGGCGTCGTTTGGAGCGCCGTAGGGGACGTGCGGCAGCCGGTCAAAAGCACGGTCAAGGGGAGGGGCTTTGTGACGACCCGTGTAAATTCGATGTTTAAAATGAATTAAACTAGTAGGATTTTAATTTAAATTTAGAAAGAAATAGAAATCTTATTTATTTATGTGAAAGAGAATGTTGAAATTAGATGTATCAAGGGTAATTAAAATTTACAAATCAAATTATATATTGCAATTAATTGTAATAGTGGAATTTGTTGCATTTGGATATAAGGTTAGAAATAAGTAAATAAAGGAAACTATTGAATTCATCAAAGAAAATAAAATTTTTATTTAGTACAATCCTTTTTATTAACTATTGTAAGGTGTTAATTAATTGAAAGGTGAAAATTTGAAAATAGATTCAAATTGTATAGATAATAAATTGCAATAATTAAAGTTAGTAATAAATGGAAAATGGAATACCAATTTATTTATGAAGTGAATATAAGGGGATGTAACAAATTGAATAAGAAATGCTAGTTGTCCATTAAGTGAAGGAATGGAGCCTAGATGGAATAATTAAAAGGGATTTAGAATCTTAATTTGTATGGGTGCATATATTTATAATGGGAAATAAAAAGGTAAAATAACAATATACAAGTATATTAAAGGTTATATTAGTGGGTTACTAGTAAATTCACTCATTACCAAATAAGATGCATTGATGATAATTAATGACATAACGGAAAAGAGTAGATGTATTCATTTGAATATTAATTGAAATTGGATAGGGATTATAAGTAACAATGTTAGTACAAGGTAAGTAATGCTAAATTTAAGTTAATGATAATGAATAGTGGTTAATTCAAATTTTGTAACGTATAGTATAAATTACCTACTTATTTGTTAATGGAATAGGATTTGTAATAAGTGATAATAAAATAAATGAATGTTACACTAATTGGAAGTGAAATAACATTCGTTTAAGTATTGAGTAATTATAGGGTCGTAATTATTTAAGCGTTGCTTTAATGATTAATTGTGAAATTAATACAAGATAGTAAAATTGGGAAATAAAAAGGTATGAAACTAAGAGATAAAGTTGCAGAGAATATTTAGTTGTAATTAATATATTTGACAAAAATATAATAATTGTAGTAAAATTAAAATTTGTATAAGAAATTGTGAGGCTTTAATTGATTTAAATTTGTAGAATCATGATGGACTAAAGGATATTGGATTTAACAGGTAATCAATTGCAATAGAATTCAATCATTGAATGTTACGTTAAGGTAAATTAAATGTTATGCAGTTGAGATAAACAATTGGAAAATGTTAAAGTATCTGTATATATATATTAAAATAAATGGTACCTAGGATGGTAATATGATAAATAGTGTATATAAGAATAGAGATAAAGCTTTATAAATTGATTTGAATCTAAATTTAATGAAAGGATAAATTGGAATTAAATGGATTAAATGTTTGAAGTTTACGTAAACTTTAATTTAGATGAAAGGGTAGACATTTATGTAATAGAGTATGAATCTATTGTTAAGTTTATTTATAAAATGACAGTTGGGTAAATGAAAGGGTGCAAAAGTAAGTTTGTCAGTATATTGAAGTAATGTATGATAATAGGTTTAATTGAAATAAATGAAAATTTAACATCTAAATATTACGTTAATAGGAAGTAATTATTCTACTGATCAATACATTCATTTAGCCCATTTTGAAACTTAATCAACTAAAATTAATGTAATTGAAAATTTTCAATTAATAGGAGAGAGAATACTAATTGTAATAGGTGCAATTAAAAGCAGCTTATGTTTTGTGAAATATAAGGAAAGTTTTGATTCAAAAAAAAACATTTACATCAATAAAATGAATGTTTCATCCGTGAATGTTGGTTTAATTTAATTTAAATAAAAATAGAAAGATTGATTTTAAAGAAAAAAATATATGTTTATTTGAACTGTGTTTAGCTTACAGACTGATTACAAGAATAGAAAATAATCTACTTATTACTCTTGTGTATAAAAAAAAATTCTATTTTTTTTTCATTTTAGTGGTCTGTTTTAAAATTTAACTTTGTAAGTGATTGCAATTAATGTAGTTCAAATATTTCAATTAAAAGGAAAGAAAACGGTGACTGCAATTAATAGATTTAATAAAAAAACGCGCGTTTTGTGGTAAACAAAAAGGGTGTTTCAATGGTAATAAGTGATCATTCTGGGAAAAACAAATCAAATGTTTTCATTTAACGTTAGTATAAAAAATGATTATGCATAGACAAAAACCCAAATGCGTAGAAATTCGAATATTACTTGAGTTAATGTAGTTAATTTTGGTGTGTTTAGGGTTAACAAAATTTATTAAGTAAACAATTGTTTTGAAATTTGAATTCTAAAAGTTTGTTTACAGTATAGGGTTAGTCCATTCATTCCCTTTCTAATTAATAATTACCTCTTTTTAATACCTGCTACTTTTAAAAAGGCTGTTCATATCTACTATATTTCAAAACCAAGTTTGTTCATATTTACTTTATTTCTTTCCATTCATTTTCCAACTTCATTTTTTCTGAAACGTCATTTTCATTTATTTCTAATTAATAGCGGTCTCTCTTTTCAAATCTCTTTGATCCTAAAGATAATTCTAACCTTATAAATAAGATATGACGCAAATGAAATCACAGCCTCCATTCTAATCTTCTTCTTTTTTCCTTTTTTTTCTTTTCTTTCTTCAAATCTCCTTATTATCTCTCATTTTAATTTTTCCTTCCTCTTCAAATATTCTTCTTCTTCAAAGTTTCTTCAATTTCATACTTTCTTCTTTCTTTTCAAATCTAGATCTTCTCTTCCATTTTCAGTTCTTATTTTAATCATTTTCTTTTTCAATTCTTCTTTTTCAAATCTCCTTTTTTTTTTCTTTCAAACCTTTTAAAAATACATACATTCATATAATAAGGAGGAAAATTAAAGTAAATCGAAATAAAAGAGAAATTACGGAACAAAGCTAGCAATCAAGAAGAAGCATACGTGTTTTTCACGAGGGAAGAGTGGATTTGGCACGGTATTTTATTTTTGCTTTGTTTATTTTTAATTTCAATTGCAAATCGTTTAATTGTGATAACTTTCACATACGAACTTCGTTTCACGCGCAATTTTTTTTGTTAGGATCGAAATTTAATTCTAGATCTTTTGACGTGCGTTTGGACAGATTTGGAGACCGCCGAATTTTTAGGTTTAAATTGAATTTGAATTCAATTTTAATTCAAAAGGTGAGTGTTTTAACCCACTCACAACTTCTAAAATTTCTTATGTTTGTTAAATTGATTTGTGATGTGTTTAGAAATTTATTTATGACCGTTTGGCATGTTTTATTTATCATCTCCGTTAAATCGCATTTATTTAATTTAACTGTTAATTTATTTTTATTATTGCATATAAATTGACAGTTATAATTTGTTTATTTGCATATAAACTGCTAGTTTAACAGTTGTTAAATTTATTATTGAATATAAACTGTTAGTTCATACCTGTTATTTATTACCTGTTATATTTATATGCTCTATATTGATGTTGTTTAAATTGGATGATGATTGCAATAAATGGTTGATGATTGATATTTGGATGAATGGATGCTATATTTTGTATTTGTATAAACTGCAAGTTATCATTGTGATGACCGCCCATGACTCCTGCACTAAACAAGGAAATAGTGCGCTGAAAGGTGTGCCAGGCAGCCATGGATGATCGTCATGTTAAGGTAAAAACAGCAGAATCTATCGTATTACTCACAGCGCATGGATAAAATACAATAGAGAAGTATATATAGTGAAGCTTCACAAAATAGAATCTCAACAAATAAGCTTCATAATAGTTTGATACAAACATCTGAATAGTCAATACATCAAGCCTCACTACATCACTCGGAGAATAAACAAGAAGCGGAACATCCAGTACATATAGTAAGAAAATAATATGCAAGCCTCCAGCTCGTCTTCGTCATCAGCATCGTTGATCACTAAGAACAACACCTGTTACCTGTTACCTAGTCTGCCCATCCCAAAATGGATGAACAGCCCAAGGCAATAAGAGTTGAACATCAAACCTTGAGTCAGACAACAGTCTTAGTGAGCGGTAAATTAACTAACAACATACCAAAAGAGCATAAAGGTAAAAGGAATAGGAGCCCAACCCTCCCACTCCACCTCTTTCTACAGTGATAGCCCCCAGACACACTATGCAGAAGTAAACGTAGCAAAGCAGACATTTAAAGTAAAGCAATTATCACTCGGGTCAGGGTCGATGTTTTCCAAGTACAAACCCCCAAGGCCTAAACCAAGATCAGATAAGCACCCAGAAAGCATCGCTCTTGAGACCGAATGACGATACAACCAAAACATCCAAACATCCATGACTCTGGGTATCACTGTTATCATTGATTCAATGCCACCGTTAATTGAATGACCGGCACATTCTTTCAGCCGTCCGTCAAGGGCTAATGGTAACCCCGGTTCTAGACAAAACTCCGCACGTCGTCGCAGCCCGTGCCTAGGACTATCGAATCTGCCCAGAGTACTCGACCACCAACTGTAGTCTTTTGGGACTATCGAATCTGCCCAGCGTACTCTTGCTTTGAGTCTACTAGAACCTTCAATAACGATGAAATCTCAGCCTTCTTGTCATCCTCCTCGATGACTATTCTCATACTAGCTCAAGCGCCTCTCGAGCTAACCATTATCCACAAACTCGAACCATCCCACGAGTTATCAACATGCTTGGAATGATCCCGTCTGGATTATACCAAGGCTATCTCACATCATGCCTTGCTTCGTCTCATCATAGCAAAGCCTCATCTCAACATCATCATCAAATCTATCCATATGAGCTTCATCATCCGCCACATATGCCACGGGCAGCTTTTCCTATTCAAGAGCTTTTCCCCTTACCTTTTGAATCACCTTCGACCATCTTGTCCAAATTCGACTATTAATCAACTATCTTATAAAAATCAATCATTAATCCAAGTAATCAAGCATTCAAACATGATCTAAAAGCAATTATAACTAAAATGGCAATCTTGTAAATAAAGAGTCTAAATCTAACAAGCATGAATCATGAGTATTATCTCTACAATTTGATGGATGAACTTGCATAAGTTAACATATATTATAATGGATGTCAAATCGTCATGAACAATGGATCTACACTAAAGTTTACAAAAATGCATGAAATCACTATCTTTAACACAAAATCAAGCCACCAATCCAATATACTCCTTTGGGTCCGTGTGAGAGATAATCACCACTCACTGAATCACCTAAACACTTCAAAAGCGACAAACTTCAGATCTGGACAGCGAAGAATCTAGCTTGATCCGCCAAAATTCTGCTTCAAACGATGAAATCTCTCTTTGATGAATGAAGATCTTCAACCTAAGCTCTTGGATCTTCGATTTGATCTTCGATTTGGATGAAAGATAGCACAAGATTAAAGAAGAGAGAAGAAGTGAAGAAGTGTAGCACTCGAGCTCTCAAAATGGCATCACTTCTTCGCTTAAAAATCCGGATCCCAAAAAGTGAAGTAAGCACGTGTATATATAGGCTGAACTATAAGTCGTTCGCCCCTTAAGTCGCTCACGACTTATCAAACCCAACGACCTAAAACTCCCCAAGACCTAAACCACACACGAGCCTATGCGTGACCTAAAGCATGCACGACCTAACACAGACACTACCTAACACGTACACGCGACCTAACACATACGCGCGTTCCTACCTAAGTCGTCTGGACGACTTAACGACCTAACGACACAATGACTTAGCGACTTATCATAAGTCGCGACCTAACTATACACGGCCTAGCGACCTAACATAAGCCTAAGTCCCAACGACTTACGACCTAACTCCAACACAGGGTCTCAATGACTTACGACCTATACTACAATGACTTAAGCCTTATCTCGTCCACCACCTAACTACCAGAATCTATCTTAGGTCGTTTACGACCTAACTACAACAACTTAAACTATTTCCTTAAGTCGCTCGAACGACCTACCTCCCTTAGGTCGTTAACCCGCTTAGTCCCTTAAGTCATTCACTCACTAATGCCACTAACTCCTATGCCGCTTATCCTGTTATGTCGTTCCACTCCCTAAGTCGCTTCACCGACCTAACTATTACACGACTTAAGCTATCACACCATCTAACCCCTTAGGTCGCCTAAACCCTTAAGCCGCTACCCACTAGGTCGTTAACTAACTTAAGTCGCTGTCTTTCCTTAGGTCGCTCCAATCCTTAGGTCGCTCATTCTCCTTAGGTCGCTCCACTTCACTAAATCGTTCAACCGACCCAGACTTCTACACGACCTAAGCTTCTACACGACCTAACTCTGGACGGATTATACTTGGGACGACTTAACAACACTAACGACCTAATAACAACAGTTTTACGATCTTTCGATGCGTAAAATACGGGTCGTTACATTCTCCCCCTTAGGAATTTCGCCCCCGAAATTTCAAACAAACAAGAGCAATCAAAAACTATTCTGCATGTCTACCATCCAAAGCAATCAACAAACCATGCATCCAATTCCTAGCCTACCATGCAGAATTCTAAGACTAGAACAAGTTACAATGTCATGAGATGACACGACGCCTTAAGGCCATACCTCGAAGAGTTCAGGATGAGCTGCCTTCATCCTCTCTTCCACCTCCCATGTATAATCGTTAACATCAACATTCCATTGCACCTTGAGCAACCTGACTACCTTCTTCCTAAGCTGTTTCGTGTCAGTTTTCACAACACGAAGCGGCTTACGAGGTCTCTTAACAACTGGATCAACCTTAAAATCTTCACAGCTATCAATAGAAACCACTAGATCTGAGTCGTGCACATACTTTCGTAGATACGATACATGAAAAACATTGTGCACACCCGACATCTTTTCTGGTAACTCCAATTTATAGGCGAGCTTTCCAATTCGCTCGATGATCGGGAATGGTCCAACAAATCTCGGAGTCAATTTTCCTTTTCTTCCGAATCGAATAACATTCCTTAGTGGAGAAATCTTTACAAAAACCATATCACTTACGTCGAATTCCAAATCCTTACGACGCTTATCGGCATAACTTTTCTGACGGTCTTGGGCTGCCTTCATTCGTTGCCGAATGATCTCTATGCAATCCGAAGTCTGTTGAATCATTTCTGGCCCAAGTATTTACTTTTCTCCTGTTTCCAACCAACATGTCGGAGAGTTACACGGTCTTCCATACAATGCTTCATACGGTGCCATACCAATGCTTGACTGGTAAAAGTTATTATATGAAAATTCCACCAAATGAAGGTAATCTTCCCACGATCCTCCGAAGTCCAAAACACATGCTCTAAGGATATCTTCCAAAACTCGGTTAACTCTCTCGGTCTGACCATCTGTTTGGGGATGATAAGTTGTACTCAAACATAGCTCGGTTCCTAAAACTTCCTGGAAGCTCTTCCAAAATCCACTAGTGAACAATGGGTCTCGATCGCTCACTATACTTTTTGGAACACTATGGAATCGAACTATCCACTTAACATACAGCTCCGCCAATTTTGAAGCAGTCCTGGTT
This sequence comes from Allium cepa, assembly GCA_030765085.1. Classification (NCBI taxonomy): domain Eukaryota; kingdom Viridiplantae; phylum Streptophyta; class Magnoliopsida; order Asparagales; family Amaryllidaceae; genus Allium; species Allium cepa. The sequence continues at coordinate 75,417,244 of CM060945.1, forward strand.
GACCGAACAGGAATGAATCTTGCACTCTTAGTCAAACGATCTACGATGACCCAAATCCCTTCATTTCCCGCTCTGGTTCTAGGTAGCCCATCAATAAAATCCATCGATATTTGCTCCCACTTCCATGTAGGAACTTCTAATGGCTGAAGCAATCCACTGGGCTTCTTCTGCTCGGCTTTTACCAACTGGCAGTTCATGCATTTGGAAATAAAATTTCCAACATCCTTCTTCATACCTTCCCATTAATAGGTTCTCTTCATATCCCGATACATCTTATTTCCACTGGATGAATTGTCAGCTTCGAGTGATGACTTTCCTTCAGAACTTCATCTATCAATTCATCTATATCGGGAACAACTAGTCGTCCTTGCTTCCGAAGCCAACCCTCTCGATCGACCTCGAATCCTTTATCCTTTTCTGGGTCCAACCCAGATTCCAAATCACGGATAATCTTGTCAAGCTTATAGTCTCGCTTTATGTTCACACCAATTCTTTCCATAAGAGTATGTCTTATTGATAAGTTTGCCAACATCTCAGGTTCCAATCCACATCTGTGCCTGAAGTCAAATCCAGCCAAATACTCTAGACTCTTCCATTCTGAAAACATGGCCCCCAATCCTGCATGTCTTCGACTTAACGCATCTGCCACTGCGTTACCCTTTCCCGAAGTATAGGCTATACCAAAATCATATGATGCTAAAAACTCTTGCCATCGTTGCTGCCGAAGATTCAAATCCTTTTGGGAGAAAAGATACTTCAATGACTTATGATCTGTAAACATCTCGAATCGAACTCCCAATAGGTAATGTCTCCACATCTTCAGAGCAAATACGATTGCCCCCAATTCTAAATCATGAGTCGGGTAATTCCTTTCATGCGGCTTCAGTTGTCGACTTGCATACGCTACAACTTTACCCTCCTGCATCAACATTGCTCCAAGTCTAGTACCACATGCATCGGTGTAAACCACCATCTCATCATTTCCACTTGGAATAGTCAAAACAGTAGCACTTGTTAGTCGCTCTTTCAGGATTTCGAAAGCTTGCTCACACTTAACATCCCATCTGAATACTTGATTCTTTTTCGTCAATCCTGTTAATGGTATAGCTACCTTGGAAAAGTCTTTGATAAATCGACGATAGTATCCTGCTAATCCAAGAAAACTTCTCACATCAGATGCATTCTTAGGTCTAACCCAATCCTGGATTGTTGCCACCTTGGGGGATCAACTGCTATTCCACTTCCAAAGATAATATGGCCTAAGAACCTCACTTCACTCTTCCAGAAGTGACACTTCGAGAGCTTAGCCTTCAGCTGATGTTTCCGCAAGGTTTCCAAAACAATACGCAAGGGCGTCTTGTGCTCTTCTTCGGTTCTGGAATATATCAAAATATCATCCACGAACACTAGTATGAAATTGATCAACTGATCCCTGAACACTCTATTCATAAGATCCACAAAATACACTGGTGCATTGGTCAATCCAAACGGCATCACCGACCACTCGAAGAAACCAGATGGTGTCCTGAAAGCAGTCTTCGACACACTATCCTTTGCCACTCTTAATTGGTGAAATCCCATTGCCCAATCCATCTGAGAAAACACCTTGGCTTTGTGAAGTTGATCAAACAAGTTATCTATTCTTGGCAATGGATACTTGTCCTTCTTAGTCACTTTATTCAACTCACGATAATCCACACACAACCTCAACGATCCATCCACTTTGGTTGCAAACACAGCTGGTGCACCCCATTCAGACACACTACGCCGAATGAATCCTTTCTGTAAAAGGTCATCAACTTGCACCCCCAACTCTTGCTATGCCCTAGGTGCCATCGGCCTAAGAGGCATCACAACAGGTGTGGCTCCTCCAACTAGATCGATGCGAAACTCAATCTCCCTATGCGGTGGTAACCCTTTGACTTCATCAAAGACATCGTCAAATCCATTTGCGACCGGCACCGATGACAGTTGATCCCGTGGAACAACCAGCGAATACATGAAGCTCATGAAGACGCCTTCCTCATGCTTACATCGTATCACAACCTTTCGCCCTTCCACATTCTCGACTGTCACCTCCAGCCTTTTACAATCAACATTTGTCGCATACTTCCTAAGCCAGTCCATACCCAAAATAATTCCAAACCCCTCAAAGTTCAGAATAAAACAATCACAAATAAAAGAGCAATCATGACTCGATATAATCAGATCACGGCATATCATACACAGACAAGACGAACCCCAACTGGATTAGTCACAACCAATGGTCTATCAACAATATTCGGCTCTAAACCCAACCGGCCTACAAGTTCATTACAAACAAAGAAATGTGACGCCCCAGTATCGAATAACACTCTAACTGGAACACCACAAATAGAAAGAGTACCTTGAACCACCACACTCTTTCCTTTCTCTTCTGCAGTAGGAGCTTTTGAAGATGATGGCACAGCCCCCAAAGCATAAGCTTGCACAATCTGTTTGTCCTTCCGCGGTTCTGGACAATTCCTCTTAATATGCCCCGGCTTGTCACAGTTGTGGCACTTCACCGGCACTTTTGGATTCTTGCAGTCTCTGGAGAAATGGCCCTTCTGCTAACATTTGTAGCAAGTCACTTCGCCCTTCGGCTTCTTCTGGCCATCCTTACCCTTCTGCTGCTGCTGCTTCCTCTTCTTGTTTCCACCTTGCTATGGTTTAGACTCCTCCTTGGTCGCAGCAACAACAGATCCTTCTTTAGGAAACAGTTTCTCATGCCTTAGAGATTTTTCCATAAGCTTATCAAATGGATCGTCCGGATGATCCACCAACTGTCTCCAAAGATAAATGTCCTAGCCTGTCACAAACTTTTCGTTCTTCTGATACGGAGATTCAATATACGACCGAGCATACTTGGACAAGGCTTCAAACTCAGAAACATACTCGAGAACTGGTCTTCCACTTTGCTTGAGTCCACAAACTTCTTGAACAAAACAGATTTCTGAGCTGTAGAAATAAACTTAGCTTCAAATCTGGCTTGGCATTGCACCCAAGTAATTTCTTCCTCCGGAGTATCAATGGTGATAGAGTTCCACCAGTCAGAAGCTCTCCCTTGAAGCAGTCTTGATGCGAGCTTCCTTTTGGTTGCATCCTCGATTCCCAAGTCACCAAAGATTCTTCTACAAGCATCTATCCATCTACGGACTTCAATGGTTGATTATGTTCCCAAGAAAACTTTCCCTCCAAGAGCAGTATAGTCTTTACACAGCTTAACAAAATCCACCGGTTTTGGAGCTTGAATTTGAACTCCAACATCTACTGATGGCCCCGGAGCTGGCATCCTTCTCATGATCGAAGTCATTATAGCCTCGAACATAGCAGCATAATCAGCAGCCCCTTCAGCAGCACGGCCTTCCCTAGCAGCTGGTCTCCCTCTTCGACTCATTCTAAATATCTATAAAAGAAATGATTAGTACACCTTGAGAACAACCGCATAAGGGGTTCAAATCATCCTAAGCTACTATATTATATATAGTAATCATCCATCAAAATACAATTACGTCTCTCATACGTAGTTATGTCAGTGAGCGTTGGCTAAAATCGATTAACCAAAGCTTTGATACCAAATGTGACGACCGCCCATGACTCCTGCACTAAACAAGGAAATAGTGCGCTGAATGGTGTGTCAGGCAGCCATGGATGATCGTCATGGTAAGGTAAAAACAACAGAATCTATCGTATTACTCACAGTGCATGGATAAAATACAATAGAGAAGTATATACAGTGAAGCTTCACAAAATAGAATCTCATCAAATAATTTTCATAATAGTTTGATACAAACATCTGAATAGTCAATACATCAAGCCTCACTACATATCACTCAGAGAATATACAAGCAGCGGAACATCCAGTACATAGTAAGAAAATAATATGCAAGCCTCCAGCTCGTCTTCGTCATCAACATCGTTGATCACTAAGAACAGCACCTGTTACCTAGTCTGCCCATCCCAAAATGGATGAACAGCCCAAGGTAATAAGAGTTGAACATAAAACCTTGAGTCAGACAACAGTCTTAGAGCGGTAAATTAACTAACAACATACCAAAAGAGCATAAAGGTAAAAGGAATAGGAACCCAACCCTCCCACTCCACCTTTTTCTACAGTGATAGCCCCCAGACACACTAAGCAGAAGCAAACATAGCAAAGCAGACATTTAAAGTAAAGCAATTATCACTCGGGTCAGGGTCGATGTTTTCCAAGTACAAACCCCCAAGGCCTAAACCAAGATCAGATAAGCACCCAGAAAGCATCGCTCTTGAGACCGAATGACGATACAACCAAAACATCCAAATATCCATGACTCTGGCTATCACTGTTATCATTGCTTCAATACCACCGTTAATTGAATGACCAGCACATTCTTTCAGCCGTCCGTCAAGGGCTAATGGTAACCCCGGTTCTAGACAAAACTCCGCACATCGTCGCAGTCCGTGCCTAGGACTATCGAATCTGCCCAGAGTACTCGACCACCAACTATAGTCTTTTAGGACTATCGAATCTGCCCAGCGTACTCTTGCTTTAAGTCTGCTAGAACCTTCAATAACGATGAAATGTCAGCCTTCTAGTCATCCTCCTCGACGACTATTCTCATACTAGCTCAAGCGCCTTTCGAGCTAACCATTATCCACAAACTCGAACCATCCCTCGAGTTATCAACATGCTTGGAATGATCCCGTCTGGATTATACCAAGTCTATCTCACATCATGCCTCGCTTCGTCTCATCATAGCAAAGCCTCATCTCAAAATCATCATCAAATCTATCCATATGAGCTTCATCATCTGCCACATATGCCACGAGCAGCTTTTCCTATTCAAGAGCTTTTCCCCTTACCTTTTGAATCACCTTCGACCATGTTGTCCAAATTCGACCACTAATCAACTATCTTATAAAAATCAATCAAATCAATCATTAATCCAAGTAATCAAGCATTCAAACATGATCTAAAAGCAATTATAACTAAAATGGCAATCTTGTAAATAAAGAGTCTAAATCTAACAAGCATGAATCATGAGTATTATCTCTACAACTTGATGGATGAACTTGCATAAGTTAACATATATCATAATGGATGTCAAATCTTCATGAACAATGGATCTACACTAAAGTTTACAGAAATGCATGAAATCACTATCTTTAACACAAAATCAAGCCACCAATCCAATATACTCCTTTGGGTCCGTGTGAGAGATAATCACCACTCACCGAATCACCTAAACACTTCAAAAGCGACAAACTTCAGATCTAGACAGCGAAGAATTTAGCTTGATCCGCCAAAATTCCGCTTCAGACGATGAAATCTCTCATTGATGAATGAAGATCTTCAATCCAAGCTCTTGGATCTTCGATTTGATCTTCGATTTGGATGAAAGAAAGCACAAGATTAAAGAAGAGAAAAGAAGTGAAGAAGTGTAGCACTCAAGCTCTCAAAATGGCAGCACTTCGTTGCTTCAAAATTCGGATCCCAAAAAGTGAAGCAAGCACGTGTATTTATAGGCTGAACCATAAGTCGTTCGCCCCCTTAAGTCGCTCACGACTTATCAAACCCAACGACCTAAAACTCCCCACGACCTACGACCTAACCACACACGAGCCTATGCGCGACCTAAAGCATGCACGACCTAACACAGACACGACCTAACACGTACACGCGACTTAACACATACGCGCGTTCCTACCTAGTCGTCTGGACGACTTAACGACCTAACGACTCAACGACTTAGCGACTTATCATAAGTCGCGACCTAACTATACACGGCCTAGCGAGCTAACATAAGCCTAAGTCCCAACGACTTACGACCTAACTCTAACACAGGGTCTCAACGACTTACGACCTATACTATAACGACTTAAGCCTTATCTCGTCCACGACCTAACTACACAGAATCTATCTTAGGTCGTTTATGACCTAACTACAACAACTTAAACTATTTCGCTCAAACGACCTACCTCCCTTAGTTCGTTAACCCGCTTAGTCCCTTAAGTCGTTAACTCGCTAATGCCGCTAACTCCTATGCCGTTTATCCTGCTAAGTCGTTCCACTCCCTAAGTCGCTCCACCGACCTAACTATTACACGACTTAAGCTATCACACCATCTAACCCCTTAGGTCGCCTAAACCCTTAAGCCGCTACCCACTAGGCCGTTAACTTACTTAAGTCGCTGTCTTTCCTTAGGTCGCTCCAATCCTTAGGTCGCTCATTCTCCTTAGGTCGCTCCACTTCACTAAGTTGTTCAACCGACCCAGACTTCTACACGACCTAAGCTTCTACACGACCTAACTCTGGACGGCTTATACTTAGGACGACTTAACCACACTGACGACCTAATAACAACAGTTTTACGATCTTTCAATACGTAAAATACGGGTCGTTACAATCATGCATTTCATCCATTCGGGATTGCGGTTTGAAATGATATACAACCAAATTTTATTTTCAAATTTCGGATTGAAATGATAAATATCCGTATCACTTGACCATAGGATAGAAAATTATATACAGGCACCGCGGTCTATATATAAAAGATTTTTGAAATGATTTTTCTATGGTTTGGATAGGATACGGTTAATAAATATAAATTTTGATATTATATAAACCGTATTTTATATATACATCTATAGTTAAAGTATTGAATTTAAGTTATGAATGAATTTGATAAATAAAGTAAATAAGTTAATTAATGGAATTGATTATTTTATATTATATGGCTAAATACATGTTAAGATTTTAAAATATATAGAATTTTAAATGATGTCAATCAATTAAGATTGGGAGTGAAATTGAAAAATATATTGGAATTGAGCTAAATTAAGAATTTACCTTCCTAAGTTGATGTAAATTTATTAACTTGAAATTTTGAAAGTGTATGATATTTATAACTAAATTTATTCAAGTGACTTAAATGAATATTTCTAGTATAAATAAATCGAAGGAAATTTTCTTTTATAAAAAATTTGAGTTTTACTTAAATGATTGCGGGGTTATTATGAAATTATTTCAAACTAAATAATAGGACTTTAGATTGTAAAGTAGAAATTTACAACCCTAGTTTTGAAATTATTAATACTCAAAAACAGATATATATCTTGAAATTGAAATGGTTTTGGAAACCGAAGGTAGTTTTTTTTAAAATTTATGGTTTTAGACTTCATTTGCAGAAAGTATATTTGTAAAGTCATGGAAATTATTTTTCTTTACAAAGTAAATTTAATAGTTAAACCATTTTATTTTATATACTGTGGAATATCCAAACCATTTAAATTTTAGAAGTTATGGTTTTAAAGCTATAAATTTCAATGTATTATGTTTTGAAAGTTATATTTTTAATGTTTGGCTTCCAAATATTATAAATTTTAAAGCAGTATGATTTTTGAAAAGAAATATATTTGAAATAAAAATGATATTATTGATTTGGGTTTTTATAAAAATAATATCAAATTGAGTTGTTTTGGAAAAGGAAATGATATCGTATTTATAGGTTTTGAAATGGATAATTTTATTCTGGTTTTAAAGTATAAACTATTTTTAAAGACCGCGGTGTTATAATAACGTTTGGTTGTTGAAGAGACCGGGATCGGAAGTTTTCATACTCTCTGCCAACTCCGAAAACCACTTTAACAACCGTGTATGCGGTGGAGATTCCAGAATGAAGTAGGTTGGTGGTGGCGATTCCCGTAAGGTAAATATGTGTACCCAACTCCCGTGAGTTGGCATAAGGTGGCTAAAACAGGAGCGATTGAAGGGTTAATGAGGTAACACCTCTGATCGGACACTTCCCTTCGATACTATACTCTGATTTTGGATTTTATTCGGTGGCCACCTTTATTTTTTATTTCCTTGACATGGGTAGTTTGTTCGAGGTGGGCGGTAGCTGCGCGCTGCGCGTTTCCATCGGCCCGGAAGCGTAATTGGTATATCTACCCTGGCATTGCCTAGTTGTGCCGTGTCACCTACCATACCGAGCCTTGTACGAGTTTGGATTTCTCTCGTAGCCCAAGTGGTATCCTCTGGTTACTTCCCGATCAGGAGGGACTATGATATTGGATGGACTACTGGGACTATTACGTGTTAAGGTGGAAAATGTAAAGCCTTAATGCTATTTAAAAGTATGTTTATTTTACTATAGACACTATTATAATAGCGAAATATACTACATAGTAAATAGTTTAACGGATCCTTAAGAGATGTAAATCCCGAGCATCTTTTGAGTTACTACACTCATATTTATTTCTGTTAATTTAACTTACATAAGTTCTTTTAGTTCTGACTCGAGTGTTTTGTCTTTTCAATTCGCTCGGGTCAGTCCGAGCGTTTTAGGATTGAAGATTTTATTTCTAGAGGAAGAAGATGAAGATTTTATTATGATTACTATAGATTATATGGTTCCACTACACTCGTGTTGTTTCGCTGCATTGTTATATAGTATGTGTACTCTGATATGTATTGTATAAATATAATAAAAGATTTTGTAAAACAGTTTCATGAACTGTATATTTGATTATTATATTTTATCCTTCCGCTGTGAGATTCTATTTTGTTTTATTTCTTCTCTATTTTTCTTATTCACCCCCATAACAATCCGCCCTTCTGTATGGTTTGAATTGGCACGTGTGTCTGTTTAAATCGTGCGAAAAGGCGGGACGTTACAGTTGGTATCAGAGCTTTGGTTTAGCGATAAACCTTGGCTTTGTGGGGTTTGACTCTTTGTTAATAGGGTAGTAATACCCTATGGGAGTCGCTGAGCGTATATATATGAGAGAGCATGTTTGTTAGTGTTATAAAAAGGTTTTAATATTGTGTTAATCTGTTTCGTTTTGTATTTATAAATTCTTGTTGGTGCATGGACGCTATGACATCAATAGGGATTTCTAAACACTTAATAGGACAGACCGACATAATATTTGTTTTTAATATAGGTGAATGAAATAATTTTGCCTATTATATTTTCTATATAAAATAAAAATTTTCAAAAGATATCTATATTTGGCTACAATAGATTGGTTGTTAGGAAATAAAGTGTATAAATAATAATAGAAATAAGATTTAAAAATAAAATAAATTTGGAAATTTTGAACTTTAGATCCGGGGTTTTGAAAAAAAAATTCGAATAAATTTTGGAATATAATAATATTGTTTTAAGTATTTTCTGATATGAATATTTCAATATAATTCGGAAGAATTGTTTTAATGAAGATTTTGGAGAAAATAAGTTTTGCACTTTCCTCTCTATCGCTGGAAAATAATTTCGGTGATGGCGGCCGCATCATCGACTTTCATTTTCGAGTTTCGAAAGGGGAATGCCACTGTAGTAGTTTTACTGCAGACTCAATTGATAGAAAAATATAAATTTTTAATTATTTTAAATATAATTAGAGATATATAAGTTGTAAGAGTATATTTATCTATTATTTTAAAATAATTTTAAATTTAACCCGGTATTTAACTCTTATATTTCCGTTAAATAATTGTTTCAATTATTGTAGTGAAACGAAAGGTGTAACGACCCAGTTTTAATGACGAATTTAAATTTGTAATTTAATTAAATTTTTGGATTAAATTATGGATTTGTTTGAAATTTTCAAATTTAATAAGATGTATATACTAATATATTTTAAAATTTGGGTTTGAAGCTCAAAGTAAATGTTTTCGGCTGAATTGAATTATGAATAAAATGTTTATAAGAATAAAAAAATTTACTTATCAATATTGAATATAAGTGAAAGTATAAAATAAAATATATGTATAAATTTAATACCTGATAGTTAAACCATAAATAGAAATCAAATTTAAGCATTTATTTTAACAATAAAACTATGGAGTAATAACAAAAGAAATACAAAGAAAAATCTAAGTACATATGAAATATAAAGTAAGAAAAAAAATAGAATACAAAGCATAAAACAAATATGAAAACAAACAAAGCAAACATATAAGTAAGCTTGCAAAAGAAGGAAACAAGATCAACATCTACTTTACAAAACAATAATTCAATAATTATGCACACTTGAGAACAAAAGAAAGAAGTGCAGTCAAGTTAAATAATATATATAAGATAAGTACAGTAATTAATGCAGCCATCAACAGTGAAAGTCATCAGCCACTGTAAGAAGAAAAATTTATGTAAGTACCTTCAGCCGAAATAAGATATGCAATGCACAGGACTTGAAAGCCTGTTAAAGAAGACACCAAACAACTTAATTAATGCACCCACCATAACATGTTTTATCAAGCCACCACAAAATCATTTCGGCTGAGAAATAAAAATATCTATGTACAAAAGCTTATAGAGGAAAATAATGAAAAATATCTACAAACAAAGAAGTACCTGTACCAGCTGTAACCCTTAGTACCAAACACTGTTCTCCTTTATATGTACATACCATCCATATACGCTAGTTTGTTCAGTAAAGAAAATAAGCAAACCTGAGAAAAGAAAAAAAACGAAAAAGAGTTTGAACCAGAGAAAGGAAAATGCAAACATCACCAATTTTACTAAGCTAAAATCTGGAATCAAGTAAGCATATCATCTTTACAAACTCAAGACATTATTCAACTCAAAGGAAAAGAAAAACAGGATTCAAGAAAGATCAAATCTGCAGTTTCAGCAACAAAGAATCCTCTGTTCTTCCTCTTCTCAAAACTGTGAGCAAACTAACCTTGAACTTGCTATAATATTTTGATGCTACTGTTTGTATGGATGATATAAAAGAATGCTGCAAGAATATGAACCTCTGTATATGCTTGTACACAAGTAAATGTTTTGTTCCGGGTTTTCTAAACTTTAAAATCTGTTATAAATTCATATCTTCATACTTAGAACTTTTTATACTATAATTTCTGAAAGGAAATTATTCATAACAAAGTTAAGCAACTTTTAAAAATAATTTTAAGAGAAAAAAAATTAAGTGAATATTGTATAAAATATTATTTACAGTAAAATACCATGAATCAGTAAATTTAAGTATTTTAATTTTAAATTCTAATCATACAAGCATGTTCGAATTGCAAAATGATGATTTTAGGTGCAAACCCCATGATTTTTAAGTTGCTAAATCTCGAGTATGAGTGGGTTGAACGAAAATTGCTTTTTCGTCAAATTCATTCAATCGGTGAAATTAAATCCTTTGAATTTTGGTCAGAAGAAGGATTCAGCGTCAAGTATCATGGGAAAAATATTGAAAAATTTTTCTATTTCACAAATTGATGAGTCGAGAACAATTTAGGGTTTAAGGGCTAAATCGAGTCGAGTTTGGAAACGCGGTCGCTGCTCCACCTATGGACCATCGGACTCCAAGACTCTGGTGCCAATAGCGGCGTTGTACGGTGAGGAAGCTTGGGTCAAGTTTTCGTGGCCTCTGATGGCCAGAGGAGGTGGCGTGGGTTTGATTTCTGGTGGTGTGCTGTTGGGTTCATTTGATCGAGATAACTCGATTTTGCTTGCGAGTTTCATTTGTGTTTCTTTGTATCTGGGTAGCGAGGTTGGGTCGAAAGTGATTTGCTAGGGGTGGTGGAGTTCACCGGAGTGAGGCGAAAGGTCTGTGCACGTGTACGGCATAGGATAGTGTCAGCGTGTTATGGCCGGGAAAATTTCGAGTTGCTACTCGGGTTTGGGGATCGTTTGCTTCGAGTTGGGTTTGAGGGCCTGAGTGTGTGGTCCAGTATATAAGTTTAAACTTAAACTAAGCAGAGAAAAAAAAGAAAGAGAAGAGAAGTGAGTGCGAGAGGGGAAGGAAAAGTGACGCAGCGGATATTTAACAAAACGATATGAATCGATGAAAGTAGCAAATCGGTGGATTGAAGATACTGAAATGCCCAAATTCGTTGATCTTAAAGACACCGAATTCTAGCTATCCTCGTCACGTTGATCGCGCACGATACCGTGAAAGAAGATCTTCAATTCTTCAAGCGTTGATCAAGTGCACTTGATTCCGCGAATCGACTTCAACAATCGTTGATTCGAGCGCACTCGAATAACCGAAAGTGGAGATAGGAGATTACACCCAACTACCAATTTAGGATGACAGCACACAACAATCAATAAGAATTTTATTCAAAAATCAACAGCCTTAAATGTACAACACACTCCCTATTTATAGTATTTCACAACCCGACCCTTAAGTCGTTTCCGACTCATGACTCACCCTTAGGTCGACAACGACCTATAATCAAACGCGACTCAAACGACTTAAAACCCATACGACTCAACGAGTTACATCACCACATACACATGACCGACTTAACCCCTTGCCGATTTACGACTTATCACGACTTAAAGTAATTGCACCACAACAGCGACTCAACAGCTACAAACGACTCAACACTCGAACGACTTAAGAAAACACACCATTATACAACTCAACGCCTCACGACTTAGCTTAGGTCGGCAGCGACTTAAGAAACATCTTCAAATGGCACCTTCGTACGACTTAAATCATAGTCGACTTAAGACTTCAACGACTTATCATGAGTCGTAACTCGCTTCCGTCTTAAGGCCTTCAACTACTGGATCTTCTCTCTTCTTCTTGATAAGTCATGGACGACTTATGGATGTGTCGTTAGGTCGTATACGACTTATCAAACCTGTACGACGTAAGCTCCCGTTAAGTCGTAACTTCTTTTCATCATTCTTGTTAAGTCGTAGCTCTCCCCCCCCCCCCGAGTCTTGTTAAGTCGCAGACGACTTAAGACCGCCTCCTTAGGTCCTGGACGACTCAAGCCTTGAAGGTTTGGGCCTGGCACTGCCCCAACTCTGTTCTGAGCTGCATCATCCTCCCCAGGTAGAGAAAAATTCGTCCTCGAATTTGTAAATTTTTCCACATTGGATTGTTCCCCATAATATGGTACAAGATGCTTAACATTGAACACGTCAGAAGTGTACACATCCTCTGGCAGCTTCAACTTATACGCATTTTCATTAATCCGTTTCACAACTTCTACAGGACCAATTTTTCTGGCTTTTAACTTGTTATAAGCACCCACCGGAAAACGATCCTTCGTTAACACTGCGTAAACTAAATCCCCTTCATTAAACTCAACATTTCTCCGCTTCGGATCTGCGAATGTTTTATACTTCTCATTTGCCTTTTCCAATCGTTCCTTATCTATTTTATGACATTCAGTCAATCCATCAACAAAGTCTACAGCTCGTTTAATCGTCCCCTTCGGTTGTGGTACTATCGCTAGATCCAACGGTCCCCTTGGTAAATTTGAATATACAATCTGAAATGGACTGAATCCTGTACTACGATTTACTGCATGATTATGGGCAAATTCTGCTTGACATAACTTCATGTCCCAACTCTTCAGATTGTCCTTCAGAAGACATCGCAACAAATTTCCCAACGATCTGTTGACAACTTCTGTTTGTCCATCTGTTTGCGGATGATAAGCGCTCCTAAAGTTTAACTTCGTTCCCACCATCCTCCACAAACTTAACCAAAAGTGACTCAGAAAACGAGTATCCCTATCCGACACAATAGATTCTGGCAATCCATGAAGTCGATAGATCTCCTTGAAAAATAACTGAGCAACATGAACAGCATCCGCCGTCTTCTTACAAGCAACAAAATGTACCATCTTCGAGAAACGATCCACCACAACATATATCGAGTCATTTCCCCTTTGCGTTCTCGGCAAACCCAACACAAGATCCATACCAACGTCAACCCAAGATTTCGTAGGTGCAGGTAAAGGCATATACATACCCGCATTTGTAGCTGTCCCTTTCGAAACTTGACAAACATGACATCTCTGAACAAACCTTTCAACTTCCTTCCTCATCGATGGCCAATAGTAGGATTGAGAGATTAACTGCAATGTTCGGTCTCTACCCACATGTCCTTCCTCATGAAGCTCCTTTACTATCTTCATTCGCGAGCTATAATCCGGTACACACAATTGCTTTCCCTTAAATAAGAAACCATCAATCAACACAAATTCATTAGAACTTCCTTCCTTGACTTTCTTAACAAATTTCACAAAGTAAGGATATACTTCAATCAGTTCTGGCAATAATTCAAAACCTGTCACTTCAACTTTCATTGTCGTTAATAAATGATTCCTCCTACTCAAAGCATCAGCCACGCGATTCGTTATCCCTGATTTGTGCTTCACGACAAAAGTAAACTCCTGCAAATAAGCAATCCATGATGCATGTCTTGCTAAAATCTTGTCATGCCCCTGCAAATGCTTCAATGCTTCGTGGTCTGTGTACAAAACAAATTCTTTCTGAAACAGATAGTGTCTCCAATGCTTAACAGCCTGAACAATTGCGTAAAACTCCACATCGTACGTGCTATACCTCATCTTTGCTCCTGATAAATTCTCACTGAAATAAGCAACGGGTTTCCCACTCTGACTCAAGACTCCACCAATTCCCACCTTCGATGCATCAGTATGCAATTCAAACAACAACTGAAAATCTGGTAAAACAAGAATCGGTGTTGTCGTCAATAGTTCCTTGATCTTCTCAAAAGCAACCCCCGCTTCCTCTGACCATACAAACTGTTTCCCTTTCATGCATTCAGTAACTGGAGCCATCACGCTACTGAAGTGTGGAATGAATCTTCGGTAGAATGACGCTAGCCCATGAAAACTTCTCACTTCTGTAATTGTCTTTGGCTGTGGCCAGTTTCTGACTGCTTCAACTTTATTCTGGTCCACCTGTATACCTTCTCCTCACACAACATATCCCAGAAATAAAACACTATGCGTCATGAACACGCATTTCTTCGTAGCAGCATAAAATTGTTCCTGTCGTAGGAACATCAATACCTCCTTCAAATGATGCAAATGTTCCTCGGAACTCCCACTGTATATCAGAATATCATCGAAATACACCACCACAAATTTCCCGATAAAAGGTCTAAAGATTTGGTTCATCACCCGCATGAATGTACTAGGTGCATTTGATAAACCAATGGCATAACCAACCATTCGTATAACCCCTCTCTCGTCTTGAAGGCTGTCTTCCACTCGTCTCCTGGTCTAATTCGAATTTGATGATAACCACTCTTGAAATCAATCTTCGAAAAGATAGTTGCCCCACTGAACTAATCTAGCAAGTCATCCAACCTCGGCATTGGGAATCTGTATCTCATAGTGATCTTATTCAATGCTTGACTGTCAGTGCACATCCTCTACGTTCCGTCCTTCTTTGGTACTAACAAAGCTGGCACAGGACATGGACTCAAACTTTCCTGCACACGTCCCTGCTCAAGTAACTCTTCTACCTGCCTTCGCAACTCCCCATGTTCCTTCGGACTCATCCGATAATGTGGTCTATGCGGTAATACTGCTCCCGGAACAAGATCGATTTGATGTTGAATGTCTCTCAGTGGCGGTAACTCCTTAGGCAACTCTTCTGGAAATACATCTTCAAATTCTTTCAAAACTGGCTTCGCTTCTTCTGGGATTTCAACCTCTTCACTACAATCTCGTCCAATAAACATAAAGACTTCAGGCTCTTCTTCAACTTCCTTAACAAACTCCTTCAATGATAGCAAAGTTTTCAGCTCTTCAATCTCCTCCAACTTGCTTTCCTTCTGTTGTTGCTTCTTGGGAACTAAAATAATCTTAGTACCTTCAAACATGAAACTGTAACTATTAGCACGACCATCATGTTGTACTGCTCTATCAAACTTCCATGGTCTGCCAACCAACAGATGACACACATCAATGTCCACAACATCACACCAAACCTCATCTTTGTATTTCTTCCCAATCGAAAAATTCACACAAGCTCTTCGTCCAATTTTCACTTCGCCACCCATCCTCAACCATGCTTGCTTGTATGGTTTAGGATGCTTCTCAGTTTTCAAGTCCAACTTCCTCACAGCCTCTGTAGAAATAATATTATCACAACTCCCGGCATCAATTACAAATTTACAGACTCTTCCAAGAATAGTGCAAGTAGACTGAAATATGTTATTCCTCAACCAACTGTCTTCCTCCTCTTGCTTCGGTGTCAAACAAGACCTTCTCATCATCAGTGAATATCCTTCGTCTCCCGAAAACAAGTCTTCCTCCTTAACCGGTAATGAATTAGAGTATTCTGCCTCTTCATCCTCATCCTCAACCTCAGCTATCATAGTTCTCTTCTTTGGCTTTGGACATTCATTGCTTTTGTGACCCAACTCCTGACAATTGTAACATTTGAAACCACTGTTAACCTTCTCCTTCTCAGCCTCCCTCACAACTGGCTTAGTGACACGTTTAGGAACATTAGAACTCCCACTAACACCCTTCACTGGATTATTGGAACTAGTAAACACACCACCTCCACGCCTTCCCTGCTTCTCCCAAGCCAACGCCTTTTGGTGTGCTTCCGCCACAGATCTTGGATCAAACATATTAACCATATCCTGGATCTGCATCCACAAACCTCCAACAAACCTAGCAGTCAACTGCTCTTCCGTCTCCATAATATCATTTCTGGCAATGAGTTGGTAAAATTCATCTGCATAATCATTAACTGACTTCGTCCCCTGCCTTAGATTCTGCAATCTCTGGTACATAAGTGATTGATAGTTGTAAGGTAAAAATGTAGCTCTCATCAACTTCTTCATCTTATCCCAAGATTCAACTTTTGACTTTCCCATTCTCTCCCTTGTAAGTTTGGTTTGCTACCACCACGCCAAAACTCTCCCCCTCAACCTAGTAGCAACAAACTTCACTCTTCTATGTTCAGGAACCTATTTAAAGTCAAAAATTTCTTCAACATTAGATAACCAATCAAGAAATTCCTCTGCCACCATTCCACCTTTAAATTCAGGAATTTCCATCTTCATACCCGATTCCCATCGACGATCATCATCTACATCCTGATATGAATTTCGAACTTGGTCTCGATCTTGATAATGAATGCTAGCTCTATCACCCTCTTCATCAAAATCAAATGTTCGTCTATATCGATCTCGACCATCAACATCCCTTTGATCACGCATGTCCCTTCTACTATGTCTCTCTTCATCTCTATATGGCTCATCTTCAAACTCTCGTGGAGTTCTTCTCCCTTCATGTCCATAGTCATGGTGATCTCTCCTTGATGAAATTGATGTTTCTCTTCTCTCTCTAAAAGATTGCGGTGATACCCTCCTCGCTTCTGTAACCAATGGCGAAACTCGGTTTCCTCCATGGTTCGAGATTGGTGATCTCCTCCTTTGAGTTTGATTCAAATCATTCATCAACTTCTCTAACTTTCCCATGCCTTCATCAAATTTCTCATTAATGCGTTGTTCCAACTGCTCGGCTTCTTCTCTTCTATACAATGCTTCAACATTTTGATGTCGATTAGCTCTTCTCGGCGGCATGATTGAATCAACACAAATACTTCAACAAATTCAAACAATCTTCAAAATTCTTCAACACAAGTCAACAAACACGGCTCAACCACTAATTTGGCTCGGCCTTAACACTTCAAACAAACTTCACCAAGGCTCGGCTACTTCTCACAAGTATACACGGCCTTCCTTCAACAAATGATACCAAAATGATGTTTCAACTCTTGGCTCAACTCAAACACCTTCCCAACTTTGATCCAAAATGAAATGAATCGAAAGTTTCTAACTTGTTGCAACTTCAAGATGAACACGATGAACTTCAAACTTCAAACTCCTTGGCTCCAAGACTCGGCTTAGCTATGATTGGCTAAGTCTAGCTCTGATACCAAAACTGACGCAGCGGATATTTAACAAAACGATATGAATCGATGAAAGTAGCAAATCGGTGGATTGAAGATACTGAAATGCCCAAATTCGTTGATCTCAAAGATACCGAATTCTAGCTATCCTCGTCACGTTGATCGCGCACGATACCGTGAAAGAAGATCTTCAATTCTTCAAGCGTTGATCAACCGCACTTGATTCCGCGAATCGGCTTCAACAATCGTTGATTCGAGCGCACTCGAATAACCGAAAGTGGAGATTGGAGATTACACTCAACTACCAATTTTGGATGAAAGCACACAGCAATCAACAAGAATTTTAGTCAAAAATCAACAACCTTAAATGTACAACACACTCCCTATTTATAGTATTTCACAACCCGACCCTTAAGTCGTTTCCGACTCATGACTCACCCTTAGGTCGGCAACGACCTATAATCAAACGCGACTCAAACGACTTAAAACCCACACAACTCAACGAGTTACATCACCACATACACATGACCGACTTAACCCCTTGCCCATTTACGACTTATCACGACTTAAAGTAATTGCACCACAACAACGACTCAACAGCTACAAACGACTCGACACTCGAACGACTTAAGAAAACACACCATTATACAACTCAATGCCTCACGACTTAGCTTAGGTCGGCAGCGACTTAAGAAACATCTTCAAATGGCACCTTCGTACGACTTAAATCATAGTCGACTTAAGACTTCAACGACTTATCATGAGTCGTAACTCTCTTCTGTCTTAAGGCCTTCAACTACTGGAACTTCTCTCTTCTTCTTGATAAGTCGTGGATGACTTATGGCTGTGTCATTAGGTCGTATACGACTTATCAAACCTGTACGACGTAAGCTCCCGTTATGTCGTAACTTCTTTTCATCATTCTTGTTAAGTCGTAGCTCTCCCCCCGAGTCTTGTTAAGTCGTAGACGACTTAAGACCGCCTCCTTAGGTCCTGGACGACTCAAGTCTTGAAGGTTTGGGCCTGGCACTGCCCCAACTCTGTTCTGAGCTGCATCAAGAAGAACTCGGGAAAAACACAGGGGAGCTCGCGTTGTTACTCGAGTAAAATCGGCATTTCGCTCGGGTCGAATTCCCAAAGCCTGAAGTATGATAAAAAAAGTAAATTAAGCAAAACCTTTAAACAAATTTTTTAAAGTAATGATGGCAATCAATGTTTGACAAATTGAGGTTAAAATTTTATTTCAAGTTTGATTGTTGGAAGGAAATGCTTAACAATGTTTTTTTTTAAAAATCTCAATTAACGTTTTGATTAAGTAATTAACCTGAGATGAGTACTTAGTGTAATTACACTAAAGTTTCAAGCTAATAATAAATTGATTTCAAAGTTTAAGGAAGATTTTAATTGTAAATTGAGATAAACAATCATTATTAATTAATTCTTTTAAAGGAGTAATCAAGTATTAATTAATCAAGTAATTTAATTAAGAAAGAAATAATTGATTAACTAAGTAATTAGTAATTAATGGGAAATTAAGTTTGATTAATAATGTAGATTTTTACTTAATGATTTAAGGTAATAAATTTAGTAATTAAGACTTAAATATTGATTAAGAATTGATTTGTTAATTAACTAATTTGAAATGAAATAAGTAATCAATTGATAATTAATGATAAATTTAAACAGGGTTAAGGAATTAATTTTCAAGTAATAAATTTTAATTTGAATTAATTACAATAAAAATTAAAGATGATTACTTATGGATTGTATATGTAGGATATATGATTCATTGTAAAATAAATTGATATTTCTGTTTCAAATTGTGATCCTGTGAAATGTGAATTACTCTGTGATGGATTATGATTTGTGATTTTATTCTTTATTGATAAGAAAACCCCTTAGCCTGTAAAACGGCATTTGAATATCGATGCGACAAGGATTCGGATTCCAGTTCGTTATCCGAAACCCACATCGAATTGTAATGATTAATCTTTGTGATTGATAAATTTACTTTATCAATGAATCTGTAAATAAAGATAAGCGTTATTGATTATATCGCTTATCGATATTGATATCTCTATAATGATTGATGTGTGCACTATTGTGTAAAACCCCTGGACCACACTCATACACACACAAATATGGATTTCACGTGGAAATCGGTTAAGTCACAGATTTTTAAATAAGTTTGAATTTGAATTTTAAATTCAAATAGTTTTGGAAATAAATTAAGTTTAATATGAAAAGCTTTTGAAAAGCTGTTTTAAGAATAAAAGTTATTTTTGAATAACTAGTAAAGATTTGAAAATTTGAATAATTGGATTTAAATTGAAATTCAAAAAAAATCTAAAATTGAATTCTATATTCAATACTTATGATTTAAAAAGGACTTTACAAGTTATACGATTTTAAACTATTTTTAAAGTGTGTTTTGGGAATTTGAATTAAACCAAAGATTTGTAACTTATATAAATGGAATCGAGGTTTTTCCAAAACAAAACTATTATTTCTAAGTGATAAAAAGCTTTCATATGAGTAACGAATTTCCAATTTATATTAAAGGGATTTCAAGTTTGAATTGAAAATGATTTTCCAAGTTATGGACGAATCTTTGGAAACAAGTTTTGAAAGCTATGAGATAAATCTTTGATTTAAAGATTTAATGAGTTAATCAAATTGAGACAAAAATTTCTTTCAAATCCGTAAATGGATCTTTGTGAAACTGAGTGAACTGTGTGAAGTAAGCCTTTGTGTTTAAAGCATTTGAAATGGTAATTGGTTTAAACCATTTGAAAGAAAGTTTTGAATTATTAAGTTGTCACTTAATTGAAATCCAATATCCATATGTTTTTAAATGCTGCGCTCACTATTCGGTTTAGCCGGGAGAGGACCTTTGTGTCATATAACCCATTCCGAATGTGTGATACGTCGTTATAGATTGAATTTGAAGACCGATGGTGAAGACCGGGTATTTGCGAGAACGATAGGATGACCTATCGATTGTCTCTACACTGAGTCACGCCGGTATAGAGATTTCCTAAGTGGTGGGAAGTCCGATCGGGATTGTGAATACCCGGATTTGCAAGGGCTTCTTTGGAAGTGCCTTCGGTTCTGTTCGAACCCGGAACAGACTTGTATGGATTGCATGTCTGACATTACATTTTGAGATATAAAGCAGATTTCTTTCAAATACATTTCTGTTGGTGGCGGTGAATCTATTCTCTTAGCTTAACACCCTTCTTTGAGACATGCGAGCTTAGAGGTTATGTAGTTGAAGGTTATCAGCGATATATTCCCAACTTGGTAATGTGGCATTCTGATTGCTGCTGATCATTTGTTGATCAAAGCATGGCTTTGTGAAAAGCGTAACTTCGTGGACGAGACTTCGTCGACCTCACAAACCGGTAATGGTCGAAACAGGAATTGTGCGGCTAGGTTTCAGGGGTAGCTCCCCTACGATATGACCGTTCCTTCTGGAAAAAGGTTGTATCATGGTGTGGAGCCCAGATACTTA
This sequence comes from Allium cepa, assembly GCA_030765085.1. Classification (NCBI taxonomy): domain Eukaryota; kingdom Viridiplantae; phylum Streptophyta; class Magnoliopsida; order Asparagales; family Amaryllidaceae; genus Allium; species Allium cepa. The sequence goes on from CM060945.1 coordinate 75,438,430, forward strand.
CTCATGTGGACACACTTTATTTATTACTGTGTGAAGTTGGTGGTTAGAGAGCTCTCATATAAAGGTCCCAAAGGACCGGGGGTGGCATATCTGAGGTTTTATTCCCCGGGAAGGGGGTAGCCGGCCTTGTTTGGCAGAGATCCGGGTAGGTTCTCGGGGCGTCCCGCCAGAGGCGTTCCCATGTGGCAGTAGGAAGTTCCTTAGCCTGACCATTTGTTGGAAAATCCAATCAAAACAATACGATCCTTGTACAGTTTTAGTTGTATTACCTGCCATTCACTTATGGTGGCGCCCCACTGTTTGGATGGTAGCTATTGTAGGCATAGTTCGAAATGTCTATGCTGGCTAAGATTTATATTCTACTTTCGTAATGTTTTCTGCACTTTGCACTTATAGTAATAATATCAAAGAAATTTTTCTGCGTATCAAGCATGTTTGACTATCATAAGGAGAAATCTCCTCTGATTCTGCGTTTGCATTGTGTGTGTGGCGGGAGGCCTTATGGTAGTTTCATTTTCCAAAAGCATTGCGATTTTGAAATTTAAATCTTTGATTGTTTTTTGAAAAGACAAATTGTTTTCGTTTGCTCACACCAGTCCCATGACTGTCCCGGAGTTTATTGTTCCTTTCCTAAACTCTGGGTGTCCGTAATTTTCCACACGGGCAGTCTAGATTTTGGTTTTTCAGATAGTTAGGTTCAGTAGATTACCTGGAGTTAGTTCAGTTTATGGATATGGACGAGACTTGCTTAGCTTGATGTAATCCTGATGGTGGATCGAGCTAGGAGTTTTGGAGCTTTGTCTTTGGAGCTTTTGGATCAGAGTTGTAGTATTGGGATTCTGTGAAGACTCATCTCATATTGTATCATGTTCCGCTGTATTCTATGTTGTATATTCTCTGATGTTGATGATTATCATTGTATCATACTGATGTTTCGGGTATTGTATTCATGTTATATCAGTGATATCATCTTTTATTTCCGCTGTGTTATTTATCACCTAATGGGTGTTGCAAGCTCCGGCGATACGAATTCAATGTTGTTATCGGACATCGAGTTCGGGTCGTCACAAGTGGTATCAGAGCTGATGGTTGAGTAAGAACTTTAGCTACGGAGTGTAACACATTAGATATCTCATTAGAGATAGGGTGAAGTATACCCTAGAATGAGTACAACCAGTGGAACCAATCTAAATTTCTTAATCTATTCTCTTTATCTGTTGTTATTCTCTAAGATATTTCGTCCTAATGCCTAAATCGGTTTTCTTACTGTTCACAGTTTATAAGAATGAGTGGAAGAAGAGGACGAAATAGGAGACAGGAAAGTACCACTTCAGCTGGTCAAAATCCTGCAACGACAGATATTCCTATTCAATCTCAATAAAATTTGACTGATCTATATCGAAGTTTTTCTAGACTTGGTGGAAAGCCGTTCACTGGCAAAGAAACTGTTATCGAAGCACAAGCCTGGATTCGATCGTGTGAAAAGATTTTTAAGGGATTAAAGTTGAAAGATGATCAAATGCGATTGATAGCTTCTTGGCAACTCCAGGAAGATGCTTTAATTTGGTGGGAAACTGTTACCGTGGATGAGTCGGCGGATGAATTTACTTGGAGTCATTTCAAAGAAGTGTTCGAGCAACGATATATGTCGTCTGCTAGTATCTCTAGAGTGTACCAAGAGTTTATGGATTTAGAGCAAGGAAGTTTATCATTTGAGGAATACTTGAACAAATTTATTGAATTATCTCGATTTGGTCCAGAATTGGTGAATACACCATTAAAGAAGAATGAAAAGTTTATTCGGGGAATGAACAAGGAGTTTCAGGAACGAATGACCACTCACGTTAAGGAATCTTTTTCTGAATTAATTGATATGGGCTATCGATACGATACTCTGGAAAAGCAAAAAGATCCAGAGGAGAATGGAAATACGAGTAAATTAAATTGGAGAAAAAGGAAGTTTGGCAGTAAGAAACCAAAGAAAAATAAAGGAAAGAAGGATGTACAGAAGAAAAAAGAAGAATGTTACTTGTCTCAATTGCTTGGAGAAAGGTCACTACTCAGATAAATGCAAGAACGATTGGAAGCCAGGAATGAGAGAGCCATTTATGAGGCCAGATCAGGAATCTACGGGATGCTATAAAAGCCGGAAGCCGGTACACAGGATCAACAACTGTCCAGCTTATAAGCAACTCTAGAAAAAAAAAAGTATATGCAATCAGAGATGATTCTTTAACCTCAAAAGCTAATTAAGGAAAAGAAATTTTATAAGGTAACCTTCTCGTTTACGATTAAATTGTTTGAATTTCGTTCGACATGAAAACTATCCTTAGTTTTTCAGCAAAATCGTAAATAAGTTAAAATCTTAAATCTGATATGGTAATCGAATCTATTTCTATCTATTTCATTGGGTTTCGATATTATCTACGAATGGTTAGTTATCCCTTCGAACTAACCAATACCCCTATGTACTTCGTAGATCAGATAACCCAATTGTTTCGTAATTGATTGAGTTTGTTCTCATATCTATTGTTAATATTCTGATTTGGTAAGCCAAATGCAGAATTGATATCCAGTTTGATCTGGAAAGATATTTCTCTATCTTTCGTCTATCTTTGTTATCTCCTTGGCAAATTTTGGGGACGAAATTTCTTAAGGAGGGGAATCTATAACGACCCAGTTTTAATGACGAATTTAAATTTGTAATTTAATTAAATTTTTGGATTAAATTATGGATTTGTTTGAAATTTTCAAATTTAATAAGATGTATATACTAATATATTTTAAAATTTGGGTTTGAAGCTCAAAGTAAATGATTTCGGTTGAATTGAATTATGAATAAAATGTTTATAAGAATAAAAAAATCTACTTATCAATATTGAATATAAGTGAAAGTATAAAATAAAATATATGTATAAATTTAATACCTGATAGTTAAACCATAAATAGAAATCAAATTTAAGCATTTATGTTAATAATAAAAATATGGAGTAATAACAAAAGAAATACAAAGAAAAATCTAAGTACATATGAAAGATGAAGTAAGAAAAAAAATAGAATAAAAGCATAAAACAAATATGAAAACAAACAAAGCAAACATATACGTAAGCTTGCAAAAGAAGGAAACAAGATCAACATCTACTGTACAAAACAATAATTCAATAAGTATGCACACTTGAGAACAAAAGAAAGAAGTGCAGTCAAGTTAAACAAAATATATAAGATAAGTACAGTAATTAATGGAGCCGTCAACAGTGAAAGTCATCAGCCACTATAAGAAGAAAAATTTATGTAAGTACCTTCAGCCGAAATAAGATATGCAAAGCACAAGACTTGAAAGCTTGTTAAAGAAGACACCAAACAACTTAATTAATGCAGCCACCATAACATGTTTTATCAAGCCACCACAAAATCATTTCAGCTCAGAAATAAAAATATCTATGTACAAAAGCTTATAGAGGAAAATAATGAAAAATATCTACAAACAAAGAAGTACCTGTACCAGCTGTAACCCTTAGTACCAAACACTGTTCGCCTTTATATGTACATACCATCCATATACACTAGTCTGTTCAGTAAAGAAAATAAGCAAACCTGAGGGAAAAAAAGAGTTTGAACCAGAGAAAGGAAAATGCAAACATCACCAATTTTACTAAGCTAAAATCTAGAATCAAGTAAGCATATCATCTTTACAAACTCAAGACATTATTCAACTCAAAGGAAAAGCAAAACAGGATTCAAGAAAGATCAAATCTGCAGTTTCAACAACAAAGAATCATCTGTTCTTCCTCTTCTCAAAACTGTGAGCAAACTAACCTTGAACTTGCTATAATATTTTGATGCTACTGTTTGTATGGATGATATAAAAGAATGCTGCAAGAATATGAACCTCTGTATATGCTTGTACACAAGTAAATGTTTTGTTCCAGGTTTTCTAAACTTTAAAACCTGTTACAAATTCATATCTTCATACTTAGAACTTTTTATACTATAATTTCTGAAAGGAAATTATTCATAAAAAAGTTAAGCAACTTTTAAAAATAACTTTAAGAGAAAAATAATTAAGTGAATATTGTATAAAATATTATTTACAGTAAAATCACCATGAATCAGTAAATTTGAGTATTTTAATTTTAAATTCTAATCATACAAGCATGTTCGAATTGCAAAATGATTATTTTAGGTGCAAACCCCATGATTTTTAAGTTGCTAAATCTCGAGTATGAGTGGGTTGAACGAAAATTGCTTTTTCGTCAAATTCATTCAATTGGTGAAATTAAATCCTTTGAATTTTGGTCAGAAGAATGATTCGGCGTCAAGTATCATGGGAAAAATATTGAAAAAAATTTCTATTTCATAAATTGATGAGTCGAGAACAATTTAGGGTTTAAGGGCTAAATCGAGTCGAGTTTGGAAACGCGGTCGCTGCTCCGCCTATGGACCATCGAACTCCAAGACTCTGGTGCCAATAGCGGCGTTGTACGGTGAGGAAGCTTGGGTCAAGTTTTCGTGGCCTCTGATGGCCAGAGGAGGTGGCGTGGGTTCGATTTCTGGTGGTGTGCTGTTGGGTTCATTTGATCGGGATACCTCGATTTTGCTTGCGAGTTTCATTTGTGTTTCTTTGTATTTGGGTAGCAAGGCAGGGTCGAAAGTGATTTGCTAGGGGTGGTGGAGTTCACCGAAGTGAGGCGAAAGGTCTGCCCACGTGTACGGCATAGGATAGTGTCAGCGTGTTATGGCGGGGAAAATTTCGAGTTGCTACTCGGGTTTGGGGATCGTTTGCTTCGAGTTGGGTTTAGGGGCCTGAATGTGTGGTCCAGTATATAAGTTTAAACTTAAACTAAGCTGAGAAAAAAAAGAAAGAGAAGAGAAGTGAGTGCGAGAGGGGAAGGAGAAGAACTCGGGAAAAACACAGGGGAGCTCGCGTTGTTACTCGAGTAAATTCGGCATTTCGCTCGGGTCGAATTCCCAAAGCCTGAAGTATGATAAAAAAAGTAAATTAGGCAAAACCTTTAAACAAAATTTTTAAAGTAATGATGGCAATCAATGTTTGACAAATTGAGCTTAAAATTTTATTTCAAGTTTAATTGTTGGAAGGAAATGCTTAATAATGTTTTTTTTTAAAAATCTCAATTAACGTTTTGATTAAGTAATTAACCTGAGATGAGTACTTAATGTAATTACACTAAAGTTTCAAGCTAATAATAAATTGATTTCAAAGTTTAAGGAAGATTTTAATTGTAAATTGAGATAAACAATCATTATTAATTAATTCTTTTAAAGGAGTAATCAAGTATTAATTAATCAAGTAATTTAATTAAGAATGAAATAATTGATTAACTAAGTAATTAGTAATTAATGGGAAATTAAGTTTGATTAATAATTTAGATTTTTACTTAATAATTTAAGGTAATAAATTTGGTAATTAAGACTTAAATATTGATTAAGAATTGATTTGTTAATTAACTAATTTGAAATGAAATAAGTAATCAATTGATAATTAATGATAAATTTAAATAGGGTTAAGGAACTAATTTTCAAGTAATAAATTTTAATTTGAATTAATTACAATAAAAATTAAAGATTATTACGTATGGATTGTATATGTAGGATATATGATTCGTTGTAAAATAAATTGATATTTCTGTTTGAAATTGTGATGCTGTGAAATGTGAATTACTCTGTGCTGGATTATGATTTGTGATTTTATTCTGTATTGATAAGAAAACCCCTTAGCCTGTAAAACGACATTTGAATATCGATGCGACAGGGATTCGGATTCCAGTTGGTTATCTGAAACCCACATCGAATTTAATGATTAATCTTTGTGATTGATAAATTTACTTTATCAATGAATCTGTAAATAAAGATAAGCGTTATTGATTATATCGCTTATCGATATTGATATCTCTATAATGATTGATGTGTGCACTATTGTGTAAAACCCCTGGACCACACTCATACACACACAAATATGGATTTCACGTGGAAATCGGTTAAGTCACAGATTTTTAAATAAGTTTGAATTTGAATTTTAAATTCAAATAGTTTTGGAAATAAATTAAGTTTAAGATGAAAAGCTTTTGAAAAGCTATTTTAAGAATAAAGTTATTTTTGAATAACTAATAAAGATTTGAAAATTTGAATAATCGGATTTAAATTGAAATTCCAAATAAATCTGAAATTGAATTCTATATTCAATACTTATGATTTAAAAAGGACTTTACAAGTTATACGGTTTTAAACTATTTTTAAAGTGTGTTTTGGGAATTTGAATTAAACCAAAGATTTGTAACTTGTATAAATGGAATCGAGGTTTTTCCAAAACAAAGCTATTATTTCTAAGTGATAAAAAGCTTTCATATGAGTAACGAATTTCCAATTTATATTAAAGGGATTTCAAGTTTGAATTGAAAATGATTTTCCAAGTAATGGAAGAATCTTTGGAAACAAGTTTTGAAAGCTATGAGATAAATCTTTGATTTAAAGATTTAATGAGTTAATCTAATTGAGATAAAAATTTCTTTGAAATCCGTAAATGGATCTTTGTGAAACTGAGTGAACTGTGTGAAGTAAGCCTTTGTGTTTAAAGCATTCGAAATGGTAATTGGTTTAAACCATTTGAAAGAAAGTTTTGAATTATTAAGTTGTGACTTAATTGAAATCCTATATCCATATGTTTTTAAATGTTGCGCTCACTATTCGGTTTAGCCGGGAGAGGACCTTTGTGTCATATAACCCATTCCGAATGTGTGATACGTCGTTATGGATTGCATTTGAAGATCGGTGGTGAAGACTGGGTATTTGCGAGAATGATAGGATGACCTATCGATTGTCTTTTCATTGAGTCGCGCCAATATAGAGATTTCCTAAGTGGTGGGACGTCCGATCGGGATTGTGAATACCCGGATTTGCAAGGGCTTCTTTGGAAGTGCCTTCGGTTCTGTTCGAACCTGGAACAGACTTGTATGGATTGTATGTCTGACATTACATTTTGAGATATAAAGCAGATTTCTTTCAAATACATTTCTGTTGGTGGCGGAGAATCTATTCTCTTAGCTTAACACCCTTCTCTGAGACGTACGAGCTCAGAGGTTATGTAGTTGAAGGTTATAAGCGATATATTCCCAACTTGGTAATGCGGCATGCTGAGTGCTGCTGATCATTTGTAGATCAAAGTTTGGCTTTGTGAAAAGCGTGGCTTTGTGGACGAGACTTCGTCGAGCCTCACAAACCGGTAATGGTCGAAACAGGAATTGTGCGGCAAGGTTTCAGGGGTAGCTCCCCTAGGGTATGACATTCCTTCTGGAAAAGGGTAGTATCATGGTATGGAGCCCAGATACTTACTCATGTGGACACACTTTATTTATTACTGTGTGATGTTGTTGGTTAGAGAGCTCTCGTATAAAGGTCTCAAAGGACCGGGGGTGGCATATCTGAGGTTTTATTCCCCGGGAAGGGGGTAGCCAGCCTTGTTTGGCAGAGATCCGGGTAGGTTCTCGGGGCGTCCCGCCAGAGGCGTTCCCATGTGGCAATAGGAAGTTCCTTAGCCTGACCATTTGTTGGAAAATCCAATCAAAACAATACGAGCCTTGTACGGTTTTAGTTGTATTACCTGCCATTCACTTATGGTGGCGCCCCACTGTTTGGATGGTAGCTGTAGTAGGCATAGTTCGAAATGTCTATGCTGGCTAAGATTTATATTCTACTTTGATAATGTTTTCTGCACTTTGCACTTATAGTAATAATATCAAAGAAATTTTTCTGCGTATCAAGCATGTTTGACTATCATAAGGAGAAATCTCCTCTGATTCTGCGTTTGCATTGTGTGTGTGGCGGGAGGCCTTATGGTAGTTTCATTTTCCAAAAGCATTGCGATTTTGAAATTTAAATTTTTGATTGTTTTTAAAAAGACAAACTGTTTCGTTTGCTCATACCAGTCCCATGATTGACCCGGAGTTTATTGTTCCTTTTCTAAACTCTGGGTGCCTATAATTTTCCACACGGGCAGTCTAGAGTTTGGTTTTTCAGATAGTTAGGTTCAGTAGATTACCTGGAGTTAGTTCAGTTTTTGGATACGGACGAGACTTGCTTAGCTTGGTGTAATCCTGATGGTGGATCGAGCTAGGAGTTTTGGTGCTTTGTCTTTGGAGCTTTTGGATCAGAGTTGTAATATTGGGATTCTGTGAAGACTCATCTCATATTGTATCATGTTCCGCTATATTCTATGTTGTATATTCTCTGATGTTGATGATTATCATTGTATCATATTGATGTATCGGGTATTGTATTCATGTTATATCAGTGATATCATCTTTTATTTCCGCTGTGTTATTTATCATCTAATGGGTGTTGCAAGCTCCGGCGATACGAATTTAATGTTGTCATCGGACATCGAGTTCGGGTCATCACAAAAGGTAAGTAATTAATAATTGAAACCTCTAAATTTAGGTAAGAGATTTAAGTCTAAGTTACAAAGGGAATAAAAGGGGAAGTTGAAATTTATAACTTATAAGAAAAAGGTAAAAATTTATTGAACAACGAATTAATTAAAAGAGATGAGAAAACTTGTATAACTTTCAATTACATTCCTTAAAAAAAAATATATAACTTACCAAATATTAAAAGTTGAAATGTTTAATAAGAGATTTTAATAGAATATTATACAAGTAGAAATTTTGAAATATTGAGAGTATTCAATGAAATCGATGTTAAATGGGAATTTAATGTTATAAACTTAGGTTATAATTAAAGTTTTACTATAAGTGAGTAAAATTAAAGGTAAGTAATTCAAATAGATGATTATCAACTTAAGTAAATAAAATGGAAAGGCTAAGAAATTAAATGAGACATGAATACTATGTATAAACAAATGTAAATAAATGAGGGCATGCAATAAATGAATGAATAATTATAGTGAAATAAAAAGAACTGGCATGACTTGAGTTAATGGAAATGAAAAATTGGAAGTAATAAGTGAAAACAAATGAAACAAACATTGAATGAGTAAATAAAATTTAAAGGTTTGTTAGAAATAAATGTAAATTATAAAAAGGAAAATTTATGTGGTATGAATAAAAGAGAAATTTAACAACAAATGTATGAAATGAAATTAATAATAAGATAAATTGATTGTTGTTTGGATTTGTTGTTGTTTAGTTGATGGTTGATTGGGCAAGGATACTAATAAAATTAGATTTGGGTGAATGAATAATCTACTTAGTTTTATCTAAGACTATTGAGTAAATGATGCGCTAGTAGTTTATTCTTCATTTCGTACAATTTAAAGGTTTTGAACCCGAACAACTATTTGTTTGGTTGATTGAACGGTTGTTTTGTATTTGTTGTGTATGCTGTTTGTTGAAATTGATGGTTGTTGTATTGATTTTTTGTTAGTGATTGAAACCACTTAAATATTTCACTTTATACAGATTGTTAACACTTTGGATTATATAAGTAAAATGCAGGCTATGGAAGCAATTGCTACTGCATTTGGATTCATAAATTTGACGTTATTTGCCCAACAAATAGGTACTTTTCGGATTTCGGTTTTAGCGCTATTTTATATATTTTCTCGAGTTGGGATATAATATTTTGAATAAGATGTATTGTTATTTAATTCTTCTTTTCCTTTCTTTTCCTTTTCGGGGACGAAAAGTTTTGAGTGGTGGAAAGTGTGACGACCCGTGTAAATTCGATGTTTAAATTGAATTAAATTAATAGGATTTTAATTTAAATTTAGAAAGAAATAGAAATCTTATTTATTTATGTGAAAGAGAATGATTAAATTAGATGTATCAAGGGTAATTAAAATTTACAAATCGAATTATATATTGCAATTAATTGTGATAATGGAAATTGTTGCATTTGGATATAGGGTTAGAAATAAGTAAATAAAGGCAAGTATTGAATTCATCAATGAAAATAAAAAATTTATTTACTACAATCCTTTTTATTAACTATTGTAAGGTGTTAATTAATTCAAAGGTGAAAATTTGAAAACAGATTCAAATTGTACGTTAGATAATAAATTGCAATAATTAAAGTTAGTAATAAATGGAAAATGGAATACCAATTTATTTATGAAGTGAATATAAGGGGATGTAACAAACTGAATAAGAAATGCTAATTGTGCATTAAGTGAAGGAATGGAGCCTAGATGGAATAATTAAAAGGGATATATAATCTTAATTTGTATGGGTGCATATATTTATAATGGGAAATAAAAGGGTAAAATAAAAATATACAAGTATATTAAAGGTTATATTAGTGGGTTACTAGTAAATTCACTCATTACCAAATAAGATGCCTTGATGATAATTAATGACATAACGGAAAAGAGTAGATGTATTCATTTCAATATTAATTGAAATTGGATAGGGATTATAAGTAACAATGTTAATACAAGGTAAGTAATGCTAAATTTAAGTTAATGATAATGAGTAGTGGTTAATTCAAATTTTGTAACGTATAGTATAAATTACCTACTTATTTGTTAATGGAATTAGGATTTGTAATAAGTGATAATAAAATAAATGAATGTTACACTAATTGGAAGTGAAATAACGTTCGTTTAAATATCGAGTAATTATAGGGTCGTAATTATTTAAGCGTTACTTTAATGATTAATTGTGAAATTAATACAAGGTAGTAAAATTAGGTAATAAAAAGGTATGAAACTAAGAGATAAATTTGCAGAGAATATTTAGTTTTAATTAATATATTTGAAAAAAATATAATAATTGTAGTAAAATAAAAATTTGTATAAGAAATTGTGAGGCTTTAATTGATTTAAATTTGTAGAATCAGGAATGGACTAAAGGTATTGGATTTAACAGGTAATCAATTGCAATAGAATTCAATCATTGAACGTTACGGTAAGGTAAATTAAATGTGATGCAATTGAGATAAACAATTAGAAAATGTTAAAGTATCTGTATATATATATATATATGTATATATATATATATATATTAAAACAAATGGTAACCAGGATGGTAATACGATAAATAGTGTATATGAAGAATAGAGATAAAGCTTTATAAATTGAATTGAATCTAAATTTAATGAAAGGATAAATTGGAATTAAATGGAATAAATGTTTGAAGTTTACTTAAACTTTAATTCAGATGAAAGGGTAGACATTTATGTAATAGAGTATGAATCTATTGTTAAGTTTATTTATAAAATGGCAGTTGGGTAAATGAAAGGGTGCAAAAGTAAGCTTGTCAGTATATTGAAGTAATGTATGATAATAGGTTTAATTGAAATAAATGAAAATTTAACATCTAAATATTACATTAATAGGAAGTAATTATTCTACTTATCAATACATTCATTTAGCCCATTTTGAAACTTAATCAACTGAAATTAATGTAATTGAAAATTTTCATTTAACAGGAGAGAGAATACTAATTGTAATAGGTGCAATTAAAAGCAGCTTATGCTTTGTGAAATACAAGGAAAGTTTTGATTCAAAAAAAAAAATTTACATCAATAAAATGAATGTTTCATCTGTGAATGTAGGTTTAATTTAATTTAAATAAAAATAGAAAGATTGATTTTAATGAAAAAATATATGTTTATTTGAACAGTGTTTAGCTTACAGACTGATTACAAGAATAGAAAATAATATATTTATTACTCTTGTGTATAAACAATTTTTCTATTTTTTTTTTGCATTTAAGTTGTCTGTTTTAAAATTTAACTTTGTAAGTGATTGCAATTAATGTAGTTCAATATTTCAATTAAAAGGAAAGAAAACGGTGATTGCGATTTATAGATTTAATAAAAAAAACACGCGTTTTGTGGTAAACAAAAAGCGTGTTTCAATGGTAATAAGAGATCATTTTGGGAAAAACAAATCAAATGTTTTCATTTTTAAGGTAAGTATAAAAAAATATTATGCATAGACAAAAACCCAAATGCGTAGAAATTCGAATATTACTTGAGTTAATGAAGTTAATTTTGTTGTGTTTAGGGTTAAAAAAATTTATTAAGTAAACAATTGTTTTGAAATTTGAATTCTAAAAGTTTGTTTACAGTACAGAGTTAGTCCATTCATTCCCTTTCTAATTAATAATTACCTCCTTTTAATACCTGCTACTTTTAAAAAGGCTGTTCATATTTACTATATTTCAAAACCAAGTTTGTTCATATTTACTTTATTTCTTTCCATTCATTTTCCAGCTTCATTTTTTCTGAAACGTCATTTCATTTATTTCTAATTAATAGCGGTCTCTCTTTTCAAATCTCTTTGATCCTAAAGCTAATTCTAACCTTATAAATAAGATGTTAATGCTAAAATTTGAACGCTAACACCCCGGTGTATGAAGTGAGATCGTGAAAGCACCACCCGATAGCTCGGGAACAGATTATAAGCAGATAATAGTGCAAAAACAGTAAACAACAGCAATTTTATAGTGGTTCGGCTTAAGAGAGAGCCTACGTCCACTTTGAATATCTTTATTGACGATTTGATTACAAGTCAATGCAGTTACACTTTGATTACAACACACTTTGAGTTTCAAGTGACTTAGAACAAGTAGCCTAAACTTCAATGTCGATCCAAATCTTTGAACACATGTTAGACATGTTTGATTTCTTCGTGAAGTTCCTTGAAGGTGTTGAAGTAGTTCAGAATGCAGCAGAGTAACGGCGCTTGAAATAAATGAGCCAAAAGTCCTCCCCCTAGTTGGAACTAAGGTCGTATTTATAGGCATTTTTCGGAGTTAGGTCGTAGGTCGTGACAGACCTAAGTAAGGTCGTAGGTCGTAGCCGACCTAAGAAGCATTGGCCTCCCTTCCATAAGAACATGCAAGCTCGTTTCGACAAGTTCTAGGTCGTAAGCGACCTTGCCAGTAGCGGCTTAGAGAAGGCGGCCTTCTAATGCAATGTCCTTAGGTCGTGAGCGACCTATCTTAGGTCGTGAGCAATGTCAGAATTACAGTAGCACGAGGTTGCCCTCTAGTCTGGAACGGGTTAGCGGGTTATAGGTTGGTGACGGTCTATGGTAAGACGTAGGTCGCGAGCGACCTACGTGGTATGGTTTGTGGCTTGATAGGATGCATCGAGTTTGACTGAGTAAGATGACAAGTGGTAGGTCGTGTGCGACCTAAGAAGAGAGGCAACCTAAGTATGTTGAATGGTATGGTGTTGCGACCTAAGTTAACACGACTTATAGCTTAGCTCGTTAAACCATTAGGTCTCTAGGTTGTCTCCTTCTCTATCTGTTAAGTCGCCGAATGCTCGAATCGTTAGGTCGCTCGTCTTGTTGACTCGTTAGGTCGCTCTGGCCTTTAGGTCGCTGGAGCACTAGGTCGTTAGATCCCCTTAGGTCGCTGATACCATTAGGTCGTTATCTTTGTGAGTCGTTAAATCACGGCTCCCTATAGGTCGTAGGTCGCTGCTGTAGTTAGGTCGCTAACGAAGAGGAGTTAACATTTGCCCCTCGAAGTATACGCCTAGGTCGTAGGCCGTGTGCATCGATCTTCTTAACTCGTGCTCTGATGAGTTGTTAGGTCGCAAGCGAGTATCGAGGCAACTAGGTCGTGTGTGCCGATTCGCATTTCACTCCTCCGGGGTATAAATAGCTTAGGTCGTTCCTCCTTCACCTCATCTATTTTAATATTCCATTCAGCCATTAACAGAACTTTGTGATTTCAAAAGCAAATTTGAGTTTAATCATCCATCGATTCATCCCTGCTATCATATTGTGTAAGTACACTTAATCTCTATCCATCCCATGATTACCATCAAACCACGAATTTCCATCCCAGAACAATTTTGTACGTCGTACTTCATCATCATTTTTTTTTTAAGTTATGGTCGATTTTGATCGCCATTAGTTGCGATTTTCGAAAGTACAACAATGAGTTGAATCCATGATGGATCAGAGATGCTTCGAATTGATTCCTGGATGATTCAGTGGTATGTAGGAATGATGAATTTCACGAAGAGGATGACGGATCTCTATGTGTAGTTAATAACAGGTTACCGGGTTAGTGGAGAAGAAGGTGATTGGTGAGGGAAGCGAGGTTTTTAGCTTGAGCAGGAGCTTGCTCAAGATCCTATTAGAACCGCCCCATGAACCTGCGCGACCTATAGAACCTCGCGACCTAAGACTCTCGCGACCTAGGACTTAGGTGAAAGCACGTTGCTTCGAACTGCTGGGTTAGTTAGGTTGCGGCCGACCTAGATTGTCACGACCCGGCTTCCAAATACCAGGAAGCCGCACCGTGAATTAAGAAAGAAAGGGATAGAAGAAGAAAAGAAAGAAGAGAAAGAAGAAACAACACAAGAATCTCAACAGCGGAACGAATAAATTATATTAATAACATAAGTATTACATAGTATACATCAAATATCAGAGTACACAGACATATACAACACATACTAGACAGTTATAAACACCTGTCTAGTTATTACAACTCAATCACAATACATAACAACTCAGAGATACCAACACAGCGGAAAACAATATAACTATACGCAGAAGCCTCCTGCTCCATATGCTCCTCCACAATTCGTCAAAGCTATCCTGAATCCTAACCTGAATTCCCTTGGCTACTCATAAAAATTTGAGTACCCAAGAGTTATAGAAAAACAGAAATAACTCCGGGTCAGACATGGGTCTGGTGTGAGTAACAGGTTAAAGTTGCTTAACTTTGAAAAAAACTTTGTAAAGAAAAGGTATCACGTAAGACTTCCCACACATAAACATGGAAAAGTTTTTACCTTACGCTAACCAAAACATTTGATAGGAAATCCGATGATATTATAATAGTGTCTAGGGTTTTCAAATAAAATACAGAAATAGCTGAAATGCTTACATCTCACATTTCAACATAGTTGGGCACAACTAATACGTACGGCACTTATTGGATTTTGGATTCCATCAATGGCAGGGCTACTGGGGTACCGCCCGTCACAGTACGTGGCCTAGATCACCGTACCGAGGAGCCACCCTAACTCCCCTGCAACACAAAGCCGGACCCGTTCCTTACTGAACAGTTCCAAACAAGACTACCCCGCAGTTGTGATCAGCAACCGCACCACTAAGCCGAAAATAAAGGGACATCTAGACAGGGATAAATCTTGCTCTCAAGTGGGGGCTACCCACGAAGCTTTGCTGCACCTCCCCTGTTTTAGCCATTCCCGGTTGATGAGGCTTGAGGCTACGATTACCTTTATAGGACATATCACTTAGAATGCTCATCGTCCACCTGACGATGTTCTGAAAGCATTCAATCCATACAAGTTCGTTCCGGGTTCGAACGAAACCGAAGGCATTATCTCGTTACACTCGTATTGGAATCACCCTCAGAGTTAACGACAATAACCCTTGCACTCTAAATCTCCATCTCGAATCTATAAGTGCTATTCCGTCAAACTCATTACGGAATCACCCACAGAGTTATACTGACGTATAGCCCTTACACCTCGAGTCTTCACTCGCACCATTGGATTCACGACCTAACGTTATTTGGAATCGATGTGGTTTTCGGATCCCAAATATGGAAACCCGATCCCGGTCTCATCGAAATCCAAAGCGTGTCTTTTAAGGTCCAAGTTGTTTTAAGTTTAAAACAATTCAATTCATTATCTAAATATACACAGATAGATAATTCACAACACAATAGATAATCAACATTATCATTACCAACAGATAATTCATATCAAAACAGATAATCTATATTATCATTCAAAAGCAACCAATGCATCCATATCACATACACTACTAATCTCATAACTGAGATTACAAACCATACCAATCAATACCAATCATCAAACATAAGCAACTATCTAATGATCATTCCATTCTATAATTAATTTAAAATGAATTAAATTAATTACTTACTCTCTAATTAATTTAAAATAAATTAAATTAATCACTTCATCATCAAATCATGCTTATCTTAATCATCAATTGATTATAAATCAATTTATAAATCATCACAATATTCATTTCAATTAATCCTTATTGATTAATAATTCCCTAATTACAATAAGTAATTAGCATTTAATATTAATTATACCTTAATTAATCAATTCCAAATTACATCATTAATTAATTAATTAATGATTTCTAATTACATTTAATCAATCTCTAATATAAATTAATTACATAAGTAATTAATCTTCAACTTAAACCATATATATTAATCACCCATGATTAATATCCAATTAGTAATTAACTATTTTAATTACTCCTCCCATAACTTAATTACCCTTAATTAATTATCTTCATTAATCACTTGATTAATTTTCAAAGTAATTTAAATCAAAATTACTTCTATAATTAATATCTTTAATTACATCCTGTAATTATTAATTAATTACTTCTCTAAGTAATTATAAATTCATTAATTACATAAGGTAATTATCAAACAATCAACAATGGTTTAAATTAATTAAACTTAATTAATCTAAACTAATCACCTTAATCAAATTAATTACACCAAGTAATTAATTCATTAATTACTTTTATTAAGTAATTAAACAATTGATTATTATTAATTAATCTAATTAATTATCAAGAATTAATCACATTAATTAATTGTTAAATAATCTAAGTTAATTACCTCATTAACATTTCTTAATTACATAATTAAGAAATTAACTTATAATTAATCATTATTAATTATTAATTAACTAATATTTAATTACAATTTAATTAAACTCTAATTATTAATTAATTAAGTGTTAATTAAAATCTTAATTATCTTTAATCTCTTGATTAAATAAATCTTAATCATTAATTAAAACTTAATTAACCATCCTTAATTATGGATTAATTAACATTAATTAATTAATCTCAAATCTTAATTAATTAACTTAAAAATTATTAATTACTTAGTTAATCATCCACATTATTAATTAATTAAATAATAAATATTACATTTAAATTAATTAAATAATTTAAATGAAACCAATTTCTTAAGTTCAAAATTTAGAAACCTTCTCCTTTATACAAGTATTTTAAATACTTTGTTTCAAATACAAATTCAAATTTAAAAATTTCCTTTTTAAATTTCAAACTGAACACAATTCAAATTTCATTCTAGATTCAAACTTAAAATTTTAAATCTTTACTTACATCCCATCTTCATTTCAAATGCAAATCATTTAAACTTTTCCAAAAAATGGTTAAAACAAATTTAAAATTTAAAAACTTGTTTAGATTTTAAAAACTGTTATAAAAGTCAAATTCTAGGTTAAACTGAATTTAACCACATTTTAAACCTTATTCCATAATTTTAAAACACTTAGTTTTAAATACAACCCAATGTTTCTTTATACATTTAAAAAGCTTAAAGTCTAAATCCTAATTTCCAGTTTCTAAATTTAATTCAAACTTAGATTTACTTGCTAAGTTCCATACTTTAATTTTCCAGATTTGAACTTATTTAAATTTTTCATTTGCAATTTAAAATCTGCTTTTGAATTAAAAACAGAAAACAGAAAAACAGTTTACTGTTTTGGTTTTAAACATATGGAATTCAAAAATGTTTAAGTTTCAAGAATTAAACTATTGATTTCAAATTTAAACTTCAGGTTTAAAACATTAGTTTGAACTCCATCTTTAATTTGAAAATTTCCTTTTAAATCTAAAAACAGAAATGGTCTCTGTTTTAATCTAAAACCCAGCTTGAATTTAAAAGCATTTTAAATTTAATTCAAAGATTTTAAACTTAAAACTTATTGAATACAAATCCAACTTCAGATTCAAAGCTTAAATCCAGATTTTGATTTGCAGTTTACTTTTTACTTTAACATATAAAACTGGAAACCAGTTTTTGCTCAAAACCAAAAACCTGTAATACTTACTTTTTTAAAAAAAAAAAAAAAAACTCAAATCCTTACAAAAATCCCAGAATTAAAACTTTGAATTCATATTTAAATTCCATTTCAACTTATACATAGTTCAGGTTTTGGGTTTATATTTAAATTCTTACTTTTAAAAATTTTAAAACCTGGGAAAACAGGCTCTGATTAAACCCTGAAACAACAACCCGAGCCATCCTATAACCTACTTCGAGTCATAAGCCATACTCCTTCGAGTCATTTCCCAATTCCCCCGAGACAAACCCGAGCAACCAAAACCCTGTAACCCAACATCACCAAAATATCCCCTTTCCTCTGTGACGCAGCGGATAATTCGAAATAAACTTCAATCGATGAAATGTAGCAATCGGTGAGTTGAAGATACCAAAATGCCCAAGTTCGTTGATCCAAAGATACCGAACTCTAGCTATCTCAAACACGTTGATAGCGCACTATACCGTGTTTCAAGATCTACGATTCTTCGCACGTTGATCTAGCGCACTAGATTCCGTGAATCGGCTTCTACGATCGTTGAATCGAGCGCACTCGATTAACCGAAAGAGGAGATAGGAGATTACACTCAACTACCAATTGGAATGAAAGCACAAAGCTAACAAAAGGAAATTTTATTCAATATCAACCACCAAAAAGTTACAACACACCCCCTATTTATAGCTTTTACAACCCACACGACTCAGCCATTTTACAACACTTAGGTCGGCCACGACCTAACACTTAGGTCGGCCACGACCTTAAAAATCAAACCCTTCACAAGACTCAACACATTACAACACCACCGACCTACCATAGGTCGTTAACGACCTATAACAAACATTCCCGGTTTAACTCGTTTAACGACTTAGCAAATAGAATACAACACAATACAGGCCTCACGCGACCTAACATATATACAAACCGACTCAAACAACGCGACTCAACTTAGGTCGTTGACGACCTAAGAAAATCCAGCGACTCACAAGTTCACATATTTATAACCACAGCACCTACTCATGACATACGACCTAAACTTCATGCGGCCTTGCCTCGGAGCGACCTATCTTCTTCGAGACAACTTAAGTAACCTCGGTATCAGGAACTGGAACGATATAAGCAATGCAGCGACCTAAAACGATCCTTCATGAACGACTTAAAGAAGTGGCATGTGAGTTAGGTCGTTTGCGACCTAAAGAATTGTATCTCTTCTTCATGCGACCTAACTATTTGAACGACTTAACATCAGCGACTTATCTTCCACGACTTAAGGATGTGCGACCTATCATAGGTCGTAACTCGTCAATGCAGCTGGAGTGACTTATGGCTATCTCGATAACTCGTATCCCATTAGGTCGCAACCGACCTAAAGCTTGATGCCCTGAATCCTGTAGCTCGTTAACTCGGCACATATGCAACACATTAGATCGTTGCCGACCTAAGAGCTTAGGTCGTGACTTGTTAGCTCGGCAACAGTCTCCTTCTGATATCCAGTTAGCTTGGAAGCGACTCAATCCTTCTTTACTAACACGTCTGACTTCCTCCTATAACTTCTTAGGTCGGAAACGACTTAAGCTTTCATTGACTCGTGTATGACTCATCAAACTCAAACACCTCAAACTCCCATTGAGTCGTAACCCTGTCCCTTTAGCTTTGTTAAGTCGTAGCTCCTTTTCCTTAACTCGTCCATTCTTCCTTTTGTTAAGTCGCACACGACTTATACTTAACTCATGATCACGGTTAGTTCGTAGCTCGCTTAAGCAACCTAAGGTCTCATGATGCTGGCCTGCATCATCTTCCCCTGGTTGGAAGAAATTCGTCCTCGAATTTACAAACTTTCTTCTTCGAGACGCTGTCTTCCATTCATTATCTGGTTTGATGTGACACTGGTGATACCCACTCTTGAGATTAATCTTGTCTTGACCCTTTGACGATATGGTTCGAAATAAAGAATGCCTAGAATAAAACAGACGTGGCATCAGACAGGCGGCATAAGGAAGTGATCTGAGGGAGATGACGTAAGAAAAAGTGTGGGATAAACTAAGCACTAGATGCCAGATCCACTTCATGTAGCACAGGACTTCATAAAAATAGTGTCGTATATCATATTGCTTCTGCCAATAGGAAGACGTGATATAGAACCAAAACTCATCCAAAATGTGAGACGATATAAGGAAATTTACAATCATAGAACGAATTAGGAAATCTCGTCCTAAGAAGTGTGATGATTCATGCTCAGATTCTTGTCTTTCCGTATATTGTTCAGAGATGTTATCATCTAGCATCTGTCCTTGAAGTGTTGTATCAAATTCTCCTGACTGAAATGAACTCCCGCTCGCTTCTCCTTCAACATAGTTATTTTCATAAGATGGTTCCAAGCAATTGACACTGGCAATGTTTGCAGGGTGGACATCATCAGACGACTTCAACTGGCAATCATTCTCTTCCTCCTGTCGTATCAACTCTTCCTGTTCTTTCGGACTCACAAGATCATATGATACTGGTAGTAAAATAGCTTCTGGTACGAGTTCAGTTTGACGTTGAATGTCCTGTAGCGATGGTAACTCCTTGGTTATTGCCTCAAAGTATTCGACTTCGGACTCATCGAATTCTGATTCAACTTCCTCGAATACATCAAGATCTTTACTTGTTCTTTGCTTGGTCAATTCAAACACTCCATTCCTCATTTCCACATACTCTTTCAAACATACAAAATTAGTTTCTTCAGGTAGTTCCTCAAACATTTCATCTTCACATACTTCATCCTCCTCAGGGTTCTCAACATCAAAATCTTTTCCGGATTCAATCAATATTGATAACTCCTCATCATCTTCCATTTCATCGACGAACTCTCTTAAAGATAATAAACAATCTAATTCTGCCTTTTCTTCGATTTCACTTTCATTTTGCCCAGGCTCCTCGAAAATCATGGAACTAATACTTGGCTGGTTCTCATCCATAAGCTCAGGTGTCAAACAAAAATCCTCCATCAACAAATGAATTCCCTCAACTCCGAACACAATTTCTTCTTCCATACTATCGATATCAAACTTTGGCAATGACGAGTAATCAACTTCTACATCCACATACTTTGACTCAATCTCTTCGTTATCATCAAATTTCAGCGGTTGATAAAAGTCAAATTCATCAGTCCTCCTCAACATATTACTCTCCTCATTACTTGACAAAGATTCTTCATCGTTATCAAATTGTGGTGCTTGATAAGAATTAACTTCGTCAATCCTCCTCAACAAATTACATTCTTCGTTCTCTAACTCGAGCTCTTCATCTTCATTATCAAACTTTAGTGGTAAGGCTGCGAATGATTCTGTAGGACCAACCTCTTCTAGCTCTTCCAACATTGGTTTAACTTCCTCCGGAAATTGAAGTTCTTCTCTTGCCTCATACATAACCAATGTTTCAGTACTACCTTCCGATTCTTCAACACTCTCGCTGACTGATATTGGACTAGTCGGTTCCTCTTCTTCTTCTGTTCCGCTGTCAGTACGACCATCCACTTCCTTACTTCCACATTCTTCTATAACCAAGGGTTTCTTCTGGGACTTTGTACCTTCAAAACTTCGATGGTTAGACTCCTGATAATGATAGCGCTTAACTTGGTCATCAACATTCGTCGTAATGATTCTGTGTGCAACTGGTTCGTTGATTCTCTTGGAAATTTCTCTACTGTAAGGAACGCCATCAAACTGATTACTGGGTCTTATAACCATACCCTTCCCTTGACTACCTGGATTCCTCTTCTGCAACTGTTGGTTAACACGAGATTGATAATTGTAGGGTAAGAAATTTGCTTCCATCATCCTTTTCATCTTATCCCACTTGACAACTTTAGATTTCTTCATTCTCTCTCTGGTTGATTTAGTTTGTTGCCACCAGTCCATAGCTCTACCTCTCAAGCTTGCAACAACTAACTTAACTTGGCGATCTTCAGGAATATCATGGAGTTCAAACATTCTTTCAACCTTTGACAACCAATCAAGGAATTCCTCTGCTTGTAACCCACCTCGGAATTCTGGAATTTCTGTATCCTTCCTAGATTCCTGAAATCGAAAATGAACACTATCACCATAACGATCTTCTTCAAATTTAGATGAGCTTCGATATCGATTCTGAACATTGCTTCTGCTATGAACATGCTCATCCTTTCTACTTCCTCTTTCATAATCACGATGATCTCTCCTCATCGAAACTGATGATTCTCTTCTGTCACGACTAGATGATGGTAACACCCTCCTCGCTTCCGTAACCAATGGCGAAACTCGGTTTCCTCCATGGTCCGAGATTGGCGACCTTCTGCTTTGACTTGTATTCAAATCCATCATCAATTTCTCCAATCTACCAAAACCTTCATCGAACTTCTCATGCATACGTTGCTCCATTTGATCGGCTTCTTCTTTTCGATACAAAGCTTCAATGTTTTGATGACGATTGGCTCTCCTTGGTGGCATGATTGAAAAACTTCACAAACTTCAACAATTCAATCACAAGACTTCAACAAATCACGGCTCAACAATGTCTCGGCTATGACTTGATTCGGCTCAATGTGCAACGACTTATGGTTAAGTCGGCACGGTTCCACACTTCAAATCTTGGCGCGCAAAAATCTCCTCACAAATTCAATCACTCTCCAACACTTGATTCAAAATGCTATAGATCAAATACTCCAAGCTTGTTGCAACTTCAAGATGAACACGATGAACAACTCCAAACTTCAAAAAAAACTTCAAAAACTTGGTTCCAAGAATCAAACTTAGCTATGATTGGCTAAGTATGGCTCTGATACCAAAACTGACGCAGCGGATAATTCGAAATAAACTTCAATCGATGAAATGTAGCAATCGGTGAGTTGAAGATACCAAAATGCCCAAGTTCGTTGATCCAAAGATACCGAACTCTAGCTATCTCAAACACGTTGATAGCGCACTATACCGTGTTTCAAGATCTACGATTCTTCGCACGTTGATCTAGCGCACTAGATTCCGTGAATCGGCTTCTACGATCGTTGAATCGAGCGCACTCGATTAACCGAAAGAGGAGATAGGAGATTACACTCAACTACCAATTGGAATGAAAGCACAAAGCTAACAAAAGGAAATTTTATTCAATATCAACCACCAAAAAGTTACAACACACCCCCTATTTATAGCTTTTACAACCCACACGACTCAGCCATTTTACAACACTTAGGTCGGCCACGACCTAACACTTAGGTCGGCCACGACCTTAAAAATCAAACCCTTCACAAGACTCAACACATTACAACACCACCGACCTACCATAGGTCGTTAACGACCTATAACAAACATTCCCGGTTTAACTCGTTTAACGACTTAGCAAATAGAATACAACACAATACAGGCCTCACGCGACCTAACATATATACAAACCGACTCAAACAACGCGACTCAACTTAGGTCGTTGACGACCTAAGAAAATCCAGCGACTCACAAGTTCACATATTTATAACCACAGCACCTACTCATGACATACGACCTAAACTTCATGCGGCCTTGCCTCGGAGCGACCTATCTTCTTCGAGACAACTTAAGTAACCTCGGTATCAGGAACTGGAACGATATAAGCAATGCAGCGACCTAAAACGATCCTTCATGAACGACTTAAAGAAGTGGCATGTGAGTTAGGTCGTTTGCGACCTAAAGAATTGTATCTCTTCTTCATGCGACCTAACTATTTGAACGACTTAACATCAGCGACTTATCTTCCACGACTTAAGGATGTGCGACCTATCATAGGTCGTAACTCGTCAATGCAGCTGGAGTGACTTATGGCTATCTCGATAACTCGTATCCCATTAGGTCGCAACCGACCTAAAGCTTGATGCCCTGAATCCTGTAGCTCGTTAACTCGGCACATATGCAACACATTAGATCGTTGCCGACCTAAGAGCTTAGGTCGTGACTTGTTAGCTCGGCAACAGTCTCCTTCTGATATCCAGTTAGCTTGGAAGCGACTCAATCCTTCTTTACTAACACGTCTGACTTCCTCCTATAACTTCTTAGGTCGGAAACGACTTAAGCTTTCATTGACTCGTGTATGACTCATCAAACTCAAACACCTCAAACTCCCATTGAGTCGTAACCCTGTCCCTTTAGCTTTGTTAAGTCGTAGCTCCTTTTCCTTAACTCGTCCATTCTTCCTTTTGTTAAGTCGCACACGACTTATACTTAACTCATGATCACGGTTAGTTCGTAGCTCGCTTAAGCAACCTAAGGTCTCATGATGCTGGCCTGCATCACTCTGTGCACATGTACAGAGCCTTCGATCACCTCTGATCATCATCGACCATCGCCTCACAATGTCCAGCAACCCCCCGTCTTCCCTAAGTCATCAGCTTGCTCAAAACCAACTCGAATTTGCATTCGAGTTGCAGTATCAAACCTGGAACATAAAACACCCACTACACTCAAACCTGTTAACGGCGATCCCACTCGCCTCCGGCCATCATCTCCACCCAAACTTCGGTGATGACTTCGAATATCCATCATCTACCATCACCCCAAAAATCATAGAGCTCGATCAAGTATGAAAGCCGCAGCACCCAATTTCTTGAACCCAGTAAGAAGTAGGGTTCTTAACTAGAAATCCCAAATTTTCATCTCAATATTGGATTGCAAAACAATTTAATAATTTTCCTATCATACTTGATGGCTACACCATCAATAGAACCAAATTCAACCAATTTAAAGGTATGTATTAACTGTACTTAACAATTTTATATATAACAGTCAATTTGAAACTGTATCATGATTCCACCATTATAAATTGTAATATAAATTTTAAAAATCATAATTTTAGTAGTTGTTTTGAAATGAATCTCTGAAACTTTGATTCATGATACTTTAAATTTTCCATTTTTACAGAATTAAGCTATGTTGTTCATATTGCAGTCAACTTCCAAACAATACTGCTAAAGAAACTTTAAAAAAAATTCATTTTATCATGAAATGTACCAATTTCATTCAATGATAAATCACAATAGCAAACAGGTCAAGAGAAATGAATTATTTTTGAGTTTTAATTGCACAGCCAGAATCTAGAAAATCAAACATGCATCACACCATATATGCTCAGGCAATTTAAAAAGCATATGTAAAATTAAACTCATGAAATAAACAATTATGCAATCCTACTTATTTATTTTAAGTTAAGTGTTACTCACCTGAAATTGTGCAGAGAAAACCCAGATTGAAAATGAATGCAGACAGAACTTGATTTTATTTGAAAGCTCCTTTTGAAATCTTTTGAAAATCTGCCTGAAGGCCTTTAATTTGCATGCAGGTAGTTTGAATGTTGCAGATGCAATTTGAAATTGCAGGTTCCAGATTGTATTTGCAAGCATGAATGCAAACCTTCTTGCCTCCTTTTTTCCAGATGAATGCATGTTTAAAATTGGTAATGCATGCAGGCTTTTGTACTTTGGGAAATGCAGGTTTGATGTTTGGTTTAATGTGTGCAGATTTTTAGAAGAAAATGCAGGTCTTCATGTTTTCCAGATTGAAGAAATTAGAGTGATTTGAAGATGAATATATTATAGATTTGAAGAATGCAGATCTGTATTTTTGAGGAGTATGCAAATTTGAAAGTGGAGTTTGATTGCAATGCAATGTTTACTTGATTGAAAGATGTAAGTGTTTGCATGAGATGAAGAAGGTTTCAGATTCTCTTTATTCAGAAATGAGAAATGAAAAAAAAAAAATGAAGAAATGAGTATTGCAATGCTTTATAATCTAAATTTTATGATTTTAATTAAAATTAAAGAAAACAAAATTAAACAAATGACACATGTTAAAAGAATGGACACATGTAAATATCTTTGTTTAAACATTATACACATGTCCTTTAAATGCTTTTGTTATTTTAATTAAGGTTAAAGAAAATTAAACTTAGATAATTAGTTCTTATATTCTTTAAACAATCTATGAAAGATATTATAACTTATATGAATACATGTTCATATTTTAATTTGTATTTTAAATTTACAAATTAAATTAACAAATCAAATTTTATAAAACAATATTTTAAAAAGAATAACACAAACATTTTGTAACTTTATTTTAAAATTCAAACTTAAGTCAAAATGAATTTTTAAACCAAATTAAAACATTTATCTTACATGTTTAAAATCATATAGTATTTTATTAAACATTTTTGAAAAGCTTAATATTAAAATAAATCACAATTCCTATTTTTAAAACATTAAAACATGCTATACAAATTTAATTAAAAATAATCTTGTCTATTGAAATATACATAAATACCTATACATTATTTAAATAGAAAACAATTTATTAACTCATTAAAAATAAATTCACAAATTAAATATTTAAATGAAGAAGATTATTAAAATCAAATCAAATTTATTAACAAAAATTATCAATTCAATTTAAATTTAAACTCAGATTATTAAATTTAAATTGTCCAAAATTCCGGGATATTACAATCCTTCCCCCTTAAAAGAATTTCGTCCCCGAAATTTAAAACAAAGGCAATTTAATAATCTATTTACAGATTTAATTTTAAAACATAGCATATGTTAATCATATGCTAACAACCAAAGCAACCAATTCACACATTCAGAACAAATCTAATTATCCAAAAGAATTTTGGATAAAACTTCACGAGTTTCCCTGGTATATATATATATATCGGGATACTCGATCTATAGAATCCAATCAATCAATACTATTAAGCTATAGAGCTTCTAACAACAATTCTATACAGAATATCAGACTACAAACGAGTCTGACTCAACAAACAAACCATCCTAAAACTGCTGATTCTACAACCAGAAATATCCAACACGTACTCCCTCAGAGATACGTGAAACACCCTGAATTCCAGTTATCCAAACTGACAATTCAACTCCAGAAAACCAAACACTGATCTAACCCAAATCTCAGAAGAAACCAAACCACTACGGAGCTAGCTTCTCAAACTTATAGCTCCTCGAATCAGAGAAAAACTTATCCCAAATCAAATCTCCGATTCCAGAATCCAAATTCTCTGCCTCTTATCCATAAAAACTCTTCGGACGATCCTGAGCTACCAACATCCTTCCTGATCAGCTTAACTCTTGCTGATTCTATCAGAAACAGACTGAATCAAAACAATCCAATGATCTCCTCAAGATCACTCAAATACCAAGAACAAACACTCTGCTTCTCAATAATAGATGACAGAACAAACTTCTCCTTATCTGAGAAAAACAAAACAGAAACATTCCCGAACTGCTTCCGCTGCACAACTCTGATCCGAAACAGAAGAAAATGCTGACTAAGAGCACAAGCACAGACCAGACAACCCAGCACAGAAATATGGTTCCACGTATCCATAGAGAAAACTCAGATGTTCCTCCCAAACCTGAGTTGCTTCACCAACTTCTATCTCAAGGAACCATCCATCTACAAACTGAACCACCAGTTCCAAAAGAACACTTAACTATCGCAAGTCACTTTTGCGATCAACTCAGCCTAAATCCTAAGAAAACTGCTCTCTCTCAACCAAATAGAACAGCTTATGCTGCCATAACCAACTTACCAGAGAAACGGATCTACTCTGCTGCTTCTGAACTCCACTTCAGAAAAACTACTCAGCCAGAAGACTCCTTTCCAACTCAGAATACTCTGCTAAACTCAGCTACATCACCGAGCAGACTCACTTCTTATTCTTATTCCAAAGAAACATCTTCGGAAATATCCATAGTCACTGCATCTCCTCACGTAGCTACTACTTCCTGAGATATCAAGATATCATCACTCACCGGCTTCTGCCCTACCGACAGATACAAACACAATTCTGCACTTCAAAGAGGAACTCCGAACCTTTACAAGTTACCTTCAGAGATCGATGAAGTCCTTAAACCAAACAAAACTCACTCGAGACGGTATTAGGTCTACAGTCTCGACAAATACACTTCCAACCTCATTCATCAAACTCCAACCAATGGTAGTCGTGTTACACACACTACTACCTCATCTACCTTTATAACTTATATTGGAAAAACCCGAACAGGTAAACCAATAAATAGGTAGAACCATAAAAATATATATACATAAAAATACAAATACGCTCTCTCAAGATAGACACCATTACAGAGCCTAGGTATTCACTCAACCTAACGCTCCCTAAAGAAAGACACACTTCAGAGCCTAGGTATTCACTCAACCTACAGCTCTGATACCAAATGTCACGACCTGGCTTCCAAATACCAGGAAGCCGCACCGTGAATTAAGAAAGAAAGGGATAGAAGAAGAAAAGAAAGAAGAGAAAGAAGAAACAACACAAGAATCTCAACAGCGGAACGAATAAATTATATTAATAACATAAGTATTACATAGTATACATCAAATATCAGAGTACACAGACATATACAACACATACTAGACAGTTATAAACACCTGTCTAGTTATTACAACTCAATCACAATACATAACAACTCAGAGATACCAACACAGCGGAAAACAATATAACTATACGCAGAAGCCTCCTGCTCCATATGCTCCTCCACAATTCGTCAAAGCTATCCTGAATCCTAACCTGAATTCCCTTGGCTACTCATAAAAATTTGAGTACCCAAGAGTTATAGAAAAACAGAAATAACTCCGGGTCAGACATGGGTCTGGTGTGAGTAACAGGTTAAAGTTGCTTAACTTTGAAAAAAACTTTGTAAAGAAAAGGTATCACGTAAGACTTCCCACACATAAACATGGAAAAGTTTTTACCTTACGCTAACCAAAACATTTGATAGGAAATCCGATGATATTATAATAGTGTCTAGGGTTTTCAAATAAAATACAGAAATAGCTGAAATGCTTACATCTCACATTTCAACATAGTTGGGCACAACTAATACGTACGGCACTTATTGGATTTTGGATTCCATCAATGGCAGGGCTACTGGGGTACCGCCCGTCACAGTACGTGGCCTAGATCACCGTACCGAGGAGCCACCCTAACTCCCCTGCAACACAAAGCCGGACCCGTTCCTTACTGAACAGTTCCAAACAAGACTACCCCGCAGTTGTGATCAGCAACCGCACCACTAAGCCGAAAATAAAGGGACCTCTAGACAGGGATAAATCTTGCTCTCAAGTGGGGGCTACCCACGAAGCTTTGCTGCACCTCCCCTGTTTTAGCCATTCCCGGTTGATGAGGCTTGAGGCTACGATTACCTTTATAGGACATATCACTTAGAATGCTCATCGTCCACCTGACGATGTTCTGAAAGCATTCAATCCATACAAGTTCGTTCCGGGTTCGAACGAAACCGAAGGCATTATCTCGTTACACTCGTATTGGAATCACCCTCAGAGTTAACGACAATAACCCTTGCACTCTAAATCTCCATCTCGAATCTATAAGTGCTATTCCGTCAAACTCATTACGGAATCACCCACAGAGTTATACTGACGTATAGCCCTTACACCTCGAGTCTTCACTCGCACCATTGGATTCACGACCTAACGTTATTTGGAATCGATGTGGTTTTCGGATCCCAAATATGGAAACCCGATCCCGGTCTCATCGAAATCCAAAGCGTGTCTTTTAAGGTCCAAGTTGTTTTAAGTTTAAAACAATTCAATTCATTATCTAAATATACACAGATAGATAATTCACAACACAATAGATAATCAACATTATCATTACCAACAGATAATTCATATCAAAACAGATAATCTATATTATCATTCAAAAGCAACCAATGCATCCATATCACATACACTACTAATCTCATAACTGAGATTACAAACCATACCAATCAATACCAATCATCAAACATAAGCAACTATCTAATGATCATTCCATTCTATAATTAATTTAAAATGAATTAAATTAATTACTTACTCTCTAATTAATTTAAAATAAATTAAATTAATCACTTCATCATCAAATCATGCTTATCTTAATCATCAATTGATTATAAATCAATTTATAAATCATCACAATATTCATTTCAATTAATCCTTATTGATTAATAATTCCCTAATTACAATAAGTAATTAGCATTTAATATTAATTATACCTTAATTAATCAATTCCAAATTACATCATTAATTAATTAATTAATGATTTCTAATTACATTTAATCAATCTCTAATATAAATTAATTACATAAGTAATTAATCTTCAACTTAAACCATATATATTAATCACCCATGATTAATATCCAATTAGTAATTAACTATTTTAATTACTCCTCCCATAACTTAATTACCCTTAATTAATTATCTTCATTAATCACTTGATTAATTTTCAAAGTAATTTAAATCAAAATTACTTCTATAATTAATATCTTTAATTACATCCTGTAATTATTAATTAATTACTTCTCTAAGTAATTATAAATTCATTAATTACATAAGGTAATTATCAAACAATCAACAATGGTTTAAATTAATTAAACTTAATTAATCTAAACTAATCACCTTAATCAAATTAATTACACCAAGTAATTAATTCATTAATTACTTTTATTAAGTAATTAAACAATTGATTATTATTAATTAATCTAATTAATTATCAAGAATTAATCACATTAATTAATTGTTAAATAATCTAAGTTAATTACCTCATTAACATTTCTTAATTACATAATTAAGAAATTAACTTATAATTAATCATTATTAATTATTAATTAACTAATATTTAATTACAATTTAATTAAACTCTAATTATTAATTAATTAAGTGTTAATTAAAATCTTAATTATCTTTAATCTCTTGATTAAATAAATCTTAATCATTAATTAAAACTTAATTAACCATCCTTAATTATGGATTAATTAACATTAATTAATTAATCTCAAATCTTAATTAATTAACTTAAAAATTATTAATTACTTAGTTAATCATCCACATTATTAATTAATTAAATAATAAATATTACATTTAAATTAATTAAATAATTTAAATGAAACCAATTTCTTAAGTTCAAAATTTAGAAACCTTCTCCTTTATACAAGTATTTTAAATACTTTGTTTCAAATACAAATTCAAATTTAAAAATTTCCTTTTTAAATTTCAAACTGAACACAATTCAAATTTCATTCTAGATTCAAACTTAAAATTTTAAATCTTTACTTACATCCCATCTTCATTTCAAATGCAAATCATTTAAACTTTTCCAAAAAATGGTTAAAACAAATTTAAAATTTAAAAACTTGTTTAGATTTTAAAAACTGTTATAAAAGTCAAATTCTAGGTTAAACTGAATTTAACCACATTTTAAACCTTATTCCATAATTTTAAAACACTTAGTTTTAAATACAACCCAATGTTTCTTTATACATTTAAAAAGCTTAAAGTCTAAATCCTAATTTCCAGTTTCTAAATTTAATTCAAACTTAGATTTACTTGCTAAGTTCCATACTTTAATTTTCCAGATTTGAACTTATTTAAATTTTTCATTTGCAATTTAAAATCTGCTTTTGAATTAAAAACAGAAAACAGAAAAACAGTTTACTGTTTTGGTTTTAAACATATGGAATTCAAAAATGTTTAAGTTTCAAGAATTAAACTATTGATTTCAAATTTAAACTTCAGGTTTAAAACATTAGTTTGAACTCCATCTTTAATTTGAAAATTTCCTTTTAAATCTAAAAACAGAAATGGTCTCTGTTTTAATCTAAAACCCAGCTTGAATTTAAAAGCATTTTAAATTTAATTCAAAGATTTTAAACTTAAAACTTATTGAATACAAATCCAACTTCAGATTCAAAGCTTAAATCCAGATTTTGATTTGCAGTTTACTTTTTACTTTAACATATAAAACTGGAAACCAGTTTTTGCTCAAAACCAAAAACCTGTAATACTTACTTTTTTTAAAAAAAAAAAAAAAAACTCAAATCCTTACAAAAATCCCAGAATTAAAACTTTGAATTCATATTTAAATTCCATTTCAACTTATACATAGTTCAGGTTTTGGGTTTATATTTAAATTCTTACTTTTAAAAATTTTAAAACCTGGGAAAACAGGCTCTGATTAAACCCTGAAACAACAACCCGAGCCATCCTATAACCTACTTCGAGTCATAAGCCATACTCCTTCGAGTCATTTCCCAATTCCCCCGAGACAAACCCGAGCAACCAAAACCCTGTAACCCAACATCACCAAAATATCCCCTTTCCTCTGTGCACATGTACAGAGCCTTCGATCACCTC
Organism: Allium cepa; assembly: GCA_030765085.1. Taxonomy (NCBI): domain Eukaryota; kingdom Viridiplantae; phylum Streptophyta; class Magnoliopsida; order Asparagales; family Amaryllidaceae; genus Allium; species Allium cepa. The sequence continues at coordinate 75,470,448 of CM060945.1, forward strand.
TGATCATCATCGACCATCGCCTCACAATGTCCAGCAACCCCCCGTCTTCCCTAAGTCATCAGCTTGCTCAAAACCAACTCGAATTTGCATTCGAGTTGCAGTATCAAACCTGGAACATAAAACACCCACTACACTCAAACCTGTTAACGGCGATCCCACTCGCCTCCGGCCATCATCTCCACCCAAACTTCGGTGATGACTTCGAATATCCATCATCTACCATCACCCCAAAAATCATAGAGCTCGATCAAGTATGAAAGCCGCAGCACCCAATTTCTTGAACCCAGTAAGAAGTAGGGTTCTTAACTAGAAATCCCAAATTTTCATCTCAATATTGGATTGCAAAACAATTTAATAATTTTCCTATCATACTTGATGGCTACACCATCAATAGAACCAAATTCAACCAATTTAAAGGTATGTATTAACTGTACTTAACAATTTTATATATAACAGTCAATTTGAAACTGTATCATGATTCCACCATTATAAATTGTAATATAAATTTTAAAAATCATAATTTTAGTAGTTGTTTTGAAATGAATCTCTGAAACTTTGATTCATGATACTTTAAATTTTCCATTTTTACAGAATTAAGCTATGTTGTTCATATTGCAGTCAACTTCCAAACAATACTGCTAAAGAAACTTTAAAAAAAATTCATTTTATCATGAAATGTACCAATTTCATTCAATGATAAATCACAATAGCAAACAGGTCAAGAGAAATGAATTATTTTTGAGTTTTAATTGCACAGCCAGAATCTAGAAAATCAAACATGCATCACACCATATATGCTCAGGCAATTTAAAAAGCATATGTAAAATTAAACTCATGAAATAAACAATTATGCAATCCTACTTATTTATTTTAAGTTAAGTGTTACTCACCTGAAATTGTGCAGAGAAAACCCAGATTGAAAATGAATGCAGACAGAACTTGATTTTATTTGAAAGCTCCTTTTGAAATCTTTTGAAAATCTGCCTGAAGGCCTTTAATTTGCATGCAGGTAGTTTGAATGTTGCAGATGCAATTTGAAATTGCAGGTTCCAGATTGTATTTGCAAGCATGAATGCAAACCTTCTTGCCTCCTTTTTTCCAGATGAATGCATGTTTAAAATTGGTAATGCATGCAGGCTTTTGTACTTTGGGAAATGCAGGTTTGATGTTTGGTTTAATGTGTGCAGATTTTTAGAAGAAAATGCAGGTCTTCATGTTTTCCAGATTGAAGAAATTAGAGTGATTTGAAGATGAATATATTATAGATTTGAAGAATGCAGATCTGTATTTTTGAGGAGTATGCAAATTTGAAAGTGGAGTTTGATTGCAATGCAATGTTTACTTGATTGAAAGATGTAAGTGTTTGCATGAGATGAAGAAGGTTTCAGATTCTCTTTATTCAGAAATGAGAAATGAAAAAAAAAAAAATGAAGAAATGAGTATTGCAATGCTTTATAATCTAAATTTTATGATTTTAATTAAAATTAAAGAAAACAAAATTAAACAAATGACACATGTTAAAAGAATGGACACATGTAAATATCTTTGTTTAAACATTATACACATGTCCTTTAAATGCTTTTGTTATTTTAATTAAGGTTAAAGAAAATTAAACTTAGATAATTAGTTCTTATATTCTTTAAACAATCTATGAAAGATATTATAACTTATATGAATACATGTTCATATTTTAATTTGTATTTTAAATTTACAAATTAAATTAACAAATCAAATTTTATAAAACAATATTTTAAAAAGAATAACACAAACATTTTGTAACTTTATTTTAAAATTCAAACTTAAGTCAAAATGAATTTTTAAACCAAATTAAAACATTTATCTTACATGTTTAAAATCATATAGTATTTTATTAAACATTTTTGAAAAGCTTAATATTAAAATAAATCACAATTCCTATTTTTAAAACATTAAAACATGCTATACAAATTTAATTAAAAATAATCTTGTCTATTGAAATATACATAAATACCTATACATTATTTAAATAGAAAACAATTTATTAACTCATTAAAAATAAATTCACAAATTAAATATTTAAATGAAGAAGATTATTAAAATCAAATCAAATTTATTAACAAAAATTATCAATTCAATTTAAATTTAAACTCAGATTATTAAATTTAAATTGTCCAAAATTCCGGGATATTACATAGATCTTAACAAATTTGCACTTGAATTCTAAGCAGAACGACTTAACAAATCAACGACCTAACTTCTTTGCGGCATAGGCTTTAGTTCGCGGCCGAGCTAGGACTTGAACAAATCCGCATTGCTTTGAACCTCTTAACTTGCACAATGCGACCTAAAAGAGCTCTGACCTATATTAGGTCATTGGACGACCTAGGACTTGTGAAATTTTTGAGAGAATTTGATTGAACTGCTTGGACTTGAATCATTTGAAATTCATTACATTCCTTTGCAGATTGCTCTAACTTTTAATCTAACAACCTGTTTAAACATAACATTTGCAGAAAAATGGGACGAATATACTGTCACTGACCGCCCACATCGAATGACAGATTAGTCGATAAAGAATAATCAACTTAAATGAACTGTGTGAGTGAAATGCTGTGAATCAACTGACTCAAATGAAGTGTTAAAGCAAAGCTAAAATTTTGTTTGAATTAACACTACACTTGAGTTTTAAATTAACAAGTCCTGAAATCTCACAATCAATCAGTTGCCAATTAGTTTAATTTCAGTTATTTTGCTTGTTATTTTTATTAGTTTTGCACAACACTTCACACTTTTAGGAAACGTGCACCTTCACATTTGAACATCCAGTTGCTTGTATAGAATGACGTCTCAACAAGAAGAGATGATAGAACACGTCGAAGGGGCTCCTCCGATTGCTATTCCACTAGGGAACCCTCCGGAAAGAACTCCCACCCTTCTGAAACAGCGGGTGCTTAATCAATTATGCGTTCAATTTGGTATTGCCGAGGCAGAAGTTTTACTCCCTGGACCAAATGATTTTGCTGATAGACCACCTTCCGGTTTTGTTTCCATTAATCGCCAAATGTGCTTAAGTGGAGTAATTCCTCCCTTTAATGAATTTCTTCAACAAATCCTTCTTCGACTGACGATCTCTCCTTTCCAGCTGCATCTCAATGGCTATGCCATTTTGATGGGATTGTGCGTTCTGTTCAGGAGAACTCTTGACCGTCTTTCGATTTTTGAGGAAATCTGTTACCTGTGCACTTTTGCGAAGAACAAGGACCACCCTTCGATTGTACTTGTAAGAGGTGCGAGGAAACGTAAACTAATTTTGGATTTGCCGGAGAGTGCACATGGTTTTTTGAATCAATTCTTCTATATTCGTTGCCCTGCAGGATTTTACACAGACTGGAGAATAGGAAGTGAGATCTTTTTTCCCTTCTCTCTTCAATTTCATTTTAAGTTTTTCATGGTTCGTATTGCTAGATGCTGATTCCATTTCTTATTTTTACAGCACTTCCTCCTCCTTCTAGAGATTCCAGTCATAAACCAGTCTTTGAGAGGCTAAGCATTGTGGCTGCTGAAGAGAGGAGCGTAAAATTTCTATTGACAGATGAACTTCTTCATCGGTTTGTGCTTTTACATTCTTCCCGTTCTACTCAACTTCATGAAGTTCCGACTGAAGTTCCCGATTCTCCGATGAAAACTCCTGAATCCCCGGTCTCTATTAAAGAGCACATGCGGGGAGGAACCTCTATAGAAACTTCACTAGTAAAATGTTCCACTCCAAGGGATGATGCGGAGCCATCTGAAAAGCCTGCACTTGCCCCCATAACTGAAGAAGAGGAGTCCCTTCCTCTTACTGATAAGAACGTTGATCTTGGAGTTGATATTTTTGGGAGTTTAAGTGACATAATGGTCACTTCTCAAGAACTTTTTAGGGATGATGTTTCCAAAACTATCTCTTCTGTAATTGAGGCGACATCTTCTCTACAACAAATGTCTACCCCTTCTACTCAAGTTATCACTACCTCTACTCCACAGAGTGGTCTGTAACTTGATGCATGTAGCTTACACGTTACACAACACTTAGGATTTTTCAGCACTTCTACGCATTCATCTTCTTATACTTTAAAGATTTCTAAAGCTTATTATTTTTATTCCAGATTCTCCAATGGGGCGCAACAGTTCATACTATGATGATTTCCAGCGCTACAGGAGGCGTAGCCAATATGATTATAGGCGTCACCTCCCCTCTTACAGAGAATCGGATGAAGAGAGGGCCATTAGGAAAGCAGACGAGAGACGAGCATATGAAGAACGTCACCGAAGAGAACAAGAAAGACATGACCCTCCCCACAGAGATGATGATCCCCAAAAAAGAAAGACTCACGATGAGAGAGGTAAAGGTCACATGAAAGATTCTTCTAGCAAGCGGGCTAAACTTACTGAAGAAACAATGCCGACAGTTTCTCAAGATGTTCCTGCTCAATCTCCTGCCCCCGTTCGTTCCGACATTCAAACAATCATCAACCGGCCCGCATACCAAGTTGGGAAAGGTCCTCCCACTCTTCAAAGTCGATTCCCTCAGTGGTGCCTGAGAGGGGTTCGATTTGATCTCGACTTGGTTCCTCTCGACAAATCGGCTATGCTGCGAAATCTTGATACTGTCAGGACCGATATTGAAAGAATGTCGAACTGGCAAAAATTTGTCGACGAGCTTCAGAGGGTTAACCGAGCCAATCTCGAGGCCATGCTCACAATGGAGAACGATAAGGCTGAGTGGCAGAAGACTCTCGAACAGCATGACGCCGAAATGAGAAGTATTGCTTCCTATAATGAAAAGCTGGAAGCGGAAGTAGAAAAGCTTAAGGAAGAATTAGCTACTTCGTCTACTCTCTATTCTCAAAAGGAGAGCATGCTCCAGCAACAAGTACGAGATGCGCTTGCCAGTCAAAGGGCAGTCGAAGATAAGCTTACACACAAGGAGAAGGTCATAGAAGAATATCGCGCTGAAACTTTACAACTGCGAGAACAGACCGGCTCTCAAAGCTTGGAGATAGAGATGTTAAAAGCTCGACTTGCTATGGCCGAAAAGGAGCGTGACGAGGCTGTTGCTGGTAAACTTGCGGCCGAAGAGGCCCATCAAGCAACCAAAGCTGACATTGGCTCCACATTATTTGATTTTTATCTGCACAGCATTTTGGGGCGTGGCAGCCTTGCCTTTCTAGGCCCTAAGTATGAAATTACACTAGCTGAAGTTTGGGAGGCAGCACTCGATATGCTCGGTGGTAAAGGTGCTGGCTACGCTGAGACAGCTCTTGAAGAGCATTATCTCGATGATGATGCCCGCGCCGCTCTTGCCAAGGGAAAAGAGCAACTCGCCAGAGTGCGGGCCGGAATGGCGGAAGGGGAACGTTCTGAAAAAGAAATACCACCTACCACCTCTGAACGCCCTTTAGTTTCTTCTGAAGTTGACATCACAGGTTCCAGTGCTCATTCGCTGCCTCCTACAAGAACCGGGGTAATTACCCCTACTGATGATGAGGCTTTGGAGGATATCGGGGCTCAAAATTATGAGATTGAACTAACGAAGCAAACATCTTCAGGTAATTTTGACATTGGTATGATTCAGGTGGATCGCCTGCTTGGTCCTCAAAGGTATGATGAGCTTCTCGATTACTTCTTGAATCTCGACGAACCCATATCTCCCTTCTTTTGGGGAGATACTAATATTTTTAATTTTTCTTCTTCTGCAGTTGAAACACCAAGTGCTGTGCAGACTTCACCTCCTCCGGTTATCCCTCCTCCGTCTCTTCAGGTGACTCCTCCTTCTGCTTCACAGCCCGGGTCACAAGAGGAGCAAATTGAGGCTCTTCATAGCTTGGATGCCCTATCGCTTCGCAAGAGCAGAAGGACGAGGGACTTGAAGGAGGCGAGATCTCTCCGGAGCGGAATCCTTCTGATGACGTAGTTTTGTCCGCTCTTGTTACTCCAGGGCGTGAATCTTCGTCGAAGAGAAGAAAGAAGCACGGAACATCGAAGAGGAGGGGGAAGAAAATCATTGCTACTGAAGAAGAACCGGAAGTTGCACCGGTTGCACCTCCCTCTCCTTCTTCCCTTATGCCTATAGATAGACCTGAAAAGCTAATCATTCGGCCGGGCAAAGGGTCCAAAGGTGGTAAGAAGAAGTGAAGAGTCGGGCTTCGGGCTTTTTGATCCCTTTCTTGTGTAATGGTCGGATGTTGTGCAGGCACCGGCCCCTGCTTTTTTATTTTGAAACCTATATCTGCAATTGAATAAAATGATCCTTTATTTGTACAGACTCTTGTTTGAATTTGAGAATGCATTTATTATTCATTTTTGCACAAGTTTATTTATATGATATTGCGGTGAACTTGTGGTATGTTGTTTGAGCGTATTTTACCGATGTAGCTATACCATTTTGTATGTAACTATACCATGCTGCCCCCATACCATAAGCTTGCTGCAATATTTTATACTTTGAGGGGACTTGCACTCTTATTTTCTGAAGAATAATTACTTCATTCTTGAAGAAATTTTTTGTAGAGTACAACTTCCTTCATATAAGTTTTTACGCTTTGTCCTTCGAAGAAATCACCTTTTTTTCTTTTGCTTATGTACGCATTTTGCCAAGTGAATTCTTCTATGTGGTAAAGCGGGCCTCTGAAGGGTACTTTAACTTTCTTTTTTTTTCTTTTTTTTTTGAGGAAGGTTATTTTCTAGAATAGGTAAATCACTCTTCCTTTGAAAGTTAAAGTATGAACCTTGATGAGGATATTTTTTTTTTTTACTAGAAATTTGTACTTCTGAGGAGGGATTTTTCACGTTTCAACACTTGGAAGTTTTATTTCAATCTTGGTGAAACGTGTATCTCCAAAAAGTTGTGCCTTTGAAGAAAGCTTTTTCACGTTTCAACACTTGGAGGTTTTATTTCAATCTCGGTGAAACGTGGGCTTCCGAAGAGGTCTTTCTTTTTGATTGTGTCCCCGGGAGGGGGTTGTACCTCTGAGGAGGGATTTTTCACGATTCAACACTTGGAAGTTTTATTTCAATCTTGGTGAAACGTGTACCTCCAAAGAGTTGTGCCTTTGAAGAAAGCCTTTTCACGTTTCAACACTTGGAAGTTTTATTTCAATCTTGGTGAAACGTGGACTTCCAGAAAGGTCTTTGTTTTTTTTTGCATTTCAACTTTGGTGAAGTGAAATTCCAAAGAGCGGTCGTAACACTTCAACTCCTGGCGAAATGTGCCTCCGAAGAGGGCTTTATTTTGTTTGCATTTCAACTCTGGTGAAGTGAAATTCCGAAGAGCGGTCGTAACACTTCAACTCCTGGTGAAATGGGCTTCCGAAGAGAGCTTTTATTTTGTTTGCATTTCAACTCTGGTGAAGTGAAATTCCGAAGAGCCGTTGTTACACTTCAACTCCTGGTGAAATGTGCCTCAGAGAGGGTTTTCATCGCCTGGAAGTTACTCTCTCATGGTTGGAGGGTCATGACTCCTCCAATCTTTTTTTTTCAGTAGAGAACTTTCTTTTTTGTGGCGTATGACCCATTAGAGGTCTTTATTTTCCGAAGAGTTGCGCCTCCGAAGAGGACTTGTGCTGCCGGTGATGGCTTTGGTTCTTCCCTTGTCCACTTGCTTATGCCTTTTCAGCGATCCTCTTTTTTTTTTAAAAGCTTTCATTCCCTTTTCTTACAAGTAACTTGTTTAATCCAAGGAAGTGTACTTCATTGTCAGGCAAGTTCGTGAGAACGAGCATCAGCTTCTTAATTGGATGTTTGTTTGTTCAAACGATCTCAATCTATTAGCAAAGGCCCGTTTCTGTCGAAATCATAGGCCGTTCAATTGAAGTACCTCCTATCTAGGATTTGAATTCGGAGCTTTTGTGACTTGAAATTTGGCGAGAATCACTCGGTCTTATTACGTGCAAGTTTCACTTCCATTGTCTGTAAAAATTTAAATCGACATTTCAGCAATACATTCTATGTACTTTTTATATCGAAAATAAAGCAAACATGTAATAATAATAAGGAACACAAGATTTATAGTGGTTCGGCCAGGAAATTGGGCCTACATCCACTTTATATTTTTTTTATTATTTACTTGCATCAGTTTTACAATTGCCTTCAATTACAAGAATCATACATTCATAATTCTTTTTACAATATTTCAACAAAATTTTCAAGTGAAGTATGGACGCAAATGATTGTTGTTCCATGCCCTTGGAATTTGATCTCCTTCAACAGTAGTGAGTTTGAATGTGCCGTCAAGAAGCTTCTGACCTATGACATATGGTCCTTCCCAATTTGGCCCAAACACACCTGTCGCTGTCATAATTCTTTTCAGGACTAGGTCTTCAATCTCAAAGTTGCGTTGGCGAACTTTGGAATTGAAATGTCTGGCTATCCTTTGCTGATGAGCTGCAATTCTGAGATTAGCCTCATCTCTTTTTTCATCGAGGAGATCTAGCGCTTCAAGCTGTAGCTTTTCGTTTTCTGCTTGATTGAAATGGATTCTTCTATGTGAAGGGACCTCTATTTCTACCGGAATCATTGCCTCTGACCCGTATGCTAATGAAAACGGGGTGTGCCCAGTCGCAGTTTTGTGAGTGGTTCTATATGCCCATAGTGCCAGTGGTAGCTTATCGACCCAACCACCTTTTGCTCTTTCAAGTTGCTTTTTGATGGTTGACTTAATAATTTTGTTCACGGATTCCACTTGTCCGTTTGCCTGCGGATGAGCCACTGCTGAGAAGCTTTTCCGGATTTTGAATCGCTTGCAAAAATCTTGGAATTCTTCACTTTCAAACTGAGTACCATTGTCTGTAATTATTTTTTGAGGCACACTGTATCTGCAAATGATGTTTTTAGTCACAAAACTTATCATCTTCTTTGAGGTGATAGTAGCCAGTGGTTCAACTTCTGCCCACTTAGTAAAATAATCTACAGCAACAATGGCATATTTAATTCCAGATTTGGCAGTTGGTAACGGTCCTACAAGGTCTATCCCCCATATTGCAAACGGCCATGGACTGACCATCTGTGTGAGTTCAGTGGAAGGTGCTCTAGGAACTTTGGCGAATCTTTGGCATCTATCACATTTTCGGGAATACTCTGCTGCATCTCGATTAATTTCTGGCCAAAAATATCCGTATCGGAGAATTTTCTTTGCTAATGTTTGGCTACCTGAATGATCACCACATTCTCCTCCATGTACCTCCGTTAGGATTGCTTTGGACTCTTCCCTAGATACACATCGAAGTAATGGCATTGAGAATCCCCGTCTGTATAATCGGTCATCCTGGATTATGTATCGAGAGGCTTTCCTCAGTAGCTTTTGTCGTTCTTTTGAGTTCCCTGGTAAGGATCCATTGAGCAGATATTCTGTTATCGGAGTCATCCATGATTCTTGCTCTTGAGACATGCTCATGATCCAATCAGTGTCCATCTCATCAATGCTAGGAGTCGACAGGACCTCCACTGGAGTTAACCCAAGAAATTGAGCTTCGCCTGTGCTAGAATACTTTGCGAGAGAATCTGCTTTCATGTTTTCTTCTCGAGGAATGTGACTTATCATGTAATGATCGAAATCACCCAAGAGTTCCCAAGCCTTTGACAAGTAGGCGGGCAGATTCCCCCCTTTTGCTTGGAATTCCTTTTTGACTTGGCATACGATAAGTTGAGAATCACTGAATATCTGTAACGCTCGGATGTTTAATTCTTTAGCAATCCTTAAGCCAGCGATAAGGGCTTCGTATTCTGCTTCATTGTTTGTTGAAGGAAATTCCAATCTTAGCGCATAGCATAATGATCGGCCTTCAGGGGTCTCAAGTACAACTCCGGCTCCAGAACAGTAGTCGTTTCTCGCATCATCAACATATAACTTCCATTGGATAGGGGAATCGTTGACCATCTCTTCCTCACTGTTACCCTTATCTGTGAATTCTGCGATGAAATCCGCTAAAGCTTGTCCATTGATTGCTTTTCGGGGATGATAAGTGATGTCATACTGACTGAGTTCAATATTCCACTTTAGAAGGCGACCCGAAGTCTCAGGGCAAAACAGGACTTGCTTTAAAGGTTGATCAGTGAGGACTCTGATAGGATGAGCTTGAAAATATTGCCTCAACTTCCTAGATGCAATTAGTAGGCAATAGGCGAGTTTTTCCAACTTAGAGTAATTCATCTCTGCCCCAGTGAGTCTTTTGCTGATATAGTAAACTGGATGTTGAATCCTCTTGTCTTCTCGTATCAGCGCTGCACTTAGAGAATGAGATGATACTGCCAAGTATATAAGAAGATCCTCACCATCGCCAGGCCTAGAAAGTATTGGAGGCGTTTCCATATGGCGGATCAATTCATCAAAGGCTTTTTGGCATTCGGGACTCCAATCGAAGTTTTTCTTTCCTTTCTTTAGGGCGTCAAAGAATGGGATGCATTTATCGGTGGCTTTGGAAATGAACCGACTCAAGGCGGCAACCTTTCCATTGAGACTTTGCAATTCCTTCTTTGTTCTAGGAGCTTTGACTTCTTTTAATGCAGTAATTTGAGCTGGACTGGCCTCAATGCCCCTAGCGCTCACGATGAAACCTAAAAACTTGCCGGATTCCACTCCAAATGAACATTTTAAAGGATTGAGCTTCATTCTGTATTTTCGGAGGACTGCGAACATGTCTGCTAAGTGTTCTATGTGATCCACTGCTTTCTTAGACTTTACTAACATGTCATCGACGTAGACTTCCATAGTCTTGCCCAGTTGCGGTTTGAACATAGCATTAACAAGTCTTTGGTATGTTGCCCCTGCATTCTTCAACCCGAAGGGCATAACTCTGTAGCAGTAAAGACCAGTGTCGGTGATAAAGCTCGTGTCCTCCTGATCTGGCTCATGCATCATGATCTGGTTATATCCGGGGTAAGCATCCATAAACGATAACAATTCGTGTCCCGCTGTTCCGTCTACCAGTTGGTCGATTCTGGGTAATGGGAAGCAGTCTTTGGGGCAGGCCTTGTTTAGATCTGAAAAATCGATGCATAATCTCCATTTTCCGTTGGCTTTCTTAACCAGCACTGGATTTGAAACCCAATTCGGATAGGTAGATTCTTTGATAAAATTATTCTCCATGAGCCGATCAACTTATTCTTTTAATGCCGCCGACCTTTCTGGACCTTGAGTTCTCCTTTTCTGTTTCACAGGTGTAAATTTTGGATCAATATTTAGAGCGTGTACTGCAACTTCTGGGGATATTCCACACATATCGGCATGAGTCCAAGCAAAAACATCCAGATTTGCCTTTAAAAAAGATATTAAGATATTCTGAATTGACGCATTAAGTTTTGAACCCACATTCAACACCTTGTTTGGGTCCTTTGGGTCAACAGGTATTGGTATTGTCGTTTCCACTGGTACCACTCTATTTTCCCCTGCACTGACTTTTCTAGGGTCCATCTCTTTCCTTGCTCCGCTGTGCTCGCCAGTACAGGGACCGCCCTGTAATTGCTACAAGGCTGGTTCTTTGATGCGGACTGGGGCTGCCGCATTCTTTCCCATTTCTCTTTTTCTGGATTCTCGTAGCTCTGTCAGATAACACTCTCGCCCAGCATTTTGATCCCCTTTTATAACTCCTACTCCATTGTCTGTAGGGAATTTAATAGTGAGGCACCACGGGGCAAGAACAGCTTTGAACGCTGCCAGAGTTGGACGACCAAGGAAAGAATTGTAAGCAGAAAATTCGTCGACAATCACAAAAGTTTGCTTGCGGACCACTTTTCTCTCTCCTTCTCCAAGTTCCACAAACAAATCAATGGTTCCTACCGGCTGCTTTGGCTCTAGTGAAACCAGCAATTTTCTGCGATGAGGCTTGCACATCAGCCATAGGGATCTTCATTTGGTCGAATGTTTTCTTGAAGAGGATATTGCAGGATGCGCCACAATCAATGAGAACTCTTCTGACAATAGCTGGCCCGATACCAGCCGAGATGACCAGGGGATCCAAGGTAGGAGCTTCAATACCTGCGGAATCCCTAGCTTTGAACACAATATAATCATCAAAAGTTCTTTGTTGCTTCAAGGGCGTAGCATCTTCCAAAACGAATACATCTTCCTCGGTCGGTACATACTTTAAAGCTCGGGTATACCTTTCCATCTCACCCCAGCTTCTGCCTGCTGGGTGAGGTCCTCCTGTAATGACATTGATGATGGGCCTTCCAGATTCATGCTCTGCAGCCTTCTCACTCGTCCTGGGCGGATGAGTAGGAGTCTGTTGCCCCCGACTAGATGAAGCAGGATTGTTGCTATTCTTTTTCACAAATTGCTGCAGTTTGTTTTCCCTTAGCAACTCTTCAATCAGATTTTTCAACTGGCGGCATTCGTCGGTCTCGTGACCGGGTTGATTATGGAAGCGGCAGAACTTCCCACTCTGTATAGCCTTTTTCCCGGTCCTTAGAGGAGGAGGTTTAGGAAAGTCAACAGAATCTTTAGTGGCATGGTAGATACGCTCCGGCGTATCTGATAAAGGAGTATATTCTGATGGCTTGAAGGATCGGGGCTTCTTCAGATTACTCTGCTTCTTCCCATTGTTATTTTCCCTTTTTTGCCCTACAGATTCATTCTTGCGTGGAGCAACAGTGTTATCTTCATCTTTTTCCAACACTGCCTTTACCGGTACGGGACGGCTTTCTAAGCGTATGAATTCATCTGTTTTTTTATAGAATTTTTCAAGGGAATTTGGTTCCTTCATGTTTAGCCATTTCCCAAATTCGCTCGACTTGTCAGTACCCTTCATCAGATAAGTCAATATCATTCGCGGTTCTGCATTGTCCACCTCAGCTAGCGCTACATTAAAGCGGTTTAAGAAAGATCTGATAGTCTCTCCTGGATTCTGCTCCAAACTTGACAGTGACATGATATCCTTGGCTTTTGAGGCGTATAGTCTGAACTGCTCCTTGAATTTCCGGGTTAAGTCAGAAAACTGATCTATAGATCGGACTGGAAGTTTGGTGAACCAAAGCAGAGCCACACCTTCGAGATACACAGGAAAATATCGGCACTTTATTTCATCAGAGGCTCTGGCACCTGTCATGTGCCAATCATACTTGTATAAGAATTCGTTCGGATCACTTGTCCCCTTGTAAGCTGGAATGGTTGGAGGGACAAACTTCCTTGGGAATTCAGCCTTTAAAATTTTCTCAGTAAACGGAGTTTTACTTGGGGCGAAACGCCATTCTTTCTCGTCTTCAACCCTCTGCATACTCTCTTTCATAATTTGTCGGACCATTCCAGAAAGATACTCCTCATCATGTCGAGTTCTAGATCCACCAACCTCTAGAAGTGTTTGTTCAAAGGGGCTAGCAGCCCTTTCAGGAGCATTTCTTTCTTCAGCATCATGAATGTTGCCAGCAAAATTCCTTTCATTACCTGTCGGTTGACGGTTTGCCCCAAGCAAATCGTTCAACCTATTCAGAATTAGGGCATTCTGGGCATTCTGAGCCTCGAATTGTGCATTTTGGGCATTTATCTGTTGGTTCAGCCCTAAGATTGCAGCATCTAGCTCTGCCTTTGTAACTCCGACAGTTGGAGTGGCTTGATTCGATATAGGGGAAGCAGAGGTTCCCTCTTGAATATTCCCAGATCTGACAGATCTACTTTTCCTTCCAAGAGCCATAATCTCGGATAGACTTCTGGTTTTCAAGGAAATTCTCTCTACAAACCTCTGCGAAGCAATGATGATAGTTCACCTGAGTTCGGTTCTCAGTGAAAGCACGAAAAATGTTAACGCTAAAATTTGAACGCTAACACCCCGGTGTATGAAGTGAGATCGTGAAAGCACCACCCGATAGCTCGGGAACAGATTATAAGCAGATAATTGTGAAAAAACAGTAAACAACAGCAATTTTATAGTGGTTCGGCTTAATAGAGAGCCTACGTCCACTTTGAATATCTTTATTGACAATTTGATTACAAGTCAATGCAGTTACACTTTGATTACAACACACTTTGAGTTTCAAGTGACTTAGAACAAGTAGCCTAAACTTCAATGTCGATCCAAATCTTTGAACACATGTTAGACATGTTTGATTTCTTCGTGAAATTCCTTGAAGGTGTTGAAATAGTTCAGAATGCAGCAGAGTAACGGCGCTTGAAATGAATGAGCCAAAAGTCCTCCCCCTAGTTGGAACTAAGGTCGTATTTATAGGCATTTTTCGGAGTTAGGTCGTAGGTCGTGACCGACCTAAGTAAGGTCGTAGGTCGTAGCCGACCTAAGAAGCACTGGCCCCCCTTCCATAAGAACATGCAAGCTCGTTTCAACAAGTTCTAGGTCGTAAGCGACCTTACCAGTAGCGGCTTAGAGAAGGCGGCCTTCTAATGCAATGTCCTTAGGTCGTGAGCGACCTATCTTAGGTCGTGAGCAATGTCAGAATTACAGTAGCACGAGGATGCCCTCAAGTCTGGAACGGGTTAGCGGGTTATAGGTTGGTGACGGTCTATGGTAAGACGTAGGTCGCGAGCGACCTACGTGGTATGGTTTGTGGCTTGATAGGATGCATCGAGTTTGACTGAGTAAGATGACAAGTGGTAGGTCATGTGCGACCTAAGAAGAGAGGCAACCTAAGTATGTTGAATGGTATGGTGTTGCGACCTAAGTTAACACGACTTATAGCTTAGCTCGTTAAACCATTAGGTCGCTAGGTTGTCTCCTTCTCTATCTGTTAAGTCGCCGAATGCTCGAACCGTTAGGTCGCTCGTCTTGTTGACTCGTTAGGTCGCTCTGGCCTTTAGGTCGCTGGAGCACTAGGTCGTTAGATCCCCTTAGGTCGCTGATACCATTAGGTCGTTATCTTTGTGAGTCGTTAAATCACGGCTCCCTATAGGTCGTAGGTCGCTGCTGTAGTTAGGTCGCTAACGAAGAGGAGTTAACATAAGATATGACGCAAATGAAACCACAGCCTCCATTCTAATCTTCTCCTTTTTTCCTTTTTTTTCTTTTCTTTCTTCAAATCTCCTTATTATCTCTCATTTTTATTTTTCCTTCCTCTTCAAATATTCTTCTTCTTCAAATTTTCTTCTATTTCAAACTTTCTTCTTTCTTTTCAAATCTAGATCTTCTCTTCCATTTTCAGTTTTTATTTTAATCATTTTCTTTTTCAATTCTTCTTTTTCAAATCTTCTTTTTTTTCTTCTTTCAAACCTTTTAAAAATACATACATTCATATAATAAGGAGGAAAATTAAAGTAAATCTAAATAAAAGAAAAATTACGGAATAAAGCTAGCAATCAAGAAGAAGCATACGCGTTTTTCACGAGGGAAGAGTGGATGTGGCACGGTATTTTATTTTTGTTTTGTTTATTTTTAATTTCAATTGCAAATCGTTTAATTGTGGTAACTTTCACATACGAATTCCGTTTCACGCGCAATTTTTTTTGTTAGGATCGAAATTTAATTCCAGATGCTTTGATGCCGGTTTGGACAGATTTGGAGACCGTTGAATTTTTCGGTTAAAATTGAATTTTAATTCAATTTATATTCAAAAGGTTAGTGTTTTAACCCACTCACAACTTCTAAAATTTATTATGTTTGTTTAATTGATTTGTGATGTGTTTAGAAATTTATTTATGATTGTTTGGCATGTTTTATTTATCATCTTCGTTAAATCGCATTTATTTAATTTAACTGTTAATTTATTTTTATTATTGCATATAAATTGATAGTTAGAATTTGTTTATTTGCATATAAACTGCTAGTTTAACAGTTTTCAAATTTATTATTGAATATAAACTATTAGTTCATACCTTTAATTTATTACCTGTTATATTTATATGCTCTATATTGATGTTGTTTAAATTGGATGATGATTGTAATAAATGGTTGATGATTAATATTTGGATGAATGGATGCTGTATTTTATATTGTATAAACTGCAAGTTATCATGCATTTCATTCATTCGGGATTGCGGTTTGAAATGATATACAACCGCATTTTATTTTCAAATTGCGGACTGAAATGATAAATATCCGCATCACTTGACCATAGGATAGAAAATTATATACAGGCACCGGGGTCTATATATAAAAGATTTTTGAAATGATTTTTCTATGGTTTGGATAGGATACGGTTAATAAATATAAATTTTGATATTATATAGACCGTATTTTATATATACGTCTATAGTTAAAGTACTGAATTTAAGTTATGAATGAATTTGATAAATAAATTAAATAAGTTGAATAATGGAATTGATTATTTTATATTATATGGTTAAGTACATGTTAAGATATTTAAAATATATAGGATTTCAAATGATGTCAATCAATAAAGATTGGGAGTGAAATTGAAAAATATATTGGAATTGAGCTAAATTAAGAATTTACCTTCCTAAGTTGATGTAAATCTATTAACTTGAAATTTTTAAAGTGTATGATATTTATAACTAAATTTTATTCAAGTGAATTAAATGAATATTTCTAGTATAAATAAATCGAAGGAAATTTTCTTTTATAAGAAATTTGAGTTTTACTTAAATGATTACGGGGTTATTATGAAATTATTTCAAACTAAATAATAGGACTTTAGATTGTGAAGTAGAAATTTCCAACCCTAGTTTTGAAATTATAAATACTCAAAAATGGATATATATATTGAAATCGAAATGGTTTTGGAAACTGAAAGTTGTTTTTTTTTTTGAATTTATGTTTTTAGACTTCATTTAAAGAAAGTACATTTGTAAAGTCATGGAAATTATTTTTCTTTACAAAGTAAATTTAATAGTTAAACCATATTATTTTATATACTGTGGAATATCCAAACCATTTAAGTTTTAGAAGTTATGGTTTTAAAGCTATAAATTTCAAAGTATTATGTTTTGAAAGTTATATTTTTAATGTTTGGTTTCCAAATATTATAAATTTTAAAGCAGAATGATTTTGGAAAAGAAATATATTTGAAATAAAAATGATATTATTGATTTGGGTTTTTATAAAAATAATATCAAATTGAGTTGTTTTGGAAATGGAAATGATATCGTATTTATAGATTTTGAAATGGATAATTTTATTCTGGTTTTAAAGTATAAACTATTTTTAAAGACCGCGGTGTTATAATAACGTTTGGTTGTTGAAGAGACCGGGATCGGAAGTTGTCACTCTCTGCCAACTCCGAAAACCACTTGAACAACCGTGTACGCGGTGGGGATTCCAGAATGAAGTAGGTTGGTGGTGGCGTTTCCTGTAAGGTAAATACGTGGACCCAACTCCCGTGAGTTGGCATAAGGTGGCTAAAACAGGAGCGATTGACGGGTTAATGAGGTAGCACCTCTGATCGGACACTTCCCTTCTATACTATACTCTGACTTTGGATTTTCTTTGGTGGCCACCTTCATTTTTGATTTCTTTGATGTGGGGAGTTTGTTCGAGGTGGGCGGCAGCTGCGCGCTGCGCGTTTCCATCGGCCCGGAAGCGTAATTGGTATATCTACCCTGGCATTGCCTAGTTGTGCCGTGTAACCTACCATACCTATAACGACCCGTAGATTTTAATAGTTTTAAATAGTTTCATTTAACATATTTAATTGGATTTTGGTGAAATTTTAAATAAATTAATTTGCAAATAAAAAGTTAATATTTGGATTACGTATAAATAAATAAAGCAGATTGTAAATTTTAAATTTATGGAAGTTTATTTCATGATGAAATTCTATTAAACTCAAGCTAGCCAATAATTGCTGATAATAAAATATTTTCCAAATCTGAATATTTTACATAAGAAAATTTTAAATCATCTTCTGGCCGAGACGTCATTGTTCGTTTTTCCAAATTCGGATTTCTTTAGCTCCGTCGATCTTATTTTCTGTGTTTTTGCTGCACTTTTCTCTGGTAGAAAATTCGAATTTTTTTATAATTCAACCATACCACTAGTATCTGTATACCGTTTTGATCGTCTCGTCGTGCTGATCTCAGCGGTATATTTACTTCCGTATTTTGAAATCCGGTGCAACGGAAGCAATAAATGTTCGTTGTAACGGTACCCTTTAAACGTTGGCCGTTAAATTTGCTTTGCTTTTCAAACTTCAACGTGAATCCCAAGCAATGAGATACGTTATTTACGCATTCATTTATTACCTTCATTTTTCCCCTGTCCATTCAATCGTTCCATCAGTTCGAAATATGAGAATTTTATACGTGCAATTATTAAATTTCAAACGGTTCCTCTTGACCTTATAACTCTCTTCATTTCCTTTTATTTACTTAAATCAAACGTTTTGATGAATCAACGGACAACTTTACGTTTCTTTTGCTTTTGAAATCAGAAACGTGCTATTCAAACCAGCAATTAATTATTTTAATATCCAACTTGATGACCGTTGTTTTTTTTCTCCCTGAATTCATGTGCTGCCCCAGACAAATATTAATCGCTTTATTGATCCCGCCGTTGGATTTTTTTATCTACGTATAATAAATAGACCTTTATAATTCCTGGTTATCATTACTCTTCGGTTACACTTTATATAGCTGGTTTCCACTTATGTTAAAAGATATAAATCACCTTTATTATTCTCGGTTCCACTGTTCATTTTCCCTTCCTTCCTCTGTGTTCTGTCAATTCAGAGGTAAATTTATGTCAAAATAAAAAGCCTTAAACTTTGATCGCCTGCTCCTTTTGCCATTCAACAACGTTCCCCTCTCTCCACCTTCATCACCTCGCCGTACCCGTTCCTCCCCTCCCACATCAAACCCAGCAACGCACGCAACCCGGCTCCGCCTCACCGAGCCGCACCGCCAAACGAACCACTCCCATCCATACCAACGTCCGCCCTCCACCTCCGACCCACCATCTCCAGCTCCCGCCTTCGCCGCCCTTTCCTCCGTTCCCCTTCTCTTCGACCGCCCAGTTTACCTTGCTTCATTCTGTTATATAAGGTACATATATTTATATTGAAAATTAACAGTGTGTTGTTGTACTTATATATTTGGTCACAGAATCGTTTATAGTTTAAATACGCATACAGCAGTTTCGGTATGTTTAGTTTAAGTCTAGGATAGTTTATATGTTTTTAACCTGCGTGTATGTATATAATGTATTTTTATACGTAGGAAAGATATATATTGGTCAACTGTTAGTTATATATGAAGTTATATATATATTCTTTATTATTGGATCTTACATATACATGACAGAGTTTGTTTACATGGAGTATGGATATATATATATGATGTGTTTAAGTACATATGGAGTCTGATTGTTTGCTTACAATATATAAGTTTGTTTAGAATTCAAGTATAAATATAGATTTATATTATATACATTGTTTTGTGTTAGTTTGGTACATTATAGTTATATATGTTATATGAGGAGTACATATATATTTAGTTAGTTGTTAGTTCACAGTAATACACATATATAGGCGTCTACAAGTTATGAATTTTGTTTACGATTATAAATAGATAAGTTATATATGTATATTTAATCTAAAATATATATGTTCAAAACTATATATTAGTACGCATTTGTCTTTTCGGTACCATATACGTATGCTTTGATTTGTCTGTTTATAGGTAAGGCTGTTAGGTGTTATATCAGTGAAAATATTATAGTATTTGTTGAGTTGTATATATTAATATATGTAAAAAAAAGAAAAAAATCGCTAATAGCATTTATCTTCATCAATCTGGTTCTAATTTAATTTCGTCGATTCCTGTTATCAGTTTTGTCCGTCGTGCCTGTTTCCTCCATCTAATCATATCCATCTAGCATTGCTTTGGATTTCTTAGCGTTTCTTTTCAAATCTGTCTAGCCTCGAAAGGTGAGCAATCACTCACGATTAACGTTCTTTTATTTATTAAATTTGATTTCAATTGAAAAGACAATTGAAATATGCTGCTGTAGCTATTTAAATTTGTTATATATGCTATTATCTGTAATTGTTCACCTGCGGGATATGACACCATATCCTGTTGTTTACATTATATTGTTATATATGATATATGCCTGTTATTTTATTGTATTTTCTGTTATCACTCTGCAAGTTCCCTGTAGTTTAGAAATCACTATGGGTTGAAATGATACATACCCGAACAGACTTTAGAATAGGAGAAAATCGTTATGGGTTGAAATGATAGACCCAAGCGATTTTCATTTAATTGAATTTGGGATTACGGGTTGAAATGAAATCCGCCCGTATATATTTAGCATACGGATTAAAATGATAAATATCCGTAGCACTTGACTATATGATAGGAAATATATACGGACACTGTTGGTCCATATATAAATATTTTGAAAATAATTTATTGTTTGAAAAGAAATATATGGTCTTAATAAATGTTAATTCTTAAATTATTATATGAAGAGGGTAATGATGTATATAGATTTAATAATATCAAATTAAATTCGATTAATTTAATACATATAATATGGTTAAGTGTTTATGTAAATCTACATTTCAAATAGAGTTTCTAGTAATAAATTGAATAATTAAGATTGGGAGATAAATTTGGGTTTATTTAAAAAATGGTATTTAAATAAGGATGTATTTAATTGAACCGATTTGAAATTATTGAATGGAAAATTTAAAAAGGGTTTGATTTTATAACTGGATTTTTGATTTAAGCAATTAAATGCATATTTCACGTTTAAATAAATTAAAGAAAATATTGAGAAAAATGGAACTTAAGGTTAATTAAATAATCTTGAATCAAAGGGGGAAGTATTTCAAGACTAAATAATAATGAGGTTAAATCGAGGTCAATATGAAACGATTAAATTGAACATTTAAATTTTTAAGCCTTAAACTATACTGGAATTCAAATGGTCTAAATTTGAGATTCGGATCTGTATTTGAAATCGACATAGTTGAATTTGTTATTTAGAAACTAAATTGAATTAAAATGAAAATTTAGGTTGAACTAAATTTGAATTTATTATTTAGAAAACTAAGTTGAATAAAAATTTAGTTGAAACGTTAAATATTTAAAGGTTTAATAATATTGAATATATAGGGGTGTTTTGTGATTACAAATCCGAATTTGAGATCGATAAAATTGAAGGGTTATTTTAGGAATTGAGATTGAATTTAATTTAAATGGAAAGGTCGGGTTGATGTTGAAACAATTTGTTAAGTTGAGGGAATTGAAAATATTTTACGGTATAAATTATTTAATATATCTAAATATTATTTTGGAAAATAGCTATATGTGAAGTGAAACGATATTTGATTTTGAGGTATAAATTAAGATGAAAGAACCACGGTGTTATAGTGTATATTTCTACCCTGTAGATAGTTCCATGGAACCTTAGAGGATGGTTATTCCAAACATCCTTTAAGTTATTTGTATTTCAGTTGATATTTCACTTGAGTTGGATTTATTGATATAAGAATGTTATTCCTGACTCGAGTGTTTTGTGTTTTGCTTTACGCTCGGGTCAGACTGAGTGATACAGCATTTGAGACTCACCTTTGGAGTTCGAAGCTTCATTTGGAAGTCCAACTATCGATTTAGATTCCAGCCTTTCCAGTTGATTGGTTCAGAGAAGTCATCTGTTGCATTGGAGACTTCACTGCATTTGAACTATTCGGTTGTATTTTTCTAACTCTGATGTATATAGTAGCTTCATGAACTACTATTCTTTATCTATTCCGCTGCATTATATTTCTCTGTGATCTGTGATTGATTTATTTACTGTATATTTTAAGTTTTGTCAAATTTTAATTAACAATTCGGTATTTTGAATTATTCAAGTCAGATATATATGGTTTTATTGTCGATTTGAATGGTCCAAAATAGCGGGCCGTTACAGTTGGTATCAGAGCTTTTGCTCTAGGCAGAACTTAGCATATATGGTAAATTTATTTACAGAATCACTTTCGTTCGAGTTGAATCTCTTCCTGTTTGACTCGATTTCCTTTGAATTTTGGAATGTCCCTTGGTTCCGAAATTCATTCTGTCTCTCCCTATTTATATTCGTTTGATTGCGGGTATCCCATAACTCCACTGAATGATTTGTAAAGGGGGTGAAAACTCCTTTTCAATTGGCATTGACTCACCGGAGATTTCTGTATCCTAGGTTTACGATGCTGCTATATCTTGTTAGGACGAATTCTATATCTCTGGCGATCGAATGTCGAATTGCCTCAGAATTCTACACCGATCTAATTTTGGAATCACGGTTGACCGGTAAAGGTCGCCCGCGATTTATAGAAATATATCCATCTTCTATTTTGTAAATTATTTATCTCATCTTCGATCGAGTCTATCTTCGAATCAGGATTCTATTGATTGGAGTTCCCCAAAATTAAATCGCTATCTTTGTTTTAAAATCCATTCTTAAAATTATCCTTTGAAAATCGGGTATGTTTGCATTTTTGAAATTGTTTTATATATCGAAATTATTATTTTGATAACTATGATTTTATTCTATATATAAAACTGAAAAGGTTGTCGATAAGGATTATATACCTATATATAAAACAAATAAGAAATGTTATTCTATATAAAAAGGCTTTGAAAGGATTTGAAATTTTGAAAAATTTTAAGAAATTGATTTATATAGAAATGATTTATAACTGAAGAGTTAAATTTGAAATTCGAGAAATGAATTCCGGTATTTTGAAATTGGTTTTAAGATTTTGGAAAATATATAAGAATAATACGATTTAAAGGTATTTTCCGTATAAGAAATGTTTCAAGTGAATTCAAATGAATTCCAATAATTTTGAAGAAGTTTCAAAGAAGTTTTCAAGAAAATAGAAGTCCAGAACTCACTTATGTCGCTGGAAAATAATTTCGGTGATGAGTGCACGCATCATCGACATTGATTTTCGAGTTTCAGAGTGGGGGATGCCACTCTAGTAGCTTTGCTATGCGAGTGTTATTGTGAAACAAATTTCGATTTCAAATTCCGAAGTATAATTTGATATTTTAGAAAGATATAAGTATATATTTGAAACAATTTAAAATGAGACCGGTGTTCAGTCCTCGAGCTTCGGATTTAGTAATTGATTTATTGATTTATTGTTGATTTTCAACTCTTGAATTGAAATTTGATTTCCCTAACTATTTTGAATGTTCGAACACTTCCAAATCGAGATTAAATTTTCAAAGCTAAGAAATTTCGAAGAGTATAAAATGTTTGATAAAGAATATAAATTTAGTTTTGAAATGTTTTGAAAAAAAATAGTTGAATAATGGTTTTCAGAAAGGTAAATTGGATATTTCACATAGAAATAGATAGTCTAAAAGTTTTTAAAAAAAAGGGATAATTATAAATTTAGAAAATGGGATAATTTTCTAAACCTATTATTTTGGGAACTTTGAAATTTGGATATTTAATTTGGAAGAAAATTTAGTGAAATCATGTATGATTTTGAAACTGAATTGATATTGAAATGATTTGAAATTTGAGAACGTTATATTGTTAAGCACTTGATTTGGGAGTGGTCGAACTTATATAAAATGGACTGTATAAGTATGAAGTTGATTTGAAATCTATTGATTTGAAAGGTACCCAATTTGGAAAGAGATTTTATATAATCGAAGTCTATATAAGTATGATTTGATATACTATTGATTTGGAAAGTATTCGATTTGAAAATGGAATCTTATATATATATATTTTATATAAGTATGATATTTGAGAGTATTTGAAAAGGTACTATATGATATATATTTTCGAAGTAAAGATATGGAAAGTGCCTTCTGCTTGATATCCGCTTTGTGGCCACATCGTGGATTCATTCTATCGATATTATTCTCTCTGATTTTCGGTTTTTCGGATGTAATACTCGAGTGTTTCCCACCGTGGCGTAACCCAAGGTTTTTTTTCTCTCGCGAATGCATAGCGCAATTGCCTGGCTGAGTCTTGCCTAGGGGTACGGATTGTTTCCGGGGGGATCCAGGCGTAACCATTGTGTATCCTGCAATTTGTGTAGGTCGCGAATAGTAGCGCAAGTGCCTGGCTGAGTCTTGCCTAGGGGTTTAGATTGTTTCCTGGGGGATCCAGGCGTAACCGTTGTGTATCATGCACTCTACTAGTCATCATGGCGTAACTCGCAGGGCTGAGAAAGCTTACGGATATGGATTGTTTCCTGGGGGACCCAGGCGTAACCATTGTGTATCTGCGAACCATGATCGGACAAAGGTTTTGGTTTGGTTGTTTTGTTTGGATTGTACTTTCCATATTGGTTTTTAAAAAGGTTTTTCAAGTATTTTCACTGGGTGTTGAAATAGGTCTACTAAGTACTTGAAGAATTCTAGCTTTGCGCCTGATCAACGCATGGCCAGGGTCTGCAAGAACGAGGATAAACTTGTTGAAACATCGAGTTATAAAAGTATTTTCGAAAGGAAAATTTATTCCGATATAATAGTATTTCATTATAAAGGTATTATTTATAAAAGTATTTTTCCCAACAAAGAAATTTTGTATTAATATTTTAGATTTAAATTCTTCCGGTTTGAATTAACTATTCGTGCCCGATTCTTTTCTTTTGAATCTACCTTATCTGCTCAGCTTATTTATTCACCTATATTTTGTTTCCTGTATCTACCTTTCTTTCCTTTTGAATATAATCTTTAAAATATTGTTTATTTATATACTACTTGGTTTAATAGAAGATTTTAAATACTGTAAATATTTTTGAAGTTATTAATTAAATAAAACATATTTAAAGAAAATGATTATTAATTTAATTATAATATTGGAAAGGTATCTTGAGGTAAAATTTATAAATTTATGAATTATGGATTTAATGTTTTCAATAGCTTCTGTGTAAATATAACTAATGGTGTAAATAAAATTGTTTTCAAATAATTTCATATTATTTATTAAGTGTTATTTAAACATATTTAATCCCAATGGGGTTTATTTTTTTTTTCCTTTCCTTTTAATATTAAGGTATTATAGAAAATTGAATTTCAAATGAAGTTTTCAAATAGATATTTCAAATAAAATTTGTGTAGTTTTAAAATTAATTGTTTATCTTGTCTTTCAATCTATATTCTTTCTGGTTGTTTGTCTCCTACCTCCTTCCTTTTCGGGGACGAAAAGTTTTGAGCGGGGGAGAATGTAACGACCCGTAGATTTTAATAGTTTTAAATAGTTTCATTTAACGTATTTAATTGGATTTTGGTGAAATTTTAAATAAATTAATTTTCAAATAAAAAGTTAATATTTGGATTACGTATAATTAAATATAGCAGATTGTAAATTTTAAATTTATGGAAGTTTATTTCATGATGAAATTCTATTAAACTCAAGCTAGCCAATAATTGCTGATAATAAAATATTTTCCAAATCTGAATATTTTACATAAGAAAATTTTAAATCATCTTCTGACCGAGACGTCATTGTTCGTTTTTCCAAATTCGGATTTCTTTAGCTCCGTCGATCTTACTTTCTGTGTTTTTGCTGCACTTTTCTCTAGTAGAAAATTCGAATTTTTTTATAATTCAATCATACCACTGATATATGTATACCGTTTTGATCGTCTCGTCGTGCTGATCTCAGCGGTATATTTACTTCTGTATTTTGAAATCCAGTGCAACAGAGCAATAAATGTTCGTTGTAACGGTACCCTTTAAACGTTGGCCGTTAACTTTGCTTTGCTTTTCAAACTTCAACGTGAATCCCAAGCAATGAGATACGTTATTTACGCATTCATTTATTACCTTTATTTTTCCCCTGTCCATTCAATCGTTCCATCAGTTCGAAATATGAGAATTTTATACGTGCAATTATTAAATTTTAAACGGTTCCTCTTGACCTTATAACTCTCTTCATTTCCTTTTATTTACTTAAATCAAACGTTTTGATGAATCAACGGACAACTTTACGTTTCTTTTGCTTTTGAAATCGGAAACGTGCTATTCAAACCAGCAATTAATTATTTTAATATCCAACTTGATGACCGTTGTTTTTTTTCTCCCTGAATTCACGTGCTGCCCCAGACAAATATTAATCGCTTTATTGATCCCGCCGTTGGATTTCTTCTATCTACGTATAATAAATAGACCTTTATAATTCCTGGCTATCATTACTCTTCGGTTACACTTTATATAGCTGGTTTCCACTTATGTTATAAGATATAAATCACCTTTATTGTTCTCGGTTCCACTGTTCATTTTCCCTTCCTTCCTCTGTGTTCTGTCAATTTAGATGTAAATTTACATCAAAATAAAATGCCTTAAACTTTGATCGCCTGCTCCTTTTGCCATTCAACAACGTTCCCCTCTCTCCACCTTCATCACCTCGCCGTACCCGTTCCTCCCCTCCCACATCAAACCCAGCAACGCACGCAACCCGGCTCCGCCTCACCGAGACGCACCGCCAAACGAACCACTCCCATCCATACAAACGTCCGCCCTCCACCTCCGACCCACCATCTCCAGCTCCCGCCTTCGCCGCCCTTGCCTCCGTTCCCCTTCTCTTCGACCGCCCAGTTTACCTTGCTTCATTCCGTTATATAAGGTACATATATTTATATTGAAAATTAACAGTGTGTTGTTGTACTTATATATTTGGTCACAGAATCGTTTATAGTTTAAATACGCATACAGCAGTTTCGGTATGTTTAGTTTAAGTCTTGGATAGTTTATATGTTTTTAACCTGCGTGTATGTATATAATGTATTTTTATAAGTAGGAAAGATATATATTGGTCAACTGTTAGTTATATATGAAGTTATATATATATTCTTTATTATTTGGTCTTACATATACATGACAGAGTTTGTTTACATGAAGTATGGATATATATATGATGTGTTTAAGTACATATGGAGTCTGATTGATCACTTACAATATATGAGTTTGTTTAGAATTCAAGTATAAATATAGATTTATATTATATACATTGTTTTGTGTTTGTTTGGTACATTATAGTTATATATGTTATATGAGGAGTATATATATATATATATATATATATTTAGTTAGTTGTTAGTTCACAGTAATACACATATATAGGCGTCTACAAGTTATGAATTTTGTTTACGATTATAAATAGATAAGTTAGATATGTATATTTAATCTAAAATATATATGTTCAAAACTATATATTAGTACGCATTTGTCTTTTCGGTACCATATACATATGCTTTGATTTGTCTGTTTATAGGTAAGGCTGTTAGGTGTTATATCAGTGAAAATATTATAGTATTTGTTGAGTTGTATATATTAACATATGTAAAAAAAAGAAAAAAATCGCTAATAGCATTTATCTTCATCAATCTGGTTCTAATTTAATTTCGTCGATTCCTGTTATCAGTTTTGTCCGTCGTGCCTGTTTCCTCCATCTAATCATATCCATCTAGCATTGCTTTGGATTTCTTAGCGTTTCTTTTCAAATCTGTCTAGCCTCGAAAGGTGAGCAATCACTCACGATTAACGTTCTTTTATTTATTAAATTTGATTTCAATTGAAACGACAATTGAAATATGCTGCTGTAGTTATTTAAATTTGTTATATATGCTATTATTTGTAATTGTTCATCTGCGGGATATGACGGATATGACACCATATCCTGTTGTTTACATTATATTGTTATATATGATATATGCCTGTTATTTTATTGTATTTTCTGTTATCACTCTGCATGTTCCCTGTAGTTTAGAAATCACTATGGGTTGAAATGATACATACCCGAACATACTTTAGAATAGGGGAAAATCGTTATGGGTTGAAATGATAAACCCAAGCGATTTTCATTTAATTGAATTTGGGATTACGGGTTGAAATGAAATCCACCCGTATATATTTAGCATACGGATTAAAATGATAAATATCCGTAGCACTTGACTATATGATAGGAAATATATACGGACACCGTTGGTCCATATATAAATATTTTGAAAATAATTTATTGTTTGAAAAGAAATATATGGTCTTAATAAATGTTAATTCTTAAATTATTATATGAAAAGGGTAATGATGTATATAGATTTAATAATATCTAATTAAATTCGATTAATTTAATACATATAATATGGTTAAGTGTTTATGTAAATCTGCATTTCAAATAGAGTTTCTAGTAATAAATTGAATAATTATGATTGGGAGATAAATTTGGGTTTATTTAAAAAATGGTATTTAAATAAGGATGTATTTAATTAAACCAATTTGAAAGTATTGAATGGAAAATTTAAAACGGGGATGATTTTATAACTGGATTTTTGATTTAAGCGATTAAGTGCATATTTCATGTTTAAGTAAATTAAAGAAAATATTGAGAAAAATGGAACTTAAGGTTAATTAAATAATCTTGAATCAAATGAGGAAGTATTTCAAGACTAAATAATAATGAGGTTAAATCGAGGTCTATATGAAACGGTTAAATTGAACATTTAAATTTTTAAGCCTTAAACTATATTGGAATTTAAATGGTTTAAATTTGAGACTCGGATCTGTATTTGAAATCGATATAGTTGAATTTGTTATTTAGAAACTAAATTGAATTAAAATGACAATTTAGGTTGAACTAAATTTGAATTTATTATTTAGAAAACTAAATTGAATAAAAATTTAGTTGAAACGTTAAATACTTAAAGGTTTAAAAATATTGAATATAAAGGGGTATTTTGTGATTAAAATCCGAATTTGAGATCGATAAAATTGAAGGGTTATTTTAGGAATTGAGATTGAATTTAATTTAAATGGGAAGGTCGGGTTGATGTTGAAACAATTTGTTAAGTTGAGGGAATTGAAAATATTTTACAGTATAAATTATTTAATATATCTAAATACTATTTTGGAAAATAGCTATATGTGAAGTGAAATGATATTTAAATTTGAGGTATAAATTAAGATGAAAGAACCACGGTGTTATAGTGTATATTTCTACCCTGTAGATAGTTCCATGGACCCTTAGAGGATGGTTATTCCAAACATCCTTTAAGTTATTTGTATTTCAGTTGATATTTCACTTGAGTTGGATTTATTGATATAAGAATGTTATTCCTGGCTCGAGTGTTTTGTGTTTTGCTTTACGCTTGGGTCAGACTGAGTGATACAGCATTTGAGACTCACCTTTGGAGTTTGAAGCTTCATTTGGAAGTCCAACTATCGATTCAGATTCCAGCCTTTCCAGTTGATTGGTTCAAAGAAGTTATCTGTTGCATTGGAGACTTCACTGCATTTGAACTATTCGGTTGTATTTTCTAACTCTGATGTATACAGTAGCTTCATGAACTACTATTCTTTATCTATTCCGCTGCATTATATTTCTCTGTGATCTGTGATTGATTTATTTACTGTATATTTTAAGTTTTGTCAAATTTTAGTTAACAATTCGGTATTTTGAATTATTCAAGTCGGATATATATGGTTTTATTATCGATTTGAATGGTCCAAAATAGCGGGCCGTTACAATACCAAGCCTTGTACGAGTTTGGATTTCTCCCGTAGCCCAAGTGGTATCCTCTAGTGGCTTCCCGATCAGGAGGGACTATGATATTGGATGGACTAATGGAACTATTACGTGTTAAGGTGGAAAATGTAAAGCTTTAATGCTATGTAAAAGTTTGTTTATTTTACTATAGACACTATTATAATAGCGAAATATACTACATAGTAAATAGTTTAACGGATCCTTAGGAGATGTAAATCCCGAGCATCTTTTGAGTTACTGCACTCATATTTATTTCTGTTAATTTAACTTACATAAGTTCTTTTAGTTCTGACTCGAGTGTTTTGTCTTTTCAATTCGCTCGGGTCAGTCCGAGCGTTTCAGGATTGAAGATTTTATTTCTGGAGGAAGAAGACAAAGATTTTATTATTATTACTATAGATTATATGGTTCCACTACACTCATGTTGTTCCACTGCATTGTTATATAGTATGTGTACTCTAATATGTATTGTATAATATAATAAAAGATTTTGTAAAACAGTTTCATGAACTGCGTATTTGATTATTATATTTTATCCTTCCGCTATGAGATTCTATTTTGTTTTATTTCTTCTCTGTTTTTCTTATTTATCCCATAACAATCCGCCCTTCTGTCTGGTTTGAATTGGCACGTGTGTCTACTTAAATCGTGCGAAAAGGCGGGACGTTACAGTTGGTATCAGAGCTTTGGTTTAGCGATAAACCTTGGCTTTGTGGGGTTTGACTCTTTGTTAATAGGGTAGTAATACCCTATGGGAGTCGCTGAGCGTATATATATGAGAGAGCGTGTTTGTTAGTGTTATAAAAAGGTTTCAATATTGTGTTAATCTGTTCCGTTTTGTATTTATAAATTCTGGTTGGTGCATGGGACGCTATGACATCAATAGGGACTTCTAAACACTTAATAGGACATACCGACATAATATTTGTTTTTAATATAGGTGAATGAAATAATTTTGCCTATTATGTTTTCTATATAAAATAAAAATTTTCAAAAAATATCTATATTTGGCTGCAAAAGATTGGTTGTTAGGAAATAAAGTGTATAAATAATAATAGAAATAAGATTTAAAAATAAAATAAATTTGGAAATTTAGAACTTAAGATCCGGGGTTTTAAAATTTTTTTCGAATAAATTTTGGAATATAATAATGTTGTTTTAATTATTTTCTAATATAAATATTTCAATTTAATTCGGAAGAATTGTTTTAATGAAGATTTTGGAGAAAATAAGTTTTGCACTTTCCTCTCTGTCGCTGGAAAATAATTTCGGAGATGGCGGCCGCATCATCGACTTTCATTTTCGAGTTTCGAAGGGGGAATGCCACTGTAGTAGTTTTACTGCAGACTCATTTTGATAGAAAAATATAAATTTTGAATTCTTTTAAATATAATTAGAGATATATAAGTTGTAAGAATATATTTATCTATTATTTGAAAATAATTTGAAATTTAACCCGGTATTTAACTCTTATATTTTCGTTAATTAATTTTTTCAATTATTGTAGTGAAATGAAAGGTAAGTAATTAATAATTGAAACCTCTAAATTTAGGTAAGAGATTTAAGGCTAAGTTATAAAGGTAATAAAAGGGGAAGTTGAAATTTATAACTTATAAGAAAAAGGTATAAATTTATTGAACAATGAATTAATTAAAAGAGATGAGAAAACTTGTATAACTTTCAATTACATTCCTTAAATAACATATATATAACTTACCAAATATTAAAAGTTGAAATGTTTAATAAGAGATTGTAATAGAATATTATACAAGTAGAAATTTTGAAATAATGAGAGTATTCAATGAAATCGATGTTAAATGGGAATTTAATGTTCTAAACTTAGGTTATAATTAAAGTTTTACTATAAGTGAGTTAAATTAAAGGTAAGTAATTCAAATAGATGATTATCAACTTAAGTAAATAGAATGGAAAGGCTAAGAAATTAGATGAGACATGAATACTATGTATAAACAAATGTAAATAAATGAGGGCATGCAATAAATGAATGAATAATTATAATGAAATAAAGAACTGGCATGACTTGAGTTAATGGAAATGAAAAATTGGAAGTAATAAGTGAAAACAAACGAAACAAACATTGAATGAGTAAAGAAAATTTAAAGGTTTGTTAGAAATAAATGTAAATTAGAAAAAGGAAAATTTATGTGGTATGAATAAAAGAGAAATTAAACAACAAATGTATGGAATGAAATTAAAAATAAGATAAACTGATTGTTGTTTGGATTTGTTGTTGTTTAGTTGATGGTTGATGGTTGATTGGGCAAGGATACTAATAAAATTGGATTTGGGTGAATGAATAATCTACTTAGTTTTATCTAAGATTGTTGAGTAAATGATGCGCTAGTAGTTTATTCTTCATTCCGTACAATTTAAAGGTTTTGAACCCGAACAACTATTTGTTTGGTTGATTGAATGGTTGTTTTGTATTTGTTGTGTATGCTTTTTGTTGAAATTGATGGTTGTTGTATTGATTTGTTGTTAGTGATTGAAACCACTTAAATATTTCACTTTATACAAATTGTTAACCCTTTGGATTATATAAGTAAAATGCAGGCTATGGAAGCAATTGCTACTGCATTCGGTTTCATAAATTTGGCGTTATTTGCTCGACAAATAGGTACGTTTCGGATCACGGTTTTAGCGCTATTTTATATATTTTCTCGAGTTGGGATATAATATTTTGAGTAAGATGTATTGTTATTTAATTCTTCTTTTCCCTTCTTTTCCTTTTCGGGGACGAAAAGTTTTGAGTGGGGGAGAGTGTGACGACCCGTGTAAATTCGATGTTTAAAATGAATTAAGTTAATAGGATTTTAATTTAAATTTAGAAAGAAATAGAAATCTTATTTATTTATGTGAAAGAGAATGTTGAAATTAGATGTATCAAGGGTAATTAAAATTTACAAATCGAATTATATATTGCAATTAATTGTAATAGTGGAAATTGTTGCATTTGGATATAAGGTTAGAAATAAGTAAGTAAAGGCAAGTATTGAATTCATCAATGAAAATAAAAATTTATTTAGTACAATCCTTTTTATTAACTATTGTAAGGTGTTAATTAATTGAAAGGTGAAAATTTGAAAATAGATTCAAATTTTACGTTAGATAATAAATTGCAATAATTAAAGTTAGTAGTAAATGGAAAATGGAATACCAATTTATTTATGAAGTGAATATAAGAGGATGTAACAAATTGAATAAGAAATGCTAATTGTGCATTAAGTGAAGGAATGGAGCCTAGATGGAATAATTAAAAGGGATTTAGAATCTTAATTTGTATGGGTGCATATATTTATAATGGGAAATAAAAGGGTAAAATAATAATATACAAGTATATTAAAGGTTATATTAGTGGGTTACTAGTAAATTCACTCATTACCAAATAAGATGCTTGATAATAATTAATAACATAACGGAAAAGAGTAATTGTATTCATTTGAATATTAATTGAAATTGGATAGGGAATATAAGTAACAATGTTAATACAAGGAAAGTAATGCTAAATTTAAGTTAATGATAATGAATAGTGGTTAATTCAAATTTTGTAACGTATAGTATAAATTACCTACTTATTTGTTAATGGAATTAGGATTTGTAATAAGTGATAATAAAATAAATGAATGCTAATTAACTGGAAGTGAAATAACGTTCATTTAAATATTGAGTAATTATAGGGTCGTAATTCTTTAAGCGTTACTTTAATGATTAATTGTGAAATTAATACAAGATAGTAAAATTGGGTAATAAAAAGGTATGAAACTAAGAGATAAATTTGCAGAGAATATTTAGTTGTAATTAATATATATGACAAAAATATAATAATTGTAGTAAAATCAAAATTTGTATAAGAAATTGTGAGGCTTTAATTGATTTAAATTTGTAGAATCAGGAATGGACTAAAGGTTATTGGATTTAACAGGTAATCAATTGCAATAGAATTCAATCATTGAACGTTACGTTGAGGTAAATTAAATGTTATGCAATTGAGATAAACAAATGGAAAATGTTAAAGTATCTGTATATATATATATATATATATATATATATATATATATATATATATATATATATATATATTGAAATAAATGGTACCCAGGATGGTAATATGATAAATAGTGTATATAAAGAATAGAGATAAAGCTTTATAAATTGATTTGAATCTAAATTTAATGAAAGGATAAATTAGAATTAAATGGATTAAATGTTTGAAGTTTACGTAAACTTTAATTTAGATGAAAGGGTAGACATTTATGTAATAGAGTATGAATCTATCGTTAAGTTTATTTATAAAATGGCAGTTGGGTAAATGAAAGGGTGCAAAAGTAAGCTTGTCAGTATATTGAAGTAATGTATGATAATAGGTTTAATTGAAATAAATGAAAATTTAACATCTAAATATTACGTAATTGGAAGTAATTATTATACTTATCATTACATTAATTTAGCCCATTTTGAAACTTAATCAACTGAAATTAATGTAATTGAAAATTTTCAATTAATAGGAGAGAGAATACTAATTGTAATAGGTGCAATTACAAGCAGCTTATGTTTTGTGAAATATAAGGAAAGTTTTGATTCAAAAAAAAAATTCATCAATAAAATGAATGTTTCTTCTGTGAATGTAGGTTTAATTTAATTTAAATAAAAATAGAAAGATTGATTTTAAAGAAAAAAATATATGTTTATTTGAACTGTGTTTAGCTTACAGACTGATTACAAGAATAGAAAATAATCTATTTATTACTCTTGTGTATAAACAATTTTTCTATTTTTTTTTGCATTTTATTTGTCTGTTTTGAAATTTAACTTCTAAGTGATTGCAATTAATGTAGTTCAAATATTTCAATTAAAGGGAAAGAAAACGGTGATTGCAATTAATAGATTTAATAAAAAAATGCGCGTTTTGTGGTAACCAAAAAGGGTGTTTCAATGATAATAAGAGATCATTTTGGGAAAAAAAATCAAATGTTTTCATTTTTAAGGTAAGTATAAAAAATTATTATGCATAGACAAAAACCCAAATGCGTAGAAATTCGAATATTACTTGAGTTAATGAAGTTAATTTTGATGTGTTTAGGGTTAACAAAATTTATTAAGTAAACAATTGTTTTGAAATTTGAATTCTAAAAGTTTGTTTACAGTATAGAGTTAGTCCATTCATTCCCTTTCTAATTAATAATTACCTATTTTTAATACCTGCTGCTTTTAAAAAGGCTATTCATATTTACTATATTTCAAAAACAAGTTTGTTCATATTTGCTTTATTTCTTTCCATTCATTTTCCAACTTCATTTTTTCTGAAACGTCATTTCATTTATTTCTAATTAATAGCGGTCTCTCTTTTCAAATCTCTTTGATCCAAAACCTAATTCTAACCTTATAAATAAGATATGACGCAAATGAAACCACAACCTCCATTATAATCTTCTTCTTTTTTCCTTTTTTTTCTTTTCTTTCTTCAAATCTTCTTATTATCTCTCATTTTAATTTTTCCTTCCTCTTCAAATATTCTTCTTCTTCAAATTTTCTTCTATTTCAAACTTTCTTCTTTCTTTTCAAATTTAGATCTTCTCTTCCATTTTCAGTTCTTATTTTAATCATTTTCTTTTTTAATTCTTCTTTTTCAAATCTTTTTTTTTCTTTCAAACCTTTTAAAAATACATACATTCATATAATAAGGAGGAAAATTAAAGTAAATCGAAATAAAAGAAAAATTACGGAACAAAGCTAGCAATCAAGAAGAAGCATACGCGTTTTTCACGAGGGAAGAGTGAATGTGGCACGGTATTTTATTTTTGTTTTGTTCATTTTTAATTTAAATTGCAAATCGTTTAGTTGTGATAACTTTCACATACGAACTCCGTTTCACGCGCAATTTTTTTTGTTAGGATCGAAATTTAATTCTAGATCTTTTGGCGCTAGTTTGGACAGATTTGGAGACCATCGAATTTTTGGGCTTAAATTGAATTTGAATTCAATTTAAACTCAAAAGGTGAGTTTTTTAACCCACTCACAACTTCTAAAATTTTTTATGTTTGTTAAATTGATTTGTGATGTGTTTAGAAATTTATTTATGATTGTTTGGCATATTTTATTTATCATCTCCGTTAAATCGCATTTATTTAATTTAACTGTTAATTTATTTTTATTATTGCATATAAATTGATAGTTAGGATTTGTTTATTTGCATACAAACTGCTAGTTTAACAGTTATTAAATTTATTATTGAATATAAACTGTTAGTTCATACCTGTTATTAATTATCTGTTATATTTATATGCTCTATATTGATGTTGTTTAAATTGGATGATGATTGTAATAAATGGTTGATGATTGATATTTGGATTAATGGATGTTGTATTTTGTATTGTATAAACTACAAGTTATCATGCATTTCATTCATTCGGGATTGCGGTTTGAAATGAGATACAACCGCATTTTATTTTCAAATTGCGAATTGAAATGATAAATATCCGTATCACTTGACCATAGGATAGAAAACTATATACAGGCACCGCGGTCTATATATAAAAGAGTTTTGAAATGATTTTTCTATGGTTTGGATAGGATACGGTTAATAAATATAATTTTTGATATTATATAAACCGTAGTTTATATATACATCTATAGTTAAGGTATTGAATTTAAGTTATGAATGAATTTGATAAATAAAGTAAATAAGTTGAATAATGGAATTGATTATTTTATATTATATGGTTAAGTACATGTTAAGATATTTAAAATATATAGAATTATAAATGATGTCAATCAATTAAGATTGGGAGTGAAACTGAAAAATATATTGGAATTGAGCTAAATTAAGAATTTACCTTCCTAAGTTGATGTAAATTTATTAACTTGAAATTTTGAAAGTGTATGATATTTATAACTAAATTTTATTCAAGTGAATTAAATGAATATTTCTAGTATAAATAAATCAAAAGAAATTTTCTTTTTTAAGAAATTTGAGTTTTACTTAAATGATTACGGTGTTGTTATGAAATTATTTCAAACTAAATAATAGGACTTTAGATTGTAAAGTAGAAATTTCCAACCCTAGTTTTGAAATTATTTATACTCAAAAATGGATATATATATATATATATATATATATTGAAATTGAAATGGTTTTGGAAACCGAAGGTTGTTTTTCTAAATTTATGGTTTTAGACTTTATTTAAAGAAAGTATATTAGTAAAGTCATGGAAATTATTTTTCTTTACAAAGTAAATTTAATAGTTAAACCATTTTATTTTATATACTGTGGAATATCCAAACCATTTAAGTTTTAGAAGTTGTGGTTTAAAGCTATAAATTTCAAAGTATTATGTTTTGAAAGTTATATTTTTAATCTTTGGTTTCCAAATATTATAAATTTTAAAGCAGTATGATTTTGGAAAAGAAATATATTTGAAATAAAAATGATATTATTGATTTGGGTTTTTATAAAAATAATATCAAATTGAGTTGTTTTGGAAATGGAAATGATATCGTATTTATAGGTTTTGAAATGGATAATTTTATATTCTGGTTTTAAAGTATAAACTATTTTTAAAGATTGCGGTGTTATAATAACGTTTGGTTGTTGAAGAGACCCGGATCGGAAGTTGTCATACACTCTGCCAACTCCGAAACCCACTTTAACAACCGTGTACGCGGTGGAGATTCCAAAATGAAGTAGATTGGTGGTGGCGTTTCCTGTAAGGTAAATACGTGGACCCAACTCCCGTGAGTTGGCATAAGGTGGCTAAAATAGGAGCGATTGACGGGTTAATGAGGTAGCACCTCTGATCGGACACTTCCCTTCGATACTATACTCTGATTTTTTATTTTATTCGGTGGCCACCTTCATTTTTTATTTCTTTAATGTGGGGAGTTTGTTCGAGGTGGGTGGCAGCTGCGCGCTGCGCGTTTCCTTCGGCCCGGAAGCGTAATTGGTATATCTACCCTGGCATTGCCTAGTTGTTCCGTGTCACCTACCATACCGAGCCTTGTACGAGTTTGGATTTCTCCCGTAGCCCATGTGGTATCCTCTGGTGGCTTCCCGATCAGGATGGACTATGATATTGGATGGACTACTGGGACTATTACGTGTTAAGGTGGAAAATGTAAAGCCTTAATGCTATTTAAAAGTATGTTTATTTTACTATAGACACTATTATAATAGACAAATATACTACATAGTAAATAGTTTGACGGATCCTTAAGAGATGTAAATCCCGAGCATCTTTTGAGTTACTACACTCATATTTATTTCTGTTAATTTAACTTACATAAGTTCTTTTAGTTCTGACTCGAGTGTTTTTTCTTTTCAATTCGCTCGGGTCAGTCCGAGCGTTTCAGGTTTGAAGATTTTATTTATGGAGGGAGTAGACGATGATTTTATTATTATTACTATAGATTATATGGTTCCACTACACTCATGTTGTTCCGCTGCATTGATATATGGTATGTGTACTCTGATATGTATTGTATAAATATAATAAAAGATTTTGTAAAACAGTTTCATGAACTGTATATTTGATTATTATATTTTATCCTTCCGCTGTGAGATTTTATTTTGTTTTATTTCTTCTCTGTTTTTCTTATTTATCCCATAACAATCCGCCCTTCTGTATGGTTTGAATTGGCACGTGTGTCTGTTTAAATCGTGCGAAAAGGCAGGACGTTACAGGCTTACGTGCGTTACAGTAGTTGAAAGTCGCGTTTTTCTATAGCATGGGATAACGAAGACGACGACGTGGCGATCCCTGGATGGTAGGTTATTTTGTTTTTCTTCTTTTATTTATTTATTTATTTTGTTTCAACACGTTTTAACTTATAACTTTCACATACGGACTCGGATTCAAGCCCCTTTTTTTGTTAGGATCGTAATAAAATTCCGGATCTGTTGACGCTTGTTTGGACAAATTCTGAGACCGTCAAATTTTTGGGTTTAAATTGGATTTAAATTCGATTTAAATTCAAAAGGTGAGTGTTTTAACCCACTCACAACTTCTAAAATTTCTTATGTTCGTTAAATTGATTTAAGATACGAGTAGAAATTTATTTAGGACTGTTTGGTATGTTTTATTCATCATCTCAGTTCAATCGCATTTATTTAATTTAACTGTTAATTAAATTTTATTATTGCATATAATTTGGCAGTTTAAATTTATTTATTTGCATACAAACTACTAGTTAAGCAGTTATTAAATTTATTATTGAATATAAACTGTTAGTTAATACATGTTAATTATTACCTGTTATATTTTATATGCTCTACATTGATGTTTGTTTAAACTGGATGATGATTGAAATAAATGGTTGATGATTGATATTTGGATGAATGGATGCTATATTTTATATCGTATAACTGCAAGTTATTACGCACTTTCATTCCATTTGGGATTTCGGTTTGAAATGATATACAACCGCAAATTTTTATTTTTTTGAATTGCGGATTGAAATGATAAATATCCGTATCACTTGACCATAGGATAGAAAATTATATACAGGTACCGCGGTATACATGTAAAATTATTTTTGAAATGATTTTTATGGTTTGGATATCATACAGTTTAATAAATATTTAATTTTGATATTTTATAAATACATATATAGTTAAATTTTGAATTTAAGCTATGTATAAATCGGTTAAATAAAAATAAATAAGTTGAGAAATTGAGTTTAATTATTTATGTATGTATATATAGAGTTTTAATGATTTAAATCAGTTAAGATTGTAGGTAAATTGGAAATTTATTTGATGGAACTTATTTTAAAATTTCTCTCCAGAAGTTGATGTAAAACTTATTTAAGCCTTGAAATTTTTGAAGGTATGATACTTATAACTGAATTTTTTTATTTTAGATGAATTCAATGAATATTTTTAGTAAAAATAAATTGAAGGAAATTTTCTTTATAAGTAATTTGAGTTTTCTTAAATGATTACGGGTTTATTATGCAAATATTTCAAACTAAGAAATAGGACTTTAAATTGTTGAAGAGAAATTTCTAACCTTGGTTCCAATTTGTTTAATATTCAAAGTTTGAAATATATTAAAACTAAAGTGGTTATTGAACCTGAAAGCGATTTTCAAATTTATGGGTTTTGACTTAATTTTAAATGAAATAAAATTGCAAGTCGCAGAAATTATTTTATTTTATAAAGAAATTTTAAAATGCAAACTATTTTATTCTATATACCGTTTGAATATCCAAACCATTCAAGCTTTAGAAGTTATGGTTTTAAAGCTATGAATTTTGAAGTATTGTGTTTTGAAAGTAATAATTCAAATGTTTGGTTTCCAGATATTATAAATTTCAAAGCATTATGATTTTGGAAAGGAAATAATAATTGAAATAAAAATGATATTATTGATTTTGGGTTTATAAAAATAATATCA
This sequence comes from Allium cepa, assembly GCA_030765085.1. NCBI lineage: Eukaryota > Viridiplantae > Streptophyta > Magnoliopsida > Asparagales > Amaryllidaceae > Allium > Allium cepa. The sequence goes on from CM060945.1 coordinate 75,510,208, forward strand.
GAATGAGTTGTTTTGGAAATGGAAATAATATCGTATTTATGGGTTTTTGAAATGACTAACTATTTAATGGTTTTAAAATTTTAAATTATTTTAAAGACCGCGGTGTTATAATAACGTTTGGTTGTTGAAGAGACCGGGATCGGAAGTTGTCATACTCTTTGCCAACTCCGAAAACCACTTTAACAACCGTGTACGCGGTGGAGATTCCAGAATGAAGTAGGATGGTGGCGGCGTTTCCTCGAGGTAAATACGTGGACTCGACTCCCGTGAGTTGGCATAAGGTGGCTAAAACAGGAGCGATTCTCGGGCCAATTAGGTCATTCCTCTGATCGGACACTTCTCTTCGATACTATACTCTGACTTGGATTGATTCGGTGGCCACCTTTACTTTTGATTTTAGGGGGAGTTTTTTCGAGGTGGGCGGTAGTAGCTGCTACGTGTTTCCACCAGCCTGGATAGCAATTGCTATATCTACCCTGGCATTGCCTAGTTGTGCCGTGTCACCTATTATACCGAGCCTTACTACGAGTTTCTATTTGTGTCGTACCAATGGAGTGTCTTCTCGTAGTCTCCCGATCAGGAGATATGCAGGCACTCTATAGACTATTGGCATTATTTGTGTTAAGGGGAATATTAGGTCACTCCTTAACGCTATTTTAATGTATGTTTATTTTACTATAAACACTATTATAATAGTGAAATATTACTACATAGTAAATAGTTTAACGGACCCTTAAGAGATGTAAATCCCGAGAATCTTTTGAGTTACTGCACTCATATTCATTTCTGTTAATTTAACTTACATAAGTTCTTTTAGTTCTGACTCGAGTGTGTTGTCTTTCCAATTCGCTCGGGTCAGTCCGAGAATTTCAGGATTGGAAGATTTAGCTTTGGAGGAAGAAAACGAAGATTTATATTATTATTATTTATACTAGTGCACTACGCACTATTCCACTGCATTGTTATTGGTATGTGTAACTCTGATATGTATTATATAAATTGTTTTGTAAACAAATTTATAAACTGTATATTTGATTATTATATTTTATCCTTCTGCTGTGAGATTCTGTTTAGTTTTTTTCTCTTCTCTGTTTTTCCTTATTAACCCCATAACAATCCGCCCTTCCGTATGGTTTGAATTGGCACGTGGGTCGGTTTAAATCGTGCGAAAAGGCGGGACGTTACAGTGTGAAGAAAAACACAAAACACTCGAGTCAGGACATACATACTTATACAATGTAAACCAACTCAAGTGAACTGTAATATAAGGTACAAGTAACTTAAATGATGCTTGGGACTGCCCATCCTCTAAGGATCCGTTAAACAATTTACTATGTAGTAGTATTTCGCTATTATAATAATGTCTATAGTAAAATAAACTTACTTTTTCATAGCATTAAGGGGTTACCCATATAGCCCTTAACACGTAATAGTCCCAGTAGTCAATCCAATATCATGGTCTCTTGTAACGACCCAGGAATTTTATTTAATTAAAATTTGAATATTTAATTAATTTTAAATATTAATAAGTGAATTTATAAGTCGAATAAATTTATTTTGACTAATTGGATTTAATTGGATAATTAAATCGATAATTTGATATGTTAAATTATGGAAATAATTGAAAATTGAGTTAAATATGATTGAAAATGATTTGTAAAATTTTGTTTTATCATGTTGAAGTTAGAATGATATTTTAGAACTTTTAAAATCGAATTAAAAGTTAATTGGTGAAAATTGAATATTTTAATATTTAATCGACTAGTGAAAATAGTCAATTTTTGAACTGTCTCAGAATTAGACGAAGCCAGTTCCATTGGATCCGTAATAGTTAGTTAATACCGGATTTCAATTTTCGTGTCAATCGGAGTTATCGTTTGATCGTAGCAGCTCGAAACGCATCGAATTGTTTTTAATATTAATTTGGCGAGTTAAAATAGCCATTTTTCAAAACGTCTCGGATTTAGACGAAACCAGTTTCATCGGATCCGTAATGTGATATTATTGTAAGGTTTCAAATTTCGTGTCAATTGGATTTACCGTTTGTCCGGTACAAATTAAAACGCCTAGAAAATCGATTAAATCGGTTTAATTTAAATCGAACGTTTGTAGCCATAACTCGCACAGATGTCCGAATTAGCTTTCGAAACCTATTACATTGTGTCCGGAACGTGGGATAAACCCTAGAAACGTCAGTTACGGCGCGTAAATCGGAGTTTATAAAACCCGAATGAATAGTGTTCGATATTTCCTATAAATAGACCCACATTTCACAAATTTAAGGAAAAAAAAATGAAACCCTAATGAAAACTGCAGCCGCCGCCATCTTCACATTCAAGGGCCGAAATCTTCCTACCTTCCCCTCCAAATTTCTTCAAATCTACTCACAATCATCAGAAACTTTCAACTAATGAATCATCGAGCTCGATGAGAGCTTCGAGTTGAACGGCTATGATCGAGTTTTGTTGAGTAAATCGATGGGATTTTGGCCATAAAGACCGACCGTTCGGCCTTGAATTGCGTGTAACATAGGTGACTGAGCTCTATGAGCTTGAGGCCGAACCTAGAGCAAGCGGAGGGCTTCAAGATGGTGAGGGTATGATGAAGTTTCGTCGAGTGTTGGAGTTGTAAATTTAAACCCTAGATTCAAGAAATGGGTTCGGCTATACAGGGAGGTTCACGCATTTGGGAGGGAGAAGGAGAGGTTGCGTCATGCGGCTAAGATCTGATGGAGGTGGATCCTAAGGCATGTGTTAGTTCTAGGTTTAAAATTTTATAAATTATGTTGTAAATTAAAATAAAAATTTGTACTAACTTGTAAATGTTATAACTTTTTGCTGCGAGGTCGAAAAATTATGAAACAGGAAACGTTGGAATCGTATGGACGAGCACTACGCGATGCAACTGATTTGCAGTCGTTTGGAGTTAGTGAGAATTTTGGGTAAAATTAAACGTCCGTTTAATTTTATTCGTAATAAATCGCTAAAGCGAAATTGAAATCAAGGTGAGAACTTCTCACTCAATCGAATCAGTTTCGATTTTATTTTAAATAGTTAGATTTAAAATATTTGAATGCATGTTTGAATGATGATTGTTATCTATTGATTGTTAAAATAGACATTATACGCCATTAGTAAGCGGATGTTATTTATTAAAAACATATACCGCGAATATTTCATAAACAGTGAAATTGGTATTATATATAATAGCAATATATATATTGGCATATGTATATATTGTTGTTGTTGATTTCCCGCATTTGTATAGCGGATGAGACCCTATTTCGCCGTCTATTAAGCGGATAATATTTTAAATCCCATATACAGCGATAATTTCGTACTGGAGCGAAATTGGTATTGTGCTAATGTTTGTGGATGAAGGAAACAGGTTGGAGGGATCCAACTGGATTCCTCAACAGTTTTTATTTGATTTCAGAATTTTGATATTTGATTGATTATCATATCGATATATGATATCGTTGTAGTCGTGATTGACTATTTGGTGTGTAGCATCATTGAACCGAATTTTGGGATTTTAAAATGATTTTTAAAGTGATTTTTGAAAGTATACGTTTATAAAATATTTTTCGGAATTTATCCATTTTAAATAAATAAACGTTATAATTTTTAATGTTATAAAAATTAAGATTTTTGAGAAATATAGTAAAGGCTGATTTTAGAAAATATGAGGCTAATGATTTTATAAGATAGTTTAATTGGGATGTTTGAATTTATTATAAAAAGTTGAACATATAGGATTTATAAAATTTAATTATTTTATAAATCAAAATGATGAAATTATAAAGGAGATTAAAGATGTTTTAGAATAATAATACAAATTGATTTGTATAAAAGATTTATAAAATGGATATTTATAAATTAAAATATTTGAATTATAAAACGAGTTTTTATAACTGTTAGAATGAATTGTGAATTAATTTCATAAATGAATGAAATTTATAGGATTATAATCGGTGAAGTTAGAAATGGAATTTTATAAGCAGTAGGTTTATAAAATTTGCCAAAATTTTTGAAAGAATAGATTTGAATAAATAATTGAATCTTATAAGTTATAAGATTTATTATTATGAAGTTTAAAGGAACGATTGTGCAAACAAATAAATTCTAAGTATTTAACTTATAACATGAACTTTTGTTTTATAGTTGAGTTATAAATTGAATAGGTTAATAAAGAAAATTTATAAAGAAAGATGTTGTAAAATAAATAGAAATGGAATTTATAAACGTTGTTTTATAAATTCGTAAACGACTTATTTTGATGAGTAAATTGTTGAAACCTATAAATGGAGTTATATTCACGTTTTTAACTGTGAATAATCCTTTAAAATGAAATGTATAAAAGGATGAAAATTTGTTAACGTAGTATATTCACGTTTTTGAATAGTGAATAATATGTTAAAGAAAATGTTTAGAATGTGATGTTTTAAATAGAATTAAAACGATCTAACGATGTTTTAATTATGTTAAGATTCGAAACCATAGATTTCAACATTTATTGTTGAAATAGACGTTTTCGAGAAATAGAAGGAAATGGTGGACTATAACACTGTTGTTATAGTAAATGATTTCCGAAAGGAAACGTTTTGTATAGTATTGGGATTTATATATCTATTTTAATTTAAAATCCCTATACTAGTGATTTTGGGTTGTCGTAATGATGTTTTACGCAACATTCATTTTGGCCCAAATAAATATATTTAAGAGAATGATTTCCTTAAAAAATGAAATATATACTTAATTTCGATTGAAGTATATTGAATATTTTCCAAGTGTTGAAAATAAAAGATTTGTGAATTACTTATTAAATAAGTATGGAAATGTTATCCAATATAAAGTGAATACTTTGAGAATTTATCTTTTTGAAGATAAATTGAAATGAATAATTGAAATCGTATATGCATGGATATTTTGGAATATAAATTCACTATGGAATTTATGAATAAAAAGGGGAACTTGTTTAAAAATAAATATTGATTTATTTTTTATATATTGAATTATATATCTTGTAAAGATATTTTGGAAAATAAATAATTTGGAAAATTATTTGGAATCTGGTGATGTTGTGCATATCCATTGATAGTTCAATAACCGACTATCAATATTTCCCTTTGAATGGGTATTTGATGTGATTTGTTTGAATTTGAATGCCACACTTATTTTTGAATAAGCGCTCACTATTCGGGTTAACCGGGAAAGGACCATGGGGTCGTATAACCCATTCCGAATATGTGATACGTCGTTATGAATTGCATTTGAAGATCGGTGTTGAAGACCGGGTATTTGCGAGAGCGATAGGATGACCTAACGATTGACTCTGCACCGAGTTGCTCCGGTATAGAGTTCTCCATATGTGATGGTGAATCCGATCAGGATTGTGAATATCCGGATTGCAAGGACTTCTTTGTCAGTGCCTTCGGTTTTGTTCGAGCCCGGAACAGACTTGTATGGATTGTATGTCTGACATTACAAATTGAGATATAAAGCAGATTTCTTTCAAATATATTTCTGTTGGTGGCGGAGAATTTATTCTTTTAGCTTAACACCCTTCTCTGAGACGTACGAGCTCAGAGGTTATGTAGTTGAAGGTTATCAGCGATATATTCCCAATTTGGTAATGTGACATGCTGAGTGTTGCTGTGAAATGATCATTGTGTTGATTATTTGTGATAGGATCGTTTATTTGATCGTCTATCCTGGTGATCATTTCTATGATCATTTGTTGACCCAAAGCATGGCTTTTGTATAAAGTATGTTTTTGTGGACGTGACTTCGTCGAGCCTCACACCCCGTGAATGGTCAAAACAGGAAAGATGCAGCAAGGTTATGAGGGGTAGCACCCTTTAGGATGTGTGCATTTCCTTCTGGAAAAGGGTGGTATCATGGTATGGAGCCTAGATACTTACTCATGTTGAAAACACTTTATGATTGTGTGAATTGATTGCGAGCGCTCGGTGAAAAGGTCCCAAAGGACCGGGGGATGGCATATTCGGTCAGTTGTTACTCAGTTAGGGGTAACCCGGCCTTGTGTTGGTAGAGATCCGGTTTGGTTCTCGGGGATGTCCATCCAGAGGCATTCTCAAGTGGCAATGGGAAGTTCCTTGGCCTGATCATTCGTTGGAAATCCAATTCCCAATACGAAACCCTGTACGGTATTAGTTGTAGAACCTGCCATTTACTTATTGTGGTCACCACTGTTTAGATGGTAGCCATAGTAGGCATAGTTCGAAATGTCTATGTTGGCTAAGATTTATATTCTACTTTCGAAGTGAATTTTTCCTACACTATGCACTAATAATAATATCAAATGCTCTTTTTAATGCGTATCAAGCATCTTTGACTATCATAAGGAGAAATCTCCTCCGATTCTGCATTTGCATTGTGTGTGTGTGCGGGAGGCCTTATGGTAGTCTCATTTTTAAAAGCATTGCGAATTGACTTTAAAAATATTCCTCTATTTTGATTTTAAAGATAAATAAACTGTTTTGAGTTCCCACACCAGTCACATCACTGACTCGGAGTTTATTGTTTTCCTTCCTAAACTCTGGGTGCCCACCAATTTCCGCACGGGCAGTTAAGAGTTAGGTTTATCAGGATATTCTGGATATTCTGGAGTTGCTGGAGGCAAGATGGATGGCATGGCGTATTACTAGTATATAGTATTTCTTTTTCCGCTGCACTGTTTATTGTTGTATGTGTTGTACACTCTGATGAAGATGTAATGAAATGTGATGTAATGTAATAACTGATATAGTTCTTTGTTTAAAGATTATTCATTTATTTATTATATGTTGTTCCGCTGCGAATTGTGAGATTCTGATATTGTTGTGTTGAGTTCTGTTCCGTTCTATTTTCTTTTCTCTCTTCTCTCTATTTTCTATCTTCTTCTCTCTGTTTCTTCTTCTTAAACCCTCAGTGTTCGGTTTTCCGTCGTTCGATTGCTCGGCAGTCGATAAAGTGAGTATCGATGTTGAATTTTCGGAAGTCGAAGAATCGGGTCCTGACAATGTGGTATCAAAGCATATGGTTAAGCGACAACCATGGTTCTATTGGGTATTACTCATTAGAGATAGAGTCAGTAGTACTCTAGAATGAGTTTGAGTGTAATAATAGCTATGAGAGCGTATTTGTTAGTGAATATAAAATTGTTTTATATTATGATGATTGGTTTGTTGAGTGGTATATAGATTCTGGTTAATACGAGTAATTAACGTTGTTGATAGGGGTTTATAAACACTTGAATAGAATAATTCGACACAATATTGTTTTAAATTGGGTAAATGAAATAATTTTACCTTGATTATATTTTATATATAAAGGAATAATTTTTCAGAATTATTAAAATGTATATAAGTTGATTGTTTGGTTGTTGAATAAGTTGTTTGAATAATCTAAATAAAAGAATAATTGTATAAGCAAATGAATTATAAGAATTGAATTATAATTAAAGTGATTTATAATTGTGAATTAAACTTATATATATAAGAAGTGAAACTATATGAATATATTTATGAATATGAGTTGTAAATAAAAATGAAAATCAATTTAATTAATTCAATTGAATGTAAAAGGTGTTAAACCAAATTGAATGAATATAAGCAAAACAATTTGGTTGTAGTTATATATACATTGGTTGTTATATGATTGTTTGTTGATTGTATATAATTCATTAAGTGTTAATGAAAGTGAATTAGCGAAATTGGAAGCTAAAGTAATTGAAATTCAATTGTAAGTTAAGTGAATCTTAAATGGAATTGAATTTGATTTGGAAGTGAACCAACTTGAATATGGATTAGTGAATATAAACTAATTGAAAATGAATGTTAGTAAAAACATCCACTGTTAATGAATCAAATGTGATTAAATTGAGAACCCAATTCATTGAATATTAATGAAAATATGAATGAATATTTATTGGTTATGGATGCTAGTTGGATGATAATTGGTTGATGGTTGAATATATATTGCTTATTGCATTTGCTATGTTGACATATATAGTTATTATGTTACTATATGTTGTATATTGATACTATTGTCTACATGCATGTTCTCATGTTGTTTGTTGAGTGTTTAGTAGGTGCGGATCGCGTTTGCTTCGCATTTGGAGCTCGCTTTCACGCTATATTAGCCGTATATGCTTGCTAATAAAATATAAGGTGCATATCTCGGATTAAATATCGTACTTTTACATTTTTTTCCCTTCGGGATGCCTCATTACTTGATGACATGTATATTTGTGATATATATACTGCCATTTTTTTTTCCGGATCGAGCCTCGCAAAGGAGACAATGGCGAATTTTTCCGAAAATTTAAGGCGTTAGAAAAAATTTGAGAAAAATTGGAAAATTTTGAAAACTATAATCTTGATTTGGAATTGAAAGTTAAACAATAGTAGTTGTTTTTGAAAAGATAACTAAGTATGATTTGAAAACTTAGTAAAGTATAATAAGAAGTTTTAACTATGGATTTTAGAAAGTTAATAAATTCTATAACTTTTCTTACTTGTTAATTTCGAGGACGAAATTATTTTAAGGGGGAAGATTGTAACGACCCAGGAATTTTATTTAATTAAAATTTGAATATTTAATTAATTTTAAATATTAATAAGTAAATTTATAAGTCGAATAAATTTATTTTGACTAATTGGATTTAATTGGATAATTAAATCGATAATTTGATATGTTAAATTATGGAAATAATTGAAAATTGAGTTAAATATGATTGAAAATGATTTGTAAAATTTTGTTTTATCATGTTGAAGTTAGAATGATATTTTAGAACTTTTAAAATCGAATTAAAAGTTAATTTGTGAAAATTGAATATTTTAATATTTAATCGACTAGTGAAAATAGTCAATTTTTGAACAGTCTCAGAATTGGACGAAACCAGTTCCATTGGATCCGTAATAGTTAGTTATTACCGGATTTCAATTTTCGTGTCAATCGGAGTTATCGTTTGATCGTAGAAGCTCGAAACGCATCGAATTGTTTTTAATATTAATTTGGCGAGTTAAAATAGCCATTTTTCAAAAAGTCTCGGATTTTGACGAAACCAGTTTCATCGGATCCGTAATGTGATATTATTGTAAGGTTTCAAATTTCGTGTCAATTGGATTTACCATTTGTCCGGTACAAATTAAAACGCCTAGAAAATCGATTAAATCGGTTTAATTTAAATCGAACGTTTGTAGCCATAACTCGCACAGATGTCCGAATTAGCTTTCGAAACCTGTTCCATTGTGTCCGGAACGCGGGATAAACCCTAGGAACGTCAGTTACGGCGCGTAAATCGGAGTTTAGAAAACCCGGATGAATAGTGTTCGATATTTCCTATAAATAGACCCACATTTCACAATTTTAAGAAAAAAAATGAAACCCTAATGAAAACTGCAGCCGCCGCCATCTTCACATTCAAGGGCCGAAATCTTCCCACCTTCCCCTCCAAGTTTCTTCAAATCTACTCACAATCATCAGAAACTTTCAACTAATGAATCATCGAGCTCGATGAGAGCTTCAAGTTGAACGGCTATGATCGAGTTTTGTTGAGTAAATCGATGGGATTTTGGCCATGAAGACCGGCCGTTCGGCCTTGAATTGCGTGCAACATAGGTGACCGAGCTCTATGAGCTTGAGGCCGAACCTAGAGCAAGCGGAGGGCTTCAAGATGGTGAGGGTATGATGAAGTTTCGTCGAGTGTTGGAGTTGTAAATTTAAACCCTAGATTCAAGAAATGGGTTCGGCTATACAGGGAGGTTAACGCGTTTGGGAGGGAGAAGGAGAGGTTGCGTCATGCGGCTAAGATCTGATGGAAGTGGATCCTACGGCATGTGTTAGTTCTAGGTTTAAAATTTTATAAATTATGTTGTAAATTAAAATAAAAATTTGTATTAACTTGTAAATGCTATAACTTTTTGCTGCGAGGTCGAAAAATTATGAAACAGGAAGCGTTGGAATCGTATGGACGAGCACTATGCGATGCAACTGATTTGGAGTCGTTTGGAGTTAGTGAGAATTTCGAGTAAAATTAAACGTTCGAAATAAATCGCTAAAGCGAAATTGAAATCAAGGTGAGAACTTCTCACTCAATCGAATCAGTTTCGATTTTATTTTAAATAGTTAGATTTAAAATATTTGAATGCATGTTTGAATGATGATTGTTATCTATTGATTGTTAAAATAGACATTATACGCCGTTAGTAAGCGGATGTTATTTATTAAAAACATATACCGTGAATATTTCATAAACAGTGAAATTGGTATTATATATAATAGCAATATATATATATTGGCATATGTATATATTGGAGTTGTTGATTTCTCGCATTTGTATAGCGGATGAGACCCTATTTCGCCGTCTATTAAGCGGATAATATTTTAAATCCCATATACCGCGATAATTTCGTACTGGAGCGAAATTGGTATTGTGCTAATGTTTGTGGATGTAGGAAACAGGTTGGAGGGATCCAACTGGATTCCTCAACAGTTTTTATTTGATTTCAGATATTTTGATATTTGATTGATTATCATATCGATATATGATATCGTTGTAGTCATGATTGACTATTTGGTGTGTAGCATCATTGAACCGAATTTTGGGATTTTAAAATGATTTTTAAAGTGATTTTTGAAAGTATACGTTTATAAAATATTTTTCGGAATTTATCCATTTTAAATAAATAAACGTTATAATTTTTAATGTTATAAAAATTAAGATTTTTGAGAAATATAGTAAAGGCTGATTTTAGAAAATATGAGGCTAATGATTTTATAAGATAGTTTAATTGGGATTTTTGAATTTATTATAAAAAGTTGAACATATAGGATTTATAAAATTTAATTATTTTATAAATCAAAATGATGAAATTATAAAGGAGATTAAAGATGTTTTAGAATAATAATACAAATTGATTTGTATAAAAGATTTATAAAATGGATATTTATAAATTAAAATATTTGAATTATAAAACGAGTTTTTATAAGTGTTAGAATGAATTGTGAATGAATTTCATAAATGAATGAAATTTATAGGATTATAATCGGTGAAGTTAGAAATGGAATTTTATAAGCAGTAGGTTTATAAAATTTGCCAAAATTTTTAAAAGAATAGATTTGAATAAATAATTGAATCTTATAAGTTATAAGATTTATAATTATGAAGTTTAAAGGAACGATTGTGCAAACAAATAAATTCTAAGTATTTAACTTATAACATGAACTTTTGTTTTATAATTGAGTTATAAATTGAATAGGTTAATAAAGAAAATTTATAAAGAAAGATGTTATAAAATAAATAGAAATGGAATTTATAAACGTTGTTTTATAAATTCGTAAACGACTTATTTTGATGAGTAAATTGTTGAAACCTATAAATGGAGTTATATTCACGTTTTTAACTGTGAATAATCCTTTAAAATGAAATGTATAAAAGGATGACAATTTGTTAACGTAGTATATTCACGTTTTTGAATAGTGAATAATTTGTTAAAGAAAATGTTTAGAATGTGATGTTTTAAATAGAATTAAAACGATCTAACGATGTTTTAATTATGTTAAGATTCGAAACCATAGATTTCAACATTTATTGTTGAAATAGACGTTTTCGAGAAATAGAAGGAAATGGTGGACTATAACACTGTTGTTATAGTAAATGATTTCCGAAAGGAAATGTTTTGTATAGTATTGGGATTTATATATCTATTTTAATTTCAAATCCCTATACTAGTGATTTTGGGTTGTCGTAACGATGTTTTACGCAACATTCGTTTTGGCCCAAATAAATATGTTTAAGAGAATGATTTCCTTAAAAAATGAAATATATACTTAATTTCGATTGAAGTATATTGAATATTTTCCAAGTATTGAAAATAAAAGATTTGTGAATTACTTATTAAATAAGTATGGAAATGTTTTCCAATATAAAGTGAATACTTTAAGAATTTATCTTTTTGAAGATAAATTGAAATGAATAATTGAAATCGTATATGCATGGATATTTTGGAATATAAATTCACTATGGATTTTATGAATAAAAAGGGGAACTTGTTTAAAAATAAATATTGATTTATTTTTGAGATATTGAATTATATATCTTGTAAAGATATTTTGGAAAATAAATAATTTGGAAAATTATTTGGAATCTGGTGATGTTGTGCATATCCATTGATAGTTCAATAACCGACTATCAATATTTCCCTTTGAATGGGTATTTGATGTGATTTGTTTGAATTTGAATGCCACACTTATTTTTGAATAAGCGCTCACTATTCGGGTTAACCGGGAAAGGACCATGGGGTCGTATAACCCATTCCGAATATGTGATACGTCGTTATGAATTGCATTTGAAGATCGGTGTTGAAGACCGGGTATTTGCGAGAGCGATAGGATGACCTAACGATTGACTCTGCACCGAGTTGCTCCGGTATAGAGTTCTCCATATGTGATGGTGAATCCGATCAGGATTGTGAATATCCGGATTGCAAGGACTTCTTTGTCAGTGCCTTCGGTTTTGTTCGAGCCCGGAACAGACTTGTATGGATTGTATGTCTGACATTACAAATTGAGATATAAAGCAGATTTCTTTCAAATATATTTCTGTTGGTGGCGGAGAATTTATTCTTTGAGCTTAACACCCTTCTCTGAGACATACGAGCTCAGAGGTTATGTAGTTGAAGGTTATCAGCGATATATTCCCAATTTGGTAATGTGACATGGTGAGTGTTGCTGTGAAATGATCATTGTGTTGATTATTTGTGATAGGATAGTTTATTTGATCGTCTATCCTGGTGATCATTTCTATGATCATTTGTTGACCCAAAGCATGGCTTTTGTATAAAGTATGTTTTTGTGGACGTGACTTCGTCGAGCCTCACACCCCGTGAATGGTCAAAACAGGAAAGATGCAGCAAGGTTATGAGGGGTAGCGCCCTTTAGGATGTGTGCATTTCCTTCTGGAAAAGGGTGGTATCATGATATGGAGCCCAGATACTTACTCATGTTGAAAACACTTTATGATTGTGTGAATTGATTGCGAGCGCTCGGTGAAAAGGTCCCAAAGGACCGGGGGATGGCATATTCGGTCAGTTGTTACTCAGTTAGGGGTAACCCGGCCTTGTGTTGGTAGAGATCCGGTTTGGTTCTCAGGGATGTCCATCCAGAGGCATTCTCATGTGGCAATGGGAAGTTCCTTGGCCTGATCATTCGTTGGAAATCCAATTCCCAATACGAAACCATGTACGCTATTAGTTGTAGAACCTGCCATTTACTTATGGTGGTCACCATTGTTTAGATGGTAGCTATAATAGGCATAGTTCGAAATGTCTATGTTGGCTAAGATTTATATTCTACTTTCGAAGTGAATTTTTCCTACACTATGCACTAATAATAATATCAAATGCTCTTTTTAATGCGCATCAAGCATCTTTGACTATCATAAGGAGAAATCTCCTCCGATTCTGCGTTTGCATTGTGTGTGTGTGCGGGAGGCCTTATGGTAGTCTCATCTTTAAAAGCATTGCGAATTGACATTAAAAATATTCCTCTATTTTGATTTTAAAGATAAATAAACTGTTTTGAGTTCCCACACCAGTCACATGACTGACTCGAAGTTTATTGTTTTCCTTCCTAAACTCTGGGTGCCCACCAATTTCCACACGGGCAGTTAAGAGTTAGGTTTATCAGGATATTCTGGATATTCTGGAGTTGCTGGAGGCAAGATGGATGGCATGGCGTATTACTAGTATATAGTATTTCTTTTTCCGCTGCACTGTTTATTGTTGTATGTGTTGTACACTCTGATGATGATGTAATGAAATGTGATGTAATGTAATAACTGATATAGTTCTTTGTTTAAAGATTATTCATTTATTTATTATATGTTGTTCCGCTGCGAATTGTGAGATTCTGATATTGTTGTGTTGAGTTCTGTTCCGTTCTATTTTCTTTTCTCTCTTCTCTCTATTTTCTATCTTCTTCTCTCTGTTTCTTCTTCTTAAACCCTCAGTGTTCGGTTTTCCGTCGTTCGATTGCTCGGCAGTCGATAAAGTGAGTATCGATGTTGAATTTTCAGAAGTCGAAGAATCGGGTCCTGACATCTCTCCTGATCGGGAAGCCACCTGAGGATACCACACGGGCTACGGGAGAAATCCAAACTCGTACAAGGCTCGGTATGGTAGGTGACACGGCACAACTAGGCAATGCCAGGATAGATATACCAATTACGCATCCGGGCTGATGGAAACGCGTAGCAGCTACTAACGCCCACCTCGAACAACGCCACCAAAATCAAAATCAAAGTGGCCACCGAATCAATCCAAAAGTCAGAGTATAATATCGAAGGAGTGCGATCGATCAGAGGAATGACCTCATTGGCCCGAGAATCGCTCCTGTTTTAGCCACCTTAAGCCAACTCACGGGAGTCAGGTCCACGTATTTACCTCAAAGGAAAACGCCGCCACCATCCTACTTCATTCTGGAATCTCCAACGCGTACACGGTTGTTAAAGTGGTTTTCAGAGTTGGCAGAGAGTATGGCAACTTCCAATCCCGGTCTCTTTAACAACTAACCGTTATTATAACCCATGGATATTTATTTCAAAATCATTTATACTTTCGAAACCAAACTAGCATATCCATTTCAAAATCATATCATTTTAAAAAAAAAAATAGTGTATACTTTCAAAACCAAAATATCATACTCATTTCAAAACCATACCACAATAGTATCATTTCCATTTCAAACTAATTCAATTATATATCATTTAAATAAAACCCAAATTTTCAAATCACTGAATATTTCCTTCAATTTATTAAACTTGAAATATTCCTTTAAATTATCATAGCATTTTCGAAATGTAACCTTAAGGAATCATAACATTTTTATAATGTAATACTTTCCACTTTACCATTTTATATAATCAAAGTATTTATATACTTACAAATTTAACATGGTCATTTTATCATAGCCTTATAGTTAAATAAACTTTGTTACTGTAATATCTAATTTAAAGCTGAAATTCTTATGTTAAGTTAAAAGTACCATATTAACTTACATTATTATACAACAAAGAAACTTTATTATTTTAATCATTTAAAATAAGCCATTTACATTAATTAAAACTTGCATATGAAATGTACATTATCAACTTACATTTTATTATTACAGTAAGGAACATTTATCGTTTTAATCAATTTAAAATACACCATTACATTAATTAGAATTTACATGTCAAATGTACGTTTTAACTTACATTTATTACAATAAAGAGCATTTATTATTTTAAATCAATATTACACTAATTAAAACTTACATTATCAAATGTACGTTTTAATTTACATTCCTATTATAGTAAAGAGCATTTATTAATTTAATCAATACCACACTAATTAAAACTTTACATGTTTCTATCATTAATTAAAACTTTACATGTTTCTTTCACTAATTAAAACTTTACATGTTTCTTGCATTAATTAAAAACTTTACATGTTCTCTCATTAATTAGGACTTTACACGTTTCTTTTCATTAATTTAAAACTTACACTTTTCTTTCATTAATTAAAACTTTACATGCTTCTTGCATTAAAAAAACTTTATATGTTCTCTCATTAATTAGGACTTTACACGTTTCTTTCATTAATTAAAAACTTACAGTTTTCTTTCATTAATTAAAGCTTTACATGTTTCTTCAATTTAAAATACTCTTTTTTCCTAACTTAAAATCTCCATTTGGAAACCAAATTGCAATCATCAAGTTAAGTCATATATGTATAAATTATATTTTATACATTAACTTATACAACTTAACTTATAGAAAATCACTGTATACCTATTTACACAAACATATCCGCTTCATGGAAAAAATTCATTCCAACTACTAGGCTAGATTTAGAATTCCACATTAAATCAAATTTCATTATTAAGTTGTTTATTATATTCAAAATCTTTAAATTACAAATTTAAAATCAAATAAAGACTTTTTCATTACAATTAAAAACCAAAACCAACTTATAAAATTTTAACTTATAAAAAACCAATATCTCTTTATATTCTAAATCTTTAAATCGACTTTTAATTTAAATTTCCATATATTTATAAATTCAAAATACTTAATAATTTTAGAAAACCATTATAAAATTTTATCCATGGGCATGTATAAAATTTTCTAACCAAGGTCAAGTGATACGGATATGTATCATTTCAATCCGTAATTTAAAAGAAAAATCCGGGTTCTATCATTTAAACCCGCAATCCCAAGTGAAATAAATGCAATAAAAATCATTTGAGCCTATCATTTCAGCCCATAGTGATAGGGAACTTGTAGTGTGAGATACAGTGTATAAAATGAATAGTATATCATATAAATACAATTAGACGATGCAACAAATATATAAACAGCATTTAACATCATATAACATATCACAGGCATGTATGAATGACATATCAATTTATACAGATCCACTTGTCATTATTCCACAATAATATAAGTACATATGTCTAGAGTGATAAAAACTCACCTTTTAAAAGGTAGAATCAAATTCGCAATACACAATTGAAACTCCACAAAGCACGACAAGGCACAACCAAACTTGAGTAGATGGAGAGTCAAGATCCATATCTTGTATATAACAAATACACAAATCATAAGATTAAGGTTCAACACAACAAAAGATGGATTAAACTATGCAATTACGAATCAAAGAACATAACCTTGCTTTCAACCACCAAGTGGGCTTGGCCATGGTCTAATAGTGAGGAGGAGGTGATGTTGTGGTGGTGGAGGCCGAGCTATGCAAGGAGAAAACAAAAAGAAAACGAGAAAAAAAAAGAAAGTGGAAAAAGAAGAGAGAAGGAAGCCATGGAAGTAGACTTTTTCCTTCCTCGCGCAAATGATACAATGAGAAACCTTTTTTTCATGTGAATGATAAGAGGCTGCTAGGTTTACAAAATGATTTGAATGGCTAAAGTTTAGGAATAGTTAGAAAATAAAAAGGCAAGGAAATTTAAAAAGGCACAATTTAAGTAGGAAAAGATCTTGTATATATTTTTCTTAAACAAATGAAAAGATTAGTTCGAGAACTTTGTACGTGATTGAAAAGGAAAATATCACGTCTATGCATTTATGAATAGACATGGTAGAAGATTAAAAGGTAGGAAATATATAAAGGCAAGAAATAAATTAAGAAACGTATGCCTATATTTAAAACATATCTTAATTGATTTGTTACTTATCCAATAAATATAGATGTATATACACAAAAGAATCCTTTACTAAATAAATAAAGTTTATACACACCATACAAGTAAATAAGAAGATGGATATAGAAATAAAAAAATGAAACGCAGAAATTAACTATTATTTTTTGTTTGCACGCAAATGACAAATGAAGTTAATGGAAAGTTTCTCACAGCTTAAAGAAAATAAAATGCATAGCTAGAAGGTAATTAAGGAGGTAGGAAATAAAAAGGCAAGAAATAAAGAGGCTAGTGAATGAATGAGATTTATTTCCTATTTAATAAAAGAAACTTATGTAATATCTTCCAATCAGAAGAGGAAAATGAAGAAATGAGATATTTGGGAAGATTTTGTACGTGATTTAATAAAAGGAAATACATGGCTATATAAGAAGGAAAAAACAGCCAATGAGTTATGAATACTAGGGAAATGGAAAGGCATAAGTTAAGGAGGAAGAAACGTATAATATATTTTATTTTTAAATACAAATGAAAAAAAAGAGATGGGAAATAACTTTTTGTACGTGAATTTTCAACTTGATATGCAAGGCTACGAGTAGAGTAATTCATGGCTAGGAATGAGGATGAAACGGCTAGAAAATAATAAAGGCAATGCAAATGAAAAAGGCAAGAGTTTAAACAATGAAACATATGCCTCTTAAATTTCTCTAAGCCGTTTATTTACATACATTTCTTTCTAGAAATGAAATGTGAAGTAAATGTGTACGTGAATTATGAAGTGGAGTGGATGGAAAGAAAATATTTAAACGGCTAAAGAGGAGTAAATGATAGGAAAACAAAAAGGCTAGCAAATAAAAGGCAAGAAATAAGGAGAAAGAAACATACATACATACATACATACGTACATACACATATATATATATATATTATTCTTAAATGAAATTGAAAAGAGGATATTTTGAGATGTTTGTACGTGATTAATAAGAGCAATTCACAGCTATGAATGGTGAATGGTTAGGGTAAGTAATAAAGAGGGTAGGTAAATAAAAGGGCAAGCATTAAAGAAATGTAACACATGTCTCCTCGATTTCTTCCAAGCCTTTTATGAAAAGATATACACACAAGTAAAATCCAATAAATAAAGCTTAAAATAATAAATAGAAAAATAAAATAAAATAAACTAGGAAATAAAAATATAGAAATGCACATAGAAAAATAGAAATTGAAATACAGAAAATAACTGCCTGTAAAACACTGTAATTTATCTAATTTAAAAAGTATAACTCAGAATTTAATGAAACGAAAAGCGGAACAGATATCATAAATATATTCTACTTCAAAGAAAAAGATTAAAATTTAAAAAATTCAATTTTTTTTAAAAAATTTAAACTGAAAATTCAAATTTTGACCAAATTATAAAATTTTCAATAATCGTTTATTTATTGCATTTGGAAAATAAATTACAAACAAATTCCAAACTTACATTGGAAAAATTCTAAAAATTCACTTTTAAATGATATAAAAATCAAAATTTCAAATAAAAATTTAATTAAAAATAGTCACAAAATTATGGGTTGTTACAAAAATGATATCATATTGTTTTGGGTTTTAAAACGGAAATGATATCGTATTTATATGGTTTTGAGATGGATATTATATTCTGGTTTTAAAGTATAAACTATTTTGAAAAGTCCACGGTGTTATAATAACGTTTGGTTGTTAAAGAGACCGGGATCAGAAGTTGTCATTCTCTCTGCCAACTCCGAAAATCACTTTAACAACCGTGTACGTGGTGGAGATTCCAGAATGAAGTAGGATGGTGGCGGCGTTTCCTTTGAGGTAAATACGTGGACCCGACTCCCGTGAGTTGGCATAAGGTGGCTAAAACAGGAGCGATTCTCGGGCCAATGAGGTCATTCCTCTGATCGAACACACTCCTTCGATATTATACTCTGACTTTTGGATTGATTCGGTGGCCACATTTGATTTTTGATTTTGGAGGTTTGGCTTGAGGTGGGCGGTAGTAGCTGCTACGCGTTTCCACCGGCCCGGATGCGTAATTGGTATATCTACCCTAGCATTGCCTTGTTGTGCCGTGTCACATACCCTAGAGCGCCTTGTACGAGTTTGGTTTCCTCCTATAGCCCGTGTGGTATCCTCTGGTGGCTTCCCGATCAGGAGGGACTATGATACTGGATGGACTACTGGGACTATTATGTGTTAAGGGGAATATTGGGTCACTCCTTAACGCTATTTAAAAGTAAGTTTATTTTACTATAGACATTATTATAATAGCGAGATATTACTACATAGTGAATAGTTTGACGGATCCTTAGGAGATGTGAATCTCGATCATCTCTTAAGTTACTGCACTCACGTTAGACACTGGATAGGAGATGTCAAAATCTGTAAACATCTCTGACGCCGTTCACTCATATTTATTCCGTTTATTTAAATTACATAAGATCTTTTAGTTCTGACTCGAGTGTTTTGTCTTTTCAATTCACTCGGCTCAGCCTGAGCATTTCAGGATTTGAAGACTTTGCTTATGGAGGACGAAGACGGATATTGTATTACTATTATTTATTATATTATTCCACTACATTCATACTATTTTGCTGCATTAGTTATTATTCTCTGGTATGTGTAACTCCGATATGTATTGTGTAAGTATAATCAAATGTTTTGTAAAAAACTTCATGAACTGTTTATTTGATTATTATATTTTATCCTTCCGCTGCAAGATTCTATTTTTTATTCTTTCTTCGCTTTTTCTTATTTACCCCATAACAATCCGCCCTTATGTATGGTTTTAGTCTGACGTGTGTGGTTTATCATCGATTTAAAGCGTACAAAAAGGCGGGATGTTATACTTTTGTTTTCATAATTGGAATAATAAACTAGATATGTTTGCTAAAATGTTTGGTTACTAATTCTAATTCAGTATCATTATTAATAGATGGTCTAGAAGAGCAGACTTTTGGTCCGACCGAGAACTTCCAAAATTCCCTTTATATGGGGTATGAAGAAAATATATGTTTATTTATAATAGATTTCAAGGTTATGCGTTGAAATGCGAATGAATGACACAAATATCAAAACGGAAATGGTTTTACAGTATAGGAAACGATTTAATCAGCTGACTCTAATTAATTAATTTAAATAAATGAATATACCTTGATTTATTGTATACCATATTTGGAGATTTATTAATTTCAAGGTTATGCAAACCGTGAATAAATGATATAAATATCAAAAGGAAATGGTTTTACAATGTTGGAAATGATTTAGTTAGTTTAATCTAACTATATCAATGAGATAATCTTATTCATGAATAAATTAAATGGATAAAGACACAATACTAAAATATCTTTATGGTAAATGGAAATCTAATTTATACGTTATACATATCCGTAATGAAAGTCAATGTTTGTTATTATATCAACTCAATATGGACTTAATAAGCATTAATTTGAAAATCAATTCAATATGTATAATGTGTGAGATAAGTTTGGACATGTTGGAAAGTGGAATTAATACGCATTAGTTTGCATACATTCAATAATGTCGTTATTATATCTGTAACGACCCAGAATTTTGGGCAATATAAATTTAATAATCTGGATAAATAATTTAATTGGTTTAATGATTTTCTTTATAATTTTAATTTAAATTGGTTAATTTAATCTTTTAAAGGTTAATGAATTTATAATCTGGCAATAAAAAATTGATAAGAATTGTTTTTCAAAGCTAATAAACTTTTTATTCTGTTTAGAATATATATAAGTAATATATATTGTGAATGGGAGATCTTTTGTTTTAAATTAAAAAATGAACTTTCAAATTATAATATATATGTATGTATATGTTATAGTTTGAGTTGTTTTGGAATTTAATTTTAATCTATGAAAAATTTATATATGAATGAATACTGTAATTGAAAGCTTTGTTTTAGAATCAATGTTTTCAAAAGTTAATTTAAAAGGCTAGTTCAATTTATTTTCCAAATATAAGATTGTTATTTATTTTTAATATGATAGTTTAAAAAGGGTTTAAATAAAGTTTTATTTTTGTTTTTCTTTAAGGTGTTTAATTTTAAATGGATATAAATGTATGAAGTTAAATGATTAGATTTTAAAATATATGTATAAAGTTATATTTACATATAAATTAAGTAAAAATTCAATTAAAGACACTTAAGTACAAATGTAAACATTTATTCATTTTGTAACTCAAGAAAGTAAGTTTTATTTACATTTAAGTTAAATAAAAGCTTATTAAAATACTTAATAACATGTGTGAACATGATAAGGCATCTCTAACACACATGTAAGTAAATTGAGCAAGCTTATGACGTTTGTCTAAAATTAAGGAACATGTGGCAACATATTCAGTTTTAATTTTAAGAAGAAATTTAGTTTTCACAAAAATTTTCCCCTGTCTTCATTTCTTAACTCAATCTAATGAAAACCGAAAACTAAAACCTGAAGTAAAAATCTGAAATGCAAATTCAACTAAAAACTGCAAATTTAAAATACTGCAAGTCAAATCTGCAATCTGCAAATCTTAAAGGGCTACAGCAAGTTCAATACATAAATCTGTAAACATGCAAAAGGAAGTTCAAGATCTGTTTCAACATTTTAACATCAATAGAAAAAAAAATGAAGCATGCAAAGATTTCTTCAGTAAAGCAAGATCAAGACACAACCTTTTCAAAATTTTAGAGCCTGGGAAGTAAAAGTCTTCTCTGCTCTGCATTTCTTGATTCAGGTGAGTAAATGTTTTTAAAAACAGTTGATTTAAAATTTACTGCTGTGCATGTGTTGATTTTTTTGAATTAAAATACTATAGTTTTAAACTTATATGAATTGTTATGTTTATGATGGAAGAGCTTGTCTATTTGTATATATGCAAGAGTTCTCTGTTAATTTACTATGAAGGTTCTGATAAAAGAAAAAAAAATTCAATTCCAACAATTCGAATCCATACTGGCCTTAATATTTGATGAAATAGATTTGTAATTGTAAAATAAAGATTTTAAAATAGCCAGGAAATTTTAAATATCATAAATCATGATTTAAGTAAAGGTTACAGAGGAACATGAATATTTGTTAAAAATTTATTTTCTTAAATTCAAAATTTAACTCCATGCATGTAATCTGGATGTAAAATCATGAATTTAGATATGAAGTATGTAATTTATAGTTTAGTAATTCATTCGAAATTTGGGTTTGAATGTTTTAGGAATTTTTGTGAACTGCTGATGAATTACTTGATAAATCGAGTAGAATTTTGGTTCGTAGGAAGTTTTTGTAGAATAAGGGAAAAATGTTGGATTAATTTTTCAATGAGTGATTTGTTCGAAATTTAAGATATTAGGGTTTTAGTTTGTTTGGGTTTCAGTCTGGCTTTGGAAATTTTCGCGACTTCGATAAGAGATCGAGGTTGATCGCGTGTTGGGAAATGGGGACTTAGAGATGAGATGGTGCTGTGGAAGGGTCGCGGGTGTTTGTAGTGGAGGTGATCATCGATGGCGTTGGGTTTGGTGGTCGAGTAGCTATAGTATTTCGAGTTCGAAGACAAAATTTCGATTCGATTGTCTTTGGTTCGATCGTGTTTGTGGGTGAATGAGCGATGATCGGCAATGGAAGCGATGACCCACGGTGGCCGTTGGCAGCAGGGCACGTGCACGGTGCAAGTTGGGGAGTGCGCTGGAATCATGTTTTAGGAGAGATGAATTTCTCTCAGGCATGGATGCGTGTAAACATCGGGGGCGACTCGAAGCGTATGGTGTTGAGGGTTTCTCGGAGTAGTTCTCGTGTTTTTGCCATGTATTGCTCGGGTGGTTTGATTTTAGTCCTGTAGAGTTTGAATGGCAGTTAATACTTAGGTTTTGACTAAAAGAAATAAATTGTTGGAACTTGTTTTGGTAGGTAGGAAGTTAATCAACCTTTAAAAGAGAAAAATATTAATTGAATTTCAATTTCAAATTTAAATTATTGAGAGGTTTTAATTTGAAATTAATTATTCAAGTGGATGTGTGTGTTTGAAATTTAATTTAAAGGAATGA
This sequence comes from Allium cepa, assembly GCA_030765085.1. Classification (NCBI taxonomy): domain Eukaryota; kingdom Viridiplantae; phylum Streptophyta; class Magnoliopsida; order Asparagales; family Amaryllidaceae; genus Allium; species Allium cepa. The sequence goes on from CM060945.1 coordinate 75,533,482, forward strand.
TTTCATTTTAAAATATTAAATCAAGTTATTAAGTAATGATTTATAGAGTATGTTTAAATTTCTATTGGAAATTTATAAGTTTAAATTAGATGTTTTAAGTTTTAAAATTTATTCAAAATAAAGAAGTTTGAATGGAAAATTTTAAGAGTTATGGATTTTAAAATTTGATTTCTAAATGCTTTATTTTCAAATAAAGTTTTAAGTTAAAATTTTGTAATCCAAATAAGTAATTTGTCTTCAAGTTATTTAGATTTGACTAAATTCAAATAATTTACTTATGTAGATAAATATGGTTAATTTATTTTTGATATGAACTTAAGAATTCTTGGTTATATGAATTGATTATAAGTAAAAGAAAAAGTTTAATAAAGGATAATGTTTTCTTAATTAATTAACGATTTTTAAATATAATTAATTAATTAATTAATTGTTTAATTAATTTTAAATAATTAGTTAACTGTTTATTAAATTTTAAAATAATCACTTAATTAGGGATAAATTAAGTGTGATTACTTAATGAAGTAATTAATGGTTAATTTTTGAATGTAATTAGAAGGTAATTACTTATGGAAGTAATTAGATAAGTTACTCATGGGAGTAATTAATTAAAGTGATTAATGGAATCACTTAATATTACCAATTAAAGAATTGATCAATATAATTGTTTAAAATTGATTAATTATGGATTAATTAATTAATTAATTAAGATTTATTTAATAATGGAATTAATTATTGTTAAGTAATTAATTAAAAAAGAAACTAAGATTTATTAATGAAGTAATTAGAAGATAATTGTTATGTAAGTAATTAAGAGTTAATTACTTAATTTATTTTAGTTAATTAATTAATGTGATTAATTAATGAATGTGATTAAGTTAAGATTAATTACTAAGGGTAATTAATTAATAACGTAATTAATTAAGGATTAATTGTTAATTTAAATTGTTTAATAATTACTTAATGAAGTAATTAAAGATTAATTATTTAAAGTAATTAATCAAGGGTCAATATAATTAATTAAGAAGTTAATTAATTTAGATATGTAATTACAAATTATTAATTACCGTTTAAGATTAATGAGATGATTAATTATAGGTTAATTATTTAATTAATTAAAAGGTTAATTAATTATTAAGGATTATTTAATTAAGAAATTAATCAAGTAGGTTTAAATAAAAGTAATTAATTAAGTATGATTAATTAAGATTAATTAATCAAGTGTAATTAATTAAAAGTAATTAATCAGGTATGGTTAATTAAAGGATAATTAAGGAATAATTATCAAGGTAATTAAATAATAGTTAATCAAATATGATTAATTTTAAAAGGTAATTAAGAGGTAATTACTTGGATAATTAAGAAGTAATTAATCAAGATGACTAATTAAATTTGTAATTAAGTAATAATTAATCAAGGATGATTAATTGAAGTGGATAATTAAGTGATGTTAATTAATTAATTTGTAATTAATTAATGAATAAGAAGTTGGATTGAGGATAATCCAAGTGTTTAATTAAGGATTAATTTAATTTAATGATTAATTAAATTAATTAAGTTTGGATCAAACTTGTTATGGTTGATTATTGATTGGTTGATAAACATCATTGAATGAGTTAATGATATTGGATGATAGTGGATGTCATTGGTTGATATGTGATGATTTGAATGTGATATATCTGAGAGGTGATATATATGCTGCTTGTGATATGCATAGATGCATGTGATAATAGATGCTTACCTATCTGTGTTATGATCATCCATGTATGTTTAAATGATATTCTGAATATACTGTTTAAATCCCTTAAGTATAACTTGGACATTAAAATGGAGTTTGGTTTCGGTGAGACAGGGATCGGGTTTCCATATTTGGATATCCGAAAACCACATAGAGTCCAATTAAACAATAGGTCGTTAATCCAAGTGGAGCGAGTGACGACTCGAGGTGCAAGGGCTATACGTCAGTATAACTCTGTGGGTGATTCCGTAATGAGTTTGATGGAATAGTACTTATAGGTTCGAGATGGAGATTTAGAGTGTAAGGGCTATGGTCGTTGACTCTAAGGGTGATTCCAAAATGAGTGCAATGAGATAGTGCCTTCGGTTTCGTTCGAACCCGAAACGAACTTGTATGGATTGAATGCTTTCAGCACATCGTCAGGCGGACGATGAGCATTCTAAGATAGATGTGTTCTATAAAGGTAATCACAGCCTCAAGCCTCATCAACCGGGAATGGCTAAAACAGGGGAGGTGCAGCAAGGCTTCGTGGGTAGTCCCCACTTGAGAGCAAGATTTACTCCTGTCTAGAAGACCCTTTTTATTCGGCTGTGTGGGGCGGTTGATCCGGACAACTACCGGGGTTGTCTTGTTCGGAACTATTCAGTAAGGAATGGGTCCGGCCTTGTGTTGTAGGGGAGTTAGGGTGGCTCCTCGGTACGGTGATCTAGGCCACGTACTGTGACGAGCGGTACCCCAGTAGCCCTGCCATTAATGGAAACCAATTTACCCTACGAGACTCTACGGTTTTGTTTGTATTACCCACTTTTGTGGCTAGTAGCTGGAATTTAATGAATGTAACAATTTCGGCTATTTCTTATTTACTTGAAAACCCTAGAGACTATTATAATATCACTGGATTTCCTATCAAATGTTTTGGTTAGCGTAAGGTAAAAACTTTTCCATGTTTATGTGTGGGAAGTCTTACGTGATACCTTTTCTTTCAAAGGTTTTCTAAAGTTAAGCAATTTTAAACCGTTTACTCACACCAGACCCCATGTCTGACCCGAGTGTTTATTTTCTGTTTTATTAAACTCTTGGGTACTCATATTATGTATGAGTAGTCAAATGATTCAGGTTAGCTTGACGAATTCTGGAGGAGATATGGAGCAGGAGGCTTCCACGTGTAGATATATTTATGATTCCGCTATGTTTGTGATATCTGTATCCTGAATAGTTGAGTTATATGAATTAGACAGATGTTTATAACTGTCTAATATGTGTTGTAAAGTTGTGTAACTCTGATGTAATCTGATACTATGTAATATTTTATGTGATATATTATATTTCATTCGTTCCGCTGTGAGTTATCAGTTGTTGTTGTGTTCTTCTTTCTCTTTCTTTTCTTCTTCTATCCCTTTCTTTCTTCACTAGTGATGCGATTTCCTGGAGATAGGAAGTCAGGTCGCTACAATATCAATTTACTGCACCATTATAGTTGTGACGTTTAGGATTTTTCGTGTTCGAAAATCGACATCCATACTTTACATTATACTCGAATGTCGCAGATTCGACCATTCAGATCCGAGTCGCCGGAGCTTATAACACAAAGTATCACATATCAGGGATATCAAACAATTCAACATCCAATATATCCAAACATCCATAAATAGGATCAATTTAATTATCTTATTAATTTAAATCAGATTAATTCTTATGAATGAATTTGCTAGTTAGGGTCAATTAGTAATCAATTAATTTCAACATTTAGTAAACTATCTTTTAATTAATCATTAATTAACCCTTAGTTAATAATTTATCCTCAATAAATTATTCTTAATTAATTTTCAATAACTAAGTAATTACTCTTTAATTAATAATAAATCTTTAATCATTTTCATTAAATTAATTAACCTTTAATGAATTAATAATTCCTAAAAAAAAATTACCAAATTAATTAATCATATTATCCTTAAATTAACTATTGCTTAATCACTTGATTTAACCAACTTTAATCATTAATTAATATCTAATTAATAATCCTTGGTTTACAAATTAATTATCCTTTATAATTTAATCTTTAAAACTAAACTAATGATTTTAAACCTTTAAATACTTATTTAATCTACCCAAATCATTAATTAATTAAATAAATTAATTATTCATTTTAATTGGCTTAATAATTACAAATAATTAATCTTCAAAAGAAAAAAAATATTTTTTTATTAATGAATCAAAGGAGATTGATAAGAAAGTTGTTTCCACTGTTGCAGGGCATTGACCATTTATAGTCGTATTCCCGTGTCCCCTATCTCGTCCTCTTCTTGTACTCATACTCACTATCCATGGATAGCAAGAGAATTTACTGAGGCATTCAGACGGATATCTTAGGGATATACTCATTCTAGGGTATACTTCACCCTATCTCTAACGAGCTACTTAATGTGTTATACTCCTGAGCTAAAGTTTTACCCTCAGCTCTGATACCAAATGTAACGATAAGGATTTTTCGCGTTCGAAAATCGACATCCATACTTTACATTGTACTCGAGCGACTCGGATTTGACAATTCGAATTCGAGTCGCCGGAGCTCATAACACAAAGCATCACATATCAGGGATATCAAACAATTCAACATCCAATATATCCAAACATCCATAAATAGGGTCAATTTAATTATTTGATTAATTTAAATCAGATTAATTCTTATGAATGAATTTGCTAGTTAGGGTCAATTAGTAATCAATTAATTACAACATTTAATAAACTATATTTTAATTAGTCATTAATTAACCCTTAGTTAATAATTTATCCTCAATAAATTATTCTTAATTAATTTGCAATAACTAAGTAATTACTCTTTAATTAATAATAAATCTTTAATCATTTTCATTAAATCAATTAACCTTTAATGAATTAATAATTCTCAAAAAAAATACCAAATTAATTTATCATATTATCCTTAAATTAAATATTGCTTAATCACTTGATTTAACCAACTTTAATCATTAATTAATATCTAATTAATAATCCTTGGTTTACAAATTAGTTATTCTTTATAATTTAATCTTTAAACCTAAACTAATGATTTTAAACCTTTAATTACTTATTTAATTAACCCAAATCATTAATTAATTAAATAAATAAATTATCCATTTTAATTAACTTAATAATTACAAATCATTAAATTAAATAAATAAATTATCTGTTTTAATAGACTTAATAATTACAAATCATTAGTTTAGGTTTAAAGATTAAATTATAAAGGATAATTAATTTGTAAACCAAGTATTATTAATTAGATATTAATTAATGATTAAAGTTGGTTAAATCAAGTGATTAAGCAGTAGTTAATTTAAGGATAATATGATAAATTAATTTGGTATTTTTTTTGAGAATTGTTAATTCATTAAAGGTTAATTGATTTAATGAAAATGATTAAAGATTTATTATTAATTAAGGAGTAATTACTTAGTTATTGCAAATTAATTAATAATAATTTATTGAGGATCAATTATTAACTAAGGATTAATTAATGATTAATTAAAAGATAGTTTATTAAATGTTGTAATTAATTGATTACTAATTGACCCTAACTAGCAAATTCATTCATAAGAATTAATCCGATTTAAATTAATCGAAAAATTAAATTGACCCTTTTTATGGATGTTTGGATATATTGGATGTTGAATTGTTTGATATCCCTGATATGTGATGCTTTGTGTTATAAGCTCCGACGACTCGGATTTGAACGGTCGAATCTTCGGCATTCGAGTACGATGTGAAGTATGGATGTCAATTTTCGAACGCGAAAAATTCGTTATCGTTGCAATAGTATTGATGACCAATAGATATCACTTGGTAGCATATACCATGTATAACGTTACATAACATTTGACCATTACGAGGAATGCAGATTACAGATCTTAAGGCTGGAATAACACTAGAGAGGGGTTGAATAGTGTTTTATGGATTTTTCAAATCTCTTTGAATTTTATTCAATTTAAACACCAACAAATGCAATTCACAAACACAGATATAATCACAAAATCAAACACAGATGCAAATTGTAAATGAAAGAAGTAAAGGAAAGAACACAGCAGGATTTTATAGTGGTTCGGAGTTACCCAACATCCAGTCCCGTACAATCATACAGATTTCTTATCAAAATAATCTCCCAGATTACACCCTCGGTTTAAAGGCTACAAGGTACACCCTCCTGTACTCAAGTCTAGGGCAAACTCTACCAGGCTACAAGATCACCTAATTGATTTTCGAGGCTACAATCACACCCAATTGATTTCAAGGCTCAACCGTACCTTTTACTCAACAGTTTGATTTACAAAAGTGTAACAGCCCGGGGTTTTGTAACAATTAATTATCGTCAAATGACGATTATATTGGTTGTTAATCGCAATTGGAAGTTTTAATCAGGTTTAAAAAATTTTGAAATCTGTTAAGGGTATGCGGGCTTTAAAAATTAATATTGGGCCACATTTTTAATTGGTGTGTGAAATTTATCTAAGGCCGATACCCCTTTCCTTTCTACCCATTTTCGATTCGTAACCCTAAAACAAAAAAAAATGGCGGCTTCGTTCTCGTGTTCGTTCCCCTTTTCAAATTAGGGCTAGATTGATCGAAGAGGCCGACTTTAGTTAGCTCGATCAAGAAGATTCTCGTTCCCTGGCCTTGTCGATCGACGTTTCCTTCGTCATGCCACGGCTGCTCCTATTCGCTTCGAACAATGGTGAGTAATTCTATTTAGTCACATCTAATTTCATTCTAGATCTTGTTTTCATTTATATGTGTTCGATCTCCTTTATCTGCGTTCATTTGTTTGAATTTGTCAGTTTGTTTGCTCGGCCGTTCGATTTCTTGGCCGTTTAATTTCGTTTTGTTGCTGGTGATTGATCTTTGACTTCTTCAATTTCTTATATTTTGTTTGTTTGATTTTCACGGCATCGATGTGAACTGTGGCCACCACGGTGTTAAATTTTTGTTCAATTTTCGGCATTGACTTGTTCTATATCAACTTTGAATTCTGGAAGTATTTGACTCTGACTTGATTGAGCACCTTGGCCACCGTTTTGATCTTATCCTCTATGAACTTGATGTGTCACGTGTTTTAGATTTTTTAACTTCGATGTTTGACACTGTCGAACACAGCTTTGACTTGATATTTTTGGCGATGTCGAGATTGTTCGTCTTTCGAGCTTGTTCGATTTTACTTAATGTTTTAGCTCGTGACCACCACGGCATTGAATAATTGTTGGTATCTGTAGCTTTGGCATAGTTTGATTCGACCTACAGTTGTTTTCAACTGCAAACTTGATTTTTTTATGTTAATTTTGTTCGTCTTTTTCCATACTATTCATGCTAGCCTATTCCTGCTAGTTTATTATATAGTCTGGTCGAAAATTTTGGTATATGCATTGAGTTACATCACTGGTCTTTGCATTGGGTTGTACATATGATCGTATTCGGGTTTATCACTGCTGTTGCATGGTGAACTCGAATTATTCCTCTTTGTCTTTGTTTATGCTACTAATTTTGCATATTTTCTTCAATGTGTAACCTGGTTGAGGCTGCTTATATGAATTATGTTTCCAGTCATCATGCAGCTGCATTATGTTGGTTTGCCTTTGTAAAGTGTACCATCTGGAGCTGTTATCTTATACATTCGAAGCTTGCTTGTTTTCAGACTTGTGTTTTTCTTGTTCGACATGAAGTCTGATGCTTGAATTTGCCGTGCACCACTTCATATGTGCATGTTGCATATTCACCTGTTAGCATTTTGAACATTTTTAGACTTATGTATAGTCTGCACTTGCGTTCCACTGTTGTATTTGAGTTCATGTGCTGTTGCTTGGCGAACTTAATTCTTGAGTTCATTTGTCTAGTTTTCAAATGTTTGCTGCCTTGACCTGTTGCACTATAACTATTGAGGCAGTGGCATTGAAAACTGAATCTTCACTTTCTCTTCATTATTGAGGCTATACTTTTGTTTCCTGTTTTGTAGCTGCAGTTGAGTTGAGTCAGTGAGTTGACCTTTTGCATTTTGATTGGGGTTTGGTGCCTTCTTGAATTTCGCAGTCTTGTTGTACATGAGTGCATCTTGGAATCTGGGTAGCTTGTCACTGTGTTGCACTTGCTTGACCCAGTTTGGTAGTTGCATACTTACTGTGCACTTGTCATATCCTTTCCTAGGCACTATTGCAGTATATATATATATGAGTTTGATTCATACTTATGCAGTGCATTGAGCATTGCTTCAGATTTAAATTTCCTGACTACTTTGATTGCCTTTGTGGTCTGCTTCTTTCTTGTTGTTGAACCTGGCTTTTTCTTGGGTTTGACCTTGTGCTCGTTTGTGAACTTTTATTGAGCTTTTGTGTATTTCATCACTGTGCTAGAGAGGCAGTGCACGCGAGCGTGTACTTCAGCCAATTCAGAATTTGACATTTTAAATTTATGTTTCAGTTGCTTGAATTGTTTTGTCCAATTCAATACATTGAAATTGTATTTCAATTTGGTTTGATTTGATCATTTTGTTGTTATCTAACTATCTATTGATAATTAGATTATGAGTTTCTAATTATTTACTTAATAATTAGATTTTGTTGTTAACTGCCGTTAGGCAATTTTGTTGTTTTCTAAATTATATTCATTGATGATCTTTTCATTTATCTCCGTTGATAATTTGAAATTTGTTGATTTGTTGTTTAACACTATTACGTGTTATAATTACCGTTATCCGATTTCTTATAACACGGTCGGATAGGCGAGATTTATTTTGATCGTTGTCTAATTGCTATTTAATTATTATTGCTTCTGTGCATTAATAACTGAGTTTGAATTAGACTGACCCGTGTATTATTTTCTTTTGAATTTAATACTCGGGTCAGACCGAGTTATTTCAGGTTGTAGATATCTTACTTTGGGTTGCTGCTTGAGCTATAAAGCCCCTTCCTATCTTTTGGAGTAGTAGTCGTCATTTATAATAGTCAGTGTATTTGTATAGGAAGATATGTATTCATGTATATTATATACGATAATGTACTTGTATATGTAACTTCCAGAGTCGACAGTTGTAGTTGTATCATATGTATTGTATCACATGTATTGTAACTGACATCAGTTATATATATATATATATATATATATATATATATATGAGACTTTTTATTATCTGTGTTCCGCATTTAGCTTATCTGTGTTGTTATTATATATGTTGTCCTAAACTATTATGAACCATCGTAGTTCGTTTTGTACTGGAATTGGGTATGTCGATGGGAGTAAATAAATAAGAGATGAAAAATAAAAATATATACCACTCCTATCGAGGTAACCAATACTAGTGTAAGGCCTAACTACGGATGGCCGCTCCTCTCCAACCTCATTCTTCATAATAACAGACAATATTTCCTTTTAATACTCTTTGTTATTGTGAGCATAGAGGTGGGGTGTCACAGTTGGTATCAGAGCTTGGGGTTCATGGACATAATACAAAACATAACTTAGATGGAACATGTGTTACAACAATTAGTCGATGTTGTATTTGTGCTTTGAGTCAAAACTATAGTTTTGAAATTATGATGAATTTTTTTTTAATATCTATATTTAAAAATAAAAGTGAAATTGTGTTTTGATGATTTGATCGATTGTGTTTTGTTTATCAGAGTGCGCAGCGGAAACAGTGAGACTGTCTTCGCTGAGTACAGCTGATAACCTTTTTGATTTAAAAATCAAAATATGAAATTCAAATAAATTTCATTTGTTGTTTACATAGTTGTGTTTAATTTGTTTTCTTTGAAAATTTCGAATCCGATTTGAGGATCCGAAGCGATTGCAGTTATGTGATTTTGATGAGATTTTTGCTGTTTTAGAATTATCTTCATTGAAGATATATTCGAGTGATCTCTTTGTTCATTTTGTAGTATACGTGAAAATTTAAGTCGCACGTTACTGCATTAATTTTTACGTTGAACCGATGTTTGGTTTTGAACGTATTTTGTTGTCGTTATCTTTATAACGGGATTTTTACACCAATGCTACATTTTTGAAGCAAGGTGTTTTGTTGACATTTTGAATAAATGAAAATTCACTGGTATTATATTTCGATGAGAATCATTTTGATGAGATTTTGACGTATAAAAATAACTATTGTTCTATCTTCGGTAACCGTCAATTTTAAAAGTGGATTTTCAAGTAGTTATCCCGCATTGCTGATTTTGAGATCCGTTTTTGCGGTATTTTGTGAAGTTCAATTTCCTTGTCGAAGTTGCTACTGATGTTGCTATTTTAATCACGCGTTTTAATTTTTTTTTCAAAATAAAAATTGTTTCCAAAATTTTTACAGTTTACGTTTTCAAAAGAATGAGGATGCGATTTAAACGTTTCAGCAAAATCGAGGACTATGACCCCTTTCTTTTACTAATTCTCTTAATTACGGACTTTTCCGTTTGAGAATATAAATTATTACTTTTATAAAATAAATGAAATTGTTTTTAGAAGTTTTGCAGTTTGCACTTTCAAAAGAATGAGGAAGCGATTTAAACGTTTCAGCAAAATTGAGGACTATGACCCATTTCTTTTACTGATTCGCTTAATTCCGGACTTGTCTGTTTGAGAATGTGAAATGTTATTTTTGGAATACACAATTTTTCACTTTCAAGGAAACAATGAAGAGAATTAAACGATTTAGTAAAACTCGTGGTTATGGGACATGTGCGTTTGCTATTTTGGTTAATTCCGGACTCGTTAATTGAAACATCCGCTGTTTGATGATTTTGATGATTTTATTTGGCTTTCGGGCCACTCTGCTGGACATCTGGGTCATTTGTTGGGCTTTCGGGCCACTCCGCGGACCTTCGGGTCAAATACTAGTACTACACCTTCGGGTCACTCTACGGACCTTCGGGTCAATCTAATGGGCGCCAAAATTTATAGTACTTGGTAGGCTTCGGCCAATTTGAGATGCACGTGCGGCGTAGCTAAAACTCGCCATCTGATGGGATAGATCCAACCTTTTATGTTGATTTTCTACTCATCTTGGTTGATTTCTAGATATTTGTTGTTTCCAATTATTTGCAGGTAATTGGATATTTGTTGATATGAGTTCTGATTATCGTTTTTGATAATCGGATATTTGTTGTTTCTGATTATCGCTTGTGATAATTAGATATTTGGGATTTAATTATCGTTTTTGATAATTAAATATTTGTTGTTACTGATCATCGCTTGTGATAATTAGATATTTGAGATTTGATTATCGTGTTTGATGATTAAATATTTGTTTTTTCTGATTATCGCTTGTGATAATTAGATATTTGAGATTTGATTATCGTTTTTGATAATTAAAAATTTCTTATTTCTGATTATCGCTTGTGATAATTAGATATTTGAGATTTGATTATCGTTTCTGATAATTAAATATTTGTTTATTTGAGATTTGATTATCGTTTTTGATAATTAAATATTTGTTGATTTGAGTTCTGATTATCATTTTTGATAATCGGATATTTGTTGATTCTGATTATCGTTTTTGATAATTGAATATTTGATGTTTTCTGATTATCCTTTTTGATAATTAAATATTTGTTGATTTGAGTTTTGATTATCATTTTTGATAATCGGATATTTGTTGATTCTGATTATCGTTTTTGATAATTGGATATTTGATGTTTTCTGATTATCATTTTTGATAATTAAATATTTGTTGATTTGAGTTCTGATTATCGTTTTTGATAATAGAATATTTGTTGATTCTGATTATCATTTTTGATAATTCGATATTTGATGTTTTCTGATTATCATTTTTGATAATTAAATATTTGTTAATTTGAGATTTGATTATCAATTTTGATAATTAAATATTTGTTGATTTGAGATTTCTGATTATCGTTTTTGACAATTGGATATTTGTTGATTTGAGATTTGATTATCGTTTGTGATAATTAAATATTTGTTGTTTTGAGATTTAATTATCTTTTGTGATAATTAAATATTTGTTGATTCGAGATTTGATTATCATTTTTATAATTAAATATGTTGATTTGAGATTCTGATTATCGTTTTGGATAATTAGATATTTGTTGACTTCTGATTATTGTTTTTGATAATTAGACCTTTGTTGTTTTCTGATTACCGTTTTGGTAACTAGATAATTGCGGTTTTGCGATTTGTGATTTGGGTTTTCTAATTATCTTTGTTGATAATTAGATTTTGCTATTTTTTAATTATCGTATCGATAATTAGATATTGTAGTTTTGTGATTTCTGTATTCTGATTATCTATTTGATAATTAGATTTTGTTGAGAATTTGTGAATTTCTTTTATGTAATTAAAAGATTTCTTTGGCGTTTGAATTCTCTACCTTTATTTTTCTAGCTTAACTAGTTTATGTTAGAAAAATGATTGTTGGTGACGACCTTAATTATGAAAATTGCAGGGACGCAATTTTTATAAGGAGGGGAGTCTGTAACAACCCGGGGTTTTGTAACAATTAATTATCGTCAAATGACGATTATATTGGTTGTTAATCGCAATTGGGAGTTTTAATCAGGTTTAAATTCTTTTGAAATCTGTTAAGGGTACGCGGCCTTTAAAAATTAATATTGGGCCACATTTTTAATTGGTGTGTGAAATTTATCTAAGGCCGATACCCCTTTCCTCTCTACCCATTTTCGATTCGTAACCCTAAAACAAAATATATAAAAAATGGCGGCTTCGTTCTCGTGTTTGTTCCCCTTTTCAAATTAGGGCTAGATTGATTGAAGAGGCCGACTTTAGTTAGCTCGATCAAGAAGATTCTCGTTCCCTGGCCTTGTCGATTGACGTTTCCTTCGTGATTCCACGGCTGCTACTATTCGCTTCGAACAATGGTGAGTAATTTTATTTACTCACATCTAATTTCATTCTAGATCTTATTTTCGTTTATATGTGTTCGATCTCCTTTATTTGCGTTCATTTGTTTGAATTTGTCAATTTGTTTGCTCGGCCGTTCGATTATCTTGGCCATTTAATTACGTTTTGATGCTTGTGATTGATCTTTGACTTCTTCAATTTCGTATATTTTGTTTGTTTGATTTTCACGGCATCGATGTGAACTGTGGCCACCACGGTGTTAAATTTTTGTTCAATTTTCGGCATTGACTTGTTCTATATCAACTTTGAATTCTGGAAGTATTTTCCTCTGACTTGATTGAGCGCCTTGGCCACCGTTTTGATCTTGTCCTCTATGAACTTGATGTGTCACGTGTTTCAGATTTTTTAACTTCGATGTTTGACACTGTCGAACTCGGCTTTGACTTGATATTTTTAGTGATGTTGAGATTGTTCGACTTTCGACCTTGTTCGATTTTACTTACTGTTTTAGCTCGTGACCACAACGGCTTTGAATAATTGTTGGTATCTGTAGCTTTGGCATAGTTTGATTCGACCTGCAGTTGTTTTCGACTGCAAACTTGATTTTTTGATGTTAATTTTGTTCGTCTTTTGCCATACTATTCATGATAGCCTATTCCTGCTAGTTTATTGTATAGTTTGGTCGAAAATTTTGGTATATGCATTAAGTTACATCACTGGTCTTTGCATTGGGTTTTGTACATATGATGGTGTTCTGGTTTATAACTGCCGTTGCATGGTGAACTCAAATTATTCCTCTTTGTCTTTGCTTATGCTACTTGTTTTGCATATTTTCTTCAATGTGTAACCTGGTCGAGGCTGCTTATACGAATTATGTTTCTAGTCATCATGTAGTTGCATTGTGTTGGTTTGCCTTTGTAAAGTGTACCATCTAGAGCTGTTATCTTATACATTCGAAGCTTGCTTGTTTTCCGACTTGTGTTTTTCTTATTCGACATGAAGTCTGATGCTTGAATTTGCAGTGCACCATTTCATATGTGCATGCTGCATATTCACTTGTTAGCATTTTGGACATTTTTAGACTTATGTATAGTCTACACTTGCGTTCCACCGTTGTATTTGAGTTCATGTGATGTTGCTTGGCGAACTTAATTCTTGAGTTCATTTGTCTAGTTTTCAAATGTTTGCTGCCTTGACCTGTTGCACTATAACTATTGAGGCAGTGGCATTGAAAACTGAATCTTCACTTTCTCTTCATTATTGAGGCTATACTTTTGTTTGCTGCTTTGCAGCTGCAGTTGAGTTGAGTCAGTGACTTGACCTTTTGCATTTTGATTGGGGTTTGGTGCCTTCTTGAATTTCGCAGTCTTGTTGTACATGAGTGCATCTTGGAATCTGGGTAGCTTGTCACTGTGTTGCACTTGCTTGACCCAGTTTGGTAGTTGCATACTTTCTGTGCACTTGTCATATCCTTTCCTTGGCACTATTACAATATATATATATATGTATATGTATATGTATATGTATATGTATATGTATATGTATATGTATATGTATATGTATATGTATATGTATATGTATATGTATATGTATATGTATATGTATATGTATATGTATATGTATATGTATATGTATATATATATGTATATATATGTATATATTGGGTTTCATTCATACTTATGCAGTGCACTAAGCATTGCTTTAGATTTAAATTGCCTGATCACTTTGATTGCCTTTGTGTTCTGGTTCTTTCTTGTTGTTGAACCTGACTTTTTCTTGGGTTTGACCTTGTTCTCGTTTGTGAACTTTCATTGAGCTTTTGTGTATTTCATCACTGTATTGGCGAGGCAGTGCACGCATGCGTGTACTTCAGCCAATTCAGAATTTGACGTTTTAAATTGATGTTTCGGTTGCTTGAATTGTTTTGTCTAATTAAATATTTTAGAATTGTATTTCGATTTGGTTAGATTTGATCATTTTGTTGTTGTCTAATTATCTATTGTTAATTAGATTGTGAGTTTCTAATTATTTACTTAATAATTAGATTTTGTTGTTAATTGCCGTTAGTCAATTTTGTTGTTTTCTAAATTATATTCATTGATGATCTTTTCATTTATCTCCGTTGATAATTTGAAATTTGATGATTTATTGTTTAACACTATTACGTGTTATAATTGCCGTTATCCGATTTCTTATAAAAGGGTCGGATAGACGAGATTTATTTTGATCGTCGTCTAATTGCTATTTAATTATTATTGCTTCTGTGCATTAATAACTAAGTTTGAATTAGACTGACCCATGCATTATTTTTTTCTAAATTTAATACTCGGGTCAGACCGAGTTATTTCAGGTTGTAGATATCTTACTTTGGATTACTGCTTGAGCTATGAAGCCCCTTCATATCTTTTGGAGTAGTCGTCGTCATTTATAGTAGTCAGTGTATTTGTATAGGAAGATATGTATTCATGTATATTATATACGATAATGTACATGTGTATGTAACTTCCATAGTCGACCGTTGTAGTTGTATCATAAGTATTGTATCACATGTATTGTAACTGACATTAGTTATATATATATATATATTATATATATATATATATGAGACTTTTTATTATCTGTGTTCCGCATTTAGCTTATCTGTGTTGTTATTATATATGTTGCCCTAAACTATTATGAACCATCGTAGTTCGTTTTGTATTGGAATTGGGTATGTCGATGGGAGTATATAAATAAGAGATGAAAAACAAAAATATATACCACTCCTATCGAGGTAACCAATACTAGTGTAAGGCCTAACTATAGATGACCGCTCCTATCCACCCTCATTCTTCGTAATAACAGACAGTATTTCCTTTTAATACTCTTTGTTATTGTGAGAATAGAGGTGGGGCATCAAAAAAAGATTTTATAACTCTTATTAGCACTGAGATCTTATGGAGAGAGTGGCAAAGAATCAAACAAGAGATAATCAAGTTTGATTCACTTGGTATTTCAGTAGAGTATAGTTTAGGATTCTTTAGAATAAACGTGGTAGATGAAGTGGAGAGAAAATAAATAAAATCTGGTAAAAAATTTGTTTAGAACTTACTGGTATTTATAGTAGAGCAACAACCATATCTATTCGTGAAAGGATACGACGAATATAAACTTCTTTTGAAAATTGAAATTTGAAAATAATGGACACCATGTTTACATAGGGGGTTGAGGGATGTCGATATGCTCAAGGAAAAATTGATGTTTTAATTTTCTTATTAAAATTGGTTTCTATAATTTGTCAAAACAATTCCTAAACATTGTAAATATATTTGAATATAGTTTAAACATATAAAAGAGTTTTAGAAAGTAATTTTTAACATATATAATCTTAATGTATAAAGTGATTTAAAATCTGAGTATATAAATATTTTAAAGCTAAATATTTAAAACAAGAATGGTTTAAAAACAAGGACAATTTTGAAACCAAAATATTAAAAATAGTTTTGAGGCTAAAATATTTCAAACAAGAGAGATGTCTTTTTGAGAAGAAAGTTTTGAGAACATTTTTTAAAAATAAGAGATATATTTTTGAAAAAACATTTCTATAAAATTAGTGGATATCAAAATAGGACAAATATATGTTCCACTAGATATTGTCGTAGGTTCCATCCCATTAGGGTTCCATCCCTTTAACAGGCTCGAAGTGGATTCCATTTCAGGAATAAATTTTGAATAAAGATGTAAGTGCTTTCAAGAAGTTTTAACATAATTCTTGACTAACTACATTATCTTGTACTGTTTGAAATCTTGAACTCCTAATAGCTTGATTTCTTGATACCTATGAGTTTTCAATCTTGATATCTTCGATCTTTAAATTCATCAGTCTTGTATATCTATACTATACAGTCTTCATTCTTGGTACCTGCATGTTTATATTCTGCATATACATATATATCTAAACTGTAATGTTAGTATTTTTATTTTATAACAAGTCCTAAGGTTGTCATCAAAACCATCATCTAAAGGACTAATAACCATATCAGCTACTTTTTATTTCTCTAGACTGAATTTAATAAGGTGTGCCACAATGTATGGTTTTATGTTACATAAAATCACTAATACGTTATACATGTACATAAATTAATAGAAAAATTCAAAAACCTGAAAGTAGCATAATGTATGGTTTCATTTTACATATAATAGATAAAACAGTCTTATAATAACTCAATGTGATTCAATCTTCCATAAATTACGATTCTATATATGATATCGTATACATTAAACAATTAAGATCAAGTAAGTTAAGGAAACAATGAAAATATTAACAAAATATCAAAATTTTCCATTATTTAATGGTTTGCGTTAGCTCAAAATGGCATAATTCGGGTTCACTAGTTTTGAAGGAACTAGTGGGTGTCTTTTCACATCTCGCCTCAGAGTTAGTGTGAATGTACTTCCTCTTGTAGTTATTATTTCTAGGTTCAAAAAAAAATTCATTTGGAATGAAATTTAATGGTCAATGCAATATCCCTTGGGTTAATGATGGAATATTGTACCCATTAATTCTATAAAATTATTGATCCCAAGTTGTGTCAACCTAGACTAACATCAACAGTAAATTGACAGAAAATTTCATTATTTTCTTATAATTTCGTAAATTTTCTTCAAAAATACGTTCTTCATTTTTTTGTCATATCATCTGAATGGTCATTATGGTAGACGAAAAAAATATCAACATATATATATATATATATATATTCTTACATACTATTATTCAATGTAATCAAATTCGGTAAGTATTTTATGCAATTTAGTATACTCTTATTATGATATAAAGACACAGAATTTCTGAATATAACTTTGTCGATTATAGGACATTGTTCAAGGGTTATGTTTTATAGATTGGCTAAAATATTTGCTTAGAATCTATTATATAAAAGATACTGGAACATATGTGGCACCCGTTCCCACTCCAAATACAACTTAACTCATACCTTATTTTATGCGCTTGTGTTTCCAGATTTCTACGATCTTTTGACTCCTTTTAAATTAAGGAAACTACATCTTTCCAACTTCCTCTCTCATGCATTACTGGAATATATGTGTTTTTCCTCTCTTCTGATTTCATCAAACCGTTTATTAATTAGTGCCTTAACTCATGTCATCTTATACAATGTTGTAATAATTTTTGAATTAGTTAATTCCATTTTCGATCAAAAATGCCTTAAAAACTCATTGAACTGCTCATTTTATGAAGGAAAAATAATGAGCATATTACCTTAAATTTCATGATGGTTTATGAAGATAGTGGAAATATCAAAGTAGTAGGCGAAATGATTATTGTTTTCTAAAGCTATAGAATATTATCTATTAAATAAGTTGAGACTTTACAATGATGGAAACATTAACTCTACCACTCAAAGTAACTTTATAAATCTACCATAAAAGCAAAAACGTTCATAGACATAGATGGGAATAAATTATATAAAGGTATCTTCATAAGTTTTGGCTGTGTATTCATGTCTTATCAATCAATGGCATAGACGCCATACTTTCCTTATTTATTGGATGAAATTCAGTGATGGATTCCATTTTTCATTTTTCAGTAATTTTGAGACCGTATTAAATATGAATTTGTTGCTCTTTTAATGGGTTTTGTACAAATGATCTTTAATTACATTGTTTAAATCTTTCTGATGTGATTCTTTTATCCCAAAAAGAAGGTGCCATGGAATTGAGAGATTTTCGGACTACTAGTCATTTGAATTCTGCTTTTCAGATCATTACCAAAGGGGTGTCTAGATCTAGAAATAGATCCAAGTTCGAGCCTTACCTTTCAAAAATTTCTCATAAAAGATAATAATCAAGATTTTATAGGTACCAAGAGTTGAAGTGGTCATGTGAAGCTTAATCTCCCCCTTGGAGTTGATCGGTCCGCAAGCCCTCCCAGAGGTCCCTTTATAGGGGAGTTAAAAAAAGATCATAAACAAAGCGCTTGCTAATAGACTCCAAACCAAGATGGATTTTCTAGTAATTAGAATTCAAACAGCTTTTATAAAAACTTGCACATTCTGGATAGTGTTGCTACCGTTCAATAAGTTATGTCATACTGTAAGAAATAGAAAATTTCATGTTCTACATCGAAGCTAGATTCCATCAAGCCTTTTGGTCTCATTTGAATTTTTTTATTTGAGGTTCTTGCTACTGGAGGCTAAAAGTAAATGGATTTCTTGGATAATAAGTGCTCTTTAAAGTGGTACATCTGCTATTTTTATCTATGGAAACATGGGTATGAAAAATATCTCTAAGTTTACTAAGACAATGACCCTTTATCTCCCCTTTTTATCAATATTGTTCGTGCCTTTGCTCGTATGAATCATAAGGAAGTTAATACCGGGTTACTAAAGTCTACAGGAGATTCTTGTGCTAATGGGAGAGTGTCTTCTCTGTAGACTGCTAATGATACTATAGTTTTTATTCTCCCAAGCTCATTTCATAGCCACTTTAAAGCTTATGCTTCATTGTTTTGAGAATATGTCTAGTGTGAAAATCAAATTCAACCAATGTTCAATTATTCCATTTAGTGATTATTGTTTTAATGCAGCTAATATAGTTTGTTCTCTTAATTTTAAGGTTGGTAGTTTTCGTGTATCTTACCTTGGTATCACAGTGTGTAACAAACCGCTCGTCAGTGGGGCAACGCCCACCGTAGCATACATTGGTACCTGTGTTCTGCCCATACAGCCAGCCTCTCGACTGCACCAACCCCGCAGGGACATGTAGGAGTAAGAGTCATCCGCTCGCTACCCAAACCAAATGCGAGAACCCCCTATCATGCTGCACCCTCCAAGTGCATAGGTAGACACACATGTCTGTTCAAACCATACGTAAGGGCGGATTGTTATGGGATAAATAAGAAAAACAAAGAAAGAAAAAAACTAAACAGAATCTCACAGCGGAAGGATAAAATATAATAATAAAATATACAGTTCATAAATCTATTTTACAAAACCTTTGATTATATTTATACAATACATATCAGAGTAAACATACCATATAACAATGCAGCGGAACAATATGGGTGTAGAGGAACCATATAATCTATAGTAATAATAATAAAATCTTCGTCTTCTTCCTCTAGAAATAAAATCTTCAATCCAGAAACGCTATGACTGACCCGAGCGAATTTGAAAAGACAAAAACACTCGAGTCAGAACTAAAAGATCTTATGTGAGTCAAATTAACAGAAATAAATATGAGTACAGTAACTCAAGAGATGCTCGGGATTTACATCTCCTAAGGATCCGTTAAACTATTTACTATGTAGTATATTTTTCTTTTATGATAGTGTCTAATTGTAAAATAAACTTACTTTTAAATAGCGTTAAGGGGTTACCCATATAGCCCTTAACACAGAATATATTCCCATAGTCTATACAGTACCGTAATCTCCCCCGTACTGGGCGTCGTCAGAGGGCACTCCGTAGGTATGTTACAAAACAAAATCGTATAAGGCGCGCTAGGGTAGGTGACACGGCACAACTAGGCAATGCCAGGGTAGATATACCAATTACGCATCCTGGCTGATGGAAACGCGTAGCCGCAGCTACCGCCCACCTCGAACAAACTCCCCAAAAATCAAAATAAAGGTGGCCACCGAATCAATCCAAAGTCAAAGTATAGTATCAAAGAGGAGTGTCCGATCAGAGGTATGACCTCATTAGCCCGAGAATCGCTCCTGTTTTAGCCACCTTATGCCAACTCATCGGAGTCGGGTCCACGTATTTACCTCAAAGGAAACGCCGCCACCAACCTACTTCATTCTGGAATCTCCACCGCGTACACGGTTGTTAAAGTGGTTTTCGGAGTTGGCAGAGAGTATGACAACTTCCGATCCCGGTCTCTTCAACAACCAATCGTTATTATAACACCGCAGTCATTTAAAATAATTTATAATTTAAAACCAGAATAAAATATCCATTTGAAACCCATATAAATACGATATTCTAGACCCAAACCAATATAATGTCATTTTATTTTCCAATATATATTCTTTCCAAAATCATAGGGTTTTCAAAGTAAAATATTTAGAAATCAAAACTCTTGAGTATAATATTTTCAAATTATAGTACCTTGAAATCATAACTTTGAAACAAGTTTCCATCTCTTAAAATGGTTAAATATTAAATTACTTTTATAAAACAAAATAGCTTCTTTAGATTTCATAAATCAATTTCAAATATCGATTTAAACTTCCAAATACCATTTCAATTCTTATGTTTCAAAGCTTTAAATATTTCACCATTTCAAAAACAAACTCATTTGACAATCCCACATATATTAAATTCAATTACTTATTATTTGGACTTGAAATATTTACTTAATGTATTCAATATCATTTAAGAAAAACCTTTAACTACACATAACTGGAAAATCTTTCAATTTATTATATATTCATTTAAATCATCCTGATATTCATTTAAATCACTTTACACAAAAAAAATTAAGTTATAAAAATCATATCCTTTAAAATTTCTAACCATTTTATTAAATTCCAATTTAACTTAATATTCATCTTCCAACCTTATTCTCATTTTAGTCAATAAAACTCCAGAAATTAAATTTTAAATAAATGCTTAATCGTATTTGATCTTAAAAATCAAACTTTATTTTATACTTCAAATCAAATTTGTACAAAGCTTAAAAACCGAAAATTACTATATATAAATAACCTTTAACAATAACCAAATCAGTATCCCATAAACCATATATATAGCTTTACAAAATTATAGAAATCATTTCAAAATATATTTTATATATATACCGCGGTGCCGGTATAAAATTTTCTACCCTATGGTCAAGTGATGCGGATGTTTATCATTTCAATCCGCAATTTAAAATAAAAAGGCGGTTGTATATTATTTCAAACCGCAATCCCAAATGAAATGAAGATGCATGATGACTTGCAGTTTATACAATATAAATATAGCATCCATTCATCCAAATATCAATCATCAACCATTATTTGCAATCATCATCCAATTTAAACAATCATCGATATAGAGCATATAAATTATACAGGTAATAAATAACAGGTATTAACTAACAGTTTATATTCAATACTAAATTTAATAACTGTTAAACTAGCAGTTTATATGCAAATAAATAAATTTAATAACTGTTGAACTAGCAGTTATATGCAAATAAATAATTCTAACTGTCAATTTATGTGCAATAAATAAGATTAATTAACAGTTAAATTAAATAAATGCGGTCTAACAGAGATGATGAATAAAACATGCCAAACAGTCATAAATAAATTTCTACTCATATCTAAAATCAATTTAACAAACATAAGAAATTTTAGAAGTTGTGAGTGGGTTAAAACACTCACCTTTTGAATTTAAATTGAATTTAAACCCAAAATTTCGACGGTCACAGAATTCGTCCAAACCACCGTCATCATGTCCGGAATTTCAATATGATCCTAACAAAAAAAACCGTGCGTGAATTTGATATCGTATGCAAAAGTTGTGTCGGTTTATGAGATTGAAAAAAAAATGTGAAAAAGAACACATTGAACCCAAAATTTCGCCACGTCATCACCCCTCACATGCTACAGAACTTGGAACGCCCTTAGGCTACAGGAAGAACCGATCCAACTGAAACTGTCCTCTCACCAACGCACGTGGCTGGAGCCACGACCACCTGCGTCGCTCGCCTCAGCATGCTCGGCCGACCATTTGCAGATGCTTCGCCCTCCTCCATGTCAACGATGACGCACGTAAAACCCACCGGCCGCCACTCATTTGAAACCCTAGATCGAAATTTGCGCCACATCCAACCATTGAAACAACGAACAAAAACCACAGATCAACTCCCCTCGGTTTCCTCTGCAAAACACAGAAACCGTTTCCCGATCCGACAAATTTTGTCGCGGCGATGATGAACGGCCGCGAATTCTTTAATTTTTCCTGATCAGACGATGAACCAAAACGAAAAACGAATTTCAGATTTAGGTTACGCTCATCGAGAGCTCCAACATATATTTTTTTGAGATTTTTTTGAGGACTTTAAATTTTAGCTTTGATTTTTGAATAGAATTGGATCTTAAATTTGAATCCATTGAGGAAGAGAAAGAGTTGAAGAAAATGAACGTACAAACAAATGATAATAGATGGAGGCTAGGTTTTAACGCAGCCTATTTATAGACAAACTGCAATAGAATAGGTGGGCACGAATTATAAACGTGCTAAATGGTAGTTGGCCAAAAAGCCCGTTCTGACCCCGGAACGAAATTTGTTAAACCCATATATCCAAATAGGTGTTTTAAAATATTCTGAACGCTATAAAAAAGTTTCACGTCCAAATTCGATCGTATGAAGGAGTTATGCTGAAATCAATATTTTCAAATTGATTTCAAAATTGATTTCAATTAAATCGATTTCAAGGCGTTTCACGTTCGTACGATCAAACGGCAAGTCTGATTGATACAAAACTTGAAACCCTACAATAATTCCCCGATACGGATCCGATGAAACTGGTTTCGTTGAAATCCGAGTCCATGGCCAAAATGGCTATTTTTATATTGATTAATTAATTGAAAAATCCAAATTTTATAATTTAAATTCTAAAGTTGACAAATTTATCATCTTTATATTACTCAAACGTTTACAATGATTTTAATCAATCTAAATGTCCGTATAGAGAAGACTAATTTATCAAGTCAAATGTTAATCTCATTTTTAATAACTAAATTCATTTAATTCAATAAATTTTAAATAAAATCCTCAAAATTCCATTTTAGCTAAATAAATTAATTATTATCCCATTCAAAATTTTAAATAGAAGGGTTTACAATTTGGATTTAAGATTATCACATAAATATTTCCCGTATCCAACTTAATTTCCAATTAACGTAGAATTTTATATTTAATCTTAATTAATTTCAATAGATTCAAAGAAATACATAAAGCTTGATTCCGGTTTAAAACATTTTACCCATTTGATTGTAATTAACCCTTTTTATAGTAAATTAAATTCTGACATATTAATAAAAATTTATTTTCATTCTTTTTATTCAAAAAGAAATAATCATCATATTATGAAGAACATTAACGTTATTCCTCATTTATTGCCTTAATTTATTTAACGTAACATTAAATTTATATCTATTGCAATGATTCCAAATTTAAATGAGGGAACTAAGTATATAACTCAAAATAGTTGTTGTAAAACTCTTAATCCCTCATTTATAAGTATATTATTTCCGCTCAATATTATAGATATTTACAGAGTATTGGTTTTCTTTTAATCACTATTTATTATATATATTAATTAAATAAAATTCACTATTCAAGTCCGTTTAAATTTTATTACCAAATATCCATCTGCCTTTCCCAACAGATTTGAATCCCATTCAATTAATAACCAATCAAAATTTCCGTTCACACTTTATTATAAATCCAAAATCTGCAATTCATTATCTTATATTAATGACATCCAATTTCTATTTATTATTATAACTTTACAATCTATCTACATTCATTGAATGATTTTATACAATTACCATTAACTTTACATTCAATTACTATTTAATGTATATTTATCCATCAATCAATCCGATATTTACTTTTCTTTCCTTCTACTTGACAAATAACCTAGTATACCTTTACATATATTCATTTCATTCCATTCATTTATGGGTATTGCATTGAAATTTATTTTATTAGCAAATACCAACATTATTACCATTAGTTATAATTGGGTTCCCAATTTTATTCAATCCTTGAATAAATAACATACATATTAGTCCAATCCTTACATTTAGTTTCTCATATTCCATTAAAAATCAAATCATAACATTTAAATGATTATATTGAATTGGAATTTCATTCAAGTCATAAATTATTAACCTTCACTAATATGATCCCTTAATTTATTCCAATTACCATTTACAATCTTTTATTGCATTAAATCAAATTAATACTTTCATAAATTTCTCATATTAAATTTTATATCCAGGTAAGAATCCTTTTCTACTTAACTCATTTGGATTTTATTCAAATTTCTATAAATAGGTTATAAATTACCATTACTGTAATTAAATTTTAGCCTTCATTTTTAATACTTATTTCCCCTTTTGTTATTTCTACAAAATAAATTACAAAATCCTATTAAACAAACAAATTAAATTTTTGAAATCTACGGGTCGTTACACTCTCCCCCACTCAGAACTTTTCATCCCCGAAAAGGAAAAGAAGGGAAATGAAGAACTAAGAAATCAATATTCCTTATTCAAACATTAACTTTATAAACATTTCAATTTATAAAATTAATTAATTTAGATAAAATATCTCAATTTATAACCATTAAATCTTTTTATACTTCAATTCTAAAGTTTGGAAAACATTTTCAAAATATTCTAAGTCCAAAATTTACGAAAATTTTTGGCAGAGTCTCCTTTGTACGGAGAGGCTCGGGAGAAAATATAACATTAAATACAACAATTTAAAACATATATTTTCAAATTAATATATCCCTACACAGGAAAATATATAAAATTTCGCTATAAAACCGTAATCCGTAACGTAGCCGTCGGGCAATTTCCGCTTAATTTATGGAACCAAAAGTTGTAGCTATTGCTTCCATAAGCTGCATTACTCTTATAAGATCCAAAGGGTTATATATTAAAAAAAAAGGTGAAATATTTAAGTGGTTTCAATCACTAACAACAAAACAATACAACAACCATCAATTTCAACAAACAGCATACACAACAAATACAAAACAACCATTCAATCAACCAAACAAATAGTTGTTCGGGTTCAAAATCATTAAATTGTACGGAATGAAAAATAAACTATCAAGTGCATCATTTACTCAAAAGTCTTAGATGAAACAAAATAAATTATATTTTCCATCCAAACAATATCAAATCTCCTTACCCAAACAACCATAACCAAACAATAACAATTCCAACTATCAAATCAAATTAACTAATTATCATTTTTATTTCATACATTAGTTGTTTGATTTACTTTCTTTCATTCATTGAGTGATTACCTCATTTATTTTCATTTACTTCTTTCAATTTTAATTAGAAATAACTTCAACCCCTTTTCTTAAGTTTACACTTTCTCTTTATTTTCACTTACTACTTACTATTATTCATTTCCATTAATTCAGGCCATGCCAGTTTCCCCTTTTTCCACTATAATTATTCATTTATTTATTATTGCATGACCTCATTTAGTTACACTTTCATTACTTAAGTTTAAAATCATCTAGTTGTCATACTTACCTTTAATTATATTTACTTGGTAAAATTTCAATTATAACTTAAGTTTATAACATTTAATTCTCATTTAATAGCACATTCATTTGAATAATTCATTACCTACTCTTTTTTTTCTTGTACAATTTTCATTACATTTCCTATTAAACATTTAAAATTTTAATATTTGGTAAGATATATATGTTTTTTAAGGATGTAATTGAAAGTTATACAAGTTTCTCATTCCTTTTAATTAATTCATTGTTAAATAAATTTTTACCTTTTTCTTATAAGTTATAAATTTCAACTTCCCCTTTATTTCCTTTATAACTTAGCCTTACATCTCTTTTTCAATCATTTAATTACTTACCCTTAATTTCCCTACAATAATTGAATCAATTAATTAACGGAAATTTAAGAGTTAATTACCGGGTTAAATTTCAATTTATTATAAAATAATAGATAAATATATTCTTACAACTTACATATCTCTAATTATATTTAAAAAAATTCAAAATTTAGATATTTTTCAAAACTGAGTCTGCATTAAACTACTATAGTGGCCTTCCCCCTTCGAAACTCGAAAATTAAAGTCGATGATGCGGCCGCCATCACCGAAATTATTTTCCAGCGACAGAGAGGAAAGTACAAACTTATTTTCTCAAAAACCTTCTTTAAAACAGTTCTTCCGAATTATACCGAAATATTTATATCAGAAAATACTTCGAAACAATATTATTATATTTCATAAATCCTTTGAAAGCAAATTTTCAAAATCCCGGACTTAAGTTCTAAAATATCCAAATTTCATTGATTTTAATTTCAATCTTATTCTACCTATTACTTATAAATTTTATTCCTAACTACTAATCTATTGCAACCAAATATATATATATATATATATATATATAATATCATTTAAAAAATTATTTTATATATAGAAAATATAATAGGAATTTTTTTTTTCATTCACCTATATAAAAACAAATATTATGTCGGTCTATCCTATTAAGTGTTTAGAAATCCCTATTGATGTTATAGCGTCCCATGCATCAACCAGAATTTATAAATACGAAACAGAACAAATTAACACAATATTAAAACCATTTTATAACACTAACAAATACGCTCTCTCACATATACACTTAGTGACTCCCATAGGGTATTATTACCCTATTAACAAAGAGTCAAACCCCACAAAGCCAAAGTTTATTGGCAAAACCAAAGCTCTGATACCAACTGTAACGGACTGCTCGTCAGTGGGGTAACGTCCACCGTAGCATACATTGGTACATGTGTTCTGCCTTTATAGCCAGCCTCTCGACTGCACCAACCCCGCAAGGACATATAGGAGTAAGAGTCGTCCACTCGCTACCCAAACCAAATGCGAGAACCCCCCATCATGCTGCACCCTCCAAGTGCATAGGTAGACACACATGTAAGTTCAAACCATACGTAAGGGCGGATTGTTATGGGATAAATAAGAAAAACAGAGAAAGAAAAAAACTAAACAGAATCTTACAGCGGAAGGATAAAATATAATAATAAAATATACAGTTCATAAATCTGTTTTACAAAACCTTTGATTATATTTATACAATACATATCAGAGTACACATACCACATAACAATGCAGCGGAACAATATGGGTGTAGAGGAACCATATAATCTATAGTAATAATAATAAAATCTTCGTCTTCTTCCTCCAGAAATAAAATCTTCAATCCTGAAATGCTCGGACTGACCCGAGCGAATTTGAAAAGACAAAAACACTCGAGTCAGAACTAAAAGATCTTATGTGAGTCAAATTAACAGAAATAAATATGAGTACAGTAACTCAAGAGATGCTTGTGACGCCCCACCTCTATACCCACGCTAGCAAAGAGCATTAATAGATAATACCGTCTGCTAACACGGAGAATAAGGCTGGATAGGAGCGACCATGTGTAATCTTACCTTAACTATTCACTAAATACGTCGAAAAGTAGAATCACATTTAAATTCGACCTATTCAATAAATATTTAAAGCAAAACTACAATGGCTATAGGATCTATCAGAAGAAAATATAACAACTCAAATGTAATTCACATCACAGAACAGTCGATCATAATATACACATAAACAGATACACAACAGAGTATAAAAAATAATACATGTCAAGTGGTACAGGAGACCACAATATGTAGACGAGACGAGAAAAAGTATAAATATAAATATCAGAGTTACAACAGATAAGGACCACAAAAGACACTATAACAAAATGAAACTAGCGAATAGTCCATGCGGAATCAAAATAGGCTTAGTCCCAAAAGCACCTAACCTGAAACATCTCGATCTGACCCGAGTATAAAATACACGGGTCGGTCTAGATAACAAATCAGTTAGATAAACTGAACAATAATAAACCTGCAAGGTCATACAGTATAACAAATATCTCTAGAGGAGATAACACAATCATCAACAAGAGATGAATCATATAGAACAAGCCTCATATCATCGGCAACATATAGAAACAAAGGATACAAATATCCCAAAACAAGCCAAAAGGCAAATAACAAATACCAATAAGGTATACAAGTTCCACAAGGTAATCGTTATACATCATGCGGCTCAAAAAGACCAACACCGAAGGGCGATACCATGGGAATATACATATCAATGAAACATCAGAAAATTTCTCGAGCTCAGTACTGTACAAACAAGGATCCATAAGCCCGAAGGCTCCAAACCCAAGTATCACCCATGCGGCACATAAGGCCAACATCAGAGCGAAACTATATAGGGCAACAAACCCGAAGGCACACACCCGAGGGCAACATACCCGAAGGCAACAAACCCAATATCACTCATGCGGCACATAAGGCCAACATCGGAGCGATATTTTATAGGGCAACAAACCATAGTGTTGAAGGTCATAGACCCAGTACTGGACAGCACTAACTGGAGGAATGTGTCACAACTCTCGAAAAGGAATCCGAACAGTGTTAACGTATGTCCCATAACCACTCGTTTGCACTAAACGGTTTACTATCCGTCAGTCACTTTCACACTCAAAGCAGTACAAATTTACCTCATATCATCGGTAAACTAAACCCGAAGGTCAAAACAATCAATCGAATAGGTCGGGGACTAATCAGAAAGATAAACGCACAGATTCATGGTCCGTGTTTTGCACAACCATTTAATCACCCTTCCACTTCGCTCGAAGTGCGAAAGTGTGTGTTTTAAATAGAATTTATAAATTGGGGAAACGAGCTTTTAAATGCGATTCGAGAAATTATTTTATAAAAACCCGTGGATGAAGTCAAGATTAAGTTATCAAAGTCAATTATGCAATAACAACCACTAAAAAGCAACTTGAATCGATAAAATCCGGAAAACAAATTAAAATATGCAAAATAGGCAAAACAGGCAAAACAGGCAAAACAGAGCAGGTCGGTCGACCGGACTACAGGGCTCGGTCGGCCGGCCAGATGCAGGAAACCAAATATGGCTAGGGGCAGCAGGTCGGTCGACCGAAGCCTGCACTCGGTCGGCCGAAGGCTGTTTTCCAGCACTTCCTGCCCTATTTCAATGAAATGCAAATTCTTTCTAAATCCAAAGTAATGGCACATGCATGCTTGTTAGGAATTCATACCCAACATCCATGAAATCAAGAGAAGTAGATGTGAGTTCAAAACTCACCTTTTAATCTCACAAACAAAGAAGATGGAGGAGCTAAATCACAAGGAGAAGACCAACCAAACACTACTTCAACTCAACTAGCTTCAATCTAGAATCAAAGCAAGTATTTCCTAAGTTAGGGTTAGGAAATTACTGAAATTGAAGAGGAGAAGAGATGGAGAAGATGGAGATGAACTTACCAATAGCTTCTCTATGATTTTGGAGCAAGAATCAAGTTTACAAGAAGAAGCTAGGGCTTGCTAATTTCTATTTCCACTTCCTTCCACCATTTCAGTTTTAGCTTGAGAATAAAATGAAATGGAGATGAAATGAAGAGAAGGGGTTGAGTTAGAGGGTTAATTAAGCTAGTGGGCTGAACCCAAACCCAAACCCAATAGAATAAGTAGCCAAAATTCCACAAACTCCAAACATATCAAAGATTACACTCAAAAAGATCGCAAACGCCATTTTGGAATCAATGGAGATAGTTTCGAGTTCCAATTCGGCCATTTGCAAAAAGTAGCATTTCGGACCCCAAAATCCGACTAATGACGCTATATTTAAATTAAACATTTAAATATAAAATCGTTAAATATGCGGGTTGTTACAGATTTCCCCTCCTTACAAAATTGCATCCCCGCAATTTCTAGAGACGATATTTGTAACAACTACATACATACAATATTCAAAAGAGAAGTAAACAAGTTAGAAACGAAAAAAACATACTCACCGTTTCAAAGCAAAGAAAGAAAACCTGGATAAGATCGCTCAATATACTCTCTGGTTTCCCAAGTACAGTCATTGGGATTAGCGGACCATTGAACTTTAACGAGCGGCACGTGCTTGTTCCGAAGGTGTCGCACCTCCGTGTCAAGCACGCGAATAGGTTGCTGTAAAATAGATAAGTTCGTGAGATCTCAAGCTCTTGCAAATCTGGAGAAGTAATAACAGAATCCGACTCCCGAAGACACTTTCGAAGTTGCGAGACGTGAAACACGTCATGAATGCCAAATAAATGAGCTGGAAGTGAAACTCTATAAGCCACAGGGCCAATACGTTCAGTAATAGAAAACGGTCCTATATAACGAGGAGCCAATTTCCCAGTCGCACTGAAATGCATAACCCCCTTCAAAGGAGAAACACGAATAAAAACAAGATCGTCGATCGAGAATTCGAGAGGCTTCCTACGGTTGTCCGCGTAGGATTTCTGGCGACTCTGTGCCTCTTTAATTCTCAACCGGATAAGATCAATCTTCTCGGAAGAATCACGAATAAAGTCCGGGCCAAGAATAAGCTTCTCCCCAGATTCCAACCAACATGAAGGTGATCGACATGGCCTTCCGTATAAGGCTTCGAAAGGAGCCATACCGATACTAGACCGAAAACTATTGTTGTAGGAGAACTCTACAAGAGGTAGGTGATCCTCCCAACTACCACCGAAATCAAAAATACAAATACGGAGAAGATCTTCCAAGATACGATTTACCCGTTCAGTCTGTCCGTCAAACTGCGGATGATAAGGTGTAGAAAAATTAAGCTTTGTTCCCAAAGCTTGCTGAAGACTCTTCCAAAAATGACTCGTGAATAAAGGATCACGGTCACTCACAATAGAACTAGGAACACCGTGAAGTCTCAAGATTTCCTTGATATACAGCTTAGCCAAATGCGAAGCAGTCCTATTAGACTTAATCAGGACGAAATGAGCAGACTTAGTGAGGCGATCAACAATAACCCAAATGCTAGAATGGCCAGATCTCGAACGAGGTAGGCCGTCAATAAAATCCATAGAAATCTGTTCCCATTTCCACAATGGAATCTTAAGAGGCTGAAGAAGACCCAAAGGACGCTGATGCTCGGCTTTAAAACGCTGACAAGTTTTGCAATTGCTCATATAACTCGCCACATCGCGCTTCATGCCTTCCCAATAATAAAGACGACGCATATCGGCATACATCTTGCTACTACCGGGATGAATGGTATACTTAGAACGGTGACAGTCATCAAGAATGTCATGCCTAAGTGCATGATTAGAAGGCACAAAAAGACGGTTCTTCTTACGAAGACACCCATGAGAATCAATGCTGAAATCTTGCAACGCCTCATCGCAAGATCCAGACTCACAAAGCTGAATAAGATGTATCAACTCAGAATCACGCCGCTGACCATCGGCAATATGATCCAATAAAATAGGTCGAGCTCCCAAACTAAATAATAGAATAGGAGAATCAGAAGATGAACCTCGATCACGAATTTCACAAAAAGATAGAGTCTCAAGAATATCCCATTCGGCAAACATCATAGAAATAACAGCCGAATGTTTGCGACTAAGCGCATCAGCAACACGATTACCATTACCAGGGGTATACTGGATATCAAAGTCATAAGAAGCAAGAAACTCGAGCCAACGCTGTTGTCTCATATTGAGTTCAATCTGAGTAAACAAATACTTCAAAGATTTATGATCGATATAAAGAATGAAGCGCTCTCCCAATAAATAATGTCGCCAAATCTTCAAGGCAAAGACAATGGCGGCTAACTCAAGATCATGAGTGGCATAGAGAACTTCATTCGGACGCAGTTGCCTAGAAGCATAAGCAACCACCCGATCTTTCTGCATAAGAACAGCGCCGAGACCACTACCACAACCATCGGTGTAGACAACAAGATCATGATTCCCTTCGAGAACCACAAGAATAGGAGCATTAATGAGAAGTTCCTTCAATGTCTGAAAGGAAGCTTCACACTTGTCGGACCAACTAAAACGAATGCCTTTCCGGGTAAGGCTTGTGAGAGGAAGCACAACATGGGAAAAATCCTTGATGAACCGACGGTGGTAACCCACCAATCCAAGAAAACTACGAATCTCATGAACATTCTTAGGCCTCTTCCAATTCTGAATGGCTTCGATCTTTGAGGGATCGACAGAAATGCCATCGAAAGATACAACATGGCCTAAGAACTTAACCTTATTCTCCCAAAAGTGGCATTTGGAGAATTTGGCTCTAAGCTGATGACGACGGAGGGTACTCAAGACAATTCTCAAGTGATTAGCATGCTCAGCTTCAGACTTAGAATAAATAAGGATATCATCAATGAACACAAGGACAAACTTATCGAGATATTCCCGGAATACCCGATTCATGAGATCAACAAAGAAAGCAGGAGCGTTCGTCAAACCGAACGGCATAACGAGCCACTCAAAAGAACCATATCGAGCGTGGAATGTGGTAAGAGGTATGCTATCCTCCGCGACTCGTAACTGATGAAAACCTGTGGCAAGGTCAAGCTGAGAAAAGACCTTAGCACCACTCAATAGATCGAACATGTCATCGATCCTAGGCAACGGATACCTATTCCTAATGGTCAACTCGTTAAGCTTGCGATAGTCAATGCAAAGCCTAAGAGTTCCAACAGACTTCTTCACGAAGACGACCGCGGATCCCCACGGTGAAAAACTAGATTGAATCAATTGCTTGGATTCGAGCTCTAAAAGCTGCTTCTTGAGTTCCTCATTTTCCTTTGTAGACATCCTCGTGGGAGGACGACTAACTGGCTGCGCGCCTGGAATGAGATCAATGTGGAACTCAATTGCCCGCTTAGGTGGCAAACCCGATACAGGCTCAAAAACATCAGAAAAGTCACAAGCGATAGGAATACGAGATATATCCTCATCATCTCGCGAATCAAGAGAATATAAAGCCATCTTGGAATTATCCACATCCCGAAGAACAAGAGAGAACTGAGAAGGCGAATAAGGATGACGAAGATATAAAATTCTCTCGGAACAAATAATCCTGGCATTGTACCTCACCAGCCAGTCCATACCAAAAATCATATCAAAACCCAAATGAGAAACAACGTGCAGATTCGCACGGAAAGAAAAGCCACATAAAGCAATCTCAATATCATCACAAAACAAGCTAAGGGTCGCGGATCCCCCAATAGGATTCGCAATCCTTAAAGAAGTAACCATACAAGAAACATCCAAAGATAAATCATCTACAAGCTTCTTCGATACGAAAGAATGTGAAGCACCCGTATCGAAAAGAACTCGTATACTATGATCATGAAATAGAATTGAACCCTCCAAAATAGATGGAGACATACCTTTGGATTGAGATGAACCTCCAGAAGCATTAGCCACACTGAGCTTGCCAGATTTTGCATTAGTAGGAGAAGTAGGACAAGCTGAAACATGATGACCTTCCTTCTTGCAATAACGGCAGAAGAGAGGCTTAGGACAAGCTCGAATAATATGATCCGGAGAACCACAATTGAAACACTTTCGAACGAAAGGTGTTCCGGAAGACTGAGGCTGAGAGCTAGGACCACCGGTCTTCTTCTTCTTAGAAGGGAAAGGCTTCTTCTGAATTGGAAACGGTCTCTTGTTGGGGTTCTTGGAAACCTCAACATCAACATCACTATCACACTCCTTCTCGACAGCTTCGAGATGAAGTGCCGAATCAACCAATTCCTCGAAATAAAGCTTAAGCTGGAGCAACAAGGACTTCTTAAGATATTTCTTAAGACCAGAGACAAACTTCAAATTCTTCTTGTAAGAAGTGCTGATGAATTAAAGACCATACTTAGATAAGGCCTCAAAAGATGCGACATGCTCAGAAACAGAAGATTTCCCTTGCTTCAACTCAAGGAAGCGACAGGTCAATAGAACTTTTTCAGATTCAGGAACGAACTTGAGTTCAAATCGCTCTCGAAACTGAGTCCAAGAAAGAGTAGACTCATCAATCTCGGCTACAAGAAGCTCATACCAATCAAGAGCACGCTCTTGTAATAAGCTAGAAGTTACAAGAACTCTATCATGGTCAGAAAGATCCATGCGAGAGAAGATACGCTCGCACGTGCGAAACCAAGCTTGGACTTCAAGAACAGACTCGGAAACCTTAAACGGTTTTCCTCCAAGATGAGCAAAATCACTTTACTGACGTGCAAAGGCAGAATTGCAAGGTGGAGACACTCGAGGAGGAACGGGAGGCTGAGTGCTCCTAAACAACTCCATAAACTGATCGGCAGACATATAAACGCCATCCGGATGTGAGCCACTAGATTGCCCAACATCCGAACGTCGACCTCTGCCTCTTCCAGACATAAGCTGCAAGTCAAGATAAGGAAAAGATTATTCACAAGGTAGATATTGCAATATGGAATACTACGGAATAATCCTAGATGTATTCCCAAACTCTATCTAACCTTGATGGAATAAAGAGACACGATGATTCAAAGATTTGTATCACTTGTAAAATTTGATGTACCATAATATGTGCATCTATTCTGTGTTTATCATATTTTGTTCTGAAATCAGCTCTGATACCACGCTGTGACGCCCCATCTCTATACCCACGCTAGCGAAGAGCATTAATAGATAATACCGTCTGCTAATACGGAGAATAAGGCTGGATAGGAGCGACCATGTGTAATCTTACCTTAACTATTCACTAAATACGTCGAAAAGTAGAATCACATTAAAATTCGACTTATTCAATAAATATTTAAAGCAAAACTACAATGGCTATAGGATCTATCAGAAGAAAATAGAACAACTCAAATGTAATTCACATCACAGAACAGTCGATCATAATATACACATAAACAGATACACAACAGAGTATACAAAATAATACATGTCAAGTGGTATAGGAGACCACAATATACAGACGAGACGAGAAAAAGTATAAATATAAATATCAGAGTTACAACGGATAAGGACCACAAAAGACGCTATAACAAAATGAGGCTAGCGAATAGTCCATGCGGAATCGAAATAGGCTAAGTCCCAAAAGCACCTAACCTGAAACATCTATGTCTGACCCGAGTATAAAATACACGGGTCAGTCTAGATAAAAAAGCAGTTAGATAAACTGAACAATAATAAACCTGCAAGGTCATACTGTATAACAAATATCTCTAGAGGAGATAACACAATCATCAACAAGAGATGAATCATATAGAACAAGCCTCATATCATCGGCAACATATAGAAACAAAGGATACAAATATCCCAAAACAAGCCAAAAGGCAAATAACAAATACCAATAAGGTATACAAGTTCCACAAGGTAATCGTTATACATCATGCAGCTCAAAAAGACCAACACCGAAGGGCGATACCATGGGAATATACATATCAATGAAACATCAGAAAATTGCTCGAGCTCGGTACTGTACAAACAAGGATCCATAAGCCCGAAGGCTCCAAACCCAAGTATCACCCATGCGGCACATAAGGCCAACATCAGAGCGAAACTATATAGGGCAACAAACCCGAAGGCACACACCCGAAGGCAACATACCCGAAGGCAGCAAACCCAATATCACTCATGCGGCACATAAGGCCAACATCGGAGCGATACTTTATAGGGCAACAAACCGTAGTGGTGAAGGTCGTAGACACAGTACTGGACACCACTAACTGGCGGAATGTGTCACAACTCTCGAAAAGGAATCCAAACAGTGTTAACGTATGTCCTATAACCACTCGTTCGCACTAAACGGTTTACTATCCGTTAGTCACTTTCACACTCAAAGCAGTACAATTTACCTCATATCATCGGTAAACTAAACCCGAAGGTCAAAACAATCAATCGAATAGGTCGGGGACTAATCGGAAAGATAAACGCAAAGATTCATGGTCCATGTTTTGCCCAACCATTTAATCACCCTTCCACTTCGCTCGAAGTGCGAAAGTGTGTGTTTTAAATAGAATTTATAAATTGGGGAAACGAGCTTTTAAATGGGATTCGAGAAATTATTTTATAAAATCCCGTGGTTGAAGTCAAGAGTAAGTTATCAAAGTCAATTATGCAATAACAACCACTAAATGGCAACTTGAATCGATAAAATCCGGAAAACAAATTAAAATATGCAAAATAGGCAAAACAGAGCAGGTCGGTCGACCGGACTACAAGGCTCGGTCGGCCGGCCAGATGCAGGAAACCAAATATGGCTCGGGGCAGCAGGTCGGTCGACCGAAGCCTGCACTCGGTTGGCCGAAGGCTGTTTTCCAGCACTTCCTGCCCTATTTCAATGAAATGCAAATTCTTTCTAAATCCAAAGCAATGGCACATGCATGCTTGTTAGGAATTCATACCCAACACCCATGAAATCAAGAAAAGTAGATGTGAGTTCAAAACTCACCTTCTAATCTCACAAACAAAGAAGATGGTGGAGCTAAATCACAAGGAGAAGACCAACCAAACACTACTTCAACTAAACAAGCTTCAATCTAGAATCAAAGCAAGTATTTCCTAAGTTAGGGTTAGGAAATTACTGAAATTGAAGAGGAGAAGAGATGGAGAAGATGAAGATGAACTTACCAATAGCTTCTCTATGATTTTGGAGCAAGAATCAAGTTTACAAGAAGAAGCTAGGGATTGCTAATTTCTATTTCCACTTCCTTCCACCATTTCAGTTTTAGCTTGAGAATAAAATGAAAAGGAGATGAAATGAAGAGAAGGGGTTGAGTTAGAGGGTTAATTAAACTAGTGGGCTGAACCCAAACCCAAACCCAATAGAAAAAGTAGCCAAAATTCCACAAACTCCAAACATATCAAAGATTATACTCAAAAAGATCGCAAACGCCATTTTGGAATCAATGGAGGTAGTTTCGAGTTCCAATTCGTCCATTTGCAAAAAGTAGCATTTCGGACCCCGAAATCCGACTAACGACGCTATATTTAAATTAAACATTTAAATATAAAATCGTTAAATATGCGGGTTGCTACAACGCTCGTGATTTACATCTCCTAAGGATCCATTAAACTATTTACTATGTAGTATATTTCGCTATTATGATAGTGTCTAATTGTAAAATAAACTTACTTTTAAATAGCGTTAAGTGGTTACCCATATAGCCCTTAACAAAGAATATATTCCAATAGTCTATACAGTACCGTAATCTCCCCCGTACTAGGCGTCGACAGAGGGCACTCCATAGGTATAGTACAAAACGAAATCGTATAAGGCGCGCTAGGGAAGGTGGCACGGCACAACTAGGCAATGCCAGGGTAGATATACCTATTACGCATCCGGGCTGATGGAAACGCGTAGCCGCAGCTACCGCCCACCTCGAACAAACTCCCCCAAAATCGAAAATAAAGGAGTCCACCGAATCAATCCAAAGTCAAAGTATAGTATCGAAGAGGAGTGTCCGATCAGAGGTATGACCTCATTGCCCCGAGAATCGCTCCTATTTTAGCCACCTTATGCCAACTCACGGTAGTCGGGTCCACATATTTACATCAAAGGAAACGCCGCCACCAACTTACTTCATTCTGGAATCTCCACCGCGTACACGGTTGTTAGTGGTTTTCGAAGTTGGCAGAGAGTATGACAACTTCCGATCCCGGTCTCTTCAACAACCAATCGTTATTATAACACTGCGGTCATTTAAAATAATTTATACTTTAAAACCAAAATAAAATATCCATTTTAAACCCATATAAATACGATATCATCTAGACCCAAACCAATATAATGTCATTTTATTTTCCAATATATATTATTTCCAAAATCATAAGGTTTTCAAAGTAAAATATTTAGAAATCAAAACTCTTGAGTATAATATTTTCAAATTATACTACCTTGAAATCATAACTTTGAAACAAGTTTCCATCTCTTAAATGGTTAAATATTAAATTACTTTTATAAAAAAAATAACTTCTTTAGATTTCACAAATCAATTTCAAATATCGATTTAAACTTCCAAATACCATTTCAATTCTTATGTTTCAAAGCTTTAAATATTTCACCATTTCAAAAACAAACTCATTTGACAATCCCACATATATTAAATTCAATTACTTATTATTTGGCCTTGAAATATTTACTTAATGAATTCAATATCATTTAAGAAAAACCTTTAACTTCAGATAACTGGAAAATCTTTCAATTTATTATATATTCATTTAAATCAACCTGATATTCATTTAAATCACTCTACACAAAAAAAATCAAGTTGTAAAAATCATATCCTTTAAATTTTCTAAATTTTATTAAATTCCAATTTAACTTAATATTCATCTTTCAACCTTATTCTCATTTCAGTCAATAAAACTCCAGAAATTAAATTTTAAATAAATGCTTAATCGTATTTGATCTTAAAAATCAAACTTTATTTTATACTTCAAATCAAATTTATACAAAGCTTAAAAACCGAAAATTACTAT
Organism: Allium cepa; assembly: GCA_030765085.1. Taxonomy (NCBI): domain Eukaryota; kingdom Viridiplantae; phylum Streptophyta; class Magnoliopsida; order Asparagales; family Amaryllidaceae; genus Allium; species Allium cepa. The sequence goes on from CM060945.1 coordinate 75,572,162, forward strand.
ATATAAATAACCTTTAACAATAACCAAATCAATATCGCATAAACCATATATATAGCTTTACAAAATCATAGAAATCATTTTAAAATATATTTTATATATATACCACGATGCCTGTATAAAATTTTCTACCCTATGGTCAAGTGATACGAATGTTTAGCATTTCAATCCGCAATTTAAAATTAAAATGTGGCTGTATATTATTTCAAACCGCAATCCCGAATGAAATGAAGATGCATGATGACTTGCAGTTTATACAATATAAATAGAGCATCCATTCATCCAAATATCAATCATCAACCATTATTTGCAATCATCATCCAATTTAAACAATCATCGATATAGAGAATATAAATTATACAGGTAATAAATAACAGGTATTAACTGACAGTTTATATTCAATAATAAATTTAATAACTGTTAAACTAGCAGTTTATATGCAAATAAATAAATTTAATAACTGTTGAACTAGCAGTTATATGCAAATAAATAAATTCTAACTTTCAATTTATGTGCAATAAATAAAATTAATTAACAGTTAAATTAAATAAATGCGATCTAACAGAGATGATGAATAAAACATGCCAAAGAGTCATAAATAAATTTCTACTCATATCTAAAATCAATTTAACAAACATAAGAAATTTTAGAAGTTGTGAGTGAGTTAAAACACACCTTTTGAATTTAAATTGAATTTAAATCCAATTTAAACCCAAAATTTCGACGGTCTCAGAATTCATCCAAACCAGCGTCATCAAGTACGGAATTTCAATATGATCCTAAAAAAAATACCGCGCGTGAATTTGATATCGTATGCAAAAGTTATGCCGGTTTATGCGATTGAAAACAAAAAAAAAATATGAAAAAGAACACATTGAACCCAAAATTTCGCCATGTCATCACCCCTCACATGCTACAGAACGCGGAACGCCCTTCGGCTACAGGAAGAACCGATCCAACTGCAACTGTCCCCTCACGAACGCACGTGGCTGGAGCCACGACCAATTGCGCCGCTCGCCTCAGCATGCTCGGCCGACCATTTGCAGATGCTTCGCCCTCCTCCACGTCAACGACGACGCGCGGAAAACCCACCGGCCGCCACTCATTTGAAACCCTAGATCGAAATTTGTGCCACATCCAACCATTGAAACAGCGAACAAACACCACAGATCAACTCCCCTCGGTTTCCTCTCCAAAACCCAGAAATCGTTTCCCGATCCGACAAATTTTGTCGCGGCGATGATGAACGGCCGCAAATTATTTGATTTTTCCTGATCAGAGGATGAACGAAAAACGAATTTCAAATTTAGCTTGCGCTCATCGAGAGCTCCAACATATATTTTTTTGAGATTTTTCTGAGGACTTAAAATTTTTAGCTTTGATTTTTGAATTGAATTGGATCTGAAATTTGCATCCATTGAGGAAGAGAAAGAGTTGAAGAAAATGAACGTACAAACAAATGATAATAGATAGAGGCTAGGGTTTATCACAGCCTATTTATAGACAAACTGCAATAGAATAGGTGGGCATGAATTATAAACGTGCTAAACGGTAGTTGGCCCAAAAAGACCGTTCCGACCCCGGAACGAAATTTGTTAAACCCATATATCCAAATAGGTGTTTTAAAATATTCTGAACGCGATGGAAAAAGTTTCACGTCCAAATTCGATCGTATGAAGGAGTTATGCTGAAATCAGTATTTTCAAATTGATTTCAAAATTGATTTCAATTAAATCGATTTCAAGGCGTTTCACGTTCGTACGATCAAACGACAAGTCCGATTGATACGAAACTTGAAACCCTACAATAATTCACCGATACGGATCCGATGAAACTAGTTTCGTCGTAATCCGAGTCCGTGGCCAAAATGGCTATTTTTATATTGATTAATTAATTGAAAAATCCAAATTTTATAACTTAAATTCTAAAGTTGACAAATTTATCATCTTTATATTACTCAAACGTTTACAATGATTTTAATCAATCTAAATGTTAGTATAGAGAAGACAAATTTATCAAGTCAAATGTTAATCCCATTTTTAATAATTAATTTCATTTAATTCAATAAATTATAAATAAAATCCTCAAAATTCCATTTTAGCTAAATAAATTAATTATTATCCCATTCAAAATTTTAAATAGAAGGGTTTACCATTTGGATTTAAGATTATCACATAAATATTTCCCGTATCCAACTTAATTCCCAATTAACGTAGAATTTTATATTTAATCTTAATTAATTTCAATAGATTCAAAGAAATACATAAAGCTTGATTCCCGTTTAAAACATTTTACCCATTTGATTGTAATTAACCCTTTTTATAGTAAATTAAATTCTGATATATTAATAAAAATTTATTTCCATTCTTTTTGTTCGAATAAAAAATCATCATATTATGAAGAATATTAACGTTATTCCTCATTTATTGCCTTAATTTATTTAACGTAACATTAAATTTATATCTATTGCAATGAGTCCAAATTTAAATGAAGGAACTAAGTATATAACTCAAAATACTTATTGTAAAACTCTTAATCCCTCATTTATAAGTATATTATTTCCACTCAATATTATAGATATTTACAGAGTATTGGTTTTCTTTTAATCACTATTTATTATATATATTAATTAAATAAAATTCACTATTCAAGTCCGTTTAAATTTTATTACAAAATATCCATCTGTCTTTCCCAACAGATTTGAATCCCATTCAATTAATAACCAATCAAAATTTCCGTTCACACTTTATTATAAACCCAAAATTTGCAATTCATTATCTTATATTAATGACATCCAATTTCTATATATTATTATAACTTTACAATCTATCTACATTCATTGATTGATTTTATACAATTACCATTAACTTTACATTCAATTACTATTTAATGTATATTTATCCATCAAACAATCCGATATTTACTTTTCTTTCCTTCTATTTGACAAATAACCTAGTATACCTTTACAAATATTCATTTCATTCCATTCATTTATGGGTATTGCATTGAAATTTATTTTATTATCAAATACCAACATTATTACCATTAATTACAATTGGGTTCCCAATTTTACTCAATCCCTGAATAAATAACATACATATTAGTCTAATCCTTACCTTTATTTTCTCATATTCCATTAAAAATCAAATCATGACATTTAAATGATTATATTGAAATGGAATTTCATTCAAGTCATAAATTATTAACCTGCACTAATATGATCCCTTAATTTATTCCAATTACCGTTTACAATCTTTTATTGCATTAAATCAAATTAATACTTTCATAAATTTCTCATATTAAATTTTATACCCAGGTAGGAATCCTTTTCTACTTAATTCATTTGGATTTTATTCAAATTTCTATAAATAGGTTATAAATTACCATTACTGTAATTGAATTTTAGCCTTCATTTTTAATACTTATTTCCCCTTTTATTATTTCTACAAAATAAATTACAAAATCCTATTAAATAAACAAATTAAATTTTTGAAATCTACGGGTCGTTACACAGTGAGACTAGATAAGCTTCAACATGATGAGGGGATTCCTCGAATTGAAAATATTGATCATCGACATTCTAAATGAAAAGGTTTCTCTTTGTCCTATCGTCTTTATCTATATATTTGCTTTCTTTTTACAAATTTTCTCAATGTATTATATATAAAATTGATAGTACAGAAAAAGATTTCTTTGGAGAGGTGCTTGAGAAAGGACTTCTCTTTATCATTTTATTTCTTGGAGTACTATTCTTAGATCCAAGAGTTAGGGAGGACTTGGGATTATCTACATAGAGGATTTGAATTATATTTTTTTGTAAATGACTTTAGAAGATGGCTAATGATTGAAATGGTGTTTGGAAAAAACGTACAAGTAAGTACTTTTACAATGGCCAATTCATTTTTTCAACTAATGTTCTTTCCTTTATATTTTGGTTTGAGAATGGAAAGAATGATTCATAATAAAATTTTAATTTTTTCTAGTTCCACCTATGGTTCATTCATACCCCTTTTAAAATTGAATTCCATGAACCGTTTAATCTCTCTTTAAATCAAAATGCTTTGATATCTGAACTATGTCAGCCTTAGAGTGAAACTAAGTGGAATTTTAATTTTTCCAGAAATTTGAAGGCTCAACTCTTATTTAATATTCCAATCTTTTAACCTTAATGTATAAAATGGCTTTAGCTAACGGAAGTGATCACCTCTTTTAGGCTATGGACAGTAGGAAAATCTTCACTGATAGATATTGTTATAAGATCTTTCACTTCAGTGGTAGGACTTTTAATTTCTGTAAACATCTTCGGATAAATATTGTTCCCCTCAAAACTCAAAACTTAGGCAAGTTGAATACTACTTAGTTTTTGAAGCCGAAGAACTTTGATACCAATAAGCTATGTTTTTCTATAATATTCAAGCCGAAACAAATGATCACTTATGTTACTAATGTCCGTATACGTTTCAATTCCTATCCGCATGTTTTCATATCTTTGGTTGCAATAGCTTTTGTAACGATCTGGAATTCTTAGTCATTTGGTTTTGGACATTAATTTATTTTCGATGTTGAATTTGAAATATTAATTAATATTGGATATGTAGATTTTGGTTGAATTGGTAAATTTGATTTAAATTTCAATATATAGCGATTAAATGGATTTGGTGAATAGTAATTTAATATTTGAATTTGGGTAAATATGTGAATCTGGAGTTAAATGTGAATGGAAATGATTTCTAAAGTTGATTTAAACTGAATTTGAATTAGAATAATGATTGTGGACTTTTGAATGGAATAAAAGTCGATAAATTCAAATTGGAAGTATTATATTTTAAATTAATCATGAAATAAATATTTGGGATGGTGAAAATAATTGAATATGTGATTTAATATGAATGGAAATGGTTTTTAATATGGATATAAATTCTATTTGAATTATAACTAAGATGGTAAGTTTTAAAAATATGAATTTCAAGTAACTTCATCGATTTTGAAAATCGCTTGATTTAATCGACACGTTAAAATAGCTTTTCGAGGCATAATCTCGGAATTTGATGAAACCAATTCCAATGGATCTGTAATAGTGTATTATTATTGGATTTCAAATTTCGTAATAATCAGATTTATCGTTTGCTTGTGGGAGCTGAAAACGCACAGAAATTAATTAAAGGAATTTAATTTAAAATCAATTGTTTAAATTCGTAACTCCCTTATACTTTTGTATTAGGCTTTGAAACTTATTCCATTGTGTTCAGAATAGGGGTAAAGTATTATAAATGCCTAGCGGCACGCTTCGTTTGGAGGTTGGCAAAAAACAAGTGTGAACGGGGTTTTTAAATAGTGCATTATGTATATATATATCACCCAAACCTAACCCTAACCCTATCCTTTACAGCCGCCGTTGTTTATAATTTCAAAGGCCAAACAGTTTCAACCGTCCTCTCCAAATTCCTCTTAATCCACTTATTTTCATGAAAAAATTTCAATTGGAAAGACGAAGAACTCGTCCAGCTCGACCACATCAACGGCTGTGATCATTTCTCGTTCACCGTTGAGGCACGAAATAGCATGGGTTCGCGGGTTGTTGGTAACAAAAATCGAGGCTTTGGAGGCACCGACTTCACTGAAGCTCCAGGCAGTAGAAGAACCCACGTAGGCGCAGCTCGTGGCAACATGCGATCAAATCAAAACGAGCTAGAGGTGGCGCGGCAGGCAAGGGGTGAACGACCGCTTTTGCCTCATGCACACGTAAATGGAAGAGAAGGAAGAATGGAATTTACCGGTCAAGATTTCATTTCTAGAATTGAACGGCCAGATCAATTTTAGGTTATAAAAAAAAATTATAGATTTAATTATATTATAAATTCTTGGAATCTTATAAAGTGTATATCTTTTTCAAAAGTAGTCAGAATGAGACGAAACAAGCGGCGACAAAATCATGGCGATGAGCACTACATCCTAGAACTACTTTGTAGACAATTAGGAATAACTGAAATTTAAGGTTAAATCGAACGTCATTAGGTTTGATTTAAAATTTAAAACTTAAGGTAAGTTAAACTCACTCATTTGTTAATCAGTAAAGTTTCATAGCAAATAAAATTTATTTATGCTTTTTGGATTGTTGCAATTGATAATTGTTGAAATTGGTCGCTGCTGTGTTAATTTAGGATGATGATATAACTTCTTGAAAAGCTATTAGATTGGCTGAACCGGATCTAGGGTGACTGTAACGACCCGTAAATTTTTATAAATAAATATGTTAATTAAATAAGATGTCTGTAATTAAATTTAGTAGAATATAAAAAGTTTTATAAATTAATATTGAAATGAACGCTAAAATAAATTATAGCAATGGTAATTAAAACCTATTTATTTGTAATTTTGAATAAATTTCTAATAAATAAAGTAGTGAAATGTTTATACCTGGATATAAATTGAATATGTGAAATTTGAGGTAGGTATTGAATTGATTAATGTAATAAAACATGGTTAATAGGAATTGGGTGTAAATTTATGAAGTACATTATTGCAAGTTAATAATTTATGAACATGAATGAACATTTCAATTCAATATAACAATTCAAATGTTATGACTTAGTTTTAAATGAAATATAGTATTAACAAATGCAATCAGTATATTAATGTGTGAAATAATATATTGATTTATTTGTTACTGAATGTAAATTTATGAAATTATGTTAAGGTAAGTTGATAAATAATTAATTTAGCTCAATCCAAATTTATTGAAATAACTATAAGGTTATAAATTATTGTATCTAGTAAATTTGGAAATTTGATTCCAATAAATGCAATAAAGTATTAGAAATGTATATTGTTTCCATAAGATAGTATAAAGGGATGTAAACTTGTGATCTATGTAATAAATAAATAGAAGCGTGAAATTTTCCATAAGAAATAAATAAATCTAAATTTAACGTTTGGTTACTGTAAATTAAAGAAGTAACCAGAAATAATGATAATTTTATTTATAATACGACTATTGGTTGATGTAAGGATTGTAAATCAAGATTAATTAATTTATTTGAATGTAAGTAACAGGTTTTGTATAAATAAATGAATTAGTATAATAAATGGTATTTGGATGAATTCAGTGTTACGCAAGTAATCATAATAATTAGTGAAATTAATAAAATTAATTGTATTATAAAGTAAATGGTAACGATTATTATATTTAATTGGCCTTATAAATCAAATTAGGAAATCTTTAATGTTTAATGAAATTTGTAACGGAAGTGTAAATTCATTCATAATGTAGTAATCTATATAATGGAAAGTATGAACCCAAGTGAATGAATTTATTTAGAATGTTAATTGCAGATAGCGTGAATATGGGTAGAAATGTAATAAAATGGAAATAGGGTAGTTAATACAAGGGAAAGATGGAAATTTGAACTTACTAACGTAATAAAGGGTAAAAACAAAGGTTATCTTTGTTTATCGAATAATAATTGGTTAGATAAAAATGATTGAAGTAAATCAAGTTAATTTATTTGAATAAATTTTAATTAATTGAGTTTATTGTGAATGAAATTAATTACTATGTTATTTGAAATTTAAGATGGAATGTGAAATTATTTAATGGAATAGATTTTTGAGTCCAATATAAATGCCATCTATTTGACAATGATGAATGAAATAATTACTGATTGATTTAATCAAATGGAATTCTTGGGAATTTTATTTATAAATTCTAAATTCAATAAAGTGAAGGTAAGATTGAAATTTGATGAATTAATTAAATTTAAATGGACATCTAAGATTTTTTATTAGTGTGAATAATTTGGAAATATAGAAATGATAAGAATTGTCAATTTAAAATTTAAATTGGAAATTTGATTTAATTAATTAATTTTTAATTTATTTAATTAATGGAAAAATAGCCATTTTGGCCACTAACTCGGTTTTCGACGAAACAACTCTCATCGGATTCGTAACGGTGAATTATTGAAGGAATTCATGTTTCGTAGCGATCAGACTTGTCGTTTGATCGTACGAACGAGAAACGCATTGAAATCAATTAAATTGAAATCAATTTGAAAACATTGTTTTGAGCATAACTTCTTCATACGATGCAATTTGAACCTGAAACCTTTTCCATTGCGTTTCAAAAATATTTTAAAACATCTATTTTGATATATGGGTTTACCCAATTTCGTTCCGGGGTCTGAATATGCTTTTTGGGCCATGTTGTCATTAGCGCGTATTCAACCCGATCCATTTATTCTATTTCAACTTTCTCTATAAATATCCTGCTATAAACCCAGCCTCCCTAATTCTCATTTGTCTGTACGTAAATTCATTATATTCCTCCTCTTCCTCAATGGCACCCAAAATTCTATATTTCCAGATCCAATTTCAAATCAAATCCAAAGCGCAAATTTCAAAGTCCTCACAAAAATCTGAAAAAATATATGTTGAAGCTCTCGAAGAGCGTAATCCTCTGGTGTGATTCATTTTTCGATTTGGTTCATCGTCTAATCAGTAAAAATCAAAGAATTTTCTGCTGTTAATGGTAGTGTTCTTCGTTCAATGGTGGATCTTCGTTTATAGGACAATCAGGGCGCGCTGGAGCGTAGAGCTCGACGTATGGAGCCGATCCGTATGGTTAATCATCGAAATCATCGCCTCAATTCGCCTGAATTGAGCCGAGAATGGCGGCAGCCAGTTTACGTCGTGAGGAGCTTGGGACGTCGCGCGGCACGTCATGCGTGGGCTTTGGTTGGCCGAGGGAGGCCTTGGCGATGGTGATCTCTGATCATCACGAGGGGTGAAGTAGCGGCGACGAACGGCGGCGGCTGTAGGTTGAGGTTCGAACGATGCTTTTAGGGTTCTGGGAAGTAAAAGCGACGCATTCTGTAGTGGTGACGTGGCGAGTAAGTTGGGAAAGGTATAGTTTACTTTATTTTATTTTATTTTGAAATTCAAACACATTAATTGCAATAACTTTCGCATACGATATCTGTTTTATGCGCCATTTTTTTTGTTAGGATCGTAATTAAATTTTGAAGATTTTGATGCTGGTTTGGATAGATTCTGAGGCTATTGAATTTTTGGGTTTAAATTGGATTTGAATTCAATTTAAATTCAAAAGGTGAGTGTTTTAACCCACTCACAACTTCTAAAATTTCTTATGTTTGTTAAATTGATATATGACGTGATTTGAAATTTATTTATGTTTGTTTGGCATATATTAATCATCATCTCAGTTAAATGCATTTATTTAATTTCATTGTTGTTTATTTATTTATTGCATATTAACTTCCAGTTAAATTTGTAATTATTTTTATTGCATATAAACTGCCAGTTAAACAGTTATAATTTATTTTTGTATACAAACTGATAGATGCCGGTTATTTATCACCTGCTATATATTGATGTATTGTTTGAATTTGGATGATGATTGTGATAAATGGATGTATGATTTTGATGGATAAATGGATGTTTATTTATATTAACAGCAAGTTTTCATTCAGGATTGCGGTTTGAAATGATATATAGCCGTAATTTGTATTTTAAATTACGGATTGAAATGATAATTATCCGTATCACTTGACCATAGGATAGAAAATTTTATACAGACACCGTCGGTCTATACATATAATTATTTTTAAAATGATTTCTATGGTTTGGATAGGATACGGTTTAATAAATATTAAATTCTGATATTTTGTAAATATTATTTTATTTATACATATATAGTTAAATTATTGAATTTAAGCTATGTATAAATTTGTTAAATAAAGATAAATAAGTTGAATAATGGAGTTTGATTATTTTATATTATATGGTTAAGTATATGTTTAAGATATTGTATATAAATAGAGTTTTAATGATTTAAATAAATTAAGATTGGAAGGTAAATTGGAAATTTATTTGGAATTGAGCTTATTTAAAAATTAAACACCATAAGTTGTCGTAAAACTTATTAAACTTGGTAATTTTAAAGGTATGATATTTATAACTGGATTTTTATTCAAGATAAATTAAATGAATATTTCTAGTATAAATAAATTGAAGGAAATATTTAGTTCTTAGTAATTTCAGTTTTGTTTTAAATGATTATGGATTTATTATGTAAATATTTCAAAACTAAATAATAGGACAATGAATTATTGAATAGAAATTTCCAACCTTAGTTTTGAAATTGTCAAATACTCAAAGTTTGAAATATATTGAAATTAAAGTGGTTTATTTAAACTGAAAGTGAATTTAAAAATTTATGGATTTAGACTTAATTTAAAATGTGTAAAATTGTAGAGTCGTGAAAATTATTTTATTTTATAAAGTAATTTTAAATTCAAACTATTTCATTCTATATATTGTTTGAATATCCAAACCATTTAAGTTTTATAAGTTATGGTTTTAAAGCTATGAATTTCGAAGTATTATGTTTTGAAAGTTATAACTCAAATGTTTGGTTTCCAGATATTATAAATTTTAAAGCAGTATGATTTTGGAAAAGAAATATATTTGAAATAAAAATGATATTATATTGATTTGGGTTTTCATAAAAAGAATACCAAAATGACTTTGTTTTTAAAATGGAAATGATATCGTATTTATATGGATTTGAAATGGATGTTTTATTCTGGTTTTAAAGGTATAAACTATTTTGATAAGACCGCGGTGTTATAATAACGTTTGGTTGTTGAAGAGACCGAGATCGGAAGTTGTCATACTCTCTGCCAACCCCGAAAACCACTTTAACAACCGTGTACGTGGTGGAGATTTCAGAATGAAGTAGGTTGGTGGCGGCGTTTGCTGTAAGGTAAATACGTGGACCCGACTCCCGTGAGTTGGCATAAGGTGGCTAAAACAGGAGCGATTGACGGGTTAATGAGGTAGCACCTTTGATCGGACACATCCCTTCGATATTATACTTTGACTTTTGGATTTATTCGATGACCACTTTTGATTTCTTTGATTTGGGGGTGTTTTTCGAGGTGGGCGGTAGCTGTGGCTACACGTTTCCACCGACCCGGAAGCGTAATTGGTATATCTACCCTGGCATTGCCTAGTTGTTCCATGTCACCTAACATACCAAGCCTTTACTACGAGTTTCTATTTGTTTCGTACCTATGGAGTATCCTCTGGTAGCCTCCCGATCAGGAGGTATTACGGTACTATATAGACTATGGCATTATTTGTGTTAAGGGCTATACGGGTAACCCCTTAACGCTATTTGAAAGTAAGTTTATTTTACAATTAGACACTACTATAATAGCGAAATATACTACATAGCAAATAGTTTAACGGATCCTTAAGAGAAGTAAATCCTGAGCATCTCTTGAGTTACTTCGCCCGTATTTACTTCTGTTAATTTAACTTACATAAGATCTTTTAGTTTTTACTCGAGTGTTTTGTCTTTTCAATTCGCTCGGGTCAGTTCAAGCGTTTCAGGATTTGAAGATTTTATTCTGGAGGACGAAGATGAAGATTTTTAGTATTATTATTTACTACATTACTCCACTACACCATTTAATTCTGCTGCATTAATTATTATTCTCTGGTATGTATACTCTGATATGTATTGTATAAATATAATCAAAGGTTTTGTAAAACAGCTTCATGAACTGTATATTTGATTATTATATTTTATCGTTCTGCTGCAAGATTTTTTTTTTTCTTTCTTCCTCTATTTTTCTTATTTACCCCATAACAATCCGCCCTTCTGTATGGTTTCAATTGGCACGTGTGTCGATTTAAAGCGTGCGAAAAGGCGGGACATTACAGTGACGTTATAGCAACTTGAATTGCTATTAAACTGTTTATTCTTATTTTTTTAAGTTTATTTCTAGTACCGAATCATATATATGTGAAATTTGATAAATGAATTTTTTTTTAATTGCATTGTTTAATTATAAGGTAAATTGAACTAAATATATTATCGGGATTATTTATTTGGCCAAATAAACACCATCCAGTATTAAATGAAATATTGTTTGAATGATATGTTTAGAAGCAGCATAAAATTATGATATGATATAAAAATTAGGCACATGTTAATTGATAGTACATCAAAATGGAATAAGTGACATTTAACGAATTGATTGCTAATCATGGAATTGGATGTACATTTGTAAGTGGATTATGTGGATATCGATAATTTAACTTAGATAATTAAATTGAGTATAATGGTTGTTTGTTTAAGTACCATTGGAGCTATTGAGCTTGTTTTGAAGTTGAAAGGTTTTCGTTTGTGTTTAATTTTAGATTTTATAATCCAACATAAAATGTTTATTTGGTGAATATATACCATTGTTTTTTAAGTAATTATTTAAAAATGATTTGGAAATTTATTTATAAAAGAAATATTGGTGGTTTTGATTAAATTGTGTAAGAATTGTTTTGAGATTTTAAGTGGTATTATCTATTTATGGCAATATAATTATTTGGTAAATGGATTTTAAAATATCAATTAGTTTATTTAAACTATATCATTTCGGATTTATTATTTTTGTGGATTTTTTAAGAATTATTTTGAAGTTATTATAATATATTATTTGGTAATTCTTTATAAGGGTTCAGACTTTATATATACTATTATAAAATGGTTTAAGGTGATATTTTTATGGAAAGAATATTTTTAAGAAGCCATAAGCGGAAAAGTTAGGTTTTTCAAAGTGAAATTAGATAGGTCAAATATAGGATGTTTAAGTTTGTTTATTTGAAATAATTAGATATGTTGTTATAAAAGAAATTGTTAATAAAATAATTTATGACAAAGGGGTTTATAAATTTGGAAAGAGAAATAAAATTGGAAAGGAGGTGTAACGACCCGGAATTTTCGAACCCGAAAATTCCAAATAGTTATGAAAAAGAAGAAAGAGATAGAAGAAGAAGAAGATCAGAAAACATCAACAACTCACATTCGCAGCGGATAAAATATAATAATAAATAACAATTTACAGAAGAATACTATATTTTTTAATTACATTTAATATACATCAGAGTTACACATATATATAGATGCTGGACATATACAAATCATGTCTCAGATACACAATAATATACTACAGTGGAAATACTCTATACGTTAGCCATCCAGCTCGCCTCCTGAGCTCCATAATGTACCTACCTGAAAATCTGTAATACTCGGTCTGACCCGATCATTACATGAAAGTAACACCCGGGTCAGGCTGGAAACCAGCGCGAGTAAACTCATCTAACATGGAATACAAAAGTATATAGCTCATATAAACCCCGGTAACTTATATCAAGTTTAACCAATTCACAATTTGCTTTAGACAACACTTTATTCCACATATAAATTTCTAAGTACCCAACTTAGATAGAATAATTCAATTTACTTAAATCGGTTTATTCCAGCCTTCAGATTTCACATATCAATTTATTTCAGTCCGAAGTGGTTTCGGGTATTTCCTAATACCCGACCGCGGTCTTTTCGAATCTAATGTTATCTATTCTCAAGTTATACAATTAAATACAATTCAACTTTAAATACAGGTGTCTCAGTAATTTGTCATTAAAAGATAACCATACCATCATGGTTTAACCATATCATATCACCTAGCATTACGCATCACGTATTAGGGATAACAACCAATCCAAGTTTCCCAATATTATTTATTCATCTATACAAGATTGATTAGCCATACTACTCCAATATACTAAATTAATTACTCCATCCTTTCAAAATCCCGCTTACTTATTAATTAATTATAAATCCATTAATTAATCATCCCTAATTTTCCTTTTAATTTCATTAAGTCGTCAACCTTTAATTTATTATCCCTAACCTTTCACTGTGATTAATTAACATAACTAATTTCATTGATCTTTAATTAATTACATTAATTAAGTATATTTAATTTATTACCATCCTTAATTAACTCTTTAATCGATTAATTCAAGTTATTACAGCAAGTAATTTATCCTTTATCATTTCCTCTAGGTGATTTTCTTCCTTATCAATTACTCAAAAATAATTAAACCTTAATTATTCCCATATATCAAATTTCTTCATAATTAGTTTCCGTTAATTACTTACTCGAATGACAATTTTTTTATATCATTTAGTAATTATCTACTAATTACTTCACTAAGAAATATACTTAGTCAATACATTAGGGGATTATCTTCAATTACATAGACTAAATGATTATTCAAATTTAATTTCGTTAATTAAACAATCAATTAATCATTACTTAATTACTAGAATCCCACCCTTAATTGTTCAACTTAATTTAATTACATCATAATTTAAGTAAGCTTAAAGATTTATTTTCTAATTTAAAGTAAATAGTTCAACTTAATAAAACAAGCTCTTAATCACCTTTACATAAAAAATGATTAGGTGAATAAATAAAAATTTAATTATGCTAATTTAACATCTGAAATGCCACATGTTCAGTCACGCACTTGACATAACAAGGTCCTCTTCGTCATTTACTTCCAATCACACAGACATCAACCCAAACTTGAAACCGAGGGAACCACTTTCTTCCCAAATGAACTCGTCCCCAGATGCACAAACGTGCACAGTGCACGTACACCAATCAACTACGGCGTTCCAGCCATCAGCGCCGATCTCAACACATCACCCAAGACTTCGATAAGTCCTCCGACCAGCCAGATATTGTTACAAGCCCCCAAATCGAGTTCAAGCATTTCTAGACCAACTGGAACTTGAACGATCACCATAAATTCCCCTCGTCTCGACGCCTCCAACCACCATAGACGCTCGAATTCCATCCACGCCACTACCATACGCTCCTCTTCCACTCCCTCGACTATCGTGACACTCGATCACACACAGAAGGCCAACACGCACGATTCTGACATGACAAGAAAAACTTGAAACCCAACCCTAAATTGAATTCGTTCGTCCAATTCTTACATTTGAAAAATTATTCAATAATTTTCCTAACATAATAGATGTTCAAACTAGCTCCAAAGCAAATTTCAACATTTCTTAATGAATCGATTGCCTGAAAATGAGAAAAATGCAAATTTACTTCAAATTCAAACTGTTCTTAAAATACTCATCTGAAAATCTTAATTTTTATTTTAAAAATCATCAATTTCAATAAGAATTCAAGATATAAACTTGAATTCGCTTATTGTAACAATCGAATTTTCCAGTTTATTTCTTGATTGCCTTTAATCAAGGGTTCCAGAAGTATATGTTTTTCTAATATGTTTTTAAAACAAATTTAAAAGTTCTGATTGAAGTTCAAGCATCTAATTTGTTGGATAATTTTAAATCTTTACCATGATCAAATGAAAACAATTCAAAATTTAATTGTTTTCAACCCTGTAACACATAGCAGAGAGACAACAGAGTCAAAATTCAAAGAACAGCCTGTTTGTAAACATAGATTCATATCAAATAAAACATCTACAACACCATATACACCATGAATCATCTTACTGTTTTTAATTAAACTTTAAGCTTGGAAATTTTATGTTTACTCACGGAAATGTTTGGACAGAACAACATGCTACTGGAAACTGCTAGCTCTTGTTTTTGAATTAGTTACAAAATTACAACTCTTGTAACCCTTATTAGATTTGTTATTATGTAGTAAAATCATACTTTATTCAAAGATTCAAGCTTTAATTTACTTGAGTGAAGAGATATGAAAATTTTCTTTAAAAAGTTAAACTCTGTAAGTAAGAACAGAGAAGTGTATATGTATTCAGGAAACTTATATGAATACACAGACATTTCATATCTCAGCATGCATTCACAGTCAACATATAAATAAATTCACATCATCACAACATACTTTGTCACATGCCTCAAGTTATTCATAAATCTTCAGAACTGTTTTAAAAAAATAATAGATTTACTCACCTTAAATTTTGAATAGAGAACAATCCTGGAAGTTGCTACCGCCTTGGGTCTTGATTTGTCTTGATCTTCTTGTTTGTTTGATTAGTTGCTGAGTTTAGTTTCTAGATTTGCTATTTTTTTTTCTTATGTGTTACTGAACGAACTAAAGAGAAGATGTATTCATATATATAAGATAATCAGGATGTACAAGGGGAGGTGGTAACTCGTCAGCTTCTTCTTATATGAACAGGTTTTCTAATACTTTGAAATGACAAAATTTGGGCTTGAGCAGATATCATTAAATGTTTTTTTTCCAATTATGTTTACACTATTATAATTATGTTTGCTGTGTATATATATATTTGCATAGAAATATACACCCTTGCAGGTAGACTTGGCTTGTACGTGAAGGTATTGTGTAAAGATATTTGTTTTATTATTAGCTCCCAGTTTGAATAGTTTGTACATAGATGTGTCAGGTTTTATTTTATACATTTGGCTTTGTTTATTAATACGTTCACATGCCATAATTATGTTGTATATAGAGATCCGTATGTGGCTGTAGACTTTGCAGATAGACCAAACTTGTGATGAAGATAGTTTGTATAAAAATATTTGTCTTCTTGCTTGATTCATATACAAATGTTTGACTTATTTTATTTTATACTTTACTTACAATTTTAAAGTTATGTTATATGCATACCAAACCACTTAATTCTTGTTTTCATTTACATTTTTATTTCTATTTTATAATTTGACTTATTTTAAATTTATGCTTTCAAATTTTCAATGTATGTACACCACTAATTACTTATATATATATATATATATTATACCGAATCTTAATAGGATAAAGCATTTTAATTTAAAGTATATGAGATAAGTTCCATTATAAATATTATTAAGAGATTTTATTTTAAATTTTGCAAAATCAAATTTCCTTTTCAAATACAAATTTATATATACAAATGGCAATTATTTCTAACAGATTTATTCATTTTAAAATGATCAATTCACATTTAATTTAATCAGATTAAATATTCATTAAAATAAATAGGGCTAAAATCCAGGGTCGTCACACTCCTCCCCCCTTGAATCTTTTCGTCCTCGAGAAGGAAAGAACCAGATTTATTAAATGCTTAAAATAAGATAAATTGTCTTTGATCATTTTTGAACTACTTTAAATTAATTTCCACCCATTCCAAATTTAAATCCATTTTATTCTAACTTATTTACCAACCATACATTTCCATTGCATTTTATCTCCACATCGTTTCCATTTTAAAACTATTTCACTGAGCTTGACAACCTTCAATGCTTATATTAACACCCATTTTTCAAACAAATTTAACCCAAACTTTTGCTTAAGTAATTTTACTTCAAATTAATTTGTCTCATTACTTAAGTCCATTCTCAATCTATTTCTACTCACCAGGGTTTTGTTTGCAACCCAAATCATTTCTATTATAATTCACCTTCATTTCATTCGACAACACTTCCATTATATCAAATTTACTTGCAAATTACATTAAATATTATTCAAATCACTTGAATTTTATTTGCAATTCAAACTATCACTTTCCAATCCATCTCAATTTTTTTTACACCATCTCTTCTTATTTAATCCATTATCAAACCCAAGTCGAATTCTATTTATAATTTGAATTAATTTCCATACTTCATTATCAACTTACAATCCATTTTAGTTAACCTAGTTAAATTTTCTTAACATACTCAATCAATTAATTATTTTGTTAATTAGCTTACTTCCAACTTTTAAATCAATATGTGATTTTATTTCAAAGAATCGCTTCATTTAAATTTCCCGAGTCCAATTTTATTTTATAATTCCAGTTTGAAATCCCTTTTTACTTTAAAATTTAGGAATGCCTTCAAATTCAGACAATACAATTAAAATAGCTTTTTATAAAAATATTTCTTATAACTCGATGTCTCAACCAGTCCATCCTTGTTCTCACAGAAATTCAGTCATACGTTGATCAGGCGTAGGACTGAAAATCAATAAGTACTTGGTAAACCCATTTTCAACACCCATTGAAAATACTTGGAAAACAATTTTATTGAAATTATCGAAAACAGTTTTTTGAAAATAGAGGAAATATCTTTAGTGAGGATGCTCTGGAAATCATCACCCCCTTTCCATGGTCATAGTTACATACCAGGGTTACGTTGCCGTCGCAGCAAAAGTCCATGCAACTGCAGGCTCTCCGCGGCCTCTCGATTACGCCATGAAACCCACACAATAGATCACAGTTACATCAAGGGTTACGTTGCAGTCATAACAAAAGTCCATGTAACTGCAGGCTCTCAGCGGCCTCTGATTTTCGTTGATGAAATGAAACTTCTCCACTCCTACATAGGTCGCAGTCCACCGAGATAAACTCAAACGCAGACTATTGGCTCTCAGCGGCACACACGACTTTCGCTATGTGGTATACCATAGTGTCGCAGTCTACCGATATAAAATCAAATGTAGACTGTTGGCTCTCCGCGGCACACACGATTTTCGCTATGGTACACTACCCATAATCCTCAGGAACTAGTTTTGTCCGGACTCCTCACAGGATCAACTTTAGAACCCCCGGGGCTCAAGGCAGCGCCACCCAGTGGCACTCCTGAGAAGTCTATTCCAATGGAGCGCCTTTTTCCCCAGAGCTATCATCAAAACACTTTATACTATACACATATAGTATCTTTCAAATCATACACCTAGTATGAATTTCATCAAAGCTCCTTTACACAAAATCGATTATTCCAAAATCGATAATTCTCAAACTAGGCTTTCCAAATTCAATATTGATTTTACCCAAAAATCAAAAGCCTTTCCAAATCCAAAGGTTCCCAAAACCTTTTCCAAAATCCTCACATATCCTTTATATATATACAGATATATATAATTTTTAAAACCTTGGATCACTGTAACTTGTATAAAATTCCTTTTACACTTCAAACACTCCCAAAATCCTTTTCTTCCAGCAATAGATTCAACAAGGAAGAATATATAACAAAGACATAACTTTGTTTGCCCAAAATCAAATATTCACATTTGATTACTCTTTCCAATACCAATTTCCTTTCTATTCACAATCATTTAAATTTCCATTCACTTATTCACATTTGCCTTAATCCTCATTTGGATTATTACCTCAATTCTTATCCTAGTTGGGTATTTAATCAATAACAGTTTGAACTCCGACCGGTTTATATTTAGGAAATAGGTTGAAAATTTTGAAATAGATAAGTAGTTGAAAATAATCAGTAGTTTGCAAAATAGTTGTAAAGTAAATGACTAATTGTAAAAGAGTTGGAAAATAGTTAAATAGTTATAGAAATCTTAAATAATTGTGAAATAGTTTTAAAATAGAAATCAATTCGTAACTTAGTTGAAAATTAGTAATTAGTTTATAAAAAAATTGTAAAATAGTTAAAAAGTTCCAAAAGTAGTGGTAAAACCAGTATAAAATAGTTTAGGTTTTAAAAAGAAAGTTGTACAGTAAATAGATAAGAAAATAGATTTAAAACTATTTATATTAAAACAATTTACATTGAAAATGGTCTAGAGTCAAAACTGTTCACTTCCCCAACAATTCAATTTAAATTTCCACTCCATTTAAATTTACCCAATCACAATTTAATTTACTCCAATTTCCATTGGACTTGATTCATTCCCAATTCAAATTGAATTGATTCTCAATTTCCTTCCAACTTCAAATCAAATTCCATTTGATCTTAAACCAATTCCACTTTAATTACAATTCCAAATTATTCAGATAAATCTGGACTAATATCGATTGAACTCTCTTCAAGTTCAATACCCTTTTCCAGTTAATCCAATACAAATTTCCCATTTGAATTTTAAACTTGTACAACTTTAATTATAATTTCAATTTTATAACTTCTATTTAAAAATCAATTACATTCACACTTTTCTTTTAACTAGGAGTTATACAGTTTATTTAACCAATATATTTTATTATTTCATAAACATTTTAATCAAGACTCTAGAGTTTAAACAAATCTCCAAAATTTCAATATCACCTTAGAATTTAACTATATCCAAAATTCTTTGGCAAATTCATTTATCCCTTTGAATTTCAAAATCAAATCCAGTTCATTAACAATTCCAATCTAAAACAATTTGGTAGCAATTTCTCTTATAGAAACTCGAAAATGAACATCGATGATGCGGCAGTCATCACCGACGTTATTTTGCAGTGACCGAAAGAGTTCAATGCTTTTATCTCTTTTAGAAAACATTTCCAAATATTTTTAATTTCAAATCTCCCAAATTTCGAATTCACCACAAAAATATTTTTGAAATAATGCTATTATTGCTCCAAAAGCTTTGGAAACCACTTTCAAATCCAAAGGAATTTTTAATTTTCCTAAAAATTTCAAATTTCCAATCCATTCAATTCATATTTAAACATTACTCTGGAATTTCATCTTACTTATTTCAAATATTCTCTGGAATTCTATTTCAAATTATATTCTCATTTATTTATGGAGTTTATTTCAATTTAGAAATTACATTTACAATCTATATTCCAAATTCCATTTTGTTATCTTAGTTTATTCTTCAACTTTGGTTATAAGTGTCAATTTGGTCGTATTTTAAATTACTTCTTAACTTAATTCCAATAATTTAACAACTAATCATCTAAATATTCATTAGAAGGCAATGTTGCTATATATATCAAAATATATTTTTATATAAAATCATTTAAAATCTTTATAAGCAAATAACAAGTACGCTGTCATACATATATATACTCAACTCATTCTAGAGTACTACGGACTCTATTCAATGAGTAATCCCCACCAGAGCCAAGGTTCTCGCTTAACCTTCAGCTCTGATACCAACTATAAGGACCCGGAATTTTCGAACCCGAAAATTCCAGATAGTTATGAAAAATGTGAAAGAGATAGAAGAAGAAGAAGATCAGAAAACATCAACAGCTCACATTCGTAGCAGATAAAATATAATAATAAATAACAGTTTACAGAAGAACACTATATTTGTTAATTACATTTAATATACATCAGAGTTACACATATATACAGATGCTGGACATATACAAATCATGTCTCAGATACACAATAATATACTACAGCGGAAATACTCTATACGTTTGCCATCCAGCTCGCCTCCTGAGCTCCAGAACGTACCTACTTGAAAATCTGTAATACTCGGTCTGACCCGAGCATTACATCAAAGTAACACCCGAGCCAGGATGGAAACCAGCGTGAGTAAACTCATCTAACATGGAATACAAAAGTATATAGCTCATATAAACCCTGGTAACTTATATCAAGTTTAACCAATTCACAATTTTCTTTAGACAACACTTTATTCCACATATAAATTTCTAAGTACCCAACTTAGATAGAATAATTCAATTTACTTAAATCGGTTTATTCCAGCCTTCAGATTTCACATATCAATTTATTTCAATTCGAAGTGGTTTCGGGTATTTCCTAATACCCAATCCCGGTCTCTTCGAATCTAATGTTATCTATTCTCAAATTATACAATTAAATACAATTCAACTTTAAATACAGGTGTCTCAGTAATTTGTCATTAAAAGATAACCATACCATCATGGTTTAACCATATCATATCACCTAGCATTACGCATCACGTATTAGGGATAACAACCAATCCAAGTTTCCCAATATTATTTATTCATCTATACAAGATTGATTAGCCATACTACTCCAATATACTAAATTAATTACTCCGTCCTTTCAAAATCCCGCTTACTTATTAATTAATTATAAATCCATTAATTAATCATCCCTAATTTTCCTTTTAATTTCATTAAGTCGTCAACCTTTAATTTATTATCCCTAACCTTTCACTGTGATTAATTAATCATAACTAGTTTCATTGATCTTTAATTAATTACATTAATTAAGTATATTTAATTTATAACCATCCTTAACTCTTTAATCAATTAATTCAAGTTACTACATCAAGTAATTTATCCTTTATCATTTCCTCTAGGTGATTTTCTTCCTTATCAATTACTCAAAAATAATTAAACCTTAATTATTCCCATATATCAAATTTCTTCATAATTAGTTTCCGTTAGTTACTTACCCGAATGACTATTTTTTTTATATCATTTAGTAATTATCTACTAATTACTTCACTAAGAAATATACTTAGTCAATACATTAGGGGATTATCTTCAATTGCATAGACTAAATGATTATTCAAAGTTAATTTCGTTAATTAAACAATCAATTAATCATTATATAATTACTAGAATCCCATCCTTAATTGTTCAACTTAATTTAATCACATCATAATTTAAGTAAGCTTAAAGATTTACCTTCTAAGTTAAAGTAAATAGTTCAACTTAATAAAACAAGCTCTTAATCACCTTTACGTAAAGAATGATTAGGTGAATAAATAGAAATTTAATTATGCTAATTTAACATCTGAAACGCCACAAGTTCAGTCACGCACTTGACATAACAAGGTCCTCTTCGTCATTTACTTCCAATCACACAGACATCAACCCAAGCTTGAAACTGAGGGAACCACTTTCTTCCCAAATGAACTCGTCCCCAGATGCATAAACGTGCACAGTGCACGTACACCAATCAACTACGGCGTTCCATCCATCAGCGCCGACCTCAACACATCACCCAAGACTTCGATAAGTCCTCCGACCACCCAGACATTGTTACAAACCCCCGAATCGAGTTCGAGCATTTCTAGACCAACTGGAACTTGAACGATCACCATAAATTCCCCTCGTCTCGATGCCTCCAACCACCATAGACGCTCGAATTCCATCCACGCCACCACCATAGGCTCCTCTTCCACTCCCTTGACTATCGTGACACTCGATCACACATAGAAGGCCAACACGTACGATTCTGACATGACAAGAAAAACATGAAACCCAACCCTAAATTGAATTCGTTCATCCAATTCTTACATTTGAAAAATTATTCAATAATTTTCCTAACATAATAGATGTTCACACTAGCTCCAAAGCAAATTTCAACATTTCTTAATGAATCGATTGCCTGAAAATGAGAAAAATGCAAATTTACTTCAAATTCAAACTGTTCTTAAAATAGTCATCTGAAAATCTTAATTTTTATTTTAAAAATCATCAATTTCAATAAGAATTCAAGATATAAACTTGAATTCGCTTATTGTAACAATCGAATTTTCCAGTTTATTTCTTGATTGCCTGTAATCAAGGGTTCTAGAAGTATATGTTTTTCTAATATGTTTTTAAAACAAATTTAAAAGTTCCGATTGAAGTTCAAGCATCTAATTTGTTGGAAAATTTTAAATCTTTACCATGATCAAATGAAAACAATTCAAAATTTAATTGTTTTCAACCCTGTAACACATAGCAGAGAAACAGCAGAGTCAATGTTCAAAGAACAGCCTGTTTGTAAACATAGATTCATATCAAATAAAACACCTACAACACCATATATCCCATGAATCGTCTTACTATTTTTAATTAAACTTTAAGCTTGGAAATTTTATGTTTACTCACGGAAATGATTGGACAGAACAACATGGTACTGGAAACTGCTAGCTCTTGTTTTTGAATTAGTTACAAAATTACAACTCTTGTAACCCTTATTAGATTTGTTATTATGTAGTAAAATGATACTTTATTCAAAGATTCAAACTTTAATTTACTTGAGTGAAGAGATATGAAAATTTTCTTTAAAAAGATAAGCTCTGTAAGTAAGAACAGAGAAGTGTATATGTATTCAGGAAACTTATATGAATACACAGACATTTCATATCTCAGCATGCATTCACAGTCAACATATAAATAAATTCACATCATCACAACATATGTTGTCACATGCCTCAAGTTATTCATAAATCTTCAGAACTGTTTTTTAAGAAAATAGATTTACTCACCTTAAATTTTGAATAGAGAACAATCCTGGAAGTTGCTACTGCCTTGGGTCTTGATTTGTCTTGATCTTCTTATTTGTTTGATTAGTTGCTGAGTTTAGTTTCTAGATTTGCTATTTATTTTTCTTATGTGTTACTAAACGAACTAAAGAGCAGATGTATTCATATATATAAGATAATCAGGATGTACAAGGGGAGGTGGCAACTGGTCAGCTTCTTCTTATATGAACAGGTTTTCTAATACTTTGAAATGACAAAATTTGGGCTTGAGCAGATATCATTAAATGTTTTGTTTCCAATTATGTTTACACTATTATAACTATGTTTGCTGTTTATATATATATTTACATAGAAATATAAACACTTGCAGGTAGACTTGGCTTGTATGTGAAGGTATTGTGTAAAGATATTTTTTTTAGTATTAGCTCCCAGTTTGAATAGTTCATACATAGATGTGTCAGGTTTTACTTTATACATTTGGCTTTGTTTATTAATACGTTTACATTCCATAATTATGTTGTATATAGAGATATGTATGTGGCTGTAGACTTTGCAGATAGACCAAGCTTGTGATGAAGATAGTTTGTATAAAAATACTTTTCTTCTTGCTTGATTCATATACAAATGTTTGACTTATTTTATTTTGTACTTTACTTACAGTTTTAAAGTTATGTTATATGCATACCAAACCCACTTACTTCTAGTTTTCATTTACATTTTTATTTCTATTTTATAATTTGACATATTTTAACTTTATGATTTCAAATTTTCAATGTATGTACACCACTAATTACTTATATATATATATATATATATTATACCGAATGTTAATAGGATAAAGCATTTTAATTTAATTATATAAGATAAGTTCCATTATAAATATTATTAAGAGATTTTATTTTAAATTTCCAAAATCAAATTTCCTTTTCAAATACAAATTTATATATACAAATGGCAATTATTTCTAACAGATTTATTCATTTTAAAATGATCAATTCACATTTAATTTAATCAGATTAAATATTTATTAAAATAAATAGGGCCAAAATCCAAGGTCATCACAGGAGGTAGATTCTGAATCAGTCATTTAAAGTCGTAACTCCCATATACTTTCATATTAGGCCTTGAAATTTGTTCCATTGTGTTCGACATATGGGTAAAATACTATAAATGCCTGGTGGCACGCTTCGTTTGGAGGTCGGGAAAAATCAAGTGTGAATAGTGTTTTTAAATAGTGCATTATGTGTGTGTGTGTGTATATACACACATACCCAAACCTAATACTAACCCTACTTTTACAGCCACCGCCGTTTATAATTTTCAATGGCCAAAGAGTTTCGACCTTCCTTTCCTAATTCCTCGTAATGCATTCATTTTCATGAAAAACTTTCAACTGGAATGACGAAGTACTTGAAGTGACCCACTTCTCTTTGTTTTCTTTTTCATGTGATTTTTAGTGAGTTTTTTTAAAAACAAATGATCACTTCTTTAATTCATTTCCCCCAAGATCCAAAACCTTACCAATATAAAAATATTAGTACCTAAATCAAACATGTCATTAATATATATGAAGATATATAAATGTTTATTTGCCCATCAGAGCAATTTAAAATTGCAAAGAAAATTCAATCACATAATATTCTCATATCTGAGAGAAATTATGTCACATAGCTTCTTTCTGGTTTTAATCTTTTTTTCTTAAACTTGATACTCAAACTTGATTATTATTTAGTTCAGATATAACTATTTTTTGATTTCTTGTTTTATATCTCAAATCAGTTATTTCTCAAATTAGTTATTTCCTGGATTTTCAAACCATGCAATCGGCCTTTGAAATCTTTGAAATTTTATACATATTGCTTTTGAATAAATAAAGGATGTTTAAAACAACTTTTTCATATTTATTTAGCCTGGGATTTTTATCTCAAACTCAGGCAATTTTTATGTTAAGAAAGATGCTCATATCATATTTTATAAAGTATGTAATGATCTGATGAATATCAAGATGGTAAACCAGTTTAAAGGCCAAGTATTGGAAACAATGCACTTGAACCAAATGCTAACTCAATTTATCATATCAATGAAGACTAGCATATACTTGAAAATAGTGTGATTAAAGCAATATCAAAATTAGACTATTGCAAAACTTTCAGATGGACAAGTGGTGAAGATTACTAACAAATTCTCAAATTATGAAACCAATAATTGTGATCAATTAAACAGTGGATTTATTGACATTCTTATTATCTTGGTAAGACTACATGACAATGCTTTTTATAGCTAACTTGTCTAAGACTAGAGTACAACCTGACTTAAACCCAATAGGTGGATATCTAGGCTCAGTTCAATATAGAGACATTTCAGATTATAAGTATATTGCATGTATTTCATTTTACTACCTAACACAACACAAATTCTTCACTGGAAATCAGATGTTCAAGAAGGATTAAAAGGCTAAAATTTCAAGCTTCTCATGGTCTTATATCAATTTACAAGTCATGATCAAGTCATACTGACTAAACCAGATTAGGCTCAACTATAACCTAATAGTTCAACTACTTGCCTTATCAAAGAAAACCCCTGCAGTTTTAATATTTAAAATTTATCATATATGTTAAAGAAAGTATGTCCACATATTAAATTACATGGCAGGACTTCCTTCATCACAAACTACCAGAAAACATCAAGATCAGTTGCATAGATCAGTGGCACAAGACACATATAACACTTAAGTTTTACAAATTCTTTTCAAATGAACAAAGCTAATACAATACTGAAAGGTTTGCATAGACTTAAGGAAGTTTGCATAGATATCTTTATTACAATGAACTACTGCATTTTAAAAACTCAGGCAGGTCTTCTAATTTTCCAATCAAGCAAGCTATTCATACATCTCTTCCTGCAACAATATTTTGAGCTGCCTCAATAAAAATGAGACAGCCAAAATATTGCAAAGGCAACAAATAGGGTGAGAATTAATTCTGGTGTGAGTGAAATCAGTATTAAAAATAACTTGCAACATTCTTTTTAAGACTGTGCAAAGATCATATACAATTTAATGCTTTCCAATTTTCTAATAGGCTTAGGCATAAGTATATTTAAACCTATAAATTTACATACATCAAAGCATTCATTCATCCAATTCATCCAGTTGTACATGCAACAAATACCTGTGGATTTAAGCTCTTAGATTCCACAACATAATCTATCAGTTCCAATTTTTTTCATTTTTATATCGTCCAAACTCTTTCCATTGAACACAAAGTGTGCATTGCAAAGGACTCGATTCTGTTAACCTTTGCACAGAGGCCTTCGGGACTTGACCAAGTCATGCACATACCCATCATCCACCTGATGATGAGTAGATCAACGCACCTCTCCTAAATTACTTTGTAATTTAGAGACCATGCTTATTTATTCATTTAAGGAATTTTCCTTCTTAACTCCAGAAATATTCTTGTAATCCTTTCTTCATTTCATAAGTCAAGAATTTAATTTCCTTAAAAATTATACCTAAACATACCAAACATTCATACAAAATTTCACAACCCATTTTAATGTCATTTCTGCTTGATCACATTTTCTAATAACCTGCTAGTACAATAGTGTGACGCCCCACCTCTATACCCACGCTAGCCAAGAACACTACGGAGTGATGCTGTAAACTAGCACGAAGAATAAGGCTGTTGCGGAGCGACCATCAGTGTAATTGCTTTGTGCGAGCATCGATATGTCAGATAGTATAACATGCAATCAAGTGGAAATCCGACATGCCGACGCAAACTCAAAACTACTACACCGTGGCTATATATAATCTTCAGAAACAAATATAGAAGTAAACATAACATAAATCAGTCACAGACATTTCATATCACAAAGGCGAAAATAGATATGAATATTACACTTAGAAGTGTATATTAGAGTAGCGGTCTAAAAAGATCCACAATATCACAAAAGAATAGTTACAAGAACTACACAATAGAATAAGTATACATCATGGAGTCTATATCACAAATGTATACAACAAAAACTATTAATCTAAGTAGTTAGCCAAAAGTCAAGGAGGTAATCTCGGATGTAAAGTCAAGCAGAAGCACCTGTAACATCTCGGTCTGACCCGAGTATTATTTAATAATAAAATAATAAACGGATCAGTCTAGCTATAAATACCAGATGACATGATATAGAATAAGAGATATGACGGAAATAAAGGTATGATAACCACAAGGCCATACTATAATAAGTATGTAACAAAATCAACCAAAGATTAGTCGATATCACAAAAATCTTCTCAAAGATAAAAAGAGTGTCATACTCTATAATTTCATTCACCAAAGCCATAAATATTGACAATTATATCAATTCCAATCACAAAAGTCAATGACACACAAATTCGCCAATGCACAAATATTGATAGAACTTATCAATGAAAATCACGAAAATTGGTGAAGCACAAATTCTAGAAATCATCAATAGAAATCCAGAAATCACAAAAACGGGGAAGGCTTATCACAAACGGGAGCATAAAGCTCACGAACACGTGTAACACAAACGGAACGCTAATTCTATGGTTGCTAACCATCACAAATTGAGCCGAAGCTCCACAAACGGCCCAAAGACCATGGGTTGCTACCCCACCAATTTGAGTCGAAACTCCACAAAATGGGGTTTAGTCTCCCTTGCAGACAGAGAGACATCGCACATTGCTAGTCTAAATCACAAAAATAGTCGTCAATGACCATCAAGAAGTGTCAATTACATTAAGCTAGTAAATATATGAGTTTAGCATCATGTCCCATAACCACTAGCTTAACTTAAATATTTACGAACAAATTGTAAGTTTCCAGTAGAAAATTGTCACAAGAGGTTCAATCGAACAAGTCCAAGAATCAACCAACAAAGTAAACGCAAGCGTTTCATACCACTTGTTTTACTAAGTCGTTTAATTAGATTTCTCATACGAGTGAGGTAAAGGTTTGTATATACTAATAGATTGGAAAACGGTTTAAGAAACGAGCTTTGTAATAAAAT
Source organism: Allium cepa (assembly GCA_030765085.1). NCBI lineage: Eukaryota > Viridiplantae > Streptophyta > Magnoliopsida > Asparagales > Amaryllidaceae > Allium > Allium cepa. The sequence goes on from CM060945.1 coordinate 75,600,934, forward strand.
AGTGTTGAAATCATTTGAAGAAAGAGTTTTGATATTTACTATTAGTACAGAAACCTTTATATTTTTAAAGTGACAAATCACAAACATGATTGTAGAAACAATCAATCACTAAAATTCACATACGAAGACGTGAATAAAATCCAAAGAAATCGATACCGAATCCATTAAAGTGGATATATCCAAAATCCCAAGGAAAAGAAATCATCAAAGTCGATAATCAATGATAACAAAGAATAGGGAAATAACACGAATCGATTAAATTTGGAAACCACACAAAATAGGCGAAATAGGCAAAATATCATCAGGTCGGTCGGCCGGCTACAGAGCTCGGTCGACCGGACCCTGTTCTCAAAATTTCTCGGGAAGCAGGTCGGTCGGCCGAACCCTGTAGTTTGTCGACCGGACCATAAACAGAGAAGTGCTTATGCACTTTGGAAGCAGGTCGGTCGGCCGGCAGCAGAGTTCGGTCGACCGGACCTGTTCCCAGTCCCTTCCCAGCCTATCCAAATGAGGTTCAATCTCGACCAAATTCAATCGAGCAACGACGCTAAGGATTTATGCCAATCGACTACCCGGCCCCATAAGCTCTTCGATGCATCACCAAAAACACATTCAAACATTAAAGTTAGGATTTTTAAAGATTTGAACCCAAAACACTAAAAATTGGAATATTCACCAAATCAATCCAAACCAAAAGCAATTGCACAAGAATAAGCGTTAGGAATTCATACCTTACAATCGAAGACAATTATATACTAAGATGTGAGATAAAAATCTCACCTTTTCACAAAAACAATGAAGAAGAAGCTTGAAAGCAAACGAGAATCAACCACTCTTCAAATGCAACTCAAGAAGCTTGATTCTAAGCTTTAAAAGAAGAACATTCCCAAAGTTAGGTTTAGGAATTTCTGAATTTTGATAAGAGAATGAGTTGGAGAAGAAGAAGAGAAGCTTACTAATGGGTTCTTCTATTAGTTTGGAGCTAGAGCTTGATTTGCAAGAGAAAACTAGGGCTTGAGTTTCAATTTCCCATTCCACTCTCCATTGCTATAAAAGCTTGAGTATTAGGAAAATAGAAAGGAAGTGAATGAAGGGGAGAGGGTTGGGACTGAGTACATAAGTGGGGTTATTGGGCTCAGCCCATACCAAAGCCCTAAGTAAAAAGTGGAAAAATTCCTCTAACTCCAAACATATCGAAGTTTATACTCAAAAAGGTCGCAAACGACATTTTGAACTCAATGGGGGTAGTCTCGAGTCCCAATTCGATTGTTTGCAAAAAGTAGGTTTTCAGACTAAAATCCGATTAACGAATAAATATTTAAATAAAATATTTAAATATATAATCGATAAATATGCGGGTTGTTATAAATAGTTTCTAAAAAATTTCCTCTACTTAAACAAATCTACTGAATAAATCAGCACATGTTTATAGTATTGCATTGTTCATATCATTTTTAATATGAACTAGGCATAAGCATGAATCTCATTATTCACACTGCCTACTTCATTTCCCTTTGATATACTATTTCTCAGTAAAACATTCAGTTCATTCTTCATATAAAACAGGATTATAAAATATGTTTGATTATTTATATTTTAAAGCAAAAATTGAAATAATTATAACAAATCAAAACAGATCAAAACATCAACCAGAGATTCAACCAAAATGCCATCCATGATCAGCATGTATTTATTCAGAGAATAAAACCAAACAAAAAACATAATATGATTTTATATAAAATAATTCGGTTGCCCTTAACTTGGGTCTTAATGCCTTAAATCTCTTAAGTGATTATCACTCTCCTTCCTCTTCTCTTCCCCGAGAATGCTTAAGCTTGAAGACGGTGTAAGTTTCTCCTTTCTACATTTTTTTTTGAATTAAACTTCTGTTTTTCCCCCTCGGAGAAAACCTCTGCCTTACCCTTTGATTTAAATCATTTAACTAGGGTTTTAATAGAGGAAACACCCATTTTATACTTACAAAAATAAAAGAAACCTGTATGCACATTTATGGATAATTTTGCCATTTTCTTTTTATTTCCCTTTCAGGTAAAGGCAGTTGTTATTCTGCTTTTCTATTTGCATGCTATTTGCATGATTCTCTCACACGTTATTCTTATGTGACTTACTTCATTGTATATTTTCTTAAACCCAAGTTATCCACTCATACCTCTCTTTATAATTAAAATTCCTAGCTATTATTTCAGACCATTTATTTACTTTTGATTTATTTCAAAATTGTATTTATGTACAAGTGATATTAAACTGATTTTAGGCATTTTAATTTATCAGAGAATTTATTTTTATCATCCCATGCTTCTTTGACCATATATGTATTTTTCTATACAATATATACATGAATAAATTCCTACTTAATCATTTTTCTTCCTTATCACTTAATTGTTGAAAGAAAATTTTCTCCTTACTGAATTATTTTATTTTCTTTTTGATATTCATTTTCAAGCTATTTTTCTTCCATTTTATTTTCTCTGACAATCATTCTCTCACTTATTTACCTCATTCATTCTTGGTGTTTATTTTCCATTACCTGTTTTTTTTAAAGTAATTTTATTCTCAAAAATTTTGGGTCTTCGCATACTCTCCTCCTAAAAGGAATTTTGTCCCACAATTATATATTGGTTTATCAGTATATTTCAAAAATATCAGAAATTCATTCATCTAAGATCAGTCAAATACACTTAAATAATATTTAAAGTTATTACAATTCTAGACATACCTTCAAGTAGAAAATAGATTAGGATACTTATCCTTCATCCTATCTTCAGCCTCCCATGTGCAGTTTTTTCCATCTAAACTCCACTGGATTTTAACTAGTTTAATTATTTTATTTCTCAATTTCTTTTCTTCTATAGCCACAATGCCCACTGGTTCCTTTTTATAAACCAGGTGTTCTTGAGTTTCAACATGTGTAGGAGATTCAAGAATGGTCTCCTTATCATGCACCTATTTTCTTAATTGAGATACATGAAATACATCATGTGTGTTGCTCTATTCCTCTGGCAACTTCAACCTATAAGCTAAAGTCCCTATTCTTTGAACATTTCATATGGTCCTATACAGCTTGGTGATAGTTTTCCTGCTTTGCCAAATCTCAGTATTTTCCTCATTGGTGAAACTTTGAGGAATATAAAATTTCCCACTTCAAATTCTACTGGCCTCCTCCTTTTATCTGCATATGCTTTTTGTCTCTCTTGAGCTGCCCTCATTCTTTGCCTTACTAATTCAATTCTTCCAGAAGTTTCTTTTACATTCTCTGGTCCAAGCAACACTATTTCACCAGCCTCCATCCAACATGCAGGAGATAAGCAAGACTTTCCATACAAGACCTCAAATGGAGCCATACCTATAGTAGATTAGTAGCTATTGTTATAAGCAAATTCAGCTAAGTAAATACGATCCTCCCAGTTGCCTCCAAAATCAAGTATGCATGCTCTAAGAAAATCTTCCAAAACCTTATTAACAATCTCAGTTTTCCCATTTGTTTGTGGGTGGTAGGCTGTGCTTAGGCTTAGTTCTGTCCCCATGGCTTCTTGAAAGCTACTCCAAAATCTTGAAGTAAACAAAGTATCTCTATCACTAATGGTAGTCTTGGGGATGCCATGCAATCTCACTATCTCTTTCCCAAATAATTGTGCTAGTTTATAGGCATTTCTGTTTGAATTTATTGGAAGGAAGTGTGCTGTTTTTGTGAGCCTATCAACCACCACCCAAATACTATCATTGCCTCTTCTTGTTATTGGAAAACCATCCACAAAATCCATTGATATGCTCTCCCATTTCCAGGTAGGCACTTCCAAAGGTTGCAGTAGGCCTGCGGGTCTTTGGTAATCTGCCTTTACTTGTTGGAATGTCAAGCAATTTGCTACATATTTTTCTACTGCTCCTTTCATCCCTGGCCACCAGTAATTTCTCTTGAGATCATGGTACATTTTTGTACCACCTGGATGGATAGTATATTTTGTTTTGTGGTGCTCATCCATAACTTCTTGCTTCAGGTCCTCTACATTTGGTATGCTGAGTTTTCCCTTTTTCCTCAAATAACCTTTATTATCTACTTCATAATTTTCAACTGTCATGCCTTGTGCTATCATGTCCTTCTTCTCTTTCAAATTTGTATCTTGATTCTACATTTTTCCTATTTTATCAACCAGAGTTGACCTTAATGAAATGAGACTTAATTTACCATACTCAATCATCTCACCATGTGCCTTATCTAATACACCAATTTATTCTTTTATTTCCACTTCATTGAAGATCGTCAAATCCATGAACTCATTCATCATTAAACTTGCCAATCTTGCTTGATGTCTACTCAATGCATCTGCCACATTATTAGCTTTTCCAGGGGTATACAATATATCAAGATCATAGGCAGCTAGGAATTCTACCCACCTATGTTGTCTCATGTTCAAGTCTTTTTGGGAAAACAAATATTTAAGTGACTTATGATCTGTGAACAATTCAAACTTAGCTCCTAATAAGTAGTGTCTCCATAGTTTTAGTGCATAAACTATAGGAGCTATTTCCAAGTCATGTGTGGCATACCTAGTTTCATTTGGCTTGAGTTGCCTTGATGCATATGCTATGACTCTACCATGTTGCATGAGCACAGCCCCTAATCCAGATCCACTAGCGTCTGTATAAACTACTAATCCTTCATTTCCCTCTGGTACTATATATACATCTATAGTTAAGGTATGGAATTTAAGCTATGAACGAATTTGATAAATAAAATAAATAAGTTGAAAAATCGAGTTGATTATTTTATATTATATGGTTAAGTACATATCAAGATATTGAAATTATATAGAATTTTAAATGATGTAAATCAATTAAGATTGGGAGTGAAATTGAAAAATTATTTAGAATTGAGCTTAATTAAGAATTTACCTTCATAAGTTAATGTAAATTTATTAACTTGAAATTTTAAAAGGGTATGATATTTATAACTGAAATTCTTTCAAGTGAATTAAATGAATATTCCTAGTATAGATAAATTGAAGGAAATTTTCTTTTATAAGAAATTTGAGTTTTGCTTAAATGATTACGAGTTTATTATGCAGTTATTTCAAACTAAATAATAGGACTTTAATTTGTAGAATAGAAATTTCCAACCTTAGTCCCAATTGTCTAATAATTCAAAGTTTGCAATATATTGAAACTGAAGTGGTTATTAAAACTGAAAGCGTTTTTGAAATTTATGACTTTCGACTTAATTTTTTTATGAAATAAATGGTAAGTCGCAGAAATTATTTTATTTATTAAAGTAAATTTAAATGCAAACTACTTTATTCTATATATACCGTTTGAATATCCAAACCATCTAAGTTTAGAAGTTATTGTTTTAAAGCTATGAATTTTCGAAGTATTATGGTTTGGAAATTATAAATTCAAATGTTTGGTTTCCAATTATTATAAATTTTAAAGCAATATGTTTTGGAAAAGAAATATATTTGAAATAAAATGATATTATATTGATTTGGGTTTTTTAAAAATAATATCAAGATGAGTTGTTTTGGAAGTGGAATAATATCGTATTTAAGGGCTTTGAAATGGATAATTATTTTCTAGTTTTAAAATATAAACTATTTTAAAGACCGCGGTGTTATAATAACATTTGGTTGTTGAAGAGACCGGGATCAGAAGTTGTCATACTCTCTGCCAACTCTGAAAACCACTTTAACAACCGTGTACGCGGTGGAGATTCCAGAATGAAGTAGGTCGGTGGCGACGTTTCCTTTGAGATAAATACGTGGACCCGACTCCCGTGAGTTGGCATAAGGTGGTTAAAACATGAGCGATTCTCGGGCCAATGAGGTCACACCTCTGATCGGACACTCCTCTTCGATACTATACTTTGACTTTGGATTGATTCAGTGGCCACTTTTATTTTGATTTGGGAGAGTTTGTTCGAGGTGGGCGGTAGCTCCGGCTACGCGTTTCCATCAGCCCGGATAGCAATTGGTATATCTACCCTGGCATTGCCTAGTTGTGCCGTGTCACCTACCATTCCGATCCTTTTACGAGTTTGGATTTCTCCCATAGCCCGTGTGGTATCCTCTGGTGGCTTCCCGATCAGGAGGGACTATGATATTGGATGGACTACTGGGACTATTACGTGTTAAGGTGGAAAATGTAAAGCCTTAATGCTGTTTAAAAGTATGTTTATTTTACTATAGACACTATCATAATAGCGAAATATACTACATAGTAAATAGTTTAACGGATCCTTAAGAGATGTAAATACCGAGCATCTTTTGAGTTACTGCACTCATATTTATTTCTGTTAATTTGACTCACATAAGATCTTTTAGTTCTGACTCGAGTGTTTTGTCTTTTCAAATTCGCTCGGGTCAGTCCGAGCGTTTCAGGATTGAAGATTTTATTTCTGGAGGAAGAAGACGAAGATTTTATTATTATTACTATAGATTATACGGTTCCACTACACCCATTTCGTTCCGCTGCATTGTTATATGGTATATGTACTCTGATATGTATTGTATAAATATAATCAAAGGTTTTGTAAAACAGATTTAGGAACTGTATTTTTATTATTATATTTTATCCTTCCGCTGTGAGATTCTGTTTAGTTTTTTTCTTTCTTCGTTTTTTCTTATTTATCCCATAACAATCCGCCCTTACGTATGGTTTGAATTGGCACGTGTGTCTGTTTAAATCGTGCGAAAAGGCGGGATGTTACAGTTGGTAATAGAGCCAGGTGTTAACGCTAAAATTTGAACGCTAACACCCCGGTGTATGAAGTGAGATCGTGAAAGCACCACCCGATAGCTCGGGAACAGATTATAAGTAGATAATAGTGAAAAAACAGTAAACAACAGCAATTTTATAGTGGTTCTATTTAAGAGAGAGCCTACGTCCACTTTGAATATCTTTATTGACGATTTGATTACAAGTCAATGCAGTTACACTTTGATTACAACACACTTTGAGTTTCAAGTGACTTAGAACAAGTAGCCTAAACTTCAATGTCGATCCAAATCTTTGAACACATGTTAGAAATGTTTGATTTCTTCGTGAAGTTCCTTGAAGGTGTTGAAGTAGTTCAGAATGCAGCAGAGTAACGGCGCTTGAAATGAATAAGCCCCCAAAAAAGTCCCTTGAATGATGGGGGTGGCCATGTATTTATAGGCAAATCTGGATAGAAATTTTTCGCCCAAGTCCTGAGACGTGACCGACTCAAGCTAAGCCGTGGCCGAGTCAAGTTGAGTCGTGGCCGGCTTATCTGATTAAGCATTTGGTCTTCTCACTAGCTCATTCTCTTGCTGGATTCTAAGCCGAGTCCTGAGTCGTTGGCTAGTCAATTCTCACTGGGACATGCATTGTGGCAATGGAATACGACTCAGTGGCTTTAAGTCGCGGACGAGTCATCCTGAGTTATGAGTTATTAAGTCATTTCTTAGGTCGTCAATCCTCTTGAGTCGTTTCTTATGATGAGTCGTGGACTTGTTGAGTCGCTGAGGCAATACCTTTGATGAGTCGGTAATGCATTGAGTCGGTCTGTCTTGTGAGTCGTTAACCAGTTAAGTCACTTTGCTCCTTCAAGTCGTTGAGACGATAGTCTTGATGAGTCGGTAACTTATTGAGCCGTCCTGCCTTGTGAACCGTTAACCCCTTGAGTCGTAACCCTTTAAGTCGCTTTGAGCTTTAGGTCATTAACTTATTGAGTCGGTGACTCGATGAGTCGTGAGGCTTCCTGAGTCGTAGATCCTTCCTGAGCCGTTAAACACCTTAAGTCGTGGCTCATCCCAGGCCTTAACTCGTTGACTCCTTTAACTCGTGGGACCCTTAACTTGTAGGCTGGAACGGGGTTAACATTTGCCCCTCGAAGCACACGCTTAAGTCGTAAGTCGTGTGCTTCGACTTATCATAACTCGGGCGTGCCGATTCGAGTTCCAGCTCTTCCAGATATAAAACGCTTGACTCGTTCCTCCTATCTCCCACTTCTTATCAGCGATCCTCTAAACCGCATCCGCCATTAACGCATCTCCATGTTCTCACAGGCGATTCCAACTCGACTCTCCTCTGATCATCTTTGACACCACATTACGTAAGCAATCTTGCTTCCCTTCCGATTGTCGATCATCATTAACCTATGCACTCCGTCCTTACCTCCAATTTACTCCCTTGAGTCTTGCAAGTTTGGTCATTCTAACCATCAATGGATGTAGGGTTGTCTGGTCTGATGATTTGCGTCTTGAGGTGATTTAGTGGCGTGATAAGGCCAGGGTTGTCGATTGAGAGTTTTATTGGGTTAATGGGTTAAAAGTTGGAAGATTAACGGGTTAGGAGTGAAATGGTTTATGGGTTAAAAGTTAGAAGATTAACGGGTTAGGAGTGAAATGGTTTATGGGTTAAAAGTTAGAAGGTAAACTGGTTAGGAGTTAGGTGATTAGTTGGTCAGATAGAGTCGAATACTGCCTTAGGTATGACTCGGCCATTTTTGTATGATCCAGCAACCTTTGCAATTTAACCATGATCCGACTCAACATGCTCCACGACCTAAGCCTTGAGTCGTGGCCGAGATAAGACTTGGAGATTTTCTTATTACTTTGAACCAGAGCTTCTCCCTTTTTCTACGACTTACAACTTAGGGCACTGCCGACTCAAAAATTTTGAGCCGTTGACGAGTTAGGACTTGCGTGAATTCTGCTCGAACTTTGAACCATTGCATAAACTTTGAACTGTCGAATTTTATTGCATTCATTTACAGGTTATTTTGTCTTGCAGGCTAACAATCTGTTCAATACAACATTCACAGAAAATTGGGATGAATATACTGTCATCGACCGCCCATATCAAATGACAGATTAGGTAATAACAGATAATTAACTTAAACAAATCGTGTGAACGAAGTGCCATCGATTTCAAGTAGAATATTAAAGCAACACTGAAATAGTCAATTGAAACTGACCAGCCCGCACTAATATTATGCTTGAACTTTAAATTAACAAGTTCTGAAATTACCATAGTCGATCAATCGTCGACCAGTTTAATTCCAGTTATATTTACTTGTCATCTTCGTTAGTTCTGCACAACACTTCACACTTTTAGGAAACGTGCACCTTCGCATTTGAACATCCAGTTGCTTGTGTAGAATGACATCTCAACAAGAAGAATCGATGGGCCAGGCTGAAGATGTCTTCCCAGTAGCCAACCTGTTGGATAACCCTCCGGAGAGAACTCCCACAACTCTAAATCAGCGGGTGTTTAACCAATTGCTCATCCAGTTTGGCATTGCCGAAGCAGATGCCTTACTGCCGGGGCCAAATGATACTGCAGATAGGCCCCGTTCTGGCTTTATTGCTGTCAATCGCCAAATGTGCTTGAGCGGTGCCATACCACCTTTCAATGACTTCCTTCAGCAGTTCCTGCTTCGATTATCTATCTCTCCATTCCAATTGCACCCCAATGGCCATGCCATTCTGATGGGGTTATGTGTGCTATTTAGTAGAGTTCTGGGCCGATTACCGAGCTTTGAGGAAATCTGCTACTTCTGCTCATTCACAAAAATTAAAGATCATCCCTCTATCGTAGTTATAAGGAGTGCTCGAAACCGCAAGCTCATCACCGATCTTCCTGAAAGCGTTCATGGATTTCTAAATCAGTATTTCTTTGTTCGCTGCCCTCCAGGGTTTTATGCCATCTTGAGAGTAGGAAGTAAGAGTTTCCTGTTTTTATTTCTCCATTCTTGGGCTTTTCGAAATCTGAGTTGCTAAATGCTAACTTTGCTTCTTTTTTCCTGTTTTAGCACTTCCTCCTCCCTCTAGAGATCCATGCTATAAGCAAATTTTTGAGAGATTGAACGCCGTGGCGGCAGAAGAGAGGAGTATAAAGTTTTTGTTAAATGATGTATTTTTACATCAATATGGGCTTCTTCATTCCTCTCGCTTCACTCAGCTTCGTGAAGTCCCAACTGAAATTCCCGATTCTCCGACGGAAACTCCTGATGCCCCGGTCTCTACTAAAGAGCACATGCAGGGAGGAACCTCTATAGAAAATCCACGAGTGAAGTGTTCAATTCAGAAGGATGTTGCGGGGCCGTCTGACAAGTCTGTACTTGCCCAGTTATCGAAGAGGAAGAGCCTTCACGATGTTCCGGAAGATCTGCTAACGAAGGAGTTGAGAAAGCAAGTCCCAAAAAACATGATGGTGATGATGTTTTCGAGGGGTTGAGCGATTTAATTGTGACTTCTCAAGAACTTTTCAAAGATGATGTTTCCAAAACTATCTCTTCTGTAATCGAGGCGACATCTTCTCTACAACAAACGTCAACTCTTCCTACTCAAGTTATCACTACCTCTACTCCACAGAGTGGTCTGTAACTTGATGCGTGTAGTTTACACGTTACACAACACTTAGGATTTTTCAGCACTTCTACGCATTCATCTTCTGATACTTTAAAGATTTCTAAAGCTTATTATTTTTATTCCAGATTCTCCAATGGGGCGCAGCAGTTCATACTATGATGATTTCCAGCGCTACGGGAGGCGTAGCCAATATGATTATAGGCGTCACCTCCCCTCTTACAGAGAATCCGATGAAGAGAGGGCCATCAGGAAAGTAGACGAGAGACGAGCATATGAAGAACGTCACCGAAGAGAACAAGAAAGACATGACCCTCCCCACAGAGATGATGATACCCAAAAAAGAAAGACTCACGATGAGAGAGGTAAAGGTCACATGGACGATTCTTCTAGCAAGCGGGCTAAACTTACTGAAGAAACAATGCCGACAGTTTCTCAAAATGTTCCTGCTCAATCTCCTGCCCCCGTTCGTTCCGACATTCAAACAATCATCAACCGGCCCGCATACCAAGTTGGGCAAGGTCCTCCCACTCTTCAAAGTCGATTCTCTCAGTGGTGCCTGAGAGGGGTTCGATTTGATCTCGACTTGGTTCCTCTCGACAAATCGGCTATGCTACGAAATCTTGATACTGTCAGGACCGATATTGAAAGAATGTCGAACTGGCAAAAACTTGTCGACGAGCTTCAGAGGGTTAACCGAGCCAATCTCGAGCCCATGCTCACAATGGAGAATGATAAGGCTGAGTGGCAGAAGACTCTCGAACAGCATGACGCCGAAATGAGAAGTATTGCTTCCTATAATGAAAAGATGGAAGCGGAAGTAGAAAAGCTTAAGGAAGAATTAGCTACTTCATCTACTTTCTATTCTCAAAAGGAGAGCATGCTTCAGCAACAAGTACGAGATGCGCATGCCAGTCAAAGGGCAGTCGAAGATAAGCTTACACACAAGGAGAAGGTCATAGAAGAATATCGCGCTGAAACTTTACAGCTGCGAGAACAGACCGGCTCTCAAAGCTTGGAGATAGAGATGTTAAAAGCTCGACTTGCTATGGCCGAAAAGGAGCGTGACGAGGCTATTGCTGGTAAACTTGCGGCCGAAGAGGCCCATCAAGCAACCAAAGCTGACATTGGCTCCGCATTATTTGATTTTTATTTGCACAGCATTTTGGGGCGTGGCAGCCTTGCCTTTCTAGGCGCTAAGTATGAAATTACACTAGCTGAAGTTTGGGAGGCAGCACTCGATATGCTCGGTGGTAAAGGCGCTGGCTACGCTGAGTCAGCTCTTGAAGAGCATTATCTTGATGATGACGCCCGCGCCGCTCTTGCCAAGGGAAAAGAGAAACTCGCCAGAGTGCGGGCCGGAATGGCGGAAGGGGAACGTTCTGAAAAATAAATACCACCTACCACTTCTGAACGCCCTTTAGTTTCTTCTGAAGTTGACATCACAGGTTCCAGTGCCCATTCGCTGCCTCCTACAAGAACCGGGGTAATTATCCCTACTGATGATGAGGCTTTGGAGGATATCGGGGCTCAAAATTATGAGATTGAACTAACGAAGCAAACATCTTCAGGTAATTTTGACATTGGTCCGACTCAGGTGGATCGCCTGCTTGCTCCTCAAAAGTTTGATGAGCTTCTCGATTACTTCTTGAATCTCGACGAACCCATATCTCCCTTCTTTTGGGGAGATACTAATATTTTTAATTTCTCTTCTTCTGCAGTTGAAACACTGAGTGCTGTGCAGATTTCACCTCCTCCGGTTATCCCTCCTCCGTCTCTTCAGGTGACTTCTCCTTCTGCTTCCCAGCCTGGGTCACAAGAGGAGCAAATTGAGGCTCTTCATGGCTTGGATGACCCTATCGCTTCGCAAGAGCAGAAAGACGAGGTACTTGAAGGAGGCGAGATCTCTCCGGAGCGGACTCCTTCTGATGACGTAGTTTTGTCTGCTCTTGTTACTCCAGGGAGTGAGTCTTCTTCGAAGAGAAGAAAGAAGCACGGAACATCGAAGAGGAGGGTGAAGAAAATCATTACTACTGAAGAAGAACCGGAAGTTGCACCGGTTGCACCTCCCTCTCCTTCTTCCCTTATGCCTATAGATAGACCTGAAAAGCTAATCATTCGGCCGGGCAAAGGGGCCAAAGGTGGTAAGAAGAAGTGAAGAGTCGGGCTTCGGGCTTTTTGATTCCTTTTTTGTGTAATGGTCGGATGTTGTGCAGGCATCGGCCCCTGCTTTTTTATTTTGAAACCTGTATCTGCAATTGAATAAAATGATCCTTTATTTGTACAGACTCTTGTTTGAATTTGAGAATGCATTTATTATTCATTTTTGCACAAGTTTATTTATATGATATTGCGGTGAACTTGTGGTATGTTGTTTGAGTATATTTTACCAATGTAGTTATACCATTCTATATGTAACTATACCATGTTGCCCCCATACCATAAGCTTGCTGCAATATTTTATACTTTGAGGGGACTTGCACTCTTATTTTCTGAAGAATAATTACTTCATTCTTGAAGAAATTTTTCGTAGAGTACAACTTCCTTCATATAAGTTTTTACGCTTTGTCCTTCGAAGAAATCACTTTTCTTTTCTTTTCTTTTGCTTATGTACGCATTTTGCCAAGTGAATTCTTCTATGTGGTAAAGCGGGCCTCTGAAGGGTACTTTAACTTTTTTTTTTTTGAGGAAGGTTATTTTCTAGAATAGGTAAATCACTCTTCCTTTGAAAGTTAAAGTATGCCCTTGATGAGGATTTTTTTTTTTTTTAAATAGAAATTTGTACTTCTGAGGAGGGATTTTTCACGTTTCAACACTTGGAAGTTTTATTTCAATCTTGGTGAAACGTGTATCTCCAAAGAGTTGTGCCTTTGAAGAAAGCCTTTTCACGTTTCAACACTTGGAAGTTTTATTTCAATCTCGGTGAAACGTGGGCTTTCGAAGAGGTCTTTCTTTTTGATTGTGTCCCCGGGAGGGGGTTGTACCTCTGAGGAGGGATTTTTCACGTTTCAACACTTGGAAGTTTTATTTCAATCTTGGTGAAACGTGTACCTCCAAAGAGTTGTGCCTTCGAAGAAAGCCTTTTCACGTTTCAACACTTGGAAGTTTTATTTCAATCTCGGTGAAATGTGGGCTTCCAGAAAGGTCTTTATTTTGTTTTGCATTTCAACTTTGGTGAAGTGAAATTCCGAAGAGCGGTTGTTACACTTCAACTCCTGGTGAAATGGGCCTCCGAAGAGGGCTTTTATTTTGATTGCATTTCAACTCTGGTGAAGTGAAATTCCGAAGAGCGGTTGTTACACTTCAACTCCTGGTGAAATGGGTCTCTGAAGAGGGCTTTTATTTTGATTGCATTTCAACTCTGGTGAAGTGAAATTCCGAAGAGCGGTTGTTACACTTCAACTCCTGGTGAAATGTGCCTCAGAGAGGGTTTTCATCGCCTGGAAGTTACTCTCTCATGGTTGGAGGGTCATGACTCCTCCAATCTTTTTTGTTGAGTAGAGAACTTTCTTTTTTGTGGTGTATGACCCATTAGAGGTCTTTATCCTCCGAAGAGTTGTGCCTCCGAAGAGGACTTGTGCTGCCGATGATGGCTTTGGTTGTTCCCTTGTCCACTTGCTTATGCCTTTTCAGCGATCCTCCTTTTTTTTTTACAAGTAACTTGTTTAATCCAAGGAAGTGTACTTCATTGTCAGGCAAGTTCGTGAGAACGAGCATCAGCTTCTTGATTGGATGTTTGTTTGTTCAAACGATCTCAATTTATTAGCAAAGGCCCGTTTCTGTCGAAATCATAGACCGTTCAATTGAAGTACTTCCTATCTAGGATTTGAATTCGGAGCTTTTGTGACTTGAAATTTGGCGAGAATCACTTGGTCTTATTATGTGCAAGTTTCACTTCCATTGTCTGCAAAAATTTAAATGGACATTTCAGCAATACATTCTATGTATTTTTTATATCAAAAATAAAGCAAACATGTAATAATAATAAGGAACACAAGATTTATAGTGGTTCGGCCAGGAAATTGGGCCTACATCCACTTTATATTTTTTCATTATTTACTTGCATCAGTTTTACAATTGCCTTCAATTACAAGAATCATACATTCATAATTCTTTTTACAATATTTCAACAAAATTTTCAAGTAAAGTATGGACGCAAATGATTGCTGTTCCATGCCCTTGGAATTTGATTTCCTTCAACAGTAGTGAGTTTGAATGTGCCGTCAAGAAGCTTCTCACCTATGACATATGGTCCTTCCCAATTTGGCCCAAACACACCTGTCGCTGTCATAATTCTCTTCAGGACTAGGTCTCCAATCTCAAAGCTGCGTTGGCGAACTTTGGAATTGAAATGTCTGGATATCCTTTGCTGATGAGCTGCAATTCTGAGATTAGCCTCATCTCTTTTTTCATCAAGGAGATCTAGCGCTTCAAGCTGTAGCTTTTCGTTTTCTGCTTGATTGAAATGGATTCTTCTATGTGAAGGGACCTCTATTTCTACCGGAATCATTGCCTCTGACCCGTATGCTAATGAAAACGGGGTGTGCCCAGTCGCAGTTTAGTGAGTGGTTCTGTATGCCCATAGTGCCAGTGGTAGCTTATCAACCCAACCACCTTTTGCTCTTTCAAGTTGCTTTTTGATGGTTGACTTAATAATTTTATTCACGACTTCCACTTGCCCGTTTGCCTGCGGATGAGCCACTGCTGAGAAGCTTTTTCGGATTTTGAATTGCTTGCAAAAATCTTGGAATTCTTCACTTTCAAACTGAGTACCATTGTCTGTAATTATTTTTCGAGGCACACCGTATCTGCAAATGATGTTTTTAGTCACAAAACTTATCATCTTCTTTGAGGTGATAGTAGCCAGTGGTTCAGCTTCTGCCCACTTAGTAAAATAATCTACAGCAACAATGGCATATTTAATTCCAGATTTGGCCATGGACTGACCATCTGTGTGAGTTCAGTGGAAGGAGCTCTAGGAATTTTGGCGAATCTTTGGCATTTGTCACATTTTCGGGAATAATCTGCTGCATCTCGATTAATTTCTGGCCAAAAATATCCGTATCGGAGAATTTTCTTTGCTAATGTTTGGCCTCCTGAATGATCACCACATTCTCCTCCGTGTACCTCCGCTAGGATTGCTTTGGACTCTTCCCTGGATACACATCGAAGTAATGGCATTGAGAATCCCCGTCTGTATAATCGGCCATCTTGGATTATATATCGAGAGGCTTTTCTCAGTAGCTTTTGTCGTTCTTTTGAGTTCCCTGGTAAGGATCCATTGAGCAGATATTCTGTTATCGGAGTCATCCATGATTCTTGCTCTTGAGACATGCTCATGATCCAATCAATGTCCATCTCATCAATGCTAGGAGTCGACAGGACCTCCACTGGAGTTAACCCCAGAAATTGAGCTTCGCCTGTGCTAGAATACTTTGCGAGAGAATCTGCTTTCATGTTTTCTTCTCGAGGAATGTGACTTATCATGTAATGATCGAAATCACCCAGGAGTTCCCAAGCCTTTGAAAAGTAGGCGGGCAGATTCCCCCCTTTTGCTTGGAATTCCTTTTTGACTTGGCATACAATAAGCTGAGAATCACTGAATATCTGTAACGCTCGGATGTTTAATTCTTTAGCAATCCTTAAGCCAGCGATAAGGGCTTCGTATTCTGCTTCATTGTTTGTTGAAGGAAATTCCAATCTTAGTGCATAGCATAATGATCGGCCTTCAGGGGTCTCAAGTACAACTCCGGCTCCAGAACAGTAGTCGTTTCTCGCACCATCGACATATAACTTCCATTGGATTGGGGAATCGTCGACCGTTTTCTCCTCACCGTTACCCTTATTTGTGAATTCTGTGATGAAATCCGCTAAAGCTTGTCCATTGATTGCTTTTCGGGGATGATAAGTGATGTCATACTGACTGAGTTCAATATTCCACTTTAGAAGACGACCCGAAGTCTCAGGGCGAAACAGGACTTGCTTTAAAGGTTGATCAGTGAGGACTCTGATAGGATGAGCTTGAAAATATTGCCTCAACTTCCTAGATGCAATTAGTAGGCAATAAGCGAGTTTTTCCAACTTAGAGTAATTCATCTCTGCCCCAGTGAGTCTTTTGCTGATATAGTAAACTGGATGTTGAATCCTTTTGTCTTCTCGTATCAGCGCTGCACTTAAAGCATGAGATGATACTGCCAAGTATATAAGAAGATCCTCGCTATCGCCAGGCGTAGAAAGTATTGGAGGCGTTTCCATATGGCGAATCAATTCATCAAAGGCTTTTTGGCATTCGGGAGTCCAATCGAAGTTTTTCTTTCCTTTCTTTAGGGCGTCAAAGAATGGGATGCATTTATCTGTGGCTTTGGAAATGAACCGACTCAAGGCGGCGACTTTTCCATTGAGACTTTGCAATTCCTTCTTTGTTCTAGGGGCTTTGATTTCTTTCAATGCAGTAATTTGAGCCGGACTGGCCTCAATGCCCCTAGCGCTCACGATGAAACCTAAAAACTTGCCGAATTCCACTCCAAATGAACGTTTCAAAGGATTGAGCTTCATTCCGTATTTTCGGAGGACTGCGAACATGTCCGCTAAGTATTCTATGTGATCCACTGCTTTCTTAGACTTTACTAAAATGTCATCGACGTAGACTTCCATAGTCTTGCCTAATTGCTGTTTGAACATAGCATTAACAAGTCTTTGGTATGTTGCCCCTGCATTCTTCAGCCCAAAGGGCATAACTCTGTAGCAGTAAAGACCAATGTCGGTGATAAAGCTCGTGTCCTCCTGATCTGGCTCATGCATCATGATCTGGTTATATCCGGAGTAAGCATCCATAAAAGATAACAATTCGTGTCCCGCTGTTCCGTCTACCAGTTGATCGATTCTGGGTAATGGGAAGTAGTCTTTGGGGCAGGCCTTGTTTAGATCTGAAAAATCGATGCATACTCTCCATTTTCCGTTGGCTTTCTTAACCAGCACTGGATTTGAAACCCAATTCGGATAGGTAGATTCTTTGATAAAATTATTCTCCATGAGCCGATCAACTTCTTCTTTTAATGCTGCCGACCTTTCTAGGCCTTGAGTTCTCCTTTTCTGCTTCACAGGTGTAAATTTTGGATCAATATTTAGAGCGTGTACTGCAACTTCCGGGGATATTCCGCACATATCAGCATGAGTCCAAGCAAAAACATCCAAATTTGCCTTTAAAAAAGATATTAAGATATTCTGAATTGACGCATTAAGTTGCGAACCCACATTCAACACTTTGTTTGGGTCCTTTGGGTCAACAGGTATTGGTATTGTCGTTTCCACTGGTACCACTCTATTTGCCCCGGCACTGACTTTTCTAGGATCCATCTCTTTCCTTGCTCCGCTGTGCTCGCCAGTGCAGGGTCCGCCCAATAATTGCTACAAGGCTGGTTCTTTAATGCGGACTGGGGCTGCCGCATTCTTTCCCATTTCTCTTTTTCTGGTTTCTCGTAGCTCTGTTAGATAACATTCTCGCCCAGCATTTTGATCCCCTTTTATGACTCCTACTCCATTGTCTGTAGGGAATTTAATAGTGAGGCACCACGGGGCAAGAACAGCTTTGAACGCTGCCAGAGTTGGACGACCAAGGAAAGCATTATAAGCAGAAAATTCGTCGACAATCACAAAAGTTTGCTTGCGGACCACTTTTCTCTCTCCTTCTCCAAGTTCCACAAATAAATCAATGGTTCCTACCGGCTGCTTTGGCTCCCCAGTGAAGCCGGCAATTTTCTGCAATGAGGCTTGCACATCAGCCATAGGGATCTTCATTTGGTCGAATGTTTTCTTGAAGAGGATATTGCAGGATGCGCCACAATCAATGAGAACTCTTCTGACAATAGGTCGCCCGATATTAGCCGAGATGACTAAGGGATCCAAGGTAGGAGCTTCAATACCTGCGGAATCCCTAGCTTTGAACACAATATCATCATCGAAAGTTCTTTGTTGCTTCAAGGGCGTAGCACCTTCCAAAACGAATACATCTTCCTCCGTCGGTACATACTATAAAGCTCGGGTATACCTTTCCATCTCACCCCAGCTTCTGCCCACTGGGTGAGGTCCTCCTGTAATGACATTGATAATGGGCCTTCCAGATTCATGCCCTGCAGCCTTCTCACTCGTCCTAGGCTGATGAGTAGGAGCCTGTTGCCCCTGACTAGATGAAGCAGGATTGTTGCTATTCTTTTTCACAAATTGTTGCAGTTTGTTTTCCCTTAGCAACTCTTCAATCAGATTTTTCAACTGGCGGCATTCGTCGGTCTCGTGACTGGGTTGATTATGGAAGCGGCAGAACTTCCCACTCTGTATAGCCTTTTTCCCGGTCCTTAGAGGAGGAGGTTTAGGAAAGTCAATAGAATCTTTAGTGTCAAGGTAGATACGCTCCGTCGTATCTGATAAAGGAGTATATTCTGAGGGCTTGAAGGATCGGGGCTTCTTTAGATTACTCTGTTTCTTCCCATTGTTATTTTCCCTTTTTTGCCCTGCAGATTCATTCTTGCGTGGAGCAACAGTGTTATCTTCAGTTTTTTCTAGCACTGCCTTTACCGGTACGGGGCGGCTTTCCAAGCGCATGAATTCATCTGCTTTTTTATAGAATTTTTCAAGGGAATTTGGTTCCTTCATGTTTAGCCATTTCCCAAATTCGCTCGACTTGTCGATGGCCCTCATTAGATAGGTCAAGATCATCCGTGGTTCTGCATTGTCCACCTCGGCCAGCGCTATATTAAAGCGATTCAAGAAAGATCTGATAGTTTCACCCGGATTATGTTCTAAACATGACAATGACATAATATCTTTGGCTTTTGAAGCGTATAGTCTGAACTGCTCTTTGAACTTCCGGGTTAAGTCAGAAAACTGATCGATAGATCGGACTGGCAGCTTGGTGAACCAAAGCAGAGCTACGCCTTCCAGGTATACGGGAAAATATCGGCACTTTATTTCATCAGAAGCCCTGGCACCTGTCATGTGCCAATCATACTTATACAAGAATTCGTTCGGATCACCTGTTCCTTTGTAAGCTGGAATGGTTGGAGGGACAAACTTCCTTGGGAATTCAGCCTTCAAGATTTTCTCAGTAAATGGAGTTTTGCTTGGGGCAAAACCCCATTCTTTTTCGTCTTCAACCCTCTGCATACTCTCTTTCATGATTTGTCGGACCATTCCAGAAAGATACTCCTCATCATGTCGAGTTCTAGATCCACCAACCTCAGGAAGTGTTTGTTCAAAGGGGCTAGCAGCCCTTTCAGGAGCATTCCTTTCTTCAGCCTCATGAATGTTGCAAGAAAAATTCCTTTCATTACCTGCCGGTTGACGGTTTGCCCCAAGCAAATCGTTCAACCTATTCAGAATTAGGGCATTCTGAGCCTCGAATTGTGCATTTTGGGCATTGATCTGTTGGTTCAGCCCTAAGATTGCAGCATCCAGCTCTGCCTTTGTAACCCCGACAGCTGGAGTGTCTTGATTTGATATAGGGGAAGCGGAGGTTCCCTCTTGAATATTCCCAGATCTGACAGATCTACTTTTCCTTCCAGGAGCCATAATCTCGGATAGACTTCTGGTTTTCAAGGAAATTCTCTCTACAAACCTCTGTGAAGCAATGATGATAGTTCTCCTGAGTTCAATTCTCAGTGAAAGCACCAAAAAATGTTAACGCTAAAATTTGAACGCTAACACCCCGGTGTACGAAATGAGATCGTGAAAGCACCACCCGATAGCTCGGGAACAGATTACAAGCAGATAATAGTGAAAAAACAGTAAACAACAGCAATTTTATAGTGGTTCGGCTTAAGAGAGAGCCTACGTCCACTTTGAATATCTTTATTGACGATTTGATTACAAGTCAATGCAGTTACACTTTGATTACAACACACTTTGAGTTTTAAGTGACTTAGAACAAGTAGCCTAAACTTCAATGTCGATCCAAATCTTTGAACACATGTTAGACATGTTTGATTTCTTCGTGAAGTTCCTTGAAGGTGTTGAAGTAGTTCAGAATGCAGCAGAGTAACGACGCTTGAAATGAATCAGCCCCCAAAAAAGTCCCTTGAATGTTGGGGGTGGCCATGTATTTATAGGCAAATCTGGATAGAAATTTTTCGCCCAAGTCCTGAGTCATGACCGACTCAAGCTAAGCGGTGGCCGAGTCAAGTTGAGTCATGGCCGGCTTATCTGATTAAGTATTTGGTCTTCTCACTAGCTCATTCTCTTGCTGGATTCTAAGCCGAGTCCTGAGTCGTTGGCGAGTCAATTCTCACTGGGACATGCATTGTGGCAACGGAATACGACTCAGTGGCTTTAAGTCGCGGACGAGTCATCCTGAGTTATGAGTTATTAAGTCATTTCTTAGGTCGTCAATCCTATTGAGTCGTTTCTTATGATGAGTCGTGGACTTGTTGAGTCGCTGAGGCAATACCTTTGATGAGTCGGTAATGCATTGAGTCGGTTTGTCTTGTGAGTCGTTAACCAGTTAAGTCACTCTGCTCCTTCAAGTCGTTGAGACGATAGTCTTGATGAGTCGGTAACTTATTGAGCCGTCCTGCCTTGTGAACCGTTAACCCCTTGAGTCGTAACCCTTTAAGTCGCTTTGAGCTTTAGGTCATTAACTTATTGAGTCGGTGACTCGATGAGTCGTGAGGCTTCCTGAGTCGTATATCCTTCCTGAGCCATTAAACACCTTAAGTCGTGGCTCATCCCAGGCCTTAACTCGTTGACTCCTTTAACTCGTGGGACCCTTAACTTGTAGGCTGGAACGGGGTTAACACCAGGTTTAGCGATAAACCTTGGCTTTGTGGGGTTTGACTCTTTGTTAATAGGGTATTAATATCCTTTGGGGGTCGTTGGGTGTATATATGAGAGAGCATACTTGTTAGTGTTATAAAAAGGTTTTTGATATTGTGTTGCTTTGTTCCATTTTGTATTTATAAATTCCGGTTGGTGCATGGGACGCTGTGACATCAATAGGAATTTCTAAACACTTAATAGGACAGACCGACATAATATTTGTTTTTAATATAGGTGAATGAAATAATTTTGCCTATTATATTTTCTATATATAAAAATATTTTATAAAGATATATATTTGGTTGATATAGATTGGGTGTTAGGTAATGAAAATATTAATAATAATTGAAGCTAAGTTGAAAATAAAATATATAAAAAAATTTGGAATTTTAGAATTATGTTCCAGGGTTGAAAAAAAAATTCTTTCGAAATCTTTTGGTATATAATAATAATATTGTTTCATAAGTACTTTCTGATATAAATATTTATTATAATTCGGAAGAATTGTTAAAAAGATTTTGGATAAAGTTTTGTACTTTCCTCTCTGTTGTTGGAAAATAATTTCGGCGACGGCGGCCGCATCATCGACTTTAATTTTCGAGTTTCGAATGGGAAAGGCCACTGTAGTAGTTCTACTGCAGATTCATTTTTGAAAAATATATAAATTTTGAATTGTTTAAATATAATTAGAGATATAAAGGTTGTAAGAAAATATTTATCAATTATTTTAAATTAATTTGAAATTTAACCCGGTATTAAATTCTTAAATTTCCATAAAATAAATTGTTTCAATTATTGTAGTGAAATGAAAGGTTAGTAATTAATAATTGGAACCTTTAATTAAAGTAAAAACTTAATAAAATAGGGAGATAATAATGTAAATAAATGATTGTAGACCTTAGAAAATGAATTAATGAAATTTTTTATTTATAAGAATTGATGTATAAAGTTATAAATTTAAGCATAATTAGAATGTTACTATAATTAAAAACAATAGAATGTAAGCGTTAAATAAATAAAAAGGAATTGAAGGAAGTTGAAATTTATAACTTCTATAAAAAAAAGGGTAAAAATTCATGGAACAAACTTGTATAACTTTCAATTACACCCTTAAATAACATATATATAACTTACCAAATATTAAAAGTTGAAATGTTTAATAAGAAATATAATGAAATGATACAAGTAAAAGTAGGGAATGAAGTATTCAATGAATTTGCTATTATAAATGAGAATTTAATGTGATAAACTTAAGTTATAATTGAAAATTTACCAAGTAAATATAATATAAGGTAAGTATGACAAATAGATGAGTTTAAACTTAAGTAATTAAAGTAAATAAATGAGGTCATGCAATAATAAATGAATGTAAGATAATAAAGAGAAATTGTAAACTTAAGAAAAGTATGAAATAAATTTATTTAAGTTGATTTGATTTGTTGGTTTGAATTGTTATTGTTTGATTTATTGTTGGTTGGGTAAGGAAATTTGAAGTTGTTGGATGAATAAATAATCTATTTTGTCCCATCTAAGACTGTTGAGTAAATGATGCACTTGATAGTTATTTTTCATTCCGTACAATTTCAAGTTTGAACCCAAACAACTATTTGATTGTTTGATTGTATGGTTGTTTTGTAGTTGTGTGTATGCTGTTTGTTGAAATAGATGGTTGTTGTATTGATTGGATGTTAGTGATTGAAACCACTTAAATATTTCACTATATATAAATTTTTAACCCCTTGGATTTATAAGTGAAATGCAGGTTATGGAAGCAATTGCTATTGCTTTTGGTTCCATAAAATAAACGTAAATTGCCCGACAAATAGGTACGTTTTCGGAACACGGTTTATAGCGCTATTTATATATTTTCCCATGATGGGATATAATATTTTGGGTAATATTTGTAATAAAATTTTTTTATTTTGATATTATATTTTCTCCCGAGCCTTCCGTACAAAGGAGATTCTGCCAAAAATTTTCCGATATTTTTGGACTTACAAATTTCTCTGAAAATGTTTTTCGAAACTTTATTTGTTCAAGTATAATAAGATTTCAAATAGGTATACTTTAATTGAAGTTATAAATTTTGGTAAATTATTGTTTATAAGTTAATATTGAATAAGATGTACTGTTTATTTAATTCTTCCTTCTTCTTTTTTTCCTTTTCGGGGACGAAAAGTTTTGAGTGGGGGAGAGTGTAACGACCCGTAAATTTCGACCATTTAATTTGTTTATTTAATAAGATTTTTGTAATTTATTTTAGTAGAAAGAATAAAAGGGGGCAGATAAATATTAAAATGAAGGCTAGAATAAATTATATAAAGGTGACTTAGAAACCTATTTATAGACATTTGAATAAAATTCAAATTAATTAAGTAGAGAAAGAAAAGAAAAAAAGATTCTTACCTGGATATAAAATTTAATATGAGAAATTTATGATAGTATTAAACCGATTTAATGCAATAAAATATTGTAAACGGTAATTGGAATAGATTGAGAAATCCTGTTATTGCAAGTCAATAATTCGTAAACTCTAATGAACATCTCAAAATTTATAAATTTATTTAAATTTAGGACTTAGCATAAGCGTAGAACTATGGGTATGATAACAAACTTTTTTAAATTGGCTAATTAAGGGTCAACAAATTTATTTGGAAATCAAACTCATTAAAAGGTAAGTAATTATAATGGGTTGATGGCATAAACATTACTAATTATTATCATAGTAACGGAAGTGTAGATGGAATGCAAACGTAGAAATTTAAGTTAAGTATTAACAATTGAAAGGAATTGTCGATTTAATGGAGTACTATAGGTTGTCATACTAGACTAAGAATTGAACATAAGGAAAATAGAAATAAATCAATGAACGTATATAGATTTTAAAGCTATAATAATAAATAGAAATTTGATGACATTAATATAAGATAGTGAATTGAAATAATTGTGGGTTGATATTAAAATGTGAATGGGAAAGTGATTGTATGGTAAATGAATGGAATTCAGATTTGTTGGGAAAGGTGAATGGATATTTGGTAATAAATTTAAACGGACTTGAATAGTGAATTTATTTAATTAAAATATATAATAAATAATGATTTAATGAAAACCAATGCTCTTTATATATCTATATTTATTTGAGTGGAAATAATATACCTATAAATGTGGGATTGAGAGTCTTACAACAATTATTAGGAGTTATATATAATTAGTTCATTCTAGTAAATTTGAAAACATTGCAATAGATGTAAATTAAGTGTTGCGTTAAATAAATTTAGGCAATAAATGGGGAATAACGTAAATGTTCTTCATAATATGATGATTTGTGAATAAAAATGAATGGAATTTAAGTTTTATTAATATATCAGAATTTAATTTACTATAAAAAGGGTAAATTGCAATCAAATGAGTAAAATGTTTTAAATGGGATATTTATGTGATAATTTTTAATCCAATGGTAAACCCTTATATTTGAAAATTTACGAATGGAATAAATATAAGTTAATTCAATAAAAAGGGGATTTTGGAAATTTATCTATAATTTTGAATTTAACGAAATTAAGGATTAATATTGAAATTTAAAAATGAATCATCTGAATTTACATTTTTAAATTGGTTTCAAATCAACGAAAATGTTTGAGGATTATTAAGTGATAAAGTTTTCCAATACTAAAACTAAAATATAAAAATTTGGATTTATTTATTAATTCTCAATTTAATTAATTAATATAAAAATAGCCATTTTTGTCACGGACTCGGATTTTGATGAAACTAGTTTCATCGGATCCGTAACAGTGAATTATTGTAGGGTTTCAAGTTTCGAATCGATCGGACTTGTCGTTTGATCGTACGAACGCGAAATGCCTTGAAATCGATTTAATTGGAATCAATTGAAATCAATTTGGAAATATTGTTTTCAGCATAACTTCTTCATACGATGGAATTTGGACGTGAAACCTTTTCCATCGCGTTTAGAATATTTTAAAATCCCTGTTTTGATATATGGGTTTACCAAGTTTCGTTCCGGGGTCAGAACATGCTTTTTGGGCCAACTACCGTTTAGCATGTTCATAATTCGTGCCCACCTATTCTATTGCAGTTTGTCTATAAATAGGCTGTGATAAACCCTAGCCTCCATCTATTGTCATTTGGTTATGCGTTCATTTCTTCAACTCTTTCTCTTCCTCAATGGATGCAAATTTCAGATCCAATTCTATTCAAAATTCAAATGAAAATTCAAAGTTCTCAGAAAATTCCGAAAAAAATATATGTTGATGCCCACGACGAGCGTAATTCAATGGTGAAATTCGTTTTTCGATTCGGGTTGTGGTTTGTTCAGAAATTGACCGTTACTTCTCGGCCTTCCATAGCGACGAAATCAAATTCGTCGGATCGTGGAATCAAGGTTACCATTGGGTAGGGGGAACCAATGGAGGCCATCGGTGGGTTTGGTTCATAAGTTTAACAGCTTGATCGATGTCCAAAATTCAACTAGGGTTCGATTACCATGGCAGCGGTGGCGAACCGGAGGCAACAACTTCATAGGAGGGGGTGCGGCCGAGCATGACAAGGGCGAGGGTACTGGTGTCATCGGCTATAGGGGTCAGAGGCGCTCGCGATAGGTGGTCAAGGGCCAGTCAAAAGGGGCACGGTTTTGGGTTCTTCGTGCTTGCGTTCGCTGTACGCATGCTTGGGGAAGATTGAACGATGACGTGGCTAGCTTTTTTGGGTGAGGGCTGATTTCTTTTGTTTTATTTTAATTTTATATTTTCAATCATTCGAAAATGAATAACTTCGTCATACGTACTCCGTTTCACACGAGATTTTTTTTGTTAGGATCGAAATTAAAATTTCAGATCTTTTGACGCTGGTTTGGATAGATTTGGAGACCGTCGAATTTTTGGGTTTAAATCGGATTTAAATTCGATTTAAATTCAAAAGGTGAGTGTTTTAACTCACTCACAACTTCTAAAATTTCTTATGTTTGTTAAATTGATTTTAGATATAAGTAGAAATTTATTTATGACTGTTTGGCATGTTGTATTCATTATCTCTATTTAAACGCATTTATTTAATATAACCGTTAATTAATTTGATTATTGCATATAAATTGACAATTGAAAATTTATTTATTTGCATATAAACTGATAGTTAAATAGTTAATAAATTTATTTTGAATATAAACTGTTAGTTAGTAACTATCATTTATTTCCTGTTATATTGCATATGCTATATATTGATGTTTGTTTAAATTGATGATGATTGAAAAAATTAATGATGATTGAAATAAATTGGTTGATGATTGATATTGAATGAATGGATGATGTGTACTATCTTATATAAACTGCAAGTTATCATGCATTTTATTTCATTTGGGATTGCGGTTTAAAATGATATACAACCACATTATTTTATTTTTAAATTACGGATTGAAATGATAAATATCCGTGTCACTTGACCATAGGATAGAGAATTCTATACAAACACCGTCGGTCTATATATAATTATTTTCCAATGATTTCTATGGTTTGGATAGGATACGGTTTAATAAATATTAAGTTTTGATATTTTTAATATTTTATATATATATATAGTTAAATTGTGAATTTAAGCTATGTATAATCTGATAAATAAAAATTGAATAAGTTGAAATGGAGTTTGACAATTCATATTATATGTTCAAGTACAGGTTTAAGTTATTGTATATATATAGAGTTTTAAATGATTCAACTCAATTTAAGATTTGAAATATAAATTGGAAATTTATTTGGGATTGAGCTTTTTAAAAATTTAACTCCATAAGTTGATGTAAACATGTTAAACTTGGAGATTTTAAAGGTATGTTATTTATAACTGGATTTTTATTCAAGATGAATTAAATCAATATTTCTATTATAAATGAATTGAAAGAAATATTTAGTTATAGATAATTTGAGTTTTATTTAAATGATTATGGTTTTAGTATGCTATATTTCAAACTAAATAATAGGACATTAAACGATTGAATAATAATTTCCTATCTTAAAATTTGGAAGTGTAATACTTAAAGTTTGAAATATGTAAATTTAAAGTGGTTTGGAATTTTGAAGTGAGTTTAAAATCTATGGGTTTAGACTTAATTTAAAGTGAATAAAGTTTGTAAAGGCGAGAAATTTTTTACTTTATAAATAATTTAAATTCAACCATTTTCTTTATATATTGTTGAATATCCAAACCATTTGAGTTTTAGAAGTTATGGTTTTAAAGCTATAAATTCCAAAGTATTATGGTTTGAAAGTTATATTTTAAATGTTTGGTTTCCAAGTATTATAAATTTTAAAGGTGGTATGATTTTGGGAAAGGAAATATATTTGAAATAAAAATGATATCATATTGATTTGGGTTTTAAAAGGAATTGATATCGTATTTGTATGGTTTTGAAATAGATATTTTATTCTGTTTTTGAAAGTATAATTATTTTTAAATAACCGCGGTGTTGTAATAACGTTTGGTTGTTGAAGAGACCGGGATCGGAAGTTGTCATACTTTCTGCCAACTACGAAAACCACTTTAACAACCGTGTACGCGGTGGAGATTCCAGAATGAAGTAGGTTGGTGGCGACGTTTCCTTTGAGGTAAATACGTGGACCCGACTCCCGTGAGTTGGCATAAGGTGGATAAAACAGGAGCGATTCTCGGGCTAGTGAGGTCATACCTCTGATCGGACACTCCTCTTCGATACTATACTTTGACTTTGGATTGATTCAGTGGCCACTTTTATTTTGATTTGGGGGAGTTTATTCGAGGTGGGCGGTAGCTGCGGCTACGCGTTTCCATCAGCCCGGATAGCAATTGGTATATCTACCCTGGCATTGCCTAGTTGTGCCGTGTCACCTACCATACCAAGCCTTATACGAGTTTGGATTTCTCCCGTAGCCCGCGTGGTATCCTCTGGTGGCTTCCCGATTAGGAGGGACTATGATATTGGATGGACTACTGGGACTATTACGTGTTAAGGTGGAAAATGTAAAGCCTTAATGCTATTTAAAAGTATGTTTATTTTACTATAGACACTATCATAATAGCGAAATATACTACATAGTAAATAGTTTAACGGATCCTTAAGAGATGTAAATCCCGAGCATCTTTTGAGTTACTGCACTCATATTTATTTCTGTTAATTTGACTCACATAAGATCTTTTAGTTCTGACTCGAGTGTTTTGTCTTTTCAAATTCACTCGGGTCAGTCCGAGCGTTTCAGGATTGAAGATTTTATTTATGGAGGAAGAAGACGAAGATTTTATTATTATTACTATAGATTATATGGTTCCACTACACCCATTTCGTTCCGCTACATTGTTATATGGTATGTGTACTCTGATATGTATTGTATAAATATAATCAAAGGTTTTGTAAAATAGATTTATGAACTGTATCTTTATTATTATATTTTATCCTTCCGCTGTGAGATTCTGTTTGGTTTTTTTCTTTCTTTGTTTTTCTTATTTATCTCATAACAATCCATCCTTGCGTATGGTTTGAATTGGCACGTGTGTCTGTTTAAATCGTGCGAAAAGGCAGGATGTTACAGCGACTTACTTCATTGTATTTTTTCTTAGACCCGAGTTATCCACTCATACCTCTCTTTATAATTAAAATTCCTAGCTATTATTTCAGACCATTTATTTACTTTTGATTTATTTCAAAATGGTATTTATGTACAAGTAATATTAAACTGATTTTAGGCATTTTAATTTATCAGAGAATTTATTTTTATCATCCCATGCTTCTTTGACCATATATGTATTTTTCTATACAATATATACGTGAATACATTCCTACTTAATCATTTTTCTTCCTTATCACTTAAATGTTGAAAGCAATTTTTCTCCTTATTGAATTATTTTATTTTCTTTTTGATATTCATTTTCAAGCTATTTTTCTTCCATTTTTATTTTCTCTGACAATCATTCTCTCACCTATTTACCTTATTCATTCTTGGTATTTATTTTCCATTACCTGTTTTTTTTAAAGTAATTTTATTCTCAAAAATTTTGGGACTTCAATAAATCCAACTCAAGTGAAATATCAACCGAAATATGATTAACTCAAAAGATGTTTTGGATAACCATCCTCTAAGGATCTGTGGAACTATCTACAATATAGAAATATAAGCTATCAACAACCAACCGTCATTACAACACCGTGGTCCATTCAAAATATTTTATACTTCAAACCAAAAGTATCATTTACATTTCAATTATAGATATATTTCCTCAATTTCAAAAAAAATTGATTCAAATCAACTCGAGTTCCAAATTCCAATTTAATTCAATCTAAAATTTTCCACTTTAATTCAATTCAGTTTCTAAATAACAAATTCAAATTATATTTATTTTAAATACAGATCCGAATCACAAAATAAACCACTTAAATTCCTATATATTTCAAAGCTTTAGTATTCAACATTTTCAATGTAAAATTTAATAGTTTCATATAGATCTCGATTAATTTCATTATTATTCGGTCAGGAAATATTCACTTTATAAATTCAATATCATTTAACTGGCCTTAACTTACATTTTTACTAGATATTTCCTTAAATTTATTTAAACGAAAAATATTCATTAAATTACTTAAATCGAGACTAAGTTATAAATCATATCCTAAGTCTCAATTTTAATAAGTTTCAAATTGGTTTAATTAAATAAAATTCTTTATTGAATACAATTTCAACTAAATTCAAATTATCTTCCCACCTTAACTTCTTCAAATTATTACCAAAACTATTTTTAAATATAAATTTAAATACTTAAACATATTCTATGTATTAGATCAATCTTAATTAAGTTAAATATTATTATTAAATCTATATATCATTACCATTTATATATAATAATTTAAGAATCAAAATTTACTAAAACTATATATATTTCTTTCCAAAACCATAGAATTTATTTTCAAAATATTTATATGTGGACCAACGCTGTCTGTATATAATTTCCTATCCTATGGTCAAGTGTCAGTCCGTAATTTAATTATATACGGGTAGATATCATTTCGACCCGCAATCCCAAATTCAATTCAAATCAAAATCGCTTGGGTTTATCATTTCAACCCATAACAAAATTCTCCTATTCTAAAGTCCGTTCGGGTATGTATCATTTCAACTCATAGTGAATTCTAAACTACAGGGAACTTGCAGAGTGATAACAGATAATATAATAATATAACAGGCATATATCATCAATAACAGTATAATATAATCAATAGGATATGGTGTCATATCCCACAGGTGAACAGTTACAGATAATAGCATAAATATATATATATATATATATATATATATATATATATATATATATATATATAACAATTTAAATAACTACAGCAGCATATTTCGATTGTCGTTTCAATTGAAATCAAATTTAATTAATATAAGAACGTTAATCGTGGGTGATTGCTCACCTTTCGAGGCTAGAGAGAGAACAGAATGAGATGAGATACGAATCCAAGCATGGATTTTGAAGCAAAGCAAGGTTGGCATGAATTCGACGGACAACCGATAAATATGAATCAATAAGAATAGATATAAATAAATTTTAAAATTCAACAATATAAACCTTTATATGTTGAATCAATACTTAAAACAAATAATAAAATAAATAATATATATATATATATAAGATGAAAGAAATCATTATTGTTAAACACATAAAATTTGAAAATATATATTTCAAAATACATTATTTCAAATTAAAACACGCATATTAAAGATCAACATCAATATATAATAAAGTTTGATATGATAAAGATTGAAATACGTACTCATATGCCTATTTCAACATATAAACTTCATATGCACCAGCATGTGCATATATTTATGTAATATATAAAATGAAATTCTTAAAATAAATATTATTACAAACATGTGCATACTGACATATATATTATATGTTACAAGCAACTCATCAGTACCATAGTTATATAACTAGTATATATATAAATCATACATATCCTTCTGCTATGACTTTAAGACCCAAAACAATTTCAAAACTTGCATAAAAAAGTTTCCCAGACTCACTTAAAAATTCAAGATCCATACTAGAACCACAAACATCTCTATTTAAACTTTATACATATGTGCGACAGCATACATATACAATGGCCATAAAAATCTTTATGAAACTGTAAAACTCTAAATAAAATGACCATATGATCAAATCGCAAAATTCTAATATGTATGTATGTAAGCCTGACTTTAAGAATCCAAATAAAACCGTAGTATATATAATTAACGGTATTATATAACTAAACTATAATCCAACATGCAACTATGTTTATAGTGCATAATAATACTTTAAACACATCATGTACAAAATTAATATGAAATACACACACCACATATAAAATCAGAGAGGAAATAGGATCGACGAACTGGGCTGTAGAATTTGAGAAAGCACAGCGAGGAGATACTTGTTTGGGAGGCAGGCTGCACGGTGGAGTTTGCTGGTCGAGGTTGTGCACGCGGGTGAGGAGAATGGTGGAAAAGGCCTTGCGTGCATGGGTTGGTGAGTTGCTCGGCAGGGGTAACGAAAGAATAGAAAAGCCGTGGGACATAGGAAGGGGAGGCGGTTGTGGCGAGCTCGAGAATGATGTTGAGATCGGTGAGAGGTTGAGGCAAGCTGTAGTAGAGAGGCGGAGTTTCGTGGATCTAGCTTGAATGGACGAAAGAAAAGAAAAGGGAGGAAGGAGAAAAGTGACAGTGGTGAACAAATATAACGTGAAATCTTCAGGCATGCGCTGTCACTTTTTATATTGTTTTTTTTCTTCCAAAGAAAAGTAGTGTAACGACCCGCTAAATTCGATGATTTTAAATATGATAATTTAATAGGATTTCTAATTTAACATAGAATGAAATCCAAATGTATTAAGTAGAAAAGGATTCTCACCTGGATATGGAATTTAGTATGAGAAATTTATGAAAATGTTAAATGGTTTTAATGCAATGAAAGATTTTAAACGGTAAATGGGAATAAATTGAGGAATCATATTAGTTCCAGTTAATAGATTACGACCTGAATGAGATTCCAATTTAATAAAATCATTCAAATGTTATGATTTGATTTTTATGGAATATGAGAAATACAAATGTAGGGATTTGATTAATATATATGTTATTTGTTCAAGGTATTGAATAAAATTGGGAATCCAATTTAAATTAATGATAATAACGTTGATATTAGTTAATAAATAAATTTCAATGCAATGCCCATAAATGAATGAAATGAAACGAATATATGTAAAATGTATACTAGGTTATTTATCAATAGGAGGAAAGAAGAATGAATATCGAATTTATTTATGAATAAATATATATATTAAATAGTAATGAAATGTAAAGTAAATGGCGATTGTATAAAATCAATGCAATAAGATTTTCTAATAGTAACTGAATGCAGACGTGTGAAATAGAGTTAATGACTATAATTATTGTACGTTACTTATTTTATTTGTTGTCAATGTTAATCTGGAATCAAATTCAATTTATCCCCAAAATTACTGCAGTTAAAGTGGAATAAATTGGTAAATGAAGAATGTTGGATCTAAATAAGTTATAACCAAGGAAAATCCCATTTTTAATAAACTATGCGCGAAAAGAAATGAAACCAAAATGAAAATGTGAAAATATAAAATGTAATGAAATTCTAAGTAATAATGACTTTGTTAGTTAAGTGAAAACTGGTTTAATATTAAGTTGTAACTGGATAAAAATCAAATTTATTTGGAATTGATTTGCAATCAATTGAATTTTTTTGCAATTAAATGGATTTAATATTTAAATTAATTATGTAAATATTATTTGGAAGAAATTGAAGTTATTTGGGTAATAAGTATTGTAATTGGCTAATTTAGATACTTTAAAGTGAAACGGAAATTATTAACGAAATAGTTGATTGCAATATTTAATTCATCTAATGGATGATAAAGATTTGTTAGATTTATTTAATAGGAATTTTGGGGCATTTAATAGGTAATTGATGATTTTGAATCGAAGTAAAGGGATTACTGAAATCAAAATTTAGCAACTTTTAAACCGTTGCAATTGATTTAGAATATAAAGAGTTGTCTATTTAATTGAGTTAAATTTTTGGAATTGCGTTGTTGCAAATAATTGTGAAATAAAACGTTAAGATAACCAGTATTCAAGATTTACCATCTATTTAGTATATTAATTGTAACTGACAATCAACTGCAATAAATAATAAATAATTATTACGTTAACGTTAATTGAAGTGATATTTGAAATTTAATATTTAGGAATTATGTAAATAGAAGTTCATATGAAATTGGAAATATTTACATATTGAAATATGAATCCAATGATAAATTCTTCTATTTGACAATAATAATGGAAAGTAAATTTAATTAAAATTTTTGGAAATTTAATTTATAATTTGGTGAAATTAATGAAATTTGGGGATTTCTAAAATTTTAAATTCGACAAGTTAAATTTTGTTTAAATTAGTATAGGTGATTTAAAAATTAATAATAATAAGAATCGTCAATTATCAAAAAGAAATGGGAAATTTGATTTAATTGACTAATTTTTAATTTATTTAATTAATATAAAAATAGCCATTTTTGTCACGGACTCGGATTTCGACGAAACCAGTTTCATCGGATCCATATCAGTGAATTATTGTAGGGTTTCAAGTTTCGTATCGATCGGACTTTTCGTTTGATCGTACGAACGCGAAACGCCTTGAAATCGATTTAATTAAAATCAATTTGAAATCAATTCGGAAATTTTGTTTTCATCATAACTTCTTCATACGATCAAATTTGGACGTGAAACTTTTTCCATCGCATTCAGAATATTTTAAAATACCTATTTGGATATATGGGTTTAATAAATTTTGTTCCGGAGTCAGAACGGGCTTTTTGGGCAAAGTACCGTTTTGCACGTTCGTAATTCGTGTCCCCCCTAGCCTTCTTCTATTTTCCTATAAATATGCTGTGATAAACCTAGCCTCCTTTCTATTGTCATTGGGCTGTACGTTCATTTTTCTTCATCTCTTTCTCTTCCTCAATGGTTGCAATACTTAGATCTATTTCAATTCAAAATTTCAATAAAAATTCAAACTCTCCAGAAAAATTCCACAAAAATATATGTCAAAGCTCTCGATGAGCGTAATTCAATGGCGATATCCGTTTTTCGATTTGAGTTCCGGTATGTCCAGATCAGGACAAATCAGTTTGGGCCGTTCATCAACGTCGCGTCGAACTTCGTCAGATCCTCAAACGATTTCTGGGTTTTGTAGAGGGGATTAAGGGGAGGCGATCTATGTGGAAAGTTTGTCGAATCAACGGCTAGATTGGGCTGCAAGATTCATTAGGGCTTAAAGTTTCATGTGGCGGCTGTTCTCTTTTACGTTCGAAACCCCACGTGTCAGAGGCTCGGCAGCAGTAGGCGACGTGGGACGTTGAGGTGTGGGGTTATCGGCCTCATGAAGGTCGGCGGCGAGGTCTTGTGGGTTGCGATGGCCGGCGTTTCTCAGGGGCAGCGCGCGTTCATCTGGGGCAGCGCGTGGTGAATGCGAGAGTCAGCGCATGAAGAGCCTGGGTTCACGTGAGAATCTGAGGACGTGGCATAATTTTCTTATGTATGTTTTATTTTTTTTATTTTATTTTGTTTTCAAATCGTTTAAATCTAATAACTTCCACATACAACATCCATTTTATGTGCGATTTCTTTTGTTAGGATCGTATTTAAAATCCGGACCTGATGACGCTGGTTTGGACTAATTTGGAGACTGTGCAATTTTTGGGTTTAAATCGAATTTAAATTCGATTTAAATTCAAAAGGTGAGTGTTTTAACCCACTCACAACTTCTAAAAGTTTTTATGTTTGTTAAATTTATTTTAGATATGAGTAGAAATTTAATTATGACTGTTTGGTATGTTTTATTCAGCATATCTGTTAATTTGCATTTAGTTAATTTAACTGTTAATTTATTTTATTTATTATATAAAATTTGACAGTTAGAATTTATTTTTGCACATAAACTTCTAGTTAACAGTCATTTAATTTATTATGGAATATAAACTGTTGATTAATATCTGTTATTGATTTCTGTATAAATTCATATGCTATGTATCGATAATTGTTTAAAATTGGATGATGATTGCAATTGATGATTGATGATTGATATTTGGATGAATGAATGCTATAATTATATTGTATAAACTGCAAGTCATCATGCATTTTCATTTCATTCGGGATTGCGGTTTGAAATGATATACAACCGCAAATTTTATTTTTAAATTGCGGATTGAAATGATAAATATCCGTATCACTTGACTATAGGATAGAAAATTATATACAGGCACCGTGGTCTATATATAAAATATTTTAAAGTGATTTCTATGGTGTTAACCCCGTTCCAGCTCACGAGTCAAAGAAACCAACGAGTTAAGGCCTGGGGTGAGCCACGACTTAAGATGTTTAACGGCTCAGAAAGGATCTACGACTCAGGAGGCCTCACGACTCATCAAGTCACCGACTCAACTGATTACCGACCTAAGATATGAACCGAATCAACGACCTATCTAGTTACGACTCAACAGGCAAACGACTTAGTAACCTTAGTAGCTTAAGAGAATAGTCCGACTCAATGAGCTACCGACTCAACAAGCTACCGACTCAACAAGCCAACGAGTTAAAACTTAAGGCGACTTAGAGGAGTGGAGCGACTCAAGGGATTAACTGTGTATGGGATAGACCGACTCAAGTTCTCTAACGACTCAGCGACCTAAGGTGTCAAATGACCTAACTGACTAAAATCCCAAAACAACAAAGGACCAGAGACGCTCTGATAGGAAGTCTGGGCTCAACCAGTTGAGTCGCCCACGACTTACGACTCATCCTGAGTCGGTCACGACTTACGACTCATCTTGAGTCGGTCACGACTCATGACTTGACAATTCCAGCGCCTAGAAATTTGCCTATAAATACGCAACCACCTCCAACATTCAAAGGACTTTTTTGCTAATTCTCTTCAAGCGCCGTTACTCTGCTGCATTCCAAACCAATTCAACACTTAAGGCTCTCAAGACACGAAGAACGCTACAAACAACTTCGAGAAAAGATCACACACATCCAACATGGATTTGAAGACTCTAATCTCCATTGAAGTTTAAGCTACTTGTTCTAAGTGACTTGTAATTCAAAGTGTATTGTACTTGGAAAGAATTGTATCAGCTTGTAACGAGATCATCAATAAAAGTACTTATAGTGGACGTAGGCTATACCATTAAGCCGAACCACTATAAAATTGTTGTTGTTTACTGCTTTTCCGCTATCATCTGCTTGTAATCTATTCCCGAGTTATCGGGTGGTGCTTTCACAACTATAACTCATACAACGGGGTGTTAGCGTTCAAATTTTAGCGTTAACATTTTTGGTGCTTCCACTGAGAACTGAACTCAGGAGAGTTATCATCATTGCTTCACAGAGGTTTGTAGAGAGAATTTCCTTGAAAACCAGAAGTCTATCCGAGATTATGGCTCCTGGAAGGAAGAGTAGATCTGTCAGATCTGGGAATATTCAAGAGGGAACCTCCGCTTTCCCTATATCGAATCAAGCCACTCCAGCTGTCGGAGTTACAAAGGCAGAGCTGGATGCTGCAATGTTAGGGCTGAACCAGCAGATAAATGCCCAAAATGCACAATTCGAGGCTCAGAATGCCCAAAATGCCCTAATTCTGAATAGGTTGAACGATTTGCTTGGGGAAAACCGCCAACCGGCAGATAATGAAAGGAATTTGGCTGGCAACATTCGTGATGCTGAAGAAAGAAATGCTCCTGAAAGAGCTGCTAGCCCCTTTGAACGAGCACCTCCAGAGGTTGGTGGATCTAGAACTCGACACGATGAGGAGTATCTTTCTGGAATGGTCCGACAAATTATGAAAGAAAGTATGCAGAGGGTTGAAGACGAGAAAGAATGGGGTTTCGCCCCAAGTAAAACTCCATTTATCGAGAAAATCTTAAAGGCTGAATTCCCAAGGAAGTTTGTCCCACCAACCATTCCAGCTTACAGGGGGACGAGTGATCCGAACGAATTCTTATACAAGTATGATTGGCACATGACTGGTGCCAGAGCCTCTGATGAAATAAAGTGCCGATATTTCCCTGTGTATCTCGAAGGCGTAGCTCTTCTTTGGTTCACCAAGCTGCCCGTCCGATCTATCGATCAGTTTTCTGACTTGACCCGGAAGTTCAAGGAGCAGTTCAGACTATATGCCTCAAAATCCAAAGATATCATGTCACTGTCAAGTTTGGAGCAGAGTCCAGGAGAGACTATCAGATCTTTCTTAAACCGCTTTAATATAGCGTTAGCTGAGGTGGACAATGCAGAACCGCGAATGATATTGACTTATCTGATGAAGGGTATTGACAAGTCGAGCGAATTTGGGAAATGGCCAAACATGAAGGAACCAAATTCCCTTGAAAAATTCTATAAAAAAGCAGATGAATTCATACGCTTAGAAAGCCGTCCCGTACCGGTAAAGGCAGTGTTGGAAAAAGCTGAAGATAATACTGTTGCTCCACGCAAGAATGAATCTGTAGGGCAAAAAAGGGAAAATAACAATGGGAAGAAGCAGAGTAATCTGAAGAAGCCCCGATCCTTCAAGCCATCAGAGTATACTCCTTTATCAGATACGCCGGAGCGTATCTACCTCGCCATTAAAGATTCTGTTGACTTTCCTAAACCTCCTCCTCTAAGGACCGGGAAAAAGGCTATACAGAGTGGGAAGTTCTGCCGCTTCCATAATCAACCGGGTCACGAGACTGACGAGTGCCGCCAGTTGAAAAATATGATTGAAGAGTTGCTAAGGGAAAACAAACTGCAGCAATTTGTGAAAAAGAATAGCAACAATCTTGCTTCATCTAGTCAGGGGCAACAAGCTCCTACTCAACAGCCTAGGACGATTGAGAAGGCTGCAGGGCATGAATCTGGAAGGCCCATTATTAATGTCATTACAGGAGGACCTCACCCAGCAGGCAGAAGCTGGGGTGAGATGGAAAGGTATACCAGAGCTTTAAAGTATGTGCCGACCGAGGAAGATGTATTTGTTTTGGAAGGTGCAACGCCCTTGAAGCAACAAAGAACTTTCGATGATGATATTGGGTTCAAAGTCAGAGATTCCGCAGGTATTGAAGCTCCTACCTTGGATCTCTTAGTCATCTCAGCTGGTATCGGGCCAGCTATCGTCAGAAGAGTTCTCATTGATTGTGGCGCATCCTGCAATATTCTCTTTAAGAAAACATTCGACCAAATGAAAATCCCTATGGCTGATGTGCAAGCCTCATCGCAGAAAATTTCTGGTTTCACTGGGGAGCCAAAGCAGCCGGTAGGGACCATTGATTTGTTTGTGGAACTTGGAGAAGGAGAGAGAAAAGTGGTTCGCAAGCAAACTTTTGTGATTGTCGACGAATTTTCTGCTTACAATGCTTTCCTTGGTCGTCCAACTCTGGCAGCGTTCAAAGCTGTTCTTGCCCCGTGGTGTCTCACTATTAAATTCCCTACAGACAATGGAGTAGGAGTTATAAAAGGTGATCAAAATGCTGGGCGAGAGTGCTATCTGACAGAGCTACGAGAAACCAGAAAAAGAGAAATGGGAAAGAATGCGGCAGCCCCAGTCCGCATCAAAGAACCGGCCTTGTAGCAATTACAGGGCGGACCCTGCACTGGCGAGCACAGCGGAGCAAGGAAAGAGATGGACCCTAGAAAAGTCAGTGCAGGGGAAATTAGAGTGGTACCGGTGGAAACGACAATACCAATACCTGTTGACCCAAAGGACCCAAACAAAGTGTTGAATGTGGGTTCACAACTTAATGCGTCAATTCAGAATATCTTAATATCTTTTTTAAAGGCAAATCTGGATGTTTTTGCTTGGACTCATGCCGATATGTGTGGAATATCCCCAGAAGTTGCAGTGCACGCTCTAAATATTGATCCAAAATTTACACCTGTAAAGCAGAAAA
Source organism: Allium cepa (assembly GCA_030765085.1). Classification (NCBI taxonomy): domain Eukaryota; kingdom Viridiplantae; phylum Streptophyta; class Magnoliopsida; order Asparagales; family Amaryllidaceae; genus Allium; species Allium cepa. Next base: position 75,640,117 of record CM060945.1, read on the forward strand.
GGAGAACTCAAGGTCCAGAAAGGTCGGCGGCATTAAAAGAAGAAGTTGATCGGCTCATGGAGAATAATTTTATCAAAGAGTCTACCTATCCGAATTGGGTTTCAAATCCAGTGCTGGTTAAGAAAGCCAATGGAAAATGGAGAGTATGCATCGATTTTTCAGATCTAAACAAGGCCTGCCCCAAAGATTGCTTCCTATTACCTAGAATCGACCAATTGGTAGACGGAACAGCGGGACACGAATTGTTATCTTTTATGGATGCTTACTCCGGATATAACCAGATCATGATGCATGAGCCGGACCAGGAGGATACGAGCTTTATCACCGACACCGGTCTTTACTGCTACAGAGTTTTGCCCTTCGGTTTGAAGAATGCAGGGGCAACATACCAAAGAATCGTTAATGCTATGTTCAAACCGCAACTGGGCAAAACTATGGAAGTCTACGTCGATGACATGTTAGTAAAGTCTAAGAAAGCGGTGCATCACATAGAACACTTAGCAGACATGTTCGCAGTCCTCCGAAAATACAGAATGAAGCTCAATCCTTTAAAATGTTCATTTGGAGTGGAATCCGGCAAGTTTTTAGGTTTCATCGTGAGCGCTAGGGGCATTGAGGCCAGTCCAGCTCAAATTACTGCATTGAAAGAAGTCAAAGCCCCTAGAACAAAGAAGGAATTGCAAAGTCTCAATGGAAAAGTCGCCGCCTTGAGTCGGTTCATTTCCAAAGCCACAGATAAATGCATCCCATTCTTTGACGCCCTAAAGAAAGGAAAGAAAAACTTCGATTGGACTCCCGAATGCCGAAAAGCCTTTGATGAATTGATTCGCCATATGGAGACGCCTCCAATACTTTCTAGGCCTGGCGATGGCGAGGATCTTCTTATATACTTGGCAGTATCATCTCATGCTTTAAGTGCAGCGCTGATACGGGAAGACAAAAGGATTCAACATCCAGTCTACTATATCAGCGAAAGACTCACTGGGGCAGAGATGAATTACTCTAAGTTGGAAAAACTCGCCTATTGCTTACTAATTGCGTCTAGGAAGTTGAGGCAATATTTTCAAGCTCATCCTATCAGAGTCCTCACTGATCAACCTTTAAAGCAAGTCCTGTTTCGCCCTGAAACTTCGGGTCGTCTTCTAAAGTGGAATATTGAACTCAGTCAGTATGACATCACTTATCATCCCCGGAAAGTAATCAATGGACAAGCTTTAGCGGATTTCATTGCAGAATTTACAGATAAGGGTAACAGTGAGGAAGAAACTGTCGACAATTCCCCGATCCAGTGGAAGTTATATGTCGATGGTGCGAGAAACGACTACTGTTCTGGAGCCGGAGTTGTACTTGAGACTCCTGAAGGTCGATCATTATGCTATGCACTAAGATTGGAATTTCCTTCAACAAACAATGAAGCAGAATACGAAGCCCTTATCGCTGGCTTAAGGATTGCTAAAGAATTAAACATCCGAGCATTACAAATATTCAGTGATTCTCAGCTTATTGTATGCCAAGTCAGAAAGGAATTCCAAGCAAAAGGGGGAAATCTGCCCGCCTACTTGTCAAAGGCTTGGGAACTCCTGGGTGATTTCGATCATTACATGATAAATCACATTCCTCGAGAAGAAAACATGAAAGCAGATTCTCTCGCAAAGTATTCGAGCACAGGCGAAGCTCAATTTCTTGGGCTAACTCCAGTAGAGGTCCTGTCGACTCCTAGCATTGATGAGATGGACATTGATTGGATCATGAGCATGTCTCAGGAGCAAAAATCATGGATGGCTCCGATAACAGAATATCTGCTCAATGGATCCTTACCAAGGAACTCAAAAGAACGACAAAAGTTACTGAGAAAAGCCTCTCGATACATAATCCAGGATGGCCGATTATACAGACGGGGATTCTCAATGCCATTACTTCGATGCGTATCCAGGGAAGAGTCTAAAGCAATCCTAGCAGAGGTACACGGAGGAGAATGTGGTGATCATTCAGGTGGCCAAACATTAGCAAAGAAAATTCTCCGATACGGATATTTTTGGCCAGAAATTAATCGAGATGCAGCAGAGTATTCCCGAAAATGTGACAGATGTCAAAGATTCGCCAAAATTCCTAGAGCTCCTTCCACTGAACTCACACAGATGGTCATTCCATGGCCGTTTGCAATATGGGGAATAGACCTTGTAGGACCATTGCCAACTGCCAAATCTGGAATTAAATACGCCATTGTTGCTGTAGATTATTTTACTAAGTGGGCAGAAGCTGAACCACTGGCTACTATCACCTCAAAAAAGATGATAAGTTTTGTGACTAAAAACATCATTTGCAGATACGGTGTGCCTCAAAAAATAATTACAGACAACGGAACTCAGTTTGAAAGTGAAGAATTCCAAGATTTTTGCAAGCGATTCAAAATTCGGAAAAGCTTCTCAGCAGTGGCTCATCCGCAGGCAAACGGGCAAGTGGAAGCCGTGAACAAAATTATTAAGTCAACCATCAAGAAGCAACTTGAAAGAGCAAAAGGTGGTTGGGTCGATAAGCTACCACTGGCACTATGGGCATACAGAACCACTCACAAAACTGCGACTGGGCACACCCCGTTTTCATTGGCATACGGGTCAGAGGCAATGATTCCGGTAGAAATAGAGGTCCCTTCACACAGAAGAACCCATTTCAATCAAGCAGAAAACGAAAAGCTACAGCTTGAAGCGCTAGATCTCCTTGATGAAAAAAGAGATGAGGCTAATCTCAGAATTGCAGCTCATCAGCAAAGAATAGCCAGACATTTCAATTCCAAAGTTCGCCAACGCAGCTTTGAGATTGGAGACCTAGTCTTGAAGAGAATTATGTCAGCGACAGGTGTGTTTGGGCCAAATTGGGAAGGACCATATGTCATAGGTCAGAAGCTTCTTGATGGCACATTCAAACTCACCACTGTTGAAGGAGATCAAATTCCAAGGGCATGGAACAGCAACCATTTGCGTCCATACTATACTTGAAAATTTTGTTGAAATATTGTAAAAAGAATTATGAATGTATGATTCTTGTAATTGAAGGCAAATGTAAAACTGATGCAAGTAAATAATGAAAGAATATAAAGTGGATGTAGGCCCAATTTCCTGGCCGAACCACTATAAATCTTGCGTTCCTTATTATTATTACATGTTTGCTTTATTTTCGATATAAAAAGTACATAGAATGTGTTACTGAAATGTCGATTTAAATTTTTGCAGACAATGGAAGCGAAACTTGCACATAAAAAGACCAAGTGATCCTCGCCAAATTTCAAAAAAGCCCCGAATTCAAATCCTAGATAGGAAGTACTTCAATTGAACGGCCAATAATTTCGACAGAAACGGGTCTTTCCTAATAAATTGAGATCGTTTGAACAAACAAACATCCAATTAAGAAGCTAATGCTCGTTCTCACGAAATTGCCTGACAATGAAGCACACTTCCTTGGATTAAACAAGTTACTTGTGAGGAAAGGGAATGAAAGAAAAAAAAAAGAAGCAGAGGATCATTGAAAAAGGCATAAGCAAGTGAACGGAGGAACAACCAAAGCCATCATCGATAGCACAAGTCCTCTTCGGAGGCACAACTCTTCGGAAAATAAAGACATCTAACGGGTCATATGCCACAAAAAAGAAAGTTCTCTACTCAACAAAAAAGATTGGAGGAGTCATGACCCTCCAACCATGAGAGAGTAACTTCCAAGCGATGAAAACCCTCTCTGAGGCACATTTCACCAGGAGTTGAAGTGTTACGACCGCTCTTCGGAATTTCACTTCACCAAAGTTGAAATGCAAACAAAATAAAAGACCTCTTCGGAGGCACATTTCACCAGGAGTTGAAGTGTAACGACCGCTCTTCGGAATTTCACTTCACCAGAGTTGAAATGCAAACAAAATAAAGACCTCTTCGGAGGCACATTTCGCTAGGAGTTGAAGTGTAACAACCGCTCTTCGGAATTTCACTTCACCAAAGTTGAAATGCACAATTAAAATAAAGACCTTCCTGGAAGCCCACGTTTCACCGAGATTGAAATAAAACTTCCAAGTGTTGAAACGTGAAAAGGCTTTCTTCGAAGGCACAACTCTTTGGAGGAACACGTTTCACCGAGATTGAAATAAAACTTCCAAGTGTTGAAACGTGAAAAATCCCTCCTTAGAGGTACAACCCCCTCTCGGGGACACAATTAAAATAAAGACCTTCCTGGAAGCCCACGTTTCACCGAGATTGAAATAAAACTTCCAAGTGTTGAAACGTGAAAAGGCTTTCTTCGAAGGCACAACTCTTTGGAGGAACACGTTTCACCGAGATTGAAATAAAACTTCCAAGTGTTGAAACGTGAAAAATCCCTCCTTAGAGGTACAACCCCCTCCCGGGGACACAATTAAAATAAAGACCTTCCTGGAAGCCCACGTTTCACCGAGATTGAAATAAAACTTCCAAGTGTTGAAACGTGAAAAGGCTTTCTTCGAAGGCACAACTCTTTGGAGGTACACGTTTCACCGAGATTGAAATAAAACTTCCAAGTGTTGAAACGTGAAAAATCCCTCCTTAGAGGTACAACCCCCTCCCGGGGACGCAATTAAAAGGAAAGACCTCTTCAGAAGCCCACGTTTCACCGAGATTGAAATAAAACTTTCAAGTGTTGAAACGTGAAAAGGCTTTCTTCAAAGGCACAACTCTTTGGAGGAACACGCTTCACCAAGATTGAAATAAAACTTCCAAGTGTTGAAACGTGAAAAAATCCCTCCTCAGAGGCACAAATTTCTATTTTAAAAAAAAATCCTCATCAAGGGAATACTTTAACTTTCAAAGGAAGAATTAAAGTTAAAGTACCCTTTAGAGGCCCGCTTCACCACATAGAAGAATTCACTTGGCAAGATGTATGCATACGCAAAAGGAAAAAGTGATTTCTTCGAAGGAAAAAGCGTAAAAACTTATATGAAGGAAGTTGCACTCTACGAAAATTCTCTTCGAGAATGAAGTAATTATTCTTCAAAAAATGAGAGTGCAAGTCCCCTCAAAGTATACGATATTGCAGTAAGCCCATGGTATGGGGGCAACAGGGTATAATTACATACAAAATACCACAAGCTCACCGCAATATCATATAAATAAACTTGTGAAAAAATGAATAATAATTGCATTCTAAAATTCAAACAAGAGTCTGTGCAAATAAAGGATCATTTTATTCAATTGCAGATACAGGTTTCAAAAAAAAAAAAAAAACAGGGGCCGGTGCCTGCACAACATCCGACCATTACACAAAAAAGGAGTCAAAAAAGCCCGAAGTCCGACTCTTCACTTCTTCTTGCCACCTTTGGACCCTTTGCCTGGCCGAATGATTAATTTTTCAGGTCTACCTATAGGCATAAGAGAAGAAGGAGAGGGAGGTGCAACCGGTGCAACTTCCGGTTCCTCTTCAGTAGTGATGATTTTCTTCCCCCTCCTCTTCGATGTTCCGTGCTTCTTTCTTCTCTTCGAAGAAGACTCACTCCCTGGAGTAACAAGAGCGGACAAAACTACGTCATCAGAGGGAGTCCACTCCGGAGAGATCTCGCCTCCTTCAAGTCCCTCGTCCTTCTGCTCTTGCGAAGCAATAGGGTCATCCAAGCCATGAAGAGCCTCAATCTGTTCCTCTTGTGACCCGGGTTGTGAAGCAGAAGGAGGAGTCACCTGAAGAGACGGGGGAGGGATAACCGAAGGAAGTGAAGTCTACACAACACTTGGCGTTTCAACTGCAGAAGAAAAGAAATTAAAAATATTAGTATCTCCCCGAGAGAAGGGAGATATGGGTTCGTCGTGATTCAAGAAGTAATTGAGAAGCTCATTAAACTTTTGAGGAGTAAGCAAGCGATCCACCTGAATCGGACCAATATCAAAATTACCTGAAGATGTTTGCTTCGTAAGTTCAATCTCATAATTCTGAGCCCCGATATCTTCCAAAGCCTCATCATCAGTAGGGGTGATTACCCCGGTTCTTATAGGAGGCGGCGAATGAGCACAAGGGCCTGTAATGTCCACTTCGGAAGAAACTAAAGGGCGTTCAGAAGAGGTAGGCGGTATTTCTTTCTCAGAATGTTCCCCTTCCGCCATTCCGGCCCGTACCTTGGCGAGTTGCTCTTTTCCCTTGGCAAGAGCGGCGCGGGCATCATCATCAAGATAATGCTCTTCAAGAGCTGTCTCAGCGTAGCCAGCAGCTTTACCACCTAGCATATCAAGTGCTGCCTCCCAGACTTCAGCTAATGTAATTTCGTATTTAGGGCCTAGAAAGGCAAGGCTGCCACGCCCCAAAATGCTGTGTAGATAAAAATCAAATAATGTGGAGCTAATGTCATCTTTGGTTGCTTGATGAGCCTCTTCGACCGCAAGTTTACCAGCAACAGCCTCATCACGCTCCTTTTCGGCCATAGCAAGTCGAGTTTTTAACAACTCTATCTCCAAGCTTTGAGAGCCGGTCTGTTCTCGCAGCTGTACAGTTTCAGCACGATATTCTTCTATGACCTTTTCCTTGTGTGCAAGCTTATCCTCGACAGCCCTTTGACTGGCATGCGCATCTCGTACTTGTTGCTGAAGCATGCTCTCCTTTTGAGAATAGGAAGTTGATGAAGTAACTAATTCTTCCTTAAGCTTTTCCACTTCCGCTTCCAGCTTTTCATTATAGGAAGCAATACTTCTCATTTCGGCGTCATGCTGTTCGAGAGTCTTCTGCCACTCAGCCTTATCGTTCTCCATTGTGAGCATGGCCTCGAGATTGGCTCGATTAACTCTCTGAAGCTCGTCGACAAGTTTTTGCCAGTTCGACATTCTTTCAATATCGGTCCTGACAGTATCAAGATTTCGCAGCATAGCCGATTTGTCGAGAGGAACCAAGTCGAGATCAAACCGAACTCCTCTCAGGCACCACTGAGGGAATCGACTTTGAAGAGCGGGAGGACCTTGCCCAACTTGGTATGCGGGCCGGTTGATGATTGCCTGAATGTCGGAGTGAACGGGAGCAGGAGATTGAGCAGGAACATGTTCCGAAGCTGTCGGCATTGTTTCTTCGGTAAGTCTAGCCCGCTTGCTAGAAGAATCGTCTATGTGACCTTTACCTCTCTCATCGTGAGCTTTTCTCTTTTGAGTATCATCATCTCTGTGGGGAGGGTCATGTCTTTCTTGTTCCCTTCGGTGACGTTCTTCATATGCTCGTCTCTCATCGGCTTTCCTGATGGCCCTCTCTTCATCCGATTCTCTGTAAGAAGGGAGGTAACGCCTGTAATCATACTGGCTACGCCTCCCGTAGCGCTGGAAATCATCATAATACAAGCCGCTGCGCCCCATGGGAGAATCTGGAATAAAAATAATAAGCTTTAGAAATCTTTAAAGTACAAGAAGATAAACGCGTAGAAGTGATGAAAAATCCTAAGTGTTGTGTAACGTGTAAACTACACGCATCAAGTTACAGACCACTCTGTGGAATAGATGTAGTGATAACTTGAGTAGGAGGAGTTGACATTTGTTGTAGAGAAGATGTCACCTCAATTACAGAAGAAACAGTTTTGGAAACATCATCTTTGAAAAGTTCTTGAGAAGTCACAATTAAATCGCTCAACCCCTCGAAAACATCATCACCATCATGTTTTTTGGGACTGGCTTTTTCAACCCCCTCGTCGGCAGATCTTCCGGAGGATCGTGGATTTTCTTCCTCTTCGATAACTGGGGCAAGTGCAGACTTATCAGACGGCCCCGCAACGTCCTTCGGAATTGAACATCTCACTAGTGGAGTTTCTATAGAGGTTCCTCCCTGAATGTGCTCTTTAATAGGGACCGGGGCATCAGGAGTTTCCGTCGGAGAATCAGGAATTTCAGTTGGGACTTCACGAGACTGAGTGAAGCGAGAAGGATGAAGAAGCCCATATTGATGTAAAAATCCATCATTTAACAAGAATTTTATACTCCTCTCTTCTGCCGCCACGGCGTTCAATCTCTCAAAAATTTGTTTATAGCATGGATCTCTAGAGGGAGGAGGAAGTGCTAAAACAGGGAAAAGAAGCAAAGTTAGCATTCAGCAACTCAAATTTGAAAAATCCAAGATTGGAGAAATAAAAACAGGAAAATCTTACTTCCTACTCTCCAGATGGCATAAAACCCTGGAGGGCAACGAACAAAGAAATACTGATTTAGAAATCCATGAACGCTATCAGAAAGATCGGTGATGAGTTTTCGGTTTCGAGCATTCCTTATGATTACGATAGAGGGATGATCTTTAATCTTTGTGAATGAGCAGAGGTTGCAGATTTCCTCAAAGCTCGGTAATCTGTCCAGAACTTTACTAAAAAGCACGCATAACCCCATCAGAATGGCGTGGCCATTGGGGTGCAATTGGAATGGAGAGATAGATAATCGAAGCAGGAACTGCCGAAGGAAGTCATTAAAAGGTGGTATGGCACCGCTCAAGCACATTTGGCGGTTGACAACAATAAAGCCAGAAGGAGGCCTATCTGCAGTATCATTTGGCCCCGGCAGTAAGGCATCAGCTTTGGCAATGCCAAACTGGGTGAGCAATTGAGTAAACACCCGCTGATTCAGAGTGGTGGGAGTTCTCTCCGGAGGATCATTCAACAAGTTGGCTACTGGGAAGACATCTTCAGCCTGGCTCATCGGTTCTTCTTGTTGAGATGTCATTCTACACAAGCAACTGGGTGTTCAAATGCGAAGGTGCACGTTTCCTAAAAGTGTGAAGTGTTGTGCAGAACTAATAAAAATAACAAGTAAATATAACTGGAATTAAACTGATTGACGATTGATCGGCTATGGTAATTTCAGAACTTGTTAATTTAGAGTTCAAGCATAATATTAGTGCAGGCTGGTCAGTTTCAATTGATTGTTTCAGTGTTGCTTTAATATTCTACTTGAAATCGATAGCACTTCGTTCACACGATTTGTTTAAGTTAATTATCTGTTATTAACTAATCTGTCATTTGATATGGGCAATCGATGACAGTATATTCGTCCCAGTTTTCTGTGAATGTTGTATTGAACAGGTTGTTAGCCTGCAAGTCAAAATAACCTGTGAATGAATGCAATAAAATTCAACAGTTCAAAGTTAATGCAATGGTCCAAAATTCAAACAGAATTCATGCAAGTCATAACTCGTCAACGGTTCAAAAGTTCTGAGTCGGCAATGCCCTAAGTCATGAGTCATAGAAATAAGGAGATTATCTCCAAGTCTTATCTCGGCAACGACTCAAGGCTTAGGTCGTGGAGTATGTTAAAGAAGCTCTGATTCAAAATAACAAGAAAATCTCCAAGTCTTATCTCGGCCACGACTCAAAGGTGTTATCTCGGCCACGACTTAAGGGTCTTATCTCGGCCACGACTCAAAGGTTTTGTCTCGGCCACGACTCAAGGCTTAGGTCGTGAAGCATGTTGAGTCGTATCATGGTTGAATCGCGAGGGTCGCTGGATCATACAAAAATAGCCGAGTCAAACCTACGGCAATGTTCGAATCAGTTTGACCCATTAACCATCTAACTCCTAACCCATCAACCATCTAATCCATGACCCGATAACCCAATAACCTCGCAATGGTTAACCCCAGTTCCATCACACCACTAGGTCGCCTCAAATCTCAAATCGTTACAAGTAAGATTAAACCGCCTGCCTTTAATCCATCAATGTCCGATGTAATAGTATTCGCAAGGATAAGGGGGAAAAACAGAAGCGGAGATCGGCAATCATCAGCAATTGAAAAAAGATGCAAAATCTCTCATACGGTGTGATGCTAAAGATGATCGAAGAAAAATCAGGTTGGAATCGCCTTTGAGAGCTTGAAGATTCGTTAATGGCAGACACGGTTCAAAGGATAAGAAATAAAAAGTGGGAGATAGGAGGACCGAGTCAAGCGCTTTATACCTGGAAGAGCTGGAACTTGAATCGGCTCGCCCGAGTTATGATAAGTCGAAGCACACGACTTACGACTTAAGCGTGCGCTTCGAGGGGCAAATGTTAACCCCGTTCCAGCTCACGAGTCAAAGAAACCAACGAGTTAAGGCCTGGGGTGAGCCACGACTTAAGATGTTTAACGGCTCAGAAAGGATCTACGACTCAGGAGGCCTCACGACTCATCAAGTCACCGACTCAACTGATTACCGACCTAAGATATGAACCGAACCAACGACCTATCTAGTTACGACTCAACAGGCAAACGACTTAGTAACCTTAGTAGCTTAAGAGAATAGTCCGACTCAACGATCTACCGACTCAACAAGCTACCGACTCAACAAGCAAACGAGTTAAAACTTAAGGCGACTTAGAGGAGTGGAGCGACTCAAGGGATTAACGGTGTATGGGATAGACCGACTCAAGTTCTCTAACGACTCAACGACCTAAGGTGTCAAATGACCTAACTGACTAAAATCCCAAAACAACAAAGGACCAGAGACGCTCTGATAGGAAGTCTGGGCTCAACCAGTTGAGTCGCCCACGACTTACGACTCATCCTGAGTCGCTCACGACTTATGACTCATCTTGAGTCGGTCACGACTCATGACTTGACAATTCCAGCGCCTAGAAATTTGCCTATAAATACGCAACCACCTCCAACGTTCAAAGGACTTTTTGGCTAATTCTCTTCAAGCGCCGTTACTCTGCTGCATTCCAAACCAATTCAACACTTAAGGCTCTCAAGACACGAAGAACGCTACAAACAACTTCGAGAAAAGATCACACACATCCAACATGGATTTGAAGACTCTAATCTCCATTGAAGTTTAAGCTACTTGTTCTAAGTGACTTGTAATTCAAAGTATATTGTACTTGGAAAGAATTGTATCAGCTTGTAACGAGATCATCAATAAAAGTACTTAAAGTGGACATAGGCTATACCATTAAGCCGAACCACTATAAAATTGTTGTTGTTTACTGCTTTTCCGCTATCATCTGCTTGTAATCTGTTCCCGAGCTATCGGGTGGTGCTTTCACAACTATAAATCATACACCGGGGTGTTAGCGTTCAAATTTTAGCATTAACATATGGTTTGTATGGAATACGGTTTATAATTTTTAATTTTGATATTTTCTTCTATATATATATATACATATGAAGTTAGAGATTTTGAATTTAAGCTGTGTATAAATCTCTTAAATAAAAATGGAAAAATTGAGAAAAATGGAGTTTGGTAATTATGTCATATGTTTATTGTTTAAGTTTGGAAATTTTAAGATATGATATTTATAACCGGACTTTTCCAAGATAATTAAAAATGAATATGTTAGTATAAATTAAATTGAAGAAAATATTTAATTGTTAGAAATTGGAGTTTTATTTATGGATTTTATGTAAATATTCAAGACTAAATAATAGTACATTTAATTTGCTGAAAGAAAAATTTCCAACTTTAGTTTTGAAATATTAATACTCCAAATGGATATATATATATATATATATATATATATATATAGAAATTGAAGTAGTTTTGGAACTTGAAAGTGATATTTAAATTTTGGTTAAGACTTTAAATAAAGAAACATATTTGTAAAGCCATGGAAATTATTTTTCTTTACAAAGTTACTTTAAAGTTAAACCATTTATTTTATATACCGTTGAATATCCAAACCATTCAAGTTTTAGAAGTTATGGTTTTAAAAGTATGAATTCCGAAATATTATGTTTTGAAAGTATAATTCAAATGTTTGGTTTCCAGATATTTTAAATTTTAAACCAGTATGCTTTTGGAAAAGGATTATATTTGAGATAAAATGATATCATATTATTTTGGGTTTTAATTTGATATCATATGGGAAATTTTATTCTGGTTTTAAAGTATAAACTATTTTTAAATGACCGCGGTGTTATAATAACGATGGGTTGGCAAAGAGACCAGGATCGGATATGGACACACTCTCTGTTGACACCGAAAACCACTTTGACTAACCGTGTACGCGGTGGAGATTCCAGAATGAAGTAGGTTGGTGGCGACGTTTCCTGTAAGGTAAATTCGTGGACCCAACTCCCCTGAGTTGGCATAAGGTGGCTAAAACAGGAGCGATTCTCGGGCCAATGAGGTCATTCCTCTGATCGAACGCACTCCTTCGATACTATACTCTGACTTTGGATTGTTTCGGTGGCCACTATTGATTTCTTTGATTTGGGGGTGTTAGTTCGAGGTGGGCGGTAGCTGCGGCTATGCGTTACCACCAGCCCGGATAGCAATTGGTATATCTACCCTGGCATTGCCTAGTTGTGCCGTGTCACCCACCCTAGCGCGCCTTATACGATTTTGGTTATGTACCATACCTATGGAGTGCCCTCTGACGACGCCCAGTACGGGGGAGATTACGGTACTGTATAGACTATGGGAATATATTCTGTGTTAAGGGCTATATGGGTAACCCCTTAACGCTATTTAAAAGTAAGTTTACTGTAACGACCCAGAATTTTAATTTATTAAAATTTGAATATTTAATTAATTTTAAATATTAATAAGTGAATTTATGAGTCGAATAAATTTTTATTTGAATTTTTGGATTTAATTAAATAATTAAATCGATAATTTAATATGTTAAATTAAGGAAATAATTGAAAATTGAGTTAAATATGATTGAAAATGATTTGTAAAATTTTATTTTATCATATGGGAGTTAGAAAGATATTTTAGAACTTTTAAAATCGAATTAAAAGTTAATTTGTGAAAATTGAATATTTTAATATTAAAATCGACTAGTGAAAATAGTCAATTTTTGAACAGTCTCAGAATTGAACGAAACTAGTTCCATTGGATCCGTAATAGTTAGTTATTACTGGATTTCAAATTTCGTGTCAATCGGAGTTATCGTTTGATCGTGGCAACTCGAAACGCATCGATTTATTTTTAATTTAAATTTGACGAGTGAAAATAGCCATTTTTCAAAAGTCTCGGATTTCGACGAAACCAGTTTCATCGGATCCGTAATGTGATATTATTATAAGGTTTCAAATTTCGTGTCAATTGGATTTACCGTTTGTCCGGTACAAATTAAAACGCCTAGAAAATCTCTTAAATCGGTTTAATTCAAATTGAGCGTTTATAGCCATAACTCACACATACTTCCGAATTAGCTTTCGAAACCTGTTCCATTGTGTCCGGAACGCGGGGTAAACCCTAGAAACGCTGGTTACGGCGCGTAAATCGGAGTTCGGAATTTCCGGATGATTAGTGTTCGATCTTCTTCTATAAATAGCACCACAACCCTCACAAATAAAAAAAAATTCAAACCCTAGCCATAACGCAGCCGCCACTACCCCAATGAATGGCCAGAAATGTCCCAACTTCCTCCTCGATTATCTCCTCATCCGTCGACAATTAGCCTTAGGTTTCAACTAGAGAATTGAAGAGGGCGATGTGAGCTAGAGATTCAACGGTTATGATCGAATATGGTGTCGCGAGGAGGGAGCTAGAGGGGGCCGTATGCTGCAGGTTGCGCACGCAACCCTAGGCACTAGAGGGAGCCGAGCTTCAAGCTCCTTGGGCCGAGTGCAGTACTTGTCGAGCTCTTCGCGATGGAACTCCCTGATCGAAGTATAGGTGAACGTGGTGTTCGATTTCCTAAACCCTAATTGATTGAATGGGTTCAGTTTTGTGTCTGGAGGAGTTGCGTTAGTGGAGAGGGAGATGAAGTGCACGGCTATGATTGCATGATGAAGGATCCAGTGGCTGTGATGAAGCTAGGTAGAAAATTAGTAAATTAATGTTGTAAATTAGTTATAAAATCGTGTATAAATTTCATAAAATCATAACTTTTTCATACGAGGTCGAAAACGCGCGAAACCAGTTGCGTTGGAATCGTATGGACGAGCACTACGCGATGAAGTTGGTTTGGAGTCGGTTGGAGTTAGTGAGAATTTTGGGTAAAATTAAACGTCCGTTTAATTTTATTCGAAATAAATCGCTAAAAACGAAATTGAAATCAAGGTGAGAACTTCTCACTCAATCGAATCAGTTTCGATTTTATTTTAAATAGTTAATTTAAAATGTTTGAGTGCATGTTTGAATGTTGATTGATATATATTGATTGTTAAAATAGACATTATGCGCCGTTAGTAAGCGGATGTTATTTATTAAAAACATATACCGCGAATATTTCATAAACAGTGAAATTGGTATTATATATATAGTAGCAATATATATATATATTGGCATATGTATATATTGGAGTTGTTGATTTCCCGCATTTTTTGTTTAGCGGATGAGACCCTATTACGCCGTTATTAAGCGGATAATATTTAATAAGAACATATACCGCGATAATTTCGTACTGGAACGAAATTGGTATTGTGTTAATGTTTGTGGATGCAGGAAAACAGGTTGGAGGGATCCAACTGGATTCCTCAACAGTTTTTATTTGATTTCAGATATTTTGATATTTGATGGATTATCATATTGATATATGTTATCGTTGTTGTCGTGATTGACTATTTGGTATGTAGCATCATTGGACCAAGTTTTGGAATTTTAAAATGATTTATAAAGTGATTTTTGAAAATATACTATATTTTTGGAATAGATTCATTTTAAATAAATAAACGTTATAATTTTTAAAGTTATAAAAATTATGATTTTTAAGAAATATAGTTAAAAGCTGATTTTTGAAAATAAGGAATTAATGACCTTATAAAATAGTTAAATTGGGATTTCTGAAATAATTGTGAAAAGTTTAAATATAGGATTTATAAAATTTGATTATTTTATAAATCAAAATGATGAAATTATAAAGGAGTTTAAAGACGTTTTTAAAATATTAATATAAATTGATTTATATAAGAGATTTATAAATGGATATTTATAAATTGAAATGTTGACATTATAAAACGAGTTTTTATAAGTGTTTGAATGAAGTGGAAATGAATTTCATAAATGAATGAAATTTATGGAATTATAAACTGTGAAGTTATAAAAGAAATTTATAAATAGTAAGATTTATAAATTTGGTGAAATTATTTGAAGAATAGATTGGTTAAAGAAATGGATCTTATAAATTATAAGATTTATAAATTGGAAAGTCTTTAAAAGAACGATTTTGTAAAACAATCGTTTTATAAGCATTTAACTTATAATGTGAATTTTTGGTCTATAATTGAGTTCTAAACTGGAATAGGTGAATAAAAGAATTTATAAAAAGGAAGTTTTTTTTTAAATAAATAGAAATGGAATTTATAAACGTTGTTTTATAAATTCGAAAACGACTTATTTTGATAAGTAAATTGCTGAAACCTATTAATGGAGTTATATTCACGTTTTTGAACTGTGGATGATCCTTTGAAATAAAATGAATAAAAGGATGAAATTTGTTAACAAAGAATATTCACGTTTTTGAATTGTGAATAATATGTTAAAGAAAACGTTTAGAATGTGATGTTTTAAATAGAATTAAAATGATCTAACAATGTTTTAAATGTGTTGAGATTCGAAACCATAGATTTCAACATAAATTGTTGAAATAGACGTTTTCGAGAAATGAAAAGGAAATAGTGGACTATAACACTGTTGTTATAGTAAATGATTTCCGAAAGGAAGTGTTTTGTATAGTATTGGGATTTATATATCTATTTTAATTTCGAATCCCTATACTAGTGATTTTGGGTTGACGTAACGATGTTTTACGCAACATTCGTTTTGGCCCAAATAAATATGTTTATGAGAATGATTTCCTTAAAGAATGAAATATATACTTAATCTCGATTTAAGTATATTGAATATTTTCTAAGTGTTGAAAATAAATAAAATTTGTGAATTACTTATGAATAAATAAGTATGAAAATGTTTTCCAATATAAAGTGAATATCTTAAGAATTTATCTTTTTGAAGATAAATTGAAATGAATAATCGAAATCGAATATTCATAGATATTTTGGATTATAAATTCAATATGGAATTTATGAATGAAAAGGGAAGTTGTTTAGAAATAAATATTGATTTATTTTTGAAGTGTGAAATTTAATATCTAGTGAAGATATTTTTGGAAAATAAATAATTTGGAAAATTATTTGGAAACTGGTGATGTGTGCATATCAATTGATAGTTCAATAACCGACTATCAATATTTCCCTTTGAATGGGTAATTGATATGATTTGTTTGAATGTGAATACTACACTTATTTTTGAATAAGCGCTCACTATTCGGGTTAACCGGGAAAGGACCATGGGGTCGTATAACCCATTCCGAATATGTGATACGTCGTTGTGAATTGCATTTGAAGATCTGTGTTGAAGACCCGGTATTTGCGAGAGCGATAGGATGACCTGTCGATTTACTCTGCACCGAGTTGCTCCGGTATAGAGTTCTCCATATGTGATGGTGAATTCGATCAGGATTGTGAATATCCGGATTGCAAGGACTTCTTTGTAAGTGCCTTCGGTTTTGTTCGAGCCCGGAACAGACTTGTATGGATTATATGTCTGACGTTACAAATTGAGATATAAAGCAGATTTCTTTCAAATATATTTCTGTTGGTGGCGAAGAATTTATTCTTTTAGCTTAACACCCTTCTCTGAGACGTACGAGCTCAGAGGTTATATAGTTGAAGTTATCAGCGATATATTCCCAATTTGGTAATGTGACATGCTGAGTGTTGCTGTAAATGATCATTGTGTTGATTATTGTGATAGGATCGTTTATTTGATCGTCTATCTTGGTGATCATTGTGTTGATCATTTGTTGACCCAAAGCATGGCTTTTGTATAAAGTATGTTTTTGTGGACGTGACTTCGTCGAACGTCACACCCCGAAAATGGTCAAAACAGGAAAGATGCGGCAAGGTTATGAGGGGTAGCACCCTTTAGGGTATGTACATTTCCTTCTGGATAGAGGTGGTACCATGGTATGGAGCCCAGATATTTAACCTATGTGGTTACTGCGAATTTATTACTTTGTGGTTGTTGGCTATCGGGATCCCGTGAGAAAGGTCGTTTACGATCGGGGAATGGCGTGCTCGTGTCAGTAGTTACCCAGTTAGGGGTAACCCGGCCTTGTGTTGGCAGAGTTCCGGTTTGGTTCTCGGGGATGTCTTTCCAGAGGCATTCTCATGTGGCAATGGGAAGTTCCTTGGCCTGACCATTTGTTGGAAATCCAAAGAAACAATACGAAACTTGTACGGTTTTAGTTGTAGAACATGCCATCTAATATGGTAGCTATTAGTAGGCATAATATAATGGTACCTATGCTGGCTAAGATTTATATTCTACTTTCGAAATGAATTTCTTCTACACTATGCACTAATAATAATATCAAATTGATTTGATTTTAATGCGTATCAAGCATGTTTGACTATCATAAGGAGAAATCTCCTCCGATTCTGCGTTTGCATTGTGTGTGTGTGCGGGAGGCCTTATGGTAGTCTCATTTTTAAAAGCATTGCGAATTGAAATAAAAATATCTCTCTATTTTGATTTTAAAGATAAATAAACTGTTTTGAGTTCTCACACCAGTCACATGGCTGACTTGGAGTTTATTGTTTTCCTTCCTAAACTCTGGGTGCCCACCAATTTCCACACGGGCAGTTAAGAGTTAGGTTTATCAGGATATTCTGGATATTCTGGAGTTGCTGGAGGCAAGATGGATGGCATGGCGTATTACTAGTTTATATAGTATTTCTTTTTCCGCTGCATTGTTTGTTGTTGTATGATGTTGTACACTCTGATGATATGATGTAATGTAATGTATAAAATGTAATAACTGATAGTTCTTTGTTTAAAGATTATTCATTTATTATTATATGTTGTTCCGCTGCGATTTGTGAGATTCCGTTGTTCTGTTGTGTTCTGTTCCGTCCTATGTTCTATTTTAAAATTTTCTATTTTCTTTTTCCTCTATCTTCTACCTTTTTCTTTCCTTTTCTTTTCTTAAATTTTTCTTAAAACCCTCAGTGTTCGGTTTTCCGTCGTTCGATTTCTCGGCAGCCGATAAAGTGAGTGTCGATGTCGAATTTTCGGAAGACGAAGAATCGTGTCCTGACAATGTGGTATCGGAGCTTATGATTAAGCGACAACCATGGTTCTGTTGGGTATTACTCATTAGAGATAGAGTCAGCAGTACTCTAGAATGAATTTGAGTGTAATAATAGCTATGAGAGCGTATTTGTTAGTAAATATAAAATTGTTTTATATTGTGATGATTGGTTTATTGAGTGGCATATGAACTTTCGTCAGCGTGGTCCGCAAGACTATGCCGAAGGGGTTTCTAAACACTTGAATAGAACAATTCGACACAATATTGTTTTAAATTGGGTAAATGAAATAATTTTACCTTGAGTATATTTTGTATATAAAGGAATAATTTTTCAGAATTATTAAAGTGTATATAAGTTGATTGTTTAGTTGTTTGAATAATCTAAATAAAGGAATTGTATAAGCAAAAAAGAATTATAAGAATTGAATTATAATTAAAGTGATTTACAATTGTGAAATAAACTTATATATATAAGAAGTGAAACTATATGGATATATTTAGGAATTTAAGTTATGTAAAAACAAGTGATGTTTATAAATGGAATATAACTTAAGTGATATTGAATGAAGTTGATATTAGTATCAAAGTAAAATTATTAAAGTTAAGTGATGAATGTGAACTTAAGTTATATATATGAATTCAACTTTTGTAATTGAATTGAATGAATGGATTAAATGTAAATCAATTGAATGTGAATTAAATTGATATGGAATAATGAATTTAAGTGTTAATTCATTAAAATCAAATGTTACTGAAAGTTGAATAATTGAATGAAAATCAATTAAATTAAACCAATTGTAAGCAAAAGAATTTGGTTGTAATGAATATACATTGATTGTTATATGGTTGTTAGTTAGTTGATTGTATATAATTCATTAAGTGTTAATGAAATTAAATTAATGAAATTGAAAGCTATATAATTGAATTCAAATTAAAGGTAAATAAATTTGAATGGAATTGAATTTAATTTGGAAGTGAACCAACTTGAATATAAATTAGTGAATATAAGCAAATTGAAGATGAATGTTAATAAGAACATCCACTGTATATGAATCAAATGTGATTAAATTGAAAACCAATTCATTGAATATTAATGAGAATATGAATGAATATTTATTGGTTATGGATGTTAGTTGAATGATAGTTGGTTGATGTTTGCATTTGTTGCTTTTGTTTCATTTGCTATGTTGACATATATAGTTATTATGTTACTATATGTTGTATATTGAGATTATTTTCATATATGCATGATTCTCATGTTGTTTGTTGAGTGTTTAGTAGGTGCGGATCGCGTTTGCTTCGCATTTGGAGCTCGCTTTCGCGCTATATTAGCCGTATATGCTTGCTAATAAAATATAAGGTACATATCTCGGATTACATACCGTACTTTTACACTTTTTTCCCTTTGGGATGCCTCATTACTTGATGAGATGTATATTTGTGATATATATACTGTCATTTTTTTTTTCGGATCGAGCCGCGCAAAGGAGACTATGGCGAATTTTTCCGGAAATTTAAGGCGTTAGAAAAAATTTGAGAAATTTAGAAAAATTTTGAAAACTTAAACTTTGATTTTGGAATTGAAAGTTAAACAATAGTAGATGTTTTGAAAAGATAACTAAGTATGATTTGAAAACTTAGTAAAGATTTGTAACAAGTTTAATTTTGAATTTTGGAAAATTAATAAATTCTATAACTTTTCTTACTTATAATTTCGAGGACGAAATTCTTTTAAGTGGGGAAGATTGTAACGACCCAGAATTTTAATTTATTAAAATTTGAATATTTAATTAATTTTAAATATTAATAAGTGAATTTATGAGTCGAATAAATTTTTATTTGAATTTTTGGATTTAATTAAATAATTAAATCGATAATTTAATATGTTAAATTATGGAAATAATTGAAAATTGAGTTAAATATGATTGAAAATGATTTGTAAAATTTTAGTTTATCATATGGGAGTTAGAAAGATATTTTAGAACCTTTAAAATCGAATTAAAAGTTAATTTGTGAAAATTGAATATTTTAATATTAAAATCGACTAGTGAAAATAGTCAATTTTTGAACAGTCTCAGAATTGAACGAAACTAGTTCCATTGGATCCGTAATAGTTAGTTATTACCGGATTTCAAATTTCGTGTCAATCGGAGTTATCGTTTGATCGTGGCAGCTCGAAACGCATCGATTTATTTTTAATTTAAATTTGACGAGTGAAAATAGCCATTTTTCAAAAAGTCTCGAATTTCGACGAAACCATTTTCATCGGATCCGTAATGTGATATTATTGTAAGGTTTCAAATTTCGTGTCAATTGGATTTACCATTTGTCCGGTACAAATTAAAACGCCTAGAAAATCGCTTAAATCGGTTTAATTCAAATTGAGCGTTTTAGCCATAACTCACACATACTTCCGAATTAGCTTTTGAAACCTGTTCCATTGTGTCCGGAACGCGGGGTAAACCCTAGGAACGCTGGTTACGGCGCGTAAATCGGAGTTCGGAATTTCCGGATGAATAGTGTTCGATTTTCTTCTATAAATAGCACCACAACCCTCACAAATAAAAAAAAGAAAAAAAGAAAATCAAACCCTAGCCATAACGCAGCCGCCACTACCCCAATGAATGGCCAGAAATGTCCCAACTTCCACCTCGATTATCTCCTCATCCGTCGACAATTAGCCTTAGGTTTCAACTAGAGAATTGAAGAGGGCGATGAGAGCTAGAGATTCAACGGTTATGATCGAATATGGTGTCGCGAGGAGGGAGCTAGAGGGGGCCGTATGCTGCAGGTTGCGCATGCAACCCTAGGAACTAGAAGGGGCCGAGCTTCAAGCTCCTTGGGCCGAGTGCAGTACTTGTCGAGCTCTTCGCGATGGAACTCCCTGATCGAAGTATAGGTGAACGTGGTGTTCGACTTCCTAAACCCTAATTGATTGAATGGGTTCAGTTTTGTGTCTGGAGGAGTTGCGTTAGTAGAGAGGGAGATGAAGTGCATGGCTATGATTGCATGATGAAGGATCCAGTGGCTGTGATGAAGCTAGGTAGAAAATTAGTAAATTAATGTTGTAATTTAGTTATAAAATCGTGTATAAACTTCATTAAATCATAACTTTTTCATACGAGGTCGAAAACGCGCGATACCAGTTGCGTTGGAATCGTATGGACGAGCACTACGCGATGAAGTTGGTTTGGAGTCGGTTGGAGTTAGTGAGAATTTTGGGTAAAATTAAACGTCCGTTTAATTTTATTCGAAATAAATCGCTAAAAACGAAATTGAAATCAAGGTGAGAACTTCTCACTCAATCGAATCAGTTTCGATTTTATTTTAAATAGTTAGATTTAAAATGTTTGAATGCATGTTTGAATGTTGATTGATATATGTTGATTGTTAAAATAGACATTATGAGCCGTTAGTAAGCGGATGTTATTTATGAAAAACATATACCGCGAATATTTCATAAACAGTGAAATTGGTATTATATATATAGTAGCAATATATATATATATATTGGCATATGTATATATTGGAGTTATTGATTTCCCGCATTTTTTGTTTAGCGGATGACCCTATTACGCCGTTATTAAGCGGATAATATTTAATAAGAACATATACCGCGATAATTTCGTACTGGAACGAAATTGGTATTGTGCTAATGTTTGTGGATGCAGGAAAACAGGTTGGAGGGATCCAACTGGATTCCTCAACAGTTTTTGTTTGATTTCAGATATTTTGATATTTGATGGATTATCATATTGATATATGATATCGTTGTTGTCGTGATTGACTATTTGGTATGTAGCATCATTGGACCAAGTTTTGGAATTTTAAAATGATCTATAAAGTGATTTTTGAAAATATACTATATTTTTGGAATAGATTCATTTTAAATAAATAAACGTTATAATTTTTAAAGTTATAAAAATTATGATTTTTAAGAAATATAGTTAAAAGCTGATTTTTGAAAATGAGGAATTAATGACTTTATAAAATAGTTAAATTGGGATTTCTGAAATAATTGTGAAAAGTTTAAATATAGGATTTATAAAATTTGATTATTTTATAAATCAAAATGATGAAATTATAAAGGAGTTTAAAGATGTTTTTAAAATATTAATATAAATTGATTTATATAAGAGATTTATAAATGGATATTTATAAATTGAAATGTTGACATTATGAAACGAGTTTTTATAAGTGTTTGAATGAAGTGGAAATGAATTTCATAAATGAATGAAATTTATGGAATTATAAACTGTGAAGTTATAAAAGAAATTTATAAATAGTAAGATTTATAAATTTGGTGAAATTATTTGAAGAATAGATTGGTTAAAGAAATGGATCTTATAAATTATAAGATTTATAAATTGGAAAGTCTTTAAAAGAACGATTTTGTAAAACAATCGTTTTATAAGCATTTAACTTATAATGTGAATTTTTGGTCTATAATTGAGTTCTAAACTGGAATAGGTGAATAAAAGAATTTATAAAAAGGAAGTTTTTTTTTTTTAAAATAAATAGAAATGGAATTTATAAACGTTGTTTTATAAATTCGAAAACGACTTATTTTGATAAGTAAATTGCTGAAACCTATTAATGGAGTTATATTCACGTTTTTGAACTGTGAATGATCCTTTGAAATAAAATGAATAAAAGGATGAAATTTGTTAACAAAGAATATTCACGTTTTTGAATTGTGAATAATATGTTAAAGAAAACGTTTAGAATGTGATGTTTTAAATAGAATTAAAATGATCTAACAATGTTTTAAATGTGTTGAGATTCGAAACCATAGATTTCAACATAAATTGTTGAAATAGACGTTTTCGAGAAATGAAAAGGAAATAGTGGACTATAACACTGCTGTTATAGTAAATGATTTCCGAAAGGAAGTGTTTTGTATAGTATTGGGATTTATATATCTATTTTAATTTCGAATCCCTATACTAGTGATTTTGGGTTGTCGTAACGATGTTTTACGCAACATTCGTTTTGGCACAAATAAATATGTTTATGAGAATGATTTCCTTAAAGAATGAAATATATACTTAATCTCGATTTAAGTATATTGAATATTTTCTAAGTGTTGAAAATAAATAAAATTTGTGAATTACTTATGAATAAATAAGTATGAAAATGTTTTCCAATATAAAGTGAATATCTTAAGAATTTATCTTTTTGAAGATAAATTGAAATGAATAATCGAAATCGAATATTCATAGATATTTTGGATTATAAATTCAATATGGAATTTATGAATGAAAAGGGAAGTTGTTTAGAAATAAATATTGATTTATTTTTGAAGTGTGAAATTTAATATCTAGTGAAGATATTTTTGGAAAATAAATAATTTGGAAAATTATTTGGAAACCGATGATGTGTGCATATCAATTGATAGTTCAATAACCGACTATCAATATTTCCCTTTGAATGGGTAATTGATATGATTTGTTTGAATGTGAATACTACACTTATTTTTGAATAAGCGCTCACTATTTGGGTTAACCGGGAAAGGACCATGGGGTCGTATAACCCATTCCGAATATGTGATACGTCGTTGTGAATTGCATTTGAAGATCGGTGTTGAAGACCCGGTATTTGCGAGAGCGATAGGATGACCTGTCGATTTACTCTGCACCGAGTTGCTCCGGTATAGAGTTCTCCATATGTGATGGTGAATCCGATCAGGATTGTGAATATCCAGATTGCAAGGACTTCTTTGTAAGTGCCTTCGGTTTTGTTCGAGCCCGGAACAGACTTGTATGGATTGTATGTCTGACGTTACAAATTGAGATATAAAGCAGATTTCTTTCAAATATATTTCTGTTGGTGGCGAAGAATTTATTCTTTTAGCTTAACACCCTTCTCTGAGACGTACGAGCTCAGAGGTTATATAGTTGAAGTTATCAGCGATATATTCCCAATTTGGTAATGTGACATGCTGAGTGTTGCTGTAAATGATCATTGTGTTGATTATTGTGATAGGATCGTTTATTTGATCGTCTATCTTGGTGATCATTGTGTTGATCATTTGTTGACCCAAAGCATGGCTTTTGTATAAAGTATGTTTTTGTGGACGTGACTTCGTCGAACGTCACACCCCGAAAATGGTCAAAACAGGAAAGATGCGGCAAGGTTATGAGGGGTAGCACCCTTTAGGGTATGTACATTTCCTTCTGGATAGAGGTGGTATCATGGTATGGAGCCCAGATATTTAACCTATGTGGTTACTGCGAATTTATTACTTTGTGGTTGTTGGCTATCGGGATCCCGTGAGAAAGGTCGTTTACAATCGGGGAATGGCGTGCTCGTGTCAGTAGTTACCCAGTTAGGGGTAACCCGGCCTTGTGTTGGCAGAGTTCCGATTTGGTTCTCGGGGATGTCTTTCCAGAGGCATTCTCATGTGGCAATGGGAAGTTCCTTGGCCTGACCATTTGTTGGAAATCCAAAGAAACAATACGAAACCTGTACGGTTTTAGTTGTAGAACCTGCCATCTAATATGGTAGCTATTAGTAGTCATAATATAATGGTACCTATGCTGGCTAAGATTTATATTCTACTTTCGAAATGAATTTCTTCTACACTATACACTAATAATAATATCAAATTGATTTGATTTTAATGCGTATCAAGCATGTTTGACTATCATAAGGAGAAATCTCCTCCGATTCTGCGTTTGCATTGTGTGTGTGTGCGGGAGGCCTTATGGTAGTCTCATTTTTAAAAGCATTGCGAATTGAAATAAAAATATCTCTCTATTTTGATTTTAAAGATAAATAAACTGTTTTGAGTTCTCACACCAGTCACATGACTGACTTGGAGTTTATTGTTTTCCTTCCTAAACTCTGGGTGCCCACCAATTTCCACACGGGCAGTTAAGAGTTAGGTTTATCAGGATATTCTGGATATTCTGGAGTTGCTGGAGGCAAGATGGATGGCATGGCGTATTACTAGTTTATATAGTATTTCTTTTTCCGCTGCATTGTTTGTTGTTGTATGATGTTGTACACTCTGATGATATGATGTAATGTAATGTATAAAATGTAATAACTGATAGTTCTTTGTTTAAAGATTATTCATTTATTATTATATGTTGTTCCGCTGCGAATTGTGAGATTCCGTTGTTCTGTTGTGTTCTGTTCCGTCCTATGTTCTATTTTAAAATTTTCTATTTTCTTTTTCCTCTATCTTCTACCTTTTTCTTTCCTTTTCTTTTCTTAAATTTTTCTTAAAACCCTCAGTGTTCGGTTTTCCGTCGTTCGATTTCTCGGCAGTCGATAAAGTGAGTGTCGATGTCGAATTTTCGGAAGACGAAGAATCGTGTCTTGACATTTACTTTATGAATAGACACTACTATAATAGCGCAATATACTATATAGTAAATAGTTTAACGGATCCTTAGGAGATGTAAATCCCGAGCATCTCTTGAGTTACTGCACTCATATTTATTTCTGTAAATTTAACTTACATAAGATCTTTTAGTTCTGACTCGAGTGTTTTTGTCTTTTCAAATTCGCTCGGGTCAGTCCGAGCGTTTCAGGATTTGAAGATTTAGCTCTGGAGGACGAAGACGAAGATTTGTATTATTATTATTTATAGTATTGCACTACACTCACACTGTGTTCCGCTGCATTGATATTATTGGTATGTGAACTATGATATTTAATTGTATAAAGAAGAATCAAATGTTTTGAAAATAGTTTTATAAACTGTATATTTTATTATTATATTTTATCCTTCCGCTGTGAGATTCTATTTTGTTTTTTTTTCCTTTTCTGTTTTCTTATTTACCCCATAACAATCCGCCCTTCCGTATGGTTTGAATCGGCATGTGTGTCTGTTTAAATCATGCGAAAAGGCGGGACGTTACAGCTGGTATCAGAGCTTTGGTTTAGCGATAAACCTTAGCCTTGTGGGGTTTGACTCTTTGCTAATAGGGTAGTAATACCCTATGGGAGTCATTGAGTGTATATATATGAGAGAGCGTATTTGTTAGTGTTATTAAAAGATTTTGATATTGTGTTAATCTGTTCCGTTTTGTATTTATAAATTCTGGTTGGTGCATGGGACGCTATGACATCAATAAGGATTTCTAAACACTTAATAGGACAGACCGACATAATATTTGTTTTTATTATAGGTGAATGAAATAATTTTGCCTATTATATTTTCTATATATAAAATAAAAATTTTCAAATGATATATATATTTGGTTGCTATAGATTGGGTGTTAGGTAATAAAAATATTAATAATAATTGAAGCTAAGTTGAAATTATAATAAATCAAATTGGAGATTTTAGAACTTAAATTCCAGGGTTTTGGAAAATTCTTTCAAATGATTGGAATATAATAATAATATTTTAGAAGTATTTTCTGATATAAGTTTTTCAATGTAACTTGAAAGAATTGTTTAAAAATGATTTTGAGAAAATAAGTTTTGTACTTTTTTCTCTGTCGCTGGAAAATAATTTCGGTGATGGCGGCCGCATCATCGACTTTCATTTTCGAGTTTCGAGAGGGAAAGGCCACTGTAGTAAATTCTACTGCAAATTTATTTTTAAAATATCTAAATTTTTGAATGATTTTCAATATAATTAGAGATACATAAGTTGTAATAAATTATTTATCTATTATTTTTAAGAATAATTTGAAATTTGATCCGGTATTTAATTCATAAATTTCCATTAATTAATTGTTTAAAATTATTTTAGTGAGATAAAAGTAAGTAATTAATAAATTGAAACCTCTAATTTAGGTAAGAGAATTAATACAAAGTTATAAAGGGAAATTTGAAATTTTTACCATATGAGACAAAAAGTAATATTGATTAACATTAAATTTAATTAAAATATGAGATAAAACTTGTATAAGTTCTTTTGCATTTTCTTTAACATAAATAACTTACAGTTGAAATGTTAGATAAGAGATTGGAATAGAATGTTATACAAGTAGAAATTTTGGAAATAATGAAGTATTCAATGAATGGTTATATTAAATAAGAATTTAATGTTATAAACTTAAGTTATAAATTGAAAATTTTACCATAATTGAAGGTAAGTATTTTAAATAGGTGATTTTAAACTTAAGTAAATAAAATGAAATTCTTTTATAAATAAGGATATGATGTGTAGGGTTCTAAACTTAAGTATGATTTAAATGCTGCTAGTTTAATATAATGGGAAGTAGGTAATATAAATAAATGACTGCAAACCATAGTTAATGAATAAATAAAAATCCTTTACTTATAAAAATGAATGTTATGAGGTTAAGAATTTAAGTGAAATTAAAAATGATTACTAAAATTAAATATAATAGATATGTAAGCATTAAATAAATGATTGAATTTGAAGAAGTGCATTAAATATAATACAAATAAAAGAAACTTACATGACCTGAATAAATAATTTTTTTGTATAATTGTGAGTAATAAGTAAAAATAAAGGAAACAACCACTGATTAGTAAATAAAATTAAAAGTTGTTAGAAATAGATGTAAATATTAAAAGGATAATTTATGTGGTCTGAATAAAAGAAAGGAAATCAAACAACTAAAGTATGTAATGAATTTATATAAGTTAAATTGATTTGTTGGTTTAAATCGATATTGTTTGCTTTATGGTTGGTTGGGTAAGGAAATTTGAAGTTGTTGGATGAATAAATAATCTATTTTAGCCCATCTAAGACGGTTGAGTAAATGATGCACTGGATAGTTATTGTTCATCCCGTACAATTTAAAAAGTTTTGAACCCAACCCACTATTTGGTTGTTTGATTGTAAGGTTGCTTTGTAATTGTTGGGTATGCTGTTTGTTGAAATCGATGGTTGTTGGATTGATTTGATTGTTAGTGATTGAAATCACTTAGAGATTATTTGAAAATGTTATCCAAACTTTATTTATTTAAGTACATAAAGATATAATGATGATAAGACGGGTATATTTTATGTAAGGTAATGAATTTAGTAAATTATTGGTTATAGGTTAAATATTTTGAATAAGATGTATTGTTATTTAAATTCTTTTTCTCCCTTCTTTTTCCTTTTCGGGGACGAAAAGTTTTGAGTGGGGGGGAGTGTAACGACCCGCCAAATTCGATGATTTTAAATGTGATAATTTAATAGGATTTCTAATTTAACTTAGAATGAAATCCAAATGTATTAAGTAGAAAAGGATTCTCACCTGGATATGGAATTTAATATGAGAAATTTATGGAAATGTTAAATGGTTTTAATGCAATGAAAGATTTTAAACGGTAAATGGGAATAAATTAAGGAATCATATTAGTTCCAGTTAATAGATTACGACCTGAATGAGATTCCAATTTAATAAAATCATTCAAATGTTATGATTTGATTTTTATGGAATATGAGAAATACAAATGTAGGGATTTGATTAATATATATGTTATTTGTTCATGATATTGAATAAAATTGGGAATCCAATTTAAATTAATGATAATAACGTTGATATTAGTTAATAAATAAATTTCAATGCAATGCCCATAAATGAATGAAATGAAACGAATATATGTAAATTGTATACTAGGTTATTTATCAATAGGAGGAAAGAAGAATGAATATCGAATTTATTTATGAATAAATATATATATTAAATAGTAATGAAATGTAAAGTAAATGGCGATTGTATAAAACCAATGCAATAAGATTTTCTAATAGTAACTGAATGTAGACGTGTGAAATAGAGTTAATGACTATAATTATTGTACGTTACTTATTTTATTTGTTGTCAATGTTAATCTGGAATCAAATTCAATTTATCCCCAAAATTACTGCAGTTAAAGTGGAATAAATTGGTAAATGAAGAATGTTGGATCCAAATAAGTTGTAACCAAGGAAAATCCCATTTTTAATAAACTATGCGGGAAAAGAAATGAAACCAAAATGAAAATGTGAAAATATAAAATGTAATGAAATTCTAAGTAATAATGACTTTGTTAGTTAAGTGAAAACTGATTTAATATTAAGTTGTAACTCGATAAAAATCAAATTTATTTGGAATTGATTTGCAATCAATTGAATTTTTTTGCAATTAAATGGATTCAATATTTAAATTAATTATGTAAATATTATTTGGAAGAAATTGAAGTTATTTGGTTAATAAGTATTGTAATTGGCTAATTTAGATACTGTTAACGCTAAAATTTGAACGCTAACACCCCGGTGTATGAGTTGTAGTTGTGAAAGCACCACCCGATAACTCGGGAACGGATTACAAGCAGATAATAGCAGAAAAGCGGTAAACAACAACAATTTTATAGTGGTTCGGCTTAAGGGTATAGCCTACGTCCACTTTAAGTACTTTTATTAATAATCTCGTTACAAGCTGATACAATTCTTCCTAAGTACAATACACTTTGGATTACAAGAGACTTAGAACAAGTAGCCTAAACTTCGATGAAGATGAGAGTTTTTGAATCCATGTTGGATGTATGTGATCTCTCCTTGAAGTTGTTTGTAGCGTTCTTAGTGTCTTGAGAGCTTCAAGTGTTAAATTGGTTCGGAATGCAGCAGAGTATCGGCGCTTGAAGAGAGTGAGCCCCCAAAAGTCCCCTTTCTGTTGGAGTTATGGGCGTATTTATAGGCACCTTCGGAGTTAGGTCGTAACTCGTATACGACTCACGATGAGTCGTAACTCGTGTACGCCTCATGATGAGTCGTAACTCGTATACGACTCATGGTAGGTCGCGGCTGATTTACTGGGTTCATGGCTTGGCCCAGAGTTATGCACCCATCTGAATGAATGATACAAGTTCTAAGTCGTTCACGAGTTAACCAAATGCAGTTTCCTTTATGCTAGCATGAGTCGTACACGACTCATCATAGGTCGTAAGTCGTCAGCGATTCTTCTTACTATAGCGTGGTGTTGAACTTGTCTCCAAGTCTTAGGTCGTGAACAACTTTTCTTTTGAGCCGTAGACTTCCTGTCGCGCCATCTTCTAACTCGTAAGATTGTTATCTCGTAGACTCTTTAACTCGTGGAGGCCTTAAGCCGTAGATCCTTATCTCATAGACCTTTTAACTCGTAGAGTCTTTAACTCGTAGTGGCCTTAACTCATAGATCTTTTAACTCGTAGATTCTTTAACTCGTAGGTCGTTCCGCCCTTGAATGGTTAGGTCGTGAAGACCTTGAGTCGCACAGTTCTTGAGTCATTGATCCACTGAGTCGGCCTGTCTCATGAACCGTTAACCCTCTTGAGTCGTTCCATTCCTCTAAGTCGCCTTGAACCTTAACTCGTTAAGTCGTGGCACTTCTTAGGTCGTCCAATCCTTGAGTCGTTAAGCTTATTGAGTCGTTAACCATATTAAGTCGGCAACCTTGTTAAGTCGGCAACCTTGTTAAGTCGGTAAGTCGTATACCGTTTTGGTCGGGGCGCTGCCCCGCACCCCGCCGGGGGCGCTGCCCCCTGGACCCCTGCGACCTGACCGGTCAGGTCGAACACCGTAGGCGGTGGCGTTGCCCCCGCACCCCCACCTTGGGGGGTTGGCACCCCCTGGACCCCCCTCCGTAGGGGATCTTATCTGAAAATTCATTCAACAGAACTTGCTTTATTGGGAGGTTAAATCGACCATCCTTCGAGATGAACTATCATTGGCTTCTCGGTCGATTTTTGATGTCACGGCCTTGCTGAAAAAGCAGAGTTAACAGATACTTTAAAGTGAAACGAAAATTATTAACAAAATAGTTGATTGTAATATTTAATTCATCTAATGGATGATAAAGATTTGTTAGATTTATTTAATAGGAATTTTGGGGCATTTAATAGGTAATTGATGATTTTGAATCGAAGTAAAGGGATTACTGAAATCAAAATTTAGCAACTTTTAAACCATTGCAATTGATTTAGAATATAAAGAGTTGTCTATTTAATTGAGTTAAATTTTTGGAATTGCGTTGTTGCAAATAAATGGGAAATAAAACGTTAAGGATAACCATTATTCAAGATTTACCATCTATTTAGTATATTAATTGTAACTGACAATCAACTGCAATAAATAATAAATAATTATTACGTTAACGTTAATTGAAGTGATAATTGAAATTTAATATTTAGGAATTATGTAAATAGAAGTTCAGATGAAATTGGAAATATTTACATATTGAAATATGAATCCAATGATAAATTCTTCTATTTGACAATAATAATGGAAAGTAAATTTAATTAAAAATTTTGGAAATTTAATTTATAATTTGGTGAAATTAATGAAATTTGGGGATTTCTAAAATTTTAAATTCGACAAGTTAAATTTTGTTTAAATTAGTGTAGGTGATTTAAAAATTTATAATAATAAGAATCGTCAATTATCAAAAAGAAATGGGAAATTTGATTTAATTGACTAATTTTTAATTTATTTAATTAATATAAAAATAGCCATTTTTGTCACGGACTCGGATTTCGACGAAACTAGTTTCATCGGATCTGTTTCAGTGAATTATTGTAGGGTTTCAAGTTTCGTATCGATCGGACTTTTCGTTTGATCGTACGAACGCGAAATGCCTTGAAATCGATTTAATTAAAATCAATTTGAAATCAATTTGGAAATTTTGTTTTCATCATAACTACTTCATACGATCAAATTTGGATGTGAAACGTTTTCCATCGCGTTCAGAATATTTTAAAATACCTATTTGGATATATGGGTTTAATAATTATTGTTCCGGAGTTAGAACGGGCTTTTTGGGCCAAGTACCGTTTTGCACGTTCGTAATTCGTGTCCCCCCTAGCCTTCTTCTATTTGCCTATAAATATGCTGTGATAAACCCTAGCCTCCTTTCTATTGTCATTTGGCTGTACGTTCATTTTTATTCATCTCTTTCTCTTCCTCAATGGTTGCAAAACCTAGATCTATTTCAATTCAAAATTTCAATAAAAATTCAAACTCTCCAGAAAAATTCCATAAAAATATATGTCAATGCTCTCGATGAGCGTAATTCAATGGCGATATCCGTTTTTCAATTTGAGTTCCGGTATGTCCAGATCAGGACAAATCAGTTTGGGACGTTCATCAACGTCGCGTCGAACTTCGTCAGATCCTCAAACGATTTCTGGGTTTTGCAGAGGGGACTGAGGGGAGGCGATCTATGTGGAAAGTTTGTCGAATCAACGGCTAGATTGGACTGCAAGATTGATTAGGGCTTAAAGTTTCATGTGGCGGCTGTTCTCTTTTACGTTCGAAACCCCACGTGTCAGAGGCTCGGCAGTAGTAGGCGACGTGGGACGTTGAGGTGTGGGGTTATCGGCCTCATGAAGGTCGGCGGCGAGGTCTTGTGGGTTGCGATGGCCGGCGTTTCTCTGGGGCAACGCGCATTCATCTGGGGCAGTGCATGGTGAATGGGAGAGTCAGCGCGTGAAGAGCCTGGGTTCACGTGAGAATCTGAGGACGTGGCATAATTTTCTTATGTATGTTTTATTTTTCTTATTTTATTTTGTTTTAAAATCGTTTAAATCTAATAACTTCCACATACAACATCCGTTTTATGCGTGATTTCTTTTGTTAGGATCGTATTTAAAATCCGGACCTGATGACGCTGGTTTGGACTAATTTGGAGACTGTGCAATTTTTGGGTTTAAATCGAATTTAAATTCAAAAGGTGAGTGTTTTAACCCACTCACAACTTCTAAAAGTTTTTATGTTTGTTAAATTATTTTAGGTATGAGTAGAAATTTAATTATGACTGTTTGGTATGTTTTATTCAGCATATCTGTTAATTTGCATTTAGTTAATTTAACTGTTAATTTATTTTATTTATTACATAAAATTTGACAGTTAGAATTTATTTTTGCACATAAAGTGCTAGTTAACAGTCATTTAATTTGTTATGGAATATAAACTGTTAATTAATATCTATTATTGATTTCTGTATAAATTCATATGCTATGTATCGATGATTGTTTAAAATTGGATGATGATTGCAATTGATGATTGATGATTGATATTTGGATGAATGAATGCTATAATTATATTGTATAAACTGCAAGTCATCATGCATTTTCATTTCATTCGGGATTGCGGTTTGAAATGATATACAACCGCAAATTTTATTTTTAAATTGCGGATTGAAATGATAAATATCCGTATCACTTGACCATAGGATAGAAAATTATATACAGGCACCGTGGTCTATATATAAAATATTTTAAAGTGATTTCTATGGTTTGTATGGAATACGGTTTATAATTTTTAATTTTGATATTTTCTTCTGTATATATACATATGAAGTTAGAGATTTTGAATTTAAGCTGTGTATAAATCTCTTAAATAAAAATGGAAAAATTGAGAAAAATGGAGTTTGGTAATTATATCATATGTTTAATGTTTAAGTTTGGAAATTTTAAGATATGATATTTATAACCGGACTTTTCCAAGATAATTAAAAATGAATATGTTAGTATAAATTAAATTGAAGAAAATATTTAATTGTTAGAAATTGGAGTTTTATTTATGGATTTTATGTAAATATTCAAGACTAAATAATAGTACGTTTAATTTGCTGAAAGAAAAATTTCCAACTTTAGTTTTCAAATATTAATACTCCAAATGGATATATATATATATATATAGAAATTGAAGTAGTTTTGGAACTTGAAAGTGATATTTAAATTTTGATTTAGACTTTAAATAAAGAAACATATTTGTAAAGCCATGGAAATTATTTTTCTTTACAAAGTTACTTTAAAGTTAAACCATTTATTTTATATACCGTTGAATATCCAAACCATTCAAGTTTTAGAAGTTATGGTTTTAAAAGTATGAATTCCGAAATATTATGTTTTGAAAGTATAATTCAAATGTTTGGTTTCCAGATATTTTAAATTTTAAACCAGTATGATTTTGGAAAAGGATTATATTTGGGATAAAATGATATCATATTATTTTGGGTTTTAATTTGATATCGTATGGGAAATTTTATTCTGGTTTTAAAGTATAAACTATTTTTAAATGACCGTGGTGTTATAATAACGATGGGTCGGCAAAGAGACCGGGATCGGATATGGACATACTCTCTGTCGATACCGAAAACCACTTTGACTAACCGTGTACGTGGTGGAGATTCCAGAATGAAGTAGGTTGGTGGCGAAGTTTCCCGTAAGGTAAATACGTGGACCTAACTCCCGTGAGTTGGCATAAGGTGGCTAAAACAGGAGCGAATCTCGGGCCAATGAGGTCATTCCTCTGATCGAACGCACTCCTTCGATACTATACTCTGACTTTGGATTGTTTCGGTGGCCACTATTGATTTCTTTGATTTGGGGGTGTTAGTTCGAGGTGGACGGTAGTTGCGGCTATGCGTTACCACCAGCCCGGATAGCAATTGGTATATCTACCCTGGCATTGCCTAGTTGTGCCGTATCACCTACCCTAGCGCGCCTTATACGATTTTGGTTTTGTACCATACCTATGGAGTGCCATCTGACGACGCCCAGTACGGGGGAGATTACGGTACTGTATTGACTATGGGAATATATTCTGTGTTAAGGGCTATATGGGTAACCCCTTAACGCTATTTAAAAGTAAGTTTACTTTATGAATAGACACTACTATAATAGCGCAATATACTATATAGTAAATAGTTTAACGGATCCTTAGGAGATGTAAATTCCGAGCATCTCTTGAGTTACTGCACTCATATTTATTTCTGTAAATTTAACTTACATAAGATCTTTTAGTTCTAACTCGAGTGTTTTTGTCTTTTCAAATTCGCTCGGGTCAGTCCGAGTGTTTCAGGATTTGAAGATTTAGCTCTGGAGGACGAAGGCGAAGATTTGTATTATTATTAGTTATAGTGTTGCACTACACTCACAATGTGTTCCGCTGCATTGATATTATTGGTATGTGAACTCTGATATTTAATTGTATAAAGAAGAATCAAATGTTTTGAAAACAGTTTTATAAACTGTATATTTTATTATTATATTTTATCCTTCCGCTATGAGACTCTATTTTGTTTTTTTTTCTCCTCTGTTTTTCTTATTTACCGCATAACAATCTGCCCTTCCGTATGGTTTGAATCGGCACGTGTGTCTGTTTAAATCGTGCGAAAAGGCGGGACGTTACAAGTAGGGAGAGGAAATAAACAAATGAAATTGTATTAAATACCTATCATTTATGAATAGAATAAGTGAAAGGAAGGCTAAGTCACAAGGAATCGAAAGTGAAAATTTGAGCATGTTCACAACTTGAAAGCAACATCAAATAAAATATCGAAAGGTGCTAAAATAATTATAAAGCAACAGGAGAAACGAAGCTGAAGTGACAATCCAGAAAAAAAGATAATTAAAGCAATTAATGGCTTGATTGGACAGCACGTTTTGTGAGGCCCTACCTCTATACCCACGCTAGCCAAGAACATTTCGGTGAATGCTGTCGACTAGCATGGAGAATAAGGCTGTTGAGGAGCGACCATCCATGTAATTTCTTTGCGCAAGCACCGATATGTCAGATAATATAACATGCATTCTATTTCAAGAGGAAATCCGACATACCGACACAAACTCAAAGCTACTACACGGTGGCTATATAAATCCTTCGGAAAACAAATATAGAAATAAGCATAACACAAATCAGTCACAGACAATTCATATCACAAAGGCGGAATAAGATATGAATATTACACTATAAAGTGTACATCAGAGTAGTGGTCTAAAAAGATCCACAATATCACAAAAGAATAGTTACATGAACTTCACAAAAGAATAAGTATACATTATGGAGTCTATATCTCAAATGTATACAACAAAAACTACTAATCTAAGTAGTTAACCCAAAAGCAAGAGAAATCAATCCCAAGAGAGAAGTCAAGCAGAAGCACCTGTAACATCTCGGTCTGACCCGAGTATTATTTAATAAGAAAATAATAAACGGATCAGTCTAACTATAAATATCAGATGAAACGATGTAGAATAAGAGATATGACTAAACACATAATAATCACAATGCCAAGCTGTGATATATATAAATACTTAGTTGATAATCATCAGGAGATTAATCAATGTCACCAAATCTACACAAGACTCAAAGAAACGTCATACTCCTTATTTCGTTCACCATACCATAAATATTAACGATAATATCAATGTCAATCACAAAAGTCAATGACACACAAATTCCAGATGACTACACAAGAAATCCAGAAATCACAAAAGTCAATGACACACAAATTCACCAATGCACAAATGTCGATAAGACTTATCAATGGAAATCACGAAAAATTGGTGAAACACAAATTCTAGGAATCTATACAAGAAATCCAGAAATCACAAAGAGGGGAAGGCCTATCACAAACGGGAGCATAAAGCCCACCAACACGTGTATCAAAAACGGAACGCTAATTCCATGGTCGCTAACCATCACAAATTGAGCCGAAGCTCCACAAACGACGCGAAGACCATGGGTTGCTACCCCATCAAAAATTGAGTCGAAACTCCACAAAACGGGGTTTAGTCTCCCTCGCAGACAAAGAGACATCGCACAATGCTAGTCTAAATCACAAAGATGATCGTCATGATCAACGAGAAGTGTCGATTACACTAAGCTAGTAAATATATGAGTTTAGCTTCATGTCCCATAACCACTTGCTTAACTTACATATTTACGAACAAACTGTAAATCTCCACTAGAAAATTGTCACAAGAGGTTCAATCGAACAAGTCCAAGAATTAACAGACAAAGTAAACGCAAGCGTTTCGTACCACTTGTTTTACTAAGCCGTTTTAATTAGATTTCTCATACGAGTGAGGTGAAGGTTTGTATATACTAATAGATTGGAAAACGGTTTTATAAACGAATTTGGTATTAAAATAGTATTGAAATCGTTTGAGGAAAGAGTTTTGATATTTACTACTAGTATAGAAAACCTTTATATTTTTAAAGTGACAAACCACGAAGAAGATTGTAAGAACAATCAATCACAAAAATTCACATACGAAGACGTGAATAAAACCCAAAGAAATCGATAAAGGATCCATCGAAATGGATATTCCAAAAATCCCTAAAAAAAAAAGAGTCATCAAAATCATAATAGATGATAACAACAAATAGGATTATCACGAATCGATTTAAATTGGAATTTCAATCCAAAAAGGCAAATTGGACTCAAACAGCAGGTTCAGTCGACTGAACAAAGTTTTTCAGTCGACTGACCCTGTACATTGAAATTTTCCAGGTTCAGGAAACTTTCTGTTTCCAGTTTCAGTCGACTGTGCGGAGTTTTTCAATCGACTGAATCATGCCTAGAAACTCTCGGGTTTCAGGTTCAGTCGACTGAACAGAGATTTCAGTCGACTGAATCATGCCTGGGCTGTTTTTCAGCCTTATACAAATGAAGAGCAAACTCTTCCAAAATGCAACCGGACGAACATTGGCTCTAAGGGTTTATGCCAATCGGCAACCCGGCCCTATATGCTCCTCGATGCATCACCAAAAGCATGATCAAACATCCATAAAAGGATTTCACACAAATTTGACTTAAAAGCTCAAAAATTGGAATATTCACAAAACCAATCCAAATCAAGAGCAAATGCACATGAAGAAGTGTTAGGAATTTACACCCAACAACCAAAGATAATAATAGTTATAGATGTGAGATAAAAATCTCACCTTTTCTCAAAATCAAACAAGAAGAAGCTTGAAAGCAAATGAAGAATCAACCTCTCTTCAACACAACCCAATTGATCTTGAATCTAAGCTCAAAAACAAGAACATTCCCAAAATTAGGTTTAGGAATTTCTGAAATTGGTATGAGAATAAGTTGGAGAAGAAGAAGAGAAGCTTACCATTGGGTACTTCTTGGGTTTGGAGCTAGGAATTTGATTTGCAAGAGAAGCTAAGGTTTTGGATTTTTAATTTCCAATCTCTCCCACCATTAAAGCTAAGAAAACTGAAATGAGAAGAGAATGAGAGTGAGTGAGGAAGAGTGGCTCAGATTTGAGCATAAGTTAACATAGGGCTGAGCCCAAACCAAACCCAAAGTAAAAAGTAGCAGAAATCAACTTTCTCCAAACATATCGAAGCTTATACTCAAAAAGGTCGCAAACGGCATTTTAAACTCAATGGGAGTGTTCCCGAGCCCTAATTCGACCGTATACAAAAAGTAGCTTTTCGGACTAAAATCCGACTAACAATAAAATACTTAAATAAAATATTTAAATATAAAATCGACAAATATGCGGGTTGTTACAGACTCCCCTCCTTAAATAAATTGCGTCCTCGCAATATTACAAGAAGAAGATATATAGTAACAACCATAAAAGCATATTCAACACAAAAGAAGTTTGAAATAAGAAGTTCACCTCAAGGAGCACAAGAAAGTAAGTCCGGATGTGTACGCTCGATGTACTCTCTAGATTCCCAAGAACAATCCTTACGATTAGAAGACCATTGAACTTTAACAAGCGGAACATCTTTATTTCGAAGTCGTTTGACTTCCGAAGCAATGACACGAAAAGGATGCTGCTCATAAGTTAAATTAGGCGAAACTTCAATCTCTTCCATAACACCGGGCTCAAGAATAGAATCGGAATCTCGAAAAAATTTCCGAAGTTGAGAAACGTGAAACACGTCATGCATAGTAGAAAACTGAGCCGGTAATAAAAGGCGATAAGCCATGGAACCAATACGTTCATTGATAGAAAATGGCCCAATATATCGAGGCGCTAACTTTCCCGATCGACTGAAACGTACAACACCTTTCATTGGTGAAACACGAATAAACACAAGATCTCCCACAGAAAATTCTAACTTCCTTCTCCGGTTATCGGCATAGGATTTTTGTCTACTCTGGGCTTCTTTCATCCTATGACGAATAAGATCAATCTTTTCTGTAGAATCCCGAATAAAATCTGGACCTAAAACCAGCTTCTCACCGGCCTCAAGCCAACAAGAAGGAGATCGGCATGGACTTCCGTAGAGCGCCTCGAAAGGTGCCATACCAATACTAGATTGGAAGCTATTATTATCGGAAAATTCAACAAGTGAAATATGATCATCCCAATTTCCACCAAAATCAAGAACACAAGCACGAAGAAGATCTTCAAGAGTTTGATTCACACGCTCAGTTTGTCCATCGGATTGGGGGTGATAAGCGGTGCTAAAATTAAGCCTCGTTCCTAAAGCTTTTTGAAGACTCTTCCAAAATCCGCTAGTAAACAATGGATCACGATCACTAACAATAGAAGTAGGAACTCCATGCAATTTAACAATTTCTTTGATAAATATTTTGGCCAAAAGAGGAACGGTTCGGTTAGACCGAACGGGAATAAAATGGGCGGATTTATTAAGTCTATCAACAATTACCCATAAGCTATCATAACCCGATCGAGAACGGGGAAGGCCATCTATAAAATCCATGGAAATTTGATCCCACTTCCAAACTGGAATTTTTAAAGGGTGCAATAACCCTCCGGGCCTTTGATGCTCGGCCTTAACGAGTTGGCAAGTCATGCAACATTTAACGAAGTTAGCAATGTCAAGTTTCATTCCCTCCCAATAATAAAGTCGCTTCATGTCCGCGTACATTTTACTACTACCGGGATGAATGGTAAATTTAGAGTGATGAGAATCTTCTAAAATATCTTTACGAAGATCCCTAACATTTGGCACGATAAGTCTACCAAATTTCCGAATGCCGCCACGAGAATCGATATTAAAGTCTTTCAAACCTTCAATATCAATTTTATCCTTAATATTTTGGCCAGGAAGAACCAATTCAGTATCTAGCCTTTGAGCTTCAAGAACGCGGTCTAAAAGAGATGGATGAGCCTCAAGGCTACATAAAACAAATGATGAGCATAAATCGGAAACACGGTCTCGAATTTCGCAAGTGGATAAAATCTCGAGATCGTTCCATTCGGATATCATCATAGAAACAACAACTTGTTGTTTACGGCTAAGAGCATCGGCGACACGATTACCCTTACCGGGAGTATAAAGAATATCAAGATCATATGGTGCAAGAAATTCCAGCCAACGCTGTTGACGCAAATTAAGTTCCTTTTGAGAGAATAAATATTTCAAAGACTTATGATCGGTGTAAAGAACAAATCTCTCTCCTAAGAGATAATGACGCCAAATCCGAAGAGCAAAAACAATAGCTGCGAGCTCTAAATCATGAGTGGCATATCTAGTCTCAGCAGGCTTTAATTGCCTAGAAGCATAAGCAATAACGCGTTCCTTTTGCATAAGAACGGCACCCAAACCAATGCGACTAGCATCGGTATAAACAACGAAATCTTGATTCCCATCGGGAATAACAAGAATAGGAGCATCAGAAAGAAGTTCTTTCAATTTCTGAAAAGAAGCTTCACATTTGTCCGACCAAATGTATTTAACACCTTTCTTCGTCAAGCTAGTGAGAGGCACGACAATTTTAGAAAAGTCTTTAATAAAACGACGGTAATAGCCCGCCAATCCAAGAAAACTACGAATCTCTGTCACACTGTCCGGTCTCCTCCAACCTTGAATCGCTTCAACCTTTGAAGGATCCACGGAAATTCCGGATTCAGAAATAATATGACCGAGAAACTTCACACGAGATTGCCAAAAGTGGCACTTAGAAAATTTTGCCTTTAATTGATTACTCCTAAGAGTTTCCAACACAATCCGAAGATGTTTTTCATGCTCCTCCTCGGTTTTAGAATACATAAGAATATCATCAATAAAGATGAGAACAAATCGATCAAGAAAATCTTTGAAGACTCAATTCATAAGGTCAACGAAATAAGTAGGGGCATTCGTTAACCCAAATGGCATCACAAGCCATTCATAAGATCCATACCGAGTACGGAACGATGTCAAAGGAATGTTATCCTCTGCAATACGAAGCTGATGAAAACCGGTAGCCAAGTCCAATTGTGAAAAGACTCTAGCACCACTAAGTTGATCGAATAGATCATCAATCCGAGGTAATGGATATTTATTTTTGATAGTAAGATCGTTAAGCTTGCGGTAGTCAACGCAAAGCCTAAGTGCACCATCGGATTTCTTCACAAAAATAGCTGAAGCTCCCCAAGGCGAGGAACTAGAGCGATTAAATTTCTTCGTTTCCAATTAAGATAATTGTTTACACATCTCCTCGTTTTCTTTATTGGACATGCGATAAGGAGGACGAGTGATAGGTTGAGCTCCCGGAATAAGATTAATTCTGAACTCAATTGCTCGCTTAGGTGGTAATCCTAAAACGGGCTCGAATATGTCGGAAAATTCACAAACAACATGAATAAGAGAAATAATATCACCCTCATCATCATCATCGTCATCACGAGGATTTAAAGAATATAAAGATGCAACCAAAGCAGAATCTGAATCTTTAAGAATAACAGAAACCAGATTAACAGATTGAGGATGTCGAAGATGAATAGTCCACTCAGGACATAGGATATGAGCTTCATAATGGTTAAGCCAATCCATTCCCAAAATCATTCCAAAGCCTAAATAACGCATGACATGCAAATCGGCTCGGAAAGAAAAATCACATAAAATAATCTCGACATCTTTACACAATAAACTGATTGTTGCGGATCCACCAACCAGATTCGCAATTCTCAAAGAAGTCATTAAACACAAAACATCCAAAGAAAAAGTATCAACAAGTTCTTTTGATATAAAAGAATGGGACGCACGCGTATCAAAAAGAACTCGAATAGGATGATCACGAAACAAAATAATTCCATCTAGAATAGAATGAGAAATACCTTGGCCACGAGATGTGTTGCCAGGGGCTTGAGCAACATTTAACTTTCCCTCTTGCTTGCCCTGAAGCTTGGGGCATGAAGATATAACATGACCGGGAACTTTGCAGTAGCGACAAGAAAGAGACTTTGGACACTTGTTCGCATAATGGTCCTTCGAACCACAATTATAGCATTCCCCACGACCAAAGGAAGAAGTCTTTGCCACGGAGGTTGCTTGCTTCCCTTTCTTATTGGGATAAGGGCCTTTGAATTTGCTTGGCCTCTTCTTGTTATTGTTGAAGTTTGGTTTGGAACCCACCACTTCAACATCATTCTCTCTATCCGCCTCTTCAAGACGAAGAGCGATATCAACGAGTTGGTCGAAAGAAACTTCTAACTTTAGAAGTAATGGCTTCTTGAGACTTTTGTTTAAGCCATAAACAAATCTCTGATTCTTCTTCAGAGGGGTGTTGATGTATTCAACCCCATATTTGGAAAGCGACTCGAAGGAGGCGACGTAATCAGTCACGGAGGACTCAGCTTGAACAAGGTCTATAAATCGTCGAGCCAATGTCACTTTCTCAGCTTCCGGTACGAATTTCAACTCGAAGCGTTCTCGGAATTTCTCCCAAGTGAGATCCGCTTCATTAGTTTCAGAAATAAGAAGCTCGTACCAGTCCAATGCTCTTTCTCGGAGCATACTAGAGGCCACCTGAACTCGGTGAAGGTCAATAAGATTCATGTGCGAAAAGATACGATCGCATGCTCTTAGCCAAGCCCGTACTTCAATAACAGTTTCGGAACCTTTGAATGGCTCCCTACCCAAATTAGTGTAATCGCTACACAAGCGTGTAAATCCCGACTTTGGGTGAGTATGTTTCGGGTTAGCTCCAGCTGCTTGAGCATTTGTTACCAAATCAAGAAGCTGTTGAGCAGTCATAAAAACTCCATCCTGGGGCGGAGTGCTAGATGGCACGGCTCTGGGGCGGCCAGGTCTAGACATTTCTCTTCCTTTAGAAAGAAAGAAGAGGAATAAAAAGGTCATTCACCAAATTGGATATCAAGCAATCTTGATAGACAAAACAAGGAATCATAAAAGAAAATAGGATAGAATGGTACGTAGACCCGAATAAAAATCCTAAGGCATGACTCCTAAGATGAACTTAGGATGATGATCCTTGTTATAATATTCCATATTGTTCCGAAGTTTCGCTCTGATACCAAGCTGTGAGGCCCCACCTCTATACCCACGCTAGCCAAGAACATTTTGGTGAATGCTGTCGACTAGCA
Organism: Allium cepa; assembly: GCA_030765085.1. NCBI lineage: Eukaryota > Viridiplantae > Streptophyta > Magnoliopsida > Asparagales > Amaryllidaceae > Allium > Allium cepa. The sequence continues at coordinate 75,683,067 of CM060945.1, forward strand.
CGGAGAATAAGGCTGTTGAGGAGCCACCATCCATGTAATTTCTTTGCGCGAGCACCAATATGTCAGATAATATAACATGCATTCTATTTCAAGAGGAAATCCGACATACCGACACAAACTCAAAGCTACTACACGGTGGCTATATAAATCCTTCGGAAAAAAAATATAGAAATAAGCATAACACAAATCAGTCACAGACAATTCATGTCACAAAGGCGGAATAAGATATGAATATTACACTATAAAGTGTACATCAGAGTAGTGGTCTAAAAAGATCCACAATATCACAAAAGAATAGTTACATGAACTTCACAAAAGAATAAGTATAAATTATGGAGTCTATATCTCAAATGTATACAACAAAAACTACTAATCTAAGTAGTTAACCCAAAAGCAAGAGAAATAATTCCCAGGAGAGAAGTCAAGCAGAAGCACCTGTAACATCTCGGTCTGACCCGAGTATTATTTAAAAAAAAAAATAAACGGATCAGTCTAACTATAAATATAAGATGAAATGATATAGAATAAGAGATATGACTAAACACATAATAATCACAATGCCAAGCTGTGATATATATAAATACTTTGTTGATAATCATCAGGAGATTAATCAATGTCACCAAATCTACACAAGACTCAAAGAAACGTCATACTCCTTATTTCGTTCACCATACCATAAATATTGACGATAATATCAATGTCAATCACAAAAGTCAATGACACACAAATTCCAGAAGACTACACAAGAAATCCAGAAATCACAAAAGTCAATGACACACAAATTCACCAATGCACAAATATCGATAAGACTTATCAATGGAAATCACGAAAAATTGGTGAAACACAAATTCTAGGAATCTACACAAGAAATCCAGAAATCACAAAGGGGGGAAGGCCTATCACAAACGGGAGCATAAAGCCCACCAACACGTGTATCACAAACGGAACGCTAATTCCATGGTCGCTAACCATCACAAATTGAGCCGAAGCTCCACAAACGGCCCGAAGACCATGGGTTGCTACCCCATCACAAATTGAGTCGAAACAACACAAAACGGGGTTTAGTCTCCCACACAGACAAAGAGACATCGCACATTGCTAGTCTAAATCACAAATATGATCGTCATGATCAACGAGAAGTGTCGATTACACTAAGCTAGTAAATATATGAGTTTAGCTTCATGTCCCATAACCACTTGCTTAACTTACATATTTACGAACAAACTGTAAATCTCCACTAGAAAATTGTCACAAGAGGTTCAATCGAACAAGTCCAAGAATTAACAGACAAAGTAAACGCAAGCGTTTCATACCACTTGTTTTACTAAGCCGTTTAATTAGATTTCTCATACGAGTGAGGTAAATGTTTGTATATACTAATAGATTGGAAAACGATTTTATAAACGAATTTGGTATTAAAATAGTATTGAAATCGTTTGAGGAAACAGTTTTGATATTTACTACTAGTATAGAAAACCTTTATTTTTAAAGTGACAAACCACGAAGAAGATTGTAAGAACAATCAATCACAAAAATTCACATACGGAGACGTGAATAAAACCGAAAGAAATCGATAAAGGATCCATCGAAATGGATATTCCAAAAATCCCTAAAAAAAAGAGTCATCAAAATCATAATAGATGATAACAACAAATAGGATTATCACGAATCGATTTAAATTGGAATTTCAATCCAAAAAGGCAAATTGGACTCAAACAGCAGGTTCAGTCGACTGAACAGAGTTTTTCAGTCGACTGACCCTGTACATGGAAATTTTCTAGGTTCAGGAAACTTTCTGTTTCCAGTTTCAGTCGACTGTGCAGAGTTTTTCAGTCGACTGAATCATGCCTAGAAACTCTCGGGTTTCAGGTTCAGTCGACTGAACAGAGATTTCAGTCGACTGAATCATGCCTGGGCTGTTTTTCAGCCTTATACAAATGAAGGGCAAACTCTTCCAAAATGCAACCGGACGAACATTGGCTCTAAGGGTTTATGCCAATCGGCAACCCGGCCCTATATGCTCCTCGATGCATCACCAAAAGCATGATCAAACATCCATAAAAGGATTTCACACAAATTTGACTTAAAAGCTCAAAAATTGGAATATTCACAAAACCAATCCAAATCAAGAGCAAATGCATATGAAGAAGTGTTAGGAATTTACACCCAACAACCAAAGATAATAATAGTCATAGATGTGAGATAAAAATCTCACCTTTTCTTAAAATCAAACAAGAAGAAGCTTGAAAGCGAATGGAGAATCAACCTCTCTTCAACACAACCCAATTGATCTTGAATCCAAGCTCAAAAACAAGAACATTCCCAAAATTAGGTTTAGGAATTTCTGAAATTGGTATGAGAATAAGTTGGAGAAGAAGAAGAGAAGCTTACCAATGGGTTCTTCTTGAGTTTGGAGCTAGGAATTTGATTTGCAAGAGAAGCTAGGGTTTTGGAGTTTTAATTTCCAATCTCTCCCACCATTAAAGCTAAGAAAACTGAAATGAGAAGAGAATGAGAGTGAGTGGGGAAGAGTGGCTCAGATTTGAGCATAAGTTAACATAGGGCTGAGCCCAAACCAAACCCAAAGTAAAACGTAGCAGAAATCAACTTTCTCCAAACATATCGAAGCTTATACTAAAAAAGGTCGCAAACGGCATTTTAAACTCAATGGGAGTGGTCCCGAGCCCTAATTCGACCGTATACAAAAAGTAGCTTTTCGGACCAAAATCCGACTAACGATAAAATACTTAAATAAAATATTTAAATATAAAATCGACAAATATGCGGGTTGTTACACGTTTCTAATTTTGAAACCGAAGGAGATTGTAGAGGTATAAATTATGGTACCGTTACAACTAACTATTATATCGCTGCTGTCGCGTACTGGACTTCAAAACACATAAATAAATATGCCGTAGAGATCAGCTCCACGAGACGATCAAAACGTTATATAGATATCCGTGGTGCGATTATCCTATCAAAAGTCGATAATCGGTACCGATATACGTTGTTATTCCGTACGAAAAAAATCCAAACGGAGCTAGAAACGTTCGAATTTCACGAAACAAATTTTGCAGTCTGATTCACAGTGTTGGAAATAAATTTTCTCATGTTGACATATTTAGGTTTCGGTAAACTTTCAAATTCAACTATTATTAACTGATTTAAACTGAATTTCTAACGACAGATAGAACATCTATATTATTCGACGAAAATTTTCCATTTGCTATGACTAGATGGTGCATAGCAAATATCAGATTTCCGTCATAAAATTCTATTATTTGGTTAAATGGTAGAAATTGAAGGGAAGGGGAAATCAACGGTTCAAAACGGATACCGAAAATGCAACCAATTTGCCTGAATTAAGATAAACGAAGCAATAGCAGACCAAATTTGGAAAAATGAATGACGACGTCTCACTTAAAAGATGGTTTAGAAATTTATTGTGTAAAAATATTCAGCTTTGGAAAACATTTTATTATCATCAAATATTAACTGCTTTAAATTGAAATAGAATTTACAGACGAAAATAAACATTCATATTATATGATGAAAATGTACCATTTGCTATGTTTAATTGGACGTATTCCAAATATTAAATTTTTATTTCCAAATTTTATTGTTTAAAATTTCATAAAATTTCATATAATTAAATAAATAAAACCACTAAAATTTTGGGTCGTTACAGGCAACGTGCGATCAAATCCTAACGAGCTAGAGGTGGTGCGGCAGGCAATGGGTGACCTAACGAGCTAGAGGTGGCACGGAAGGCAAGGGGAACAACAGCTTTGGTCTCGTGCGCATGTAAATGGAAGAGAAGGAAGAAAGGAATTTCGTGGTCCAGATTTCATCTCTAGGAATAAACGGCCAGATTAATTTTAGGTTATTAATGTTTGCACCAAAAATGGGCAAACACCCTTCGGAAGTTTTTGAAGAGATAGTAAATAAAGAACTTGAATTGGAAATAAGGACTATCTAACAAAAACTCCAAGTCATAGAAAAATAAATTGCGCAGAAGACAAGGATTTAGAGTGGTTCGGCTATGCGCCTACGTCCACTATGAAGTTTTTTCACTTTATTTCTTAATACTTGAAGATTACAAGTGCTTTTCAGCAAATTACAGCGGGAAATGGACTTAAATTCCAAATTGACAGCAATTGAGACAGCATGGAGTGATCCTGGCAGCGTTTAGACTTGTTCTTTTTCCCCAAATTCTCCGACCCCTTTTCTGAATGACCAGGGGGCTCTATTTATAGGTGTGGAAGGCCAAAATCCCGCCTAAATCATGGAGAGACTGCTTGGCACGTGACGGGGGGCCCACAGGCCCGCGTCCTTGAAGTGCGTGCCCAGTTTGGGATCGATTCGAAGTTAACTTCGAATCGATCAAAAAATTGTCCAATTGCGATGAAACTTGGCGTGGACGTTCTTCATCATGTAGACAAACTTCTGTAAAAATTTCATGGGATTTGGATCAGTAAATTGGGAGTTATGATCGGTTCGAAATTGGGTGTCCGGCATGCTGTTTGGTTCGAATCGATGGAATCGATTCGTTCGAATCGATGCATGGCCGAAGCGAATACTTCGAATCGATTGGGGCGCGCCTGTCTTCGAGCCGATCCACGTTCGTGCTAGCTTAGCTGCTTTGTTGGATTCGAAGGTCGTCTTCGAATCGATGGAGTGGATTCGAAGTTGTCGAAGTCGATGGAGTCGAAGTTGAGTGATGGATTCGAAGACGATGGATGGATTCGAAGGTGAGCAATGGAGTCGAGGCTGTGATGGGTTCGAAGCTATTAATGGATTCGAAGCTGCGGTGGATTCGAAGCATAGGAAGGACTCGAATTTGTGATGGATTCGAAGTGGGGAGTTACTTAGATGGATTCGAATGTCGCCTCTTCCTATGGGTTCGAATATGATGGGTTCGAAATAGATGGCTTCGAACACGATGGTTTCGAACACGATGGGTTCGAATATGATGGGTTCTTACATGATGGGTTTGAACCGAGCAATGTGCACCTTCTTAACTTGAATCCATCATAACTTGAGCATATGACCTCGGATTGACTTGAAATTTGAAACGCGGACTTCTATGATCTTTCTGGTCACGTCCTATCAATTGTAGCTCAATCTGGACTCGGACAAAATTCATCGATATCCATAGTGAGGAGAAGTGCAACCAATCTCTGAGACGAACTGTCCTTTTTTTTTGGCCAATCTTTTGATATCACGGCTTTGCCAAAAAGCGGGATAACATTTTGCCCCCCAAAGTACGTCTTGTGGGAACATGACGTGCTTTGAATAGCTGCCATTTCTTTCTGAAAAATCATTGCTCTCTTTTTGTTGAGACTCATATACCGTATTGCCGTAACCTTGCCTTAATATGATTGATTACTGTGCGACTGTGCTTAATCGTTGGCTGTCGTTGCTATAACAGGGTGAATATTTGATCCCTGTGCATGTTCAAAATCGAACGTTAGTTCGTTATGTGTGCACATACATTAGCTCTGCCCTTATTAACGTCGTGTGTCCATGAGTCATGTCGGTCTTTGTTTGCTGCCGAACTCCGTCCCGGTTTTCTCCTGAATCGATTTTAGATTCAAGCCAAAGTGTTGCTAATTAGTGGTTTTTGATGGGTTCGAAGCTTAGAAGGATTCGAAACTCCTGATGGATTCGAAGCTTAGATGGATTCGAAGTTTCCCATGGATTCGAAACTTGGATGGATTCGAAGTTTCCCATGGATTCGAAACTTGGATGGATTCGAATCAGTGATGGGTTCGAAGACTCCGATGGATTCGAAACTGGGATGGATTCGAAAGTGGTCGTTCGAATCGATGGGAGTCGAAGTGACACTAATCCCTCTTGGAATCCGTATAAATACATAAGGTTGACTTCATTTTCACTTTTTACCTTTTACCATTGCTTTGGCTGCTTCTCTGAATCGATTTCCCAGAGCCAAATCAAACGTGCTTTTTCACGAATCGACCAAATTCCTTCTAGCTTCCATTTGTAATCAAACTAACCCAGGTAATCAAGGGGTCGATTCGGTTTTGAGAATGATAGATTAATTTTTTTTTTTTTTTTTTGGCATTGATTCGACCCCTTCTTCTGGAAATTTTTGGAGAGTGTCGAGGTTTGAACGAAGTAGGCCGACTCCGTGGGACTGAGGAATGCAAACCTTTGAGCCGTATCGATCAGGGGTGCGCGCTTTGAGCTGGTTTCGAATGTGTAGCTTCGAACCGATGATTGCAGGAGAACACAACAAAAAAGGCGTGCGGTGATGGATTCGAAACAGTGGCATTCTGATCGATTCGAAGGAGCCCACTACTGATCGATTCGAAGCAATGATACGTTCATCGATTCGAAGGAGTTCAACTCCGATGGATTCGAAGCTAGGTGGGACTCCGTGGATTCGAACCGCCCTTGATGGATTCGAAGGAGCACGATTTCGATGGATTCGAAGCTCCGTGGATTCGAACCGCTCTTGATGGATTCGAAGGAGCCCGACTTTGATGGATTCGAAGTCAGGTAGGGCTCCATGGGTTCGAGCTGCGCTGATTCGAGGTTCACCGATCTGACCCGTGTCGAATCAAGTCGATCGATTCGAACGTTCTTGCTTCTGAACTACGACCACTTTTAAATCGAACTTTTAACGAACTCACCAAATTTTTTAGCATATTTGATTCCGACGAGCTTCGTCCTTCGCATGATCAAAGTTGACCTGACCTGCCTTTTTGAGCTCGTCGATGGCACCGTGACTTAAACGAATTCACACTTGAATTGGTCAGTAGTATCCGAGGGACGCGAAAGCGACGGTCAGTGATGACGGTCGTTTTCGTTCTCTGATTCAAAAGCCTAGTCGTTCAGACACCGTCTTTTACTCTTGTAAAATTTGTTTTAGTTATGTATTTGAATTGCACGGCATATCCATATGCTTCACACCGGGGAATATACGGGCTTTCTTCGTTTTTAACGCTGCTTTTTCCTGAGTTAGTTAGTTATGGAGTCTTCGGGTTCTGAACAACAAGAGTTACAAAGCTTGCCTCCTCTGATGCTAGAAATTCCAGAGATCATTCCTGAAGTAATAGATCCTGCTCCGGACAAATTGCCGGAGGCCTTATTTATCGAGGATCCCATAGATTCCGTCCGATCTAATATTTCTGGAGCATTATTGGGTCGGATATGTTCGAAGCATAGCCTATCCCCGGATGATGTTTTGCTACCGGGAGTTGATGATAGGCCTCACAATCCACCCGAGGGCTATACTGCTTTTTATCGCCACGCTTGTGCGGCTGGAACTCTCCCCCCGTTTAACCAATATATCAGGGAGATGCTATCGTTCATTGGAATCGCTCCCGCACAACTTCACCCTAACGGTCACGCGTTACTGAACAGTGTTTTCATCTTATTCATGGACCGCCTTTTTCGTCCGCCTAGGCCAGCTGAGATTAGACATATATTCAACTTCAAGAGCAGGGGTGATAGTCCATCGTTCACCTTTCTGGAGGCAGTTAGAAATTGCCAGATTGTGACGGGAGCCTGGACCAGACTCAGTTACTTTAAGAATGAATGGTTCTTTGTCAGATGCCCCCCAGGATTCGCTAGGCGATGGCTGTCCAGACGTAAGTATCGTAAATCGGGTTAGCCTTCTTTAATGGTCATTGTCAACACTTGAACTGACATCAGGTGTTTTTTTTTTTTTTTTTTTTTTGCAGCTCTCATATCAAGGCCAGACGGTGGTCGATAGAGAAACGTCATCCGAAGTCTACAAGAGGTTCCAAGTGACCTGCGGCACATTGACTTGGTCTTAACCGATGATAACTTAAGGACGCTGGGCTTAATTGAGACGAACCAGAGTATTGTTGTTGAAGGGTTTGTGAAATCGGCTCCGAAGGCAAAGAAGAGGACCGGTGTAGCGATAAGAGGAATGGGCGATGATGAGAGGACGCCTACTGACACCGGGCTAGCGGCTGATTTTCCCCAAGCAGGAAAAAAACGGAAAGGCAAGGCCGTTGTTCCTAAATTTGCGAGACGGAAGTCTGTAATCATGTCTCGCTTGATTTCTGGAATTATTTCTTCTGACTCCGCTCTTTGTCCATCAGGAAACGTTTTCACTGGACTGGATGACGTTCCCATCCCGGAATGCGTTTCTCTTTATCACAAGTCCGGGTTGGTTGAGCTCCGAGAAGCGTTAGACATAAGCGGGCTTTTACCCATTAGTGCAGTCGAAACCTCTGGTTGGTCGGGGGCTTTGCACATTTGCATACACTCTCATGACACTACATGACTGCTTCACTCGCCCTATTGATTTTTCCTGGTACTCAACTGAACTGTATCTCTTTTCCAGGTAACATGGCTGGTCGTCAGACTACATTGGACAAACTCCGGAGAGTGCATCACCCCTCAACCTATTATGAATCTCGTCGTGGAGGCCCCGATCGTGATCGTGACCGGAGGCAATATGGCCAGGTTTATTATGCAAAGGATCATCGCCGTGGTAACTCCAGCCAGGAACGATCAGACAGAGATCGTAGGCATCGCTCCCCATCTCGATCTCCTCCGCAATCCCGAAGTCATGTCCAGGTATCCGAGCCTCTGCGACATCAATCATCTTCGCAGGTTTCGAGGCCTGAGCCACATCATTCTCAGACCGGGGTCGCAACGTCTATGTTTGGGGAGGAGACCCTTATTGGGTCTTCTGGCGAAGGGGCCATCAGGCTTGCACAACTGAGGAAAGATTTTCCAGAGATTTGCTTTGATGCTTGTATTTTTCCTCCCAATCTTAAAAGAATCCCCGATGATGCCGCGACTTCGGCGCTCAACTACACCCGTGACTTTTTTGCTCAGTACAAAGAATGGTACAAAGCGGCTGTTAAGGCTTCCAAAGCTACCTTCGACCGGGCCCAAATCATTGAGAAGCTAGAGGCCGACTTGGCTCAAAAGAGTCGCATCGTCGACATACTCCAATCTGAGGCGGAATCTTCCCGCAAGGCCGAGGTTGAGTCGTTACAGAAGGTTGATGAGACATTAGCTGAAATGGCGAAAATGCAACAGGCACATTGTACTTTAGTTGAAGACTTAGGACATCGATACAAGAACGTTGAATCTGAGAGGGATGCGGCAGTGAAGGAACTAGAGGAGCTAAAGGCTAGGTTCGCTGACATGAATAAAGAAAAAGACGACGCGAATGTGGCTGCGCAAGAGGCGTGTGAGCAGGCTGTATCTTTTCGGGCCGAGCGCGATGCGGCAATTGCAAGGGTTAAGGAGGTTGAATCGGAGTTGGAGGAGAGAGTCCAAGCAGAGAGGTTCAAGATGGAGGCCGAATTCGACGATCTTTTGGACACATATAATGCCAATGTATTGGAGCATAGAAATCTCTCCTGGCTAGGGGATTACTCGATGCCTCTCTACAATGCTTGGAAGAAATTAGTGGAAAACAAGAGGATGTCTTGCCCGGATTCGGTATTAGATGAGTTTGAGCTTGAGTCACGTCTGCTCAACGAGGATGAGAGGAGGACCCTTCATGAAGCAATCATTTCTGTTGAAAAAGAAAGGCTTGTCGTCCATCGAACGGAGGTTGGCGAAGGTTCGGGTATCGTGCACCATAGCGAGAATACTGAAGTCCCTGTTTCGACCTCACCCGAAGCTGCTGCCGTGGTTGATTCACAAGCTATTCCCGCCTACAATCCGGACCAACCGGAACTGTCTTCGGGCAAGACGCTCGTCCCCGAGCTTGTTCAAGCTCCAAGGCAAGGTAAAGTAGGTATTTCCCTTTACGACTTAAAACATTGATTTTCGAGGGAATTTCTTGGTCTGATAGCTCTAATTTTGGTTGTTTAGTGACCGAGAGTGTCGCACCCGTGCTCCTTGTCCCTTCGGCTTTACATCCTACACGTGGAGTTATTGTCACCGAGGCGATTTCAACTGCCGCCATGGTTGGTGATACGGGAGAGGGAGGCTCAATATCATTCGATGTCCAAATGTTTGAAGAGCTATTTGGTCATCCTCTTGACCCCATGCCCGACCTCTCTTTTGTGATGAGCGGAGCTGCTCCAGTTTCTGGTTCGATCGTGACGACTACCGGCGTACCTAGCGCAGCTCAACTGTCTCGAGAGGAGGAGATTTTAGCAGAGATAAGTGCCGAGATGGCCAAGACAGTGACAGTTGGTCCCGGTGGTGACGCCGTTCCTTCAAGCTTATCTTCTCTAATGATGATTTCTCCTGGTGGCACAGTAACCGTCTCGAGTGTTGCTGAACAAGTATCCGTTACTGCTCCCATGCCCCTGGCTCGTCCTTATAAAAGGATCTCCATCCCTTCCAGTTCTGAGGAAGATGTTGATATCACGCCCGAACCGGAGGATGTTCCAAAGAAAAGCAAAAAGCCTCGTAGGAAGCCAGGCAGTGGGTCTAGCGGCTCAACTCCGAGGAAGAAACACCGGAGGAAGAAAGAGTGAGCCCCTCGCTTTGTCGTGAGATTTACAGATAACAATTCTTTTGCCTTTTCTTTTGTTCTTTCTTGGGCCATGTGTATGTATGGATGCGGCCTCCACTTAATTGAAACATCTTTACTTGCCATGTAATCAAACTTGTTTTTGTTGGTTGATGAAATGGGAAGTTACACTTTTCTTCTTACCTGAATGCCTTGCAGTATTTGTATTGTATCTGCTCAGTATTTATATAGCTTCGTGTCGTGATTTCATGAATGAGTCGGATTCTGAGTATGTTATCACTTAAGCCAGCGATTAGCACCCAGCTTTTTGCCCCTTAGTTGCGGGGAATAATACTCATATTCTGGTGGCTGATTGCGTTTATTGTAAGCCCTGAGCACATGCCCCCCCTTCTGGGGATTCATGACAATTTGAGATTGATAATCTGTCCTGCATTCCAGGAATCTGAGGGTTATCGATGTCTACACTCCATTCCACGCTATGGGAATTGAGAGTTGATATTGATATCTCGGCCCGTATTTCGGGAACTTCGAATTGTTACTTGTACTTTGATTCGCGCTTCGGGAATCTGGATTAGATGTTTATACTCCGATTTGCACTCTGGGAAGTTGGAGTCCGTTCGCGTTCTGGGAACGATTTATTGGATGTTTATACTCCAATTCACACTCTGGGAAGTTGGAGTCCGTTCGCACTCTGGGAACGATTTATTGGATGTTCATACTCCAATTCATAATGTGGGAAGTTGGAGTCCGTTCGCGCTCTGGGAACGACTTATTGAATGTTTATACTCCAATTCATACTCTGGGAAGTTGGAGTCCGTTCGCACTCTGGGAACGATTTATTGGACGTTTATACTCCAATTCACACTCTGGGAAGTTGGAGTCCGTTCGCACTCTGGGAACGATTTATTGGATGTTTATACTCCAACTCACAATCTGGGAAGTTGGAGTTAGTAAAAGGATTGTCGTGTATCAATCCCTGTGAATGCTGGTATTATGTTTTGCCCCCGAGCTCGGGTCTCATTTAGTAAGTGACTGGTCGTATCACAGTTACTCCCTATTTAGATAAATCCCACCGTGTGATGGAATTTAGCTCTTCGTGCAATGTGATATTATGTGCTATTTTCAGTGAACCACAACTTTTGGCTCGAAGAGATGGCGTTTTATTGCTGAAACAAAAGAAGCATGACAACATTAGTTGCCTTATTACAAGTTCAAATTTCAAGATGCAAAAAACAAAATGCTAAGGAAGAAATTGATAGAAAGATAAATGAAGCCTGTCAGGTGTAGTAGTGATGGAGGCTTCCGCTATTCCAGGCTCTTGGTAAGGTGAGACCATCAACAGTCGATAACTTGAATGTGCCATCTCTGAGTTTTTGTGAAATCATATACGGCCCTTCCCAATTTGGGTTCATGTGCGAAGGAACCGGGTAAATTCTTTTGAGTACCAGGTCGCCGGGTTCAAAAGTCCGTGGGCGGACCTTGGCGTTGTATATTCGAGCGACTCGACTTCGATATGCAGCTGCCCTCACGTCGGCTTCTTCACGTTTCTCATCAAGCAGATCTAGGGATTCAGCAAGTAATATAGCATTCGTTTTCGGGTCGTAGTATGTCACACGGTGAGAGTGAACTTCCATTTCGACCGGGATAACTGCTTCGGAGCCATAGGATAGAGAAAAAGGGGTGTGTCCGGTCGCGGTTTTGTGAGTTGTTCTGTATGCCCACAGAGCCATTGGTAGTTCATCGACCCATTTGCCCCCGGCTTTCTCCAATCTCTTCTTCAATATAGACTTGATAACCTTATTAACGGCCTCGACCTGACCGTTTGCTTGTGGGTGCGCTACTGTTGAGAATCTCTTATGGATGTGAAATCGCAGACAGAAATCCCTGAATTCAGTACTGTTGAATTGGGCTCCATTATCGGTGATAATAGTATGCGGGAGACCAAATCGGTAGATGACGTTGCGCACCACGAAGTTGATCACCTTTTTTGTTGTTATCGTTGCAAGGGGCTCAGCCTCAGCCCATTTGGTGAAGTAATCAACCGCAACTATGGCGTACTTTGCACCCCCTTTAGCTAAAGGCAATGCACCGATTATATCCATTCCCCACATTGCAAATGGCCACGGGCTGACCATTTGGCTTATTTCAGAAGGCGGGGCTCTAGGGATCCGAGCGTGTCTCTGGCATTTATCACATCTCTTGGCATATTCCATAGCATCGCGGTTAACGGTAGGCCAGTAATATCCGTATCGAAGTATTTTCTTGGCAAGCGCTTGCCCCCCAGTGTGATCGCCACATTCTCCTTCGTGCACCTCACGCAACACTCGCTTGATTTCGTTATGCGCGATACACCGGAGAAGAGGAACAGAGTAACCTCTCCGATACATAACTCCGTCTTGAATGACAAATCGTGACACCTTTCGAAGAATCTGTCTTCTTTCACTTCGTCGTTCGGGCAGTGTGCCATGCTTAATATAATCTTGGTAGGGAGTCATCCATGATTCCTTCTCGGAGGTAGCTTCTAATGTGGATTCATTCTCCGTTCGATCAATGCTCGGAGAGGATAATGTCTCGACAGGGACGAGTCCCAAGTGTTGAGCTTCGTCTGTACTTGCCAGCTTTGCCAATGAATCGGCTTTCTGATTGTGTTCTCGGGGTATGTAGAAAATGGTATAATAATCAAACTGATCCAGTATTGCTCGGACCCGGGCTAGATAAGCGGCTAGCCTTCGATCCTTGGCTTGATACTCACCCCGAACTTGACATACCACCAACTGGGAATCGCAGTAGATTTCCACAGCGATAATTTTCAGGTCTCGGGCCAACTTCAACCCGGTGAGCAAGGCTTCGTATTCAGCTTCGTTGTTGGTTGCCCGGAAATCAAACTTTAAGGCGTAGCAGATGGATCGGCCCTCGGGGGTCTCAAGCACAATCCCTGCGCCCGAGCATCGATCGTTGGATGCGCCATCAGTGTATAGTTTCCATATATCTTCGGGGGAGTCACTAGTTTTGGGTAAGTCTTCAGGAACAGTGAATTCGGCAATGAAATCTGCTAAGACTTGACCGTTTATGGCTCTCCTTGGAACATATGCGATGTCGAATTGATTCAGCTCAATGTTCCACTTTAGTAACCTGCCAGACGTCTCAGGTCGTGTGAGGACCTGTCGTAACGGTTGGTCGGTGTATACAATGATAGGGTGAGCCTGAAAATATGGACGGAGCTTCCTCGAGGCGATAACTAGGCAGTATGCCAACTTTTCTAGCCTTGGATAATTTCCCTCGGCCCCGGTTAATCGTTTACTGACGTAATAGACTGGTTTTTGTGTTCGGTCTTCCTCTCGAACCAATGCAGCACTAACAGCGTTTTCAGATACAGCCAGATAAAGGTATAATTTCTCGTGATCAACAGGTTTTGAAAGAATCGGTGGTGTGGAAAGATGCTGGATTAGCGATCGAAACGCGCCCTCACATTCCATAGTCCATTCGAAGTTTCGTTTCCCTTTTCGGATCAGATCGAAAAAGGGTATGCATTTATCCGTTGATTTCGAGATGAACCTGCTCAGTGCTGCAACCTTTCCGTTGAGACTCTGAACCTGTTTTATGGTCCTCGGGGTTTGAAGATTCCTAATTGCCCAGATCTTCTCGGGGTTGGCCTCTATTCCCTGGGCGTTGACGATGAATCCAAGGAACTTTCCGGAAGCAACCCCAAAATGACATTTTAACGGATTTAGCTTCATCCCATATTTCCGGAGGACATTGAACATTGACTCCAAGTCCTTGACATGATCAATGGAGTATCGTGATTTTACCAACATGTCATCCACATAAACCTCCATGGTTTTCCCGATCTGATTGGCAAACATCCGGTTGACTAAGCGTTGGTAAGTGGCTCCGGCATTCTTTAAACCAAAAGGCATGACCAAGTAGCAGTATAGTCGTAGGTCAGTTACGAAGCTTGTATGTTCTTGATCGGGCACATGCATGGGTATCTGATTGTACCCAGAGTAAGCATCCATGAAAGACAATAATTCGTGCCCGGCCGTCGAATCCACAAGTTGATCGATTCGAGGAAGTGGAAAACTGTCTTTTGGACATGCCTTATTTAAGTCAGAGTAGTCGACGCACGTTCTCCATTTTCCATTCGGTTTGCGGACAAGTACAGGATTGGATACCCATTCCGGGTATAAAGCATCTCGGATAAACCCATTCGCCTTCAACTTATCGACTTCTTCTTTGAGGGCGGCAGATCTCTCTGGATCCATACCGCGTCTCTTTTGCTTGACCGGGATGTATCGCGGGTCAATATTTAAGGTATGGCTCGCGATGTTCGACGAGATTCCACACATATCGGAGTGCATCCAGGCGAATACGTCTAGATTCTCTCGGAGAAATTCGACCAATTCCTGTTGTGCTTGTATGTTTAGCTGAGACCCAATTTTCAATATTTTCGAATCGTTATTGTCATCAATTGGAACATCGATCGTCAGCTCGGCTGGAGAAGCTTGATTTTCTTTGGATTCATCATTATCTTCAGTGTCTCGAGGGTCAAGATCCTTCTGGAATTGGTCGTGGTGCCCGGGCCGAGGCCCAGGCGCTAATTGTCAATCGTCGGCAAAGCGGACGTGGAGAGATTCCCCCACGCCCTTTCCTTTCTCCTTCCTTTGCGCTTCTCGTAGTTCAGCAACATAACAGGCTCTCCCGGCAGCCTGGTCCCCTTGAATGACCCCAATCCCGTGGTCAGTAGGGAACTTTAGAGTCAAACACCACGGGGCAATTGCTGCCCTAAATTCTGCAAGGGCTGGTCGGCCCAAAAAGGCATTATAGGGTGAATGGATATCCAGGACAACAAACTGTAACATTCGGACTCTACGGCATTCTCCGTTTCCCAATTCTACTGGCAATTCCACCATCCCGGTGGGTATATTAGCACTTCCATCGAAGCCGTGGATCCTACATTGACAAGGCTTTAGATCTTTAGCTTCCATCTTCATCTGATCATATGCCCCTTTAAACAAGATGTTTACTGAGCTTCCACTGTCTACCAGGATCCTCTTCATCCAAGCAGGACCAACCTGTGCGGATATGACCAGTGGGTCTATGGTCGGGGCTTCGACTTTGTCAGCATCTCGGTTTCTAAAGATGATATCATCCGTCATCGTCTTCTGTTGTTTAGCCGGAGCCCCTTCATCAAGTGTACTACAGCTTTCAAAACTTACGTGCCTGATCGAATTGGCGTATGATTCCATTTCCCTCCAACTTCGATCCGCTGGATGAGGGCCACCACTGACTGTATTTATGACCAACCTTCCGCTTGTACGGGCGGGCTCTTCCTGTTTTTCTTGGTTCTGCGCACGATTTTGGTTTGACGGGCCCACACCACCGGTTTGTGGTGCTCGCACAAATTGATCCAACTTCCTCTCTCTGATTAGTTTTTCAATAAGGTCTTGCAGATGCCTGCAGTCATTGGTGTTGTGTCCATAGCTTTCGTGAAATCTACAAAACTTCCCCGTTTGAATCTGTTTCTCCGATGATAATTTCGGAGTCGGCTTCTTATATTGCATTGCATTACAGGTTTGTAGATATACGTTTTCCAATGTCGTATTCAGTGGTGTATAGTTTTCAAACATTTGCGCCCTACGTCGGGGGCCACGGTTCTGATCCTGCTTCTTATTCCTATTATCGCCATTCCTTGGCTGGGTTTGCTTGTTCTGAATATTCAACTGCACCCTTCCTGAGCCCTCTCCTGACTGTTTAACCGCCACATCGCTTTGAACCCCCTCCTTGTTGGGCCTTGCATCGTCCTGCTTCCTAGATTGTTTCGCATCCTCACGCCTTAGGAATTGGGCGGCTTTGGAATAGAAACGATCCAATGAGGCGGGAGGTTTTCCAGCTAGCCAGTTTCCAAAATCAGAGTCGGGGTCAATCCCCTTAGTAAGAGCCATCAAGATTGAATTATCATTGGGGTTAGTGATTTCTGCGCAGGCGGCGTTGAATCTTTCCAGGTATCGCCTGAGTGTTTCCCCAGGAACTTGAGTGACACTAGATAAAGTGTTTACGTCTTTAGGCCTGGCGATGTGCATACGGAATTGTTCGATAAACTTGGTTGCCAACTGGTCAAACGAGGAGATAGACCGTGGTGGTAATCGTGTAAACCACATTGTCGCAATCCCCCCCAAGGAAATAGGAAAACTACGGCACTTTACTGCATCATCAGCTCTTGCAGCAGTCATTGACCACTCGTACTTTAGAATATGCTGGCTAGGGTCGGAGTTTCCTTCATACATGGGCAAAGCCGGCATTCTGAATCGCCGGGGAGGCTCAGCATATAATATGTCATCGGTGAACGGGGTGTGACTTCGAGAGATCCCCCAATCGTCATTCGTCAAACCTTGACTTTCGCGAACCATTTGGCGGACCATAGCTGAGAGATCAGGTGTTGCTGTATTTGAAGGGTGTCGAGCCAAAGTGTGGTCGGGCTCCACAGTGCGAGGTGGGATCGGGCGCTGTCGACGATCCGAATCTCGCCTCCTTGGCTCGACATCTTCTGGGATATTCGGTCCTGGGACACGTTCCTGTGGGTGGCAGTTTGGACTGGAGTGATTTTGGGTGTCGACTCCTGTGCCAACTGCGGTGGCTTGGTTATCTGCGGTGTGCTGTGGCACAGTGCCTCCTCGAGAGGACGGTCCCGTATGAAAACTGGCGGAGGGGCCAACTCTTATTTGCCCTACAGTCAATGTCCGCCGGAGGCCAGAAGCATGCGCATGATTTCCGTCTAGCCTGGGGCGCGTAGATCTGCCGTTATAGTCGGATGAGGCAGAGCTTTCCGCGGAAGAATTGGAGCGTGGTCCCTCTTTGATCTCCTTCGCCCTTGATGGTTTAGTTGGTTAGCTAATTCAGCATTGATACGTAGCTGCTCAGTTAGCTGTTGTCGGCTTTTAGTTAATTCCTGCAGTAATGTTTGGAACTCCTGTCTTGTAACCGGACCCGACTGATCCGCTTGCCCAACGGCATCCTGATTGGCTGACTGTAGCTGTGCGGGATTCTGCCTATCCTGACCTTCTTGGTTACCAATGTTGGAAGTGGTTCTCGTACTAACCATCCTGCAGGTTAGATTCCTATCCTAGATTTTGAGCAAACCTGAAAAGAATGGGTGGAATCTGAATTTGAAGTCTGGATCTCCCTCTTAGATTTGTGCAATCCGGTATCGAAGATAGATCCACGGAGCGGGAGAAAGAACTGGTTCTTTTTCTTTCTCAGTGAAAGCACCAAAATGTTTGCACCAAAAATGGGCAAACACCCTTCGGAAGTTTTTGAAGAGATAGTAAATAAAGAACTTGAATTGGAAATAAGGACTATCTAACAAAAACTCCAAGTCACAGAAAATTAAATTGCGCAGAAGACAAGGATTTAGAGTGGTTCGGCTATGCGCCTACGTCCACTATGAAGTTTTTTCACTTTATTTCTTAATACTTGAAGATTACAAGTGCTTTTCAGCAAATTACAGCGGGAAATGGACTTAAATTCCAAATTGACAGCAATTGAGACAGCATGGAGTGATCCTGGCAGCGTTTAGACTTATTCTTTTTCCCCAAATTCTCCGACCCCTTTTCTGAATGACCAGGGGGCTCTATTTATAGGTGTGGAAGGCCAAAATCCCGCCTAAATCATGGAGAGACTGCTTGGCACGTGACGGGGGGCCCACAGGCCCGCGTCCTTGAAGTGCGTGCCCAGTTTGGGATCGATTCGAAGTTAACTTCGAATCGATCAAAAAATTGTCCAATTGCGATGAAACTTGGCGTGGACGTTCTTCATCATGTAGACAAACTTCTGTAAAAATTTCATGGGATTTGGATCAGTAATTGGGAGTTATGATCGGTTCGAAATTGGGTGTCCGGCATGCTGTTTGGTTCGAATCGATGGAATCGATTCGTTCGAATCGATGCATGGCCGAAGCGAATACTTCGAATCGATTGGGGCGCGCCTGTCTTCGAGCCGATCCACGTTCGTGCTAGCTTAGCTGCTTTGTTGGATTCGAAGGTCGTCTTCGAATCGATGGAGTGGATTCGAAGTTGTCGAAGTCGATGGAGTCGAAGGTGAGTGATGGAGTCGAAGACGATGGATGGATTCGAAGGTGAGCGATGGAGTCGAGGCTGTGATGGGTTCGAAGCTATTAATGGATTCGAAGCTGCGGTGGATTCGAAGCATAGGAAGGACTCGAATTTGTGATGGATTCGAAGTGGGGAGTTACTTAGATGGATTCGAATGTCGCCTCTTCCTATGGGTTCGAATATGATGGGTTCGAAATAGATGGCTTCGAACACGATGGTTTCGAACACGATGGGTTCGAATATGATGGGTTCGTACATGATGGGTTCGAACCGAGCAATGTGCACCTTCTTAACTTGAATCCATCATAACTTGAGCATATGACCTCGGATAGACTTGAAATTTGAAACGCGGACTTCTATGATCTTTCTGGTCACGTCCTATCAATTGTAGCTCAATCTGGACTCGGACAAAATTCATCGATATCCATAGTGAAGAGAAGTGCAACCAATCTCTGAGACGAACTGTCCTTCGTTTTTGGCCAATCTTTTGGTATCACGGCTTTGCCAAAAAGCGGGATAACAATTAAAAAAAAAGAAATTGTAGATTTAATTATATTATAAATTCTTGGAATCTAATAAAGTGTATATCCTTTTCATACGTTTTCAGAATGAGATGAAACGAGCGACGACAGAATCGTGGCGACGAGCACTACATCCTAGAACAGATTTGGAGACGATTGGGAATTGCTAAAATTTTAGGTTAAATTAAACGTCGTTCGATTTGATTTAAAATTTAAAACTAAAGGTGAGTTAAACTCACTCATTTGGTTAATCAGTAATGTTCATAGCAAGTAAAATTTAGTTATGCAGTTTGGATTGTTGAAATTGGTGATTGTTGCAATTAATTTTTGATGACGATATAGCATCTTGAAATGCTATTAGATTGGTTGAACTGGATCTTGGGTGATGATATATGTAACGCCCCGTAAATTTAAATAATTTTTATAACGTATTTGATTGAATTTTGGGAAATTTTAAATAATTAAATTTTGAAATATAATTTATTAATTGGATTACGTCTATTTAAACATAGTAAATGGTAAATTTTCATCTAATAATATGGAAGTTTATTTCTATTGTGTAATTCCATTTCAATTTAAAATCAGTTAATAATTGATGATAAATTATTTTCCAAACGTGTATGTAATAGATTTGTAAATTCTCTTCTAAGTGAGACGTCATATTTCGTTTCTCCAAATTTGGAATGCTATTGTTCCATTTATCTTATTTCTGGCAAGTTTGCAGCATTTTCGGTACCGATTATCAACTTTTGATAGGATCATCGTACCACTGATATATGCATACCATTTTGATCATCTCGTCGTGCTGATCTCTGTGGTATATTCAATTCTGTGTTTTGAAATCCAGTACGCAGCGAAATCCATGTAAATGGTAACCATATCGGTTTCTCGTTTTGAACTTTTGATTTCCCTATCCCTTCATTTTCTACCATGTAAATTTATTTGCCAGTAGCTTTTATTATTTCCTGAATTCAGGTCCAGGCTATTCTGATTCCATCGTTTCAAGAAATATTTTAGTCTATTTCCATCTGTATGTCACTTTGAAATAGAGAAACAAATATATTATTTGCGTGAAGACCACTCTTTCCTTTACCATTCTTTCCATTCGGCCATGCCTATACATCATCCCTTCCTTTTGTAGCACCTAATCTTTTCTTCTTCGTTGCTTTGCCCTCTTCTTTATTTAAAATAAATAAATATATATATATATATATATACAAGTGATTTCGGCTGCTACTGACAACCACTATGGCCGAAGCTCCTCACCACCCAGCGCACAGCCCGAACCTAGTCATTTCATCCAAACCCAAGATCCAGCTTAACCTACCGCACCTCCAACATTTCTCCACCCTAAGCTACACTCTTCCTTGGTCGCTTTCCTTTTCATTTTTCCCCATTTCAGCTGGCTCGACCTCGGCACACCTATCACTGAGCATCGCCGACCTAGCTTGCACCAGCGCCTCCATTGCTCGGCCTTCCCTCCTCCACTCGCAGCCTTACTTCCATTTTTTCCTCTGTTCTTTGATGTGGGTGAGTGTATATTTATATATATACAATAGTTTATATATATAATGTTTGTAAAATATTTATGTACATATATATGGGATTTTGAAATGTTGCATGTGTAGTTAATATGCTTAGAGTATATTGCATTATAGAAGTGGTATTGTAATGACTGGGATTTTTCTAGCGTTAATTGTGAACATTTAAATGGTTCTAAATATTGAAATTGAATTATAAATTGGTTTTGAATATGGAAAAAACATGGGTTTATTAATAAAATAGATTCAGAATTTAGATATAGTGATTCATTGGACAATTCAACTTTTAGATTTCATAACTGGAATTTGGGTAAATTATCGAATCTTGAGTTTTAAGCTTAATAAAAATTATTTGAAGGCTTGTAAAATTTAGATTGATAATACTGAAGATAATTAGAGGGTTAAGATTGAGTTTAATAGGGGTTTGTTCAGTTTTAAAAATTTATCGTTTAAATCGACTTTTAAAAATAGCCTTCCGAGGCATAGTCTCGGAATTCTACGAAACCAGTTCCGTTGGATCCATAATATTGTATTATTATCGTATTTCAAATTTCGGGGTATTTGAAGTCATCATGTGGCCGTACAGTATGTAAACGCGCTGAAATTGATATCGAAACTTTAATATTATAACTGGGTCCAAAAAGCTATCTTCTCCATACGATTGAATTAGTACTCGAAACCTTTTCCATTGCATTCGGAATAGTGGTATAACATTATAAACGTCTGGCAGCATGCCTCGATAGGGGGTCAAGATTTTAAGTTCGTTTATCATAACAATTTGAATTTGAATTTAATTAATATATATATATATTTATTTATATACCCTGGTCAACAACTGAAATTCCCTTCCATCGGTCTGCTTCTTTTCTCCATCAAAACTTTTTGCCTTCTCTGTAGCAGGCATTCAATGCAGGAAATCATGTCCATCTTCTTCCTTCAGTGCAAAATCAAATCAAAGCCGACTATCATCTCCTCGAATTCAAAATCATGTTGTCTCTATCTATTTATTCCCTTCATTCCTCAGTAGATCAAAACCAAATCCAATCAAAAAAAATGACCGCTTATATTCATTAATCAAAATAATAGGCCGATCTCCATCCATTTTCAGTCCTCCCTTAAATAGAGATTGCCTCCTCCTTTTCCATAACATCCCGCGATCCCTCATTTTTCAAATTCGAATCAGGAAAAAAAGGGGAATTGACTGATAAACAAAAATTGCGGCCTCCCTTTATTTACAAAACCAAATCAAATCGACGAGTCAAAGCCATCTTTTTTTCTTCGTTCAAATAAAAAAATAGGAGGGACATCGATTAACGATCGAATCGCGATCGGTTGGGGCGCAAGCGGTGGTGATTCGTGGTCGGCATCATGGGAGTTTTGATGTAGGCGTGTTCGAGATGGCGGTATGTTGCTATGGCGTCGCGAGGCATAGGCGCGATGAGTTTCGACGACGTTAGAAAGGGCTGGGCTTATGCGCGAGGCCGTCCAAAAGGAAAAACGTGAGCGTGGTGGTAGGGTGACGACATGGCCGATGTTGGGTTGGTCGAAGATTGGGGAGGAGCAGTTCATCATGGCCGTGAGGTATTCGTCTTTTCCTTTCGTTTATACTTGATTTGGGAAAATATATACAGACAGAAAAAAAGAGAAGTTGCCGAGAAAGATATATGTACACATATATATAGGAATTTTAAAATCTAGATTTTTAAATTTACAAATATATATATGATAAAAAATTTAACGGAAAAGAAAATTGCTGTTAGTTTATATATACAGTAAAGGAAAAGTATAAATATATATACACACACACACACACACAGTTATGTACCTATTTTAATTTAAATAGATAAACAGTAAAACCAAAAATAATATATGTATATAGATAAGATTTAGAAAGTTGAAGTTTTAAATGGTAATATAGATTATTTTATAAGTATATATTTATATAGATTTTGGATGTATATAGACTATTTTCATATGGATATGGGTTTTTAAAAAAATAAAGATAAGAATAAATATACATATACATATTTTTAACTTATTAGTTTAATTTTTAAAATAATAGGTTATGGTGATTCATTTATTTTATTAAATTGTTTAATTTATTTTAGTTACCAAAGGATTTTTAAAAAGGAAAATTAGTTTAAATTTTAATTATTTGTTTGAATTAAATCAATAGTCAAAATTAAATTATTAGATTAAAATAAATTTATTAGACGGTAATTAATTGTTCGATTAGTTATAATTTTAATAAATCATATAATGTTATACAAGGTCTTAAATCGTGAAGAGACCGAGCCGAGATTGAAGTGGATTGCAAAAAAAATAAAGGTGAGATTTTCTCACTCATTTGGATAACCTTATTAAAATTTAAATGTTAAATTTAAATCATTGGATGCTTGACTTGATTGATAAATTTATAATTTATCTGTTGGATGATATTATATATATAGTAGTATATATATTGGAGTGATTGACACTCCCACATTATATAGCATATGAGACCCTATGCGCCCCGCATAATAGCGGATGACCCTTTCTACTGCAATATCCACCTCGAAGTGGGATTTGGTGTTTTATTTGTTGATTAACATATGTGGATGCAGGGAAAACAGGTTGGAGGGATCCAACTGGGTTCCTTAAAAATATTTATTGTTCATATATATATGTTGATATATGATATGTGGATATATTGATATGGTTTGGATAAATTGAATTATTAAATGTTAAATGGCATTGGAAATTAAAATGGACATTTTAAATACCAAAAATAATTAAATTGAAGGAATTTAAAAAAAGGTAATTTGAAAAAAATTATTTATATTGAAAGTTAGACTTATTCTAAAGGAATTAAGTGGAATAAAAATTTATGAACTAACTGGGTTATACTTGACTATTTGGAAATTTATTAAAGTAGAGATTTTTTAAATAAATGGTATAAAAGAACTTGAAGGATATATTGAAAATTATGAAAAAGGACTTAAGCAATAATTGAGAATAGATCTTTAATAAAGTGAAATTTATTAAGGAAGGAAATTAAAATCAGACCTTTAAATAAAATGTGTTTTTGTAAATAGATGGAAAAACTCAAGGGAGTTTATAAATTTATAAACGGGGTTTATAAATAAGATAGAGTGATATCAGTGGATATGTGGTTATGGCGTGAAACTTATATCAAATTACGAAATTGTTGTGAAAAGAAAAAGTGCAATATTTCGAATGTGAGAAGGGTGATGTGGTCATTGTGAGACGAATCAAGAGGAACTTATGAATTGAATCGGTGAATATTGGATTTTCTAAAAAAATAGGTTTTTGTTAAGTAAATTACCATACTATGTAACCTTTAAACTATTATTTGGATTTGGAATATCCCGAAGTTAGCTATTATATACTTTGTATTTATCGAAAAGAATTCTAACTTTATAATCAATTCTGCAAATTAATTAATAACTGAATATGAACTTTTAATGCTTTAAAGAAGTTGATATTTTAGTTACCTAAAACTATATTTTTAAAAATAAACCATTATTCTTATTTCATATGTAAAATTATAAATGTTTTAAATTCAATTATAATCCTCCAGAGATGAAGGAAAGTTTAATAATAACGGACAAGATTTTAGAAGGAAGATCTTATAATGGAATTACAGAAATCTAAATAAGTTTCTAAAGTGTATGATAAGTGAACTTCGGAAGGTAAATTAAAATTCAAAAGGGAAGAAGAAGTGAAAGTGGAATTTTAATAAGCATAAACGACTTTGGAAATGTAAAAGAATTTAACTAAGGATTTCTGGGATATATAGAGTTCATGTGAGATGGTTTGGAAATTTACAAATAAAGTTGTAAAAGATTTTTGAGAAGAGAAATAGTATGTGACGCCCCACCTCTATACCCACGATAGCCAAGAACACTACGGAGTAATGCTGTCGACTAGCACGGAGAATACGGCTGTGGAGGAGCGACCATTCATGTAATTTCTTTGTGCGAGTACCGATATATCAGATAGTATAGCATGCATTTTATTTAAGGAGGAATTCCAACATGCCGATTCAAACTCGAAGCTATCACATGGTGGCTATATATAATCTTCGAAAACAAACATAGAAATAAACATAACACAAATCAGTCACAGTCATCCATATCACAAAGGAGGAAAAAGATATGAATATATAACACATGAAAGTGTACATCAGAGTAGTGGTCAAAAAGATCCACAATAACACAAAAGAATAGCAACATGCTATGGAAAAGAATAAGTATACATCATAGAGTATATATCCCATATGTATACATCCAAAAACAACTAATCTAAGTAGTTAGCCAAAAGTCAGAGTAATCCCAGAAGAGAAGTCAAGCAGAAGCACCTGTAACATCTCTGTCTGACCCGAGTATTCTTTCATAAGAAAATAATAAACGGATCAGTCTAGCTATAAATATCAGATTACATGATATAGAATAAGAGATATGGCATAAACATATAATATCCACAATGGAATACTACTATAAGTATGTGAATGATAATCAACAAAAGATTATTCAATATCACAAGAATCTTCTCAAAGATCCAAAAAGGGTTCCTTACCCAAAACTTGTATTCACAACAAGTCAATCACGCACGATTTCACCTATAACGATCCTGAATTTTTGAACAATTTAAATTGAAAATATTTAATAAATTTTAAATATTTGAATGATGGTTTGACTTGAATCTCAAATTTTCAGAATGAATTTGGCAATTAAATTTTAGAATTTAATCTATTAAAAGTTGAATAAAAATTTGAATCTTCGGTTTTAAGTTGATTAAAAATAATTTAAAGGCATAGAAAATTCAAATTGATAATACAGAAGATAATAGAAGCTTCAGAATTGAAATTGAAAGTGATTTTTTCAGTTTTGAAATTTTAGCGTTTAAATTGAATTTAAAAAAATAGCCTTCCGAGGCACAGTTTCGGAATTCGACGAAACCAGTTCCCTTGGATCTAGAATATTGTATTATTATCGGATTTCGAGTTTCGTAGCGCTCGGAGTTGATATGTGAGCATTCGATGTATAAACGCGTTGAAAAAAATTGATATCGAACCAAATTGAATTTAAAATAAAAAAATACAATAAGATAATAAAACAAAGCAAAGGGAAGTGAAGATTGCAAAGGAACATAGACAAAGTACACAGCATAATACATCTTGGCAATTCAAGGCAAAAAAAACAAGGTGTTTGGGTACAAAATAAAATAAACAAAGGAAAGAAAATCTCAATCACACCAACAGCCTTAATCCACGTCTTAAATCGCGACTCTCCTTTTTTCCGCGTGAAATCACGCTCCCCCCTTCCTTATAAAATACGAAGCCGGCTTCTTTTCTTTATTATTTTAGCCCGTTCCTCCTAAATCTCTCTGAGAAAAAAAATGGCGGCTCTTTCTTCGTTGCTATGAAAAAAAAATTAAGGCTTTTTCAAAGCGCCTATTAGATTTGATCGATTCTCTAGTTTGTTGGGTGTTGCCTTGCTCGATCGATTGTGTTGCTCTTTGCTTCTCTGATGATCAGATGCTTGCCTCGATTGGATTTATTGTGAATCTCCTTCGGTACGTTGTTCGTTCCTTCTTGATATAATGACGGCTCTTGTTCCTCTTTGCAACTGAAATTAGGACTTCTGGAATTCGAAGGCGGCCAACCTCAGTAGTTCGATCGATTCTTCGGCGCGTGCTCGTCAATATAAGGTGCATAATTTGATTTACTCACATCTAATTCAAGTTTCTAGTGATTTCTAGCTTGTTTAAATTTGGGATTTTTGTTGCATGATTAACTGATTTTCATGGTTTTTAAATTGCTGCTTCCTAGTTGACTTCGGTCACTTTCCTTTCTCAGTTTGTGATATTTTTTATTTGCTTGATTCCCACGGTTTTGATTTTGAAACGTTCGATCATTCCTAGATCGATACGACAGAAACATTCCTCTTTTATCTTTGATTTTTGACTTTTTTAAAAATTGCATACACGCTCTTGATTTCATTTGACGATATTAATTATTTGGTCTGCATTTATATGTATATTATATTTATGCATTTTGTTTGCACTGTGCATTCATGTGTATTGGTCTGGTTCATCTTGTAGTCTTCTTCGAACTGTTTGCATTTCAGTTGTACTTGCTGTTTTCATGTTTGATCACTGAGAACTTGTCATGTTGCATACTCTCTGTTGCACTGAGCCTTGATATCACTAGAACCTTAGTGTTGGTTTATCTAGA
The DNA here is from genome assembly GCA_030765085.1 of Allium cepa. Taxonomy (NCBI): domain Eukaryota; kingdom Viridiplantae; phylum Streptophyta; class Magnoliopsida; order Asparagales; family Amaryllidaceae; genus Allium; species Allium cepa. Next base: position 75,709,919 of record CM060945.1, read on the forward strand.
TTTAAAATCTGTTGTACATGCAGTGTATTGATTGTCTGCGTTTTGACTTGTATCACTTGTGTCACTGATGTATTTGAATCAGTGGCATTTGCATTCATCTTTTCCACTGAAGTATTTACTGACTTGATCTTCTGGCCTTGATGTCATGGTGTTCATGAAAGTTGCATTGCATATTTCTTTACTTTGTACTCTCCATTGTTTTACTCAAGTCTGCATTATATTGTACCTGTACTTATAGTAGTATAACCTGGTTCTTTTTAAAGTTGTAGCTTGTTTCAGTTTGGTTTTTCATTTATCACGGTCTTGCATATAATCCAACTATTGTTGTCTTGGTTTGAGTCTTGATGCACTTGGGGTCTGATGTACTTGATATATTTGTATAGCTTCACTTGATCTGTCACCTGTTGTTCAAGTCTACATATATAGGCATACATATATTTGTATGTGTGTATGCATATATTATTGGATTTTTACTGTCTTGAGTCTTATTTACTTGATGGCATTAGATATTGGTTTGCTCCTGTAGCCTGATTTTCACATGTTCACTGCCTATATACGTGTTCATGTTGTTTGCAACACTGCCCTATGCATGTTGCAGTGATATTCCTTTCATTTTGGTATACTTTATGTTGCCACTGCCTGGTGGTTTAAAACCTGTAGCCTTTGGGTTTACTTGTTCATTAAATTGTTGTATCACTTACTCATGAATTTATGAGCTGTGGTGTCATACCTCTGGTGCCCTCACCCGCCTTCTATTTTGTAGTTGTACCACTGCTTTGTGCTTTGGGGCTGCAGTTGCGTTGAGTCACTGACTTGACCTTTTTCATTTTGTTGTAGTTTGATTTGGGCCTGTTTAATTGCAGTCTACATTTCTGATAGTGGATTTGCACTTGAATTTCTAGCCCGTTACACTATTAATTTTATTTGCAGTTGCGTTGAGTCACGATATCACTGACCTGACCTTTGCCGTTTCTATTTGTCGTGATATGTAGTAGCCTAAATTGCTGGTGCATACGCTTTATTCTGAAGTTGCACTGGATATGGGTCCACTGTGTTGACTTGTACTTGACTCACTGGTTCGAGTCACTTGCGCATGTCACTATTTATTTTGATTGCACCTGGGTTTATTTTGGTTTGAGTTGGTGCCATTTGCTTCTGATTTGTTGATCTTTTGCGTAATACATCACTATTGTGGCGAGGCCGTACACGCGTGCGTGTATTGTAGCCACATAGATTTAACGTTTTAAATGTGGCGAGGCCATACACGCGTGTGTGTACTGCAGCCCTACTAGATCTGCCGTTTTAAATTGATTGATTTCAATTGATGAAATTGTTTTATGTTGCCAATTCAATATATTTTGAATCGTATTTTGATTTGGTTTAAATTTGATGATTTTGTTGTTAATTGCCGTTTAGGCAATTCTGATGTTTTATAAATTATCTTCATTGAAAATCCCTTCATCTATCTTCGTTGATAATTTGAATTTGCTGATTTATTGTTTAACACTGTTAAGTTTTATATTTACCATTATCCGATTTCTTGTTAAAGGATCAGATAGGTGAATTACTGTGACTGTCGTCTAATTGTTATTTGATTATTATTGCCTCAATGCACTAATAACTAAATTTGAATTAGACTGACCCGTGTATTTCCTTTAAGAATGTAATACTCGAGTCAGACCGAGTATTTTTGTAGCTTGAAGATTTTGAGGCAGCGAAGTTAGAAAGAGAAGGGGAAAAACCGCTTCACTTTTGCTTTTCAGAGATTTTGTGCTTAAAGAAATATTGCAATGTATAAATTTAATTCATTGTATAAACTCTGATATATGTAAAAAAAGTCATTTATGAGAAATATCATTATTCTGTGTTTCTGTGGCCGATTCTGTTTAAACTCTATAAACTAAATAACAATTCATCAGTTTGAACGTTTCAAGTTGGTTTAATTACCGACTTACATCACCAATGCACAAAAATTGATAAAACTTATCAATAGAAACCACGAAAATTGGTGAAGCATAAAATTTCCAAAAGTCAACACAAGAAATCCAGAAATCATAAAAAGGGGGAGGCCTATCACACGAACGGGAGCATGAAAACTCACCAACATATGTATCACAAGAACGAGACGCTATCTCATGGTAGCTACCATTAATTTTGGGCCGAAACTCCACACGAACGACCCGAGGACCATGGGGCGTTACCCCACATATGTGAGTCGAAATCACACAAATGGGGTCTATTCTCCCTCGCAGACAAAGAGACATCACACAATTTCTAGCCTAAATCACAAAAATGATCGTCATAATCATCAAGAAGTGTCAATTACACTAAGCTAGTAAATATATGAGTTTAGCTTCATGTCCCATAACCACTAGCTTAACTTAAATATTTACGAATAAACTATAGATCTTCACTAGGAAATTTTCACAAAGGGTTCAATCGAACAAGTGCAAGAGTTAACCGACAAAGCAAACGCAAGCATTTCATACCACTTGTTTTACTAAGCCGTTTAATTCGATTTCTCATCCGAGTGAAGGAAAGGCTTGTATAAACTAATAGATTGGAAAACGGTTTAGGAAAAGAGCTTTGTAAGAAAATAGTTTTGAAATCACTTTGATGAAAGAGTTTTGATATTTACTACTAGTATTGAAACCTTTATATTTTTAAACTGACAAGTTACAAAATTGATTGTAGAAACAAATCAATTCACTAAAATTCACATTCGAAGACATGAATAAAATCCAAGGAAATCAGATCCAAAACCATCAAAGTAGAAATAACCATGCGACCTAACGTGGCCGAGTTAAAGTGCAACGACTTGATGTAAAATAGGTCGAACGACCTAAGGGTAGCATGACGAGCGACCTAGGGGAAAAACAAATGGAGCGACCTAGTGGGTTGCGTCCTAGGTGGTGAGCGACCTAAGGTCTTAACAAGGCTGTGTGACCAAACGTGTTACGACCTAATGGTTGAGCGACTTAAGGGGTCGTACGACCTAAAGGAAATAAGGTCCAGCGACCTAAAGAAAATAAGGTCCAACGACCTAAAGAAATTGGGGTCATGCGACTTAACGGGATCGAGGTCCTGCGACCTAAAGGGGTTGAGGTCATGCGACCTAGAGTGTTATCTGGTCAAGCGACCTAAAGTGTCGCGACCTAGCGACCTAAGGATCGGCCGAGGGCTTTGCCAAACGGCCTAACGTGAACAACCTAAAGTGTCGCGACCTAGCGACCTAAGGATGAGCGACCAAGTGGAGTTAGGGAAAGGCGCGACCTAACGAGGTGCGACCTAATAACCGAACAACCTAACGAGGAGAACGACCTAAGGGAGAGACAGGTCGAGCGACCTAGTGGATTGCGACTTAGTGGAAACGAGCAACCTAGTGGCTCGAACGACCTAACGACCTAACTCGTATGAACGACCTAACGCATGCGAACGAATTAAGGCCAGAAACGAGCTATTCTCTGAGTGACTTTTCAACAGCAAACGACCTAAGGCCGGAAAATGCTAAAACACACAAAAATTTAAGTTTTTCACCAATTCGGTCCAAACCAAATGCAAATGTGCATGCTAAAGTGATAGGAATTCTTTCCCAATAGTCCAAGATAGTTATAGGCAAGAATGTGAGATAAAAATCTCACCTTTGCACCAAATTTATGAAGAAAAAGCTTGAAGGCAAATGGAGAAGCAACCACAATCTTGAATTAATGGCTTCACTTTGAATTTGTAGTTAGATGTTGAATTTGTGAACTTGGGCTTGGAATTTTAATTTCCCATTCACTCTACCATTTTTGATGAAGCTTTGTTGTTAGGAATTTATGAAGAGGTGAAGAGAAGGGAGGAATGAAGCTTAAGTTAATAGTTGGGCTAACCCAACCCAAAGTCCAAAGTGTAAAAAGCAGTGAAATTCCACCAACTCCAAACATATCAAAGCTTTTACTTAAGAAGTTGTAAACGGCGTTTTGAACTCAATGAAATTGGTCTCGAGTCCTAATTTGACCGTTTGCAAAAAGTAGCTTTTTGGTCTAAAATCCGACTAACGATAGAATATTTAAATGAAATATTTAAATATAAAATCGATAAATATGCGGGTTGTTACAGACTCCCCTCCTTAAAGAAATTGCGTCCTCGTAATATATGAGATGGAAAATAAAAAAGTAACAACCATAAAATCATATTAACACAAAACGAAATTTGAAATAAGAAGTTCACCTCAAAGAGTATGAGAAAGCAAGTCCGGATGTGTCCGCTCGATGAATTCTCTAGATTCCCAAGAGCAATCCTTAGGATTTGAGGTCGAATATTGAACCTTCACAGGCGGAACATCTTTATTTCGAAGTCGTTTGACCTCCGAAGCAAAAATTTGAATAGGATGCTGCTCATAAGTTAAATTCGACGAAACTTCAATTTCTTCCACAACACCGGGCTCAAGAATAGAATCGGAATCTCGAAGGCATTTCCGTAATTGAGAAATGTGAAACACGTCATGCATGGCAGAAAACTTAGCCGGTAATGAAAGGCGATAAGCCATGGAACCAACACCTTAAATGATAGGAAATGGCCCAATATATCGAGGCGCTAACTTTCCCGTTCGACTGAAACGTACATCACCCTTCATAGGGGAAACACGAATAAAAACAAATCTCCCACGGAAAATTCTAACTTCCTTCTCCGGTTATCGGTATAGGATTTTTGTCTACTCTGGGCTTCTTTCATCCTATGTTGAATAATGTCTATTTTCTCTGTGGAATCTCGAATAAATTCTGGACCTAAAACCAGCTTCTCACCGACCTCAAGCCAACAAGAAGGAGATCGACATGGCCTTCCGTAGAGTGCCTCGAAAGGTGCCACACCAATACTAGATTGGAAGCTATTATTATAGGAAAATTCAACAAGTGAAATATGATCTTCCCAACTTCCACCAAAATCAAGCACACAAGCACGAAGAAGATCTTCAATAGTTTGATTCACACGCTCGGTTTGTCCATCGGACTGGGGTGATAAGCGGTACTAAAATTAAGCTCCGTTCCTAAAACTTTTTGAAGACTCTTTCAAAATCCACTAATGAACAATGGATCACGATCGCTAACAATAGAAGTAGGAACACCATGCAATTTAATAATTTATTTGATAAAGAGTTTGGCCAAAAGAGGAACGGTTCGGTTAGACCAAATCAGTAATTTACCTTATTTCAATTACCTCTTGTAATTCATCAATTACTTACCTAAAGTAATTAGCCTCATCAAAACTTATTAAGTAAACATAATCTTTTATCAAGTGACTATATTTAATTAATTAACAATTTAATTAACTTACTTGATCAGACTCATCTCATAAAACAAATTTAGTAATTCATTCCATAATTACTCTTTAACCAAATTAATCTTCAATTAACAGATTAATTAACCTTCAACTATTAATTAATAAACCTTAATTATTAATCAATTCTTTAATTACAAAGTAATTAATCACTAATTACTTTTATAATTAATTAATTAACCAATTAATCAACTCTTAATCATGAATTAATAAAACTTAATTATTAATTAACAACCTTAATTACAAATTAATTAATCCATAAATATAATTAATTAATTCTTAATTACAATTAATTAACCTTAAATAATAGTTAATTAATTCTTAATTAACTTGTATTAGATTAATAACTTCTTAATTAAGAAACCAAATTAAAAATTAATTATTCAATAAAACCTTTATCAAGTATTAATTAATTACTATTTTAATTAACCCTTAATTGCTTAATTAATAAGTAATTAGAATTTAATTAATCATTAGTCATTAATCAAATCATCATAATTATTAGTTAATTAATCTAATAATCATGTTAATTAATTACCTGATTAATCCTTTAAAATAATTAATTAAATCAATTAACTAAACTTAAAATTCTTAATCAACTTAATTAATTACAAATCATTAAAATTTAATTATCTTTAAACATTTTATCTTAACCACTGACTTAACTTAATTAAATCTTTAATTAAGTTTAAAACATAAAGTAATCATTAATTACTTTCCTTAATTATTAATTAACAATCCCTTAGTTAATCAATTATTTAAAACTTAATTGTTAATTAATAGATTTTTATTCACTACTTAATTTAAATAAAACATTTACTTATAATTTCCTTTTTATATTTTCAAAATAAGTTTTGAAAATAACTTTAAGGTTTTTAACTTAAAAACATTTTAAATCCATACGTACAAATTCATTTACATAAGCAAATCAATTTAAAGAAATGAATTACAAGAATTTAACTTAGCTTAAATTATTTAAAGTTTAAACTTCTTCATTTTAAATTTAAAAATTTGGTTAAATGTTTACTGTGGGTCCAACCCATGAATTCTTAAACCAAGAAACAAGTATACTATTTTTTCCTTAAACAAATCTGACATTAAAGTTTTAAAAACGATTTAGTTAAAACTTAAAAACTATTAAACATAACAGTTTATCCAGCATCACAAAACCCATAGACCACGCGAGTTTTCCCCGAGCCACTACCAAAAATGCACGAGCTTCTTCCCGAGTCCTACTTCGAGAAACAATCGAATCCAACAACATACAAAACCACAGACACCAATCCTCCCTGTGCAAGTGCACAGGCACCGAGACCACCACCGGTCAACTACGTCACTTCTGACAAGTCACCCTACCTCCCTACATCCACCTACGACCCACAGGATAATAACACCTATCTCGATTCAAAATCGAGTACCCATTGTCGAACAGAACCCCAACCCAGTCATCAGAAAACCCAAAAATCATCACCTCCGGTCAACTACAAATGCCATAACTCCGGCCATAGGTCACCGACCCCCCCAGGTTCCTTCACCATAATTTACTTCAAGCTCGATGTAGTTTTGAAGATGCAGTGATCAAGTTTCCAATAAGAACCCAAAACTAGGTTTAAAACAAATCTCGAGCAATTTCAAACTACACAATGGATTATAAATTCTTTAACCATTTTTGCAGCACTCTCCAATCCAAATCCTACCTCCATGATGAATCCCTAGCACCCCAGATTCATAAATCAATAGATATTGGTAGAAACCCAATTTCCAGTAAACTCCTAAATACATACTCAATACAGTTTTAAAAATTTTGAATTTCTTTTCAAAATTCATACTTTCCAATGACAATCTAGATTGTATACTTATTTCATCAAATTTTAACATTTGGTTTCAAACATTGGCAATAAATTGTTACTGCATATTTAGATTCCCAGGTACATTTCATAAACCAGGGACTTAAATCTATTTTTTTTTTTATTTTAGTTTATACTTGAACAACTTGTTTTAGTTTAAAACTATGACTTAACAACTTTTGAATAGAATTGTTTGAAGATTTAAACTTTGTCCCAGATTCTATAGTAAAATACAGAGAAGGAAAAATGCAAATCAACCTGCACAGTTTAAATTAAACAAACCTATTGCATATTCATATATCTACTCAGAGACATCTCATATAAACACCATCACTACTTAATTGCAATAGATAATTACTATTTTAAATTTTAATAAAAAGTTTACTCACAGTTTTAATCATGTTTGTTTTCAGGGATAAAACATGCAACATAATTTTTACTGTAAACCGTTTCTTTTTCTTTTTATTATACAAGCAGAGGCTTAACTCAACCATGCAACATATCTACAACATTATTTTAAATTCCTATCACATGCTTCAATATAAACTGAATTTATTTTGATAAAAAGTGATGTATACTCACCTCTACGTCGAACAGAGAAAACAGATGCTCTGAAGTTAAAACTGTTCTTGGGATTATGGTCTGCTTCTTAATTAAACTGAGATGGATCTGATGAGTTTGCTTCCACGTTTGAATACTAAATTACTAGCTTGCAGTTGAATTGAATTTTAGCAGCTGACTTTTATTCTTCTTTGCTTGAGTATGTAATTAATCTTTACATTGCAGCTAATACTTTGAAGAAAATGATTGCAGATCTTATATTGAAGTTTGTTTTGCAGAATTTCTTGAACATAAATTGTTTTGAAGAAGATGATCAAAGAATTTAAATTTTAATATGAATGATGATTTCAGATTTTGGTTTAAATGTTGGCTGAAGATTTTTTTCTCTTAATTTTTAAAGAAGAATAGGAAAAAGAGAATGAGGTTAAGAAGAAATGTCTACATAGGCAAATATTTGATTTAATTAAAACAAAAGAAAATGAAAAGTTAATTAGGACACTTGTTCTAATTTTATTAACACTTGTTATGTGTATGATATTATCGCTTTACAAATGTCTTAACTATAAATTTTATGTTTAAAACCTTGCCTCTAATTTATTTACAATTTATATTTAAGTCCCTACTTAATTCTTATTTGTTTATAAATTATTTGTTTTTATATTTACATATGTGATGTGTGTTTTACCAAGCTCTTGAAATTGGTTCCTATATTTTTGAATATAATTTAACTTTAATTACCCTATGAAAAATTATTGAATTCAAAACAATGCTTCTTAATTACTGAACATATATGTACATATATCTATATATACTTATATACTTGTATGTGTGTATATTTGAATTTTCTAACATTATAAAGTTTGCCTAAATTTATATATACCTGTGTGTTAATTTCCCATCAGATTATCATTCTCAAATTCATTTATATACATATTCAGATAATTATTCAATTATTTCATGCCCGAAAATCCGGGTAATCACAAAATTCGTTGATCACAAAGATACCAAATTCTAGCTATCTTCGACACGTTGATCGTGCACGATACCCTGAAAGAAGATCTTCAATTCTTCAAGCGTTGATCAAGCGCACTTGATTCCGCGAATCGGCTTCAACAATCGTTGATTCGAGCGCACTCGAATAACCGAAAGTGGAGATAGGAGATTACACTCAACTGCCAATTTAAATTGAAAGCACAAAGCTAACAAAAGAGAATTTTATTCAAAAATCAACAACCTGAAATGTACAACGCACTCCCTATTTATAGCATTTTACAACACAGCCCCTTAAGTCGTATACGACTTACGACCCAACTAAGTCGTTGCCAACCTAACTGACCAATATTGCAAACAGTAAGCGACCTAACCTTCTTACACACAGCACAGCGCAAACGACTCAAGACACACGACTTAAGAACCCACTGTTTACGACCTATACAACCCCGCGACCTAATAGTTACAACATAAGAAGACGCGACTTAAAAAAATACAACTCACCATTACAACACTTCACATAGGTCGGTAACGACCTAAAATACAACGCGACTCAACTCATTACATCTCACCCGACTCACGACTTAAGATAGATCGTACGCGACTTATCATTCTTCGGTACAAGTTGTTAGGTCGTATGTGACTTATCTTAGGTCGTAGACGACTCAACATCACGCGACACAAGATACACACACCCATATTACAACACAACATATAGGTCGATGACGACCTAAGATACATCACGAATTAACAACGTGAACGACACACGACTTAGACGTAACTTCTTCAGCGACTTATTTAAGTCGTAACCCAATCACCTCCTTAGATCGGAACTCGCATACGACCCAAGACTTCAGCTGCCACTGCTTCATCGAAGGATTTAGGTCGTAACTCTCTACTCCTTGCTCTGTTAGGTCGTGGCCGACTTAAAATGGTGATGTTAGATCGTAGCCCCTTTTCTTCAGACCTGTTAGGTCGTAGCCCCCCCCTCAGTCGACCTGTTAAGTCGTGGACGACTCATGTTAGGTCGTGGACGACTCATAGCTGCTTTCTTAAGTCGTGTACGCCTTAACTCTTGATGAATTTTCTATTGCATAATTTCCTCTCTGTCCTGAGCTGCATCAAGCATGCTCGATGAAACGGTGCGACCCTTTGTGTAGCCTGGTATAGCTCCTGTTTTAGTCATATATGCCAACTCACGGGAGTTGGGTCCACGTAATATACCTCGAGAACGTCGCCACCATCCTACTTCATTCTGGAATCTCCACCGCGTAACACAGTTGTTAAAGTGGTTTTCGGTATTGGCCGGCTATAAGACAATATCTGATCCCGGTCTCTTTAACAACCAATCGTTATTATAACCCATGGATATTTATTTCAAATAATTTATACTTTCAAAACCAAAATATCATACTCATTTCAAAACCATATCACAGTAGTATCATTTCCATTTCAAAAATAATTCATTAATATATCATTTAAATAAAACCCAAATTTCCAAATCATTGAATATTTCTTTCAATTTATTAAACTTGAAATATTCCTTTAAATTATCGTAGAATTTTGGAAATGTTACGTTAAGGAATCATGGCATTTTTGGAATGTAATACTTTCCACTTTAACATTTTATATAATCAAAGTACTTATAAGATTACAATTTTAACATGGTTAATTTATCATAGCCTTATAGTTAAATAAACTTTCTTACTGTAATATCCAATTTAAAACCGAAATTCTTATGTTAAGTTAAAAGTACCTTATTAACTTACATTATTATTGCAATAAAGAAACTTTATTATTTTAATCATTTAAAGTATGCCATTTACATAAATTAAAAATTGCTTATCAAATGTACGTTATCAACTTACATTTTATTATTACAGTAAGTAACATTTATCATTTTAATCAATTTAAAATACACTATTACATTGATTAAAATCTACATGTCAAATGTACGTTTTAACTTACATTTATTATAATAAAGAGCATTTATCATTTTTCAATATTACACTAATTAAAACTTGCATTATCAAATGTACGTTTTAAATTTACATTCCTATTACAGTAATGAGCATTTATTAATTTAATCAATACCATACTACTTAAAACTTTACATGTTTCTTTCCTTAATTAAAACTTTACACGTTTCTTGCATTAATTAAAAACTTTCATGTTCTCTCATTAATTAGGACTTTACACGTTTCTTTCATTAATTAAAAACTTATACCTTTCTTTCATTAATTAAAACTTACATTTTTCTTTCATAAATTAGGAATTTACATGTTTCTGTCATTAATTAGAACACCATACGTTTCTTTCATTAATTAAAACCATACGTTTCTTTCATTAATTAAAACTTATATGTTTCTTTCATTAATTAAAACTTATACATTTCTTTCATTAATTAAAACTTACACTTTTCTTTCATTAATTAAAACTTGCACTATTTCTTGCATTAATTAAAAACTTGCAGGTTTCTTTCATTAATTAAAACTTGCATTTTTCTTTCATTACTATTATTACAATAAAGAAAATTTATTATATTAACCAATTAAAATATTAATTAAACTTACATCTCACATGTGTGTTTAACTTACATTTTCCAATTCAAAGTCATAGCTATTTATCTTACAAAACATAACATTTTACAAAAGAATATTTTATCATAGTTAAAACAATCAAATTCTTTACAAATTTTAATCCTTTAGACATCAATTCCACTATGATTCCAAAACTTATTGCAAGATGTCACATATAAGTGTATTTCATTTTATTTATTAAAAAATACATTGTTTATTTTACAAAATATGTCCATCGTGGGAAACAACCTTTATTACAATTACTAGGCTAGATTTAAGATTCCAAATTTAATCAAACTTAATTATTAAGTTATTTATCATAAATAAGACTCTTTAAATTCCATTCAAAACCAATTAACTTATAAAAAATTTAACTTATATAAAAACAATATTTCTTTACACTTTAAAGCATTAAATCAAATTAAGTTAAAATTTTCATATATTTATAATTCAAAATACTTAATAATTTTCTAAAATATTTAAAGTACTTACTAAATTTTTAGGAAAATATCATTTAAAAATATAACCATGGGCCTGTATGATATTTTCTAACCTAGGTCAAGTGATACGGATAATATGTCATTTCAATCCGTGATTTAAGAAGAAAAATCCGGGTTCTATCATTTCAAACCCGCAATCCCAAGTAAAATAAATACAATAAAATCATTCGAGCCTATCATTTCAGCCCATAGTGATAGGGAACTTGCAGTGTGATAAACAGGAAATAAATAACAGTATAACAAATAAAATCATAACAGATGATGTAACAGGGATATAGCAATATTTAACATCATATAGATTTATCACAGGCATATATGAACATAATAACATAACATATTAATTTATACAATTCACATGTCATCGTTTCACAAATTAAAAGTACGTATGTCTAGAGAGATAAAACTCACCTTTTTAATGCTAGAAATCAAAGCACGACAAGGCACGACAAAGCATGACTATACTTGAGTGATGGAGAGTCAAGATCCAATCTTGTACATAAACAAATACACAAATTATAAGGATATAATTCAACACAAGATTGTAAATCAAAAAAAATGAAAAGAATATGGATCAAATAGCATAACCTTGACCTTAAACATCATGGGTCTTGGCCATGATAATTTTTGGTGGCATGCGGGACCGGTTATTGTAATGACCCGGAAAATTTTAACAATTTTAATTGATTCTATAACGTATTTAATTGAATATTTGTGAAATCTTATAATAATTGAATTTTTAAATAAAATGTTTATATATTTAGAATACGTATATTTAAATATAGAAGATTGTAAATTTTCAAATAATTTTATGGAAGTTTATTTAATTGAGAAAACGTGTTGTCCAATTCAAGCTATTAATTGCTTTAATTGATTTCTGAATCAGTGCGTAACGGTTTCTTTTTACTACCGTTAAAGATTTCTATTGCTTAATACTTTTCCAATCCAGGTAGACTTTTCCATTCGTAACCATTAATAAATTTGAGATCATCGACCTTGCTTTTATTATTCCTTGTAGTTTCGTGCACTGACTTTACCTTTCCCACTACCCATAATTTTCTCTATACGTTTCTTTTGCAATTGAAGCGTATATTTATATTTATGGTGGTGCGTTTATTCTGGTCTCTCTTTATTTTTGTTTTTAACGCTTGAAAGAATCTCAAATCGTCAAGCTAGTAGAATCCGTTCCTTCCCCTCGCTTTCACAAGGCCTATAATATATAAACCACTTGCTTATAGATCCGAACACAACTTTGTCATCAAATTTAATGTGCCTTCCTCTCCCTATTATTTCGGTTCCAACCTTCCTAGTAAATGGCTTTAATAAATTTTGGCTAAATCATAGCTACGGACTTTTCAAATTTCTTTCATTTTATATTTATTTCCAATTCCTTCATTGCTTCAAAATTTTTGAACATGCCTAATCATCTCAGCATGTATATATAATGTAAGCCTACCTTTCCTTGGAAAGCTATTGCTCACAAAAATTTCCCGATTTCTTTCCTTTTATCTATTTTTATATCCTTGACTTTTAAAACTCATTATGTGTTGTACAAACAAACAAAAATTTATTGCTTTAAGTGTATAGCTAAATCAACTATTGACCGTTACAATTACTTTTTCTTTCTTTTTCATTTCAATTTATTACTTAAATAACGTTTTGATGAATTAATGGACAACTTTACGTTTCTTTTGCTTTTGAAAACTTTATATTTATAGTGTACGTTTCTTTTGCATTTCAAAATTTTGAAACATGCTGCCCCATTTAAGCCATTAATTGTTTTAATTATTTTTCTTAATCAACATATAACCATTGCTTTTTATTATTCTAGGATTTACATCCATACTTTAATCTCTGTTGTTCCATTTTTTTCATTTGAAATCTAAATTTATTTACCATTCATTTATACGCCTCCTTCTCTTCCCTCTTTTACCTCTTCGTTTTCGTGTTTCTAGGAATATATATATATATAGTATAGCATAGATTGCATCTTCTTTTTTCTCTGTAGGCTATTCGTTGCCCTCAAATTAATATTAAAAGAGGAGAGAGCTTTGTAAATATTATATAAAGTCATATAGCACGTTCACATATCAGATGCAGACCTACCTTTATATTTAAGAAACTAGCATTTTCTCTGTTGCCTGAAGAATGCCCTTCGCCATGTCATGTTGCTTGAATCACGCATGCATTCTTCCTTTAAAAATTGCCTGTTCTCATCTCCCCTCCATCTTTTCTTATTTCTTCCAAACCTGAGCATGAGCTCTTTCTTTTCCTTGGCCTGCCTCCTCCCCATGGCCGCATGCATTAGTTGGCAAAACATTTCCTCTCTGGTTTCTAAAAGTAAGTACGCATTTTATTTGATATAAGTCTATTTAATATATTAAGAACGGTATAGATTGTGCATAAGTTTTGTTTTATATGTTTACTGCAACTATGGGGATTTTGAATTCCCTAACAGTTGAACTTTAAAAATAATAATATATTTCATAATAGTATATATATTATAATTATTATATTTATAAACGTGTATATAAATATTTAACTTCTGTTCATATATAAGGGTTAGTATATATTTATACTGTATTATGTATATTATTTTAAGATTTTACGGTATATAGTTTTTGACTTTTGTTAGCATATAGTTATCGTACAGCTTTTAGATACGTATGTTTTACTAACTAGTTGATAAGTTAATATATATATATATATACACGTTTTATTTTACTATTGATAGCTTACAGTATATATGGTATAAGTTTGGCAGCCTTCTATTAATATACGTATTTTTATATGTTTTATATATTTGGTTATAACAGATTCAACTATAATAAAATATGTTATTTTATTAGCTTTCATATGTTAGATATATAAAATATAGTATTTCAATTTTCGTTACTGTTTTGGTATATATATTATATAAAATTGGTGGGTACAAGTTTGATAGGTCAATTTACAATATTTATTTTTATGATTGTTTTAGTATTTTAGAGTCTACCGTACTATATTTTATTTTATTTTCAACAATTTACATAAGTTATATTTAAATGTAGGTACATATATAAATTTTCTATGGTTGTTTTACAGTATATGTGACGCCCCACCTCTATACCCACGCTAGCCAAGAACATTACGGTGAATGCTGTCGACTAGCACGGAGAATAAGGCTGTTGAGGAGCGACCATCCGTGTAATTTCTTTGCGCGAGCACCGATATGTCAGATAATATAACATGCATTCTATTTCAAGAGGAAATCCGACATACCGACACAAACTCAAAGCTACTACACGGTGGCTATATAAATCCTTCGGAAAACAAATATAGAAATAAGCATAACACAAATCAGTCACAGACAATTCATATCACAAAGGCGGAATAAGATATGAATATTACACTAGAAAGTGTACATCAGAGTAGTGGTCTAAAAAGATCCACAATATCACAAAAGAATAGTTACATGAACTACACAAAAGAATAAGTATACATTATGGAGTCTATATCTCAAATGTATACAACAAAAAACTACTAATCTAAGTAGTTAACCAAAAGCAAGAGAAATCAATCCCAAGAGAGAAGTCAAGCAGAAGCACCTGTAACATCTCGGTCTGACCCGAGTATTATTTAATAAGAAAATAATAAACGGATCAGTCAAACTATAAATATCAGATGAAACGATATAGAATAAGAGATATGACTAAACACATAATAATCACAATGCCAAGCTGTGATATATATATATATATATATATATATACACACACACACACACACACACTTAGTTGATAATCATCAAGAGATTAATCAATGTCACCAAATCTACACAAGAATCAAAGAAACGTCATACTCCTTATTTCGATCACCATACCATAAATATTGACGTTAATATCAATATCAATCACAAAAGTCAATGACACACAAATTCTAGGAATCTAAACAAGAAATCCAGAAATCACAAAGGGGGGAGGCCTTTCACAAACGGGAGCATAAAGCCCACAAACACGTGTATCACAAACGGAACACTAATTCCATGGTCGCTAACCATCACAAATTGAGCCCAAGCTCCACAAACGGCCCGAATACCATGGGTTGCTACCCCATCACAAATTGAGTCGAAACTCCACAAAATGGGGTTTAGTCTCCCTCGTAGACAAAGAGACATCGCACATTGCTAGTCTAAATCACAAAGATGATCGTCATGATCAACGAGAAGTGTCAATTAGACTAAGCTAGTAAATATATGAGTTTAGCTTCATGTCCCATAACCACTTACTTAACTTGAATATTTACGAACAAACTGTAAATCTCCACTAGAAAATTGTCACAAGAGGTTCAATCGAACAAGTCCAAGAATTAACCGACAAAGTAAACGCAAGCGTCTCATACCACTTGTTTTACTAAGCCGTTTAATTAGATTTCTCATACGAGTGAGGTAAAGGTTTGTATATACTAATAGATTGGAAAACGGTTTTATAAACGAATTTGGTATTAAAATAGTATTGAAATCGTTTGAGGAAAGAGTTTTGATATTTACTACTAGTATAGAAAACCTTTATATTTTTAAAGTGACAAATCACGAAGAAGATTGTAAGAACAATCAATCACAAAAATTCACATACGAAGACGTGAATAAAATCCAAAGAAATCGATAAAGGATCCATCGAAATGGATATTCAAAAATCCCTAAAAAGAGTCATCAAAGTCATAATAGATGATAACAACAAATAGGATTATCACGAATCGATTTAAATTGGAATTTCAATCCAAAAAGGCAAATTGGACTCAAACAGCATGTTCAGTCGACTGAACAGAGTTTTCAGTCGACTGACCCTGTGCCTGGAAATTTTCCAGGTTCAGGAAAGTTTCTGTTTCCAGTTTCAGTCGACTGTGCAGAGTTTTTCAGTCGACTGAATCATGCAAAGAAACTCTTGGGTTTCAGGTTCAGTCGACTGAACAGAGTTTTCAGTCGACTGAATTATGCCTGGGCTGTTTTTCAGCCTTATGCAAATGAAGAGCAAACTCTTCCAAAATGCAACCGGACGAACATTGGCTCTAAGGGTTTATGCCAATCGGCAACTCGGCCCTATATGCTCCACGATGCATCACCAAAAGCATGATCAAACATCCATAAAAGGATTTCACACAAATTTGACTTAAAAACCCAAAAATTGGAGTATTCACAAAACCAATCCAAATCAAGAGCAAATGCACATGAAGAAGTGTTAGGAATTCATACCCAACAACCAAAGATAATTATAGTCATAGATGTGAGATAAAAATCTCACCTTTTCACAAAATCGAACAAGAAGAAGCTTGAAAGCAAATGGAGAATCAACCTCTATTCAACACAGCCCAATTGAGCTTGAATCTAAGCTAAAAAACAAGAACATTCCCAAAATTAGGTTTAGGAATTTCTGAAATTGGTAAGAGAATAAGTTGGAGAAGAAGAAGAGAAGCTTACCAATGGGTTCTTCTTGAGTTTGGAGCTAGGAATTTGATTTGCAAGGGAAACTAGGGTTTTGGAGTTTTAATTTCCAATCTCTCCCACCATTAAAGCTAAGAAAACTGAAAAGAGAAAGAAGTGAGGGAGAATAGGGAGAGTGGTTCAGTTTTGGAGTATAAGTTAACATAGGGCTGAGCCCAAAAACCAAACCCAAAGTAAAAAGTAGCAAAAATCAACTTTCTCCAAACATATTGAAGCTTATACTCAAAAAGGTCACAAACGGCATTTTAAACTCAATGGGAGTGGTCCTGAGTCCTAATTCGACCGTATGCAAAAAGTAGCTTTTCGGACTAAAATCCGACTAACGATAAAATATTTAAATAAAATATTTAAATATAAAATCGATAAATATGTGGGTTGTTACAGACTCCCCTCCTTAAAGAAATTGCGTCCTCGCAATATTACAAGAAGAAGATATATAGTAACAACCATAAAAGCATATTCAACACAAAAGAAGTTTGAAATAAGAAGTTCACCTCAAAGAGCACGAGAAAGTAAGTCCGGAAGTGTACGCTCGATGTACTCTCTAGATTCCTAAGAACAATCCTTAGGATTTGAAGACCATTGAACTTTAACAAGCGGAACATCTTTATTTCGAAGTCGTTTGACTTCCGAAGCAATGATACGAATAGGATGTTGCTCATAAGTTAAATTAGGCGAAACTTCAATCTCTTCCACAACACCGGGCTCAAGAACAGAATTGGAATCTCGAAGACATTTCCGAAGTTGAGAAACGTGAAACACGTCATGCATAGCAGAAAACTGAGCCGGTAATAAAAGGCGATAAGCCATGGAACCAATACGTTCGGTGATAGGAAATGGCCCAATATATCGAGGCGCTAGTTTTCCCGATCGACTGAAACGTACAACACCTTTCGTAGGTGACACACGAATGAACACAAGATCTCCCACAGAAAATTCTAACTTGCTTCTCCGGTTATCGGCATAGGATTTTTGTCTACTCTGGGCTTTATTCATCTTATGACGAATAAGATTAATCTTTTCTGTGGAATCACGAATAAGATCTGGACCTAAAACCACCTTTTCACCGGCCTCAAGCCAACAAGAAGGAGATCGGCATGGCCTTCCATAGAGTGCCTCGAAAGGTGCCATACCAATACTAGATTGGAAGCTATTATTATAGGAAAATTCAACAAGTGAAATATGATCTTTCCAACTTCCACCAAAATCAAGAACACAAGCACGAAGAAGATCTTCAAGAGTTTGATTCACACGCTCGGTTTGTCCATCGGACTGAGGATGATAAGCAGTGCTAAAATTGAGCTTCGTTCCCAAAGCTTTTTGAAGAATCTTCCAAAATCCACTAGTAAACAATGGATCACGATAACTAACAATAGAAGTAGGGACTCCATGCAATTTAACAATCTCTTTGATAAAGAGTTTGGCAAAAAGAGGAACGGTTCGGTTAGACCGAACGGGAATAAAATGGGCAGATTTAGTAAGCCTATCTACAATCACCCATAAGCTATCATGACCCGAACGAGAACGGGGAAGGCCATCTATAAAATCCATGGAAATTTGATCCCACTTCCAAACTGGAATTTCTAAAGGTTGCAATAACCGACCGGGCCTTTGATGTTCGGCCTTAACGAGTTGGCAAGTCATGCAACACTTAACAAAGTTAGCAATATCGAGTTTCATTCCCTCCCAATAATAAAGCCGCTTCATATCCGCGTACATTTTACTACTACCGGGATGAATGGTGAATTTAGAACGATGTGAATCTTCTAAAATATCTTTACGAAGATCACTAATATCTGGCACGATGAGTCTACCAAATCTCCGAATGCCGCCACGAGAATCGATATCAAAGTCTTTCAAACCTTCAATATCAATTTTATCCTTAATATTTTGGCAAAGAAGAGCCAATTCGGGATCTAGCCTTTGAGCTTCAAGAATGCGGTCCAAAAGAGAAGGATGAGCCTCAAGGCTACATAAAACAAGAGATGAACATAAATCGGGAACACGCTCTCGAATCTCACAAGTGGTTAAGATCTCGAGATCGTTCCATTCGGATATCATCATAGAAACAACAGCTTGTTGTTTACGGCTAAGAGCATCGGCGACACGATTATCCTTACCGGGAGTATAAAGAATATCAAGATCATATGGTGCAAGAAATTCGAGCCAACACTGTTGACGCAAATTAAGTTCCTTTTGAGAGAATAAATATTTCAAAGACTTATGATCTGTGTCAAGAATAAATTTCTCTCCTAAAAGATAATGACACCAAATCCGAAGAGCAAAAACAATAGCCGCGAGTTCTAAGTCATGAGTGGCATATCTAGTCTCAGTAGGCTTCAATTGCCTAAAGCAAAAGCAATAACACGTTCTCTTTGCATAAGAACGGCACCCAAACCAATGCGACTAGCATCAGTATAAACAACAAAATCCTGATTACCCTCGGGAATAACAAGAATAGGAGCATCAGAAAGAAGCTCTTTTAATTTCTGAAAAGAAGCTTCACATTTGTCCGACCAAATGTATTTAAGACCTTTCTTCATCAAGCTAGTGAGAGGCATGACAATTTTAGAAAAGTCTTTAATAAAACGACGGTAATAGCCCGCCAATCCAAGAAAACAACGAATCTCTGTCACACTCTCCAGTCTCTTCCAATCTTGAATCGCTTCAATCTTTGAAGGATCCACGGAAATTCCGGATTCGAAAATAATGTGACCAAGAAACTTCACACGAGATTGACAAAAGTGGCATTTAGAAAATTTTGCCTTTAATTGATTACTCCTAAGAGTTTCCAATATAATCCGAAGATGTTTTTCATGCTCCTCCTCGGTTTTAGAATACACAAGATTATCATCGATAAAGATGAGAACAAACCGGTCGAGAAAGTCTTTAAAAACTCGATTCATTAAGTCAATGAAATAAGCCGGGGCATTCGTTAACCCAAATGGCATAACAAGCCATTCATAAGATCCATACCGAGTACGGAACGATGTCAAAGGAATGCTATCCTCTGCAATACGAAGCTGATGAAAACCGGTAGCCAAGTCCAATTGTGAAAAGACTCTAGCACCACTAAGTTGGTCGAATAGATCATCAATCCGAGGTAAAGAATATTTATTTTTGATAGTAAGATCATTAAGCTTGCGGTAGTCAACGCAAAGCCTAAGTGTACCATCGGATTTCTTCACAAAAATAGCTGAAGCTTCCCAAGGCGAGGAACTAGAGCGAATAAATTGCTTCGTTTCCAATTCAGATAATTGTTTGCGCATCTCCTCGTTTTCTTTATTGGACATACGATAAGGAGGACGAGTGATAGGTTGAGCTCCAGGAATAAGATTAATTCTGAACTCAATTGCTCGCTTAGGTGGTAATCCTAAAACGGGCTCGAATATGTCGGAATATTCAAAAACGACGTGAATAAGAGAAATAATATCACCCTCATCATCATCATCGTCATCACGAGGATTTAAAGAATATAAAGATGCAACCAAAGCAGAATCCGAATCTTTAAGAATAACATAAACCTGTTTAACAGATTGAGGATGTCGAAGATGAATAGTCTGCTCAGGACATAGGATATGAGCTTCATAACGGTTAAGCCAATCCATTCCCAAAATCATTCCAAAGCCTAAATAACGCATGACATGCAAATCGGCTCGGAAAGAAAAATCACACAAAATAATCTCGACATCTTTACACAATAAACTGATTGTTGCGGATCCACCAACCGGATTCGCAATTCTCAAAGAAGTCATTAAACACAAAACATCTAAAGAAAAAGTATCAACAAGTTCTTTTGATATAAAAGAATGGGACGCACCCGTATCAAAAAGAACTCGAATAGGATGATCACGGAATAAAATAATTCCATCTAGAATAGAATGAGAAATACCTTTGCCACGAGATGTGTTGCCAGGGGCTTGAGCAACATTTAACTTTCCCTCCTTCTTGCCCTGAAGCTTGGGGCATGAAGATATAACATGACCGGGAACTTTGCAGTAGCGACAAGAAAGAGACTTTGGGCACTTGTTCGCATAATGGTCCTTCGAACCACAATTATAGCATTCCCCACGACCAAAGGAAGAAGTCTTTGCCACGGAGGTTGCTTGCTTCCCTTTCTTATTGGGATAAGGGCCTTTAAATTTGTTTGGCCACTTTCTATTGTTGAAGTTTGGTTTGGAACCCACCACTTCAACGTCATTCTCTCTATCCGCATCTTCAAGACGAAGAGCGATATCAACGAGTTGGTCGAAAGAAACTTCTAACTTTAGAAGTAATGGCTTCTTGAGACTTTTGTTTAAGCCATAGACGAATCTCTGATTCTTCTTAATAGGGGTGTTGATGTATTCAACCCCATATTTGGAAAGCGACTCGAAGGAGGCGACGTAATCAGTCACGGATGACTCACCTTGAACAAGGTCTATAAATCATCGAGCCAATGTCACTTTTTCTGCTTCTGGTACGAATTTTAACTCGAAGCGCTCTCGGAATTTCTCCCAGGTGAGATCCGCTTCATTAATCTCAGAAATAAGAAGTTCGTACAAGTCCAATGCTCTTTCTCGGAGAATACTAGAGGCCACCTGAACTCGGTGAAGGTCAATAAGATTCATGCGAGAAAAGATTCGATCGCATGACCTTAGCCAGGCCTGTACTTCAATAACAGTTTCGGAACCTCTGAATGGCTACCCACCCAAATTAGTGTAATCGCTACACAAGCGTGCAAATCCCGACTTTGGGTGAGTAGGTTTCGGGTTAGCTCCAGCTGCTTGAGCATTTGTCACTAAATCAATAAGCTGTTAAGCAGTCATAAAAGCTCTGGGGCGGAGTGCTAGATGGCACGGCTCTAGGGCGGCCAGGTCTAGACATTTCTCTTCCTTTAGAAAGAAAGAAGAGGAAGAAAAAGGTTATTCACCAAATTGAATATCAAGCAATCTTGATAGACAAAACAAGGGATCATAAAAGAAAATAGGATAGAACGGTACGTACACCCGAATAAAATCCTAAAGCACGACTCCTAAGATGAACTTAGGACGATGATCCTTGTTATAATATTCCATATTGTTCCGAAGTTTGGCTCTGATACCAAGCTGTGACGCCCCACCTCTATACCCACGCTAGCCAAGAACATTACGGTGAACGCTGTCGACTAGCACGGAGAATAACGCTGTTGAGGAGCGACCATCCGTGTAATTTCTTTGCGCGAGCACCGATATGTCAGATAATATAACATGCATTCTATTTCAAGAGGAAATCCGACATACCGACACAAACTCAAAGCAACTACACGGTGGCTATATAAATCCTTCGGAAAACAAATATAGAAATAAGCATAACACAAATCAGTCACAGATAATTCATATCACAAAGGCGGAATAAGATATGAATATTACACTAGAAAGTGTACATCAGAGCAGTGGTCTAAAAAGATCCACAACATCACAAAAGAATAGTTACATGAGCTACACAAAAGAATAAATATACATTATGGAGTCTATATGTCAAATGTATACAACAAAAAACTACTAATCTAAGTAGTTAACCAAAAGCAAGAGAAATCAATACCAAGAGAGAAGTCAAGCAGAAGCACCTGTAACATCTCGGTCTGACCCGAGTATTATTTAATAAGAAAATAATAAACGGATCAGTCTAACTATAAATATCTGATGAAACGATATAGAATAGGAGATATGACTAAACACATACTAATCACAATGCCAAGCTGTGATATATATATATATATACACTTAGTTGATAATCATCAAGAGATTAATCAATGTCACCAAATCTACACAAGAATCAAAGAAACGTCATACTCCTTATTTCGATCACCATACCATAAATATTGACGCTAATATCAATATCAATCACAAAAGTCAAAGACACACAAATTCCAGAAGACTACACAAGAAATCCAGAAATCACTAAAGTCAATGACACACAAATTCACCAATGCACAAATATTGATAAAACTTATCAATGGAAATCACGAAAATTGGTTAAACACAAATTCTAGGAATCTACACAAGAAATCCAGAATTCACAAAGGGGGGAGGCCTATCACAAACAGGAGCATAAAGCCCACCAACACGTGTATCACAAACGGAACGCTAATTCCATGGTCGCTAACCATCACAAATTGAGCCGAAGCTCCACAAACGGCCCGAAGACCATGGGTTGCTACCCCATCACAAATTGAGTCGAAACTCCACAAAACGGGGTTTAGTCTCCCTCGCAGACAAAGAGACATCGCACATTACTAGTCTAAATCACAAAGATGATCGTCATGATCAACGAGAAGTGTCAATTACACTAAGCTAGTAAATATATGAGTTTAGCTTCATGTCCCATAACCACTTGTTTAACTTAAATATTTACGAACAAACGGTAAATCTCCACTAGAAAATTGTCACAAGAGGTTCAATCGAACAAGTCCAACAACTGACCGACAAAGTAAACGCAAGCGTTTCATACCACTTGTTTTACTAATCCGTTTAATTAGATTTCTCATACGAGTGAGGTAAAGGTTTGTACATACTAATAGATTGGAAAACGGTTTTATAAACGAATTTGGTATTAAAATAGTATTGAAATCGTTTGAGGAAAGAGTTTTGATATTTACTACTAGTACAGAAAACCTTTATATTTTTAAAGTGACAAATCACGAAGAAGATTGTAAGAACAATCAATCACAAAAATTCACATACGAAGACGTGAATAAAATCCAAAGAAATCGATAAAGGATCCATCGAAATGGATATTCAAAAATCCCTGAAAAGAGTCATCAAAGTCATAATAGATGATAACAACAAATAGGATTATCACGAATCGATTTAAATTGGAATTTCAATCCAAAAAGGCAAATTGGACTCAAACAGCAGGTTCAGTCGACTGAACAGAGTTTTTAGTCGACTGACTCTGTGCCTGGAAATTTTCCAGGTTCAGGAAACTTTCTGTTTCCAGTTTCAGTCGACTGTGCAGAGTTTTTCAGTCGACTGAATCATGCCTGGAAACTCTCGGGTTTCAGGTTCAGTCGACTGAATCATGCCTGGGCTGTTTTTCAGCCTTATGCAAATTAAGAGCAAACTCTTCCAAAATGCAACCGGACGAACATTGGCTCTAAGGGTTTATGCCAATCGGCAACCTGGCCCTATATGCTCATCGATGCATCACCAAAAGCATGATCAAACATCCATAAAAGGATTTCACACAAATTTGACTTAAAAACCCAAAAATTGGAGTATTCACAAAACCAATCCAAATCAAGAGCAAATGCACATGAAGAAGTGTTAGGAACTCATACCCAACAACCAAAGATAATTACAGTCATAGATGTGAGATAAAAATCTCACCTTTTTACAAAATCGAACAAGAAGAAGCTTGAAAGCAAATGGAGAATCAACCTCTCTTCAACACAACCCAATTGAGCTTGAATCTAAGCTCAAAAACAAGAACATTCCCAAAATTAGGTTTAGGAATTTCTGAAATTGGTAAGAGAATAAGTTGGAGAAGAAGAAGAGAAGCTTACCAATGGGTTCTTCTTGAGTTTGGAGCTAGGAATTTGATTTGCAAGGGAAACTAGGGTTTTGGAGTTTTAATTTCCAATCTCTCCCACCATTAAAGCTAAGAAAACTGAAAAGAGAAAGAAGTGAGGGAGAATGGGGAGAGTGGTTTAGTTTTGGAGTATAAGTTAACATAGGGCTGAGCCCAAAAACCAAACCCAAAGTAAAATGTAGCAAAAATCAACTTTCTCCAAACATATTGAAGCTTATACTCAAAAAGGTCGCAAACGGCATTTTAAACTCAATGGGAGTGGTCCCGAGTCCTAATTCGACCATATGCAAAAAGTAGCTTTTCGGACTAAAATCCGACTAACGATAAAATATTTAAATAAAATATTTAAATATAAAATCGATAAATATGCGGGTTGTTATAGTATAAGTTATATCAATATTTTATAATTTCAACAGTATACGCTTTCAAAAGTTTATTTCATGTCAGCCTTAAGGTTGTTTGCACTGACTGATATACGTTGGATTTTTTTTTAGGGATGTGTATTTTGATTTACAGTATAATCATATGTATAGTCATATACAAATTGGTAGAGGAAATGTTATATAGTATATATATATGGTTATATTAATATAGTCGGTCTGCACACCTATGTATATATATTAACCTAGGCATGCATATTTTGTTGCATATTTTATAAACTGTGTCTGCATATGTTGGCTAGTTGTATATAAGCTCACTTATCCTATTTATCTTCCTTGATCCAATTCTGATTTGAATTCGTCTATTCCTATTATCAGCTTTGATCATTGAACCGTGTCCATCTAGCTTTGTTTTGGAATTCGGATCTGGATTTCATAACTCACTTCTTTTTCTCTGGCCTCCAAAGGTGAGAAATCACTCACGATTAACATTCTTTTATTTACTAAATTTGATTTCAATTGAGACGACAATTGAAATATGAGGCTGTAGTTATTTAAATTGTTATATATGCTATTATCTGTAACTATTCACTTATGGGATATGACACCATATCCTATTGTCTATATATTTATTTTGATGATATATGCCTGTTGTTATTATTATTTACATATCAGTTGTCACTCTACAAGTTCCCTGTTAGTATAGAAATCACTATGGGTTGAAATGATACATACCTGAACAGACTTTAGAATAGGAGAAAATCGTTATGGGTTGAAATGATAAACCCAAGCGATTTTCATTTAATTGAATTGGCATTACGGGTTGAAATGCTATCCACCCGTATACATTTAGTGTACGGATTTAAATGATAAATATCCGTAACACTTGACCATATGATAAGAAATATATACAGACATCGTTGGTCCATATATATAAATTTTTTGAAATTTAATTATTGTTTTGGAAAGAAATATATGGTCTTATTAAATGTTAATCCTTAAATTTTTTTATATATAAAGGGTAATGATATATAGATTTAATAATATTTAATTTAGTCAAAATTTGATTTAATACATAAATTATGTTAAATATTTATGTAAATTTTATTCCAAAAAGTATTCTGCAATTTACTAAGATTGGGAGATAAATGTGGGTTTATCTAAATGGTATTTAAATAATGATTTATTCAATTAAATCAATTTGAAATTATTGAATGGGAAATTTAAGGGTATGATTTTGTAACTGGATTTTTATTTAAGTGATTTAATGAATATTTCACGTTTAAACAAATTAAAGAAAATATTGAGTAAAATGTAATTTAAGGTTACTTAAATGATATTGTATCTAATGAGGGATTATTTTAAGACTAGATAATAATGAGGTTAAATCGAGATCTATATGGAACTATTAAATTGAACATTTAATTAAATATTAAAGCTTTGAACTATATTGGGATTTAAATGGTTTATTTTGAGATTCGGATATGTATTTGAAATCAGTATAGTTGAATTTATTATTTAGAAACTAAATTGATTAAGAAGTTAGTTTGAAACGTTGAATACTTAAAGTTTTGAAATATATTGAATATATAGGGTATTTTGTTATTTCAAATCTGAATTTGAGATCGATAAAATTGAAGTGTTTATTTTAGAAATTGAGTTGAATTTAAATTAATTAATTGAGATTGAAATAGATTTAAATGGGGTGGTCGGGTTGATGTTAAACGATTTGTTAAGTTGAGGGAATTGAAATTTCTTTACTGTACAAATTATTTAATATATAAAAATACTATTTGGGAAGTATAGAGATATTTGAAGTGAAAATGATATTTGGTTTTTAAGAATAAATTAAGTTGAAAAGACTACGGTGTTATAGTGTATATTTCTATCTTTTAGATAGTTCCATGGACCCTTAGAGGATGGTTATCCCAAACATCCTCTGAGTTAATTATATTTCAGTTTATACTTCACTTGAGTTAGATTTATAGATATAAGAATGTTAATCCCGACTCGAGTGTTTTGTGTTTTGCTTTACGCTCGGGTCAGACTAAGAGATACAGCATTTGAGACTCATCTTCGAAGTTGGAGCTTTTCTTGAAGATCCAGCTATCTATCCCTTCAGTCATCCAGTTGATTGGTTCAGAGAAGCCATCTGTTGCATTGGAGACTTCATGGCATTTGAACTATTTGGTTGTATTTTATTTCTAACTCTGAGGTATATAGTAGTTCATGAACTACTATTCTTTATCTATTCTGCTGCATTGTATTACTCTGTGTAAGTGATCTATGATTGATTTATTTACTGTATATTTTAAGTTTTGCCAAATTTTATTAACAATTCGGTATTTTGAATTATTCAAGTCGGACATGTACGGTTTTATTGTCGATTTGAATGGTCCAAAATAGCGGGTCGTTACAGTTGGTATCAGAGCTTTGGCTCTAGGCAAAACCTAGCATATATGATAAATTCATTTACAGAATCACTTTCGTTCGAGTTGAATCCCTTCTTTTTGACTTGATTTCCTTTGAATTTTGGATTGTCCCTCGGTTCCGAAATTCATTCTTGTCTCTCCCTATTTATATTCGTTTGATTCTGGAGTATCCCATAACTCCACGGAATGAATTGTAAAGGGGGTGAAAACTCATTTACAATTGGCATTGATTCACCGGAGATTTCTGTATCCTCGGTTTACGATGCTGCTATATCTTGGTATGCCGAATTCTATCTCTGGCAATCGAATGTCGATTTGCTTTAGAATTCCGCATCAATTATATTCCTGAAGTCACGGTTGACCCGGTTAAGGTCGCCCGAGATTTATAGAAGTATATCCATCATCTATTTTGTAATTTGATTTTCTCAACCTTGTTTGAGCCTATCTTCGAATCAGGATTCTATTGATTAGAGTTCCTCTAAATTAAATCTCTATCT
Source organism: Allium cepa (assembly GCA_030765085.1). Taxonomy (NCBI): domain Eukaryota; kingdom Viridiplantae; phylum Streptophyta; class Magnoliopsida; order Asparagales; family Amaryllidaceae; genus Allium; species Allium cepa. The sequence goes on from CM060945.1 coordinate 75,738,051, forward strand.
TTGTTTTGAAATCCATTCTTGAATCATCCTTTGAAAATAGGGTTTGTTATGTTTTAAAATTGTTTTATACGAAATTATTATTTTGATAACTATGATTTTATTCTATATATAAAAGTGAAAATATTTTCGATAAGGATTATATACCTATATATAAAACGAGTAAGAAATGTTATTCTATATATAAAAGTTTTGAAAGGATTGGAAATTTTGAAAATTTATAAGAAAGTGATTTCTATAAAAAGGATTTATAACTGAAGGGTTAAATTTGAAATTCGAGAATTGAATTCCAATATTTTGAAATTGGTTTTAAGATTTTGGAAAAATATATAAAAATAATACGATTTAAAAGCATTTTTCCGAATAAGAAATGTTTCAAATGGGTTCAAATGAATTCCAATAATTTTGAAGAAATTTCAAAGAAGTTTTCAAGAAAATAGAAGTCCAGAACTCACTTATGTCGCTGGAGAATAATTTCGGTGATGAGTGCACGCATCATCGACATTGATTTTCGAGTTTCAGAGTGGGGGATAGTCCACTTTAATAGCTTCGCTATGCGAGTGATTTTGTAAAACCGTTTTTGATTTCAAATTCCGAAGTACAATTTGATATTTTTGAAAGATATATGTATATATTTGAAATAATTTAAAGTGAGACCGGTGTTCAGTCCTCGAGTTTTCAATTTGACTAGTAATAACTCTATATAAAAAAAAATTGATTTCCAACTCTTAGATTTGAAATTTGATTTCATCGACTATTTTGAAGGTTCGAGCACTTCCAAATCAAGGTTTAAAAGTTTTAAACTAAGAAATTTCGAAAAGTATAAAATTTTTGATAAAGCATATAAGTTTAGTTTTGAAAAGTATGACTTAAGTAAGTTTGAAACCTTTTGTTAAGTAAGTGAATATGACTATTTTTAATTATACTAATATGGAATTTAGTTTTGAAATGTTTTGGAAAAAAAAATTTTAATTTCAAATAATGGTTTTCAGAAAGGTAAATTGGATATTTCTAATAGAAATAGATAGTTTACAAGTTTTAAAGTGATGATTATAAATTTGGAAACCATTTTAAGTATAATTGATTTTGAGAAAATATTTTGTTTTGAAATTAAATTAAAATTAAAAACCAGTACTTATATGATGATTTTGGAAATGAATTTGTTTGACTTGAATTATTTTAATTTGGAAACTGGGATAATTTTCTAAACCTATTATTTTGGGAACTTTGAAATTTAGATACTTAATTTGGAAGAAAATTTGGTGAAATCCTATATGATTTTGAAACTGAATTTATATTGAAATGATTTGAAATTGAGACTCTTATATTGTTAAGCACTTGATTTGGGAGTGGTCGAATTTATATAAAATGGATTTGTATAAGTATGAAGTGATTTGAAATCTATTGATTTGAAAGGTACTCAATTTGGAAAGAGAATTTTTTTTTATAAATCGAAGTCTATATAAGTATGATTTGATATACTAATGATTTGGAAAGTATTCGATTTGAAAACGGAATCTTATATATATATATATATATATATATATATATATATATATATATATATATATATGGATTTTATATAAGTATGATATTTGAAAGTATTTGAAAAGGTACTATATGATATATATTTTCGAAGTAAAGATATGGAAAGTGCCTTCTGCTTGATATCCGCTTTGTGGCCACATCGTGGATTCATCCTATCGATATTATTCTCTCTGATTTTCGGTTTTCCGGATGTAATACTCGAGTGTTTCCCACCGTGGCGTAACCCATGGTTTTTTTTCTCTCGTGACTACATAGCGCAACTGCCTGGCTGAGTCTTGCCTAGGGGTAAGGATGGTTTCCTGGGGGATCCAGGCGTAACCATTGTGTATCCTGCAATCTGTGTAGGTCGCGAATAGTAGCGCAAGTGCCTGGCTGAGTCTTGGCTAGGGGTACGGATTGTTTCCTGGGGGATCCAGGTGTAACCATTGTGTATCCTGCACTCTACTAGTCATCATGGCGTAACACGCAGGGCTGAGAAAGCTTACAGATATGGATTGTTTCCTGGGAGACCCAGGCGTAACCATTGTGTATCTGCGAACCATGGTCGGACAAAGGTTTTGGTTTGGTTGTTTGTTTGGATTGTACTTTCCATATCTGTTTTTAAAAAGGTTTTTCAAGTATTTTCACTGGGTGTTGAAACAGGTCTACTAAGTACTTAAAGAATTCTAGCTTTGCGCCTGATCAACGCATGGCCAGAGTCTGCAAGAACGAGGATAAACTTGTTAAAACATCGAGTTATAAAAATATTTTCGAAAGAAAGATTTATTTCGATATAAACGTATTATTATAAAGGTATTTATTATAAAAGTATTTTCCCAGCAAAGAAATTTTGTATTAATATTAGAAATTAAAATTCTTATTGTTTGATATAAATTATTCGTGCCCGATTATTTTCTTTTGAATCTACCTCATCTGCTCAGCTTCATTTTTCACCTACATTGGTTTTCGGAATCTACCTTTCTTTCCTTTTTGAATAAATCTTTTAAATATTGCTTATTTGTATACTACATTATTTTATATAAAATTTTAGTGTTATAAATATTTTTGAAGTTATAAATTAAATAAAACATCTTTAAGAAAATGATTATTAATTTATTGATAATATTTGAAAGGTGTCCTGAGATAAATTAAAAATTTCATAAATTTTGGATTTAATGTTTTCAATGGTCTTTGTAAATAGAAGTAATAATGTAAATAATTGTTTGCAAAGGAGTTTGAGAAGTATTAAATATTAAAGAAAATTTAATTTCAAATGAAATTTTCAAATAAATATTTTAAATAAAATTTATATAGTTTTAAAATTTATTGTTTATCTTGGCTTTCAATCTATTTTTTTTTCTGGTTGTTTTATTCTCCTACCTCCTTCTTTTTCGAGGACGAAAAGTTTTGAGTGGGGGAGAGGGTAACGACCCAGAAAATTTTAACAATTTTAATTCATTCTATAACGTATTTAATTGAATATTTGTGAAATCTTATAATAATTGAATTTTTAAATAAAATGTTTATATATTTAGAATACGTATATTTAAATATAGCAGATTGTAAATTTTCAAATAATTTTATGGAAGTTTATTTAATTGAGAAAACGTGCTGTCCAATTCAAGCTATTAATTGCTTTAATTGATTTCTGAATCAGTGCGTAACGGTTTCTTTTTACTACCGTTAAAGATTTCTATTGCTTAATACTTTTCCAATCGAGGTAGACTTTTCCATTCGTAACCATTAATAAATTTGAGATCATCGACCTTGCTTTTATTATTCCTTGTAGTTTCGTGCACTGACTTTACCTTTCCCACTACCCATGATTTTCTCTATACGTTTCTTTTGCAATTGAAGCGTATATTTATATTTATGGTGGTGCGTTTATTCCGGTCTCTCTTTATTTTTGTTTTTAACGCTTGAAAGAATCTCAAATCATCAAGCTAGTAGCATTCGTTCCTTCCCTCGCTTTCATAAGGCCTATAATATATAAACCACTTGCTTATATATCCGAACACAACTTTGTCATCAAATTTAATGTGCCTTCCTCTCCCTATTATTTCGGTTCCAACCTTCCTAGTAAATGGCTTTAATAAATTTTGGCTAAATCATAGCTACAGACTTTTCAAATTTCTTTCATTTTATATTTATTTCCAATTCCTTCATTGCTTCAAAATTTTTGAACGTGCCTAATCACCTCAGCATGTATATATAATGTAAGCCTACCTTTCCTTGGAAAGCTATTGCTCACAAAAATTTCCTGATTTCCTTCCTTTTATCCATTTTTATATCCTTGACTTTCAAAACTCATTATGTGTAGTACAAACAAACAAAAATTTATTGCTTTAAGTGTATAGCTAAATCAACTATTGACCATTACAATTACTTTTTCATTTTTTTCATTTCAATTTATTACTTAAATAACGTTTTGATGAATTAATGGGCAGCTTCACATTTCTTTTGCTTTTGAAAACTTTATATTTATAGTGTACGTTTCTTTTGCATTTCAAAATTTTGAAACATGCTGCCCCATTTAAGCCATTAATTGTTTTAATTATTTTTCTTAATCAACATTTAAACGTTGCTTTTTATTATTCTAGGATTTACATCCATACTTTAATCTTTGCTGTTCCATTTATTTCATTTGAAATCTAAATTTATTTACCATTCATTTATACGCCTCTTTCTCTTCCCTCTTTTACCTCTTCGTTTCCGTGTTTCTAGGAATATATATATATATATATATATATATATATATAGTATAGCATAGATTGCATCTTCTTTTCTCTCTGTAGGCTATTCGTTGCCCTCAAATTAATATTAAAAGAGGAGAGAGCTTTGTAAATATTATATAAAGTCATATAGCACGTTCACATATCAGATGCAGACCTACCTTTATATTTAAGAAACTAGCATTTTCTCTGTTGCCTGAAGAATGCCCTTCGCCATGTCATGTTGCTTGAATCACGCATGCATTCTTCCTTTAAAAATCGCCTGTTCTCATCTCCCCTCCATCTTTTCTTATTTCTTCCAAACCTGAGCATGAGCTCTCTCTTTTCCTTGGCCTGCCTCCTCCCTATGGCCGCATGCATTAGTTGGCAAAACATTTCCTCTCTGATTTTTAAAAGTAAGTACACATTTTATTTGATATAAGTCTATTTTATATATTAAGAACAGTATAGATTGTGCATAAGTTTTGTTTTATATGTTTACTGCAACTGTGGGGATTTTGAATTCCCTAACAGTTGAACTTTAAAAATAATAATATATTTCATAATAGTATATATATGATAATTGTTATATTTATAAACGTGTATATAAATATTTAACTTCTGTTCATATATAAAGGATAGTATATATTTATACTGTATTATGTATATTATTTTAAGATTTTACGGTATATAGTTTTTGACTTTTGTTAGCATATAGTTATCGTACAGCTTTTAGATACGTATGTTTTACTAACTAGTTGATAAGTTAAATATATATATATATACACGTTTTATTTTACTATTGATAGCTTACAGTATATATGGTATAAGTTTGGCAGCCTTCTATTAATATACGTATTTTTATATGTTTTATATATTTGGTTATAACAGATTCAACTATAATAAAATATGTTATTTTATTAGCTTTCATATGTTAGATATATAAAATATAGTATTTCAATTTTCATTACTGTTTTGGTATATATATTATATAAAATTGGTAGGTACAAGTTTGATAGGTCAATTTATAATATATATTTTTATGATTGTTTTAGTATTTTAGAGTCTACCGTACTATATTTTATTTTATTTTCAACAATTTACATAAGTTATATTTAAATGTAGGTATATGTATAAATTTACTATGGTAGTTTTACAGTATATGTTATATCAATATTTTATAATTTCAACATTATATGCTTTCAAAAGTTTATTTCATGTCAGCCTTAAGGTCGTTTGCACTGACTGATATACGTTGGATTTTTTTTTAGGGATGTGTATTTTGATTTCAAGTATAGTCATATGTATAGTCATATACAAATTGGTAGAGGAAATGTTATATAGTATATATATGGTTATATTAATATAGTCGGTCTGCACACCTATGTATATATATTAACCGAGGCATGCATATTTTGTTGCGTATTTTATAAACTGTGTCTGCATATGTTGGCTAGTTGTATATAAGCTCACTTATCCTATTTATCTTCCTTGATCCAATTCTGATTTGAATTCGTCTATTCCTATTATCAGCTTTGATCATTGAACCGTGTCCATCTAGCTTTGTTTTGGAATTCGGATCTGGATTTCATAACTCACTTCTTTTTCTCTGGCCTCGAAAGGTGAGAAATTACTCACGATTAACATTCTTTTATTTACTAAATTTGATTTCAATTGAGACGACAATTGAAATATGAGGCTGTAGTTATTTAAATTGTTATATATGCTATTATCTGTAACTATTCACTTATGGGATATGACACCATATCCTATTGTCTATATATTTATTTTGATGATATATGCCTGTTGTTATTATTATTTACATATCTGTTATCACTCTGCAAGTTCCCTGTTAGTATAGAAATCACTATGGGTTGAAATGATACATACCCGAACAGACTTTAGAATAGGAGAAAATCATTATGGGTTGAAATGATAAACCCAAGCGATTTTCATTTAATTGAATTGGGATTACGGGTTGAAATGCTATCCACCCGTATACATTTAGTGTGCGGATTGAAATGATAAATATTCGTAACACTTGACCATATGATAAAAAATATATACAGACATCGTTGGCCCATATATATAAATATTTTGAAATTTAATTATTGTTTTGGAAAGAAATATATGGTCTTATTAAATGTTAATCCTTAAATTTTTTTATATATAAAGGGTAATGATATATGGATTTAATAATATTTAATTTAGTCAAAATTTGATTTAATACATAAATTATGTTAAATATTTATGTAAATTTTATTCCAAAAAGTATTCTTCAATTTACTAAGATTGGGAGATAAATGTGGGTTTATCTAAATGGTATTTAAATAAGGATTTATTCAATTAAATCAATTTGAAATTATTGAATGGGAAATTTAAGGGTATGATTTTGTAATTGGATTTTTATTTAAGTTATTTAATGAATATTTCACGTTTAAACAAATTAAAGAAAATATTAGGTAAAATGTAATTTAAGGTTACTTAAATGATATTGTATCTAATGAGGGATTATTTTAAGACTAGATAATAATGAGGTTAAATCGAGATCTATATGGAACTATTAAATTGAACATTTAATTAAATATTAAAGCTTTGAACTATATTGGGATTTAAATGGTTTATTTTGAGATTCGGATATGTATTTGAAATCAGTATAGTTGAATTTATTATTTAGAAACTAAATTGATTAAAAAGTTAGTTTGAAATGTTGAATACTTAAAGTTTTGAAATATATTGAATATAAAGGGTATTTTGTGATTTCAAATCCGAATTTGAGATCGATAAAACTGAAGTGGTTATTTTAGAAATTCAGTTGAATTTAAATTAATAAATTGAGATTGAAATAGATTTAAATGGGGTGGTCGGGTTGATGTTAAACGATTTGTTAAGTTGAGGGAATTGAAATTTCTTTACTGTACAAATTATTTAATATATAAAAATACTATTTGGGAAGTATAGAGATATTTGAAGTGAAAATGCTATTTGGTTTTGAAGTATAAATTAAGTTGAAATGACTACGGTGTTATAGTGTATATTTCTATCTTTTAGATAGTTCCATGGACACTTAGAGGATGGTTATCCCAAACATCCTCTAAGTTAATTATATTTCAGTTGATATTTCACTTGAGTTAGATTTATAGATATAAGAATGTTAATCCTGACTCGAGTGTTTTTTGTTTTGCTTTACGCTCGGGTCAGACTGAGAGATACATCATTTGAAACTCATCTTCGAAGTTGGAGCTTTGCTTGAAGATCCAGCTATCTATCCCTTCAGTCATCTAGTTGATTGGTTCAGAGAAGCCATCTGTTGCATTGGAGACTTCATGGCATTTGAACTATTCGGTTGTATTTTATTTCTAACTCTGAGGTATATAGTAGCTTCATGAACTACTATTCTTTATCTATTCCGCTGCATTGTATTACTCTGTGTAAGTGATCTATGATTGATTTATTTACTGTATATTTTAAATTTTACCAAATTTTATTAACAATTCGGTATTTTGAATTATTCAAGTCGGACATGTACGGTTTTATTGTCGATTTGAATGGTCCAAAATAGCGGGTCGTTACAGTTATGGAGGTGGTGGAGAGAGGATGAGGTCGGAACTATGGTGAAGAGATGAATAAGGTGGTGGCTGAACTAGCATGAAGAAAACAAAAGGAAAACAAAAAGAAAAAGAGGAGAAAGAGAAGGAAGAAGAAGAGGAGGCCATGGAATTGAGAACTTGAATATAATTTTTTTTTCACGCAAAAAGGAAATGAGGAATTGAGATGCTAATTTGTACGTGAATATCAAAGTGGCGGCTAGGGTTTCCCAAAGGATTTGAACGGCTAAAGGAAGGGAATGACAAGGGAAATTAAATGGAAAGTTTAGAAAATAAAGAGGCAAAGAGGAATGAAATGTTAGGGAATTATTTTGTACGTGATTTGTGGAATGAATACACGGCTAGAAATTTATTAAGGAGATAGGAAATAAAAGATAGGCAAATAAAGAGGCAGGAAATAAAACAATGTAACGTATGCCAATTAAAGCAAAGTAACATACGCCTAATTAATTTGTTTCCTTGCCATTAAAATAGATAAATCAAATAAATAAAATCTAAGTTTATACAATTAAAATAAAAATAAAAATAAAAATTAAAGAAACAAACATAGGGAAATAAATATGAAATATATATATATATAATGAAAACACATAAATTTATTGCGTGTAAAACGCTGTATTTTAAATTTAAAAGTATAAGTTTTAAGTACCCAATAAACATTGGTTTAGATACTAATTTATATCCTCCTAATGCACCCAAATCTTCAATTGGAAAAGTAATTAATTCCATTCTCTTACCATAATTCTATTTGTTATGAATTGAATTCACATTTAATTAAATTTCAAATAATTGCCTTGCTTCAATTCTTTTCTTTTTATAAATCTATTATCACTCTATAAACCTAGCTATTATTTGTTTATCATTCATTACCGTTAACTCCATCTCGGCCATGACTCACCGATCTAGCATATCAAACAGTTAGCGACCCAAGTTCTGCCGACCCAAGGCACAAAGGGATGCCGACCTAGTATCTTAGCATGGAAGACCGACCTAACTGCATAAGGTTTAAGAAGGATACCGACCTAAGGGACTTGAGAAGCAGACCGACTTAAGGCTCAAAGGAAGTTCCGACTCAACAGCCTTAGCTTGTTACCGACCTAACCTATGAACCGACTCAGAATGAGTGACGACTCAACTGGTTGCCGACTTAACAGGGACAGCGACTCACCGGGTTATAACCTTAATGCCTTAAAGATGTTGGCCGACTCATGGGGCAGACCGACCTAAGGCCTATGGTGGGTCGTTCACGACCTAAGCAAGCGAATCGGATACCTCATCATTTTATGACCTGGCCCCATAACTTGTTTGCGACTTTGGACTTGCGTGAAGTCAGGTAAGTCGGCTTAACTCTACTAGACCGTGGATTTGCTTCTATAGGTCGGCCGCGCCTCAACTAAAGTCGGTCACGACTCATGACTTGAGCGAAAAACTACTGCCCAGAATCACACCTATAAATACGCGACCACCTCCAACGTTCAAGGGACTTTTTGGCTCATTTTTTCCAAGCACCGATACTTTGCTACATTCCAAACCGACTCGACACTCAAGGCTTTCAAGACACGTAGAACGCTACCAACAACTTCAAGAAGGAATCTCATGCATCCGACATGGATTTGAAGACTTTCACTCACATTGAAGTTTAAGCCATTCGTTCAAAGTGTTTAGTAGTTCAAAGTGTATTGTACTGGCGAAGAATTGTATCGATCTGTAACGAATTCGTTAATAAAGATATTCTAAGTGGACATAGGCAAACTATTAAGCCGAACCACTATAAAATCGCTGTTGTTTACTGTTTTTTCTGCAGTTTTCTGCTTATACTCTGTTCCAGAATCATCGGGTGGTGCTTTCACAACTACACTTTACACACCGGGGTGTTGGCGTTCAAATTTTACCGTTAACATTTTTGGTGCTTTCATTGAGAGTTGAACTCAGGTGAATTATCATCATTGCTCCATGAAAGTTTGTTGAAGTAATCTCTCTGAAGACTAGAAGTTTATCTGAAATCATGGCTCCAGGGAGAAGGAGTAGATCGGTTAGATCTGGAAATGTTCAAGAGGGAACCTCCGCTTCCCCAGTACCTAATCAAGCCACTCCACCTGTTGGGGTTACAAAAGCAGAATTGGATGCTGTAATTTTAGGGCTGAACCAGCAGATAAATGCCCAAAATGCACAATTGGAGGCTCAGAATTCCCAAAATGCTCTAGTTTTGAATAGGTTGAACGATTTGCTTGGGGCAAACCGTCAACCAACGAGTAATGAAAGGAACTTTGCTGGCAACGTTCATGATGCTGAAGAAAGGAACGTTCCTGAGAGGGCTGCCAGCCCCTTTGAGCAGACACTTCCTGAAGTTGGTGGATCTAAAGCTAGAAATGATGAGGGGTATCTTTCTGAAATGATTCAACAAATCATGAAAGAGAGCATGCGAAGGAATGAAGACGAGAAAGAATGGGGTTTCGCTCCAAGTAAAACCCCATTTACCGAAAGGATCTTAAAGGATGAGTTTCCGAGGGAGCTCGTCCCTCCAACCATTCCAGCTTATAAGGGGACAAGCGACCCGAACGAATTCTTGTATAAGAATGATTGGCACACGACAGGTGCCAGAGCTTCTGATGAAATAAAGTGCCGATATTTTCCAGTATACCTGGAAGGTGTAGCCCTGCTTTGGTTCACCAAGCTACCAATCCGGTCTATAGATCAGTTTTCTGACCTAACCCGGAAATTCAAGGAGCAGTTCAGACTATATGCTTCAAAAGCCAAAGATATCATGTCGTTGTCAAGTTAAAAATAGAATCCAGGGGAAACTATCAGATCTTTCTTGAATCGCTTTAATATAGCGCTGGCCGAGGTAGACAATGCAGAACCACGCATTATGTTGACTTATCTGATGAAGGCCATTGACAAGTCGAGTGAATTTGGAAAATGGCTAAACATGAAGGAACCAAATTCCCTTGAAAAATTCTACAAGAAAGCAGATGAGTTCATACGCCTGGAAAGCCGTCCTGTACCGGTGAAGGCAGTATTGGAAAAAGCTGTAGATAATATTGCTGCTCCACGCAAGAGTGAATCTGTAGGACAGAAAAGGGGAAATAACGATGAGAAGAAACAGAAAAATCTGAAGAAGCCTCGTTCCTTCAAGCCATCGGAATATACTCCTTTATCAGATACGCCAGAGCGTATTTACCTTGCCCCTAAAGATTCTGTTGATTATCCTAAACCTTCTGTTCTGAGAACCGGGAAAAAAGCTGTACAAAGCGGGAAGTTCTGCCGCTTTCATAATCAACCCGGTCATGATACCGATGAATGCCGCTAATTGAAAATTTTGATTGAAGAATTGATAAGGGAAAACAAGTTGCAGCAATTTCTGGAAAAGAATAGCAGTAATCCCGCTTCGTCTAGTCAGGGGCAACGAGCTCCTGCTCATCAACCCAGGACAAGTGAGAAGGCTGCAGGGCATGAATCCGGAAGGCCTGTAATCAATGTCATTATGGGAGGACCTCACCCAGCAGGTAGGAGCTGGGGTGAGATGGAAAGGTATACCCGGGCTTTGAAATATGTACCGGCCGAAGAAGATGTCTTTATTTTGGAAGATACTACGCCCCTGAAACAACAAAGAACTTTCAATGATGATATTGTATTCAGAGCCAAGGATTCCACAGGTGTTGAAGCTCCTACCTTGAATCCCTTAGTCATCTCGGCTGGTATCGGGCCAGCTATTGTTAGAAGAGTTCTCATTGATTGTGGCGCATCCTGCAATATCCGCTTCAAGAAAACATTCGACCAAATGAAGATCCCTATGGCTGATGTGCAAGCCTCGTCGCAGAAAATCGCTGGCTTCACTGGGGAGCCAAAACAGCCGATAGGAACCATTGATTTGCTTGTAGAACTTGGAGAGGGAGAAAGAAAAGTAGTCCGCAAGCAAACTTTTGTGATTGTCGACGAATTCTCTACTGATAATGCTTTCCTTGGCCGTCCAACTCTTGCAGCATTCAAAGCTGTTCTAGCCCCATGGTGCCTCACCATTAAATTCCCCACAGACAATGGAGTAGGAGTTATAAAAGGGGATCAAAATGCTGGGCGGGAGTGTTATCTGACAGAGCTGCGAGAAGCAAGGAAAAGAGAAATGGGAAAGGATGCGGCAACCCCAGTCCGCATCAAAGAACCTGCCTTGTAGCAATTACAGGGCGGACCCTGTACTGGCGAGCACAGCGGAGCACGAAAAGAGACGGATCCTAGAAAAGCCAGTGCAGGGGAGAATAGAGTGGTACCAGTGGAAACGACAGTACCAGTACCTGTTGACCCGAAGGACCCAAATAAGGTGTTGAATGTGGGTTCACAACTTAATGTGTCAATTCAGAATATCTTAATATCTTTTTTAAAAGCAAATTTGGATGTTTTTGCTTGGACTCATGTCGATATGTGCGGAATATCCCCAGAAGTTGCAGTACACGCTCTGAATATTGATCCAAAATTTACGCCTGTGAAACAGAAAAGGAGAACTCAAGGTCCAGAAAGGTCAGCAGCATTAAAAGAAGAAGTTGATCGACTCATGGAGAATAACTTTATCAAAGAATCTACCTATCCGAATTGGGTTTCAAATCCAGTGCTGGTTAAAAAAGACAACGGAAAATGGAGAGTGTGCATCGATTTTTCAGATCTAAACAAGGCATGCCCCAAAGACTGCTTCCCATTACCCAGGATCGATCAACTGGTAGATGGAACAGCGGGACATGAATTGTAATCTTTTATGGATGCCTACTCCGGATATAACCAGATCATGATGCATGAGCCAGATCAGGAGGACACGAGCTTTATCACCGATGTTGGTCTTTACTGCTACAGAGTTATGCCCTTCGGGCTGAAGAATGCGGAGGCAACCTACCAAAGACTTGTTAATGCTATGTTCAAACCGCAATTGGGCAAGACTATGGAAGTCTACATCGACGACATGTTAGTAAAGTCTAAGAAAGCAGTGGATCACATAGAACACTTAGCAGAAATGTTCGCAGTCCTCCGGAAATACGGAATGAAGCTTAACCCTTTAAAATGTTCATTTGGAGTGGAGTCCGGAAAGTTCTTAGGTTTCATCGTGAGCGCTAGGGGCATTGAAGCTAGTCCAGCTCAAATTACCGCCTTAAAAGAAGTCAAAGCTCCTAGAACGAAGAAGGAATTGCATAGTCTCAACGGAAAAGTCGCCACCTTGAGTCGGTTCATTACCAAAGCTACTGATAAATGCATCCCATTCTTTGACGCTCTAAAGAAAGGAAAGAAAAACTTTGATTGGACTCTCGAATGCCAAAAAGCCTTTGATGAATTGATTCGCCATATGGAAACGCCTCCAATACTTTCTAGGCCCGGCGATGGTGAGGATCTTCTTATATACTTGGCAATATCATCTCATGCTTTAAGTGCAGCGCTGATACGAGAAGACAAGTGGATTCAACATCCGGTTTACTATATCAGCAAAAGACTCACTGGGGCAGAGATGAATTACTCCAAGTTGGAAAAACTCGCCTATTGCCTACTGATTGCATCGTGGAAGTTGAGGCAATATTTCCAAGCTCATCCTATCAGAGTCCTCACTAATCAACCTTTAAAGCAAGTCCTGTTTCGCCCTGAAACTTCGGGTCGTCTTCTAAAGTGGAACATTGAACTCAGTCAATATGACATCACTTATCACCCACGAAAAGCAATCAACGGACAAGCTTTAGGGGATTTCATCACAGAATTCACAGATAAGGGTAACAGTGGGGAGGAAACGATCGATGATTCCCCATTCCAATGGAAGTTATATGTTGATGGCGCAAGAAATGACTACTGATCTGGAGCCGGGGTTGTACTTGAAACCCCTGAAGGTCGGTCATTATGCTATGCACTAAGATTGGAATTTCCTTCAACGAACAATGAAGCAGAATACGAAGCTCTTATTGCTGGCTTGAGAATTGCTAAAGAACTAAACATCCGAGCATTACAGATCTTCAGTGATTCTCAGCTTATTGTATGCCAAGTCAAGAAGGAATTCCAAGCGAAAGGGGGAAATCTGCCTGCCTACTTGTCAAAGGCCTGGGAACTCTGGTGTGACTTCGACCACTGCACGATAAGCCATATTCCTCGAGAAGAAAACATGAAAGCAGATTCTCTCGCAAAGTAGTCTAGCACAGGCGAAACTCAATTTCTCGGGTTAGCTCCATTGGAAGTCCTGTCGGCTCCAAGCATTAGTGAGATGGATATTGATTGGATCATGAGCGTGTCTCAAGAGCAAGAATCATGGATGACTCCAATAAAAGAATATCTACTCAATGGCTCTCTACCGGAAAATTCAAAAGAACGACAGAAGCTACTGAGGAAAGCCTTCGCTATATAGTCCAGGATGGCCAATTATACAGACGGGGATTCTCAATGCCATTACTTCGATGTGTATCCAGGGAAGAATCCAAAACAATCCTAGCTGAGGTGCATGGGGGAGAATGTGGTGATCATTTATGTGGTCAAACTTTAGCAAAGAAGATTCTCCGATACGGATATTTTTGGCCAGAGATTAATCGAGATGCAGCAGACTATTCCCGAAAATGTGACAGATGCCAAAGATTTGCCAAAATTCCTAGAGCACCTTCTACTGAACTCACACAGATGGTCAGTCCATGGCCGTTTGCAATATGGGGGATAGACCTTGTAGGACCTTTACCAACTGCCAAATCTGGAATCAAATATGCCATTGTTGCTGTAGATTATTTTACTAAATGGGCAGAAGCTGAACCACTGGCTACTATCACCTCGAAAAAGACGATAAGTTTTGTGACTAAAAGTATCATTTGCAGGTATGGTGTGCCTCAGAAGATAATTACAGACAATGGTACTCAGTTCGAAAGTGAAGAATTCCAAGATTTTTGCAAACGATTCAAAATCCGAAAAAGCTTCTCAACAGTAGCTGATCCGCAGGCAAACGGGCAGGTGGAAGCAGTAAACAAAATTATCGAGTCAACCATCAAGAAGCAACTCGAAAGAGCAAAAGGTGGTTGGGTCGATAAGCTACCACTAGCACTATGGGCATACAGAACTACCCACAAAACTGCCACTGGGCATACTCCGTTTTCATTGGCATACGGGTCAGAAGCAATGATTCCAGTAGAAACAGAGGTCCCTTCACATAGAAGAATCCATTTCAATCAAGCGGAGAATGAAAAACTACAGCTTGAGGCACTAGATCTCCTTGATGAAAAAAGAGAAGAGGCTGAGCTCAGAATCGCAGCTCATTAGCAAAGGATAGCCAGACATTTCAATTCCAAAGTTCGCCAACGCAGATTTGAGATTGGAGATCTAGTCCTGAAGAGAATTATGACGGCGACAGGTGTGTTTGGGCCAAATTGGGAAGGACCATATGTCATAGGTCAGAAGCTTCTTGACGGCACATTCAAACTCACTACTGTTGAAGGAGATCAAATTCCAAGAGCTTGGAACAGCAACCACTTACGTCCATACTTTACTTAAAAGCTTTGTTGAAATATTGTAAAAAGAATTATAAATGTATGATTCTTGTAATTGAAAGCAATTGTAAAGCCGATGCAAGTGAATAATGAAAGACTATAAAGTGGATGTAGGCCCAAATTCTTGGCCGAACCACTATAAATATTATGTTCCTTATTATTATTACATGTTTGCTTCATTTTCGATATAAAAAGTACATTAAATCTATTGCTGAAATGTCGATTTAAATTTTTGCAGGCAACGAAAATAAAACTTGCACATTACAAGACCAAGTGATTCTTGTTATCATTCAACAAACAAATTTCAAGTCACAAAAGCCCGAATTCAAATCCTAGATAGGAAGTGCTTCAATTGAACGGCCAATGATTTCGCTGAAAACGGGCTCTAGCTAATAAATTGAGAAATTTGAACAAACAAACATCCAATTAAGAAGCTTATGCCCGTTCTTGCGAACTTGCCTTGCAATGAAGTACACTTCTTTGGATTAAACAAACTACTTGTAAGAGAAGGGGGTGCGAGTTTGAAAAGAAAAAATAGAGGATCGATGAAAAGGCATAAGCAAGTAGACAAGGAACAACTAAAGCCCTCTTCGGAGGCACAAGCCCTCTTCGGAGGCACAATTCTTCGGAGGATAAATACCTCTAACGAGGCATACGCCGCAAAAAAGAAAGTTCTCTACTCAACAAAAAAGATTGGAGGAGTCATGACCCTCCAACCATGAGAGAGTAACTTCCAGGCAATAAAAGCCCTCTTCGGAGGCCCATTTCACCAGGAGTTGAAGTGCGACAGCCGCTCTTCGGAGTCTCACTTCACCAGAGTTGAAATGCAAAACAAAATAAAAGCCCTCTTCGGAGGCCCATTTCACCAGGAGTTGAAGTGCGACAGCCGCTCTTCGGAGTTTCACTTCACCAGAGTTGAAATGCAAAATAAAATAAAAGCCCTCTTCGGAGGCCATTTCACCAGGAGTTGAAGTGCAACAGCCGCTCTTCGGAGTTTCACTTCACCAGAGTTGAAATGCAAAAAAAAGCCTCTCCCAAGGGCCAGAAACAAAAAGACCTCTTCCCAGAGGCACAATAAGACAGAAAGACCTCTTCCCAAAGGCAAAAATGAAAAGACATCCTCCCGGAGGCACAATCAAGCAGAAAGACCTCTTCGGAGGCACACGTTTCACCAAGATTGAAATAAAACTTCCAGGTGTTGAAACGTGAGAAAGTCTTCCTCAGAGGTGCAACTTTTCAAAGAATAACTTTCAAAGGAAGAATGAATTACTTATTCCAGAAAATTCTCTTCCTCAAAAAGAAGTTGAAGTACCTTTCAAATACCCGCTTTACCACATAGAAGATTTCATTCGGTAGAATGTGTATATGCACAAAATAAAAAGTGATATCTTCGAAGGATGAAGCGTAGAAACTTATTTGTACTTTGTTTTTAACGAAATAATATTCCTCCAAATGTGGAATAATTATTATTTAAAAAATAAAAGTACAAGTTCCTCATAAAATAAAATATTACAATGAGCTTATGGTATAGGGGCAACATGGTATAACTACATCGGTAAAATTGCGCTCGAACAATATATACCACAAGCTCACTGTAATATCGTACAAAGAAACTTGTACAAAAACGAATAATAAATGCACTTTCAGATATAGACAGAAGTTTGTATGAAGAAAAAGAATTATTTTATTCAACACTGTTAAAATTTTGTACAGATACAAGTTCCAAGCTAAAAAGTAAAATAAGAATACGGGGGCCGGTACCCGCACAATTTCCGGTCAGTACATGCAAAAAGGCGAAAAAGCGATATGAAAGCCACAGAACCAGAGCCATCATTTCTTCTTCCGTCACCCTTTTGAGCCCGCACCCGGCCGAATAACCAACTTCTCAGGACGGCTTGTAAGAGTAAGGGATGAAGGAGAAAGGGGCTCAGTCGGACTTTCTTCTGCTTCTTCTTCGCCAGTTAAGGATCCCTTCTTCTTCTTCTTGGAAACTCCCTGCTTTCCTCTCTTCTTGGAGGAAGACCCACTCCCTGGAGAAAGAAGTTTAGATAACGGTTCAGCGTCAGAGCCAGTTGGTTCTGGAGTCTTCTCGCTACCTTCAGTTTCTTCTCCTCTCGGATCTTGAGAAGCAACAGGATCATCTAAGCCGTGAAGAGCTTCTATTTGCTCCTCTTGTGACCCGGGTTGAGAGGCGGACGGAGGAGTGACTTGAAGAACCGAAGGAGGAATAGTTGGAGGAGGAGAAGCTTGAACAATGCTCGGTGCTTTCTCTATAGAAGAAAAGAAGTTAAAGTCAGTAAAGAGAGGAGATAAAGGCTCGCTGTGATTCAGGAAATAGTCAAGAAGTTCATAAAACTCCTCAGAAACAAATGAGCAGTCTACTTGGGCAAGATTGACAGTAGAGTTACCTGGAGAAGTTGGCTTCCTGACATCAACCTCATAAGCCTGTG
The DNA here is from genome assembly GCA_030765085.1 of Allium cepa. Taxonomy (NCBI): domain Eukaryota; kingdom Viridiplantae; phylum Streptophyta; class Magnoliopsida; order Asparagales; family Amaryllidaceae; genus Allium; species Allium cepa. The sequence continues at coordinate 75,755,825 of CM060945.1, forward strand.
CCTCGGCACTCTCGTCGCCTTCATCTCCACCCTGTATATTTGTAATCTTGGTGGTAACTTTAGTAGGGGATGGAGAATGAGAACTAGAACTGATAATGTCAATTTCGGCCGAAGGAGAAGGCTGAAGTGGAACAGTTGAGACAGTTCTTCTTGAATATTCTCCTGCCGCTGTTTCGGCCCTTAATTTTTCAAGCTGTTCTCTCCCCCTGCGAAAGCGGCGCGTGCATCATCATCAAGATAATGTTCCTCAAGAGCGGACTCAGCATAGCCAGCGCCTTTACCGCCAAGCATATCGAGTGTGGCCTCCCAAACTTCGGCCAGAGTAATTTCATACTTGGGGCCTAGAAGGGCGAGGCTACCACGCCCCAAGATGCTATGCAGGTAGAAATCGAATAATGTTGAGCTGATGTTGGTCCTCGTTGCCTCGTGAGATTCTTCAGCTGCAATTTTGACGGCAACGGCCTCATCATGCTCCATTTCATCTTTAGAAAGTTGAAGCCTAAGCATTTGAATCTCCGCCTCTTGGGAGCTGTTCTTCTTCCGAAGCTCTTCAATATCAGCAACATAGCCCTCACTAATTCTTTTCTGCACTTCAAGCCTGTCTTCGGCATCTCTTTGGCTGGCATGAGCATCTCTCACTTGTTTTAGGAGCACTTCTTCTTTTTGAAAATAGGAAGTAGAGGAAGCAGCAAGCTCTTGTTTCAGTTCCTCAACTTTTGCCTCAAGCTCTTCATTGTAAGAAGCAATGCTCCTCATTTCAGTGTCATGTTGCTCAAGAACCTTTTGCCATTCGGCTTTGTCATTTTCCATAGTGAGCATGGCCTCTATGTCTGCACGATTAACCCTTTGGAGCTCATCAACAAATTTTTGCCAGTTTGACATCCTCTCAATATCAAGCTTGACGGCATCGAGGTTTCGTAACATGGCAGACTTGTCGATAGGAACCAAGTCAAGGTCGAACCTTACTCCCTTCAGACACCACTGTGGAAACCGACTTTGCAAAGTGGCCGGGCCCGGTCCAACTTGGAATTTGGGCCTGCTAATTATTGTTTGGATGTTTGTCTTCCCGAGAGCGGGAGAGCTGGAAGGAATGTCAAGCGAGACGGGGGCAGTAACCTTTTCAGGAGTTGTAGAGGTGTGCTTCTCACCATGTCGGGCTCGCTTGCTCGAATTTTCAACCATATGACTTTTTCCTCTGTCATCATGGGATTTTCTTTTATGGGAATCGTCGCCTCTCTGCGAAGAATCGTGGCACTCCTCCCTCTCTCTTCTTTCATAACGCTCCTCTTGAGCCCTCTTCTCTTGAGCCTTTCGGGCGGCTCTTTCTTCATCGGATTCTCTGTAAGAGGGGAGGTAACGCCTGTAATCATATTGGCTACGCCTCGCGCAGTGCTGGAAATCATCATAGTAGGATCCGCTGCGCCCCATCGGAGGATCTGAAATAAAAAAGAGCTAAATTTTAGAATTCTTCAAAGTACAAAAAGTCAGAAGCATAAAAGTGCCGAAAAAATTCTAAGTGTGTGTGATGTGCAAACTACGTGCATCAAACTACGAACCACTCTATAATTGAGGAGTGGTTGTGGGTGTAATAGTTAGCGTCAAATCTTGAGTTGACGGAGTCTGTTGCAGGATAGAAGTCGCTTCAACTACTGAAGTAGAAACCCCGGTAGTGATAGGATCATCTTTAAAGATCTCTTGCGAGGTGGCAAAGAGGTCGCTCAGCCCTTCGAAAGTATCGTCCCTGCTCTGCTTGACAAGGCTAGTTTTCTCGGCTTCTTCGCCAGATTTCTGTGAATGTCGGGCAGATCCCTGAGGCTCTTCTTCCTCAATAACCGGGGCAAGTTCGTCAGATAGCCCCGCAACATCAACAGAAGTGGAGCACTTCACTAGCGAAGCCTCGGGAGCAGGTCCTTTTGGTATGGATGTGTCTGTAGAAACTGGGGCATCCAACGCTCTAGCCTTGGAGTCTGGGATTTCATGAGGATGTGAAGAACGAGAAGTACGTAGAAGCCCGTATTGGTGCAAAAATTCATCCCTCAACAAAAACTTGATGCTTCTCTCTGCTACGGCCACGACACTCAATCTGTCAAAAGTCTGCTTATGGACCGGATCTCTAGAGGGAAGAGGAAGTGCTGAAAAGAGCAAAGAATGAAATTAGCGATTGGTAATTCGGATCTCGAGAAAGCTTAAAAATGGAGACAGGTAATCTTACTTCCAACTCTCCAATCGGCATAAAACCCTGGGGGGCAACGAGCATAGAAAAATTGGTTCAAAAATCCATAAACGCTTTCGGTAAGATCAGAAATAAGTTTGCGGTTCCTAGCACTCCTCACAATTATAAGGGAAGGATGATCTCTACTCTTTGCAAACGAGCATAAGTAACGAATTTCTTCAAAACTTGGTAAGCGATCAAAAGTTCTTCTGAACAAAACACACAACCCCATCAAGATGGCATAACCATTAGGATGAAGTTGGGATGGAGAGATTGACAACCGAAGGAGAAGAATTCGGAGAAAGTCATGAAAAGGAGGGATCGCCCCGCTTAAACACATTTGACGATTGATTGCAATAAAGCCACGGGGAGGACTATCGGCGGTATCACTTGGCCCAGGGAGTAGGACATCACTCTCAGTAAAACCAAATTGAGTGCGCAGCTGAGTAAATTCTCTCGGGGTTAGAATAGTTGGGGTTCTCTCTGGAGGGTCCTCTATAGGAAGAGCTACCAGAAAAGTTTCTTCCTCTTGAGCTGCCATTTCATCTTTATGGGAAGTCATTCTACATAAATAACTGGATATTCATACATCAAGGTGCATGTTTCCTAAAATGTGTGTGAGGTGTTGTATAAAATTAACAAAGCAATAAAAAAATATAAATGGAATGAAAACTAGCAAGCATTTGTTAGTTATGAAATCCAGGGACTATTGTTTTAAGCCTAAATATGCAAGTATAATGTTGATACAAACAAATCAGCTCAGATTGTTGACACTTTGCATTAATGTTTAACTTTAGTTGATTGAGTCACAAGCATTTCATGCAATATATTTAAGTTGCTCGACTAATCTGTCATCTGATGTAGGCAGTCAATGGCAGTATTTTCGCCTTGGTTTTCTTTGTTTGTTATTTTCAGCAGGTTGGCAGCTTATAAGTCAATGCAGTCTGTGAAATAATATAATGAGAATCAAGCAAGTTTAGGGTTGGGGCAGTTCAAAATTCAGACAATTTAGTTCGGCAGTTCAAGTCAAATACCCAAAGTGGGTCTATGCTCCTAAATGACAACACGTCCAAAGCTTAAGTATTAAGTTGGCTACGATTTAAAAATCCTTCGCGAGTTAAGGCTAAGTTCCTTCGTTTCTTAAATCGGTAGTCCTATAGGTCGTGAAGGAGTAATCAGGAGAAAGGCTCTGGTTCGAAGAAGTGGGAATTTCCCCAAGTGTAAACTCGGCCACGATTCAATTCTTAAAGTTTAGGTCGGCCAAAAAATTAGGTCATCTGAATTTGCTGAGTCACCTCCGAACCAACATTTCACTCCATTCAACCCATTAACCCGATAACCATTTCATCAACAACAGCCTTCATTCCTGCTCTCGAATCACCCAATACAACAATTCGAAATTGTTACAAGTCCAATACCCTGCCATCAGAGATCATCGAGTTTAAGGTGATAAACCATCTTAGTTGTATCAACGATCATCTGAAGCCGAATCGAGCAACCTAGGCTTCATCAACTATAAATGTGGTGGGATTCGTGACGGAGCATCGTACAAGGAGGCAATTCGAGTTCGAGCGACAGAATTCACGAATCGATGGTAATCTACGGTCAAAAGAAGAGTAAAATCACTTACGTAATGAATGGTAGGGACTATCGGTGATCAGTTGGAATGAAATCGCTTTCAGGAACTTGAGAATATTTTAATGGAAGAATTGAGCAAGGGAACAAGTAATGAAAAAGAAGGAGATGGATGTTTTATACCTTACAGTAGGGATGCCTGAAGCGGCAGATACAGCTGTTGGGTCGCAACCGACCTAGTGGCGGACGAGTCAAAGGACATCGAAGCACACGACCTAACCATTAGGCGCGTACTTCGAGGGGAAAATGTTAACTCCATCTCGGCCATGACTTACCGATCTAGCATATCAAACAGTTAGCGAACCAAGTTTTGCCGACCCAAGGCACAAAGGGATGCCGACCTAGTATCTTAGCATGGAAGACCGACCTAACTGCATAAGGTTTAAGAAGGATACCGACCTAAGGGACTTGAGAAGCAGACCGACTTAAGGCTCAAAGGAAGTTCCGACTCAACAGCCTTAGCTTGTTACCGACCTAACCTATGAACCGACTCAGAATGAGTGACGACTCAACTGGTTGCCGACTTAACAGGGACAGCGACTCACCGGGTTATAACCTCAATGCCTTAAAGATGTTGGCCGACTCATGGGGCAGACCGACCTAAGGCCTATGGTAGGTCGTTCGCGACCTAAGCAAGCGAATCGGATACCTCATCATTTTATGACCTGGTCCCATAACTCGTTTGCGACTTTGGACTTGCGTGAAGTCAGGTAAGTCGGCTTAACTCTACTAGACCGTGGATTTGCTTCTATATGTCGGCCGCGACTCAACTAAAGTCGGTCACGACTCATGACTTGAGCGAAAAACTGCTGCCCAGAATCACACCTATAAATACGCGACCACCTCCAACGTTTAAGGGACTTTTTGGCTCATTTTTTCCAAGCACCGATACTCTGCTACATTCCAAACCAACTCGACACTCAAGGCTTTCAAGACACGTAGAACGCTACCAACAACTTCAAGAAGGAATCTCATACATCCGACATGGATTTGAAGACTTTCACTCACATTGAAGTTTAAGCCATTCGTTCAAAGTGTTTAGTAATTCAAAGTGTATTGTACTTGGGAATAACTTTATCGATCTGTAACGAATTCGTTAATAAAGATATTCAAATTGGACGTAGGCAAACTATTAAGCCGAACCACTATAAAATCGCTGTTGTTTACTGTTTTTTCTGCAGTTTTCTGCTTATACTCTATTCCCGAATCATCGGGTGGTGCTTTCACAACTATACTTTACACACCGGGGTGTTGGCGTTCAAATTTTAGCGTTAACAATTACATAAATATATATTCAAATTTTCATCTTTCTATTATAATAACTGTTATTTTCAATTATATTGAGTTTGCTAAATATATACGTTTATTATAATTAAAACCTCAATCCATTTATCCAACTTGGTTTCATTCCTTTATTTCATCTTATGGATAAAATATACGTTTCATAAAATATACATTCCCATTTATATCATTACATTCACACTTTACAATTACTATCCTATCTCATATAAATGAAAATTTAGTTACATTTAAGTGTAATTGATTTCCTACTTTAAATTTTGCAGCCTAAATAAATGTAACTTGCAATAAATGTTATCCTTATCTTTATATTACACTCAAGTTTATCATGTCCACTAATTATCATAATTGCTTACATAATGTTTAATTCATTCAATTACCATAAATTATAAACTAATTCATTTACCCACACAACTTACATTTATTTACTTATATCCATTTTTACACCTAAATGTAACATTTACAACTAGATTAATAGACCCATTAAATAGTAACTTACAACCGTTACTATAACTTTTAATCCCACCTTTGAATTCACTGTTCGCAAACATACGTTACGATTCTTATATACCAAATCTTTATTCAATGGCCATTTTTCATACTAAATCATTTATAAATTTTAACGTTTGCATTTTTTTTCTTACATAAATTTATAGCCAAGTATAACAATTTACATTACTTCAATAAACTGTAATTTCATTTCAATTTTTAATAATTAGTTTTTCTTTTTTTTAAGTACAAACTTACATCTCATTTTGGCATTCATTTCATTATTAAATTACAATTTTTTTATTTCTTCCAAAATATTTATCAAAATCTTATTAAATTGACAGCTTTGATTATTGAAAATTTACGGGTTGTTACACTCTCCCCCACTCAAAACTTTTCGTCCCCGAAAAGGAAGAGGTAGGAGAATAGAACAACCTAACAGAAAAAGGATTGGACAGCAAAGAAGATAATAAAATTTAAATCCATGGAAACTTCAACTTAAATTAATAATTGATTTCATTCATTTGATTTCACTTAAGTTAAATAATTCTTAACTATTTCAAATTTTATTTTCTTAAGTTAACAATTTTCCAAAGTCATGAATTCGAAAATCATTTATTATACTCATAATTTATTCAATAAATTTAGTTCTTCTTTATTCCATAATTATTATTAAATTTATTCCACTTAATATATCTAATCATATATATTAAGTTTATTTACACTTATTATATCTGCTCCAATTTATTTATAAATTCCTTTATCACCATTATATTATAAATTATTCAATTAACTTTTATTCTGTTTACCCCTTATTAATCTTTTATAACTAAAATTTAAGTGTATAACATTTATTATAACTACTTAAATTTTATTTATAAAAATCCTTTTATATTGTATTTTATCTAATTAAATATTCAACTTCTGAATAATTTAGGTAAGTTATATTACAATGTAATTGAGTATTACACAAATAAACCTTCTAATTCAATTATTCAAGCTTAAGTATTTATTCAAAATTTTGATCATTTAAAATTTTAAATCATCCTTTAAGATAAAATTCAAGAATTCATTTTCCGATTAACTTCAAACAATTTTTTAGAGGTAAATAACTAAATATATACATACACAATATATACATATCAAATAAAATTTACATCATATATCAATATATAGTATAAGTCAAGTCATATTTTAGAAATCCAAATCAATTTAATTCTTCAAAGCAAGACTGTAGCAAAACTGCAGAATGGTCTCTTCACTTCGAAACTCGAAAATGAATGTTGATGATGCTGCAGTCATCACCGAAACTATTCTCCAGCGACAAAGAGAAGAGCACTGATTTAAAACTTGAAAATTCTTTAAAAACTATTTCTAATCGAAAAATACTTCAAATAATATATCTTTTAAAACTTTAAACCAAAGTTCGAAATCATCAGAAATTAAATTCTCAAATTCTTGATTTTAAATTCATCTAAATTTCCAAATTAATTTAAAACCATGTTTTATAGTTAAATTATTCATATATGAAACAAAAGTTAATGGTTACAAGTTATATATAAAGTCAAATATTATTTCTTAGTACCCTATCCAATCAATTATCAGAATTTAAAAAATCAAACTCATACATAATATAATTATACAAAATTTATCATTTACTAAATTTGAAATCAATATGGTGTCAGTTTGCTCTGTTCAAGTGTTTTGGAAATCCTATCGATAGCATTGATCAGACGAATCGATCGAAAACCAAAATCACATCAACAATTCAAACAACACAATATATAAAACATTTTAAAAATAGGTTTACAAAGCAAGAATAGGGATTCAAATTTGATTGACTCAAATCAAGAGAATTCTGATTCGAAGATAAGTTGGAAACAAAAGATAAGATGATTAAATTGACAGAATAAGGAATGGATAAGCTTACATAAATCGCGGGCAACCTTAACTGCGTCAATCGCGACTTCAAGAATAAGATCGGTGTAGAGTTCTGGGGCAAATCTACATCCGATCTCAAGAGATAGAATTCAGGATAACAAGTGATACTAGCATCTAAACCGAGAATATATAAATCTCCGGTGAATGGATGCCTATGGTAAAGGAGTTCCACCCCTTTACAAGTCATTCAAAGATTGGCGAGACCGCCGACTCAATCTAATGATCATTCGAAGTGGATTTATGGGACACTGCAGAATCAAAAGAAGATGAATAGTGGGGATAAGACTGTCTTTTGGAACCGCAGAGAACGTTCCAAAATTCAAAAGGAATCGAGTCAAAAATAAGAGATTCACACTCGAACGAAAGTGATTCTGTAAATAAATTTACCATATATGCTAAGTATTGCCTAGAGCCAAAGCTCTGATACCAACTATAACAACCCGATATTTTCAACCATTCGCATCCATTATAAGTGTATAGGTAGACACTCATGCCGGAATTGAATTGCTCAAAATACTGCGTTGTAAATAAAAATTTGGCAAATCTCAGAATATACAGTAAATAAAAATGATAGATTATAGACACGGAGTAATGAAGATGCAGCGGAAGTAAAAGAAATAGTAGTTCACGAAGCTACTATATAAATATATCAGAGTTAAATAAAATACAACAGAGGAAATAAAGTACAAAGGAAGTCTCACTACATAGAAGTCTACTAATACAAGAGCTGAAAGGAACTGTAACGACCCCACTTCCTACTCCCAGGAAGAAGCATCGTTAATAAGAAAGAAAGAGGTGAGAAAATAGAAAAGATAGAGAAGAAAGAACAACAACATCAGAATCTCACAGCGGAACGAATAAAATATATTAATCACATAAGTATTTATATAGTATATAACATCAATCAGAATGATACATATAGTACATCACATACTAGACAGTTATAAACACTTGTCTAGTTAATACAACTCAATACACAATACATCACAGAGATACCACATAGCGGAACTATATATATATCTAAACGCCGAAGCCTCCTGCTCCATTGCTCCTCCCAAATTCGTCAAAGCTAAACCTGAATCCCTTGGCTACCCGTAAAAATTTGGGTACCCGAGAGTTTATGAAAAAGAAAAATAAACTTCGGGTCAGACATGGGTCTGGTATGAGTAACAGGTTAAAGTTGCTTAATTTTGAAAAATCCTTTGAAAACAAAAGGTATCACGTAAGACTTCCCACACATAAACATGGAAAAGTTTTTACCTTACGCTAACCAAAACATTTGATAGGAAATCCAGTGATATTATAATAGGTCTAGGGTTTTCAAGTAAATAGAAAATAGCCGAAATTGTTACATCTATTAAATTCCAGCTACTAGCCACAAAAGTGGGTAATACAATCAAAACCGTAGGCACTTATTGGATTTTGGATTCCATACAATGGCAGGGCTACTGGGGTACCGCCCGTCACAGTACGTGGCCTAGATCAACGTACCGAGGATTACTCCCTTCATCCCCTGCAACACAAGGCCGGAACCATTCCTTACTGAACAGTCCCGAACAAGATAAACCCCGCAGTTGGCTGTAGACCAACCGCCCACTAAGCCGAATAAAAAGTGACATCTAGACAGGGGAATATCCTTGTCCTGCTTGGGCATGACCCACCTAACCTTGCTGCACCTCCCCTGTTTTAGCCATTCTCGGTTAATGAGGCTTGAAGTTACGATTACCTTTATAGAACATATTTCTTAGAATGCTCATCGTCCGCCTGACGATGTGTTGAAAGCATTCAATCCATACAAATTCGTTCCGGGTTCGAACGAAACCGAAGGCATCATCTCGTTACACTCATTTTGGAATCACCCTCAGAGTTAACGACGATAACCCTTGCATTCAGAACCTTCATCTTCACTTCAGATTCATGACCTATCGTTAATTTGGAAACGATGTGGTTTTCGGATATTTCTAATGCGGAAAACCGATCCCGGTCTCATCGAAATCCAAAGCGTGTCTTTTAAGGCCAAGTTGTCCATTTAGTCTTAACAGTGAATTCAATATTCATCAATATGCACAGATAGATAATTCACATCTTGTAACAGATAATCACATCATCATAATAAACAGATAATTAATATCATCATCCAAACAGATAATTAAACATTATCATACTTAAAACATACATCTCATATCACATAGACATTATCCAATTCATTTCTGAGATCACAATCATACAATTAAATATCAATATCATCCATCAGCAATGATTTATGAATCACAAACTATAATTAATTTAAAATGAATTAAATTAACTACTTCCATTTTAATTAATTTAAAATAGTTTAAATTAATTACTCATTTCATAAATCCTGCTCTCACAATCATTCATTAATTATAAATCAAATTAATTAATCATTCTCTAATTACAAGAATAAATTAGTCTTTAATAAATTCCTTAAAAGAATTATTCTAAATCATTCATAGCAGATTAACATTTAATTATTTACCCATTAATTATTCCTTAATTTACAATTCTTAATTACATCATTAATTATATTAATTAATGATCTTCAATTTATATTCAATTACTTATCTAAAATAATTGAGTGATTAATCTTTACTTAAACACAATTATTAATCACCCCTTGATTAATAACCAACCAGTAATTAACTACTCTTAATTACTTATTAACAAATTAATCATTCCATGATTAATTATTTCCATTTAATCTTCTTGTTGATTTATTACTCTCAAATAAATCAATTTCTCTAATCCCATCATTAATTATTTTAATTAATGATTTCTAAATCCATTTGTTAATTATATTAAGGATACACATCTTCAAATTACAAATATTAATCCTCTTGATTAATATATTCAGTAATTAATAATCCTAAATTAATTGCTTCTCAATAACAAACTTACTTAATATTTCTGCAGTTTTCTGCTTATACTCTATTCCCGAATCATCGGGTGGTGCTTTCACAACTATACTTTACACACCGGGGTGTTGGCGTTCAAATTTTAGCGTTAACAATTACATAAATATATATTCAAATTTTCATCTTTCTATTATAATAACTGTTATTTTCAATTATATTGAGTTTGCTAATATATACGTTTATTATAATTAAAACCTCAATCCATTTATCCAACTTGGTTTCATTCCTTTATTTCATCTTATGGATAAAATATACGTTTCATAAAATATACATTCCTATTTATATCATTACATTCACACTTTACAATTACTGTCCTATCTCATATAAATGAAAATTTACTTATATTTAAGTGTTATTGATTTCCGACTTTAAATTTAGCAGCCTAAATAAATGTAACTTGCAATAAATGTTATCCTTATCTTTATATTGCACTCAAGTTTATCATGTCCACTAATTATCATAATTGCTTACATAATGTTTAATTCATTCAATTACCATAAATTATACACTAATTCATTTACCCACACAACTTACATTTATTTACTTATATCCATTTTTACACCTAAATGTAACATTTACAACTAGCTTAATAGACCCATTAAATAGTAACTTACAACCGTTACTATAACTTTTAATCACACCTTTGAATTCACTGTTCACAAACATACGTTACCATTCTTATATACCAAATCTTTATTCAATGGTCATTTTTCATACTAAATCATTTATAAATTTTAATGTTTGCATTTTTTTCTTACATAAATTTATAGCCAAGTATAACAATTTACATTACTTCAATAAACTGTAATTTCATTTCAATTTTTAATAATTAGTTTTTTTTTTTTAAGTACAAGCTTACATCTCATTTTGGCAATCATTTCATTATTAAATTACAATTTTTTTTTATTTCTTCCAAAATATTTATCAAAATCTTATTAAATTGACAGCTTTGATTATTGAAAATTTACGGGTCGTTACACTTGGCTAAGTAGCCGTGAAAGGAGAAAGAGAGCTTTCTTTTATTTGATCTAAACTAAACTAAAGAGAAGGAGGCCTAAGAGAGACTAAGAGAGATCATGTCACATGAAACATAAGGGGTATATATACAAGTTTAAAACCCTAATTCCTATTTTTGGGGAATGCCGAAAATGCCCATGAGAAAGTGTGGAGGCCAAGTTATCATTAGCACGTTTTAATCCTCACTTAAATGTACATGAAGCCATTAAATCCATAACCATGTGTGCAAACATATGCCTTATTCAATTATTTGTGTATGTGTGCCTGAATGGATTGTGAATGGCCTTTGCATGTGAATGAATTGTTATGCTTGTGCTTTCTTTTGCTTGGAATGTTATGATCAGGTTTTGCTTTCCTGTTCTTTTATTTTTTTTTAGTCCCTGGTTTACAAAATGAAACATGCTGGGTTCAACAGTTTCCCCCTCTGGTCCTCTTTTGAAATTGAAATCTTAAAGAACTAATTAAAGTATTGTTGAGCATACAGTATATTGTGGTAACAAATTAAAGCTAGCAATATTGTAACGACCCGCTATTTTGGACCATTCAAATTCGACAATAAAACCGTACATGTCCGACTTGAATAATTCAAAATACCGAATTGTTAATAAAAATTTTGCAAAACTTAAATATACAGTAAATAAATCAATCATAGATCACTTACACAGAGTAATACAATGCAGCGGAATAGATAAAGAATAGTAGTTTATGAAGCTACTATATACATTGGAGATAGAAATAAATACAATTGAATATCTTAGATATAGTGAAGTCTCCAGTATGCGCAGATGACTTCTCTGAACAAATCAACAGGATGACTGAAAGGATAGATAGCTGGATCTTCAAGCAAGGCTCCAACTTCGAAGGTGAGTCTCAAATGCTGTATCACTCAGTCTGACCCGAGCGTAAAGCAAAACACAAAACACTCGAGTCAGGATTAACATTCTTATATCTATAAATCTAACTCAAGTGAAATATCAACTGAAATATAATTAACTCAAAGAATGTTTGGAATAACCATCCTCTAAGGGTCTATGGAACTATCTACAGGGTAGAAATATACACTATAACACCGTGGTTCTTTCATCTTAATTTATACTTCAAACCAAAACATCATTTTCACTCCAAATATCTCTATATTTTCCAAATAGTGTTCATATATATTAAATAATTTATACAGTAAAGTATTTTCAATTCCCTCAACTTAACAAATCGTTTCAACATTAACCCAACCTTCCCATTCAAATTAAATTCAAATCCCAATTTATCAATCTCAAATTCAAATTTGAAATCACAAAATACCCCCTTTATATTCCAATATATTTCAAACTTTAAGTATTCAACGTTTCAAACTAATTTTTATTCAATTTAGCTTCTAAATAATAAATTCAAATTTAGTTCAACCTAAATTTATATTTTAATTCAGTTTAGTTTCTAAATAACAAATTCAACTATATTTATTTCAAATACAGATCTAAATCTCGAAATCGCCATTTAAATTCCAATATAGCTCAAAGCTTTAATATTTACAAGTTCAATTCAAGTCGATTTAATTAAATAAATCCTTATTTAAATACCATTTTTAATAAACCCAAATGTACCTCCCAATCCTTTTTTTTCAATTTATTACGAGAAAGATCTATTTGAAATATAGATTTCCATAGATACTCAACTATATTATATGTATTAAATCAATCTAATTTAAATCAAATATTACGACTAAATCTATATATAAAATTTCCATTTATATAATATCTTAAGAATCAAAATTTATTAAACCGTATATTTCTTTCCAAAATTATAGAAATAATTTCAAAATATTTATATGGACCAACAGTGTCTGTATATATATTTCCTACCATATAGTCAAGTGCTACGGATATTTATCATTTCAATCCGTACACTAAATATATTCGGGTGGATATCATTTCAACCCGAAATCCAAAATTTTAAATTAAATCAAAAATCGCTTGGGTCTATCATTTCAACCCGTAACGAAATTATCCTATTCTAAAGTCCGTTCGGGTATGTATCTTTTCAACCCATAGTGATTTCTATACTAATAGGGAACTTGCAGAGTGATAACAGATATGAAAATAATAATAACAACAAGCATATATCATCAAAATAAATATAAACAATAAGATATGGTATCATATCCCATAAGTGAACAGTTACCGATAAAAGCATATATAACAATTTAAATCTAACAGCAGCATATTTCAATTGTCATTTCAATTGAAATTAAATTTAATAAATAAAAGAACGTTAATCGTGAGTGATTGCTCACCTTTCGAGGCTAGAGATATATGATGATGAAATAAGCTACGAAATCCAAAGCAACGCTGGATGGACAAGATTTGATGCAGAAAATAGGCACGACGGACAAGGCTGATAATGGGAAATCGATGAGAATGAATCGAATCAATTTTGATATTACAGAAAAAAATATAAATTATTATGATATTAATTCTCCCAAAACCAATTTTCAAATTAAAAATGTATATTTAAAATCTATATATACCTATATGTAATTTAAACATAATTCGTCCAAAAAAAAACCATTGTATTATATTTTATAGTCAATAATTATTATAAAAACAATATAACCACTTATTGTAATATATATTACTTAAAAAAAAAACCCATGAAAGCAACCTATATATGTTCATAATAAAAATGTATATATAGAAATTCCAAATGCATAGCCTATATTCGGTTATATATATATATATATATATATATATATATATATATATATATTACGTAAGTCTGAAACAAACACCTAAACGCATATATATGTCTCGAGATTTATAAACAACAAAATACTTATAATGACACATGCACTCATATACTTATATAGACTGTGAACAAGTATACATACTATGCCGTATAAAATCCAACACTAAAAAAAGTAAACTCACACTGAAAACATTTTAGTCAATTATTAAATATATATATTAACTAGCGTATAAAACTAACGTATCCTGTAACTTTATAATATATAAGCTATATCAGATATGAAACTATCATTATATCAGATATATAAATAGTTAAACATTTTATACAAAACTATCATAACTTTATTAAATTAAACATACATTACACACTTACACAAATAGACCGTAAACTGTAAAACTTCACCCATTTTAAAGTGGTAACAATACGCTTGCTAAAAATATAACCCACATAGCTCGTACTTCCCTATAAAACTATATAAATATTTGTAAGCTAACCATTAATACAGTCTAATTCACAATATGCATACCTTTATAACTTTAAATCAAATGTGTATATATATACTTATAACCAGTTATTCACAAAATACATAGCTTTAAACATATCATATATTTAAATACATATACAATCGACTGATAAGATGAGTATGCTTTACGTTTTATATATGTACTAACTTTTTATATAATATTTATATATACACTTATCAAATTTTATAACATGCGAACAAAATTTTATATTATATAAAATCTGAAAACTGCAAACATTTCATACTTGGAACCATACTATATTTATAAGATGTATATATGATATCTTAAATCAAAAAAAAAACTTACTTTGCTATAATACATACAATATTACTGCATAGATATACATTACTGACATATATTAAACTATATATTAACTAATATATAACCTTCAAACTTTTAAAATTGAATACCAACGTGACACATAAAGTATAAAACAATCAAGTTATCAAATCTCTATACATAGTATAATATCATACACACTATGAACGAAAAAAAAAAAAAAAAAAAAAAGAATACTGTTATGAACTCATATATATAATACCATATGATACATAACTAACATGAATTTAAAATCATGTAGGACAGATCACATATTCCAAATACAGACTTATAGAAAATATACAATAACACATATATATTATAAATATATGCTAACCTATTACTCAAAGATAACGTGTGGCATGATTGTTGATGGTGAAGGCTCTGAGGATGGCTGAGCATGCAGGCGATGACAACACGTGTAGAGAGATATGTGCATGAGAGGAGGAGAGAAAAACGCGGAGGGAGAGGGATGAGTTGGATGTGGTGGGTGACGAAGCGATGGGAGGTGGAAGCACGGTAAAAGAAGGGAGAAAATAGGTGGATCTGTAGAAAGAAAAATGGAAGAAGGAGGAGGAAGAAAACTTAAAATGAGGAATGAGATTGGAAGTGACAGCAGTTTGCAATATGAAAGAACGAAGTCAAACAAGGTTATAAAGGCAAAATAAATAAAGAAAAGAACCGTTGCATACGAAACGTATACAATAAATATGAATTGATTTGAATAGTAATGGTCAAATTCAGCTGAAAAGATTAAAGCGAATAAATACGGAGCATTGGTTATGGTAAAGTAACGCACAAAATTAGGGGAATAACAAAGGAAAGGACTGGTCAAAATAAATGAATGTAAACGTGCAACGAATATAAAAATCTATATAATTGAACCGATGGAAACGAAGGAAGCAAATAAAAGAAAGGGAACGAAGGAAAAAAAATGAGCTGTGTCCAGAGCATAAATAAAGGTGGTAACGTATGAGAGGAATGAGAAAAACAAACGGGCACAATTTGAAATCAATGCAATAAAACGGCCAAAAGCTGATTTTTAGGAAAATTATTAAAGAAATATTCCTTGGGCTGCGCGTTTGAGATCCGAAAAGGCATGGAAATCAAAAAGTTATAATTTAGATTGGAATGAAAACGTACAGGAAATAATAAAGGAAAAAAAAATAAATGCGAAATAATCATATAGCATTTATTACGTTTCAAACTTTTGACATGGCATGGGATGGAAACAGCTGTACGCTAATTGAGAAGCTATTAAAGCAATTTATTATTAGTGGCATGTTATACGTTTTTATATTTATTTATTTCCTAGATTTCAATTCATATCTGATTATACTATGCAGATTTATCTTTATTACTAAACGTTCAAAAAGAATAAAACGTATACAAATTTTCTTGATTTTCGAAACAAAATTAACGGCTAAAAGATGATGAAGGGACAAAATATAAGAAAGGGAAAGAGATGAATGCGTACAATTATTTATAAGAAAAGAGAGAGAAAAGAAAAACCCACAATTAAAAATGAATGAATGAACGCTGAAAGTCAGTCAAGAATATAGAAGGTACAATATGAAATAATGGTAATCACAACTACTTTTTTTAATGCAGACCTTAAATCAACCCTTAAAACATATACTTCATATATGTAGTTAAATATAGTATATACTTCTCTTCTTCTTTGGTTCATATGATATATGAAACCCTTAACTATCGTATTTATAGCTGACGACATATGTATAGATATACTAAATATGCACTAAAATAAACTGGAAATGGTGACACAAAAACCCAAAATCAAATATATATATATATTTAACATGACTAGAAATCAAACTTCAGTAAAACTATATACTAGTATCAAGACTAACATATATATATAGCTATTATAACACATATAAATTAAATAAAACTTGGTATAAATACGCTTTACTATATATACACTTCAAATAGACCATCATACATATACAGTGGTTTTCCAAAATAACTATATATATGGAACGTACTCAACATACTTAAAATTTACACACCTTGCTGAAAAGCAAAAGGAGACCGTAAATTTATTACCCACGCTATTGATATTTATACCCAATAGAAATGAACTATGCTACCAAATTTACATCAAACTCAACTTATATTATAGTATAAATAATAGTTTATAAAGTTTTTGTACTAGATCTTATAGGTATAACCACAACCAAACTTTAAAATATATGTACACAGCTCGTACTACAAATCATTAATATACATAACATATTTTCTTTTCTTTTTCAAAATTTTATTATTAATAATTTCTCAAAATCCAATTCAATACGTTAAATACCAATTAAAAATTGCTAAAATTTTATGGGTCGTTACACTCTCCCCCACTCAAAACTTTTCGTCCCCGAAAAGGAATAAAGTAGGAGAATAGAAACAACCAGATGAAAAATTTAGACTTTGAAAAACAAATTAAAAAAAATTTATTTAAAACCATATACTTTTTCTTTTGTTATTATTTAAATTGATTAATATTTAATAGATTACTCATTTTATCAAATCCATTCAATTAATTATGAGATCAATTATTTATAAAACACTAATTTTTCTCTCTTATTAAACCAGGTAGAATATAAATAAACAATGTTTTAAAGGATATATTCAAAAGAAGGAAAGAAGGAAAGAAGATAGATTCGGAAAAGAGAATATAGTTGAATAAATAAAGCAGGGCAGATAAGGTAGATTCAAAAGAATAGAATCGGGCAAGAATCGTACATTTCAAACCATGAGAGTTTCAATTTCAAATATTAACACAAAATTTCTTTGTTGGAAATACTTTTATAATAAATACCTTTTATATCGAAATAAATCTTTTCTTTCAAAAATATTTTTATAACTCGATGTTTCAACAAGTTTATCCTCGTTCTTGCAGACTCTGGCCATGCGTTGATCAGGCGCAAAGCTAGAATTCTTCAAGTACTTAGTAGACCTGTTTCAACAACCAGTGAAAATACTTGAAAAAAACTTTAAAAACAGATATGGAAAGTACAATCCAAACAAAACAACCAAACCAAAACCTTTGTCCGATCATGGTTCGCAGATACACAATGGTTACGCCTGGGTCCCCCAGGAAACAATCCGTACCCCTAGGCAAGACTCAGCCAGGCACTTGCGCTACTATTCGCGACCTACACAGATTGCAGGATACACAATGGTTACGCCTGGATCCCCCAGGAAACAATCCGTACCCCTAGGCAAGACTTAGCCAGGCAATTGCGCTGTGCATTCACGAGAGAAAAAAAACCATGGGTTACGCCACGGTGGGAAACACTCGAGTATTACATCCGGACAACCGAAAATCAGAGAGAATAATATCGATAGAATGAATCCACGATGTGGCCACAAAGCGGATATCAAGCAGAAGGCACTTTCCATATCTTTACTTCGAAAATATATATCATATAGTACCTTTTCAAATCAATTTCAAATATTGTACTTATATAAAGTCCATATATATAGGATTCCTTTCTCAAATCGAATACTTTCCAAATCAATAGTAGATCAAATCATACTTATATAGATTTCGATTAAATAAAATCTCTTTCCAAATTGAGTACCTTTCAAATCAATAGATTTCAAATCAACCTCATACTTATACAATCCATTTTATATAAGTTCGACCACTCCCAAATCAAGTGCTTAGTAATCTAAGGTTCTCAATTTCAAATTATTTCAATACCAATTCAGTTTCAAAATCATATATGATTTCACCAAATTTTCTTCCAAATTAAATGTCTGAATTTCAAAGTTCCCAAAATAATAGGTGTAGAAAATTATCCCAGTTTCCAAATTAAAATAACTCAAGTCAAACAAATTCATTTCCAAAATCACCATATAAGTACTGGGTTTTTTTTTCAATTTAATTTTCAAAACCAAATATTTTTCTCAAAATCAATTATATTCAAAATGGTTTCCAAATTTATAATTATCCCTTTAAAACCTTTAAACTATTTACTTCGATTTGAAATATCCAATTTACCTTTTTGAAAACCATTATTTAAAACTAAAATTCTTTCAAAACATTTAAAAACTAAATTCCATATTAGTATAATTAAAATAGCCATATTCTCTTACTTAATAAAAGGTTTAACCTCATACAACAAAACTTGCATACTTTATCAAATATTTTATACCTTTCGAAATATATTGGTTTTTAAACCTTTAAACCTTGATTTGGAAGTGCTTGAACCTTCAAAATAGTCGGTGAAAATCAATTTCAAATCCAAGAGATGGAAATCAATTTTTATAAATAGAGTTATTCTAAGTCAAATCAAAACTCGAGGACTGAACACCGGTCTTACTTCAAATTGTTTCAAATATATACATATATCTTTCGAAAATATCAAATTATACTTCGGAATTTGAAATCAAAAACGGTTTTACAAAATCACTCGCATAGCGAAGCTATTAAAGTGGCCTCTCCCCCACTCTGAAACTCGAAAATCAATGTCGATGATGCGTGCACTCATCACCGAAATTATTCTCCAGCGACATAAGTGAGTTCTGGACTTCTATTTTCTTGAAAACTTCTTTGAAATTTCTTCAAAATTATTGGAATTCATTTGAATTCATTTGAAATATTTCTTATTCGGAAAAATACTTTTAAATCGTATTATTTATATATAATTTCCAAAATCTTAAAACTAATTTCAAAATACCGGAATTCAATTCTCGAATTTCAAATTTAACACTTCAATTATAAATCATTTTTATATAAATCAATTTCTTATAATTTTTTCAAAATTTCAAATCCTTTCAAAACCCTTTTTATATAGAATAACATTTCTTATTTGCTTTGTATATAGGTATATAATCTCTACCGAAAACATTTTCTTTATATATATAGAATAAAATCATAGTTATCAAAATAATAATTTCGGTATAAACAATTTCTAAAATACAAACAAAACCCGATTTTCAAAGGATGATTTAAGGATGGATTTCAAAACAAAGATAGAGATTTAATTTAAAGGAACTCTAATCAATAGAATCCTGATTCGAAGATAGACTCGATCGAAGATGAGATAATTAAGTTACAAAATAGAAGATGGATATACTTCTATAAATCGCGGGCGACCTTTACCTGTCAACCGTGATTCCAAAATTAGATCGGTGTAGAATTCTGAGGCAATTCGACATTCGATCGTCGGAGATATAGAATTCGGCATAACAAGATATATCAGCATCGTAAACCGAGGATACAGGAATCTTCGGTGAGTCAATGCCAATTGAAAAGGAGTTTTCACCCCCTTTACAAATCATTCAATGGAGTTATGAGATACTCCAGAATCAAACGAATATAAATAGGGAGAGACAGAATGAATTTCGAAACCGAGGGACATTCCAAAACTCAAAGGAAATTGAGTCAAAAAGAAAGAGATTCAACTCGAACGAAAGTGATTCTGTAAATAAATTTACCATATATGCTAAGTTTTGCCTAGAGCCAAAGCTCTGATACCAACTGTAACGACCCGCTATTTTGGACCATTCAAATTCGACAATAAAACCGTACATGTCCGACTTGAATAATTCAAAATACCGAATTGTTAATAAAAATTTTGCAAAACTTAAATATACAGTAAATAAATCAATCATAGATCACTTACACAGAGTAATACAATGCAGCGGAATAGATAAAGAATAGTAGTTTATGAAGCTACTATATACATTGGAGATAGAAATAAATACAATTGAATATCTTAGATATAGTGAAGTCTCCAGTATGCGCAGATGACTTCTCTGAACAAATCAACAGGATGACTGAAAGGATAGATAGCTGGATCTTCAAGCAAGGCTCCAACTTCGAAGGTGAGTCTCAAATGCTGTATCACTCAGTCTGACCCGAGCGTAAAGCAAAACACAAAACACTCGAGTCAGGATTAACATTCTTATATCTATAAATCTAACTCAAGTGAAATATCAACTGAAATATAATTAACTCAAAGAATGTTTGGAATAACCATCCTCTAAGGGTCCATGGAACTATCTACAGGGTAGAAATATACACTATAACACCGTGGTTCTTTCATCTTAATTTATACTTCAAACCAAAACATCATTTTCACTCCAAATATCTCTATATTTTCCAAATAGTGTTCATATATATTAAATAATTTATACAGTAAAGTATTTTCAATTCCCTCAACTTAACAAATCGTTTCAACATTAACCCAACCTTCCCATTCAAATTAAATTCAAATCCCAATTTATCAATCTCAAATTCAAATTTGAAATCACAAAATACCCCCTTTATATTCCAATATATTTCAAACTTTAAGTATTCAACGTTTCAAACTAATTTTTATTCAATTTAGCTTCTAAATAATAAATTCAAATTTAGTTCAACCTAAATTTATATTTTAATTCAGTTTAGTTTCTAAATAACAAATTCAACTATATTTATTTCAAATACAGATCTAAATCTCGAAATCGCCATTTAAATTCCAATATAGCTCAAAGCTTTAATGTTTACAAGTTCAATTCAAGTCGATTTAATTAAATAAATCCTTATTTAAATACCATTTTTAATAAACCCAAATGTACCTCCCAATCCTTTTTTTTCAATTTATTACGAGAAAGATCTATTTGAAATATAGATTTCCATAGATACTCAACTATATTATATGTATTAAATCAATCTAATTTAAATCAAATATTACGACTAAATCTATATATAAAATTTCCATTTATATAATATCTTAAGAATCAAAATTTATTAAACCGTATATTTCTTTCCAAAATTATAGAAATAATTTCAAAATATTTATATGGACCAACGGTGTCTGTATATATATTTCCTACCATATAGTCAAGTGCTACGGATATTTATCATTTCAATCCGTACACTAAATATATTCGGGTGGATATCATTTCAACCCGAAATCCAAAATTTTAAATTAAATCAAAAATCGCTTGGGTCTATCATTTCAACCCGTAACGAAATTATCCTATTCTAAAGTCCGTTCGGGTATGTATCTTTTCAACCCATAGTGATTTCTATACTAATAGGGAACTTGCAGAGTGATAACAGATATGAAAATAATAATAACAACAAGCATATATCATCAAAATAAATATAAACAATAAGATATGGTATCATATCCCATAAGTGAACAGTTACCGATAAAAGCATATATAACAATTTAAATCTAACAGCAGCATATTTCAATTGTCATTTCAATTGAAATTAAATTTAATAAATAAAAGAACGTTAATCGTGAGTGATTGCTCACCTTTCGAGGCTAGAGATATATGATGATGAAATAAGCTACGAAATCCAAAGCAACGCTGGATGGACAAGATTTGATGCAGAAAATAGGCACGACGGACAAGGCTGATAATGGGAAATCGATGAGAATGAATCGAATCAATTTTGATATTACAGAAAAAAATATAAATTATTATGATATTAATTCTCCCAAAACCAATTTTCAAATTAAAAATGTATATTTAAAATCTATATATACCTATATGTAATTTAAACATAATTCGTCCAAAAAAAAACCACTGTATTATATTTTATAGTCAATAATTATTATAAAAACAATATAACCACTTATTGTAATATATATTACTTAAAAAAAAAACCCATGAAAGCAACCTATATATGTTCATAATAAAAATGTATATATAGAAATTCCAAATGCATAGCCTATATTCGGTTATATATATATATATATTACGTAAGTCTGAAACAAACACCTAAACGCATATATATGTCTCGAGATTTATAAACAACAAAATACTTATAATGACACATGCACTCATATACTTATATAGACTGTGAACAAGTATACATACTATGCCGTATAAAATCCAACACTAAAAAAAGTAAACTCACACTGAAAACATTTTAGTCAATTATTAAATATATATATTAACTAGCGTATAAAACTAACGTATCCTGTAACTTTATAATATATAAGCTATATCAGATATGAAACTATCATTATATCAGATATATAAATAGTTAAACATTTTATACAAAACTATCATAACTTTATTAAATTAAACATACATTACACACTTACACAAATAGACCGTAAACTGTAAAACTTCACCCATTTTAAAGTGGTAACAATAGGCTTGCTAAAAATATAACCCACATAGCTCGTACTTCCCTATAAAACTATATAAATATTTGTAAGCTAACCATTAATATAGTCTAATTCACAATATGCATACCTTTATAACTTTAAATCAAATGTGTATATATATACTTATAACCAGTTATTCACAAAATACATAGCTTTAAACATATCGTATATTTAAATACATATACAATCGACTGATAAGATGAGTATGCTTTACGTTTTATATATGTACTAACTTTTTATATAATATTTATATATACACTTATCAAATTTTATAACATGCGAACAAAATTTTATATTATATAGAATCTGAAAACTGCAAACATTTCATACTTGGAACCATACTATATTTATAAGATGTATATATGATATCTTAAATCAAAAAAAAAACTTACTTTGCTATAATACATACAATATTACTGCATAGATATACATTACTGACATATATTAAACTATATATTAACTAATATATAACCTTCAAACTTTTAAAATTGAATACCAACGTGACACATAAAGTATAAAACAATCAAGTTATCAAATCTCTATACATAGTATAATATCATACACACTATGAACGAAAAAAAAAAAAAGAAAAAAAAGAAAAAAAAAGAATACTGTTATGAACTCATATATATAATACCATATGATACATAACTAACATGAATTTAAAATCATGTAGGACAGATTACATATTCCAAATACAGACTTATAGAAAATATACAATAACACATATATATTATAAATATATGCTAACCTATTACTCAAAGATAACGTGTGGCATGATTGTTGATGGTGAAGGCTCTGAGGATGGCTGAGCATGCAGGCGATGACAACACGTGTAGAGAGATATGTGCATGAGAGGAGGAGAGAAAAACGCGGAGGGAGAGGGATGAGTTGGATGTGGTGGGTGACGAAGCGATGGGAGGTGGAAGCACGGTAAAAGAAGGGAGAAAATAGGTGGATCTGTAGAAAGAAAAATGGAAGAAGGAGGAGGAAGAAAACTTAAAATGAGGAATGAGATTGGAAGTGACAGCAGTTTGCAATATGAAAGAAACGAAGTCAAACAAGGTTATAAAGGCAAAATAAATAAAGAAAAGAACCGTTGCATACGAAACGTATACAATAAATATGAATTGATTTGAATAGTAATGGTCAAATTCAGCTGAAAAGATTAAAGCGAATAAATACGGAGCATTGGTTATGGTAAAGTAACGCACAAAATTAGGGGAATAACAAAGGAAAGGACTGGTCAAAATAAATGAATGTAAACATGCAACGAATATAAAAATCTATATAATTGAACCGATGGAAACGAAGGAAGCAAATAAAAGAAAGGGAACGAAGGAAAAAAAATGAGCTGTGTCCCGAGCATAAATAAAGGTGGTAACGTATGAGAGGAATGAGAAAAACAAACGGGCACAATTTGAAATCAATGCAATAAAACGGCCAAAAGCTGATTTTTAGGAAAATTATTAAAGAAATATTCCTTGGGCTGCGCGTTTGAGATCCGAAAAGGCATGGAAATCAAAAAGTTATAATTTAGATTGGAATGAAAACGTACAGGAAATAATAAAGGAAAAAAAAATAAATGCGAAATAATCATATAGCATTTATTACGTTTCAAACTTTTGACATGGCATGGGATGGAAACAGCTGTACGCTAATTGAGAAGCTATTAAAGCAATTTATTATTAGTGGCATGTTATACGTTTTTATATTTATTTATTTCCTAGATTTCAATTCATATCTGATTATACTATGCAGATTTATCTTTATTACTAAACGTTCAAAAAGAATAAAACGTATACAAATTTTCTTGATTTTCGAAACAAAATTAACGGCTAAAAGATGATGAAGGGACAAAATATAAGAAAGGGAAAGAGATGAATGCGTACAATTATTTATAAGAAAAGAGAGAGAAAAGAAAAACCCACAATTAAAAATGAATGAATGAACGCTGAAAGTCAGTCAGGAATATAGAAGGTACAATATGAAATAATGGTAATCACAACTACTTTTTTTAATGCAGACCTTAAATCAACCCTTAAAACATATACTTCATATATGTAGTTAAATATAGTATATACTTCTCTTCTTCTTTGGTTCATATGATATATGAAACCCTTAACTATCGTATTTATAGCTGACGACATATGTATAGATATACTAAATATGCACTAAAATAAACTGGAAATGGTGACACAAAAACCCAAAATCAAATATATATATATATTTAACATGACTAGAAATCAAACTTCAGTAAAACTATATACTAGTATCAAGACTAACATATATATATATAGCTATTATAACACATATAAATTAAATAAAACTTGGTATAAATACGCTTTACTATATATACACTTCAAATAGACCATCATACATATACAGTGGTTTTCCAAAATAACTATATATATGGAAAGTACTCAACATACTTAAAATTTACACACCTTGCTGAAAAGCAAAAGGAGACCGTAAATTTATTACCCATGCTATTGATATTTATACCCAATAGAAATGAACTATGCTACCAAATTTACATCAAACTTAACTTATATTATAGTATAAATAATAGTTTATAAAGTTTTTGTACTAGATCTTATAGGTATAACCACAACCAAACTTTAAAATATATGTACACAGCTCGTACTACAAATCATTAATATACATAACATATTTTCTTTTCTTTTTCAAAATTTTATTATTAATAATTTCTCAAAATCCAATTCAATACGTTAAATACCAATTAAAAATTGCTAAAATTTTATGGGTCGTTACAAATATGCTTTGTTCTCTCCTGAAAACTGTGAAAACACAGTCATATTGAGTCTCTGGTTTACAGAGTAAACCATATCAAAATTCAAATCCCTCTCTCTCAGTTCTCTTCTAGAATTAAAATCGAAACAAATTAAAGTGTTTTTTTTAAAACATGCATTTCGTTTTAATTATAGAACAAAGCAAAGCAATATAGTTTTTCCCTGGAAATGAAGCAAATACAGTCACAATCCAAATTAAGCTAGATTTCGAATATCATAAGTTTTAAATTCAGTAATGCTACCTGAATCACCCTTGAAAATGATGATTTTAGAAAGTAAAATCTAATTTTTTCATAAAGTTTTCACTGAGGAATTGTGGTTGATCAAAAAAATGAAAATTTGCCAAAATCTGATGATCGAAATAAAGGTGGATCTCGGGATCATGGCCGTAGCTAGCTTAGAGGTCAATGATCATTAGAAAAATGGTAGAAGATTTTATTAGCGATCAAAATGGCTGATTGACGTTGAGGTAGGGTTTTAGGTACAGGTTGGGACGTCGAGTTTTGGAGAGAGAGTGCGCCGTCGATGGCGAATCGGTCGGGGCCGAACCTAGGGGAATCGAAGATACGGGAAGTGACGTTGATTTGGTCAGAGTGGCGTGGCTCCAGGTTGAGTAGATCGTCGGTACGAGGTGAATTTCGATGATGGGTTCTGTTCCAGGTTGATGCATGGTGGCTCGAATCTGATTTTTGGTGAGCTTTGATCATTTGAGTGGTCGAGGCGTTAGGATCGGTCGTCGATGACCTGTTGCCGTTGACGTGGTTGATCGGTGGCGGCTCTGGCGTCTGTGCATGTGCACGCGTGTGCACTTGAGGCTGGGGGGTTGAAGTGTTGGGGGAGAAGATAGAGAACTCGAAGGTGCTGGTGAGTTTTCTCGAAGCATTCGGCGAGGGGGGACTCGTGACGGTCTCGAGTAGGTGGCGTGAGTGACTCGAAGGAAGAAGGGTGTGGGTTCAACCGAAGTTGGCTTCGGGGAAATCCAGAAATAACTCGGTTCATTTAACATGTTTGGCAGTTTTTTTTTAAAATGTAAAGAAACCTGTTACATATCAGTGTAAAATTTGCAAATAGGTTTAAAACACCCTTTGTTTTCCTAACTTAATCAATGTTGGTTTAAATTGAAATTACTTCAAGGATTAAAAATAATTTGTTTTCAATTTTTTTTAAAGATAAATTACATAACTTTTGGGTTTGAAGCTTATAAACTTAATGTTTGAAATTAAGTGGATGATTGAGCGAGCGATATAGTTTTACAACCTGTAATCTAACTTAAAGATCTTAAGTTGATAAATATATTGATGATGGTCTATTCCCAAAGGTTAATTAAATAGGAATCAAACGATAAGGAAAAAAAATAGAAAAAATATATACATATATAACAATAAAGGTAAATGGCTATCTTTTAATTGATGAAATTTTAAAGTAATTAACTAATGAAAGTACTTTAAGGAATTAAAGTAAACTAATTAATAATTCAAGTTAATTCATCAAGTAATTATTGAATTATTTAAACTAAAATGATAATTACTTAGTGAAAGTAATTAAGGGTAGATAAATAATGATTAAAGATTGATTAAGCAAATGTTAAAGGTTAATTGATTAAAGAATAATTAATATGAAAAATTTGTTAAAGTAATTAAATACAAATTGAGAATAATTAATTAAAGGTTAATAAATTACAGTGATTAAAAAATAATTATTAATTAAGGCATATCTAATTGTAGTAATTAATTAAGGAATAATTTATTAAGATTTAATAAATTACAATTAAAGGTTAATTAAGTAAGATAATTAATTAAAGGAATGATTAATTAAATGACGGTAGTTAAGACTTAATCAATTGCAGTTAATGATAATTAATCACTGATTTTAAAATTACTAATTAGAGTAATTATGTAGGTAATAAATTTAAAACCACCCAAATATTCATCTTAATTGTAAATGTTAAATTGCTATTGAATGTTGTGTGATGATTGATATATTTGATATGTGATGTGATGCTATGTGATGCTTTGTACTGAGTTACCATATTCGTGATGAATATACTGTCGTATGGATATGAAAACCCCTTGACCCATAAAACGACATTTGGATTTCGATGCGACAGGGAGTCGGATTCCAATTGGTTATCCGAAACCCACATCGAATCATACTAGTGAATCTTTGTGATTGATAAATTTATTTTATCTATGAATTTGTTAATATAGATAAGCGTTATGGGATATACCGCTTATCGATATGATTGAATCTGTGATGATGATGTTGTGCACTTTTGTGTTGAACCCTGGACCACACTATACACACACAAATATGGATTGCAGGTGGAAATAGGTTAAGTCACAGATCTTCGAAATTGTTTTAAAATTGAATTTTTGAATCCAAAATAGTTTTGGAATTAGAATTGGAACTTTGAAAATGAATTTTCAAAAATAAAAGTTATTTTGAATAACTTGATTGAGTTTGAAATTTAAATAGTTTGATTTAAATTTGAATTCAATATTTGGGATAGAATTCTATGGCTTGAAAACTATGGTTCAAAAGGGTTATTCAACTTATAAATGGGTTTTTAAACCATTTTAAAAGCGTCGATTGGGAATTTAAATTCTAAACCCAAAGATTTTAACCGGTATAAATACAATTGAATTTGTCTGAAATGGAAACTATATGTTTTCAAATAATAATAGCTTTCGCATAAGAAATGAATTTCCAATACGGGAAAAAAAAAATTCAAGTCTAAAATGGAAATAGTTTCCCAAGTTATAGATAAATCTTTGGAAACGTGTTTTGAAAGCTATAAATTTAAAACTTTAATCTAAAGATTTAATGTGTTAATCCAATTGAAATGGAATTGTTTTGAAATCTATGGATGATCTTTGTGAAATTGGGTGAAACTTTATGAAATAAATCTTTTTGTTTAAAGATTTAAAATGGTAAGTTGTTAACCATTTGAAAGAAAACTTTGGATTTTTAAGTTGTGACTAAACCTAATCCCATATCCATATGTTTTAAAATATGACGCTCATTATTCGGTTTAGCCGGGAGAGGACCTTGTGTCATATAGCCCATTCCGAATAGTGATACGATGTTATGGATTGCAACTGAAGAACGGTGTTCAAGACCGGGTGTCTTCGAGAACGATAGGATAACCTGTTGATTGACTCTGCACTGAGTTGCTCTGGTATAGAGTTCTCCCTTAGTGACCGGAAGTCCGATCGGTATCATGGATACCCGGATTTGCAAGGGCTTCTTCGGAAGTGACTTCGGTTCTGTTCGAACCCGGAACAGACTTGTATGGTTGTATGTCCGACATTACACTTTGAGATATTAAATTGATATCTATCAAATACATTTCTGCTTGCTGACGGAGAATTTATTCTCTTAGCTTAACACCCTTCTCTGAGACGTACGAGCTCAGAGGTTATGTAGTTGATATTTATCAGTGATATATTCCCAATTTGGTAGTGTGGCATGCTAAGTGCTACTGTGTGTTGATGATCATTTGTGATCAAAGCATGGCTTTTGTATGAAGCGTAGCTTTGTGGACGAGACTGCATCAGGACCTCACACCACGGAAATGGTCGAAACAGGAAAGATGCGGCAAGGTTATGAGGGTCGCGCCCTTTAGGGTGTGTCATTCCCTTCTGGTAAAGGGTGGTATCATGGTATGGAGCCCAGATGCTTACTCATGTGGATACTGCAGATCTATTACTTTGTGATTGCTTTGTGGTTTTGAGGCGCCTCGGATAAAGGTCCCAAAGGACCGGAGGATGGCATATTCGTGTAGTAGTTACCTAGTTACAGAGGTAACCCGGTCTTGTGTTGGCAGAGATCTAACCGTAACGTTAGTTCTCGGGACGTCCCGCCAGAGGCGATCCCATGTGGCAGTAGGAAGTTCCTTAGCGTGACCATTTGTTGGAAATTCATTCATCCAATACGTGCCTTGTACGGTTTTAGTTGTAGAACCTGCCATTTACTTATGATGGTCACCATTGTTTAGATGGTAGCTATAGTAGGCATAGTTCGGAATGTCTATGCTGGCTAGGATTTATATTATACTTTCGAAATGGTTTTCCACACTTTGCACTTATAATAATAATATCAAAGAAATTTTCTCGTATTAAGCATATTTGACTATCATAAGGAGAAATCTACTCCAAGTCTGCGTTTTTATTGTGTGTGTGGCGGGAGGCCTTATGGTAGTTTCATTTTTCAAAAAGCATTGCGGATTTCAAATTTAAATTCTGTTGTTTGTTTTAAAAGACCAAATGTTTTTGTTTGCTCACAACAGTCCCATGACTGACTTGGAGTTTATTGTTCCTATCCTAAACTCTGGGTGCCCACTATTTTCCCACACGGGCAGTCTAGAGTTGGGTTTTTCAGATAGTCAGGTTTAGTAGATTATCTGGGCTAGTTCCATCTTTGGATCGGGACTACACTTGCTTAGATTTGTGCATCGTTATTGAGAGTTCGAGCTATCGCTGGATTGGTGATTTGGAGATGGAGATTACCGATGCTGGAGTTCTTTCTTGAAGACCATATTAGAGATTTTTGTTCCGCTGCTGTGTTATCTTTTCTTTTCCGCCGCTGTTATCTTGTATCATATATCTGATGTATAATGATATCTATTGTGTCATCTGTTAACTTGTATCATATCTCTGATGTATAATGATATCTATTGTGTCATCTGTTATCTTGTATCATATTGTATCAGATATTGTATCAATGATGTATATTGATATGTATTATTCTTTTCCTTCCGCTGTGTTGTTTTACTTAATGGTGTTATAAGCTCCGGCGAACCAGATTCGACGTTTGGATCTGCGGCATTTGAATACGAGTGTCGTATTCGGTGCCGATTTTCGAAGGTCAAGTCAGGGTCGTCACAATAATCATTTATTTAATTTAAATAGATTAAATATGGTGGTAAAAATATGCACATTTACGTGCACAACACGAGGCAGTACACGCGTGCATGTACTGCAGCCCTACCCGAAGTGACGTTTTAATTGATATTTCAATTACTTGAAGTTTGTCGTTGATTCAATTCAATATTTTGAAACCGTATTTTGATTTGGTTCGATTTGATCATTTGTTTTGTCTAATTATCTATTTGATAATTAGATTATGAGTTTCTAATTATTTATTTAATAATTAGATTTTGTTGTTAATTGCCGTTTAGGCAATTCTGTTGTTTTGTAAATTATCTTCATTGATAATCCTTTCATTTATTTTCGTTGATAATTTGAATTTGCTGATTTTTTGTTTAACACTGTTATGTGTTATATTTACCGTTATCCGATTTCTTATTAAAGGATTGGATAGACGAGATTTATTTTGACTGTCGTCTATTTGTTAATTATTATTATTGCTTCTGTGCATTAATAACTGAGTTTGAATTAGAGTGACCCATGTATTATTTTCTTTTGAATTTAATACTCGGGTCAGACCGAGTTATTACAGGTTGTAGATATCTTGCATTGGGTTGCTACAAGAGCTATGAAGTCTTTTCATACCTTTTGGAGTAGTTGTATCATATGTACTGTATCACATGTATGTATGTGTGTGTGTGACTTTTTATTATCTGTGTTCCGCATTTAGCTTATCTGTGTTGTTATTATATATATTGTCCTAAACTATTATGAACCATCGTAGTTCATTTTATATTGGAATTGGGTATGTCGATGGGAGTAAATAAATAAGAGATGAAAAATAAAAATATATACCACTCCTATCGAGAAATCCATTACTAGTGTAAGGCCTAACTACGAATGGCCGCTCCTATCCAGCCTTAATCTTCGTAATAACAGACAGTATTTATTCCAATACTCTTTGTTATTGTGAGCATAAAGGTGGGGTGTTATAGTTGGTATTAGTGCTTGGGGTTTATCGACATAATATAAAACATAACTTAGATGGAACATGTGTTACGACTATTTGTCGATGTTTTTATTGTGCTTTGAGTCAAAACTAAAGTTTTGAAATTATGATGAATTTTTTTAAATATCTTTATTTAAAAATATATGTGAAATTGTGTTTGATGATTTGATTTAGTGTGTTCTGTTTATCAGAGTGCGCAGCGGAAACTGTGAGACTGTCTTCGCTGAGTACAGCTGATAACCTTTTTGATTTAAAAATCAAAATATGAAATTGAAATAAATTTCATTTGTTTATTAGATAGCTGTTTTTAATTTGTTTTCATTGAAAATTTCAAATCCGATTTGAGGATCCGAAGTGATTGCAATTATGTGAATTTGTTGAGATTTTTGCTATTTTAGAATTATCTTCATTGAAAATATATTCGAGTGATTTCTTTATTCATTTTGTAGTATACGTGCTAATTTGAGTTGCACGTTACTGCATTAATTTTACGTTGAACCGATGTTTGGTTTGAAACGTATTTTGTTGCCGTTATTTTTATAACGGGATTTTTACACCAATGTTAAATCTTTGAAGCACGGTGTTTGTAGACATTTTTAAGGAATGGAAATTCACTGGTATTATATTTTGATGCGAATTATTTTGATGAGATTTTGACTTATAAAATTACTGTCGCTTTGACTTCAGTAACCGTCAATTTTAATGTGGATTTTCAAGCAGTTATCCCGCAATGCTGATTTCGAGCTCCGTTTTTACGGTGTTTTAAGAAGTGCAATTTCCTTATCGAATTGGCTATTGATGTTGCTGTTTTAATCACGTGTTTTAAAAATTGTTTCCAAAAATTTTGCAGTTTGCACTTTCAGAAGAATGAGGAAGCGATTTACACGTTTCAGCAAAATCGAGGACTATGGCCCCTTTTTTTACCGATTTGCTTAATTCTGGACTTGTCCGTTTGAGAACGTGAAATGTATTTATTTAAAATACACAATTTTGCACTTTCAAGGAAACGATTTAGAGAATTAAATGATTTAGTAAAAATCGTGGTTATGGAACATGTGTGTTTTCTATTTTGGTTAATTCCAGACTCGTTAATTGAAATATTTGCTGTTTTGATGATTTTGATGATTTTGCGTGCTTTCGAGCCATTACGAGGGACCTTTGGGACATATGATGTAACGACCCTAGATTTTAATTTAATTTAAATTGATAATCAAAAGAAATTTTGAATAAAAATTATAAAATTTAATATAAATGGAAGCAAGTTTCCTCGATTCAAATAGAAAATATATAAAGTCATATAGATTTGAAAATTTGTATATATGTGAATATATATGTATATATTGGATTTTTAAATAAATTCTTAAATAAATGATTTTGAAGAATAAATAAATAAATTGATTTAAAAATTTATAAATGATGATAATTTGAGTTATATAAAATTTATGTGTATATAGAGAAATGTAAAACAATAATTTTTAAACAAAAATTTATGATAAATATTTAAACTAAAAGTAGAAGTAAATATGCAGGCAAGACAAGAGGAAAAATAAAATAGAATGTATAGGCCTGTAAATAAATGCTAGGCAAGTATAAAAACAAAGTTGTAAATAAATTTCAAAGTAACAAGGCCTAAACAAATATAAGAAACAAAACAAGCATAAAACTAAAGCAAAGTACAGGTAAGTATGGACTGAAGTAAGGCAAGTGATATGTGCAGTAGTGTGCAAGACAAGATAATAAATGCAACCACCAAAATATTGCTGCAGCCACCAACAGAAATAAGCCTTGTCAAAATAAAAAAATAAAAAAAAATAAAGTATGAACAAACAAATCAAAATATAAATATACATAAACAAGTACAAGCAAACATCCTAAGTACATACAACATCTTCAGCCATACCTATTGTGTACAAAACAATATACACCCTGTACAAAGTTTTATACTCAGTAACTTCATTATTATATATCAACTTTCTTATCTCATTTTCGTGCATCAAAAGAAAACTGAGCATCATATATATATAAAAAAAAAAAATTATATGGCAAACCTGAAACTAAACTAGATCAACAATTCAATTAAACAAGCAAGAAGATCAGAGGGGTTCCAACTTGCACATTTCAAAGCTGTTAAACATAGCAGTTCTGTTTTTCTGGAAAACAAGGTGAGTAACTTATTCTTTTTAGATACTTTTAAATTATAAAACAGTTGCTTATATATATATATATAGGTATATCTGTGAACAACTTCATGTTTATCTAAAATCAGTTTTCTTTTTTTTTTCATTGCCTGTGAATCTGTGAGCAAACATTCTACTTTGAATCTGTATGGTTGTTTCTGAGTAAGAAGTGATTTAAACTTGAGTTACTTTAAATTTGTATATTTATAAGTTGAAGTTGCTCTGCATATCTATTTATTTATCTGTGCTGTGAGATTCACCATCCTCTCTGTTTAGTTACAGGGAATACAATAAAATTTTTTTTCAAATTCTTCTTTTCTAATCAATGTTAGGCTTTAGTTTCAAAACAAAATAAATGTGTTTGAGTATGAATTGTAATATAAAAATAGTTTCATGAAGGGTAAACATATACAGGATGAACAACTCAAAGTTCTACAGAGAAATTTCAAAATTTAAGGAAATTCGAACCTAATGATTTGCAAATTTGAATACCTATCTTCAATCCTTACTGAAAAGTAAGATTTTTAAACCAAAGATTGAAATTTTTCATTGAGTATATCAATAGTAAACTGTGGATGAACTAAAAACACATTTTTATAAATCTTGGTTAGTTCAACAAATTTTAATTGTTGAAATTCATGGAGGAGTTAGTTTGATCACTTTCGAATCTAGGAAAAATACTGAAAAAAATTTGGAATGAATAAATTTTTGGGTTGGATCGAAACTAGGGTTTAAGAGGGGTAATGGGTTTGGCTCAGTTGTCGAGGCAATGCGAGGGCATCAGGGAATTAGAGGCGATCGGACTAGGTGGGTTAGAGGCGTTGGGTGGTGGCGAAGCTTCAGACCTAGTTTCGAGGTGGCCGGTGGTCGTGGGTGATGGTACGATGGGTTTTTGGGTGGTCGAGTTTTTGGGTCAGTGGGTTCGAATGGGTCGATTTTGATCTGATCGAAATTTCTTCGATCTGGTTGATGCTTTGGGGTCTCGCGTGTTCGTGTGTGTGTGTGGGATGGAGGCGGTGCTCATCGGTGGCCGGAGGAGCGTGGGTAGGTGCACGGTGCACGTGTGTGCACTGGGGAGGAAGGAAGGGGAAGACAGGATGAACTCGAAGAAGAAGAGGGGGACTCGGGGCATTGCTCGAGATTTTTGTAAATTGACTCGAAGCAACTGGGTTTGCTCGAGTATTACTCAAAGCACTGGGTAGTTTTGCTTGGGGAAGGTGGAGTTCTGGACTCGAAGTCATCTGGGAAAATGTCTCGGGGATATTAGCTACAGGTTTTAAAACCTGTAAGTTTTATAAAACTTAAATCTGGATTTTAAAAATATAAAATAGATATTTAAATTAAGTTTAAATCAAATTTAGTTTGGGTTCGAATGAAGTTTGAATCTCAGTTTTAAATATAAGATAAAGTTTTTAAATTAAATTATTTATAACAACTTTAAAAGGTTTAGATAGTTGGGATTAAAAAAGTAAAGCTTTAAATAAAAATAGAGATTTAAACTAAAATTTAAATCTGGAATTTAGTCTAAATTCGAATCTTAGTTTTCGAATAAAAGAAGTTTTTGAATTTAAATTGTTCGAAACAATTCGAATGATTAAGTGTATTTTTAAAATTAATCTGAATTTAAGTTTAAAGTGTAATGCTTAAAATACACTTAAATGATTAATGAAATCATTAATAAAGAAATTAATTATCTTAGAGATAATTAAGGTAATAAGTTAATTTAATTAATAAGCAATTAAAGAATGATTTATTTAATTTATAAATAAATAATTTAGATTAATTTAAAATCAGAAAATGATTAATAATGAATTTATCTAAGATAATTTCTTAAGAAATAATTAAGAAATATTATTAGTTAATAAGATAATTAACTAAGGATTATTAAGTATTAATTAAGGCGATTAATTTTAATAATAAAGTGGATTGATTAGTTTAGATAATCAATTATAAATGGTGTAAGTATAATTACTTTATGGTAAGTAATTAAAGGTTAAATTTCTCTAACTAATTAATTAGAGTTAATTAATTAGGAAATTGGTTTAAGAGTTGATTTAATTAATGTGATGAATTAAGAATAATTTAATAAATTAAAGTGTCTGATAAATTAATTTATATCAAATGATTTGGAATTAATAAATCAGAATTGGATAATAAATTCACAAGTAATTAATTTAATTGGAGATAAATTGAATTAATTAGGATTAAACAATCCTGTTTATAAATGATTATTGAATGTTTGACCTTACTTATGAATGGTTATATTGTATGAAATGCCTTGAATTGATTGTCCTATCTGATATGTGATGCTTTGTTTTGAGCTGTGTATATTTATTTGCATCTATATATTATCTGTGATCTGTGAATGAAGATAAGCGTTATAATTTATATCGCTTATCAGATATATTGTTGTATTTGATCTGTCATGATTGAATGATGTGCACTACTGGGTATAACCCCTGAACCACACCATACACACACAATTATGGATTTCACGAGGAAATCGATTAAGTCGCAGATTTTTGAAATAGTTAAATTTGAATTTTTAAATTCAAATGTTTTGGAAATGGAATCGGAATAAATGTGAAAAGCTTTTGGAATGGAATTTCAAAATGGAATTTCAAAATAGAATTTATTATTTTTAAATTACTTGATTAAGTTTTGGAATTTAAATAAGTTGATTTAAATTTAAATTCAATACTTGAAATTGAATTCTGTAATTTGAAATTAGGGATTAATGATATTATACTAGTCGTTATGAGTTAAACCATTTTTAAAGTATTATTTTTGGGAATTTGAATTTAACCCAAGGATTTCAACTCGTATAAATGAATCAGATTTCAAAAATGAAAACTGTTGTTTTCAAATGATAAACACTTTTGGATAAGAACTGAGATTCCAGTTAATTATGGGAATTTCAAGATTGAATAGAGAAATGATTTTCCTAAGTTATGAATGAATTCTTTTTGAAAGCTATGAATTAAATCTGTTTATTTTTAACAGATTTAAATTGATGATTTGTTTAAATCAAATTGAAATGAAATTGTTTTGAAGGCTATAAGTTAAATCTTTGATTTAAAGATTTAACGAGTTAAATCAAATTGAAATGAAAATTGATTTGGAAAATATGTGAATGAATCTTTTGTTTAAAAGATTTAAATGTGAAAATTGTTTAAACCGTTAAAGGTTGTGAAAATGAATCTTTTTGTTTAAAGATTGAAAATGGTAATTTGTTAAACTATTTGAAAGAAAGTTTGAATTATTAAGTTGTGACTTAATTGAAATCCCATATCCATATATTTTGAAAATATTTTCGCTCACTATTCGGTTTAGCCGGGAAAGGACCTTTGTGTCGTATAACCCATTCCGAATATGTGATACGTCGTTATGGATAGCATTTGAAGACCGGTGATGAAGACCGGGTATTTGTGAAAGCGATAGGATGACCTATCGATTGTTTCTGCACCGAGTCGCGCCGGTATAGAAACTCCCTAAGTGATGGGAAAATCCGATCGGGATTGTGAATATCCGGGTTGCAAGGACTTCTTTGTAAGTGCCTTCGGTTCTGTTCGATCCCAGAACAGACTTGTATGGATGGTGTGTCTGACATTACAAGTTGAGATGTAAAGCCGATTTCTTTCAAATATATTTTTGTGGTGGCGAAGAATTTATTCTTTTAGCTTAACACCCTTCTCTGAGACGTACGAGCTCAGAGGTTATATAGTTGAAGTTATTAGCAATATATTCCCAATTTGGTAATGTGACATGCTGAGTGTTGCTGAAATGATCATTGTGTTGATTATTGTAATAGGATCGTTTATTTGATCGTCTATCTTGGTGATCATTGTGTTGATCATTTGTTAACCCAAAGCATGGCTTTTGTATAAAGTATGTTTTTGTGGACGTGACTTCATCGAGCCTCACACCCCGGAAATGGTCAAAACAGGAAAGATGCGGCAGGGTTATGAGGGGTAGCTCCCTTTAGGGTATGTACATTTCCTTCTGGATAGAGGTGGTATCATGGTATGGAGCCCAGATATTTAACCTATGTGGTTACTACAAATTTATTACTTTGTGGTTGTTGGTTTTCGGGATCCCGTAAGAAAGGTCGTTTACGATCGGGGAATGGCGTGCTCGTGTCAGTAGTTACCCAGTTAGGGGTAACCCGGCCTTGTGTTGGCAGAGTTCCGGTTTGGTTCTCGGGGATGTCTTTCCAGAGGCATTCTCATGTGGCAATGGGAAGTTCCTTGGCCTGACCATTTGTTGGAAATCCAAAGAAACAATACGAAACTTGTACGGTTTTAGTTGTAGAACCTGCCATCTAATATGGTAGCTATTAGTAGGCATAATATAATGGTACCTATGCTGGCTAAGATTTATATTCTACTTTCGAAATGAATTTTTACTACACTATGCACTAGTAATAATATCAAATGTTATTTTAAATGCGTATCAAGCATCTTTGGCTATCATAAGGAGAAATCTCCTCCGATTCTGCGTTTGCATTGTGTGTGTGTGCGGGAGGCCTTATGGTAGTCTCATTTCTAAAAAGCATTGCGAATTGACTTTAAAATTCTTTCTTATATTATTTTTATAAGATAAACTGTTTTTGTTGCTCACACCAGTCCCATGACTGATCCGGAGTTTATTGTTTTCTTTCCTAAACTCTGGGTGCTCATTATTTTCTACACGAGCAGTCTAGAGTTGGGTTTTACAGATAGTTAGATATAGTGGATTATCTGGAGTTGGTTCAGTCTTTGGACCGCACCAGTCTTGCTGAGCTTGGTGATATGTTATTGGGAGTTCGAGCTACTGCTGGATTGATTCTTGGAAATGGAGTTACAGTTCCGATTTGGAGTTCTTCGTTGAAGACTATCTTAGAGTTATTTGTTCCGCTGTTAAATGTCATCTATTTTCTTTCCGCTGCTATTTTATTGTATCATATCTCTGATGTATATTGATATCTATTGGATCATATGTTGTATCAGATATTGTATCAAAGCTGTATATCAATGTATTATTCTTTTATTCCGCTGTGTTGTTTACTTAATGATTGTTATAAGCTCCGGCGAATTGGATTTTTAACGATCAAATCTATGGCATTCGAATACGATATGAAGTATGGATGTCGATTTTTGAGCGGGCAAAATCCGACTCGTTACATTTGGTATCCGAGCTAAGGGTTGAAACTTTAGCTCAGGAGTGTAACACATTAAGTAACTCATTAGAGATAGGGTGAAGTATCCCTAGAATGAGTAATCCCTAAGGTATCTGTTCGAATGCCTCATTAAATTCTCTTACTATCCACTGATAGTAAGTATGAGTGCAAAAAGAGAACGAGATAGAGGACAGGGAAATACGACTATAATTGGTCAATACTCTGTAACAACAGTGGAAATAACTTTCTTATCAATTTCTTTGATTCGTTTCTAAATTCTTTTGATTGCTTCGTGGCAGCTCCAAAAAGAAGTTTCGGTACGGTGAGGGCCCTACGAATCATTGTAGAAGATCTTACTTCGTATCTTCATCTGTTCCTTATCAGTTTTGGAGTTAAACCTTAATGAATATGAATTTGAAAATTTGAGTAAATAGGAAATTTTAAATAAATTAGAAATTTTAAATTGAGTTAAATTGATTAATAAAATATGAAGAATGATTAGAATTGTATCGATAAAATGATTTTGATTAAAACCAAATTTGAATTTTATTATAATTACTTGTATCTATTGTTGATATTCTGATTTGGTGAGCCAAATGCAGAACTGATATCCAGTTTGATCTGAAAAGATATTTCTTCTATCTTTCGTCTATCTCTGTATTGTTTTCGTGCCTGCGAATTTCGAGGACGAAATTCTTTTAAGGGGGGAAGTTTGTAACGACCCTAGATTTTAATTTAATTTAAATTGATAATTAAAAGAAATTTTGAATAAAAATTATAAAATTTAATATAAATGGAAGCGAGTTTCCTCGATTCAAATAGAAAATATATAAAGTCATATAGATTTGAAAATTTGTATATATGTGAATATATATGTATATATTGGATTTTTAAATAAATTCTTAAATAAATGATTTTGAAGAATAAATAAATAAATTGATTTAAAAATTTATAAATGATGATAATTTGAGTTATATAAAATTTATGTGTATATAGAGAAATGTAAAACAATAATTTTTAAAGAAAAATTTATGATAAATATTTAAACTAAAAGTAGAAGTAAATATGCAGGCAAGACAAGAGGAAAAATAAAATAGAATGTACAGGCCTGTAAATAAATGCTAGGCAAGTATAAAAACAAAGTTGTAAATAAATTTCAAAGTAACAAGGCCTAAACAAATATAAGAAACAAAACAAAGCATAAAACTAAAGCAAAGTACAGGTAAGTATGGACTGAAGTAAGGCAAGTGATATGTGCAGTAGTGTGCAAGACAAGATAATAAATGCAACCACCAAAATATAGCTGCAGCCACCAACAGAAATAAGCCTTGTCAAAATAAAAAAATAAAAAAAAATAAAGTATGAACAAACAAATCAAAATATAAATATACATAAACAAGTACAAGCAAACATCCTAAGTACATACAACATCTTCAGCCATACCTATTGTGTACAAAACAATATACACCCTGTACAAAGTTTTATACTCAGTAACTTCATTCTTATATATCAACTTTCTTATCTCATTTTCGTGCATCAAAAGAAAACTGAGCATCATATATAAAAAAAAAATTATATGGCAAACCTGAAACTAAACTAGATCAACAATTCAATTAAACAAGCAAGAAGATCAGAGGGGTTCCAACTTGCAAATTTCAATGCTGTTAAATATAGCAGTTCTGTTTTTCTGGAAAACAAGGTGAGTAACTTATTCTTTTTAGATACTTTTAAATTATAAAACAGTTGCTTATATATATATATATAGGTATATCTGTGAACAACTTCATGTTTATCTAAAATCAGTTTTCTTTTTTTTTTCATTGCCTGTGAATCTGTGAGCAAACATTCTACTTTGAATCTGTATGGTTGTTTCTGAGTAAGAAGTGATTTAAACTTGAGTTACTTTAAATTTGTATATTTATAAGTTGAAGTTGCTCTGCATATCTATTTATTTATCTGTGCTGTGAGATTCACCATCTTCTCTGTTTAGTTACAGGGAATACAATAAAAAAAAAATTTCAAATTCTTCTTTTCTAATCAATGTTAGGCTTTAGTTTCAAAACAAAATAAATGTGTTTGAGTATGAATTGTAATATAAAAATAGTTTCATGAAGGGTAAACATATACAGGATGAACA
Organism: Allium cepa; assembly: GCA_030765085.1. Lineage (NCBI taxonomy): Eukaryota > Viridiplantae > Streptophyta > Magnoliopsida > Asparagales > Amaryllidaceae > Allium > Allium cepa. The sequence continues at coordinate 75,797,232 of CM060945.1, forward strand.
ACTCAAAGTTCTACAGAGAAATTTCAAAATTTAAGGAAATTCGAACCTAATGATTTGCAAATTTGAATACCTATCTTCAATCCTTACTGAAAAGTAAGATTTTTAAACCAAAGATTGAAATTTTTCATTGAGTATATCAATAGTAAACTGTGGATGAACTAAAAACACATTTTTATAAATCTTGGTTAGTTCAACAAATTTTAATTGTTGAAATTCATGGAGGAGTTAGTTTGATCACTTTCGAATCTAGGAAAAATACTGAAAAAAATTTCGAATGAATAAATTTTTGGGTTGGATCGAAACTAGGGTTTAAGAGGGGTAATGGGTTTGGCTCGGTTGTCGAGGCAATGCGAGGGCATCAGGGAATTAGAGGCGATCGGACTAGGTGGGTTAGAGGCGTTGGGTGGTGGCGAAGCTTCGGACCAAGTTTCGAGGTGGCCGGTGGTCGTGGGTGATGGTACGATGGGTTTTTGGGTGGTCGAGTTTTTGGGTCAGTGGGTTCGAATGGGTCGATTTTGATCTGATCGAAATTTCTTCGATCTGGTTGATGCTTTGGGGTCTCGCGTGTTCGTGTGTGTGTGTGGGATGGACGCGGTGCTCATCGGTGGCCGGAGGAGCGTGGGTAGGTGCACGGTGCACGTGTGTGCACTGGGGAGGAAGGAAGGGGAAGACAGGATGAACTCGAAGAAGAAGAGGGGGACTCGGGGCATTGCTCGAGATTTTTGTAAATTGACTCGAAGCAACTGGGTTTGCTCGAGTATTACTCAAAGCACTGGGTAGTTTTGCTTGGGGAAGGTGGTGTTCTGGACTCGAAGTCATCTGGGAAAATGTCTCGGGGATATTAGCTACAGGTTTTAAAACCTGTAAGTTTTATAAAACTTAAATCTGGATTTTAAAAATATAAAATAGATATTTAAATTAAGTTTAAATCAAATTTATTTTGGGTTCGAATGAAGTTTGAATCTCAGTTTTAAATATAAGATAACGTTTTTAAATTAAATTATTTATAACAACTTTAAAAGGTTTAGATAGTTGGGATTAAAAAAGTAAAGCTTTAAATAAAAATAGAGATTTAAACTAAAATTTAAATCTGGAATTTAATCTAAATTCGAATCTTAGTTTTCGAATAAAAGAAGTTTTTGAATTTAAATTGTTCGAAACAATTCGAATGATTAAGTGTATTTTTAAAATTAATCTGAATTTAAGTTTAAAGTGTAATGCTTAAAATACACTTAAATGAATAATGAAATCATTAATAAAGAAATTAATTATCTTAGAGATAATTAAGGTAATAAGTTAATTTAATTAATAAGCAATTAAAAAATGATTTATTTAATTTATAAATAAATAATTTAGATTAATTTAAAATCAGAAATTGATTAATAATGAATTTATCTAAGGTAATTTCTTAAGAAAGTAATTAAGAAATATTATTAGTTAATAAGATAATTAACTAAGGATTATTAAGTATTAATTAAGGCGATTAATTTTAATAATAAAGTGGATTGATTAGTTTAGATAATCAATTATAAATGGTGTAAGTATAATTACTTTATGGTAAGTAATTAAAGGTTAAATTTCTTTAACTAATTAATTAGAGTTAATTAATTAGGAAATTGGTTTAAGAGTTGATTTAATTAATGTGATGAATTAAGAATAATTTAATAAATTAAAGTGTCTGATAAATTAATTTATATCAAATGATTTGGAATTAATAAATCAGAATTGGATAATAAATTCACAAGTAATTAATTTAATTGGAGATAAATTGAATTAATTAGGATTAAACAATCCTGTTTATAAATGATTATTGAATGTTTGACCTTACTTATGAATGGTTATATTGTATGAAATGCCTTGAATTGATTGTCCTATCTGATATGTGATGCTTTGTTTTGAGCTGTGTATATTTATTTGCATCTATATATTATCTGTGATCTGTGAATGAAGATAAGCGTTATAATTTATATCGCTTATCAGATATATTGTTGTATTTGATCTGTCATGATTGAATGATGTGCACTACTGGGTATAACCCCTGAACCACACCATACACACACAATTATGGATTTCACGAGGAAATCGATTAAGTCGCAGATTTTTGAAATAGTTAAATTTGAATTTTTAAATTCAAATGTTTTGGAAATGGAATCGGAATAAATGTGAAAAGCTTTTGGAATGGAATTTCAAAATGGAATTTCAAAATAGAATTTATTATTTTTAAATTACTTGATTAAGTTTTGGAATTTAAATAAGTTGATTTAAATTTAAATTCAATACTTGAAATTGAATTCTGTAATTTGAAATTAGGGATTAATGATATTATACTAGTCATTATGAGTTAAACCATTTTTAAAGTATTATTTTTGGGAATTTGAATTTAACCCAAGGATTTCAACTCGTATAAATGAATCAGATTTCAAAAATGAAAACTGTTGTTTTCAAATGATAAACACTTTTGGATAAGAACTGAGATTCCAGTTAATTAGGGGAATTTCAAGATTGAATAAAGAAATGATTTTCCTAAGTTATGAATGAATTCTCTTTGAAAGCTATGAATTAAATCTGTTTATTTTTAACAGATTTAAATTGATGATTTGTTTAAATCAAATTGAAATGAAATTGTTTTGAAGGCTATAAGTTAAATCTTTGATTTAAAGATTTAACGAGTTAAATCAAATTGAAATGAAAATTGTTTTGGAAAATATGTGAATGAATCTTTTGTTTAAAAGATTTAAATGTGAAAATTGTTTAAACCGTTAAAGGTTGTGAAAATGAATTTTTTTGTTTAAAGATTGAAAATGGTAATTTGTTAAACCATTTGAAAGAAAGTTTGAATTATTAAGTTGTGACTTAATTGAAATCCCATATCCATATGTTTTGAAAATATTTTCGCTCACTATTCGGTTTAGCCGGGAAAGGACCTTTGTGTCGTATAACCCATTCCGAATATGTGATACGTCGTTATGGATAGCATTTGAAGACCGGTGATGAAGACCGGGTATTTGTGAAAGCGATAGGATGACCTATCGATTGTTTCTGCACCGAGTCGCGCCGGTATAGAAACTCCCTAAGTGATGGGAAAATCCGATCGGGATTGTGAATATCCGGGTTGCAAGGACTTCTTTGTAAGTGCCTTCGGTTCTGTTCGATCCCAGAACAGACTTGTATGGATGGTGTGTCTGACATTACAAGTTGAGATGTAAAGCCGATTTCTTTGAAATATATTTCTGTGGTGGCGAAGAATTTATTCTTTTAGCTTAACACCCTTCTCTGAGACGTACGAGCTCAGAGGTTATATAGTTGAAGTTATCAGCAATATATTTCCAATTTGGTAATGTGACATGCTGAGTGTTGCTGAAATGATCATTGTGTTGATTATTGTGATAGGATCGTTTATTTGATCGTCTATCTTGGTGATCATTGTGTTGATCATTTGTTAACCCAAAGCATGGCTTTTGTATAAAGTATGTTTTTGTGGACATGACTTCATCGAGCCTCACACCCCGGAAATGGTCAAAACAGGAAAGATGCGGCACGGTTATGAGGGGTAGCTCCCTTTAGGGTATGTACATTTCCTTCTGGATAGAGGTGGTATCATGGTATGGAGCCCAGATATTTAACCTATGTGGTTACTACGAATTTATTACTTTGTGGTTGTTGGTTTTCGGGATCCCGTGAGAAAGGTCGTTTACGATCGGGGAATGGCGTGCTTGTGTCAGTAGTTACCTAGTTAGGGGTAACCCGGCCTTGTGTTGGCAGAGTTCCGGTTTGGTTCTCGGGGATGTCTTTCCAGAGGCATTCTCATGTGGCAATGGGAAGTTCCTTGGCCTGACCATTTGTTGGAAATCCAAAGAAACAATACGAAACTTGTACGGTTTTAGTTGTAGAACCTGCCATCTAATATGGTAGCTATTAGTAGGCATAATATAATGGTACCTATGCTGGCTAAGATTTATATTCTACTTTCGAAATGAATTTTTACTACACTATGCACTAGTAATAATATCAAATGTTATTTTAAATGCGTATCAAGCATCTTTGGCTATCATAAGGAGAAATCTCCTCCGATTCTGCATTTGCATTGTGTGTGTGTGCGGGAGGCCTTATGGTAGTCTCATTTCTAAAAAGCATTGCGAATTGACTTTAAAATTCTTTCTTATATTATTTTTATAAGATAAACTGTTTTTGTTGCTCACACCAGTCCCATGACTGATCCGGAGTTTATTGTTTTCTTTCCTAAACTCTGGGTGCTCATTATTTTCTACACGAGCAGTTTAGAGTTGGGTTTTACAGATAGTTAGATATAGTGGATTATCTGGAGTTGGTTCAGTCTTTGGACCACACCAGTCTTGCTGAGCTTGGTGATATGTTATTGGGAGTTCGAGCTACTGCTGGATTGATTCTTGGAAATGGAGTTACATTTCCGATTTGGAGTTCTTCGTTGAAGACTATCTTAGAGTTATTTGTTCCGCTGTTAAATGTCATCTATATTCTTTCCGCTGCTATTTTATTGTATCATATCTCTGATGTATATTGATATCTATTGGATCATCTGTTGTATCAGATATTGTATCAAAGCTGTATATCAATGTATTATTCTTTTATTCCGCTGTGTTGTTTACTTAATGATTGTTATAAGCTCCGGCGAATCGGATTTTTAACGATCAAATCTATGGCATTTGAGTACGATATGAAGTATGGATGTCGATTTTTGAGCGGGCAAAATCCGACTCGTTACATATGAGGACCTTCGGGTCATATGACGACCTTCGGGTCAAATACCAATACCAGACCTTCGGGTCATATGTTGGACCTTCGAGTCATTTGTTGGGCGCCAAAATTATGTTGACGGTAATTGGTAGGCTTCAGCCATTTGTTGATGCACGGGCGGCATAGCTAAAAACTCAACATCTGATGGGATCGATCCAACCTTTTATGTTGATTTTCTAGTCATCTTAATTGATTTCTAGATATTTGTTGTTTCCAATTATCTGCAGGTAATTGGATATTTGTTGATATGAGTTCTGATTATAATTTTTGCTAATTAGATATTTGTTGATTCTGATTATCGTTTGAGATAATTGGATATTTGTTGATTCTGATTATCGTTTGAGATAATTGGATATTTGTTGATATGAGTTCTGATTATCGTTTTTGATAATAAGATATTTGTTGATTCCGATTATCGTCTGAGATAATTAGATATTTGTTTAATTTGATTATCGTTTGAGATATTTAGATATTTGTTGATTCTGATTATCGTTTGAGATAATCAGATATTTGTTGTTATGAGTTTTGATTATCGTTTTTGATAATCAGATATTTGTTGATTCTGATTATCGTTTGAGATAGTTAGATATTTGTTGATTCTGATTACTGTTTGAGATAATTAGATATTTGTTTATCTGAGTTTTGATTATCGTTTTTGATAATTAAATATTTGTTGATTTGATTATCATTTTTGATAATTAAAAATTTGTTGATTTGATTATCGTTTTTGATAATTAAATATTTGTGATTTGATTATCGTCAGTGATAATTAAATATTTGTTGATTTGAGATTTGATTGTCGTTTGTGATAATTAAATATTTGTTGATTTGAGATTTGATTATCGTTTTCGATAATTAAATATTTGTTGATTTGACTATCGTTTGTGATAATTAAATATATTTTGATTTGAGATTTGATTATCGTTTTCGATAATTAAATATTTGTTGATTTGAGATTTTATTATCGTCTGTGATAATTAAATATTTTTTGATTTGAGATTTGATTATCGTTTGTGATAATTAAATATTTGTTGATTTGCGATTTGATTATCGTTTTTGATAATTAAATATTTGTTGATTTGATTATCGTTTGTGATAATTAAATATATGTTGATTTGAGATTTGATTATCGTTTTTCATAATTAAATATTTGCTGATTTGAGATTTGATTATCGTTTTTGATAATTAAATATCTATTGATTTGAGATTTGATTATCGTTTTTGATAATTAAATATTTGTTGATTTGACTATCGTTTGTGATAATTAAATCTATGTTGATTTGAGATTTCATTATCGTTTTTGATAATTAAATATTTGTTGATTTGAGATTTGATTATCGTTTTCGATAATTAAATATTTGTTGATTTGAGATTTGATTATCCTTTTTGATAATTAAATATTTTTTGATTTGAGATTTGATTATCGTTTTTGATAATTAAATATTTGTTGATTTGAGATTTGATTATCGTTTTTGATAATTAAATATTGTTGATTTGATTATCGTTTGTGATAATTAAATATATGTTGATTTGAGATTTGATTATCGTTTTTGATAATTAAATATTTGTTGATTTGAGATTTGATTATCATTTTTGATAATTAAATATTTGTTAATTTGAGATTTGATTGTCGTTTGTGATAATCAAATATTTGTTGATTTGAGATTTCTGATTATCGTTTTTTGTGATTAGATAATTGTTGTTTTCAAATTACCTGGTTGATATCTAGATAATTGCAATTTTGCGAATTGTGATTTGTGTTTTCTAATTATCTATGTTGATAACTAAATTTTGCTGTTTTCTAATTGTCGTATCAATAATTAGATATTGTTGTTTTGTGGTTTCTGTATTCTAATTATCTAACTAGTGCGTGACCCGTGCTACGCACACGGGTAGATGTTGAAGTTCGAAGTTTGTGTTCATTGTATGATTAATTTATCTCATTCTTCCATTAGTAAAATTTATATGTAAATATTGTTAATGTTATTTTTAGAATGTTATATTTGTTCAAAGTATTGTTGGACTTTTCATTTCACGTAATCAATGCAATGTTTAAAATTTGTCTTAATTAACGTTTTATTTTGACCGGCAATGTAACGACCCGTAAATTTTCGTTAATTTAAATTTGTCATTTTAAATAAGTTTAGATAATTTAATTTAGAAAAGAAGTAAAGATTTATAGTTGATAATGAAGCATATGTTGAAAGAGAAACGAAACCATAGAAATTTAAGCTAAGTATTAATTTGTTGATCTAAATTGATGAATAAATTAAAATGATGTAAATGGTTATACTAGGCTAAGAGAAGAATATAGGAAAACAAGGGTAAGTTGTGAATTTATTTTATGGATTAATAATATTTGATAGTGCATTGAATTTAATCAATGTCCTGTAGAGGTTGGAGTATGGTTAGTAATAAAAGCTTTTAAAGAAAAACCTTTAATGTATAAATGAAAATCAATGCATTAAATTAGGTGTAGCTAAATGTATGTAAATAAATTTGTAAGAATAAGTTAATTAATAATTTATTTGTGCATACCTGATTTAATTGAAATAACAAAAAGGGCAAGAACTTGATGTGCCTAGGTCTATATATATTGAAACTATAACTAAATAGGAAGTTTGCTAGTAAATAGGAAATAAGAAGACAAAGGTAACTAGTAAATTTATAAATGAATTCTAATAATAAGTAGTAATTAATACATATATAGTGGGCATTTGTGATAATTACAAAATTTTAACCATTCATATAATTTATTTAATTAAATCTAAATCTATGGCAACATTGTTGTTAGTGATGTTAGTATTAGTTAATAAATTTAATTCCAATACAATACCCATAAATGAATGGAATGGAATGGAATGAATGTATAAAAAAAAGGGTATACTAGGTTGTTTATCAAATAGAAGGATAGAAAGTAAATATCGGATTTGATGGATGAATAAATATACATTGAATAGTAATTTAATGCAAAGTAATAGAAATTGTATATAATCAATCAATAAAATGTATATAGATAGTAGAGTTATAATAATAAATAAAAATTTGATGACATTTATATAAGGTAATGAATTGCAGATATGGGTTTATAATAAAGAGTGAATGGAAATTTTGATTTGTTATAATTTGAATGGAATTCAAAATCTATTAGGAAAGGTAGATGGATTGGTAATAAAATTTTAACGGACTTGAATAGTGAATTCATTTAAGTGACATATAATAAATAATGAATGAAAACCAATACTCCGTAAATATCTTTATAATACGATGATTTGTGAGTAAAGAAATGGAAAATAAGTTTATTTAATATATTTGGATTTAATTTATGGTAAAAAGGTCAATTGAAATCAAATGAGTTAATAGGGGAATCAAACTTTATTTATTAAATTGGATTTAAGATATGGTAATTTGGATTTATTGCAATAAATTTAAAGTAAATGTAAATTTTTACGGTAATTTAAAACTGGAGTTGAAACGAGAAATATTGGTACAATAAATTTTAAATCCAGATGGTAAAACCCTTCTATTTAGAATTTTGAATGGGATAGTAATTAATTTATTTAGCTAAATTGGAATTTTAAGGATTTTATTTATAATTTGGTGAATTTGGTAAAATTAATTATATAAAATAAGATTAACATTTGACTTGATAAATTTATTTTCTTTATACTAACATTTAGATTGGCTATAACCATTGTAAACGTTTGAGTAGTAAAGGTGATGAAATTTCCAATTTTAGAAAATAAATTATGAAATTTAGATTTAAGCAATTAATTTATTAATATAAAAATTGCCATTTTGGCCACGGACTCGGATTTCGACGAAACCAGTTTCATCGGATCCGTATCGGTGAATTATTGTAGGGTTTCAAGTTTCGTATCGATCGGGCCTGTCGTTTGATCGTACGGACGCGAAACGCCTTGAAATCGATTTAATTAAAATCAATTTGAAATCAATTTGGAAATTATGTTTTCAACATAACTTCTTAATACGACCGAATTTGGATGTGAAACATTTTCCATCGCGTTCAGAATATTTTAAAATACCTATTTGGATATATGGGTTTAATAAATTTCGTTCCGGGGTTAGAACGGGCTTTTTGGGCCAACTACCGCTTAGCACGTTCGTAATTCGTGCCCCCTAGCCTTCTTCTATTTGCCTATAAATATGCTGTGATAAACCCTAGCCTCCTTTCTATTGTCATTTGGCCGCACGTTCATTTTTCTTCATCTCTTTCTCTTCCTAAATGGTTGCAAAACCTAGACCTATTTCAATTCAAAATTTCAATGAAAATTCAAACTCTCCAGAAAAACTCCATAAAAATATATGTCAGTGCTCTCGATGAGCATAATTCAATGGCGATACCCGTTTTTCGATTTGAGTTCCGGTATGTCCAGATCAGGACAAATCATTTTCGGCCATTCATCGTCGTCGCAACAAAAATTGTCGGATGGCGAAACTGTTTCTGGGTATTGTGGAGATAACCGAGTGGAGCGCATCTATATGATCCGTTCGTCGATTCAACGGTCAGATTGTCGCCAGAATTGGGTTAGGGTTCGAATTGAATGGCGGCGGCTGGGAGTACATCATCGATTTACGTCGCCTCGATGGTGGAGGACGGTGGCGCGTGGGGGAGGACCGCTCAACTGGGACGTGGGCGCGGTGGTGTGGCGTCACGCGGTGACTAGTGGTCGCGGCCTGCAGTTTGTCTTCGTGCGTTTCGAACCGGACCTGTAGCTGCGTGATGAAGGGTTTTAGTGTGCGCGTGAAGGCAGTGTTAGTGACGTGGCAAGTTAGTGTATTACGTTTTTTTTGTTTTTTTATTACATTCAATTACAATTTTTGCCATAACTTTCACGTACGAGATTGAATTCATGCGAAATTTCTTTTGTTAGGATCGTGATTAAATTCTGAATCTGATGACGCAGGTTTGGACAGATTTGGCGACCATCAAATTTTTGGGTTTAAATCGAATTTTAATTCGATTTAAATTCAAAAGGTGAGTGTTTTAACCCACTCACAACTTCTAAAAGTTTTTATGTTTGTTAAATTTATTTTAGATATGAGTAGAAATTTATTTATGACTGTTTGGCATGTTTTATTCATCACATCTGTTAAATCGCATTTATTTAATATAACTGTTCATTAAATTTTATTACTGCATATAGATTGACAGTTATAGTTATTTATTTGCATATAAACTGTTAGTTTAATAGTTGTTAAATTTTATTTTGAATATAACTGCCATTTATTACCTGTTATATATTATCAGATATATATTGATATTGATTTATTATTGGATGATGGTTGTATGATGGATGATGTGGACGAATGGATGTTTTATTTTATATCATTAAACTGCAAGTCATCTTGCATTTTCATTTCATTCGGGATTGCGGTTTGAAATGATATACAACCACATTTTTATTTTAAATTGCGGATTGAAATGATAAATATCCGTATCACTTGACCATAGGATAGAAAATTTATACAGGCTCCGTGGTTTATATATAAAATATTTTTAAAGTGATTTCTATGGTTTGGATGGGATACAGTTTATAAAAATTTTGAATTTTGATACTTTATTAATATTATTCTTCCATATATATATATACATATGAAGTTAAATTTTTTTTAATTTAAGCTATGATAAATCCGTTAAATAAAAATGGAAAAATTTGAGAACTGGAATTTGATAATTTATATTACATGTTTAAGTTTGGAAATTTTAAGATATGATATTTATAACTGGATTTTCCAAGATAAATATAAAATGAATATTTTGGTATAAATTAAATTGAAGAAAATATTTAAATTGCTAGAAATTGGAGTTTTAATTATGGAATTTATGGGAATATTCAAGACTAAATAATAGAGCATTAATTTGTTGAAAGAATAAAATCCAACTTTAGTTTTGAAATATTAATACTCCAAATGGATATATCTATATAGAAATTGAAGGGGTTTTGGAACTTGAAGTGATATTTAAATCTACGGTTTAGGCTTTAAATAAAGAAATATATTTGTAAAGCTATGGAAATTATTTTTTTCTTTACAAAGTAACCTTAAAGTTAAACCATTTATTTTATATACCGTTGAATATCCAAACCATTCAAGTTTTAGAAGTTATGGTTTTAAAAGTATGAATTTTGAAATATTATGTTTTGGAAGTATAATTCAATTGTTTGGTCTGCAGATATTTTAAATTTTAAACCAGTATGATTTTGGAAAAGGATTATATTTGAGATAAAATGATATCATATTATTTTTGGTTTAAATTTGATATCGTATGGGAAATTTTATTCTGGTTTTAAAGTATAAACTATTTTTAAATGACCGCGGTGTTATAATAACGATGGGTTGGCAAAGAGACCGGGATCGGATATGGACATACTCTCTGTCGATACCGAAGACCACTTTGACTAACCGTGTACGCGGTGGAGATTCCAGAATGAAGTAGGTTGGTGGCGGCGTTTCCTGCAAGGTAAATACGTGGACTCGACTCCCGTGAGTTGGCATAAGGTGGCTAAAACAGGAGCGATTCTCGGGCCAATGAGGTCATTCCTCTGATCGGACACTCCTCTTCGATATTATACTTTGACTTTAGATTGATTCAGTGGCCACTTTTATTTTTGTTTTGGGGGAGTTTGTTCGAGGTGGGCGGTAGCTGCGCGCTGCGTGTTTCCACCAGCCCGGATAGCAATTGGTATATCTACCCTGGAATTGCCTAGTTGTGCCGTGTCACCTACCCTATCGCGCCTTGCACGAGTTTGGATTTCTCCCGTAGCCCGTGTGGTACCCTCTGGTGGCATCCCGATCAGGAGGGACTATGATATTGGATGGACTACTGGGACTATTATGTGTTAAGGTGGAAAATGTAAAGCCTTAACGCTATTTAAAAGTAAGTTTATTTTATAAATAGACATTATTATAATAGCGCAATATACTACATAGTAAATAGTTTAACGGATCCTTAGGAGATGTAAATCCCGAGCATCTTTTGAGTTACTGCACTCATATTTATTTCTGTTAATTTAACTCACATAAGATCTTTTAGTCCTGACTCGAGTGTTTTTGTCTTTTCAAATTCGCTCGGGTCAGTCAGAGCGTTTCAGGATTTGAAGATTTAGATCTGGAGGACGAAGACGAAGATTTGTATTATTATTATCTATATTATTGCACCACACTCATACTGTTCCGCTGCATTAATTTTGTTGGTATGTGTAACTCTGATATTTATTATATAAAGAAGAATCAAATGTTTTGTAAACAGTTTTATAAACTGTATATTTTATTATTATATATTTTATCCTTCCGCTGTGAGATTCTATTTTGTTTTATTTCTTCTCTGTTTTCTTATTTACCCCATAACAATCCGCCCTTCTGTATGGTTTGAATTGGCACGTGTGTCTGTTTAAATCGTGCGAAAAGGCGGGATGTTACAGTTGGTATCAGAGCGAGGTTTAGCGATAAACCTTAGCTTTGTGGGGTTTGACTCTTTGTTAATAGGGTAGGAATACCCTATGGGAGTCGTTGAGTGTATATATATGAGAGAGCGTATTTTTAGTGTTATAAAAAGATTTTGATATTGTGTTAATCTGTTCCGTTTTGTATTTATAAATTCTGGTTGGTGCATGGGACGCTACGACATCAATAGCGATTTCTAAACACTTAATAGGACAGACCAACATAATATTTGTTTTATATAGGTGAATGAAATAATTTTGCCTATTATATTTTCTATATATATAAATAAATTTTCCAAAAGATATATATATATTTTTGGTTGCAATAGATTGGTTGTTAGGAATAAAATTTTAAATAATAGGTGAAATACGATTTAAATTTAAAAATCAATGAAAATTGGAAATTTAGGACTTAAGTCCGGGATTTTGAAAATTTGCATTCGAAGGATTTGGAAGTGTAATAATATCGTTATATATATTTTCCGATATAAATATTTCATTTTAAATTCGGAAGAATTGTTTTAAAAGAAGATTTTGGAGAAAAATAATTTTTGTACTTTCCTCTCTATCGTTGGAAAATAATTTCGGTGATGGCGGCCGCATCATCGACTTTCATTTTCGAGTTTCGAAGGGGAAAAGCCACCGTAGTAAATTCTACTACAGATTTATTTTGAAATTATCTAAAATTTTAATTGTTTTAAATATAATTAGAGGTATATAAGTTATAAGAATATACTTGTCTATTTGAAATTTAACCCAGTATTTAATTCTAAATTTCCATTAATTAATTGTTTCAATTATGGTAGTGAAACAGAATTTAATTAATAATTGAAACCCTAAATAAAATAAGAGACTTAAATGCTAAGTTATAAAGGAAGTTAAAATTTTAAATTATAAGAAAAAAAAAGGTAAAGATTTATTGAACAATGAATGAATTAAAAGAATTGAGATAAACCTGTATAAGTTCAATTGCATTTTCTTTAACATATATAACTTACCAAATATGAAAGGTTGAAATATTAAATACGAAATTGGAATAGAATATTATGCAAGTAGAAATTTTGGAAATAATGAAGTATTAAACGAATTGCTATTATAAATGAGAATTTAATGTTATAAACTTAGGTTATAAATTGAAATTTTACCAAAATTAGAGGTAGGTATTATAAATAGGTGATTTTAAAACATAAGTAAATAAAATGAAATTCTTGAATAAATAAGGATTGATGTGTAGGGTTATTAACTTAAGTATGAATTAAATACTACTAGCTGAATATAATGGAAAGTAGGTAATATAAATAAATGACTGCAAACCCTAGTTAAAGAATTTTAAATTCCTTTACTTATAAGAATGGATATTTTAGGGCTAAGAATTTAAGGGAATTAAAAAGGGTTACTATAAATAAGAAATAGAATTGTAAGCATGGAATAAAAGATTGAAATTGAGAAGTGTATTAAATACAATACAAATAAAAGAAACTTACATGACCGGAATAAATAAATAATAAGGTGAATAAATTGTAAGTAATAAGTAAAAATAAAGGATACAACCACTGACGAGAAAATAAAATTTGAAGTTGTTAGAAATAAATGTAAACTATAAAAAGGAAAGGAAATCAAACAACTAAAGTATGTAAAGAATTGATATAAGTTAAATTGATTGGTTGGTTTGAATTGTTTTTGTTTGATTATGGTTGGTCGGGTAAGGAAATTTGAAGTTGTTGGATGAATAAATAATCTATTCGATCTCATCTAAGACTGTTGAGTAAATGATGCACTGGATAGTTATCATTCATTCCATACCATTTTAAGCTTTGAACCCAAGCAACTATTTGTTTGTTGATTATATGGTTGTTTATATTTGTTGTGTATGCCGTTTGTTGAAATGGACGGTTGTTGGATTGATTTGTTGTTAGTGACTGAAACCACTTAGAGATTATTTGAAAATGTTTTCCAAATTTTATTTATCTAAGTATAAAAAGATATAATGATTATAAAACGGGTATTTTTCATTAAGGGAATAAATTTAGTAAACTATTGTTTATTAAGTTAATATTTGAAATAAGACGTACTGTTTCAAATTCTTCCTTCTCTCTTTTTTTTCCTTTTCGGGGACGAAAAGTTTTCAGTGGGGGAGAGTGTAACGACCCGTAAATTTTCGTTAATTTAAATTTGACACTTTTAATAAGTTTAGATAATTTAATTTAGAAAAGAAGTAAAGATTTATAGTTAATAATGAAGCATATGTTGAAAGAGAAACGAAATCATAGAAATTTAAGCTAAGTATTAATTGTTGATCTAAATTGATGAATAAATTAAAATGATGTAAATGGTTATACTAGGCTAAGAGAAGAATATAGGAAAACAAGGGTAAGTTGTGAATTTATTTTATGGATTAATAATATTTGATAGTACATTGAATTTAATCAATGTCCTGTAGAGGTTGGAGTATGGTTAGTAATAAAAGCTTTTAAAGAAAAACCTTTAATGTATAAATGAAAATCAATGCATTAAATTAGGTGTAGCTAAATGTATGTAAATAAATTTGTAAGAATAAGTTAATTAATAATTTATTTGTGCATACCTGATTTAATTGAAGTAACAAAAAGGGCAAGAACTTGATGTGCCTAGGTGTGTACATATATATATTGAAACTATAACTAAATAGGAAGTTTGCTAGTAAATAGGAAATAAGAAGACAAAGGTAACTAGTAAATTTATAAATGAATTCTAATAATAAGTAGTAATTAATACATATATACTGGGCATTTGTGATAATTACCAAATTTTAACCATTCATATAATTTATTTAATTAAATCCAAATCTATGGCAACATTGTTGTTAGTGATGTTGGTATTAGTAAATAAATTTAATTCCAATACAATACCCATAAATGAATGGAATGGAATGAATGTATAAAAAAAAGGGTATACTAGGTTGTTTATCAAATAGAAGGATAGAATGTAAATATCGGATTTGATGGATGAATAAATATACATTGAATAGTAATTTAATGTAAAGTAATAGAAATTGTATAGAAATCAGTCAATAAAATGTATATAGATAGTAGAGTTATAATAATAAATAAAAATTTGATGACATTTATATAAGGTAATGAATTGCAGATATGGGTTTATAATAAAGAGTGAATGGAAATTTTGATTTGTTATAATTTGAATGGAATTCAAAATCTATTAGGAAAGGTAGATGGATTGGTAATAAAATTTTAACGGACTTGAATAGTGAATTCATTTAAGTAACATATAATAAATAATGAATGAAAACCAATACTCCGTAAATACCTTTATAATACGATGATTTGTGAGTAAAAGAAATGGAAAATAAGTTTATTTAATATATTTGTTAACTCCCTTCTGTAAGAGACTTAAGGAAAATGTAGCGACCTAGCCAATTCAAGAACCTAGCGACTTAAAAAAGGCTGCGACTTAAAGATGGCTCGACCTAAAAAGGAGAACGACCTAAAAATGCTTCGCGACCTAAAGGAGGCCGCGACCTATGAAGCCTCGCGACCTAACAGGAAGGCTGCGACTCAGAAGATGTTTCGACCTATCAAGCTTCGCGACCTAAGAGTGAATGAGACCTAAAGACGGTCTCGACTTATGGAACTCTGCGACCTAACGGCATGATTGGCTTAGCGACCTAAAGCTTTCACGACCTAAAGGAGTGCTCCGACCTAAGGAAGGTCGCGACCTAAGGGATTCAGTGACCTAAAATCAGCTATGGCTACAGGAAAGTACTCGCGACCTAGGGTAGGTCGCTAACGACCTAAATGCCAGAGTAAAAAAGTTGACTATGCTGTGCCACAGGGGGATAGGTCGCTCACGACCTAGGACTTGTGCAAATCAGCATGCGTGTTCTTGTGGAAGGAGGGGCCAATGCTCTTCAGGTCGACTACAACCTACGACCTTACTTAGGTCGGTCACGACCTACGACCTTACT
The DNA here is from genome assembly GCA_030765085.1 of Allium cepa. NCBI lineage: Eukaryota > Viridiplantae > Streptophyta > Magnoliopsida > Asparagales > Amaryllidaceae > Allium > Allium cepa. The sequence continues at coordinate 75,813,432 of CM060945.1, forward strand.
TAGGTCGGTCACGACCTACAACCTTACTCCGAAAAATGCCTATAAATATGACCCTAACTCCAGCTAGAAAAGGACTTTTGGCTGATTTCCTTCAAACACCGTTACTCTGCTGCATTCCAAACTAATCCAATCCAACACTTGAAGCTCTCAAGATATTAAGAACGCTACAAACAACTTCAAGAAGAGATCACATACATCCAACATGGATTCGAAAACTCTCATCTCCATCGAAGTTTAAGCTACTTGTTCTAAGTATCTTGTAATTCAAAGTGTATTGTATTTGGGAAGAATTGTATCAGCTTGTAATGAGATTATTAATAAAAGTACTTAAAGTGGACGTAGGCTATACCCTAAAGCCGAACCACTATAAAATTGTTGTTGTTTACCGCTTTTCTACTATTATCTGCTTGTAATCTGTTCCCGAGTCGTCGGGTGGTGCTTTCACAACTACAACTCATACATCGGGGTTGTTAGCGTTCAAATTCAAGCGTTAACATTTTTGGTGCTTTCACTGAGAATTGAACTCAGGCAAGTTATCATCATTGCTTCACAGAGGTTTGTAGAGAGAATTTCCCTGAAAACCAGAAGTCTATCCGAGATAATGGCTCCTGGAAGGAAGAGTAGATCTGTCAGATCTGGGAATATTCAAGAGGGAACATCCGCTTCCCCTGTACCTAATCAACCCATTCCGTCTGCTGGGGTTACGAAAGCAGAGTTAGATGCTGTAATATTAGGACTGAACCAGCAGATAAACGCCCAGAATGCACAATTAGAAGCTCAGAGTGCCCAAAATGCTCTAATTCTGAATAAGTTGAATGATTTGCTCGGGGCAAATAATCAACCGGCTGGTAATGGAAGGAATTATACTGGCAACATTCATGATGCTAAGGAGAGGAATGCTCCAGAAAGGGCTGCCAGTCCCTTAGAGCAAACGCTTCCTGAGGTTGGTGGATCTGGAACTCGACATGATGAGGAGTATCTTTCTGGGATGGTCCTGCAAATCATGAGAGAAAGTATGCAAAGGGTTGAAGATGAGAAAGAATGGGGTTTCGCCCCAAGTAAAACTCCATTTACTGAGAAAATCTTAAAGGCGGAGTTTCCAAGGAAGTTTGTCCCTCCAACTATCCCAGCTTACAAAGGGACAAGTGATCCGAATGAATTCTTGTATAAATATGATTGGCACATGACAGGTGCCAGGGCCTCAGACGAGATAAAGTGCCGATATTTCCCCGTATACCTTGAAGGTGTGGCACTACTGTGGTTCACCAAGTTGCCAGTCCGATCTATTGATCAGTTTTCAGACTTGACCCGAAAGTTCAAGGAACAGTTTAGACTATATGCTTCAAAGGCCAAAGACATCATGTCATTGTCAAGTATAGAAAAGAATCCTGGTGAATCTATCAGATCTTTCTTGAACCGCTTTAATATAGCGCTGGCAGAGGTGGACAATGCTGAACCGCGAATGATATTGACTTATCTGATGAGGGCTATTGATAAGTCGAGCGAATTTGGGAAATGGTTAAACATGAAGGAGCCAACCTCCCTCGAAAAGTTCTACAAAAAGGCAGACGAATTCATACGCCTGGAAAGCCGTCCTGTACCGGTGAAGGCAGTGTCAGAAAAAGCTGAAGATAACACTGTTGCACCACGCAAGATTGAATCTGTAGGGCAAAAAAGGGAAAATAACAATGGGAAGAAACAGAGTAATCTGAAGAAGCCCCGATCCTTCAAGCCATCAGAGTATACTCCTTTATCAGACACGCCAGAGCATATCTTCCTTGCCATTAAAGATTCTGTTGACCTCCCAAAACCTATCCCTTTGAGGACCGGAAAAAAGGCTATACAAAGTGGGAAGTTCTGCCGCTTCCATAATCAACCCGGTCATGAGACTGATGAGTGCCGCCAGTTGAAAAATCTGATTGAAGAATTGCTAAGAGAAAACAAGCTGCAGCAATTTGTGAAAAAGAATAGCAACAATCCTGCATCGTCAAGTCAGGGGCAACAGGCTCCTGTTCATCAGCCGAGGATAGGTGAGAAAGCTACGGGGCATGAATCTGGAAGGCCCATTATCAATGTCATTACAGGAGGGCCTCACCCAGCTGGCAAGAGCTGGGGAGAGATGGAGAGATATGCCAGAGCTTTGAAACATGTTCCAGCCGAAGAAGACGTCTTTGTTTTAGAAGACACTACGCCCCTGAAACAACAGAAAACTTTCAGTGATGATATTATTTTTAGAGCCAGAGATTCCTCAGGTATCGAAGCTCCTACCCTAGATCCCTTGGTCATCTCTGCTGGTATTGGACCGGCCATTGTCAGAAGAGTTCTCATTGACTGCGGAGCATCATGTAATATCCTCTTCAAGAAGACATTCGACCAAATGAAAATCCCTATGGTCGATGTACAAGCCTCATCGCAGAAGATCGCTGGCTTCACCGGGGAGCCAAAGCAACCAATAGGAAACATCGATCTGCTAGTAGAACTTGGGGAAGGAGAAAGGAAAGTGGTCCGCAAGCAAACATTTGTGATTGTCGATGAATTTTCTGCTTATAATGCTTTCCTTGGCCGTCCAACGCTCGCAGCATTCAAAGCTATTCTAGCCCCGTGGTGCCTTACTATTAAATTCCCTACAGACAATGGAGTAGGAGTTATAAAAGGGGATCAAAATGCTGCGCGAGAGTGCTATTTGACAGAGTTGCGAGAGTCAAGAAAGAGGGAAATGGGAAAGGATGCGGCCACTCCAGTCAGCATCAAAGAGCCAGCCTTGTAGCAATTACGGGGCAGACCCTGCACTGGCGAGCATAGCGGGGCACGGAAAGAGATGGATCCCAGAAAAGCCAGTGCAGGGGAGAATAGAGTAGTGCCGGTTGAAATGACGGTACCGGTACCTGTTGACCCGAAGGACCCAAATAAGGTGTTGAATGTGGGTTCACAACTTAATATGTCAATTCAGAATATCTTGATATCATTCCTGAAAGCAAATCTGGATGTCTTCGCTTGGACTCATGCTGATATGTGTGGAATATCTCCAGAAGTTGCAGTACACGCTCTGAATATTGACCCAAAGTTTACACCAGTAAAACAGAAAAGAAGAAATTGATCGACTCATGGAAAATAACTTCATCAGAGAATCTACATATCCGAACTGGGTTTCAAATCCTGTGTTGGTTAAGAAAGCTAATGGAAAATGGAGAGTGTGCGTCGATTTTTCAGATCTGAACAAGGCCTGCCCCAAAGATTGCTTTCCTTTACCCAGGATCGATCAACTGGTAGATGGAACAGCGGGACATGAATTGTTATCTTTCATGGATGCCTACTCCGGATATAACCAGATCATGATGCATGAACCGGATCAGGAGGACACGAGCTTTATCACCGATGTTGGTCTTTATTGCTACAGAGTTATGCCCTTCGGTTTGAAGAATGCAGGGGCAACCTACCAAAGACTTGTTAATGCTATGTTCAAACCGCAATTGGGCAAAACTATGGAAGTCTACGTTGATGACGTGTTAGTAAAGTCTAAGAAAGCAGCGGATCACATTGAACACTTGGCAGAAATGTTCGCAGTCCTCCGGAAATACAGAATGAAGCTTAAACCTCTGAAATGCACGTTTGGGGTCGAGTCCGGAAAATTCTTAGGGTTTATCGTCAGCGCTAGGGGCATTGAGGCTAGTCCAGCTCAAATTACTGCCTTGAAAGAAGTCAAAGCTCCTAGAACAAAGAAGGAATTGCAAAGTCTCAATGGAAAAGTTGCCGCCTTAAGTCGGTTCATTTCCAAAGCCACAGATAAATGTATCCCATTCTTTGACGCCCTAAAGAAAGGAAAGAAAAACTTCAATTGGACTCCCGAATGCCAAAAAGCCTTTGATGAGTTGATTCGCCATATGGAGATGCCTCCAATACTTTCTAGGCCTGGCGATGGCGAGGATCTTCTTATATACTTGGCAGTATCATCACACGCTTTAAGTGCAGCGCTGATACGGGAAGACAAAAGGATTCAACATCCAGTTTACTATATCAGCAAAAGACTCACTGGGGCAGAGATGAATTACTCTAAGTTGGAAAAACTCGCCTATTGCTTACTAATTGCGTCTAGGAAGTTGAGGCAATATTTTCAAGCTCATCCTATCAGAGTCCTCACTGATCAACCTTTAAAGCAAGTCCTGTTTCGCCCTGAAACTTCGGGTCCTCTTCTAAAGTGGAATATTGAACTCAGTCAGTATGACATCACTTATCATCCCCGGAAAGCGGTCAATGGACAAGCTTTAGCAGATTTCATTGCAGAGTTTACAGATAAAGGAAATAGTGAGGAAGAAACGTTCGACAATTCCCCTATCCAGTGGAGGTTATATGTCGATGGTGCAAGAAATGATTACTGTTCTGGAGCCGGAGTCGTACTTGAGACTCCTGAAGGTCGGTCATTATTCTATGCACTAAGATTGGAATTTCCTTCAAAAAACAATGAAGCCGAATATGAAGCTCTTATCGCAGGACCGAAAATCGCTAAAGAACTAAACATACGAGCATTACAGATCTTTAGCGATTCTCAGCTTATTGTATGTCAAGTTAAGAAGGAATTTCAAACGAAAGGGGGAAACCTGCCCGCTTACTTGTCGAAGGCTTGGGAACTTCTGTGTGAGCTCGATCACTATTCAATAAGCCACATTCCTCGGGAAGAGAATATGAAGGCAGATTCCCTCGCAAAGTATTCAAGTTCTGGTGAAGCTCAACTATTGGGATTGGCCCCTGTAGAAGTCCTTTCAGCACCAAGTATAGACGAGATGGATATTGACTGGATTATGAATGTATCTCAAGAACAAGAGTCATGGATGACTCCAATACTGGACTACCTACTCAGAGGTTCTCTGCCAGAAAATTCGATAGAAAGACGAAAGCTACTAAGGAAAGCCTCTCGCTATGTAATTCAGGATGGCCGATTATACAGACGGGGATTCTCAATGCCATTGCTTCGATGTGTATCCCGGGAAGAGTCCAAAACAATCCTAGCTGAGGTGCATGGAGGAGAATGTGGTGATCATTCAGGTGGTCAAACATTAGCAAAGCAAATTCTCCGATACGGATATTTTTGGCCAGAAATTAATCATGATGCTGCAAGCTATTCCCGAAAGTGTGACAAATGCCAAAGATTTGCCAAAATTCCTAGAGCACCTTCAACTGAACTCACACAAATGGTCAGTCCATGGCCATTTGCAATTTGGGGAATGGATCTCATTGGGCCGCTACCGACTGCCAAATCAGGGATTAGATATGCTATTGTTGCAGTTGATTATTTTACGAAATGGGCTGAAGCTGAACCATTGGCTACTATCACCTCTAAGAAGATGATAAGTTTCGTGACCAAGAATATCATTTGCAGGTATGGTGTGCCTCAGAAAATAATCATAGACAATGGTACTCAGTTTGAAAGCGAGGAATTCCAAAATTTTTGCAGGCGATTCAAAATTCAGAAAAGCTTTTCAGCAGTTGCTCATCCGCAGGCAAACGGGCAAGTGGAAGCAGTAAACAAGATCATCAAATCAACCATCAAAAAGCAACTCGAAAGAGCAAAATGTGGTTGGGTCGATAAGCTACCACTTGCACTATGGGCATACAGAACCACTCACAAAACTGCGACTGGGCACACTCCTTTCTCATTAGCATACGGGTCGGAAGCAATGATCCCGATCGAAACAGAGGTTCCTTCACACAGAAGGATCCATTTCAACCAAGCAGAAAATGAAAGGCTACAGCTTGAAGCGCTAGATTTCCTTGATGAAAAAAGAGATGAGGCCAATCTCAGAATTGCAGCTCATCAGCAAAGAATAGCCAGACATTTTAATTCCAAAGTTCGCCAACGCAGCTTTGAGATTGGAGACCTAGTCCTGAAGAGAATTATGACAGCGACAGGTGTGTTTGGGCCAAATTGGGAAGGACCGTATGTAATAGGTCAGAAGCTTCTCGACGGCACATTCAAACTCACCACTGTTGATGGAGATCAAATTCCAAGGGCATGGAACAGCAACCATTTGCGTCCATACTTTACTTGAAAATTTTGTTGAAACATTGTAAAAAGAATTATGAATGTATGATTCTTGTAATTGAAAGCAATTGTAAAACTGATGCAAGTAAATAATGAAAGAATATAAAGTGGATGTAGGCCCAATTTCATGGTCGAACCACTATAAATCTTGTGTTCCTTATTATTATTACATGTTTGCTTTATTCTCGATATAAAAGGTACATAGAATGTATTGCTGAAATGTCGATTTGAATTTTTGCAGACAATGGAAGTTAAACTTGCACATAAAAAGACCAAGTGATTCTCGCCAAATTTCAAGTCACAAGAGCCCCGAATTCAAATCCTAGATAGGAAGTACTTCAATTGAACAGCCTATGATTTCAACAGAAACGGGTCTTTACTAATAAATTGAGATCGTTTGAACAAACAAACATCCAATTAAAAAGCTAGTGCTCGTTCTCACGAAATTGCCTGACAATGAAGCACACTTCCTTGGATTAAACAAGTTACTTGTAAAAAAAAAAAAAAGGGGGGGGGCAGAGGATCATTGAAAAGGCATAAGCAAGTGAACAGAGGAACAACCAAAGCTATTATCGGCAGCACAAGTCCTCTTCGGAGGCACGACTCTTCGGAGGATAAAGACCTCTAATGGGTCATACGCCACAAAAAAGAAAGTTCTCTACTCAACAAAAAAGATTGGAGGAGTCATGACCCTCCAACCATGAGAGAGTAACTTCCAGGCGATGAAAACCCTCTCTGAGGCACATTTCACCAGGAGTTGAAGTGTTATGACCGCTCTTCGGAATTTCACTTCACCAGAGTTGAAATGCAAACAAAATAAAAGCCCTCTTCGGAGGCCCATTTCACCAGGAGTTGAAGTGTTATGACCGTTCTTCGGAATTTCACTTCACCAGAGTTGAAATGCAAACAAAATAAAAGCCCTCTTCGGAGGCCCATTTCACCAGGAGTTGAAGTGTCATGACCGCCCTTCGGGATTTCACTTCACCAAAGTTGAAATGCAAACAAAATAAAAGCCCTCTTCGGAGGCCCATTTCACCAGGAGTTGAAGTGTAACAACCGCTCTTCGGAATTTCACTTCACCAAAATTGAAATGCAAAACAAGATAAAGACCTTCCTGGAAGCCCATGTTTCACCGAGGTTGAAATAAAACTTCCAAGTGTCGAAACGTGAAAAGGCTTTCCTCGAAGGCACAACTCTTTGGAGGTACACGTTTCACCAAGATTGAAATAAAACTTCCAAGTGTTGAAACGTGAGAAATCCCTCCTCAGAGGTACAACCCCCTCCCGGGGACACAATTAAAAAGAAAGACCTCTTCAGAAGCCCACGTTTCACCGAGATTGAAATAAAACTTCCAAGTGTTGAAACGTGAAAAAATCTGTCCTCAGAGGCACAAATTTTTATTAAAAAAGAAGAAAGAGAAAAATCCTCATCAAGAGCGTACTTGATGACTTTACCTATTCTAAAAAAAAGAGAAGGGGGAAGAAAGTTAAAGTACATTCAGAGGTCCGCTTTACCACATAGAAGAATTCACTTGGCAAAATATATACATACGCAAAAGGAAAAAGTGATTTCTTCGAAGGACAAAGCGTAGAAACTTATATGAAGGAAGTTGCACTCTACGAAAATTCTCTTCGAGAATGAAGTAATTATTCTTTAAAAAACGAGAGTGCAAGTCCCCTCAAAGTATACGATATTGCAGTAAGCTCATGGTATAGGGGCAACATGGTATAGTTACATACAAAGTGGTATAACTATGTCGGTAAAGTACGCTCAAACAACATACCACAAGCTCACCGCAACATCGTATAAATAAACTTGTGCAAAAATGAATAATAAATGCATTCTCAAATTCAAACAAAAGTCTGTACAAATAAAGAATCATTTTATTCAATTGCAGATATTGCAGATACAGGTTTCAAAATAAAAAGCAGGGGCCGGTGCCCGCACAACATCCGACCATTACACAAAAAAGGAATCAAAAAGCTCAACTCTTCATTTCTTCTTGCCGCCTTTAGACCCTTCACCCGGCCGAGTGGTTAGCTTTTCAGGTCTTTCAGGTTGGTCTGAAGGCATAAGGGAAGAAGGGGAGGGAGGTGCAACTGGTGCAATTTCCGGTTCCTCTTCAGTGGTGATAATTTTCTTCCCCCTCCTCTTCGATGTCCCATGCTTCTTTCTTTTCTTCGAGGAAGACTCACTCCCCGGAGTAACGAGAGCGGACAAAACTACGTCGTCAGTAGGAGTCCGCTCCGGAGAGATCTCGCCTCCTTCGAGTCCCTCATCTTTTTGCTCCTGCGAAGCAATAGGGTCATCCAAACCATGAAGAGCCTCAATTTTCTCCTCTTGTGACCCAGGTTGTGAAGCAGAAGGAGGAGTCACCTGAAGAGATGGAGGAGGAATAACCAAAGAAGGCGAAGTCTGCACGGCACTTGTTGTTTCAACTGCAGAAGAAGAAAAATTGAAAATGTTAGTATCTTCCCGAAAGAAGGGAGATATGGGTTCATCGAGATTCAAGAGGTAATCGAGAAGCTCATCAAATTTTTGAGGAATAAGCAGGTAATCCACCTGAATCGGACCAATGTCGAAATTACCTAAAGATGTTGGCTTCGTCAGTTCAATCTCATAATTCTGAGCCCCAATGTCCTCCAAAGCCTCTTCATCAGTAGGGGTAATTACCCCGGTTCTTGTAGGAGGCGGCAAATGAGCACTAGAGCCTGTAATGTCCACCTCGGGAGAAACTAGAGGACGTTCAGAGGTAGTAGGCGGTACTTCTTTTTTAGAACGCTCCTCTTCCGCCATCCCGGTCCGCGCTCTGGCAAGCTGCTCCTTTCCCTTGGCAAGAGCGGCACGGGCTTCATAATCAAGATAATGCTCTTCAAGGGCCGACTCAACACATCCAGCACCTTTACCACCGAGCATATCAAGTGCTGCCTCCCAAACTTCAGCCAGTGTGATTTCATACTTGGGGCCTAGAAAGGCAAGGCTGCCACGTCCCAAAATGCTGTGCAGATAAAAATCGAATAATGTGGGGCTAATGTCAGCTTTGGTTGCTTGATGAGCCTCTTCGGCCTCAAGTTTACCAGCAACAGCCTCGTCGCGCTCCTTTTCGGCCATAGCAAGTCGAGTTTTTAACAACTCTATCTCCAAGCTTTGGGAGCCGGTCTGTTCTCGCAGTTGTACAGTTTCAGCACGATATTCTTCTATGACCTTTTCCTTGTATGCAAGCTTATCTTCGACTGCTCTTTGACTGGCATGCGCATCTCGTACTTGTTGCTGGAGCATGCTCTCCTTTTGTGAATGGAAAGTAGATGAACTAGCTAATTCTTCCTTAAGTTTTTCTACTTCCGCTTCCAGCTTTTCATTGTAGGAAGCAATACTTCTCATTTCGGCGTCATGCTGTTCGAGAGTCTTCTGCCACTCAGCCTTATCATTCTCCATTGTTAGCATGGCCTCGAGATTGGCTCGGTTAACCCTCTGAAGTTCGTCGACGAGTTTTTGCCAGTTCGACATTCTTTCGATATCGGTCCTGACAGTATCAAGATTACGCAGCATAGCCGGTTTGTCGAGAGGAACCAAGTCGAGATCAAATCGAACCCCTCTCAGGCACCACTGAGGAAATCGACTTTGAAGAGTGGGAGGACCTTGCCCGACTTGGTATGCGGGCCGGTTGATGATTGCTTGAATGTCGGAGCGAACAGGAGCAGGAGATTGAGCAGGGACATGTTCAGAAGCTGAAGAGTTGTTTCTTCAGTAAGTCTAGCCCGCTTGCTAGAAGAATCGTCTATGTGACTCTTTCCTCTCTCATCATGAGCTTTTCTCTTTTGGGTATCATCATCTCTGTGGGGAAGATCATGTCTTTCTTGTTCCCTTCGGCGACGTTCTTCATATGCTCGTCTCTCGTCGGCTTTCCTGATGGCCCTCTCTTCATCCGACTCTCTGTAAGAAGGAAGGTAATGCCTGTAATCATACTGGCTACGCCTCCCGTAGCGCTGGAAATCATCATAGTACGAGCCGCTGCGCCCCATAGGAGAATCTGGAATTAAAATAATAAGCTTTAGAAATCTTTAAAGTACAAGAAGATAAGTGCATAGAAGTGATGAGAAATCCAAAGTGTCGTGTAACGTGTAAACTACGCGCATCGAGTTACAAACCACTCTGTGGAATAGAGGTAGTGATAATTTGAGTAGGAGGAGTTGACATCTGTTGAAAAGAAGATGTCGCCTCAATTACAGAAGAGACAGTTTTAGAAACATCATCTTTGAAAAGTTCTTGAGATGTCACAATTAAATCGCTCAACCCCTCAAAAACATCATCGCCATCTTGTTTTTTGGAGCTTGCTTTCTTAACTCCTTCACTAGTAGATTGAGGGGGTTCTTCCTCTTCAGTAACTTGGGCAAGTACAGACTTGTCAGATGGCCCCGCAACATCTTTCGGAATTGTACACTTAACTAGTGAAGTTTCTATAGAGGTTCCCCCCTGCAAGTGCTCTTTAGTGGAGACTGGGGCATCAGGAGTGCTCGTCGGAGAATCAGGAACCTCCGTTGGAACTTCATGTATTTGAGTGGAACGAGAAGGATGTAGAAGCTCAAACTGATGAAGAAGTTCTTCTGTCAATAGAAATTTTGCGCTTCTTTCTTCAGCAGCCACAGTGCTTAGCCTTTCAAAAACTGACTTATGGCTGGAATCTCTAGAAGGAGGAGGAAGTGCTAGAAAAATAAGGAATGGAATCAGCATCTAGCAATACGAACCAGGTAAAACTTAGAATAAAATTAAAGAGAAAAAAGATCTCACTTCCTACTCTCCAGTCTGCGTAAAATTCTGCGGGGCAACGAATGTAGAAGTATTGATTCAGGAATCCATGTGCACTCTCTGGCAAATCCAAAATAAATTTGCGGTTCCGCGCACCCCTTACAAGTACAATTGAAGGATGGTCCTTATTCTTCGCAAAAGTGCACAAGTAACAGATTTCCTCAAAACTCGGAAGACGATCAAGAGTCCTCCTGAACAGAACACACAATCCCATCAAAATAGCATAGCCATTGGTGTGCAGCTGAAAAGGAGAGATCGTCAGTCGAAGTAGGATTTGCCGGAGAAATTCATTAAAAGGAGGAATTGCTCCACTCAAGCACATTTGTCGATTAATGGCAACAAAACCGTAAGGTGGTCTATCAGCAGAGTCATTTGGTCCACGGAGTAGAACTTCTGCCTCGGCAATGCCAAATTGAACGCATGATTGATTAAGCGCCCGCTGTTTCAAAAGGGTAGGAGTTCTTTCCGGAGGATTCTCTAGTGGAATAGCAATCGGGAAAACCCCTTCAGCGTGTTCTATCATCTCTTCTTGTTGAGACATCATTCTACATAAGCGACTGGATGTTCAGATGAGAAGGTGCACGTTTCCTAAAAAGTGTGAAGTGTTGTGCAGAACTTTAAAAAAAAAGGAAAGCAAACATAACTGAAGTTAAACTAGTTGACAATTAGTCGACTATGAGATTTCAGGACTTGTTAATATAAAGCTCAAGTGAAGTGTTAATGCGAACGAATCAACTTTAACTGGATATTTTAGTTTTGCTTTAACACTTCACTTGAATTCATTGGTTCACAGCATTTCATTCACGCAATTCATTTAAGTTGATTATTCTTTATCGACTAATCTGTCATTCGATGTGGGCGGTCAGTGACAGTATATTCGTCCCATTTCTCTGCAAATGTTATGTTTAAACAGGTTGTTAGATTAAAAGTTAGAGCAATCTGCAAAGGAATGTAATGAATTTCAAACAATTCAAGTCCAAGCAGTTCAATCAAATTCTCTCAAATTTTTTACAGGTCATAGATCATCCAGACTGTCCCCCGCGACTTAGTATAGGTCAAGGCTATATTAGGTCGCCCTGTGCAAGTTCAAGAGGTTCAAAACAATGCAGATTTGTTCAAGTCCTAGCTCGGCCGCGACCTAGAGCCTATGGCGCAAAAGAGTTAGGTCGTTGACATGTTAAGTCCCTCTGCAGTCATTCAGGGATTTAGGTCAACAAGTTCTTAAGTCGCACCTTGGTTCAGGTTAAGATGGTCCAGATTTGTTTTAAGTATAAGGTCAGCCGCGACCTAAGATTTCAATCATCATTAAACTTAGGTCGTTACTTTCTTAGGTCGTTCTGAGGTCGCTCTGCTTTAAGTTTTATCTCATTCAAGAGAGAGTTAGATCGCTAGTATTAGGTCACATGGTTCACATTCAAACAGACACCCCTAAGGTCGATTCTCCACTCACACGCTGCCATGTCATCTCCACCATTAACCCGTTAACCCATTAGAGCCTTCCTTATCTCTTCCAAAGTTACAAACCAGCTAATTCGAATCGCTGTAATTTACCATCTTCCTCCCACATCATCACAAATGACTCGAAAAAAAACAAACTCGAATTGCCTCAAAACCACCATACATCGGATGTATTGCTATATTCACAAGAATCACCACGATAACTCAATCAAAAGGTTAATCGAGTCGCGACTTATGGAAAAAAAAGCAGCATACGAAAATGTATTAAGAATCACAAGTGGAGTATTCGCGGTTTGATGATGGATGTAGTTGAATGTTGATAGAATTCACTTACGCAATCTTATGATGGAAAAGTGTAAGGATTGAGCTGATTGGAATCGTCCTCGAAAAGTTCAAAAGCTTGTTAATGGCAGAATGGATGCTGAAGAGGATGAAGAAGGGAGGGAGCGACTTACGGTATTTATATTCTGGGGCAGTAGAACGCGAACCGACACTACGCGACCTAACTTTCTCCTTAGGTCGTTTGTGACCTAACAATTCTTCAGAACGCGAGTTAAGAAGGTTGAAGCACACGACCTATGGCTAAGTCATATACTTCGAGGGGCAAATGTTAACTCCCTTCTATAAGAGACTTAAGGAAAATGTAGCGACCTAGCCAATTCAAGAACCTAGCGACTTAAAAAAGGCTGCGACTTAAAGATGGCTCGACCTAAAAAGGAGAACGACCTAAAAATGCTTCGCGACCTAAAGGAGGCCGCGACCTATGAAGCCTCGCGACCTAACAGGACGGCTGCGACTCAGAAGATGTTTCGACCTATCAAGCTTCGCGACCTAAGAGTGAATGAGACCTAAAGACGGTCTCGACTTATGGAACTCTGCGACCTAACGGCATGATTGGCTTAGCGACCTAAAGCTTTCACGACCTAAAGGAGTGCTTCGACCTAAGGAAGGTCGCGACCTAAGGGATTCAGTGACCTAAAATCAGCTATGGCTACAGGAAAGTACTCGCGACCTAGGGTAGGTCGCTAACGACCTAAATGCCAGAGTAAAAAAGTTGACTATGCTGTGCCACAGGGGGATAGGTCGCTCACGACCTAGGACTTGTGCAAATCAGCATGCGTGTTCTTGTGGAAGGAGGGGCCAATGCTCTTCAGGTCGACTACAACCTACGACCTTACTTAGGTCGGTCACGACCTACGACCTTACTTAGGTCGGTCACGACCTACAACCTTACTCCGAAAAATGCCTATAAATATGACCCTAACTCCAACTAGAAAAGGACTTTTGGCTGATTTCCTTCAAACACCGTTACTCTGCTGCATTCCAAACTAATCCAATCCAACACTTGAAGCTCTCAAGATATTAAGAACGCTACAAACAACTTCAAGAAGAGATCACATACATCCAACATGGATTCGAAAACTCTCATCTCCATCGAAGTTTAAGCTACTTGTTCTAAGTATCTTGTAATTCAAAGTGTATTGTATTTTGGAAGAATTGTATCAGCTTGTAACGAGATTATTAATAAAAGTACTTAAAGTGGACGTAGGCTATACCCTAAAGCCGAACCACTATAAAATTGTTGTTGTTTACCGCTTTTCTACTATTATCTGCTTGTAATCTGTTCCCGAGTCGTCGGGTGGTGCTTTCACAACTACAACTCATACATCGGGGTGTTAGCGTTCAAATTCAAGCGTTAACAATATTGGAATTTAATTTATGGTAAAAAGGTCAATTGAAATCAAATGAGTTAATAGGGGAATCAAGCTTTATTTATTAAATTGGATTTAAGATATGGTAATTTGGATTTATTGCAATAAATTTAAAGTAAATGTAAATTTTTACGGTAATTTAAAACTGGAGTTGAAACGAGAAATATTGATACAATAAATTTTAAATCCAGATGGTAAAACCCTTCTATTTAGAATTTTGAATGGGATAGTAATTAATTTATTTAGCTAAATTGGAATTTTAAGGATTTTATTTATAATTTGGTGAATTTGGTAAAATTAATTATATAAAATAAGATTAACATTTGACTTGATAAATTTATTTTCTTTATACTGGCATTTAGATTGGCTATAACCATTGTAAACGTTTGAGTAGTAAAGGTGATGAAATTTCCAATTTTAGAAAATAAATTACGAAGTTTAGATTTAAGCAATTAATTTATTAATATAAAAATTGCCATTTTGGCCACGGACTCGGATTTCGACGAAACCAGTTTCATCGGATCTTTATCGGTGAATTATTGTAAGGTATCAAGTTTCGTATCGATCGGACCTGTCGTTTGATCGTACGGACGTGAAACGCCTTGAAATCGATTTAATTAAAATCAATTTGAAATCAATTTGAAAATTTTGTTTTCAGCATAACTTCTTAATACGACCGAATTTGGACGTGAAACTTTTTCCATCGCGTTCAGAATGTTTTAAAATAACTATTTGGATATATGGGTTTAATAAATTTCGTTCCGGGGTCAGAACGGGCATTTTGGGCCAACTACCGCTTAGCACGTTCGTAATTCGTGCCCCCTAGCCTTCTCCTATTTGCCTATAAATATTTTATGATAAACTCTAGCCTCCTTTCTATTGTCATTTGGATGTACGTTCATTTTTCTTCATCTCTTTCTCTTCCTCAATGGTTACAAAACCTAGACCTATTTCAATTCAAAATTTCAATGAAAATTCAAACTCTCCAGAAAAACTCCATAAAAATATATGTCAATGCTCTCGATGTGCGTAATTCAATGGCGATATCTGTTTTTCGATTTGAGTTCCGGTATGTCCAGAACAGGACAAATCATTTTCGGCCATTCATCATCGTCGCAACAAAAATTGTCGGATGGCGAAACTGTTTCTGGGTATTGTGGAGATAACCGAGGGGAGCACATCTATATGATTCGTTCGTCGATTCGACGGTCAGATTGTCGCCAGAATTGGGTTAGGGTTCGAATTGAATAGCGGCGGCTGGGAGTACATCATCGATTTACGTCGCCTCGATGGTGGACGACGGTGGCGCGTGGGGGAGGACCGCTCAACTGGGACGTGGGGGCGGTGGTGTGGCGTCACGCGGTGACTAGTGGTGGCGGCCTGCAGTTTGTCTTCGTGCGTTTCGAACCGGACCTGTAGCTGCGTGATGAAGGGTTCTAGCGTGTGCGTGAAGGCAGTGTTAGTGACGTGGCAAGTTTGTGTATTATGTTTTTTTTTTTTTATTACATTCAATTACAATTTTTGCCATAACTTTCACGTACGAGATCGAATTCACTCGAAATTTCTTTTATTAGGATCGTGATTAAATTCCGAATCTGATGACGCAGGTTTGGACAGATTTGGAGACCGTCAAATTTTTGGGTTTAAATCGAATTTTAATTCGATTTAAATTCAAAAGGTGTGTGTTTTAACCCACTCACAACTTCTAAAAGTTTTTATGTTTGTTAAATTTATTTTAGATATGAGTAGAAATTTATTTATGACTGTTTGGCATGTTTTATTCATGACATCTGTTAAATCGCTTTTATTTAATATAACTGTTCATTAAATTTTATTACTGCATATAGATTGACAGTTATAGTTATTTATTTGCATATAAACTGTTAGTGTAATAGTTGTTAAATTTTATTTTGAATATAACTGCCAGTTATTACCTGTTATATATTATCAGATATATATTGATATTGATTTATTATTGGATGATGGTTGTATGATGGATGATGTGGATGAATGGATGTTTTATTTTATATCATTAAACTGCAAGTCATCTTGCATTTTCACTTCATTCGGGATTGCGGTTTGAAATGATATACAACCGCATTTTTATTTTAAATTGCGGGTTGAAATGATAAATATCCGTATCACTTGACCATAGGATAGAAAATTTTATACAGGCTCCGTGGTCTATAGATAAAGTATGTTTAAAGTGATTTCTATGGTTTGGATGGGATACGGTTTATAAAAATTTTGAATTTTGATACTTTATTAATTTTATTCTTCCATATATATATACATATGAAGTTAAATTTTTGAATTTAAGCTGTGATAAATCCGTTAAATAAAAATGGAAAAATTTGAGAACTGGAATTTGATAATTTATATTATATGTTTAAGTTTGGAAATTTTAAGATATGATATTTATAACTGGATTTTCCAAGGTAAATATAAAATGAATATTTTGGTATAAATTAAATTGAAGAAAATATTTAAATTGCTAGAAATTGGAGTTTTAAATATGGAATTTATGGGAATATTCAAGACTAAATAATAGAGCATTAATTTGTTGAAAGAATAAAATCCAACTTTAGTTTTGAAATATTAATACTCCAAATGGATATATTTATATAGAAATTGGAGGGCTTTTGGAACTTGAAGTGATATTTAAATCTACGGTTTAGGCTTTAAATAAAGAAATATATTTGTAAAGCCATGGAAATTATTTTTTTCTTTACAAAGTAACCTTAAAGTTAAACCATTTATTTTATACACCGTTGAATATCCAAACCATTCAAGTTCTAGAAGTTATGGTTTTAAAAGTATGAATTTCGAAATATTATGTTTTGGAAGTATAATTCAAATGTTTGGTTTGCAGATATTTTAAATTTTAAACCAGTATGATTTTGGAAAAGGATTATATTTGAGATAAAATGATATCATATTATTTTGGGTTTAAATTTGATATCGTATGGGAAATTTTATTCTGGTTTTAAAGTATAAACTATTTTTAAATGACCGTGGTGTTATAATAACGATGGGTTGGCAAAGAGACCGGGATCGGATATTGTCACGATCCAAATTCCAGCGTTCGAAAATCGACATCCGTACTCCACTGTACTTGAATGCCGTAGATTCAAACGTCGAAATTCAAGTCGTGCCGGAGCTTATAACACATTAAGTACAACACAGCGGAAGAAACGAATAGCATATATCAATATACAACGTTGATACAATCACTGGTACAACATGAATGGTACAACAGAATGGTACAATAGATAACAACATATATCAGAGTAATGATACAAGATAATAGCAGCGGAAAGAAAAGATAACACCACAGCGGAACAAAATCTCCAAAATAGTCTTCAAGGAAGAACTCTAGTATCGGTAATCTCCATCTCCAAAACACCAATCCAGCAATAGCTTGAACTCCAAAATCACGATGCACAAGGATAAGCAAGTGCAGTTCAGATCCAAAGACTGAACTAGCTCCAGATAATCTACTAAACCTGACTATCTGGAAAACCCAACTCTAGACTGCCCGTGTGGAAAAATAGTGGGCACCCAGAGTTTAGGAAAGGAACAATAAACTCCAGGTCAGTCATGGGACTGGTATGAGCAAACAAAAACATTTGGTCTTTTAAAACAAACAAAAGAATTTAAATTTAAAAAAAACCGCAATGCTTTTTAGAAAATGAAACTACCATAAGGCCTCCCGCCACACACACAATGCAAACGCAGAATTTGAGGTGATTTCTCCTTATGATAGTCAAATATGCTTGATACGAGAAAATTCCTTGATATTATTATAATAAGTGCAAAGTGTGGAAAATCATTTCGAAAGTATAATATAAATCCTAGCCATCATAGACATTCCGAACTATGCCTACTATAGCTACCATCTAAACAGTGGTGACCACCATAAGTAAATGGCAGGTTCTACAACTAAAACCGTACAAGGCACGTATTGGATGAATGTATTTCCAACAAATGGTCAGGCTAAGGAACTTCCTACCGTCAATGGGATCGCCTCTGGCGGGACGTCCCGAGAACCTAACGTTACGGTTAGATCTCTGCCAACACAAGGCCGGGTTACCTCTGTAACTAGGTAACTACTACACGAATATGCCATCACCCGGTCCTTTGGGACCTTTATCCGAGCGCCCGCAACAAAAACCACAAAGTATCACAAAGTAATAGATCTGCAATATCCACATGAGTAAGTATCTGGGCTCCATACCATGATACCACCCTTTACCAGAAGGGATTGACACACCCTAAAGGGCGCGACCCTCATAACCTTGCCGCATCTTTCCTGTTTCGACCATTTCCGGGGTGTGAGGTCCTGATGCAGTCTCATCCACAAAGCTACGCTTTGTCACCAAGCCATGCTTTGGGTCAACAGATGACCAAAGCAATGATCACAAAGATAAATGATCAAACAAATGATCATATCACAAATGATCAACCAATGGTCATCACAGAGCAGCACTTAGCATGCCACATTACCAAATTGGGAATATATCACTGATAAATATCAACTACATAACCTCTGAGCTCGTACGTGTTAGAGAAGGGTGTTAAACTAAGAGAATAAATTCTCCGCCACCAAGCAGAAATGTATTTGATAGAGATCAGTTAAATATCTCAAAGTGTAATGTCGGACATACAACCATACAAGTCTGTTCCGGGTTCGAACAGAACCGAAGGCACTTCCGAAGAAGCCCTTGCAAATCCGGGTATCCGCAATCCCGATCGGACTTCCCATCACTAAGGAAAACTCTATACCGGAGCAACTCAGTGCAGAGTCAATCGATAGGTTATCCTATCGTTCTCACAAATACCCGGTCTTCACCACCGGTCTTCAAATGTTGTCCATAACGTCGTATCACTATTCGGAATGGGCTATATGACACAAGGTCCTTTCCCGGCTAAACCGAATAATGAGCGTCATATTTTAAAACATATGGATATGGGATTAGGTTAAGTCACAACTTAAAAATCGAAAGCTTTTCTTTCAAATGGTTAACAAATTACCATTTTAAATCTTTAAATAAAAAGATTAATTTCACAAAGTTTCACCAAATTTCACAAAGATCTATCCATAGATTTCAAAACAATTCCCATTCAATTTGGAATAACCAAATTAAATCTTTGAAATTAAAGATTTATAGCTTTCAAACCCATTTCCAAAGATTTATCTAAAACTTGGAAAACAATTTTCCTTTTAGACTTGAAAATCCTTTTAACACAACTTGGAAGTCCTTTTCTTATGGGAAAGCAAATCTAATTTATACAAATTGAAATATTGAGTTGAATTTAAATTCCAAAACGTCACCTTTAAAATGGTTTAAAATCCATATAACCCATTTGTAAGTTGAATAACTTTTTAAACCCTAGTTCTCAAATTATAGGATTCAATTTCAAATATTAAATTCAAATTTATATCAATTCATTTAAATTCCAAGATTCGATCAGGTTATTTAAAATAACTTTTATTTTTGAAAACACATTTTCAAAAGCTTCAACTCCAATTCCAAAACTAATTTGGATTCAAAAATCAAATTTTAAAACAATTCCAAATCTGTGACTTAACCCATTTCCACGTGCAATCCATATTTGTGTGTGTATAAGTGTGGTCCAGGGGTCAACACAATAGTGCACAACATCATCATCACAGATTCAACCATATCGATAAGCGGTATAACCCATAACGCTTATCTATATTCACAGATTCATAGATAAAGTAAATTATCAATCACAAAGATTCATCATTATCATTCGATGTGGGTTTCGGATAACCAACAGGAATCCGACTCCCTGTCGCATCGAAATTAAAATGTCGTTCTTCAGGTCAAGGGTTTGCATATCAATATATACCTCACAGATATAATAGCTCGGCACAAAGCATCACATAGAATCACATCACCTATCAAATATATCAATCCATCACATAGCATTCAACAACAATCAAACACTTTGATTAAGGTGAATAAATCGTGTGGTTATAGATTTATTACTCACATAATTACCTTCATTAGTGATCTTAAATCAATGATTTATTATCATTAATTACATTTGATTAAGTCTTAACCACTCTCATTAATCATTTCTTTAATTAATTACCTTAATTAATTAACCCTTAATTGTCATTAATTAAACCTTAATTACTTTTATTAATCAACCTCTAATTAATTACTTTAATTAATAAATCCTTAATTATCTATTAATTAATCCCTAATTATCTAATTAATCAAGTGTTAACTATCACTTACTTAATCCTTAACTACTTGATTAATTAATCTTTAATCATTGATTAAAATCTAATTATTAATCTTAATTACGGATTAATTAACCTAAATTAATTAATCTCAATCATTAATTAATTAATTTAAAAACTTTTAATTATTTAATTAATCATCCATATTATTAATTTATTAAATAATTAATTATCCAACTTAATAATTTAATGAACCCAAATGCTTTATCTTTAAGATAACATTTCTTACTTGATTAAGCATTTAAAATCAATTTGTTTTTAAATTTACTTTAAGTTCCATTTAAACTCATTTTAAATTTAAGATACAAATTTAACTTAAACAAGGTTTTTAAGACAATTCAAAACCTCTTATCTCATATGTCAAGAGAATAACCATTTTATAAAATAAGTTTAAAAGAATATAAAGTTCAAATAAGTTTAAACCTGCACTTTAAACATTCTAAGTTATTTAAAAATAAATTCAAATTCAAAAATTTCCTTAATTTCAAAACTGAAATACAGATTGAATCTTTTATTCCATATTTAAACTTAAAACTTTAAAGCTTTACTTACATTTTTCATCTTTATTTTAAAATTCAAATTATTTAACCATTTCTTAAATAATTAAAACAAATTAAATTCAAAAACTTATTTTATTTTAAAAACTGAAATTCAAATCAAATTTTAGATTTTTAAATCTCAGATTCAAATTTATTTTAAAGCTTATATTTTACAATTTAAACTTCTAGTTTAAATTTAAAACCAATATACTTTTATACTTAAAAGTTTATTTAAAACTAAATTTTAACAAAATTTAAGTTATTTCAAAAACCATGATTCAAACTATTGAATTTAGATTCAATTCAGGTTTAAACCCTAATTTAAATTCCAGTTTATATTCAAACTTTGCTTTTAATTTTAAAAACAAAAACAGGTTTTTGTTTTTTTTTAAAACCTGAAACAAAGTGATATGCCCGAGACCTTAATATTACTTCGAGTAAAATCATCACCAACTTCGAGTTTTGTGCCAGAACGACCCGAGTTATTACTGAATTCCCTCCGAGACCAATTTCGTGTAACTCACATTTTCAACTGCTTCGAGCCATTACTGCAATTCTTCGAGCCATCCCCGAGAATACTTTATCTTCTTCCTCGAACAAACCACACCCCAAAAATACTGTTACCCAGATATCACCGTGCATATGCACCACCACCTGAAGCAAACGCCGAACATCGCCACACCTTCCGGCACATCACCTACGACCATCTCAACTCCATCAATTACCAACATCAACGATTCGAGTCAAAAACAATGATCGAGCTACTCGACTTGGCCTTGAACAAAACAGTTCATCAGAAACTCCCTTCAACCCATCGCCTCAGGTCACCGGATACCTCGCAACTCCGTCCCTAGCCCCGCCACATCACCACGCTCCAATTCCCCACCTTGCGATCAAGTCCGACCTACCCACGTTGACGCAGTTTCACCAATTCCGACATCGCCCAAAGTAACACCTTGAACCCTAATTTGCCCACGCCAGGCAACTCCGGTCATCAGAATTTTTTTGTACTATTTGTTTCAAGTGACCCATCCCACCATCCTCCTCTAGGCCTGATCACGAGTCCCAACTTTCCACTGATCATCGGAATTCGACGAGAAACCAAATCCAGTTCAACTTCAAGTACCAATTGAAATACTGACTTACAAATTATGATATCAGTTTCAAAAATCAACATTTTCAAGCTCACACTAGATTATAAAGTTAAAACGTGTAATTATGACAATTGATTTCCTGACTTAATATGATTATTCCCTGTAAAATTTTATTTAAAACCACTTACTCTATATTTTCACTTGGATTGATTCTTAAAAATGAAGTTGTACTCACATCAATATTTTTCATTCAGCAATCAAACCTAAAATTTGCTTGGGTTGAGGAAATTTAAAATTTTCTAACAGGTTTTTAAAACTGGAATGTATTCAGAGGAAAATTCTACTTATCTCCAGACAGGCATTACATATATGTAGATACAAATTTATATTCCATCATACCATCTATCAGAGAAGAAAATCCATTCAAGCATTCATCTCAAATATTAAAACTTATAAATGGGTTCGAGTGTGTTGCTCACCTGAAGTTTGATGAAAACAAAGCCCAGACCCTATATTTTTCTACTAATGCTTTTTAAACTTGCATGTTTGCATTGCCTTCTGATTTTCTTTACATAAAATAAACCTGCAGTTTATTACAACTTAACTAATTTTTTTCTTTTCACTTTTAAGTTACAAATTCATTAACTATAAAGTTAAAACTTACCTGGAAACCTGAAGACAGAGAACCAGGTTTTGAAGATCTTATCTTTCTGTTTTTGATTTATTGATCTGAAGCTTTATTTTAATGAGTTTGAACTTTGATCTTGAAATGGTTGAGTTGCTTCAGAACTTTGAATTTCTTGTTGTATAACAGGGGCTTTTTTTTATTTTTCTTTCTGCAACTAGAAACAGAAAACAAATTTGCCTTGAACTTGATTCTCCTGCAACTTTGTTAATAAAGTTGTTTAAATTTTTGTTTTAATACTGATCAATATTAAGTTCAAATCTTAAAAAGAAAATCTGCTTGCCTTTATTTATCTTCAGAGAAAAACTGCACTTCCTCTGGCTAAAAAAGAACTGCAGCTCTGTGTTACATAAATCTGCAAGTTTTTTTCTGAGTTTGTTTTATGTTAAAAACTTGATCTTAAAAGCATAAATTTATTAAACTATAAGGTATAAAATTTACCTGAGAATAATCTATAGCTTGATGTTAAGGAAGATTTCTCAGATCTTCTGGTTTGCTTACAGGTTTTTATCATTTTTTTTTCTTGGGAGTTTGAACTTGTGATACTCAAATATCCTTTTTACTGTTTTTCTTTTCTTTTCAAAGATTTGGCCGATATATCATGATTTCATATGGGGAAGTGAAGATTTTCTATAATTTTTTATTTAATTATTTTATTAAGGAAATGATGTTTAATGCCATTTGTTAAAAGATATCAAAATCTCTAGATTTTGTTAATCATTCTACCCTATCTTCCATGTGAATGTTTATTTACATTTGTGATCTTTTACAAGACAAGAAAATTTTATAAACTTTTATTTTTATGTTACATACTTTATAATTAAATGTAATCCTTGCTCATTTGTGTGTATATGTATATACAATGCTAAAAGAATTGTTCTTAGCCAAAATTGACATTATATACATTATATCTCATTTAATTTTTTTTTAAATGCCATTTATTTTTAAAAACATTCATTTTAAATTTCAATTCCAATTGCAAACTTGAAATATAGACTTCCATGTCCCTTTGTATATTCATACTTACCTAAAAAAAAAAAAAAAAATTCAATGTGTATCCTATTTTACTCATATATGTAATATACACATATATAAGATTTTAAATTAAAATGGCTTTTATAAACATTCTTTATTTCAATAGTTTAAACTCAAAACAAATTGGAATTTTATCCATATATAATTTATTACTTATTTTATTTGTTTGAGACTTTTCAATTTATTTTGTTTTTACAACTTTTAAAAGAGAATTGGATTATCATAACTTGTACACTCAACAAATAAACCATTCACATGTGCATTTCTTAGTTTATAAAGCATTTGTAGAATTATTTATTAAATTAATTTCGTAATATTACTTTTTTTTTAAACCAATATTATTTTATTTCCAAAAATTAATTAAATTCCCAATTTAAATTCGATTCAAAAACGGGAATGTTACAGATTTCCCCCCTTAAAAGAATTTCGTCCTCGAAATTGCAAGGAAGACGAGAAAGAAAAGATAATAGATAAAGAAATGATTGATCAGATCATAATCGAGATATTTATTCTACACTCGGTTTATCAAATCAGAATATCAATAATATGAGAACGAACTCATACAATATTACACAAAATATTCGGGTCCACCTGTCTACGAATATGCAACGACATTGATTAGTTAGAAGAGATAACTAATCGTTCGTAGAATATATCGGATCCCAGAGAACAGATAGATAGATAGATAGATAGATAGATAGATTCAATCTTCTATTATTTCTCAAGCACTAGATATGGATTCCAAATTCAGGTCGGAAATACTCCAAAGTATATACCGACTTATTCCTCTTCGGGCTTTTATATACGCAAGAAATTACAATAGAATTCCAAATTTGGTTTTAATCGATATCGTTTTATTAATATAATTCAAGTTTATTCTTACATTCTATTAACCAATTTAACTCAATTTAGAAATTCCCGTTTGTTTAATTTAAATTTTCAAATTCAAATTCATCAAGGGTTTAAGACAAAAAGCTGATAAGAAATCGATGAAGATACGAAGTAAGGATTTTCTACAACAATACGTATGGCCATCATCACACCGAAACTTCTTTCTGGAGCTGTCACGAAGCAATCAAAATAATTCGTGAATCGAATCAAAGGAGATTGATAGAGAAAAGATATTTCCACTGTTGCAGGGTATTGACCATTCATAGTGGTACTCCGCCCGTCCCATATCTCGTCCTCTTCTCGCACTCATACTTACTATCAGTGGATAGTAAGAGAATTTACTGAGGCATTCGAACGGTTATCTTAGGGATATACTCATTCTAGGGTATATTTCACCCTATCTCTAATGAGTTATCTAATGTGTTATACTCCTGAGCTAAAGTTTTAACCTTCAACTCTGATACCAAAATGTCACGATCCAAATTCCAGCGTTCGAAAATCGACATCCGTACTCCACTGTACTTGAATGCCGCAGATTCAAACGTCGAAATTCGAGTCGTGCCAGAGCTTATAACACATTAAGTACAACACAGCGGAAGAAACGAATAGCATATATCAATATACAACGTTGATACAATCACTGGTACAACATGAATGGTACAACAGAATGGTACAATAGATGTCAACATATATCAGAGTAATGATACAAGATAATAGCAGCGGAAAGAAAAGATAACACCACAGCGGAACAAAATCTCCAAAATAGTCTTCAAGGAAGAACTCTAGTATCGGTAATCTCCATCTCCAAAACACCAATCCACCAATAGCTTGAACTCCCAAATCACGATGCACAAGGATAAGCAAGTGCAGTTCAGATCCAAAGACTGAACTAGCTCCAGATAATCTACTAAACCTGACTATCTGGAAAACCCAACTCTTGACTGCCCGTGTGGAAAAATAGTGGGCACCCAGAGTTTAGGAAAGGAACAATAAACTCCAGTTCAGTCATGGGACTGGTATGAGCAAACAAAAACATTTGGTCTTTTAAAACAAACAAAAGAATTTAAATTTAAAAAAAACCGCAATGCTTTTTAGAAAATGAAACTACCATAAGGCCTCCGCCACACACACAATGCAAACGCAGAATTGGAGGAGATTTCTCCTTATGATAGTCAAATATGCTTGATACGAGAAAATTCCTTGATATTATTATAATAAGTGCAAAGTGTGGAAAATCATTTCGAAAGTATAATATAAATCTTAGCTAGCATAGACATTCCGAACTATGCCTACTATAGCTACCATCTAAACAGTGGTGACCACCATAAGTAAATGGCAGGTTCTACAACTAAAACCGTACAAGGCACGTATTGGATGAATGGATTTCTAACAAATGGTCAGGCTAAGGAACTTCCTACTGTCAATGGGATCGTCTCTGGCGGGAGGTCCCGAGAACCTAACGTTACGGTTAGATCTCTGCCAACACAAGGCCGGGTTACCTCTGTAACCAGGTAACTACTACACGAATATGCCATCCCCTGGTCCTTTGGGACCTTAATCCGAGCGCCCGCAACAACAACCACAAAGTATCACAAAGTAATAGATCTGCAGTATCCACATGATTAAGTATCTGGGCTCCATACCATGATACCACTCTTTACCAGAAGGGAATGACACACCCTAAAGGGCGAGACCCTCATAACCTTGCCGCATCTTTCCTGTTTCGACCATTTCCGGGGTGTGAGGTCCTGATGCAGTCTCGTCCACAAAGCTACGCTTTGGCACAAAGCCATGCTTTGGGTCAACAGATGACCAAAGCAATGATCAAAAAGATAAATGATCAAACAAATGATCATATCACAAATGATCAACCAATGATCATCACAGAGCAGCACTTAGCATGCCACATTACCAAATTGGGAATATATCACTGATAAATATCAACTACATAACCTCTGAGCTCGTACGTGTTAGAGAAGGGTGTTAAACTAAGAGAATAAATTCTCCGCCACCAAGCAGAAATGTATTTGATAGAGATCAGTTAAATATCTCAAAGTGTAATGTCGGACATACAACCATACAAGTCTGTTCCGGGTTCGAACAGAACCGAAGGCACTTCCGAAGAAGCCCTTGCAAATCCAGGTATCCACAAACCCGATCGGACTTCCCATCACTAAGGAGAACTCTATACCGGAGCAACTCAGCGACGAGTCAATCGATAGGTTATCCTATCGTTCTCACAAATACCCGGTCTTCACCACCGGTCTTCAAATGCTATCCATAACGTCGTTTCACTATTCGGAATAGGCTATATGACACAAGGTCCTCTCCCGGCTAAACCGAATAATGAGCGTCATATTTTAAAACATATGGATATGGGATTAGGTTAAGTCACAACTTAAAAATCCAAAGATTTTCTTTCAAATGGTTAACAAACTACCATTTTCAATCTTTAAATAAAAAGATTAATTTCACAAAGTTTCACCAAATTTCACAAAGATCTATCCATAGATTTTGTTTGCACAAAAAATGGACAAACACCTCCAAGTCGTATTATTTAGTTGATTATATGTGATTTTCAATGATTTTAGATGAGTATGTAAGTATGAAAGAAGTAGGGGCTGAAATGTAAAAGACACACAGATTTATAGTGGTTCGGCCAGAATGTGCCTACGTCCACTTTATATGTTATTATCTTCTTTCTTTCAGATTACAAGTACAATGCTTCGTATATCAGTATATGAAAGTAGTTTGAAAGTTCCTTCCTTGCTTGAGCTCTCAAACTTCTTCCCCATTGTTGTACCCCTGCCCCTCTATTTATAGAATGAGGTTGAGGGCAGGGGCCTTGGAAGCATATAGCTGCTGGTGGGCCCGGGCTGAAGCAATCTGGACTGGCAATCTTCTGGTTCGGCAAGGCTTCATTCGGCTATGAGCTTGGACCGGTGGTAGGTGTGCATGTGGACCGGCAGGGGAAAGGAGAGGGTTGGTTTGGTGCTTGCCTGGTCCGGTAGTAGGAGTGTGAGAATGTGGACCGGTAGTCGTTTGGTCCGGTTATGTAGGTGGTTCGGTGGCAAGGTTGGTTCGGCAGGGGAGTTGGAGTGGTGGTATAAAGGAGCCGAATGAGATGGGGCCGAATGAAGTGGGGGCCGAGTGAAGTGGAGCCGAATGAAGTGGGGGCCGAGTGTTGTGGAACCGAATGAAGTGGGGGCCGAGTGAGCTTCTTCATGGAGAATATTGGAAGGCCCTCTAGGTTAGTATTGAGCTTCTTGGCTGTTGAACGGAGTAGAGGTTGCTTGCGAGCCCGAGTGAAACTGCGGCTTCTTGGTCTTGAGGTTTCTGGGTGAAAATTCGCCCAACATTTGCCCCCCAAAGTGGGGCACGTGCTTGCATGTGTCGCGCTTTGTTTTTCTTGTGGCAGGAAGATTGGCTTTGTAACGCCAGCGATTGGACGTTCGCATTCTGTTAATGTCCTGCAAAGGAATTTACAGTTTTAGTGTGATTTCGAATAATGGCCGTTCATGATCGAATATTCGAGATGAAGTGAACTGTGCCGTTCAGGACGAGAGAGTGAGCCCCGAAGGGGCTCGGCATCGTCGATGCCCGGTTTATGTTTGTGAAGATGGTTTATTGCCAGCTCAGAGCATGCCTAGGGATCGTTCGCAACCCCGTACATGTGTAAGTAGCTTAGCCATTTCATAATTATCAAATATCCATATGACCGATGGGCTTAAAAATGCGTGTCAAAGTGTAAATTCCCACGATGGTAGGGTTAATAACCATTCAGAGCGTGCCTATGGACCATTCGAGGTCGCGTACACGTGTAAACGATTTAATCCACGTCGGTGAGGATTTTACGACTTATTCATCGCTATCATAATCTTATTTTGTTAGTTAGTTCTGGAGTTCGGTACTTATCTGAGGGAGGCGCTTTGCACGCCACTAGTTCCTGGTCTTGGTCTGTAGAGAGAGAGTTTCATTCGGTTCTTGGTTGGTCCGGCTATTCCCATTCGGCTTCTGGTGGTCCGGTATTATTGGTCCGGTTGGGCGAATTGTTTGGTTCGGTGGTTGTGAGTTCGCCTATATATAGAGGCCGTACCCCCCTTGTTTTTCTTTACCGAACGAGTAGAGCCGAGCCATATTGAGCACCGAATCAGTTAAGTACCGGATCAAACAAATACCGAATCAATCAAGCGCCGGACCAATTTAGTACCGAACCAGGTATGTTCCCTTTTGCCGAATACATACGAAAGTTTTCACATCACTGAATGGGACTACGGCCTTGGGGCCGAATGAGATGGAAACCGAACGAGATGAAAACCGAATGAGATGGAAACCGAATGAACTTGTGAACTTGAAAACTTTAGTTTGCGAATGAAATCCCACACTTGCACGCATTTGTTTGTTTACTTTTCTATGTTCCTTGTTCTAATGCCATGCTTTCCTTGTGTTGTAGTTAAATGTCTCGCAAGGTAGAAACTCGATCGGGCAAGAGGAAATCCAGGGATAGTGGAGAAACTTCTGCCGTGCCCCCAGCCCAGCCAGATCCAGCACAGCACGTACCCGCTCCGAGGTCACTAGTCGACGGGTATGGTCCCCAGGAGCTTCTCATCTCCCCTCCTGATTGCTATTCTAGCTCTCTGAAAGAGGAGCAACTCGACGCCATATCCCGTTCTTTTGGGATTGACAGGACGCTTATGCTGCTTTCGGGAGATGGAGTGATGCCATATAATCCTCCCGAGGGCTACTTCGCTTTTAGCAGATACCATTGCATGTGCGGCGCTATCCCCCCTATCAACGCTTGGATAGTAAGCTTCACCACATATTTGAAGGTGGCTCCCTTCCAGCTCCAGCCTAACTCATATGCCATCCTGGTGAGCCTCTTTGTTATCTTCCAGAGGAGGTACGGGCGTCCTCCTTCTAACCGGGAAATCCGATACTTGTACAACCTGAGAGGCTATAAGAGGGGGTCTCCGTATATTAGTCTGGAGGCGGCCGTGCCCTTCAAACCAGTTCTGGACTTGTATTCCAAGTTCACCATGTTCAAGAAAGAGTGGTTCTTCGTCAAGGACGATGCTGTTTCTTTCCGCCTTTTCACTTCCGGCTGTAAGATTGATTTCATTTATATTTTTCATGTGTTTTGACGGTAGTGTTTTTTCTGACATGCTTTTATTTCTGGCTAGCGACAGGTGGTGTTGCAGTCGTGGAGGATGATTCCTTAGTGCGAATGGCTGCTGAACTAAAGGCTATTCCGGCACGGGACCGGTCGGCCTCTTTCTTGATCAGGAACGCAACCCTCTTGGAGTATAACTTGATCTTACCGCGCCAGTCCGTAGTTAAGCAAAGGGATACGGCTGAGGAGAGGGCTGCCAAAGCTAAGGAGGGGGCTACAGTAAAGAGCGGTAAGAGGGAGCCTTTCGCAGAGCGTCCCATGGTCGGGGGGAAGAAACTGAAGAAGTCTGATGGCCCTTCTCCAAGTATTTGCCCGACTGTCCCGGAGGAGGAAGGTGTAGAAGAGGAGGAAGGAGGCGAAGTTGGAGAAGGGTCGGAGGGTGGAGGAGATGGCGATGGTCAAGGTGGTAGTGGGGTTGCTGCTCTAACCTCTGAGCAAGACCTCGAACTGGATGAGGCTCTCCGTCGGGCCTTCGGGGAGTCGGAGGGAGAGTCGGAAACGGAGAAGGAAAAGGAGAAGGAAACGGAGAAGGCAAAGGAAACCGGCAAAGCTGTGGCTTCAGCTAGGGTGAATCCGGCGATGCAAGGTGAACTTTTGTCTTCTGCCGATTCCATTTTCGATAGGGACTTAGAAATTTTTTACGGTTCACTTCCGTCCTGGAATGAGATCCAGGACTTATTGCAGTATCCCACTCCTCCGCCGGGTTTGTATAATAGATGTGTCTCCTCACTTTTCTTTCTTTTTAACTTAGCACATTTTTTGAATTGCGGATTATTGTATGTTCGTAACACTTGTTCTTTATTCCAGGGGCAGGCCAGGCGGGTAAAACGTCGGATGTTCGACACCGCCTTGAACAATTTAAGTCGAGGAGAGCTTCCGCGAAACCTTCTACTGATCGCACTGGGGATGTATTCAGTTACCGCCCTCTTCTTGGGGTCATCGAAGAGGGTATTCAGAAAAGGAAGCGGAGCCGTTCCTTATTTGAGTCTTCTTCTGCTTCGCAGCTTCCAACTCAGCCTCCCCCTACTCAGCCTCCTCGTGATACTACGGAGGAGAGCACGGAGCCCTGCCCCCCTCCTCCTCCTTCCAAGAGTCCTACTGTCATTCATATAAGGCGTCCCGATGTGCCTCGCCCCGTGCCTCGTGACCCTTTTGCTGGTCATCCTGATTTAGACCCAAGCTTTCGGGACATTTCATTCGATGAGACCACGGGCGAGCACCTCCTTCCCCGCAACCCCATGGTAAGGGTGCTGGACGAGGCCAAATCTTTAGATCTTGATTTACTTACTACACGGGTAGTCACCATGGGGGATGAGGCCAAGGCTAATATCGACCGGGTGGCCGCAGAGACCAGGAAGTTAATGGAGCACCATGCTAAGTTGGTCAAGGCCGGGGAAGAGATCGGGAGTGCTAACATTCGGTTGAGGTTAAAGGTTGCCGATCAGGCCAAGCAGCTCGCCGACCAAGCCATCCAGATTTCCCAGCATGAGGAAGCCTCCAAGCGGCTGAAAGAGACCATGGAGAAGGCCAGTAGGGCGGAATTACGGAAGATGGAGGTCGCTTGCAGGGAACGGATTAACATAGCTATCGCAACGGTGGATGAGGTTCGAAATGCGGATCTCGAGCGGGTAGAGGAGTTGTCGGGGAGGCTCGAGGCTGCGGAGATGGCTCAGGCCGAGTTGAAGGAGGAGATGGAGGAGATGAGGAGGTCCCTCAGGTTGAAGGAAGAGGAAATGAGGAGGTCACTCCAGGCTGACTGCTTGAGATACCAGTCAGAGAGGGACGTCGCCGTCGCCAAGTTGCAAGCTTCCGAGGCCCGGGTGAGGGAGTTTGAGGAAAACGAGGGGATGATGGATGAGATGCTGCAGGATATGTACTTCCACACTTGGAAGGAGGGCGGCTTGTCTTGGATGGACGATTACCCTCGGGTCATGGCCAAGGTGTATCTCCAGGCTTTAGAGGAGGCCAGGGTGAACGCGGGTAAGGAAGGCGGAGAGGCTTTCAACTTGAATGCGGTTACTGCTCAGTTCTCAAAGGAGGAGCAAGCGGCGGTGAAAGAGGGGATGCGGCTGCTTGCTGCAGAGGAAGCGGGCGTGCAGTTGGATGATGAGGATCAAGCGGCGGATGCTGGTGAGTTATTCTTCTTCCCTTTCTTTTCTTCCCGTGTTTCCATAACTTGGTTGTTCGTTTAATGAATTCTTCTTCCGAATTGGACAGGCGGGACTTCTGATCCGCATGCTGGGGGCTCTGATCCTGCGGCTAAGTAGACTGGGGAAGTTGGTGATGGAGTGTGGAGGCATCTGCCATCTTTTTGTTTCTTTTTTATCACTGTTTATGTTAGTCTTTGATATGCAACTGTAATAAAATTATTTGCAAAGAATAACTTCGTGTGATCTTATAATATAAGCTGATTCTGTCATGTTTAAATGTTGTTGCTATCTTTATGTGCCGTGTGAGAAGTATAATTATGTATATGCCTGTGATTCTAGTTGTGTTTGATGTTAAGTTTTTGCTTGAAATATAATTTCACGTTTTGCAATGTCAGTGTATGAATAAGCTATAGTTACGCATTTATGTACAAGAGAAGAGAGTACCGCCCTTTATGTTTTATTCGCAGGCGGTAGCTTTGAGTGTCTTGTGTAACTGTTCACGGGTATAGCTGAGCGCCCTGCCACCCAGTACGCAGGCTTAGAGCCTTATGAGTGAATGCTTCCTATTCGGTTTCCTGTACTTTAGAGTTTGTTATACAGGATAGGGGAAAAATATTTAAATGGAATGGAAATATAGTAAATGTAAAACTTCCAGTCACGGAAGGCCGTCGATGTGCTTAAGTTCGTGGCAAACGGGTTTTGTAGTCACTTTCCCTAGCTGTGGGTCTTGGAGACATTTGTCACCCATCTTACGCCTCTGCGGGGAGTTTTCTTTTTTACCACAGCCGCACTTAAGACACATCGGAGCCGAGATCGCGCACGGTAACTACCCGAACCATTATGGTCCGTAATCGTGGGTATTATTCGATTTACCGTGGCCGGCTAGCGTGGGTGCCGTTGGCCGTGAACTACCCCTGGCTGGCCACACCTTATGTTGGGGCTTAAAGTAGGTTCACAGTTGCCGGCGAGCCGAACGCCGTAATGAGCTGCCATCGGCTATAGTCGGCCTTTATGATGACTTATAATCGGCTCATTACAGTTGGCTTTGAGGGCAGGCGCGCAATGAGTTAACCCGCAGCAGAGGGATGCTGGAGCAAAAGTGTCTCATTGGCGAGTGCATAGAATCGTAGCGTACCTGTTAGGCCTAGTCCAGATGAGGCCGTGGTGCGTCTTGGGCGGAGATGCCATAGGATTTTTTTCAACAGAAAGGGATAAAACTTAACGAGCAGCCAAGACATAAAGGAACAAGTTAAAAAGAGACAAGATTTTTTAAAGTGGTTCGGCACGGAAATGCCTACGTCCACTGATTCTCTTTGTTAATTCACTTCATATGGGCAGTACAAGTTAAGAAAAGTATCGACGGAGGTGTCGGATGTTCCATGCCCTCTGGAACACCTCTCCGTCCACTGTTGACAAAATGTAAGCTCCGTTGTGGAGATCTTTATGAATTACATATGGTCCGTCCCAGATGGGGTCCAGTGCCCCGAGGCGCGGAAAGATTCGCCTGAGGACAAGATCTCCTTCTTGTAAGCTGCGATGCTTGACTTTGGAATTGTATTGTGCTGCCACTTTCTGTTTGTGAGCTGCTGCTTTGAGTGCTGCATCGTTTCTCCTTTCCTCGATCAGATCCAAAGACATGAGGAGGAGTTCTTCGTTTTCTTCTGGGTTGTAGTGGATCCTACGGTGAGAAGGCACAGTAGTCTCAACTGGGAGCATTGCCTCCGATCCATATGCCAAAGAGAAAGGAGTATGTCCCGTTGATGTTCTGAAAGATGTGCGGTATGCCCATAGTGCCGTAGGAAGTTCGTCCACCCAAGCGCCTTTTGACCTTTCAAGTTTCTTCTTGATTAGGGTTTTGAGAATTTTGTTGACAGCTTCAACTTGTCTGTTTGCCTGAGGGTAAGCTACTGATGAGAAGCTTTTATGAATTCCATGTTCTTGGCACCAGTCGGCAAATTCGTCGCTGTCAAACTGGAGTCCGTTGTCGGATACGATCTTGAGTGGGACTCCATACCTGCACAGAATGTTTTTGATCAAGAAGTTGATAACTTTTGCTGAAGATATTTTATTTAAAGGTTCCGCTTCCACCCATTTGGTGAAATAATCGACTGCCACTATAGCATATTTGGCTCCGCCTCGGCCCGTTGGCAGTTCGCCAATTAAGTCAATTCCCCATACAGCAAAGGGCCAAGGGCTAGTCATTTGAGTAATTTCGTTTGTGGGCAGTCGAGGAATCTTGGCGAACTTCTGACATATGTCGCATTTCTTAACGAAGTCTAGGGCATCTTTGTTTAGTGTGGGCCAGTAATATCCATATCGGAGTATCTTTCTTGCCAAAGTCTGTCCTCCAGTGTGATCTCCGCATCCTCCCTGATGGATGTTTGTTAATATCTCCTTGGCTTCCCTTCCGGCGACGCATCTTAATAAGGGGCTAGAGAAGCCACGCCGGTAGAGGATGCCTTCTTGTATTGTGTAGTGGGGAACTTTCCTCAAGATCTTCTTGGCTTCGTCACGCCTGTCGGGTAGTATGCCATCTTGCAAATATTTCCGGATAGGAGTCATCCAGGTTCCTTCTTCGATTGCAGTTATCAGATTCGCTTGTTCGAAACTCGGGGCTAGCTGCCTTGAGATTGCTAGTGCTCCGGAAATGGTGCTGTTCTTCATACTAGCTTGCTTTGCAAGTTCATCTGCCCCTTGGTTTTCTTCTCGAGGAATGTGTTTGATTAGATAATGGTCCAATCGATCGAGCAGCAGTCTGGTTTTCTTTAGGTATGCTGTGAGTCGTTCTCCTCGAGTCTGGAATTCTCCTAGTACCTGGTTTACGACAAGCTGAGAATCACTATGAATACATAAGGAACTGATTCCAATTTCTAGGGCCAGTTCCAATCCCGCTATTACTGCTTCATATTCAGCATCGTTGTTAGTGGCCGTGAACTCCAATCTTAATGCATAGTACAACTTTCTTCCCCTGGGGGTGATGATCACAATACCTACCCCCGAGCCTTGTTCGTTCGATGCTCCGTCTACAAAGAGGTTCCACTTGATGTTTTCTGCTACTTCGGATTGTTCCTTGCCTTCGTTGGTAGTGAATTCGGCAATGAAATCAGCCATGGCTTGTCCTTTGATAGCGGTGCGAGGATGGTAGGTGATATCATACTGACTTAGTTCGATGCACCATTTGAGGAGTCGCCCAGAAGTGTCAGGACGATGGAGCACTTGTCTTAGTGGTTGATCGGTTAGAACCCTGATGGAGTGAGACTGGAAGTAGTGTCGCAGTTTTCGTGACGCGATCAATAAACAATATGCTAATTTCTCAAGTTTAGGATATTTGGCTTCTGCCCCTGTAAATCTCTAACTTACAAAGTAAACCGGGCGTTGTGTGCGGTCTGCTTCTCTTACCAAGGCGGCGCTTAGAGCATGAGATGATACAGCGAGGTATAGGTATAACACTTCACCTTCATTTGGAGTTGAGAGTACTGGTGGTCTCTGAAGGTGTTCGATTAGGTTGAGGAAGGCTTTTAAGCATTCGTCGGTCCACTCGAACCTCCCTTTGTCTTTCTTGAGTGCTCCGAAGAAAGGGACACACTTGTCAGTTGCCTTGGAAATGAATCTGCTTAGGGCGGCCACCTTTCCGTTTAGGCTCTGCAATTCTTTTCGAGTGGAAGGTATCCTTATTTCTTTTAAAGCCCGGATTTGTTCAGGGTTTGCTTCGATTCCTCTGGCGTGGACGATGAATCCTAAGAATTTTCCCGATGATACTCCGAAGGAGCACTTTAGAGGATTCAGCTTCATTCCATATCGGCGAAGTACTCGAAACATATTGTCCAGATGGCTTACATGGTCGTTGGCTTTCCTGGACTTTACCAACATGTCATCCACATATACTTCCATAGTTCGTCCTATCAGTTCTGCGAACATTTTGTTGACGAGGCGTTGATAGGTAGCTCCAGCATTTTTGAGTCCAAAAGGCATGACTTTGTAACAATATAATACGCGGTCGGTGATGAAGCTAGTGTGGTCCTGATCGGGAGCGTGCATGGGGATCTGGTTATATCCGGAGTATGCGTCCATAAAAGATAGGAGTTCGTACCCAGCTGTGCTGTCTACGAGTTGGTCAATTCGGGGGAGTGGGAAGCAGTCTTTCGGGCAAGCGTCATTCAGATTGGAGAAGTCAATACATGTTCGCCACTTTCCATTGGCCTTTTTTACTAGCACTGGGTTAGCGATCCATTCTGGGTAGATGGCTTCCCGTATGAAGCCATTAGCAAGTAGATTTTTTACTTCCTCATCAAGGGCTGCTGATCGCTCTGCCCCCATGCTCCTCTTTTTCTGCTTTACTGGTACCTTGGTGGGATCGATGTTCAACATGTGGCATGCTATGTCTGGGGAGATTCCTGTCATATCGGCATGGGTCCACGCAAATACATCTAAGTTGTGGCGGAGAAAGTCAATGAGTTGATCCTTCAATTCCGTTTTCAGCTGAGATCCGATTTTTAATAGTCTACTTGAATCATGCTTATCTACCGATACGAATTCCATAGCCTCTGCAGGCTCGGCGGTAGCCTCCTCCTCTTTATCCCTGGGGTCTAGTTCATTGAAGGGATCGCTTGTGTATCGAAGAGGAGGGGCTTTCTTTAGTTGCTATGCCTCCAAGCTTTTCATGCAGAGAGTAGTCTCTGCATCTTTTCCTTTATTCTTTCTGCGGTTATTGCGAAGTTCAGTTACGTAGCAGTCTCGGGCAGCATCTTGATCTCCTTCTACTTCTCCTACTCCGTTGTCTGTTGGAAATTTCATTTTCAGGCACCAGGGGGCTAATACAATCTGAAAGTCAGACAAGGCTGGTCTTCCCAAGAAAGCGTTGTAAGCCGAGTGGTTTTCTATTAGTACGAACGTTTGTTTTCGCACAACGGAGCGGGGATGACTTCCTATTTCGACGAAGAGGTCAAGTTGCCCGAGGGGCATTTTTGCATCTCCAGTGAAACCGTGCAGTGGTTTGTCACAGGGGGATACATCCTTCATTGATAACTTCATTTTGTCGAAAGCATGTTTGAACAGGATATTTACAGAGCTTCCCGTGTCTATTAGAATCCGAAAAACTTTAGCTGGACCAAACCAGGCAGAGATGACCATGGGATCCATATGTGGGTACTGTCTTCCTTCCAAATCATGCCTACTGAATACAATGTCATTGTTTTCTTTTCGTTTCGGGTGGCGTTCCTCCGTAATGGAGTTAACATATCCTTCGGCATTTCTAAGCGACTTGCCGTACCTTTCCATCTCTGCCCAACTTCTGTCGGCGATGTGTGGTCCTCCTGAGATGGTAAGGACCACAATCTTCTCTTGACTAGAGCCACTGGTGTTGTGATTGTTGCGATTCCCTCCGCCTACTTCTGGGAGGGGTTGCTTTGAGTTCTCATTGGCAGGAGTTGGAGTCCTGTTCTGACCTTTCACATAACGTTCCAGTCTTCTTCTTCTAATGTGTTCTTCGATCAAGTCCCGAAGATGGTGGCATTCATTGGTGTCATGTCCGTGGGATTCGTGGAAGCGACAGAACTTTCCGGACTTGAGTGCGTTATCTGATTCTTTCTTGTGCGGGGGGCGCTTGTATCCGAGTTCGCCCTGAGTGGCTAGGTAGATGTTTTCGATTGTTTCATTCAAAGGAGTGTAGGAGTCAAATCTTGGCCCTGGTCGATATTGGCGCTTCTCAACCTTTCTGCCCCAAGCATTGTCTCTAGATTCATTTCTTCGAGCGTCCTTAGCTGCAGTGGGAACCTTGTCCTGAACTATCTTGCCTTGTTGCCCTGACTGCCTCTCCGTAGCAGCGTCTTCAAGTCTCATATACTTTCCAGCTTCATGGAAGAAATCAGGCAAGGTAGCTGGTTTTTCCTTAGTTAATCTTCTGGCAAACTTGGTGTCTGGATGTACACCACTACAGAGGGCCATTAGAGTGAGTTTTTCATCGGCATCTTGAACTGCTGCCGCTGCGGCGTTGAACCGTGTTAGATATTGTTGCAGCGTCTCTCCGGATTTCTGTTTGACATTGGATAGAGAATAAGCATCCTTGGGTTGTTCCACATGGATGCGGAACTGGCTAATAAACCTTTCTTTTAACATCTCCCATGAGCTGATGGATCCTTGGGGTAGATGGCAGAACCAGGAGGTAGCTAGATCTGATAGGAATAGCGGAAAGCATTTACATAATACTCCTTCTGTTGCTCCACTCATGAGCATATGCTGGGTGTATCTCTGCAGGTGTACGATGGGGTCGGAAGTTCCTTTGTAAGGTTCCATGGTTGGCATTTTCCATTCCCGGGGAGTGATGGCAGTTTCGATATTTCGGGTAAAGGGACTGGTGACCCTAGCGCCTATTCCCCGGTCCCTTTGCTCCCGTTGGACACATTCTCTGAATAATCGTGCCATTCGTTCGTCAGAACTTGGAGCGGACAAAAATGAGCTCGGTTCTTCCCTGCGGGATCTATCTCGTCCAGATGACCTGTAGGGATGGTACAGTCTATCACTTCTAGCATTATCCAGTGGTTGTCTTTGGCTGCTTGGATGCACGCTAGGACCAGCTACAGTTGCCCCCTGCCTTGATCTTCCCCTGCGGGGTTCTGTTTCGAGCACATCCATGGGGCCAACTTCGGGCTGGGTTCTAGCTCGGCTCCGTTCAGCGGGGTTTCTATGATTAGGTGGCATGACTGGCTCAGCTACATCCGACCCTCGCCTGGTGCCTCCCCCGCTGGGTTCGGTTCCAAGGGCTTCCTCGAGTCGGAATTCGGGCTGAGTCCGGGCGCGGCCCCTATCATTGTTGTTTTTGTTGATAGCTTCTTCGAAGAGGGAAGACCTTTGTTGCCTCCGAGATCCTCCGGATTGGGACTCACCCCATGATTCAGTGTTGTGGTTGGACTCTTCAGCATCCCTTAAGCGTGACATGAGTTGGTCCACCAAAGCTTCTTGTTGGGATGTGAAGCGGTTAGTTACTTCAGTCACAACCCTGTCCAGATCTGCCCTAGTGATTGGTTGTTCCGTTGCGGGACCAGTTGGATTTTCCTGATTTTCATCTGGTACTGCTGTTGAAATGGGCTGATCTGCGATTGCTGGATCTGGAAGGCTGCTAGTTGCGATGTTCTTTCCTTTGTTAACATCCCTTCTCTGTTTGGAAGGCATGATTTCTAAGCAACGAGCGATGTTGTTAGGAAGAAGGTT
This sequence comes from Allium cepa, assembly GCA_030765085.1. Classification (NCBI taxonomy): domain Eukaryota; kingdom Viridiplantae; phylum Streptophyta; class Magnoliopsida; order Asparagales; family Amaryllidaceae; genus Allium; species Allium cepa. The sequence goes on from CM060945.1 coordinate 75,852,492, forward strand.
GAGTGGGAGAAGATGAAGCTTGAGTTCAATTCTCAGTGAAAGCACCAAAAATGTTTGCACAAAAAATGGACAAACACCTCCAAGTCGTATTATTTAGTTGATTATATGTGATTTCAATGATTTTAGATGAGTATGTAAGTATGAAAGAAGTAGGGGCTGAAATGTAAAAGACACACAGATTTATAGTGGTTCGGCCAGAATGTGCCTACGTCCACTTTATATGTTATTATCTTCTTTCTTTCAGATTACAAGTACAATGCTTCGTATATCAGTATATGAAAGTAGTTTGAAAGTTCCTTCCTTGCTTGAGCTCTCAAACTTCTTCCCCATTGTTGTACCCCCGCCCCTCTATTTATAGAATGAGGTTGAGGGCAGGGGCCTTGGAAGCATATAGCTGCTGGTGGGCCCGGGCTGAAGCAATCTGGACTGGCAATCTTCTGCTTCGGCAAGGCTTCATTCGGCTATGAGCTTGGACCGGTGGTGGGTGTGCATGTGGACCGGCAGGGGAAAGGAGAGGGTTGGTTCGGTGCTTGCCTGGTCCGGTAGTAGGAGTGTGAGAATGTGGACCGGTAGTCGTTTGGTCCGGTTATGTAGGTGGTTCGGTGGCAAGGTTGGTTCGGCAGGGGAGTTGGAGTGGTGGTATAAAGGAGCCGAATGAGATGGGGCCGAATGAAGTGGGGGCCGAGTGAAGTGGAGCCGAATGAAGTGGGGGCCGAGTGTTGTGGAACCGAATGAAGTGGGGGCCGAGTGAGCTTCTTCATGGAGAATATTGGAAGGCCCTCTAGGTTAGTATTGAGCTTCTTGGCTGTTGAACGGAGTAGAGGTTGCTTGCGAGCCCGAGTGAAACTGCGGCTTCTTGGTCTTGAGGTCTTCTGGGTGAAAATTCGCCCAACAGATTTCAAAACAATTCCCATTCAATTTGGAATAACCAAATTAAATCTTTGAAATTAAAGATTTATAGCTTTCAAACCCATTTCCAAAGATTTATCTAAAACTTGGAAAACAATTTTCCTTTTAGACTTGAAAATCCTTTTAACACAACTTGGAAGTCCTTTTCTTATGGGAAAGCAAATCTAATTTATACAAGTTGAAATCTTGAGTTGAATTTAAATTCCAAAACGTCACCTTTAAAATGGTTTAAAACCCATATAACCCATTTGTAAGTTGAATAACTTTTTAAACCCTAGTTCTCAAATTATAGGATTCAATTTCAAATATTGAATTCAAATTTATATCAATTCATTTAAATTCCATGATTCAATCAGGTTATATAAAATAACTTTTATTTTTGAAAACTCATTTTCAAAAGCTTCAATTCCAATTCCAAAACTAATTTGGATTCAAAAATCAAATTTTAAAACAATTCCAAATCTGTGACTTAACCCATTTCCACGTTCAATCCTTATTTGTGTGTGTATAAGTGTGGTCCAGGGTTCAACACAATAGTGCACAACATCATCATCACAGATTCAACCATATCGATAAGCGGTATAACCCATAATGCTTATCTATATTCCCAGATTCATAGATAAATTAAATTATCAATCACAAAGATTCGTCATTATCATTCGATGTGGATTTCGGATAACCAACAGGAATCCGACTCCCTGTCGCATCGAAATTAAAATGTCGTTCTATAGGTCAAGGGTTTGCATATCAATATATACATCACAGATATAATAGCTCGGCACAAAGCATCACATAGAATCACATCACCTATCAAATATATCAATCCATCACATAGCATTCAACAACAATCAAACACCTTTGATTAGGGTGAATAAATCGTGTGGTTATAGATTTATTACTCACATAATTACCTTCATTAGTGATCTTAAATCAATGATTTATTATCATTAATTACATTTGATTAAGTCTTAACCACTCTCATTAATCATTTCTTTAATTAATTACCTTAATTAATAAAACCTTAATTGTCATTAATTAAACCTTAATTACTTTTATTAATCAACCTCTAATTAATTACTTTAATTAATAAATCCTTAATTATCTATTAATTAATCTCTAATTATCTAATTAATCAAGTGTTAACTATCACTTACTTAATCCTTAACTACTTGATTAATTAATCTTTAATCATTGATTAAAATCTAATTAATAATTCTTAATTACAGATTAATTAACCTAAATTAATTAATCTCAATCATTAATTAATTAATTTAAAAACTCTTAATTATTTAATTAATCGTCCATATTATTAATTTATTAAATAATTAATTATCCAACTTAATAATTTAATGAACCCAAATGCTTTATCTTTGAGATAACATTTCTTACTTGATTAAGCATTTAAAATCAATTTGTTTTTAAATTTACTTTAAGTTCCATTTAAACTCATTTTAAATTTAAGATACAAATTTAACTTAAACAAGGTTTTTAAGACAATTCAAAACCTCTTATCTCATATGTCAAAAGAATAACCATTTTATAAAATAAGTCTTAAAGAATATAAAGTTCAAATAAGTTTAAACCTGCACTTTAAACATTCTAAGTTATTTAAAAATAAATTCAAATTCAAAAATTTCCTTAATTTCAAAACTGAAATACAGATTGAATCTTTTATTCCAGATTTAAACTTAAAACTTTAAAGCTTTACTTACATTTTTCATCTTTATTTTAAAACTCAAATTATTTAACTATTTCTAAAACAGTTAAAACAAATTAAATTCAAAAACTTATTTTATTTTAAAAACTGAAATTCAAATCAAATTTTAGATTTTTAAATCTCAGATTCAAACTTATTTTAAAGCTTATATTTTACAATTTAAACTTCTAGTTTAAATTTAAAACCAATATACTTTTATACTTAAAAGTTATTTTAAAACTAAATTTAAAATTTCAAAATTTAAGTTATTTCAAAAACCATGATTCAAACTATTGAATTTAGATTCAATTCAGGTTTAAACCCTAATTTAAATTCCAGTTTATATTCAAACTTTGCTTTTAATTTTAAAAACTGAAACAGGTTTCTGTTTTGTTTAAAAACCTGAAACAAAGAGATATGCCCGAGACCTTAATATTACTTCGAGTAAAATCATCACCCACTTCGAGTTTTGTGCCAGAACGACCCGAGTTATTACTGAATTCCCTCCGAGACCAATTTCGTGTAACGCACCTTTTCAACTGCTTCGAGCCATTACTGCAATTCTTCGAGCCATCCCCGAGAATACTTTATCTTCTTCCTCGAACAAACCACACCCCAAAAATACTAATACCCAGATATCACCGTGCATATGCACCACCACCTGAAGCAAACGCCGAACATCGCCACACCTTCCGGCACATCACCTACGACCATCTCAACTCCATCAATTACCCACATCAACGATTCGAGTCAAAAACAATGATCGAGCTACTCGACTTGGCCTTGAACAAAACAGTTCATCAGAAACTCCCTTCAACCCATCGCCTCAGGTCATCGGAGACCTCGCAACTCCGTCCCTAGCCACGCCACATCACCACGCTCCAATTCCCCACCTTGCGATCCAGTCCGGCCTACCCACGTTGACGCAGTTTCCCCAATTCCGACATCGCCCATAGTAAAACCTTGAACCCTAATTTGCCCACGCCAGGCAACTACGATCATCATAATTTTTTTGTACTATTTGTTTCAAGTGACCCATCCCACCATCCTCCTCTAGGCCTGATCACGAGTCCCAACTTTCCACTGATCATCGGAATTCGACGAGAAACCAAATCCAGTTCAACTTCAAGTACCAATTGAAATACTGACTTACAAATTATGATATCAGTTTAAAAAATCAACATTTTCAAGCTCGCACTAGATTATAAAGTTAAAACGTGTAATTATAACAATTGATTTCCTGACTTAATATGATTATTCCCTGTAAAATTATATTTCAAACCACTTACTCTATATTTTCACTAGGATTGATTCTTAAAAATGAAGTTGTACTCACATCAATATTTTTCATTCAGCAATGAAACCAAAAATTTGCTTGGGTTGAGGAAATTTAAAATTTTCTAACAGGTTTTTAAAACTGGAATGTATTCAGAGGAAAATTATACTTACCTCCAGACAGGCATTACATATATATACATACAAATTTACATTCCATCATACCATCTATCAGAGAAGAAAATCCATTCAAGCATTCATCTCAAATATTAAAACGTATAAATGGGTTCGAGTGTGTTGCTCACATGAATTTTGATGAAAACAGAGCCCAGACCCTATATTTTTCTACTGATGCTTTTTAAACTTGCATGTTTGCATTGCCTTCTGATTTTCTTTTCATAAAATAAACCTGCAGTTTATTACAACTTAACTAATTTTTTTTTCTTTTCACATTAAAGTTACAAATTCATTAACTATAAAGTTAAAACTTACCTGGAAACCTGAAGACAGAGAACCAGGTTTTGAAGATCTTATCTTTCTGTTTTTGATTTATTGATCTGAAGCTTTATTTTAATGAGTTTGAACTTTGATCTTGAAATGGTTGAGTTGCTTCAGAACTTTGAATTTCTTGTTGTATAACAGGGGCTTTTTTTTTCTTTTTGCAACTAGAAACAGAAAACAAATTTGCCTTGAACTTGGTTCTCCTGCAACTTTGTTAATAAAGTTGTTTAAATTTTTGTTTTAATACTGATCAATATTAAGTTCAAATCTTAAAAAGAAAATCTGCTTGCCTTTATTTTTCTTCAGAGAAAAACTGCACTTCCTCTGGCTAAAAAAGAACTGCAGCTCTGTGTTACATAAATCTACAAGTTTTTTTCTGAGTTTGTTTTATGTTAAAAACTTGATCTTAAAAGCATAAATTTATTAAACTATAAGGTATAAAATTTACCTGAGAATAATCTATAGTGTAACAACCTGATATTTTCAACCATTCGCATCCGCACATGTCGGACTTGAATTGCTCAAAATACCGCATTGTAACTAAAATTTGGCAAATCTCAGAATATACAGTAAATAAAATAACAGATCACAGACACAGAGTATTTAATAATGCAGCGGAAGTAAAAGAAATAGTAGTTCATGAAGCCACTATATAAATATATCAGAGTTAAATAAAATACAACAAAATAAATAAAGTACAACAGAACTCTTAAGATGATAACCAAGTACAAGCTGAATAGAACAACAGAACTGGAATAGATAAAACTAGATAAGTAGATAATCTCCAGCGATTCCAATCTCCAGAAAGTGGAATCCAAATCTGTGAATAACTCAGGCTGACCCGAGCGTAAATAAAAATACAAACACTCAAGTCAGGACAATATATACTTATATAATGTAAACCAACTCAAATGAACTGTAATAAGGTACAAGTAACTTAAAGGATGCCTGAGACCGCCCATCCTTTAAGGATCCGTTAAACTATTTACTATGTAGTAATATTTCGCTATTATAATAATGTCTACAGTAAAATAAACTTACTTTTAAATAGCGTTCCGGGCTACCCATATCACCCTTCACACATAATAGTCCCAGTAGTCCATCCAATATCATGCCATCTCCACTCCGGGTGACTGTCAGAGGATACCACACGGGCTACGGGAGAAAAACAAACTCGTAGTAAAGGCTCGGTATGGTAGGTGACACGGCACACAAGGCAATGCCAGGGTAGATATACCAATTACGCACACGGGCTGGTGGTAACGCAGCAGCCACATACGCCCACCTCGGAACACACTCCCAATCAAAATCGGAGGATGGCCATCCAATCAATCACAAGTAAGAGTATAGTATTGAAGGAATGTGTCCGATCGGAGGAATGACCTTACTTGGCCCGAGATCGCTCCTGTTTTAGCCACCTTATGCCAACTCACGAGAGTTGGGTCCACGTAATATACCTCAAGAACGTCGCCACCATCGTACTTCATTCTGGAATCTCCACCGCGTACACGGTTGTCAAAGTGGTTTTCGGTATCGACAGAGAGTATGCCAGATATCCGATCCCGGTCTCTTTGCCACCAATCGTTATTATAACCCGTAGTTATAACTTTTAAAATAATGTTTATATTTCAAAATAGGATATCATTTCAAATCCAAATCTTTATCAAAATAATGATTAAATTAATTCCAAACCATTTTAAAACATCATATCTTTCCAGAAATTCTTGTCAAATCATTTTAATATATCAAAATATCATATCTTTTCAAAACCACATTTCAAATCATTTTAATATATCAAAATATCATATCATTTCAAAACCACATTTCAAATCATTTTAATATATCAAAATATCATATCATTTCAAAGCCTCATTTCAATCATTTTAATATATCAAAAATATCATATCCATTTCAAGTCATTTCAATCATTTTAATATATCAAAAATATCATATCTTTCCAAAACTTCATTTCAAATCATTTTAATAAACCAAAATATCATATCTTTTCAAAACCACATTCATTTCAAATCATTATTCATTTTATTCAATTTAAAATACCATTTCAATTTACATTTCCAAACAGTTTATATTTCAAAAATCATTTTAAATCATTAAAATGAAGTTATTATATTTAATAATTAAATTATTAAGTTTCCAAAAATTTCAACTTCCAAAGTTCATTTATTCACTTAAGTTTATCAAAACAGTGAAAATTCACTTTTCGCAGCATTTAGAAAACGCTACGGAAAGTTACATTCAAAACAGTTCAATTTAACAAAAGACAGCATTTTTAAAAATGTTGTAATAGGTTTACTTAATATTTCAAATAAACTTAGTCAAATTCAACAATTATAGCACTTAAAAAGATTGCTATAATAGCCTTTAATTCAATTTAGCTTTTTAGTTCATTATCATCAACTACATCATTTGCAAATGCTGTAATATCATTTAAATTGCAATTAATAGAATTTCAAAAATGCAGTTAATTAACTTCAAATATTCAGTATAATTTCACAACCAATTATATTTTTATTTAAAACATTTTTAACTTATAAAATCATACATTTTCACATTTATAAAAAACATTTAATTTTCCTTAAGTTCATGATTTTATAAAGTTAAATTTCCATTCAAAAATCAAGATTTAATAATAATTCACTTATTAAATTTCAACATTCAAATTTAAATTCATTAAATTAAATTTCAACTTAACACTTAAGTTTAAATTTCAAAATATAACTTAATTTCAATTTTATTCACTTAACTTAAAATTCACTTTTAAGCCAAATTCACAAATTCCCATTTGGTTATATTTCAAAATTTCAACTTAAATAATCATCCCTTTCATTTTTTTAACTTTACTCAAAAATCATTAATATATTATAAAATCATTTTAAATTCATTTTAAATTCAAATTATCATAAATTTATCATAATTTCATATTTAATTTAATTTCCAATTATAATTAAATCAAAATTTCCAAAATAACTTACATTTAAATTTTCTAACTTTTCCATAATTTATTTAACCTATAAAAAATCAATAATACTTTACAAAAATCATTTTTAATTATGTTTTAAATCAAAATATTATAATATTTACATTTCAAACATATTTTTAAAAATTTTAGAAAAATATATTTTAACTATGGGTCTGTATATAATTTTCTAGCCTAGGTAAAGTGATATGGGTAATGTATCATTTCAACCCGTAATTTACAAAGAAAATCCGGGTTTTATCATTTCAAACCCGCAGTCCCAAGTAAATGAAATAAAATGAAAATCGCTCAGGCCTATCATTTCAGCCCATAACGGTTTTCCCCTATTCTAAAGTCCGTTCGGGTATGTATCATTTCAACCCATGGTGATTCTAATCTAAAGGGAACTTGCAGTGTGATAAAATGATAAAAATAACAGAACAACATAATATAACAGTAACAGATGTTATAATAGGTGTTTAAGCATGGGTGAACATCATATAATCATAATATAGCATATGTAACATGTTAATGCATTTTACAGATTCAAAAGGGGTCAATTTACTAGTTATATATGTACATATTGTCTGGTGAGGATAACTCACTTGTTTGAGCTGGAGATTGCAATACAACTGACACAAACTGAGATCTTCAAAAGCACGATGGCACGACAAAGATTTGATATTGAGAGAGCCAAAGATAATTGCCTTGTTCACATTTACACAAAACAATGCAACATATAAGTTACAAAACAATGTAATGAACAACACTAGAAATCAATGTCCAAAACAAGTTAAATGGTTTGCACTTGTTCTCAACTTCACATACTTCAGTTATGAACTGAAATAGCATAGCCAAGGCATGGATTAAGGTCTGGTTTGGGTCCAGTATAGGCTCGGCTACAAGGAGATAAGGTGAGTGGGAGTTACAAGTAGAGAAGACAATGGAATACAAAGGGTTCTAAGGCAAATGGTGGCTTTTGTTGCACCATAGGGTTCGACCCTTGCTATTGTGGGTCTAGCCATGCAATGTGAAGGTCGGGTGGGGTCTGATGTGGCAGCTAGAGGTGGTGGAAGATCAGGTGGTGGAGGCTATTGGTGATGGCCATGGTGGAAATTGAAGGTGATGGACATAGGGTGCAACAATCTACACACAAGGCAACATATCATCATTTCTAGGCTATACATGGGCTCGGCCTCAAGCTATAGGGGCATGACCAGGTGTCCAGATAGTGGTGGATAAGGTGGTAGTGGGTGGTGGTCAGGTCAGAGCAAGGGGTGGTGGAGGAAGTGGTGGAAAAGGTGGTGGAAGTGGTGATAGAGGAAGGGTATGCTTGGCCTAAACTATATGGTGATGGTTTGTGTAAATGGAGGGTGGATCTCTTGCCTAGGGCAGGTCGGCCTGATGGGATGGTGCTCTGGAGGTGGTGGTAGCTGGTTGTGGCAGTGATGGGGTCGGCCTAGCAGCTGGAGGTGGAGGAACAAAGCTATGAAGGTAGAGAACATATACAAAATTCAATAGAAAACTAGAAAAACAAGGAAAAAGGAGATGAATTTTACCCAAACCTTTGAAGCAATGGCCGTGCAATTTTTTTATGAGTTTGAGAAGGTTAGAATACGTGAAAAATGAGGGAGATGTAGCTAGAATGAGAAATGAAAGCACGGCAAAAATCATTAAAGAGTGGAGTTGAGAAAATGAAAGGTCGGAATGTAAAAAGGCTTTGGAAGTTAAAGTGTTTAAAACCTTTAAAATTTCCATCAATTTATTTTAAATTTTAAATAACTGAAATATATATATAAATTCAGATAAAAGTACGAAAATTTATTAAGTAAACAAAAATAAATAAATAAATATTAATTATATATATAATTTAATTAATAAAACAGCAAAAATTGCCAACTAGTCTTGAAAATATGAAAAATAATGCAATGAACTTTGGAAAATCTTTATGTGCTTGTAAAAATATTTATAACAAAGATAATAACATAAACTAAAATGCATTCACAAATAAATATATAAATTTTAATTTAAATATAATTTAAATGAAGAAAATAGCAAAGAAAATAGAAACTAGGCTTTAAAAATAGAAAATAAATTCAATAAGCTTTAGAAAAATTATACTATCACTTCAAAAATATTAAAAGACAAAAATATACATAAAATAACAGATCAACACATATTAAAATAAAATATGACAAAGAAAATATAATTTATATAATTTAAAATAGACAAAATTGTTAAATAAATCAAATTACACCTAAAATTGAAATGTACATAACTTTTACAGTTTAACTCCGTTTTCAACGAAAAAAAAGAAGTGTTCATGTTATTAAATCTATTTTCAAAATAAAAGATAAAATTTATAATTTCAAACTTTTAAATTTTTAAGTAAAAAGTCAAAGCTTGACCAGTTTGACCAGAATTTCACTTTTTAGTAAAATATCTAATTTATACCAGTTTAAAACTATAATTCACTTAATAATCAACATTTATATAAAAAAATGAAATGTTTGAAAAAAAAAGTTTAAAATAATTACAAAATAAAAAATAAAGTCAAAATTAAAATATATGTAAAATCTAGGGTTGTTACATATAGCTTGATGTTAAGGAGGATTTCTCAGATCTTCTGGTTTGCTTACAGGTTTTTATCATATTTTTTTTCTTGGGAGTTTGAACTTGTGATACTCAAATATCCTTTTTACTGTTTTTCTTTTCTTTTCAGAGATTTGGCCGATATATCATGATTTCATATGGGGAAGTGAAGATTTTCTATAATTTTTTATTTAATTATTTTATTAAGGAAATGATGTTTAATGCCATTTGTTAAAAGATATCAAAATCTCTAGATTTTGTTAATCATTCTACCCTATCTTCCATGTGAATGTTTATTGTTTGCACAAAAAATGGACAAACACCTCCAAGTCGTATTATTTAGTTGATTATATGTGATTTTCAATGATTTTAGATGAGTATATAAATATAAAAGAAGTAGGGGCTGAGATGTAAATGACACGCGGATTTATAGTGGTTCGGCCAGAATGTGCCTACGTCCACTTTATATGTTATTATCTTCTTTCCTTCAGATTACAAGTACAATGCTTCGTATATTAGTATATGAAAGTAGTTTGAAAGTTCCTTCCTTGCTTGAGCTCTCAAACTTGTCTGCCATTGTTGTACCCCTGCCCCTCTATTTATAGAATGAGGTAGAGGGCAGGGGTCTTGGTTGTATATAGCTGCTAGTGGGCCCGGGCTGAAGCATTCTGGACTGGCAGTTGTCTAGTTCGGCGAGGTCTCATTCGGCATGGAGTATGGACCGGTGGTGGTGTGGTCCGGTGTAAGGCGTGCATCCGGTGGTTGTTTGGACCGGCTTGTGTAAAAGAGAGGGTTGGTTCGGTGACAACCTTGGTCCGGTCGTAGGTTGATTCGGCGATGGAGACTGGGCCTTGGTCCGGTGCTTGTCTGGACCGGCTGTGCAGAGGGGGTGTGTCCGGGCAAGTATGGCCGAATGGAGGGAGGCCGAATGGGAAGGAGGCCGAATGAGGTGGAAACCGAATGAGCAGGGGGCCGAATGAGCAGGGGGCCGAGCGTGCATGGGGCCGAATGAGCTTCTATACTGAGAATTTTGGATGGACTTCTAGGTTAGTGTTGAGCTCCTTGGCTGTCGAACGAAGTGGAGGCTGCGAGCCTGGGTGAAATTGTGACTTCCTGGTCCCTAGATCTTCTGGGTGAGAATTCGCCCAACATTTGCCCCCCAAAGTGGGGCACGTGCTTGCACGTGTCGCGCTTTGTTCCCGGTGGTAGAAAGGCTTGTTTCGTAACGCCATGGGCTGGATGTTCGTATCCTGCTGCTGTCCTGCAAAGGAATTTAATTTATAGTTTTAGTGCGGTTCTAGGTAACGATCGTTCGGGATCGAGAAATTTGAGATGAAGCTAATCGTGTCGTTAGGGACGAGCAAGTGTGCCCCGAAGGGGCCTAGCATTGTCGATGCCAGGTTCACGTTAGAGTGGGTCCCCGGGTCGTTTGCCAAGGTGGTTTATCGCCAGCTCAGAGCATGCCTAGGGATTGTTCGCGACCCCGTACATGTGTAAGTAGCTTAGCCATTCCATAATTATCAGAATCAAATATCCGTTTCACCTATGAGTTTTAAAAAGGCGTGTCAAAGTGTAAACTCCCACGACGATAGGGTTAATAACTATTCAGAGCGTGCCTACGGACCATTCGTGGTCGCGTACACGTGTAAACGATTTAATCCATGTCGGTGAGAGTTTTACGACTTATTCATCGTTAGCATAATCTTATTTTATTAGTTAGTTCTAGAGTTCGGTACTTATCTGAGTGAAGCGCCTGCGTGCCCCCTGTTTCTGGTTTCTGCTGGTAGAGGTAGCTTCGTTCGGGTTCGAGTTGGCACAGGTTTCATTCGGTTGGAGGCTGGTCCGGTATGGATAGTTCCATTCGGTTTTCATTCGGTCCGGTATGTCGAATGCCTTGGTCCGGTCCTGAGCTCGCCTATATATAGAGGCCGTACCCCCCTCGTTTTTCATTACCGAACGAGTAGAGCCGAACCATATTGTGCTGCCGAACCAAAGTCTTCGCCGAACCAGCTTATACCGAACCAGGTATGTATACTTTCTGCCGAATGAACCTTTGCCACCGGATGGCCCTGTTTGCCGAATGTGTACGGAGTGTATTGAATAGCCGAATGAGGTATGCCGAATGACATGCATGCCGAATGACATGTATGCCGAATGAGCATTGGAGTTTGGTGCCGAATGAACTCGTCTTGCACCGCCGAATGAGACTTCATACTTGAACCTTGAGCGGAATCTTATGCTTTTATATGCTTTCTTTAGATACTTGCTTGTTTATCTTTCTATACCTCTTGCTCTAACACCGTGTTTTTCTTGTGCTGCAGAAAATGTCTCGCAAAGCGGAAACACGATCAGACAGAAAGAAGTCTAGAGGCACAAGAGAGCCCTCTTCTTCCTTGCCCCCAGTCCAATCAGGATCCGAGCAACATCGACCCATTCCAAGGTCTCTAGTGGATGGATATGGTCCACAGGAACTTTTGATTTCTCCCCCGGATTGCTTTCCTAGCTCCCTAAAGGAGGAGCAACTTGACGTCATATCCCGTTCCTTCGGGATAGATAGGGCTCTTATACTGCTGCCGGGAGATGGAGTGATGCCATATAATCCTCCCGAGGGCTACTTCGCTTTTAGCAGATACCATTGCATGTGCGGCGCTATCCCCCCTATCAACGCTTGGATAGTAAGCTTCACCACATATTTGAAGGTGGCTCCCTTCCAGCTTCAGCCTAACTCATATGCTATCCTGGTGAGCCTCTTTGTTATCTTCCAGAGGAGGTACGGGCGTCCTCCTTCTAACCGGGAAATCCGATACTTGTACAACCTGAGAGGCTATAAGAAGGGGTCTCCGTATATTAGTTTGGAGGCGGCCGTACCCTTCAAACCAGTTCTGGACTTGTATTCCAAGTTCACCATGTTCAAGAAGGAGTGGTTCTTGTCAAGGACGATGCTGTTTCTTTCCGCCTTTTCACTTCCGGCTGTAAGATTGATTTCATTTATATTCTTCATGTGTTTTGACTGTAGTGCTTTTTCTGACATGCTTCTATTTCTGGCTAGCGACAGGTGGTACTGCAGTCGTGGAGGACGATTCCTTAGTGCGAATGGCTGCTGAATTAAAGGCTATTCCGGCACGGGACCGGTCGGCCTCTTTCTTGATCAGGAACGCAACCCTCTTGGAGTATAACTTGATCTTACCGCGCCAGTCCGTAGTTAAGCAAAGAGACACGGCTGAGGAGAAGGCTGCTAAAGCTAAGGAGGGGGATAAGGTAAAGAGCGGTAAGAGGGAGCCTTTCGCAGAGCGTCCCGTGGTCGGGGGGAAGAAACTGAAGAAGTCCGATGGCCCTTCTCCAAGTACTTGCCCGACTGTCCCGGAGGAGGAAGGTGTGGAAGAGGAGGAAGGAGGCGAAGTTGGAGAAGGGTCGGAGGGTGGAGGAGATGGCGACGGTCAAGGTGGTAGTGGTGTTGCCGCTCTAACCTCTGAGCAAGACCTCGAACTGGACGAGGCTCTCCGTGGGGCCTTCGGGGAGTCGGAGGGAGAGTCGGAAACGGAGAAGGAAAAGGAGAAAGAAACGGAGAAGGCAAAGGAAACCGGCAAAGCTGTGGCTTCAGCTAGGGTGACTCCGGCGACGCAAGGTGAACTTTTGTCTTCTGCCGATTCCATTTTCGATAGGGACTTAGAAATTTTTTACGGTTCACTTCCGTCCTGGAATGAGATCCAGGACTTATTGCAGTATCCGACTCCTCCGCCGGGTTTGTATAATAGATGTGTCCTCTCACTTTTCTTTCTCTTTAACTTAGCACATTTTTTGAATTGCGGATTATTGTATGTTCGTAACACTTGTTCTTTATTCCAGGGGTAGGCCAGGCGGGTAAAACGTCGGATGTTCGACACCGCCTTGAACAATTTAAGTCGAGGAGAGCTTCCGCGAAACCTTCTACTGATCGCACTGGGGATGTAGTCAGTTACCGCCCTCTTCTTGGGGTCATCGAAGAGGGTATTCAGAAAAGGAAGCGGAGCCGTTCCTTATTTGAGTCTTCTTCTGCTTCGCAGCTTCCTACTCTGCCTCCCCCTACTCAGCCTCCTCGTGATACTACGGAGGAGAGCACGGAGCCCTGCCCCCCTCCTCCTCCTTCCAAGAGTTCTACTGTCATTCATATAAGGCGTCCCGATGTGCCTCGCCCCGTGCCTCGTGACCCTTTTGCCGGTCATCCTGATTTAGACCCAAGTTTTCGGGACATTTCATTCGATGAGACCACGGGCGAGCACCTCCTTCCCCGCAACCCCATGGTAAGAGTGCTGGACGAGGCCAAATCTTTAGATCTTGATTTACTTACTACACGGGTAGTCACTATGGGGGATGAGGCCAAGGCTAATATCGACCGAGTGGCCGCAGAGACCAAGAAGTTAATGGAGAATCATGCTAAGTTGGTCAAGGCCGGGGAAGAGATCGGGAGTGCTAACATTCGGTTGAGGTTAAAGGTTGCCGATCAGGCCAAGCAACTCGCCGACCAAGCCATCCAGATTTCTCAGCATGAGGAAGCCTCCAAGCGTCTGAAAGAGACCATGGAGAAGGCCAGTAGGGCGGAATTACGGAAGATGGAGGTCGCTTGCAGGGAACGGATTAACATAGCTATCGCAACGGTGGATGAGGTTCGAAATGCGGATCTCGAGCGGGTAGAGGAGTTGTCAGGGAGGCTCGTGGCTGCGGAGATGGCTCAGGCCGAGTTGAAGGAGGAGATGGAGGAGATGAGGAGGTCCCTCAGGTTGAAGGAAGAGGAAATGAGGAGGTCACTTCAGGCTGACTGCTTGAGATACCAGTCAGAGAGGGACGTCGCCGTCGCCAAGTTGCAAGCTTCCGAGGCCCGGGTGAGGGAGTTTGAGGAAAACGAGGGGATGATGGATGAGATGCTGCAGGATATGTACTTCCACACTTGGAAGGAGGGCGGCTTGTCTTGGATGGACGATTACCCTCGGGTCATGGCCAAGGTGTATCTCCAGGCTTTAGAGGAGGCCAGGGTGAACGCGGGTAAGGAAGGCGGAGAGGTTTTCAACTTGAGTGCGGTTACTGCTCAGTTCTCAAAGGAGGAGCAAGCGGCGGTGAAAGAGGGGATGCGGCTGCTCGCTGCAGAGGAAGCAGGCGTGCAGTTGGATGATGAGGATCAAGCGGCGGATGCTGGTGAGTTATTCTTTTCCCTTTCTTTTCTTTCAGTGTTTTCATAACTTGATCGTTCGTTTAATGAATTCCTCTTCTGATCTGGACAGGTGGGACTTCAGATCCACATGCTGGGGGCTGTGATCCTGCGGCTAAGTAGGCTGGGGGAGTTGGTGATGGAGTGTGGATGCATCTGCCATCTTTTTGTTTCTTTTTTTTTTTCACTGTTTATGTTAGTCTTTGACATGCAACTGTAATAAAATTATTAGCAAAGAATAACTTCGTGTGATCTCGTAATATAAGCTGATTTTGTCATGTTTAAATGTTGTTGCTATCTTTATGTGCCGTGTGAGAAGTATAATTATGTATTTGCCTGTGATTCTAGTTGTGTTTGATGTTAAGTTTTTGCTTGAAATATAATTTCACGTTTTTGCAATGTCAGTGTATGAATAAGCTATAGTTACGCATTTATGTACAAGAGAAGAGAGTACCGCCCTTTATGTTTTATTCGCAGGCGGAAGCTTTGAGTGTCTTGTGTAACTGTTTACGGGTATAGCTGAGCGCCCTGCTACCCAGTACGCAGGCTTAGAGCCTCACGAGTGAATGCTTCCTATTTGGTTTCCTGTACTTTAGAGTTTGTTATACAGGATAGGAGAAAAATATTTAAATGAAATGGAAATATAGTAAAAGTAAAACTTCCAGTCACGGAAGGCCGTCGATGTGCTTAAGTTCGTGGCAAACGGGTTTTGTAGTCACTTTCCCTAGCTGTGGGTCTTGGAGACATTTGTCACCCATCTTACGCCTCCGCGGGGAGTTTTCTTTTTTACCACAGCCGCACTTAAGACACATCGGAGCCGAGATCGCGCACGGTAACTACCCGAACCATTATGGTCCGTAATCGTGGGTATTATTCGATTTACCGTGGCCGGCTAGCGTGGGTGCCGTTGGCCGTGAACTACCCCTGGCTGGCCACACCTTATGTTGGGGCTTAAAGTAGGTTCACGGTTACCGACGAGCCGAACGCCGTAATGAGCTGCCATCGGCTATAGTCGGCCTTTATGATGACTTATAATCGGCTCATTACAGTTGGCTTTGAGGGCAGGCGCGCAATGAGTTAACCCGCAGCAGAGGGATGCTGGAGCAAAAGAGTCTCATTGGCGAGTGCATAGAATCGTGGCGTACCTGTTAGGCCTAGTCCAGATGAGGCCGCGGTGCGTCTTGAGTGGAGATGCCATAGGATTTTGTTCAACAGAAAGGGATAAAACTAAACAAGTAGCCAAGACATAAAGGAACAAGTTAAAAAGAGACAAGATTTTTTAAAGTGGTTCGGCACGAAAATGCCTACGTCCACTGATTCTCTTTGTTAATTCACTTCATATGGGCAGTACAAGTTAAGAAAAGTATCGACGGAGGTGTCGGATGTTCCATGCCCTCTGGAACACCTCTCCGTCCACTGTTGACAAAATGTAAGCTCCGTTGTGGAGATCTTTGTGAATTACATATGGTCCGTCCCAGATGGGGTCCAGTGCCCCGGGGCGCGGAAAGATTCGCCTGAGGACAAGATCTCCTTCTTGTAAGCTGCGATGCTTGACTTTGGAATTGTATAGTGCTGCCACTTTTTGTTTGTGAGCTGCTGCTTTGAGTGCTGCATCGTTTCTCCTTTCCTCAATCAGATCCAAAGACATGAGGAGGAGTTCTTCGTTTTCTTCTGGGTTGTAGTGGATCCTACGGTGGGAAGGCACAATAGTCTCAACTGGGAGCATTGCCTCCGATCCATATGCCAAAGAGAAAGGAGTATGTCCCGTTGATGTTCTGAAAGATGTGCGGTATGCCCATAGTGCCGTAGGAAGTTCGTCCACCCAAGCGCCTTTTGACTTTTCAAGTTTCTTCTTGATTAGGGTTTTGAGAATTTTGTTGACAGCTTCAACTTGTCCGTTTGCCTGAGGGTAAGCTACTGATGAGAAGCTTTTATGAATTCCATGCTCTTGGCACCAGTCGGCAAATTCTTCGCTGTCAAATTGGAGTCCGTTGTCTGATACGATCTTGAGGGGGACTCCATACCTGCACAGAATGTTTTTGATCAAGAAGTTGATAACTTTTGCTGAAGATATTTTATTTAAAGGTTCCGCTTCCACCCATTTGGTGAAATAATCGACTGCCACTATAGCATATTTGGCTCCGCCTCGGCCCGTTGGCAGTTCGCCAATTAAGTCAATTCCCCATACAGCAAAGGGCCAAGGGCTGGTCATTTGAGTAATTTCGTTTGTGGGCAGTCGAGGGATCTTGGCAAACTTCTGACATCTGTCGCATTTCTTAACGAAGTCTAGGGCATCTTTGTTTAGTGTGGGCCAGTAATATCCATATCGGAGTATCTTTCTTGCCAAAGTCTGTCCTCCAGTGTGATCTCCGCATCCTCCCTGATGGATGTTTGTTAATATCTCCTTGGCTTCCCTTCCGGCGACGCATCTTAATAGGGGGCTAGAGAAGCCACGCCGGTAGAGGATGCCTTCTTGTATTGTGTAGTGGGGAACTTTTCTCAAGATCTTCTTAGCTTCGTCACGCCTGTCGGGTAGTATGCCATCTTGCAAATATTTCCGGATAGGAGTCATCCAGGTTCCTTCTTCGATTGCAGTTATCAGATTCGCTTGTTCGAAACTCGGGGCAAGCTGCCTTGAGATTGCTAATGCTCCGGAAATGGTGCTGTCCTTCATACTAGCTTGCCTTACAAGTTCATCTGCTTCTTGGTTTTCTTCTCGAGGAATGTGTTTGATTAGATAATGGTCCAATCGATCGAGCAACAGTCTGGTTTTCTTTAGGTATGCTGTGAGTCGTTCTCCTCGAGTCTGGAATTCTCCTAGTACCTGGTTTACGATAAGCTGAGAATCACTATGAATACATAAGGAATTGATTCCAATTTCTAGGGCCAGTTCCAATCCCGCTATTACTGCTTCATATTCAGCATCGTTGTTAGTGGCCGTGAACTCCAATCTTAATGCATAGTACAACTTTCTTCCCCTGGGGGTGACGATCACAATACCTGCCCCCGAGCCTTGTTCGTTTGATGCTCCGTCTACAAAGAGGTTCCATTTGATGTTTTTTGCTACTTCGGATTGTTCCTTGCCTTCGTTGGTAGTGAATTCGGCAATGAAATCAGCCATGGCTTGTCCTTTGATAGCGGTGCGGGGATGGTAGGTGATATCATACTGACTTAGTTCGATGCACCATTTGAGGAGTCGCCTAGAAGTGTCAGGACGATGGAGCACTTGTCTTAGTGGTTGATCGGTTAGAACCCTGATGGAGTGAGACTGGAAGTAGTGTTGCAGTTTCAGTGACGCGATCAATAAACAATATGCTAACTTCTCAAGTTTAGGATATCTGGCTTCTGCCCCCGTAAATCTCTTGCTTACAAAGTAAACCGGGCGTTGTGTGCGGTCTTCTTCTCTTACCAAGGCGGCGCTTAGAGCATGAGATGATACAGCGAGGTATAGGTATAACACTTCACCTTCATTTGGAGTTGAAAGTACTGGTGGTCTCTGAAGGTGTTCGATTAGGTTGGGGAAGGCTTTTAAGCATTCGTCGGTCCACTCGAACCTCCCTTTGTCTTTCTTGAGTGCTTCGAAGAAAGGGACACACTTGTCAGTTGCCTTGGAAATGAATCTGCTTAGGGCGGCCACCTTTCCGTTTAGGCTCTGCATTTCTTTTCGAGTGGAAGGTATCCTTATTTCTTTTAAAGCCCGGACTTGTTCAGGGTTTGCTTCGATTCCTCTGGCGTGGACGATGAATCCTAAGAATTTTCCCAATGAAACTCCGAAGGAGCACTTTAGAGGATTCAGCTTCATTCCATACCGGCGAAGTACCTGAAACATATCGTCCAGATGGCTTACATGGTCGTTGGCTTTCCTTGACTTTACCAACATGTCATCCACATATACTTCCATAGTTCGTCCTATCAGTCCTGCGAACATTTTGTTGACGAGGCGTTGATAGGTAGCTCCAGCATTTTTGAGTCCAAAAGGCATGACTTTGTAACAATATAATCCGCGGTCGGTGATGAAGCTAGTGTGGTCCTGATCGGGAGCGTGCATGGGGATCTGGTTATATCCGGAGTATGCATCCATAAAAGATAGGAGTTCGTGCCCAGCTGTGCTGTCTACGAGTTGGTCAATTCGGGGAAGTGGGAAGCAGTCTTTCGGGCAAGCGTCATTCAGATTGGAGAAGTCAATACATGTTCGCCACTTTCCATTGGCCTTTTTTACTAGCACCGGGTTAGCGATCCATTCTGGGTAGATGGCTTCCCGTATGAAGCCATTAGCAAGTAGATTTTTTACTTCCTCGTCAAGGGCTGCTGATCGCTCTGCCCCCATGCTCCTCTTTTTCTGCTTTACTGGTACCTTGGTGGGATCGATGTTCAACATGTGGCATGCTATGTCTGGGGAGATTCCTGTCATATCGGCATGGGTCCACGCAAATACATCTAAGTTGTGGCGGAGGAAGTCAATGAGTTGATCCTTCAATTCCGTTTTCAGCTGAGATCCGATTTTTAATAATCTACTTGAATCATGCTTATCTACCGATACGAATTCCATAGCCTCTGCAGGCTCGGCGGTAGCCTCCTCCTCTTTATCCCTGGGGTCTAGTTCATTGAAGGGATCGCTTGTGTATCGAAGAGGAGGGGCTTTCTTTAGTTGCTATGCCTCCAAGCTTTTCATGCAGAGAATAGTCTCTGCATCTTTTCCTTTATTCTTTCTGCGGTTATTGCGAAGTTCAGTTACGTAGCAGTCTCGGGCGGCATCTTGATCTCCTTCTACTTCTCCTACTCCGTTGTCTGTTGGAAATTTCATTTTCAGGCACCAAGGGGCTAATACAATCTGAAAGTCAGACAAGGCTGGTCTTCCCAAGAAAGCGTTGTAAGCCGAGTGGTTTTCTATTAGTACGAACGTTTGTTTTCGCACAACGGAGCGGGGATGACTTCCTATTTCGACGAAGAGGTCAAGTTGCCCGAGGGGCATTTTTGCATCTCCAGTGAAACCGTGCAGTGGTTTGTCACAGGGGGATACATCCTTCATTGATAATTTCATTTTGTCGAAAGCATGTTTGAACAGGATATTTACGGAGCTTCCCGTGTCTATTAGAATCCGAAAAACTTTAGCTGGACCAAACCAGGCAGAGATGACCATGGGATCCATATGTGGGTACTGTCTTCCTTCCAAATCATGCCTACTGAATACAATGTCATTGTTTTCTTTTCGTTTCGGGTGGCGTTCCTCCGTAATGGAGTTAACATATCCTTCGGCATTTCTAAGCGACTTGCCGTACCTTTCCATCTCTGCCCAACTTCTGTCGGCAATGTGTGGTCCTCCTGAGATGGTAAGGACTACTATCTTCTCTTGACTAGAGCCACTGGTGTTGTGATGGTTGCGATTCCCTCCGCCTACTTCTGGGAGGGGTTGCTTTGAGTTCTCATTGGCAGGAGTTGGAGTCCTGTTCTGACCTTTCACATAACGTTCCAGTCTTCTTCTTCTAATGTGTTCTTCGATCAAGTCCCGAAGATGGTGGCATTCATTGGTGTCATGTCCGTGGGATTCGTGGAAGCGACAGAACTTTCCGGACTTGAGTGCGTTATCTGATTCTTTCTTGTGCGGGGGGCGCTTGTATCCGAGTTCGCCCTGAGTGGCTAGGTAGATGTTTTCGATTGTTTCATTCAAAGGAGTGTAGGAGTCGAATCTTGGCCCTGGTCGATATTGGCGCTTCTCAACCTTTCTGCCCCCAGCATTGTCTCTAGATTCATTTCTTCGAGCGTCCTTAGCTGCAGTGGGAACCTTGTCCTGAACTATCTTGCCTTGTTGCCCTGACTGCCTCTCCGTAGCAGCGTCTTCAAGTCTCATATACTTTCCAGCTTCATGGAAGAAATCAGGCAAGGTAGCTGGTTTTTCCATAGTTAATCTTCTGGCAAACTTGGTGTCTGGATGTACACCACTACAGAGGGCCATTAGAGTGAGTTTTTCATCGGCATCTTGAACTGCTGCCGCTGCGGCGTTGAACCGTGTTAGATATTGTTGCAGCGTCTCTCCGGATTTCTGTTTGACATTGGATAGAGAATAAGCATCCCTGGGTTGTTCCACATGGATGCGGAACTGGCTAATAAACCTTTCT
Organism: Allium cepa; assembly: GCA_030765085.1. Classification (NCBI taxonomy): domain Eukaryota; kingdom Viridiplantae; phylum Streptophyta; class Magnoliopsida; order Asparagales; family Amaryllidaceae; genus Allium; species Allium cepa. Next base: position 75,873,740 of record CM060945.1, read on the forward strand.
TTTAACATCTCCCATGAGCTGATGGATCCTTGGGGTAGATGGCAGAACCAGGAGGTAGCTAGATCTGATAGGAATAGCGGAAAGCATTTACATAATACTCCTTCTGTTGCTCCACTCATGAGCATATGCTGGGTGTATCTCTGCAGGTGTACGATGGGGTCGGAAGTTCCTTTGTAAGGTTCCATGGTTGGCATTTTCCATTCCCGGGGAGTGATGGCAGTTTCGATATTTCGGGTAAAGGGACTGGTGACCCTAGCGCCTATTCCCCGGTCCCTTTGCTCCCGTTGGACACATTCTCTGAATAATCGTGCCATCCGCTCGTCAGAACTTGGAGCGGACAAAAATGAGCTCGGTTCTTCCCTGCGGGATCTATCTCGTCCAGATGACCTGTAGGGATGGTACAGCTATCACCTCTAGCATTATCCAGTGGTTGTCTTTGGCTGCTTGGATGCACGCTAGGACCAACTACAGTTGCCCCCTGCCTTGATCTTCCCCTGTGGGGTTCTGTTTTGAGCACATCCATGGGGTCAACTTCGGGCTGGGTTCTAGCTCGGCTCCGTTCAGCGGGGTTTCTTTGATTAGGTGGCATGACTGGCTCAGCTACATCCGACCCTCGCCTGGTGCCTCCCACGCTAGGTTCGGTTCCAAGGGCTTCCTCGAGTCGGAATTCGGGCTGAGTCCGGGCGCGGCCCCTATCATCGTTTTTCCTGTTGATAGCTTGTTCGAAGAGTGAAGACCTTTGTTGCCTCCGGGATCCTCCGGATTGGGATTCACCCCATGATTCAGTGTTGTGGTTGGACTCTTCAGCATCCCTTAAGCGTGTCATGAGTTGGTCCACCAAAGTTTCTTGTTGGGATGTGAAGCGGTTAGTTACTTCAGCCACAACCCTGTCCAGATCTGCCCTAGTGATTGGTTGTTCCGTTGCGGGACCAGTTGGATTTTCCTGATTTTCATCTGGTACTGCTGTTGAAGTGGGCTGATCTGTGATTGCTGGATCTGGAAGGCTGCTAGTTGCGATGTTCTTTCCTTTGTTAACATCCCTTCTCTGTTTGGAAGGCATCATGATTTCTAAGCAACGAGTGATGTTGTTAGGAAGAAGGTTGAGTGGGAGAAGATGAAGCTTGAGTTCAACTCTCAGTGAAAGCACCAAAAATGTTTGCACAAAAAATGGACAAACACCTCCAAGTCGTATTATTTAGTTGATTATATGTGATTTTCAATGATTTTAGATGAGTATATAAATATAAAAGAAGTAGGGGCTGAGATGTAAATGACACGCGGATTTATAGTGGTTCGGCCAGAATGTGCCTACGTCCACTTTATATGTTATTATCTTCTTTCCTTCAGATTACAAGTACAATGCTTCGTATATTAGTATATGAAAGTAGTTTGAAAGTTCCTTCCTTGCTTGAGCTCTCAAACTTGTCTGCCATTGTTGTACCCCTGCCCCTCTATTTATAGAATGAGGTAGGGGGCAGGGGTCTTGGTTGTATATAGCTGCTAGTGGGCCCGGGCTGAAGCAATCTGGACTGGCAGTTGTCTGGTTCGGCGAGGTCTCATTCGGCATGGAGTATGGACCGGTGGTGGTGTGGTCCGGTGTAAGGCGTGCATCCGGTGGTTGTTTGGACCGGCTTGTGTAAAAGAGAGGGTTGGTTCGGTGACAACCTTGGTCCGGTCGTAGGTTGATTCGGCGATGGAGACTGGGCCTTGGTCCGGTGCTTGTCTGGACCGGCTGTGCAGAGGGGGTGTGTCCGGGCAAGTATGGCCGAATGGAGGGAGGCCGAATGGGAAGGAGGCCGAATGAAGTGGAAACCGAATGAGCAGGGGGCCGAATGAGCAGGGGGCCGAGCGTGCATGGGGCCGAATGAGCTTCTATACTGAGAATTTTGGATGGACTTCTAGGTTAGTGTTGAGCTCCTTGGCTGTCGAACGAAGTGGAGGCTGCGAGCCTGGGTGAAATTGTGACTTCCTGGTCCCTAGATCTTCTGGGTGAGAATTCGCCCAACATTTATTTACATTTGTGATCTTTCACAAGAAAAGAAAATTTTACAAACTTTTATTTTTTTATTACATACTTTATAATTAAATGTAATCCTTGCTCATTTGTGTGTGTATGTATATACAATGCTAAAAGAATTGTTCTTAGCCAAAATTTACATTATATACATTATATCTCATTGAATTTTTTTTAAATGCCATTTATCTTTAAAAACATTCATTTTAAATTTCAATTCCAATTGTAAACTTGAAATATAGACTTCCATGTCCCTTTGTATATTCATACTTACCTAAAAAAAATTAAATTAAATTTCAATGTGTATCCTATTTTACTCATATATGTAATATACACATATATAAGATTTTAAATTAAAATGGCTTTTATAAACATTCTTTATTTCAATAGTTTAAACTCAAAACAAATTGGAATTTTATCCATATATAATTTATTACTTATTTTATTTGTTTGAGACTTTTCAATTTATTTCGTTTTTACAACTTTTTAAAAGCGAATTGGATTATCATAACTTGTACACTCAACAAATAAACCATTCACATGTGCATTTCTTAGTTTATAAAGCATTTGTAGAATTATTTATTAAATCAATTTCATAATATTACTTTTTTTTTAAACCAATATTATTTTATTTCCAAAAATTAAATTAATTCCCAATTTAAATTCGATTCAAAAACGGGAATGTTACAGATATGGACATACTCTCTGTCGATACCGAAGACCACTTTGACTAACCGTGTACGCGGTGGAGATTGCAGAATGAAGTAGGTTGGTGGCGGCGTTTCCTGTAAGGTAAATACGTGGACCTGACTCCCGTGAGTTGGCATAAGGTGGCTAAAACAGGAGCGATTCTCAGGCCAATGAGGTCATTCCTCTGATCGGACACTCCTCTTCGATATTATACTTTGACTTTGGATTGATTCAGTGGCCACTTTTATTTTTGTTTTGGGGGAGTTTGTTCGAGGTGGGTGGTAGCTGCGCGCTGCGCGTTTCCACCAGCCCGGATAGCAATTGGTATATCTACCCTGGCATTGCCTAGTTGTGCCGTGTCACCTACCCTATCACGCCTTGTACGAGTTTGGATTTCTCCCGTAGCCCGTGTGGTATCCTCTGGTGGGTTCCCGATCATGAGGGACTATGATATTGGATGGACTACTTGGACTATTATGTGTTAAGGTGGAAAATGTAAAGCCTTATCGTTATTTAAAAGTAAGTTTATTTTATAAATAGACACTATTATAATAGCGCAATATACTACATAGTAAATAGTTTAACGGATCATTAGGAGATGTAAATCTCGAGCATCTCTTGAGTTACTGCACTCATATTTATTTCTGTTAATTTAACTCACATAAGATCTTTTAGTCCTGACTCGAGTGTTTTTGTCTTTTTAAATTCGCTCGGATCAGTCCGAGCGTTTCAGGATTTGAAGATTTAGATCTGGAGGACGAACGAAGATTTATATTATTATTATCTATATTATTGCACCACACTCATACTGTTCCGCTGCATTGATTGTGTTGGTATGTGTAACTCTGATATTTATTGTATAAAGAAGAATCAAATGTTTTGTAAACAGTTTTATAAACTGTATATTTTATTATTATATATTTTATCCTTCCGCTGTGAGATTCTATTTTGTTTTATTTCTTCTCTGTTTTCTTATTTACCCCATAACAATCCGCCCTTCCGTATGGTTTGAATTGGCACGTGTGTCTGTTTAAATTGTGCGAAAAGGCGGGATGTTACACTATGTATTGGAAAATAATAGGGAAGTAATTATTTTCAAAAAAATGCATTGATTACCGCTTCAGTTTTATGTTCAGGCGTGAGGTTGTTGGAAATTCTTGTGTGAAAATATAATAGGGTTAAAAATTTGTAGTAGGGACATAACCAAACTGTTGAATAGTGTATGTGTAGGTATTCATTTTCAGGAAGGCAGTACTGTATTGAAAAAGGGAAATCCTTATTTAGGAAAATCAGTCTATCTTCTTTGAATTCAATTTGTTTAGTGTAAATCGTTTTATGTGTAGTTGTTAAGTTGTCAAGCTGTAAATTGTTATGGCCCGTTCGGTTGGTAACTATAAACTATGAGTTTATAGTTTATATTTTGTTGGGAAAGAGTGGTTGTGGAGTAAGGGACGCGTAAGCTGTTCGGTTAAAATTTTGTTAGTGCTCAAATAGTGGGGATCAATAAGATTATGGTTTCAAAAACTCCTTATTCGTCCTGTCATCTCCCCTTTATATCCACTGTGACGCTTTGTTATAACATGTTGTATGATTGTAAAATTGTTGTTGGAAAAGTGAAACAATATGTACAAATAATTTGGGTCGTTAATTGTTTAGTTTTTGGGTTTGGAAAAAATATATTAGCTGTTAGTTTTTTGAAATTAAAATGGTTGGCAAACACGGGTGGTCGTGGAATTCATAATTTATGTCATTTTGTGTGCCTTTATTGAACATTCTTCCATTATTTGTCCCTGCTATTTAGGGATAGGCATCTGGTCAGTTCAGTTGGCCCAATGATGAAAATTGTTAAACCAAACCAAAACCAGTAAAAATGAAAAGCAGATCAATTGGTTTGATTCTTTATCCAATTTAACCAAACTAAAAATAATAATTCATATTTTATGTTTAGAATATTCATTGTACTTTAAAATAAAACATAAATACATGATTAAAGTATTCATATTTAGTATTCTTAAGCCTTTTAGTACCATTTTTTACACATATATAATAAATAGATATATTTTGATCACTGGACTAATTTAAAAAAATTATTACAATATTAACAATTTTGACAATACAGTAAAAGTTCGGTTAATTTGGTTAAACCAATATCTGAATTGGTTACTTTTGGGATCGATTAAAAATCAATCTAGTTATAAAATCGGACCAATTCATCCAAAATAAACTGGATTTGTTGGTTTGTTTGATTTAACCAAAGACAACTCACCCCTACATCCTAGGGTTGTGTTATTAGCAACGTGCATGGACTATAATTCTATTTATTATTTTTGCAACGTTGCTTCAATATTCTTTGTAACAAGATGATCAAATTTGCTGGACAACTGGATCACTAATTGCGTACATAATTTTCGCTCCAATGTAAAAAGTAAGTATGTCTAAAACTGCAAAACGTTTGTATATTTCTATGAAGCTCATTCAATGCCCACAGACAATAGGAATTACCCATTCTATAGAATATTCAAAATACAGAATATTAAAAAATTAATTCTACCAAAACGCTCGTAAATGGAAGCAGGTTTATGTATTTCATTCTAAGCTAATAAAACACTTTTATACCAGATAAGGAAGTATGTATAAATCATAATATAAACCCGACAAAGCAATAGAAACAATATTTTAATTATGTTGAAATTTCATTATCAAGTCCATCTATACCTAGAGAATAAAAAAGTTAAACATGATACACTTAAAAAAAGTTAAATGCAAATTATTATGCGATTTGATATTAAACACCCTCTCTTTCCACCATTCATTTATTTATGTTGCTAATATCTGGGTGCATCATTATGGTAAGAGTTCGCACTTTACATATTACTTTTTTGTAACCAAAATCAACAGTATAAACCAATGATTTCTCCAGCAACCAACCTTCTACATGGATGGCCATCAAGAAGCACTATCTTCAAAGCCTCCATCAACATATATCTTATCAGTGATCTGTACAACAACAGGTTTCAAGTTAGTGATTTTTTGTTCAGTTTTCTTTAGTTGGTCAATAATTCCACTTGAAATTATTTTAAACAAAACATTGTGAAAAAGATAGCCAGTGACATAGAAGAAGTGTAAGTAAATGAGTTATAACATGTTAAGATTAACGCATAACAATTACTGGCAAGTGAGAAGCTAAATGTAAGACACATGGCCCTACCTCAAATTTTCATTTTCTTTTATTAAAGTGTGAGTTTATATTGTTGATTGATTTTATACTATTGATTTTATAATAGAACAATCCACATTTCGTGTTTGGGTGATCACATGTGGTCCATTACAATAGAACCTCCTCTCTCTCCTATACTATTGATGTATACTTGAACATTGTTTGCACTTAAAAAATGCATTTGTTTATTATTATTTTCTTTTAGACGTGAATATAGTCTACTGTGGGAGGTTTCGCATATGAGTTCAAATATGTTGTTAATGTGTCCTTGAATAATTTAATCTTCATAGTACATAAATACCAACCTTATGTTGCCTCCGAAGTTAATGATTCCGGTTAACTCTTAAAATTGACTCCATGCCTTTTCAATTTTTTTGACAGTGTATTTATCTGGATCAAATCCAACTACCTTTACACCATTAAAACGAAACTAATGTGACCACCATGTACTCCCCACTCTTAAATTGTTTCCATGACCCTCATGGAAGATTTTATAGTCTCTACATGTATGTCAATATCCATTAATTTTAAACATGTGTGCTTTTGCAAGTAGAGCAGAGCAAGTGTTCTTGGGCTCATCCACATGCATCAACATGAAAATACCAATTATAATCCCTAATTAAAAATATATGACACATAACAGTGATTATTCATAGACCCCAAACAAAGAGAAACTGATATAAGCACAGATTCCAACAATATTCAGTTTAACCAACAGATAAATACCACCAGGTTTCACAAATTTTCATGATGTGATGAAGTGAGATCAAGTCCATTTTTAAAGTGTGATATAATACTAATCCACGACTTTTAAACAGTAACATATTTTTGAGTTGCTGCACAATCAGTACATATGATTAGAAAGAAAATTCTTTATATAGGATTATGCACATTTTTGAATTCCTAAAGTGGTACCATATTTACGAAAAATAAAACTCTATTAGCAAGTAAAAAAGTACTCATGTAATGACCCGCTATTTTGGACCATTCAAATCGACAATAAAACCATACATGTCCGACTTGAATAATTCAAAATACGATATTTTTAATTAAAATTTTGGCAAAACTTAAAATATACAGTAAATAAATCAATCACAGATCACAGAGTAATATAATGTAGTGGAATAGATAAAGAATAGTAGTTTATGAAGCTACTATATACCTCAGAGTTAGAAATAAAATACAACCGAATGGTTCAAATCCAGTGAAGTCTCCAATGCAACAGATGACTTCTCTGAACCAATCAACTGGATGAATGAAGGAATAGATAGCTGGATCTTCAAGCAAAGCTCCAACTTCGAAGGTGAGTCTCAAATGCTGTATCACTCAGTCTGACCCGAGCGTAAAGCAAAACACAAAACACTCGAGTCAGGATTAACATTCTTATATCAATAAATCCAACTCAAATGAAATATCAACTGAAATACAAGTAACTTAAAGGATGTTTGGGATAACCATCCTCTAAGGGTCCATGGAACTATCTACAAGGTAGAAATATACGCTATACACCGTGGTCATTTCAACTTAATTTATACTTCAAAACCAAATATCATTTCACTTCAAATATCTCTATATTTCCCAAAATAGTATTTACATATATTAAATAATTTATACAGTAAATTATTTTCAATTTTAATTCAACTCAATTCCAAAAATAACCACGTCAATTTTATCGATCTCAAATTCGGATTTGTAATCACAAAATACCCCTTTATATTTCAATATATTTCAAGACTTTAAGTATTCAACGTTTCAAACTAAATTTTTATTCAATTTAGTTTTCTAAATAATGAATTCAAATTTAGTTCAACCTAAATTTTCATTTTAATTCGATTTAGTTTCTAAATAACAAATTCAACTATATTGATTTCAAATACAGATCTGAATCTCGAAATAAACCATTTAAATTCTAATATAGTTCAAAGCTTTAGTATTTAAATATTCAATTTAATAGTTTCCTATAGATCTCGATTTAACCTCATTATTATTTAGTCTTGAAATACTCCCTCATTACATACAATATCATTTAAGTAACCTTAAATTATATTTTACTCAATATTTTCTTTAATTTATTTAAACGTGAAATATTCATTAAATCGCATAAATCAAAAATCCAGTTATAAAATCATACCTTTAAATTTCCCATTCAAAAATTTCAAATTGATTTAATTAAATAAATCCTCATTTAAATACTATTTTTAATAAACCAAAATTTATCTCTCAATCTTAATTATTCAATTTATTACAAGAAAATCTATTTGAAATATAGATTTACATAAATACTCAACCATATTATCCGTATTAAATTAATCTAATTTAAATCAAATATTAAGACTAAATCTATATATAAAATTTCCATTTATATAATATCTTAAGAATCAATATTATTTAAATCATATAATTTTTTCCAAAATTATAAAAATTATTTTCCGAAGATTTATATGGACCAACGGTGTCTGTATATATTTCCTATCATATAGTCTACTGCTACGGATATTTATCATTTCAATCCGTACACTAAATATATACGGGCGGATATCATTTGTAACAACCCATAGATTTTAATAGTTTTTAATTGGTTTTATAACGTATTTAATTTGGATTTTGAGAAATTTTAATAACAATATTTTGAAATAAAGTTTTAATATTTGTGTTAACGCTAAAATTTGAACGCTAACACCCCGGTGTGTGAAGTGTAGTTGTGAAAGCACCACCCGATAACTCAGGAACAGATTATAAGCAGATAATAGCAGAAAAGCAGTAAACAACAACAATTTTATAGTGGTTCGGCTTGAGGGTATAGCCTACGTCCACTTTAAGTATTTTTACTGATGATCTCGTTACAAGCTGATACAATTCTTCATAAGTACAATACACTTTGAATTACAAGACACTTTGAACGAGTAGCTCAAACTTCAATGGAGATGAGAGTCTTCAAATCCACGTTGGATGTATGTGATCTCTTCTTGAAGTTGTTTGTAGCGTTCTTCGTCTCTTGAGAGCTTCGAGTGTTGGATTGGTTTGGAATGCAGCAGAGTATCGATGCTTGAAGAGAATGAGCCCAAAAGTCCCCTTTCTGTTGGAGTTATGGGCGTATTTATAGGCATCTTCGGAGTCAGGTCGTAACTCGTATACGACTCACGATGAGTCGTAACTCGTGTACGACTCACGATGAGTCGTAACTCGTGTACGACTCACGATGAGTCGTAACTCGTATACGACTCATGGTAGGTCGCGGCTGATTTACTGGGTTCATGGCTTGGCCCAGAGTTATGCACCCATCTGAATGAATGATACAAGTTCTAAGTCGTTCACGAGTTAACCAAATGCAGTTTCCTTTATGCTAGCATGAGTCGTACACGACTCATCATAGGTCGTAAGTCGTCAGCGATTCTTCTTACAACAGCGTGGTGTTGAACTTGTCTCCAAGTCTTAGGTCGTGAACAACTTATCTTTTGAGCCGTAGACTACCTGTCGCGCCATCTTCTAACTCGTAAGATTGTTATCTCGTAGACTCTTTAACTCGTGGAGGCCTTAAGCCGTAGATCCTTATCTCGTAGATCTTTTAACTCGTAGAGTCTTTAACCCGTAGATCCTTAACTCGTAGGTCGTTCAGCCCCTTAATTGTTAGGTCGTGAAGACCTTGAGTCGCACAGTTCTTGAGTCGTTGATCCACTGAGTCGGCCTGTCTCATGAACCGTTAACCCTCTTGAGTCGTTAAGCTTATTGAGTCGTTAACCTTATTAAGTCGGCAACCTTGTTAAGTCGGCAACCTTATTAAGTCGGCAGCCTTATTAAGTCGGTAAGTCGTGCCACTTGTTAGCTCGTTAACCCGCTTCATCAGTTAGGTCGTTGACTTCGAGTAGAAGATAGGTCGCTCCATTCTCTAAGTCGTATACCGTTTTGGACGGGGCGCTGCCCCGCACCCCGCCGAGGGCGCTGTCCTTTGGACCCCTGCGACCTGACCAGGCAGGTCGATCACCGTAGCGGTGGCGTTGCCCCCGCACCCCCACCTTGGGGGGTTGGCACCCCCCCTGGACCCCCCCTCCGTAGGGGATCTTATCTGAAAAGCCATTCAACAGAACTTACTTTGTTGGGATGCTGAGTTGACTATTCTTCGAGACGAACTATCATTGGTTTCTCGGTCGATTTTTGATATCACGGCCATGTTGAAAAAGTGGAGTTAACACTTGCCCCTCGAAGTATACGCCTAGGGACTAGGTCGTGTGCTTCGATTCTTCTTAACTCGTGCTTTACTGAGCTGCTGAGCTTGTACTTAGGCAACTTTGCTTTGTTTTGACCTGAAGCCTTTTAAACTTGACCAATGCGATTCAATGGAACTTTGACCTGAACTTGTTGCATCTCTTTACAGATTATTTTAACAACCTGTTAAACGCACCATTTGTAGAAAAATAGGGCGAATATACTCATCACCGATTGCCCATATCGAGTGATGGATTAGATCAAAGAACTGGTATTTTACTGTAAGCAAATTAGTATGGTCTTGATGAAGTGTTGCGAATCAATTATCTTGAATGAAGTATCAACACAAAGTTTACACAGTTATAACTGCTATCTGCATTGACACCGCACTTACTTTCAAATAACAAGCCTTGAATTCTTCTGAATTGACATATGCCCACCAGTATTATTTCAAGTATTGCTTTATTTACTTGTTATTTTAGTAGCTTTGCACAACACTTCACACGCTTTTAGAAAACGTGCACCTTTACTTTTGAATATTCAGTTCTTCATATAGAATGTCTTTTCGATAAGAAGAGTAGTGTGGCAAACTGGATCTTCCCATTTCTGGGATTTTCAAAATCTGAGTTGTCCGGTACTAATTTCATTCTTTACTTTTGTAGCACTTCCTTCCTCTTTCCGAATATTCCAGTCAGAAGTCAATTTTTAAAAGACTAAGTGTTGTGACGGTTAAGGAGAGGAGCGTTAAATTTTTTGCTGAAAGATGAATTTTTGCACTAATTCGGACTTTTGCACTCTTTTTGGTTGACTTAGCTTCGCGATGCCCCTGGTTTTCAAGAAGAAACTTTAGATGCCCCAGCTTTCGAAAAGGAACTTGCATCAATGGAACCTATTGCGGAAGCCTTATTGGTGTAATGTTTTACTCCATTTGACGGTGTGGGGTCATCCTTCTTGTTTTACCTTTTGAAACCCGCACGTGCACAACAAATTTTATAGAAACTTTTGTCTGTATTTGAGAATGTATTGATTCCTCATTTTCATACAAGTTTCTTTATTCTCTTTGGATGATATTGCAGTGAGCTTGTGGTACGTTGCTTGGGTACTGCTTTTATTAATGTAGCATTTTTATATTGCCCCCATACCACAACTCATTGTAATATTCTCCATTTTGAGGAGATTTTGGAGAACAATTCTTCTGTTTTTAGAAGACTTGTACTCTTACTTTAGAGAATAACTCTTCCATTTTGAGAAGGCATGCACTCTTTCTTTAGAGAATAATTTTCCATTTTTGAGGAAATATTATTCTTGCTTTAGTAGAGTGTGCCTTGTGTTGGAGAAGCCTTTCTTCTTTTTATTTTTTTTCTTTTTTTTTTGCGCCTCGTTGGAGGGCTTTGATTTGACATTTCAACTCTGGAGAAGTGGGCCTCCACAGAGATTGCACTTCGTCTCCGGTGAAATGTGCCCCCGAAGAGGTCTTTATTTGGCATTTCAATTCTGGAGAAGTGGGCCTCCGAAGAGTTTGCACTTCAGCTCTGGTGAAATGTGCCCCCGAAGAGGTCTTTGTTTGGCAGTTCAGTTCTGGAGAAGTGGGCCTCCGAAGAGTTTGCACTTCAGCTCTGGTGAAATGTGCCCCCGAAGAGGTCTTTATTTGGCATTTCAGTTCTGGAGAAGTGGGCCTCCGAAGAGTTTGCACTTCAGCTTTGGTGAAAGGTGCACCCGAAGAGGTCTTTATTTGGCATTTCAGCTCTGGAGAAGTGGGCCTCGGAAGAGTTTGCACTTCAGCTCTGGTGAAATGTGCCCCCGAAGAGGTCTTTATTTGGCATTTCAGCTCTGGAGAAGTGGGCCTCCGAAGAGTTTGCACTTCAGCTCCGGTGAAATGTGCCCCCGAAGAGGTCTTTATTTGGCATTTCAGCTCTGGAGAAGTGGGCCTCCGAAGAGTTTGCACTTCAGCTCCGGTGAAATGTGCCCCCGAAGAGGTCTTTATTTGGCATTTCAGCTCTGGAGAAGTGGGCCTCCGAAGAGTTTGCACTTCAGCTTTGGTGAAATGTGCCCCCGAAGAGGTCTTTATTTGGCATTTCATTCCTGCTCGCCCATGTCTTTTCACCATTTGATCCTCAGTGATTCCCCGTTATCATTTCCAAACCCACATTTCCTTCTTTTGGAAGTAGTTTATTTTAGCAAAAGAAGTGTACTTCATTGCTAAGTGAGCTTGAAGGGGCGGACACAAGCTACTTAATCGAATGTTCGTTTGCACAAACGATCTCAATTAGTTTGCAAGGGCCCACCTCCAGTTGAATCACTCACTGTTTGCTTGAAGCACTTCTTTTGTAGGATTTGGGTCTGGAATATTTATGGCCTGATATTCGCCTGTTGAGCGATTTGTAGGAATCGCTTGGCTTTGTGATGTGTTGACTAGGTGAGCTTTGCTTTGATTGCCTGCAACATTAAATCGACATTTTAGCAATATATTTTAAGATATTTGCATATCGAAATGACACAAGCATTTTATCGTAATAGAAAGCTCAAGATTTATAGTTTCTATTATTTATTTGCACTGTTTTTACAACGGCATTTTATACAGGAATCATAAATCCAGTATTATTCTATGAATTTTAAGCAAAAGCCATTAAGTGAAATATGGCCATTAGGTATCATCTTCCAGAACAAGGATGTTCTCTCCCTCCGGGGCTTGTCTCAAAGCACGAGCATATCTTTCCATCTCGTCCCAACTTCTGTCCGCTGGGTGAGGGCCCCCTGTGATAAAATTAATGATAAGCCTCTCAGATCCCTGCGTTGCAGTTCTTTCATTTGGGCCGTAATGATGAGTGAGAAGTATTTGCCCCTGAGTGGACGAGGATGGATCATTCCTGTTTCTCCGGACATATTGCTGAAGTTTATTCTCTTTCAATAGCTTCTCAATAAGATCCTTCAAATGGCGACACTCGTCAGTGTCATGGCCAGGTTGATTGTGGAATTTACAGAATCTTTCACTTTGCGTGGCATTTTTCCTAAGTCTCAACTTTTGTGGTTTAAGATATTCAACAATATCCTTTATTGCTAAGAAAATGTTCTCTGGAGTATCAGTTAAGGGAGTATATTCCGACGGTTCAAAGTAGCGGTTTTTCTTTGGATTTCCCTGCTTTTTCCCATCACCATTCTTCCTTTTCTGTCCTCCAGATTCTCCTTTATTAGAAGTAACATTGACATTCTGAATTTCGGTCACGACTGCTTTTGTTGGCACAGGAAAGCTTTCCAAGCGCATAAACTCGTCGGCCTTCTTATAGAATTTCTCAAGTGAGTTTGGCTCCTTCATTTTTAGCCATTTGCCAAATTCACTCAATTTATCGATAGCCCGCATCAGGTAAGTCAAAACCATCCGTGGCTCTGCGTTATCAACCTCGGCCAAGGCTATATTGAAGCGGTTTAAGAACGATCTGATAGACTCCCTGGGATTTTGTTCTAGACTAGAGAGTGACATTATATCCTTGGCCTTTGTAGCATATAGCCTGAACTGATCTTTGAACTTTCGTGTTAGGTCCGAAAATTGATCCACGGATCTAACTGGTAGCTTTGTGAACCAAAGTAAGGCCACTCCCTCTAAGTATATCGGAAAGTATCGGCACTTGATTTCATCTGTTGCTCTTGCCCCGGTCATATGCCAATCGTACTTGTACAGGAACTGATTAGGGTCACTTGTGCCTCGATAGGCCGGGATAGTAGGAGGTACAAATTTCCTTGGAAACTCTGCCTTCAAGATCTTTTCGGTGAACGGTGTCTTACTTGGAGCAAACCCCCAATCATTTTCATCCTCTTGCCTCTGCATGCTCTCTTTCATAATTGAGCGAATCATCCCTGATAGGTACTCCTTATCGTTCAGAGGCTTTGCCGGGCAGAAGTCAGCTGCTCTTTCAGAAGTTTGCCTGGGCAAATGATTTGAACCTTCAGCTTGAGAAGGTGCCCCTGCGGCGGTGCCAACTGCTCTTTGAGGAATACCTTTCTCTTGGGAATCATGGGCATCATCTGCAAAGGTCTTTTCATTATTTTCTGTTTGACGGTTGCCTCCAAGTAAAGCATTCATTCTTTCCAGCATTCGAGCGTTCTGGGCTTCCATTTGCTGATATAACCCAGAAACTGCAGCATCAAACACCTCTTGTGTAATTCCAACACTCGGAGCTGGTTCATTTGGAGCAAGAGAAGTGGTAGTATTCTCATGAGCATCACCGGATCTATCAGATCTGAGCTGTCTTCCAGTAGCCATTATCTCGGATAAACTTCTGGTCTTTAGAGAGATTCTTTCAACAAACTTTCGCGAAGCAATGGTGAAAGTATTCCTGAGTTGGGTTCTCAGTGAAAGCACCAAAAATGTTAACGCTAAAATTTGAACGCTAACACCCCGGTGTGTGAAGTGTAGTTGTGAAAGCACCACCCGATAACTCGGGAATAGATTATAAGCAGATAATAGCAGAAAAGCAGTAAACAACAGCAATTTTATAGTGGTTCGGCTTGAGGGTATAGCCTACGTCCACTTTAAGTATTTTTACTGATGATCTCGTTACAAGCTGATACAATTCTTCATAAGTACAATACACTTTGAATTACAAGACACTTTGAACGAGTAGCTCAAACTTCAATGGAGATGAGAGTCTTCAAATCCATGTTGGATGTATGTGATCTCTTCTTGAAGTTGTTTGTAGCGTTCTTCGTGTCTTGAGAGCTTCGAGTGTTCGATTGGTTTGGAATGCAGCAGAGTATCGGTGCTTGAAGAGAATGAGCCCAAAAGTCCCCTTTCTGTTGGAGTTATGGGCGTATTTATAGGCATCTTCGGAGTTAGGTCGTAACTCGTATACGACTCACGATGAGTCGTAACTCGTGTACGACTCATGATGAGTCGTAACTCGTGTACGACTCATGGTAGGTCGCGGCTGATTTACTGGGTTCATGGCTTGGCCCAGAGTTATGCACCCATCTGAATGAATGATACAAGTTCTAAGTCGTTCACGAGTTAACCAAATGCAGTTTCCTTTATGCTAGCATGAGTCGTACACGACTCATCATAGGTCGTAAGTCGTCAGCGATTCTTCTTACAACAGCGTGGTGTTGAACTTGTCTCCAAGTCTTAGGTCGTGAACAACTTATCTTTTGAGCCGTAGACTACCTGTCGCGCCATCTTCTAACTCGTAAGATTGTTATCGCGTAGACTCTTTAACTCGTGGAGGCCTTAAGCCGTAGATCCTTATCTCGTAGATCTTTTAACTCGTAGAGTCTTTAACTCGTAGATCCTTAACTCGTAGGTCGTTCAGCCCTTTAATTGTTAGGTCGTGAAGACCTTGAGTCGCACAGTTCTTGAGTCGTTGATCCACTGAGTCGGCCTGTCTCATGAACCGTTAACCCTCTTGAGTCGTTAAGCTTATTGAGTCGTTAACCTTATTAAGTCGGCAACCTTGTTAAGTCGGCAACCTTATTAAGTCGGCAGCCTTATTAAGTCGGTAAGTCGTGCCACTTGTTAGCTCGTTAACCCGCTTCATCAGTTAGGTCGTTGACTTCGAGTAGAAGATAGGTCGCTCCATTCTCTAAGTCGTATACCGTTTTGGACGGGGCGCTGCCCCGCACCCCGCCGAGGGCTGAAGCCTATTTTAATATTAAAGAAAATACTGGAATTTAAATTGTTAAATTAAGTTGGAGCTGTGCTCTCGCCCTTCTCTTTCTTATAAATATTTCGCAAAAGGTAAATTTATATCAAGTATAAGGTGTGTAGTGTTTCAGCAAATCAAGGAAAGTCGATATTGGTCTTAACAATAATAATGTGGAATGTTGACTCAGATGTTGATTTAAATATGATTGTAAATAAAATTTATGTTAATATTGGTTTTAAACATAGTTTTGCAGTTTTCTATTATTTGCATTTGTTTGTAAACGTATGTATGTATATGTAATTTTAATGCGTTTCAAAACTAATATTGGTTAAGAGAGTAATATAATAGAATAATATTTGTATTTCATTTCGGTCTACATAAAGCAGTTTCTGATCTATTTTCATCGATCTCTATTTATCATTTGTCCATCGTATTCATGCCAATCTTGCTTCACTTTGAAAATTTTGTTTGGATTTGTTCGATGTCTAGATCGTGATCCAGCGTAGCTCAATTCTTTGTCCAATCTATCTAGCCTCGAAAGGTGAGCAATCACTCACGATTTAACATTCTTATATTTATTAAATTTGATTTCAATTGAAACGACAATTGAAATATGTTGTTATTAGTTATTTAAATTGTTTATATGCTATTATTTGTAACTGTTCACCTGTGGGATATGACACCATATCCTGTTGTTTATATTATACTGTTATTGATGATATATGCCTGTTATATTATTATTATATGTTGTCACTCTGCAAGTTCCCTGCAGTTTAGAATTCATTATGGGTTGAAATGATACATACCCGAACGGACTTTAGAATAGGAGAATTTCGTTATGAGTTGAAATGATAGACCCAAGCGATTTTCATTTAATTGAATTTGGGATTACGGGTTGAAATGATATCCACCCGTATATATTTAGTGTATGGTTTGAAATGATAAATTTCCGTAGCACTTGACCATATGATAGGAAATATATACAGACACCGTTGGTCCATATATATAAAAATATTTTGAAATAAATTCATTGTTTTGGAAAGAAATATATGGTCTTAATAAATATTAATTCTTAAATTATTATATATAAAGGGTAATGATATATATATATAGATTTAATAATATTTAATTCAATTAAGATTGATTTAATACATAAATTACGTTAATTATTTAGGTAAATTATAGTTCAAATAGATTTTTGCAATAATTGGGATAAATTAAGATTGGGAGATAAATTTGATTTTATTAAAAATGGTATTTAAATAAGGATTTATTTAATTAAATCAATTTGAAATTTTGAACGGGAAATTTAAGGGTATGATTTTGTAACTGGATTTTTGATGTAAGTGATTTAATGAATATTTCACGTTTAAATATATTAAAGAAAATATTGAGTAAAATGTAATTAAGGTTACTTAAATGATATTGAATCTAATAAGGGAGTATTTCAAGACTAAATAATAATGAGGTTAAATCGAGATCTATATGAAACTGTTATTTTGAACTTTTAAATATTAAAGCCTTGAACTATATTGGAATTTAAATGCTTTATTTTGAGATTCGGATCTGTATTTGAAATAAGTATAGTTGAATTCGTTATTTAGAAACTAAATTGAATTTAAATTGATAAATTAAGATTGGATTTAATTTGAATAGGAAGGTCGGGTTGATGTTGAAACAATTTGTTAAGTTGAGGAAATTGAAAATACTTTACTCTATAAATTATTTAATATCTATATATATATAAAAATACTATTTTGGGAAATATAAAGATATTTGAAGTGAAAATGATATTTGGTTTTGAAGTATAAATTAAGTTGAAAGGACTACGGTGTTATAGTGTATATTTCTACCTTGTAGATAGTTCTATGGACCCTTAGAGGATGGTTATCCCAAACATCCTTTAAGTTAATTGTATTTCAGTTGATATTTCACTTGAGTTGGATTTATTTGGATAAGAATGTTAATCCTGACTCAAGTGTTTTGTGTTTTGCTTTACGCTCGGGTCAGACTGAGTGATACAGCATTTGAGACTCACCTTCGAAGTTGGAGTTTGCTTGAAGATCCAGCTATCTATCCTTTCAGTCATCCAGTTGATTGGTCCAGAGAAGTCTTCCACACGTACTGGAGACTTCACTGTATCTGAGATATTCTATTGTACTTTATCTCTAACTCTGATTTTTTTTATAGTAGCTTCATGAACTAATATCTATTTATTCCGCTGCGTATTTTTGTACTACTCTGTATCTGTGATTCTGTGTTTGATTTATTTACTGTATATGTTGGGTTTTGCCAAATTTTAATTAACAATCTGATATTTTGAGCAATTCAAGTCCGACATTTGCGGATGCGAATGGTTGAAAATAGCAGGTCGTTACAGTTGGTATCAGAGCTTTGGCACTAGCCAAAACTTATCATGTATGGTAAATTTAATTACAGAATCACTTTCGTTCGAGTTGAATCTCTTCCTTTCTGACTCGATTTCCTTTGAATTTTGGAATGTCCCTCGGTTCCGAAATTCATTCTTGTCTCTCCCAAATTATATTCGTTCGATTCCGGAGTATCCCATAACTCCACTGAATGATTCGTAAAAGGGGTGAAAACTTCTTTTCAATTGGCATTGATTCACCGAAGATTTTTTTTGTATCATCGGTTTACGATGCTGTTGTATCTTGGTATGCCGAATTCTATCTCCGGCGATCGAATGTCGATTTTTTTTGGAATTCCGCATCGATTATATTCCTGAAGTCACGGTTGACTTGGTTAAGGTCGTCCGCGATTTGTAGGAGTATATCCATCTTCTATTTTGTAATTTAATTATCTCATCTTCGATCGAGACTATCTTCGAATTAGGATTCTATTGATTGGAGTTCCGCCAATATAAATCTCTATCTTTGTTTGAAACCCATTCTTTGAAAAATCGGGTATGTTGTATTTTTGAAATTGTTTATACCAAAATTATTATTTTGATAACTATGATTTTATTCTATATATAAAAGTGAAAATGTTTTCGATAAGGATTATATACATATATAAAAAGGTTTTGAAAGGATTTGAAATTTTGAAAAATTTTAAGAAATTGATTTATATAAAATTGATTTATAACTATAGAGTTAAATTTGAAATTCGAGAATTGAATTCCGGTATTTTGAAATTGGTTTTAAGATTTTGGAAGATATATAAAAATAATACGATTTAAAAGTATTTTTCGAATAAGAAATGTTTCTAATGAATTTTAATAATTTTGAAGAAATTTCAAAGAAGTTTTCAAGAAAATAGAAGTCCAGAACTCACTTATGTCGCTTGAAAATAATTTCGGTGATGAGTGCACGCATCATCGACATTGATTTTCGAGTTTCAAAGTGGGGGAGAGGCCACTTTAATAGCTTCGCTATGCAAGTGATTTTGTAAAACCTTTTTGATTATAAATTCCGAAGTATAATTTGATATTTTAAAAAGATATAGGTATATATTTTAAAACAATTTAAAATGAGACCGGTGTTCAGTCCTCGAGTTTTAGATTTAATAATTGGTTTATTGATTTATGTTGATTTTCAAATCTTGAATTTGGAAATTTGATTTCCCTAACTATTTTGAATGTTCGAACACTTCCAAATCGAAATTAAATTTTTATAGCCAGGAAATTTCGAAGAGTACAAAATGTTTGATAAAGCATATAAGTTTTGTTTTGTATGTTAAGTTTGATACCTTTTGTTAGGTAAATGAATATGACTATTTTGAAATTATACTAATATGGAATTTAGTTTTAAATGTTTTGAAAAACTATTAGTTTTAAATAATGGTTTTCAGAAAGGAAAATTTGATATTTCAAATTAAAAAAATAAATACTTTAAAGGGTTTAAAGGGATAATTATAAATTTGAAAACCATTTGAGTATAATTAATTTTGAGAAAATTGTTGGTTTTGAAATTAAATTGAAATTAAAAACCAGTACTTATATTGTGATTTTGGAAATGAATTTGTTTGACTTGAATTATTTTAATTTGGAAACTGGGATAATTTTCTAAACCTATTATTTTGGGAACTTTGAAATTTAGATATTTAATCTGGAAGAAAATTTGGTGAAATCATATATGATATTGAAATGATTTGAAATTGAGAACCTTATATTATTAAGCACTTGATTTGGGAGTGGTCGAACTTATATAAAATGGATTTGTATAAGTATAAAGTTGATTTGAAATCTATTGATTTGAAAGGTACTCAATTTGGAAAGAGAATTTTATATAATCAAAGTCTATATAAGTATGTTTTGATATACTATTGATTTGGAAAGTATTCGATTTAGAAAGGAATCCTATATATATGGACTTTATATAAGTACGATATTTGAAAGCATTTGGAAAGGTACTATATGATATATATTTTCGGAATAAAGATATGGAAAATGCCTTCTACTTGATATCCGCTTTGTGGCCACATCGTGGATTCATTCTATCGTTATTATTCTCTCTGATTTTTGGTTTTCGGATGCAATACTCGAGTGTTCCCACCGTGGCGTAACCCATGGTGTTTTTTTCTCTCGTGAATGCATAGCGAAATTGCCTGGCTGAGTCTTGCCTAGGGGTACGGATTGTTTCCTGGGGGATCCAGGCGTAACCATTGTGTATCCTACAATCTGTGTAGGTCGCGAATAGTAGCGCAAGTGCCTGGCTGAGTCTTGCCTAGGGGTACGGATTGTTTCCTGGGGGATCTAGGCGTAAACATTGTGTATCCTGCACTCTACTAGTCATCATGGCGTAACTCGCAGGGCTGAGAAAGCTTACGGATATGGATTGTTTCCTGAGGGACCCAGGCGTAACAATTGTGTATCTGCGAACCATGATTGGACAAAGGTTTTGGTTTGGTTGTTTTGTTTGGATTGTACTTTCCATATATGTTTTTTTAAAGGTTTTTCAAGTATTTTCACAGGGTGTTGAAACGGGTCTACCAAGTACTTGAAGAATTCTAGCTTTGCGCCTGATCAACGCATGGCCAGAGTCTGCAAGAACGAGGATAAACTTGTTGAAACATCGAGTTATAAAAGTATTTTCGAAAGGAAAATTTATATCGATATAATAGTATTTTATTATAAAAGTATTTTTCCCAACAAAGAATTTTTTAATTAATATTTGAAATTTAAATTCTTATGGTTCTAGATTAATTATTCGTGCCCGATACTATTCCTTGCATCTACCTTATCTGCTCAGTTTAGTTATTCACCTTGATTCTGTTTTCCAAACCTACCTTCCTTTCCTTTTTGAATATAATCTTTAAAATATTGTAACTATTTTGAAGTTATTAATTTAATAAAACATATTTAATTCCAATGGGTTTTGAAAACTTAAAGTATTAAAGATAACTGAATTGCAAATGAAGTTTTCAAATAAATATTTCAAATAAAATGTGTATAGTTAAATAAATTATTAATCCTTATCTTTCAATCTATCTTTCCTTCCGGTTGTTTCTTTTCTCCTACCTCCTTCCTTTTCGGGGACGAAAAGTTTTAAGTGGGGGAGAATGTAACGACCCATAGATTTTAATAGTTTTTAATTGGTTTTATAACGTATTTAATTTGGATTTTGAGAAATTTTAATAATAATATTTTGAAATAAAGTTTTAATATTTGGTTTACGTATACTTAAATATAGCAAATGGTAAATTTTCAATTAATTTTATGAAGGTTTATTTATTTTGTGAAATTCTATTAAACTCATGCTGACTTGCTAATGATATGTAATCTAAATTTTAATAAAAGGATCTGCAACATCGTAGTTGTAAATAATGAATGTTATTGTTTATAATCATACATGTAACTCTAATGATATGATTTTAATAACAAATTCCGTGTTCAAGATATGGATTTCATAATAGTATTTTCTTAATATCCTTAGCTTTCAACAATAATCAATTAGCGACCTTAATCTTAATAGGATTTGAAAATCATCAACATTCAGATAAGTCAAATGATATTCTAAATGCTAATAATAATCTTGAAAAAAACAAACTTCATCAGAAGAACATTTTAAGTACACATAAATTTTTATGGGATTATGTTAATATGTATTCAGTAGGCATATGCTAACAACCACTCAAACAAGAGATAATCACTAATACACAGTGTTAATTTTAAAAAACTCAAACTATCTATATTTATCACGCAAAAATGCAAAATCATAAAGGTCATTAGTGAAATTATGCAATCTTAACATGTGCGTAGAAGGCACATACTGATATTTTCCGATTTTGTGCATTGCACTAAGAATTATTGGATCCTATTCATCGTTAATTTGCTACCATTTCACGACTTAGACCACCACCTTAATTTGTTGAATGCCGCGAATGCCAAAATGATGAATGATGTTGCAAGTCAGAAGAAAATGCATGCTCCTATATGCGTTTTTGCGTTAAATGACATTAGATGCCAACAATATTATTATGCATTTTCATTATCTTAATTCTTTTATCAATTAACCTCTCCACTTTTCTTTCCAATCTGATTTATAACCTGCCTATTTACTTTCCTTACCATATTTATTATTTGCTAGAATCTAGCCGTTTCATAATACCCTTTCTCAGCATTTGATGTGTCTTCTCTAAATCTAAGCGGAAAATCTATCTTACCCCTTTTATTCATTTACATTTTTTTCTGTTTCAAATTTCATCGTGACTGACACGCAACCTTACTTTAATCACTGCGTGAATCAAGCATCCATCTATTAATTTTCATTTATTTTATATTTATTGCCAACGTTATAAATTTGAAAGATCACTTGCTTCCCTTGTCTCCCTGATTTCACGTCTCTGTGCCTATCCTTTTGAGTTTCTTACTTTTATATTCTATTATTTGCCTAAACGTGCATTTTGACAGTTGCCATCCCCGTATTTATTTCTTTCCTTTTTGAAAATAAAACGTATATGTTTTACATTTATTTATTTCTAAACCATTCATTGCCTTTCCTTTAAATCAATCCATTCTCTTCTTATTTGTTTTAATTTATTTCCTCTTTTCACCAACACTCAATCTTTATACATATTTGTTTAAATTCATTTTCTCTATACATGTGCACTCAATCTTTATACATATTTGTTTTAATTTATTTTCTCTTTTCACCAGCATTCAATGTTTATATACATATTTGTTTCATTTTATTTCCTCTGTTCACCAGCATTTAATCTTTATATATTTGTTTTAATTTATTTCCTCTTTCCTTTTTTTACTTCTCCTTAATTTATAGGAATAAATTCTTAAATTTCCTCTAGCCATTACTATCTTTATTTCTTGCCACTTTAAACAAAATTTCTTTCCACTTTATCAATGTGAGGCTTCTCTTATAAATACAAATCACTCGTACATACCCTACTCCATATCAATAGACCCTCATCTCCTCTCTTGCGTGTGAAGCTTCTTCTGTAGGTAAATGGCTTCACTAAATTTTTTTTTCCTCATCTTATTTCTTTTCTTTTTCTTCTTCTTTTTCATCCTTTTCTTTTGTTTTATTATTGTTTATATTGCTTTTGCTTTTCCTTTATTTTAAGCATAACATGCTTCAAGTATATATTTTACATTATAAGTATGTTTATATAGTGCAGCGCAAGTATACATTAAATTTAAAGTTATAAACATTTGCATTTGTTCAATGGTTAGTTTTATATGAGTATTTATTGAAATTTGTATAGTCTGACTTTTGAATATACATTGGGTTATTTCAAACGGTTTATATATAATATAAGATGTTTAGCAGTCTGCATATATGTTACAGTATGTAAGATTTGTATATATAAAAAAACGAAAGGTGTTAATTTTATATTGTATTGTTTATAAAAAGGTGTTAATTTTATAATATATATATTGTGGGACAGTATACATTTATAAACATATTAATATACAGTAAGTTATAAAACATAAGTTTGATATATAGGTAGAGTTTGCATGGGTTTAAATTTTCCTTCTGTTGTTTAAAATATAGTTGTAGAGTTATAAAATTTTGGGGAGAATATATAGTATAGTATATTTTAAGTTAGTTTGTGTGTCTGTCCAGAGATGAATTATTATACAAATACAGTTTTATAAGATCTAAGATCTGTTGTTTTAAAATGTAAGTTTATACTAGTGATTATATGGGTTAAATTTTGACATTGATATTTTTAAGATGATAAAGAAAGTTTAATGTAAGTGTTAACATGTAAGAAATGCCTGAATCCTGTTTTAATATTAAAGAAAATACTGGAATTTAAATTGTTAAATTAAGTTGGAGCTGTGCTCTCGCCCTTCTCTTTCTTATAAATATTTTGCAAAAGGTAAATTTATGTCAAGTATAAGGTGTGTAGTGTTTCAGCAAATCAAGGAAAGTCGATATTGGTCTTAACAATAATAATGTGGAATGTTGACTTAAATGTTGATTTAAATATGATTATAAAAAAAAATTATGTTAATATTGGTTTTAAACATAGTTTTCCAGTTTTCTATTATTTGCATTTGTTTGAAAACGTATGTATGTATATGTAATTTTAATGCGTTTCAAAACTAATATTGGTTAAGAGAGTAATATAATAGAATAATATTTGTATTTCATTTCGGTCTACATAAAGTAGTTTCTGATCTATTTTCATCGATCTCTATTTATCAGTTGTCCATCGTATTTGTGCCAATCTTACTTCGCTTTGAAAATTTTGTTTGGATTTGTTCGATGTCTAGATCGTGATCCAACGTAGCTCAATTCTCTGTCCAATCTATCTAGCCTCGAAAGGTGAGCAATCACTCACGATTTAACATTCTTATATTTATTAAATTTGATTTCAATTGAAACGACAATTTAAATATGTTGTTATTAGTTATTTAAATTGTTTATATGCTATTATTTGTAACTGTTCACCTGTGGAATATGACACCATATCCTGTTGTTTATATTATACTGTTATTGATGATATATGCCTGTTATATTATTATTATATGTTATCACTCTGCAAGTTCCCTGTAGTTTAGAATTCACTATGGGTTGAAATGATACATACCCGAACGGACTTTAGAATAGGAGAATTTCGTTATGAGTTGAAATGATAGACCCTAGCGATTTTCATTTAATTGAATTTGGGATTACGGGTTGAAATGATATCCACCCGTATATATTTAGTGTACGGTTTGAAATGATAAATATCCGTAACACTTGACCATATGATAGGAAATATATACAGACACCGTTGGTCCATATATATAAAAATATTTTGAAATAAATTCATTGTTTTGGAAAGAAATATATGGTCTTAATAAATATTAATTCTTAAATTATTATATATAAAGGGTAATGATATATATATAGATTTAATAATATTTAATTCAATATAGATTGATTTAATACATAAATTATGTTAATTATTTAGCTAAATTATAGTTCAAATAGATTTTTGCAATAATTGGGATAAATTAAGATTGGGAGATAAATTTGAGTTATTAAAAATGGTATTTAAATAAAGATTTATTTAATTAAATCAATTTGAAATTTTGAATGGGAAATTTAAGGGTATGATTTTCTAACTGGATTTTTGATGTAAGTGATTTAATGAATATTTCACGTTTAAATATATTAAGGAAAATATTGAGTAAAATGTAATTAAGGTAACTTTAATGATATTGAATCTAATAAGGTAGTATTTCAAGACTAAATAATAATGAGGTTAAATCGAGATCTATATGAAACTGTTATATTGAACTTTTAAATATTAAAGCCTTGAACTATATCGGAATTTAAATGGTTTATTTTGAGATTCGGACCTGTATTTGAAATAAATATAGTTGAATTCGTTATTTAGAAACTAAATTGAATTTAAATTGATAAATTAAGATTGGATTTAATTTGAATAGGAAGGTCGGGTTGATGTTGAAACAATTTGTTAAGTTGAGGAAATTGAAAATACTTTACTCTATAAATTATTTAATATATATATAAATACTATTTTGGGAAATATAAAGATATTTGAAGTGAAAATGATATTTGGTTTTGAAGTATAAATTAAGTTGAAAGGACTACGGTGTTATAGTGTATATTTCTACCTTGTAGATAGTTCTATGGACCCTTAGAGGATGGTTATCCCAAACATCCTTTAAGTTAATTGTATTTCAGTTGATATTTCACTTGAGTTGGATTTATTTAGATAAGAATGTTAATCCTGACTCGAGTGTTTTGTGTTTTGCTTTACGCTCGGGTCAGACTGAGTGATACAACATTTGAGACTCACCTTCGAAGTTGGAGTTTGCTTGAAGATCCAGCTATCTATCCTTTCAGTCATCCAGTTGATTGGTCCAGAGAAGTCGTCCGCACGTACTGGAGACTTCACTGTATCTGCGATATTCTATTGTACTTTATCTCTAACTCTGATTTTTTTTATAGTAGCTTCATGAACTACTATCTATTTATTCCGCTGCGTATATTTGTACTACTCTGTATCTGTGATTCTGTGTTTGATTTATTTACTGTATATGTTGGGTTTTGCCAAATTTTAATTAACAATCTGATATTTTGAGCAATTCAAGTCCGACATCTGCGGATGCGAATGGTTGAAAATAGCAGGTCGTTACATCATTTCAACCCGTAATCCCAAATTCAATTAAATGAAAATTGCTTGTGTTTATCATTTCAACCCATGACGATTTAATCCTATTCTAAAGTCCGTTCGGGTGTGTATCATTTCAACCCATAGTGATTTCTAAACTACAGGGAACTTGCAGAGTGATAACAGATAATACAATAAAATAACAAGCATATATCATCAATGACAATATAATATAAACAACAGGATATGGTGTCATATCCCGCAGGTGAATAGTTACAGATAATAGCATATATAACAAATTTAAATAACTACAGCAGCATACTTCAATTGTCGTTTCAATTGAAATCAAATTTAGTGAATAAAAGAATGTTAATCGTGAGTGATTGCTCACCTTTCGAGGCTAGATAGATTGGACAAAGAATTGAGCTACGCTGGATCACGATCTAGACATCGAACAAATCCAAACAAAATTTTCAAAGCGAAGCAAGATTGGCACGAATACGATGGACAACTGATAAATAGAGATCGATGAAAATAGATCAGAAACTGCTTTATGTAGACCGAAATGAAATACAAATATTATTCTATTATACTACTCTCTTAACCAATATTAGTTTTGAAACGCATTAAAATTACATATACATACATACGTTTTCAAACAAACGCAAATAATAGAAAACTGCAAAACTATGTTTAAAACCAATATTAACATAAATTTTTTATAATCATATTTAAATCAACATTTAAGTCAACATTCCACATTATTATTGTTAAGACCAATATCGACTTTTTTTAATTTGTTGAAAGACTACACACCTTATACTTGATATAAATTTACCTTTTGCAAAATATTTATAAGAAAGAGAAGGGCGAGAGCACAACTCCAACTTAATTTAACAATTTAAATTCCAGTACTTTCTTTAATATTAAAATAGGCTTCAGGCATTTCTTCCATGTTAACACTTACATTAAACTTTCTTTATCATCTTAAAAATATCAATGTCAAATTTTAACCCATATAATCACTAGTATAAACTTACATTTTAAAAAAACAAATCATAGATCTTATAAAACTGTATTTGTATAATAATTCATCTCTGGACAGACAAACAAACTAACTTAAAATATATTATACTATATATTCTCCCCAAAATTTTATAACTCTACAACTATATTTTAAACAACAGAAGGAAATTTAAACCCATGCAAACTCCACCTATATATCAAACTTATGTTTTATAACTTACTGTATATTAATGTTTATAAAAGTATACTGTCCCACAATATATATATTATAAAATTAACACCTTTTTATAAACAATACAATATAAAATTAACACCTTTCTTTTTTTTTATAAAAATCTTACATGCTGTAACATTGTGCAGACTGCTAAACATCTTATATTATATATAAACAGTATGAAATAACCCAATGTACATTCAAAAGTCATACTAAACAAATTTCAATAAATACTCATATAAAACTAACCATAGAACAAATGCAAATGTTTATAACTTTATATTTAATGTATACTTGCGCTGCACTATATAAACAAACTTATAATGTATATTACATGAAGCATGTTATGCTTAAAATAAAGGAAAAGCAAAAGCAATATAAACAATATGAAAACAAAAGAAAAGGAGGAAAAAGAAGAAGAAAAAGAAAAGAAATAAGAAGAAAAAAAAAATTAGTGCAGCCATTTACCTACAGAAGAAGCTTCACACGCAAGAGAGGAGATGAAGATCTATTGATATGGAGTAGGGTATGTACGAGTGATTTGTATTTATAAGAGAAGCCTCACATTGATAGAGTGGAAAGAAATTTTGTTTAAAGTGGCAAGAAATAAAGATAGTAATGGCTAGAGGAAATTTAGGAATTTATTCCTATAATTTAAGGAGAAAAAAAAGGAAAGAGGAAATAAATTAAAACAAATATATAAAGATTAAATGCTGGTGAACAGAGGAAATAAAATGAAACAAATATGTATATAAACATTGAATGCTGGTGAAAAGAGAAAATAAATTAAAACAAATATGTATAAAGATTGAATGCACATGAATAGAGAAAATGAATTAAAACAAATATGTATAAAGATTAAGTGTTGGTGAAAAGAGGAAATAAATTAAAACAAATAAAAAGAGAATGGATTGATTTAAAGGAAAGGCAATGGATGGTTTAGAAATAAATAAATGTAAAACGTATACGTTTTAAATTTCAAAAAGGAAAGAAATAAATACGGGAACGGCAACAGATCTTGCAAGCAGGGAAATAACGTAAAAAGTGGAAGAGAAAGAGGCGTATAAATGAATGGTAAATAAATTTATATTTCTAATGAAATAAATAGAACAGCTGAGATTAAAGTATGGATGTAAATCCAGGAATAATAAAAAGCAACGGTTATATGTCGATTAAGAAAAATAATTAAAACAATTAATGGCTTAAATGGGGCAGCATGTTTCAAATTTTTGAAATGCAAAAGAAACGTACACTATAAATATAAAGTTTTCAAAAGCAAAAGAAACGTAAAGCTGTCCATTGATTCATCAAAACGTTATTAAGTAATAAATTGAAATGAATATAAAAATAAAAGTAATTGTAATGGTCAATAGTTGATTTAGCTATACACTTAAAGCAATAAATTTTTGTTTGTTTGTGCAACACAAAATGATTTTTGAAAGCCAAGGATATAAAAATGGATAAAAGGAAAGAAATCAGGAAATTTTGTGAGCAATAGCTTTCTAAGGAAAGGTAGGCTTACATTATATATACATGCTGAGATGATTAGGCGCGTTCAAAAATTTTGAAGCAAATGAAGGAATTGGAAATAAATATAAAATGAAAGAAATTTGAAAAGTCCGTAGCTATGATTTAGCCAAAATTTATTAAAGCCATTGACTAGGAAGGTTGGAACGGAAATAATAGGGAGAGGAAGGCACATTAAATTTGATGACAAAGTTGTGTTCAGATCTATAAGCAAGTTGTTTATATATTATAGGCCTTATGAAAGCGAGGGAAGGAACGGATGCTACTAGCTTGATGATTTGAGATTCTTTCGAGCGTTAAAAACAAAAATAAAGGGAGACCAGAATAAACGCACCACCATAAATATAAATATACGCTTCAATTGCAAAAGAAACGTATAGAGAAAATTATGGGTAATGGGAAAAGTAAAGTCAGTGCACAAAACTACAAGGAATAATAAAAGCAAGGTCGATGATCTCAAATTTATTAATGGTAACGAATGGAAAAGTCTACCTGAATTGGAAAAGTATTAAGCAATAGAAATCTTTAACGGTAGTAAAAAGAAACTGTTACGTACTGATTCAGAAATCAATTAAAGCAATTAATAGCTTGAATTCGACAGCACGTTTTCTCAATTAAATAAACTTCCATAAAATTATTTGAAAATTTACAATCTGCTATATTTAAATATACGTATTCTAAATATATAAACATTTTATTTAAAAATTCAATTATTATAAGATTTCACAAATATTCAACTAAATATGTTATAGAATCAATTAAAAATTGTTAAAATTTTCTGGGTCGTTACACTCTCCCCTACTCAAAACTTTTCGTCCCCGAAAAGGAAGGAGGTAGGAGAATAAAACAACCAGATAAAAATAGATTGAAAGCCAAGATAAACAATAAATTTTAAAACTATATAAATTTTATTTAAAATATTTATTTGAAAACTTCATTTGAAATTAAATTTTCTTTAATATTTAATACTTCTCAAACTCCTTTGCAAACAATTATTTACATTATTACTTCTATTTACAAAGACTATTGAAAATATTAAATCCAAAATTTATGAAATTTTTAATTTATCTCAAGATACCTTTCAAATATTATCAATAAATTAATAATCATTTTCTTTAAAGATGTTTTATTTAATTTATAACTTCAAAAATATTTATGACACTAAAATTTTATATAAAACAATTTAGTATACAAATAAGCAATATTTAAAAGATTTATTCAAAAAGGAAAGGAAGGTAGATTCCGAAAATGGAATATAGGTGAAAAATAAAGCTGAGCAGATGAGGTAGATTCAAAAGAATAGAATCGGGCATGAATAATTTATTTCAATCCATAAGAATTTAAATTTCAAATATTAATACAAAATTTCTTTGTTGAAAATACTTTTATAATAAAATACCTTTATAAATAAAATACTTTTATATCGAAACCAATTTTTCTTTCGAAAATACTTTTATAACTCGATGTTTTAACAAGTTTATCCTCGTTCTTGCAGACTCTGGCCATGCGTTGATCAGGCGCAAAGCTAGAGTTCTTTAAGTACTTAGTACACCTGTTTCAACACCCAGTGAAAATATTTGAAAAACCTTTTAAAAACAGATATGGAAAGTACAATCCAAACAAATCAACCAAACCAAAACCTTTGTCCGATCATGGTTCGCACATACACAATGGTTACGCCTGGGTCCCCCAGGAAACAATCCATATCCGTAAGCTTTCTCAGCCCTGCGAGTTACGCCATGATGACTAGTAGAGTGCAGGATACACAATGGTTACGCCTGGATCCCCCAGGAAACAATCCGTACCCCTAGGCAAGACTCAGCCAGGCACTTGCGCTACTATTCGCGACCAACACAGATTGCAGGATACACAATGGTTACACCTGGATCCCCCAGGAAACAATCCGTACCCCTAGGCAAGACTCAGCCAGGAAATTGCGCTATGCATTCACGAGAGAAAAAAAAACCATGGGTTACGCCACGGTGGGAACACTCGAGTATTACATCCGGAAAACCAAAAATCAGAGAGAATAATATCGATAGAATGAATCCACGATGTGGCCACAAAGCGGATATCAAGCAGAAGGAACTTTCCATATCTTTACATCAAAAATATATATCATATAGTACCTTTTCAAATCACTTTCAAATATCTTACTTATATAAAGTCCATATATATAGGATTTCATTTTTCCCAAATCGAATACTTTCCAAATCAATAGTAGGTCAAATCATACTTATATAGACTTCGATTATATAAAATCTCTTTCCAAATTGAGTACCTTTCAAATCAACTTCATACTTATACAATCCATTTTATATAGGTTCGACCACTAACAAATCAAGTTCTTAATAATATAAGGTTCTCAAATTTCAAATCATTTCAATATCAGTTTGAAAATCATGTATGATTTCACCAAATTTTCTTCCAAATTAAATATCTCAATTTCAAAGTTCCCATAATAATAGGTTTAGAATATAATCCCAGTTTCCAAATTAAAATAATTCAAGTCAAACAAATTCATTTCCAAAATCACCATATAAGTACTGGTTTTAATTTCAATTAAATTTCAAAACCAAATATTTTCTCAAAATCAATTATACTAAAAATAGTTTCAAAATTTATAAGTATCCCTTTAAAACTTTTAAACTATCTATTTCTATTTGAAATATCCAATTTACCTTTCTGAAAACCATTATTGAAAACCATATTTTTTCTCAAAACATTTCAAAACTAAATTTATATTCTTTATCAAACATTTCATACTCCTCTAAATTTCTTAGCTTTGAAAATTTAATCTCGATTTGGAAGTGTTCGAACATTCAAAATAGTCGGGGAAATCAAATTTTCAATTCAACAGTTGAAAATCAACAATAAATCAATAAACCAATTATTAAATCCGAAACTCGAGGACTGAACACCGGTCTCATTTTAAATTGTTTCAAATATATACTTATATCTTTCTAAAATATCAAATTATACTTCGGAATTTGAAATCAAAAACGGTTTTACAAAATCACTTGCATAGCGAAGCTATTAAAGTTGCCACTCCCCCACTCTGAAAGTCGAAAATCAATGTCGATGATGCGTGCACTCATCAGCGAAATTATTTTCTAGCGACATAAGTGAGTTCTGGATTTCTATTTTCTTGAAAACTTCTTTGAAATTTCTTCAAATTTATTGGAATTCATTTGAACTCATTTGAAACATTTCTTATTCGGAAAAATACTTTTAAATCATATTATTTTTATATATTTTCCAAAATCTTAAAACCAATTTCAATATACCGGAATTCAATTCTCGAATTTCAAATTTAACCCTTCAGTTATAAATCATTTTTATATGAATCACTTTCTTATAAATTTTCGAAATTTTCAATCCTTTCAAAACTTTTATATATAGAATAACATTTCTTATTCGTTTTTTATATAGGTATATAATCCTTATCGAAAACATTTTCACTTTTTGTATAGAATAAAATCATAATTATCAAAATAATAATTTCGATATATAAAACAATTTCAAAAATGCAAATATACTCGATTTTCAAAGAATAATTTTAAGAATGGATTTCAAAACAAAGATAGAGATTTGAATTAGAGGAACTCCAATCAATAGAATTCTGATTCGAAGATAGACTGGATCAAAGATGAGATAATTAAATTACAAAATAGAAGATGGATATACTGCTATAAATCGCGGGCGACCTTAACCGGGTCAACCGTGACTTCAGGGATATGATCGATGCGGAATTCTAAAACAAATCGATATTCGATTGCCAGAGATGGAATTCGGCATATCAAGATATAGCAGCATCGTAAACCGAGGATACAAAAATCTCCGGTGAATCGATGCCAATTGTAAAGGTGTTTTCACCCCCTTTACAAAACATTCGGTGGAGTTATGAGATACTCCAGAATTAAACGAATATAAATAGGAAGAGACAAGAATGAATTTCGGAACCGAGGGACATTCCAAAACTCAAAGGAAATTGAGTCAAAAAGGAAGAGATTCAACTCGAACGAAAGTGATTCTGTAAATAAATTTACCATATATGCTAAGTTTTGCCTAGAGCCAAAGCTCTGATACCAACTGTAACGACCCGCTATTTTGGACCATTCAAATCGACAATAAAACCATACATGTCCGACTTGAATAATTCAAAATACGATATTGTTAATTAAAATTTTGGCAAAACTTAAAATATACAGTAAATAAATCAATCACAGATCACAAAGTAATATAATGCAGCGGAATAGATAAAGAATAGTAGTTTATGAAGCTACTATATACCTCAGAGTTAGAAATAAAATACGACCGAATGGTTCAAATGCAGTGAAGTCTCGAATGCAACAGATGACTTCTCTGAACCAATCAACTGGATGAATGAAGGAATAGATAGCTGGATCTTCAAGCAAAGCTCCAACTTCGAAGGTGAGTCTCAAATGCTGTATCACTCAGTCTGACCCGAGCGTAAAGCAAAACACAAAACACTCGAGTGAGGATTAACATTCTTATATCAATAAATCCAACTCAAATGAAATATCAACTGAAATACAAGTAACTTAAAGGATGTTTGGGATGACCATCCTCTAAGGGTCCATGGAACTATCTACAAGGTAGAAATATACGCTATACACCGTGGTCATTTCAGCTTAATTTATACTTCAAAACCAAATATCATTTCACTTCAAATATCTCTATATTTCCCAAAATAGTATTTACATATATTAAATAATTTATACAGTAAAGTATTTTCAATTTTAATTCAACTCAATTCCAAAAATAACCACTTCAATTTTATCGATCTCAAATTCGGATTTGTAATCACAAAATACCCTTTTATATTTCAATATATTTCAAGACTTTAAGTATTCAACGTTTCAAACTAAATTTTTATTCAATTTAGTTTTCTAAATAATAAATTCAAATTTAGTTCAACCTAAATTTTCATTTTAATTCAATTTAGTTTCTAAATAACAAATTCAACTATATTGATTTCAAATACAGATCCGAATCTCAAAATAAACCATTTAAATTCCAATATAGTTCAAAGCTTTAGTATTTAAATGTTCAATTTAACAGTTTCCTATAGATCTCGATTTAACCTCATTATCATTTAGTCTTGAAATACTCCCTCATTAGATACAATATCATTTAAGTAACCTTAAATTACATTTTACTCAATATTTTCTTTAATTTATTTAAACGTGAAATATTCATTAAATCACATAAATCAAAAATCCAGTTATAAAATCATACCTTTAAATTTCCCATTCAAAAATTTCAAATTGATTTAATTAAATAAATCCTCATGTAAATACTATTTTTAATAAACCAAAATTCATCTCTCAATCTTAATTATTCAATTTATTACAAGAAAATCTATTTGAAATATAGATTTACATAAATACTCAACCATATTATCCGTATTAAATTAATCTAATTTAAATCAAATATTACGACTAAATCTATATATAAAATTTCCATTTATATAATATCTTAAGAATAAATATTATTTAAACCATATAATTTTTTTCAAAATTATAAAAATTATTTTCAGAATATTTATATGGACCAACGGTGTCTGTATATATTTCCTATCATATAGTCTAGTGCTACGGATATTTATCATTTCAATCCGTACACTAAATATATACGGGCGGATATCATTTCAACCCGTAATCCCAAATTCAATTAAATGAAAATCGCTTGGGTTTATCATTTCAACCCATAATGATTTTCGCCTATTCTAAAGTCCGTTCGGGTATGTATCATTTCAACCCATAGTGATTTCTAAACTACAGGGAACTTGCAGAGTGATAACAGATAATACAATAAAATAACAGGCATATATCATCAATAACAATATAATATAAACAACAGGATATGGTGTCATATCCCGCAGGTGAACAGTTACAGATAATAGCATATATAACAAATTTAAATAACTACAGCAGCATATTTCAATTGTCATTTCAATTGAAATCAAATTTAATGAATAAAAGAATGTTAATAGTGAGTGATTGCCCACCTTTCGAGGCTAGATAGATTGGACAAAGAATTGAGCTACGCTGGATCACGATCTAGACATCGAATAAATCCAAACAAAATTTTCAAAGCGAAGCAAGATTGGCACGAATACGATGGACAACTGATAAATAGAGATCGATGAAAATAGATCAGAAACTACTTTATGTAGACCGAAATGAAATACAAATATTATTCTGTTATACTACTCTCTTAACCAATATTAGTTTTGAAACGCATTAAAATTACATATACATACATACGTTTTCAAACAAACGCAAATAATAGAAAACTACAAAACTATGTTTAAAACCAATATTAACATAAATTTTTTATAATCATATTTATATCAACATTTAAGTCAACATTCCACATTATTATTGTTAAGGCCAATATCCACTTTTCTTAATTTGTTGAAACACTATACACCTTATACTTGATATAAATTTACCTTATGCAAAATATTTATAAGAAAGAGAAGGGCGAGAGCACAGCTCTAACTTAATTTAACAATTTAAATTCCAGTACTTTCTTTAATATTAAAATAGGCTTCAGGCATTTCTTACATGTTAACACTTACATTAAACTTTCTTTATCATCTTAAAAATATCAATGTTAAATTTTAACCCATATAATCACTAGTATAAACTTACATTTTAAAACAACAAATCTTAGATCTTATAAAACCGTATTTGTATAATAATTCATCTCTGGACAGACACACAAACTAACTTAAAATATATTATACTATATATTCTCCCCAAAATTTTATAACTCTACAACTATATTTTAAACAACAGAAGGAAATTTAAACCCATGCAAACTCTACCTATATATCAAACTTATGTTTTATAACTTACTGTATATTAATATGTTTATAAATGTATACTGTCCCACAATATATATATTATAAAATTAACACCTTTTTATAAACAATACAATATAAAATTAACAGCTCTCTTTTTTTTATAAAAATCTTACATGCTGTAACATATATGCAGACTGCTAAACATCTTATATTATATATAAACAGTATGAAATAACCCAATGTATATTCAAAAGTCATACTAAACAAATTTAAATAAATACTCATATAAAACTAACCATAGAACAAATGCAAATGTTTATAACTCTATATTTAATGTATACTTGCGCTGCACTATATAAACATACTTATAATGTAAAATATATACTTGAAGCATGTTATGCTTAAAATAAAGGAAAAGCAAAAGCAATATAAACAATAATAAAACAAAAGAAAAGGATGAAAAAGAAGAAGAAAAAGAAAAGAAATAAGATGAGGAAAAAAAAATTTAGTGAAGCCATTTACCTACAGAAGAAGCTTCACACGCAAGAGAGGAGATGAAGATCTATTGATATGGAGTAGGGTATGTACGAGTGATTTGTATTTATAAGAGAAGCCTCACATTGATAGAGTGGAAAGAAATTTTGTTTAAAGTGGCAAGAAATAAAGATAGTAATGGCTAGAGGAAATTTAGGAATTTATTCCTATAATTTAAGGAGAAAAAAAAGAAAGAGGAAATAAATTAAAACAAATATATAAAGATTAAATGCTGGTGAACAGAGGAAATAAAATGAAACAAATATGTATATAAACATTGAATGCTGGTGAAAAGAGAAAATAAATTAAAACAAATATGTATAAGATTGAATGCACATGAATAGAGAAAATGAATTAAAACAAATATGTATAAAGATTGAGTGTTGGTGAAAAGAGGAAATAAGTTAAAACAAATAAGAAGAGAATGGATTGATTTAAAGGAAAGGCAATGGATGGTTTAGAAATAAATAAATGTAAAACGTATACGTTTTAAATTTCAAAAATGAAAGAAATAAATACGGGAATGGCAACAGATCTTGCAAGCAAGGAAATAACGTAAAAAGAGGAAGAGAAAGAGGCGTATAAATGAATGGTAAATAAATTTAGATTTCAAATGAAATAAATGGAACAGCGGAGATTAAAGTATGGATGTAAATCCAGGAATAATATAAAGCAACGGTTATATGTCGATTAAGAAAAATAATTAAAACAATTAATGGCTTAAACGGGGCAGCATATTTCAAAATTTTGAAATGCAAAAGAAACGTACACTATAAATATAAAGTTTTCAAAAGCAAAAGAAACGTAAAGCTGTCCATTGATTCATCAAAACGTTATTAAGTAATAAATTGAAATGAATATAAAAATAAAAGTAATTGTAATGGTCAATAGTTGATTTAGCTATACACTTAAAGCAATAAATTTTTGTTTGTTTTTACAACACAAAATGAGTTTTGAAAGTCAAGGATATAAAAATGGATAAAAGGAAAGAAATCAGGAAATTTTGTGAGCAATAGCTTTCTAAGGAAAGGTAGGCATACATTATATATACATGCTGAGATGATTAGGCACGTTCAAAAATTTTGAACCAAATGAAGGAATTGGAAATAAATATAAAATGAAAGAAATTTGAAAAGTCCGTAGCTATGATTTAGCCAAAATTTATTAAAGCCATTTACTAGGAAGGTTGGAACCGAAATAATAGGGAGAGGAAGGCACATTAAATTTGATTACAAAGTTGTGTTCAGATCTATAAGCAAGTTGTTTATATATTATAGGCCTTATGAAAGCGAGGGAAGGAACGGATGCTACTAGCTTGATGATTTGAGATTCTTTCGAGCGTTAAAAACAAAAACAAAGGGAGACCAGAATAAACGCACCACCACAAATATAAATATACGCTTCAATTGCAAAAGAAACGTATAGATAAAATTATGGGTAATGGGAAAAGTAAAGTCAGTGCACGAAACTACAAGGAATAATAAAAGCAAGGTCGATGATCTCAAATTTATTAATGGTTACGAATGGAAAAGTCTACCTGAATTGGTAAAGTGTTAAGCAATAGAAATCTTTAACGGTAGTAAAAAGAAACCGTTACGCACTGATTCAGAAATCAACTAAAGCAATTAATAGCTTGAGTTGGACATCACGTTTTCTAAATTAAATAAACTTCCATAAAATTATTTGAAAATTTACAATCTGCTATATTTAAATATACGTATTCTAAATATATAAACATTTTATTTAAAAATTCAATTATTATAAGATTTCACAAATATTCAATTAAATACGTTATAGAATCAATTAAAAATTGTTAAAATTTTCCGGGTCGTTACAACTTACATCTAAGCTGGCAAGAACAATCCACCAACCAAATTGTCTAATTCTAAAGCACATATGTCACTACAAAAACAAATACATATTTGTTTATTAAAAAAGAAAGAGTAAAACACATTAATGTGCTTTTATGAAAATTTTACAACTTGTCCATATTAATTATATAGGATTACGCATATGGACATATTTGTTTATTAAAAAAGAAAGAGTAAAACACATTAACTTTTAGCATTAGCTATATCATTTTTGCAAATAATAAATTTATTCACCATGCTATATACAACTTCAATCGCATATGTTATCACAGACATTAATTCAAAGTCTAAGCATTAATATATTCTATATATTGTAGCTCATCAACATGCATAAATTAAAATTTTATAAAAACAAAGAGTAAATGTTTTAACTATAGTGATATTTATTATAAATGTTTCATTTCAAGTTGAGATTTTACGACTCAAGCACAGACGGAAAAAACATAACAAATATCATTAGAGGTGATAGTGATTTACTGCTTCATTGATAATTTTATAAAATTATTTCTTAATATTATTAATATAATTAAGAACAAAAAAAGTATAGTGTTACTTATTATACAAGTAGCATTTTGTAAGTGTACTTGGGTAAATATCTATTGCATCCATTAAACCAAAATATACATGTACTTAATTGTTATAATGATTCGGTTGGGTACTATAAAGAGTATATTTTAGCTATAGTCGTTTCCTTCTTATAATTTGGCATAATAAACAATAGTTGTAAATTTTAAAAAATATCGTAATGGACCTAAATGAAATATAACATGCTACTCACCATTACATGGATGTCAATATTTGAGACTGCGATTCGGTAGAAATAGTTCAAACTTCAAACATGAACGCATCTTTGAAACTAAATAATCTAACATCTTGAATAAATGACATTTTTTCATAGTAAAATTACAATCTTAGCATGATATCGATTGAAAATAAACAGTAATACATATATAAGTTGTTTATACTTCTATATAGATAACTTTCAGTTTAAATATTAGCATTAGATTAAGATGAGTCATAGGTTTTTTTCTTCTTCTAGATTTTCCCGCATTATTCATGTTATAGAAGGATGAGCTTCCCTTAAGCTTTAAGTCACATGTTTAGTAATTTTAGAACTTGCAGTTTTATTTTAGATTAGTAACCGACTCTTTTTCATATTGAGGATATGCAATTCCTAACATCCATGCAATTGTTAATGGAAATAAGTCAATGGTAAAGTCACTCGATTGGCAAACAAAATATAGCCTACATGTATCCTTATCGATTGTGTTAATGACATGAATATAAAATTAGATTATAACTTCTATAAACATGATTATTTATCAAGTAAAGGATTTAGCATATGCAAACATCATAGAATGTTACTGAAATTCATCTCTATCTTCTTTCATTTACTATTGTCAACACCAGACTCACTTGTATGAATCCCAGTTCACCGAGTAATATGTAGTTCTTACTATTAATCATCTACTGATCTACTGTGATAGAAATAACATTTACTAAAATTGGAAAAATAATAGTACATAAATTAAAGAGTAAGTAGTACTATGTAGTATGCATAATAATTTACAGCTTAAACAAACCATGTCCTATAAATATCGAAAGCAATATATGTAAATTTAAGGTTGTGTTGATGAAAGGTTCAATTTCTCCATCCAATACCAAAGTATAATACGATAATACTATATACATTCAAGAGAAGTTTAATAATCTACATCTTCTTTCAATTTATTATCACTTGCAAAAGATTCTCTTCCATGAAATTTTCTAATATTTATCATGTTTTGACTATGCATATATTTGTATATATTGCAAAGGATCAGTGGAAAGAGAATTTTGCACCAGTTCGTTATTTTTCAAACTAAAGGAGAAGCCAACTAAAAAATGATTTAAACCAGTTTGGGTTATTTTGGCTATATTGCACTAAACCAAATCATCGATTTGGACTTTGAAAAGGCAAAAAAATGTATTAAAGTAATGGTAGTACATTTCAATATTTCCAAAATTTACAGTTACTTTGGTCGACTTAAATATAGTTATTACCAAGGTGCAATGGAAGATCGATTTCATAAACAGAAACCAACCAACGTGAATTTTATCACATCAGGTCAATAAATATAAATCAAATATGAACACAAAATTATGTGATTCTTACCTTTTTTCTGAACTGTAATAGAATAAGCACATTTGTTATGACACCGAGTAAAGATCAAGGTTTAATTTTTAGATTCAACAAATTACCTTGAAATCATACGACCGGATAAAAATTGAAAAGCAATATACCAAGAAATGCTTCAGAATTTTACCGAGGTCCTACATTGCGTTTAGTAGTATTTCCCATTGGTGGTGAGTGGGTCACAGAGCAGTCACTATGAATAAATACTTCATCGTCATTCTCTATTAAATCTCCATCTTTTGATTTATTCCTGTGATAACTAATTTTACATTACAGGATGTGTAGGTAAAGAAGGTGGGCTAAATGGATAGACAATACAACAGAAGGAAAAAAAACGGAAATTCAGGAGTACCACATTTGAAACTCAATCAGTTTAAAACTATCAACCAAGTCGTTTACATGCAGTTCGTTCTAAAAAAGGCAACAAAACTATTCCAAATTCCTTTTATTCAGTTAATCAAGCTCAATCAAGTACACATTTGGAATAAATAAATAAATAAGACAAAAACTTGTTCAAACTCTTTGTAATATAGGCCTTTGACCATTATTACTACTGATAGACAGTTCCTCCACATTTAAAGATTTTGGGTTCTACTGCTATAAACATGTAGTAGCCTTGCATCTACAGCATAAAGATTTGGAAATTTAAACAAAGATAATGGGATCAAACAAAATGAAAGGCAATGGAGGGAATTATATCAGCATTTATTATTTATACCACATCATTTGAAGACATCATTCAAGCCAGCAAGCAAATTGCGTTCCTACTTTCCCATTTAACTAAAAGATTAGCCAATAATAAATAAAAGCAGCATTTAAGTATTAACTACCCACTCATATATTACTTTCTTTCATCATTATGAATCCCTTATACGATTATATTTTTCTGATGCAAAAGTCATTATGAACATTTATTTGTGCATTTTGAATCATGAATGAATAGTCAGAGACTCAGAGCATCAAAGTAAATTTAGAAGTTTTCTATATGCATACATTTCAAAGAACTCATTAATAACAATACACAGTAGTAACACCATTTAAATAGATAAGCTTTTCTGGAAGAAACTCATGGGTTAAACATGATGAAACAGTATACAGTTAAAATGGAAATGTATTTGTGTCGACTCAGAAAAAGATATGTTGAAACTACGAATGCAAGCATAATACTATGAAAAGTAATACAAATAACACCAAATCTCATAATTTTGGACAGCAGAGAATATTTCAGTTCAAAAAATTCCTTCTCCTAGTATGAAAATAAATAGGAAGTACGTGAATTTTACTCCTCTTTTTCACAATTGGTTGCATTTGAATAATTGAAACACAGTTAGTCATCACCCTCCTTAAAAACAATCATGACCGAATAATCACGGTTGGCACTACTAGGGAAAATACGTAAATCATTCTATAATTTTAACAGTACAGAGTAATAACAAATAGCGCTATCATTATATCTTCAAAATCTAAATTTAATCAAATTGAACAACTACTGAATTATGTCAACAAATGATCCGGTCAGTTTCTGTGTGGATCAGTAGTAAGTAGGCGTGAATTCTAAAGAAATAAGTAAAACAAATAAATGGAAGAAAAAATTGAGAAAATCAATACCTTGGAAAGGAGAAATGAGATTTACCAGTATGAATTAAGATACAAAGGGCACATGGATTTATTTCATTCACTGTGTTTGGAATTGGTAGAGAAATAGTAAGGTTTGGCGGGAGACTGGGGTTAATAGAGGATCCGCCATTATGGACTGTGTGAGGTTTGGTGGAAGGAAATCGAAGCGGATTTGTTTTGACAAAGAAGAAAGGGGCATGAAATGTGATTTAGGAAATGAAAACAACTGCGATTAGGGGTTTGGAAACGTGAGAAATGAACCGGTTTGAGATGCCATATCTGATTGCCACATCGTACGGGACAGGTGTCGTCCAAATAAACAACTTGTTTCTGTTTTCCTTTATAAGCAATAGATTGATAATTGAATATTGCTGATAATTGCATTTATTCAGTTTTGTTGTTTTCTGGTTATCTATTTGGTATTTAGATTTTGTTGAGAATTTGTGAATTTCTTTTAT
Source organism: Allium cepa (assembly GCA_030765085.1). NCBI lineage: Eukaryota > Viridiplantae > Streptophyta > Magnoliopsida > Asparagales > Amaryllidaceae > Allium > Allium cepa. The sequence continues at coordinate 75,916,309 of CM060945.1, forward strand.
TGGAATTAAGATATTTCTTTGGCATTTGCGTTCTTGACCTTTATTGTGACGCCCCACCTCTATACCCACGCTAGCCAAGAACACTACGGAGTAATGCTGTCAATTAGCGCGGAGAATAAGGCTGGTGAGGAGCGACCATCCATGTAATTGCTTTGCGCGAGCACCGATATGTATAAAGTATAGCATGTATTTCATTTAAGGAGGAAATCCGACATACTGATACAAACTCAAAGCTATCACACAGTGGCTATATATAATATTCGGAATCAAATATAGGAATAAACATAACACAAATCAGTCACAGACAATTTCATATCACAAAGGCGGAAAAAGATATGAATATATATATAACACATGAAAGTGTACATCAGAGTAGTGGTCTGAAAGATCCACGATAATACAAAAGAATAGATACAAATGTTTCACAAAAGAATAAGTGTACATCATGACGTCTATATCACAAATGTATACAATGCAACAATCTACTCATCTAAGTGGCTTCCACAAGTCAGAGTGATAATCCAAGATGAGGAGTCAAGCAGGAGAACCTGTAACATCTCGGTCTGACCCGTGTATTATTTAAAAGAAAATAATAAACGGGTCAGTCTAACTAAAAATATCAGATGACATGATATGGAATAAAAGATATGGCATAAATATAGAAAAACATAAAATCATACTATGATAAGTATGCAATTGAATAATCAACAATGGATAAATCAATATCACAAGAATCTTCTCAAAGATCCAAAGAGGGCATCATACCCTAAACTTGTATTCATAACAAGTCAATGATACAAATTCTAGAAATCAACAAAAGAAATCCAGAAATCATAAAAAGGGAAAGAGGCCTATCACATGACGGTTCGAAGACCAGGGGGAGCTACCCCAAATGTGTGAGTCGGAATCACACAGATGAGGTCTATACTAACCAAAAATCAAAAAGGTATGTGTGAGTGGAATCACACAAGTGGTGTCTAGTCTAACCTCGCAAACAAAAAGGTATGTGTGAGTGGAATCACACAAGTGGTGTCTAGACTAACCTCGCAGACAAAGAGATATGTGTTAGTCGGAATCACACAAATGAGGACTAGTCTAACCTTGCGAATAAAGAGACATCGCATAATTGCTAGTCTAAATCATAAAAATGATCGTCATGATCAATGAGTAGTGTCAATTACACTAAGTTAGTGAATATAAAAGATTAGCTTCATGTCCCATAACCACTAGCTTAACTTAAATATTTACGAACAAACTATAGATCTTCACTAGAAAATTGTCACAAGAGGTTCAATCGAACAAGTCCAAAAATTAACCGACGAAGTAAATGCAAGCGTTTCATACCACTTGTTTTACTAAGCCGTTTAATTAGATTTCTCATACGAGTGAAATAAAGATTTGTATATACTAGTAGATTGGAAAACGGTTTGAGAAAACGAGTTATGTAAGAAAATAGTGTTGAAATCATTTGGAAGAAAGAGTTTTGATATTTACTACTGGTATTAAAACCTTTATATTTTAAAGTGACAAATCACAAAAATGATTGTAGAAACAATCAATCACAAGAATTCACATACGAAGACGTGAATAGAATCCAATGAAATCGATTAAAATTTGGAAACCAAATAAAAACATCAATTTCAGAATATTGAATTGAACACATAAAACAATTCAATTAATTGAAATATTAATTCAAAATGTAGATACTGTGGATGCAGTGCACGCACGCGTGCATTGCCTCGCCACAATAGCTTATACAGAAATAGCAACAAGGCACAAAGGCCAATGCTCAAGAGTTCACAGTGCCAACAAATGCAATAAGCAAGTGACGGTAGTGAAAAGCTTCCACCAAGAGAATGTCAAATATGTACACTTCAAATTCGAGAAGGTAGCAGACTACCACAAAATGCAATGAGGTCAAGTCACTGACTCACACAACTGCAGCACCAAAGCATAATTCGGTGGTTCAACTACAAAAGTAGAAGGAAGGTTAGGGCACCAGAGGTATGGCACCACAGCACACGAACACATATATATCAGTGAAACCTGAGAAAGCTGCACAGATAGAAAGGCCAGGCAACACAATGCAAATGAATTCGACAAAGTATTACACAAGCCCAAGACAACTGCATCACAAAAGCAATAGCACGTATATAATTTCGAACACAGCAAGACAATGCCAAAATGGTTAAGAGAAGATGACAACAGTGGTAGAGTGGACCACATTGAAACCAGAAGTGTATGAGTCAATGCAATGCAAAGCACAACAGACTCAAAGAGGAATGAAACTAGGTCAAGCAAGTGCAACAACAAGTGTCACAGCCTCAACAATGAAATGGCTTTAAATAACCATATATGAACACTGCAACATAATCAGAATAGTAGAGAATGAATGCCACAATGGAAAATGCAGTTGCAACATGAATGACCTAAAGGCAGTGAAGTGCTGACTGGAAACAGACTACAAAGACATCATCAAGTTTGACATAAAATAGTGCTACAGGTGGGCAGTGCTACCACCAGGCAGTGGCACATAGAGTATACCAAAATTAAGGAATACCACTGCAACATGCACCAGAGATGCATGTTAACAGCAACTATAGAATGATAGCACCCAAAACTACTTCAACATGGCAAATCCAAATATGTAACTGTTTTACATATACTTAAGCAATTTCAAGTAACAAAGTAGTTCAGGCTTGAAGCCATCAAGTGAACAAAAATATAAAATCGAATAAGTGAAGACACCAAAGATACGGCATCACAGTGACTAACTCCAGTGAAGTTAAAAAATGAAAATCAAGACACCAAGTATGCCTAAAGTTAATGCAACCAAGTACAGTTCGGTGAACTGAAATGAGGCCACAATTGTACAACTACACCAGACCAATTTCCATCAAGTGAACAAGAGTCAAGTCAGTACACATGATTTGGCGAAAGCTCAACAGCAATGACAGGCAACATGGTATCGAGTCCAACTACCAACAATAATAAATGGACCAAGTCTAAGCCAGTGATTCACGAAATCAAAATGCCAAAAATCAACAATCGTGATAGTCAAAGAATTCAACTCGAAGGCCAGAAAAATCAAAACCGTGAGCATCAATTAGTTAACCATAGAAAAGCACGAACTAGAGCAAATCAGAAATCAAATGTCACAAAAATGCCAAGACAGATATCAAACAAGTCAGTGCCAAAGTCGAAACAAATCAACGTCAATAAAATCAAGTCGAAACCGAAGACAACAAAAACAGAATAAGAAAACAAGGTCGAACGATTTTCAGTTGGATGTGAGTAATAAAGATTTACTCACCTTAGTCGCCAAATTGAAGTGGCCCTGAGCCAAAGGGAATCTTCGATCGACAATTCTCTCAACCACTCGAATCTTGACCAATTGGAAGTGACTGCAAGCCAAGTGGAAGAAGCTGTAAGCGCAGTGAAGAGACATCGATCGACAGAGCAAGTGAAGTTGACGCCTTCGATTCCCAGAAGCCCTAATTTTGGAGACAAACGAAGGAGAGACGAGCTGCCATTATCGCTCATATGTTTTGATTAGGTTTCGAATGGAAGAAAAATTAAAAGGGGGAACGGTTTATTACTTAGAGAATTATCACGGCCAAACAAATGAATACGTGGGCCGAGAATTCAAAGCCCAAAATCCTTTTAACCATTTATTAAAGAATTTCAACTCAATTTAAAAACTTTAATTGGCAATTTGCAACAATATCAATCGTTTAAATGTCGATTATTGATTGATGCGAAATACCGGGTTGTTACATTTATTTTTCTAACTCAACCAGTTTATGTTAGAAAAATAATCGTCATTGACGACCTTAATTATGAAAATTGTGGGGACGCAATTTTCTATAAGGAGGGGAGTCTGTAACAACCCTGGGATTTTACAATTAATTATCGTTGTTAAACGATTAATGTTGACAGATATTTGCTGTTTGGAGTTTTTAAATTTGGTTGTGACTCTTTTATAATTTGATTAAGGATTTAAGTGAGCTTTGCAAATTTGAATCTTAGCCCACTTATATTTGGACGCCGTGATAATTATCTAAGGCCAATACCCATTCGTCTCTTCATTCCATTCGTAGCCCTAAAACAAACGAAAAGAAAAAAATCGCGGCCGTGTTCTTCGTCTCGACAAAAATTAGGGCTTTTTAATTTGAAGCCATCGATAGTCGATCGCCTCTTGAAATGCTCGTTTCTTTACCACCGCGACTCCGATTTGGGTTCTTCGACAAAGGTGAGTGACATTCCCCACTCATATCTAATCCGATGTTGTTGAATGTTAATGTTTTTTTCTGTTGTTTTCAATTCACTCGGTTTTGAACCCTTGATTGAATTTAATTTTGGAATTGACTTTAAATTTTGAGAAGTTGACTTCGCCCATTTTTGATTTCGTGAATTTCTGGCTTTGACTTGAATTTCTTCGAATTTGCTTAGCTGTTGATAAACTTGATTGACTTGTGGCTTGATATTAGAATAATATTTTGACTCCGATCCTGGTTCATGTTGTCTGGGTTCTTCACTGACCAATACACTTTGTAATTTGTGATGCAAGCTATCTTTTTCCAGCCTGTACCTTGTGTAGTTGTTGTTGTCTCTGGTTACTTTGGTTACCGGTTATACTTCACATGCATTTACTTGCTTATGCTAGATCATATATTTCATTGTTGTACCTCTGATTCCTTTTGTCCATGGGCAGTTCGTAATGTACATGCTTCACTGCAGTGTATATGTTTGTATTCATAATCTAGCTTGTGCATCACCATATATCTGTTGCATTTATTGGTCTGTTTGTATATTTCATTAGCTTGACCCTTGTATATGTTCTCTGATACATATTTCAACTGGCTGTGCCACTTGCTTATTGCATTAGTTTGCACTGTACATTCAGGTGTATTATTTTTGGAGCATTTTTGCGTGATTCTTTTCACTGATGCATTTTGTTTTCAATAAGCACGGACTTAATTCTCATGTGCACTGATGCATTTTATTTACAATAGCACTGAGTCAATTCTCATGTGCTCTGATGCATTTTATTTACAATAGCACTGAGTCAATTCTCATGTGCACTGATGCATTTATTTTCATTTGCACTATGATTGATCATCTCAGCTGTGCCTTTGTCTTTGATGATTTCTTTGCATTGCTTCGAGTTATATTACTGAACACTTGAGTTTCACTGTGCACAGTGCATATCACTTGTACCACTTGAGTCATTCAGTTTGTATTTATATTTCATGAATGCTTGCTGCCTTGACCTGTTGCACAATAACTATTGAGGCAGTGGCATTGATATTGATTCATTTGTTCTTCATTTCTGAGGCTATACTTTTGTTGCATATTGAGCTTATTGAGTCTGAGTTATGATGTGAATTTGTTTGAAACATTTTCACTGATGTTGGTTTTCCTCTTTTGTTTTGCCTGGGTCATGTGAACACTATATTTACACTTTTGAGTTGCAGTTCATGCCTTCACTTCAGTTCACTGTCCTGATTCGTAAATGCATTTGTTCATTTTGGTTCAAGTGTACTTGAGACACTGATTTTTGGTCGAGAATTGTTTTAGATGTCTTGACCATTTTCCTATACTTGTACATTTTTAAACTTCACCTGTGTATGTCACTGCATACTGCATGTTGAATTTTTGGTAGTGGGTTTGGTGAATTCACTTGATACTGTCACATGCTAGTTGGTTACTGTGGCATACATGTTGAACTCTTTCCTCCTGTTGCGGTGTTATCTCTGTGGTATAACATCACACGTGTACGTACATTCATGGATGTATATATGTGTATGTTAGTTTATGTTTCCACCTATTCTTTCCGGGTTCACTGACCTGGTGCACACTTGTTCCACTTCTAAACGGATGCTGCCTTAGTCATGTTGTCCAGTGCTCGTTAATCTGAGTTGAGCTGTTTTGTTCGTCTTGACCATTTGAAACAGTGGACATTTGTTTCATGCAGTTTTTGGTTGCAGTCTTGCCCTTGTGATCTTGTGGTGGCTCCTGTTTTTGGTTGCGGTTTGCCCTTGTATTCTTGTGGTGTCTGTAGTTTAGATTGGGTGGTGCATTGCACTGATCACTGTATTCATTCGCATTTTGATTCATTGAGCTTTGGTGTAATTCATCACTGTAGTGGCGACGCAGTACACGCGTGCATGTACTGCAGCCCTACCAGAAGTGACGTTTTAATTGATATTTCAATTACTTGAAGTTTGTCATTGATTCAATTCAATATTTTGAAACCGTATTTTGATTTGGTTTGATTTGATCATTTGTTGTTTCTAATTATCTATTTGATAATTGGATTATGAGTTCCTTATTATTTATTTAATAATTAGATTTTGTTGTTAATTGCCGTTTAGCCAATTCTGTTGTTTTCTAAATTATCTTCGTTGATAGTCCTTTCATTTATTTTCGTTGATAATTTGAATTTGCTGATTTGTTGTTTAACACTGTTATGTGTTATATTTATCGTTATCCGATTTCGTATTAAAGGATTGAATAGACGAGATTTATTTTGACTATCGTCTATTTGTTAATTATTATTATTGCTTCCGTGCATTGATAACTGAGTTTGAATTAGACTGATCCATGTATTATTTTCTTTTGAATTTAATACTTGGGTCAGACCGAGTTATTACAGGTTGTAGATATCTTGCTTTGGGTTGCTGCTAGAGCTATGAAGTCTTTTCATACCTTTTGGAGTAGTTGTATCATATGTACTGTATCACATGAATTGTAACTGACATCAGTTATATATATATATATATATATATATATATATATATATATATATATATGAGACTTTTTATTATCTGTGTTCTCCATTTAGCTTATCTGTGTTGTTATTAGATATATTGTCCAAAACTATTATGAACCATCGTAGTTCGTTTTATATTGCAATTGGGTATGTCGATGGGAGTAAATAAATAAGAGATGAAAAATAAAAATATATACCACTCCTATGGACATATCCAATACTAGTGTAAGGCCTAACTACGGATGGCCGCTCCTATCCAGCCTTATTCTTCGTAATAATAGACAGTATTTCTTCTAATACTCTTTGTTATTGTGAGCATAGAGGTGGGGTGTTACACTTTACCATTCTTTCCAATTGGCCATGCCTATACGTCATCCCTTCCTTTTGTAGCACCTATTCTTTTCTTCTTCGTTGCTATGCCTTCTTCTTTCTTTAAAAAAAAATTAAATATATATAGACAAGTGATTTCGGCTGCTACTGGCAACCACCGTAGCCGAAGCTCCTCACCACCCAGCACGCAGCCCGAACCTAGTCATCTCATCCAAACCCTAGACCCAGCCTAACCTGCCGCACCTCCACCATTTCTCCACCCCCGAGCAGCACCCTTCCTTGCTCGCTTTCCCTTTCATTTCTCCCCATTTCAGCTGGCTCGGCCTCGACACGCCTATCACTAAGCATCGTCGACCTAGCTTGCACCAGCACCTCCACTACTCAACCTTCCCTCCTCCACTCGCAGCATTGCTTCCATTTTTTCCTTTGTTCTTTGATGTGGGTGAGTGTATATTTATATATACACACACACATTAGTTTATATATATATAATGTTTGTAAAATATATATATGGGATTTTGAAATGTTGCATGTGCAGTAAATATGCTTATAGTATATTGCATTATAGAAGTAGTATATTCATTTGTTTAAAATTATTGTTATAAATTATATATATATAGAGGTTATATATTTGTATATGTGAGTTGATTCTTCGTTATAATTGTTGGTGTATGTATATATCAGTTTAAGTATATATACATGTTTATGTATATATTTTGTATGTCAATTCTTATGTAAGTTTATGAAAATTATTAGTTTACATACATATATATATATATATATATTATGTTGGATTTCTAAAAAATATATATGTCTAAGTATGTGAAGCATATGTTATATTAATATGATCGGTTGCTTATATAACTGTATAAGTCATATATATATTCAATTTGTTTATTTATATAAATTTAAATAAGTTATACCATCTATTTGTTGATTCATGTAAGTTTACGTAAAAAGTAAATTTTCTTTTTTTAAGGAAGGAAGAATATTTATTTTAAATTTACATTTTATCTTAAGCAGATTTTGTAACCATTTATATATACGTGTATAATACATTTCAACATTCATCTTAGTTTATGTAATTATTTTAGATAGATTTGACTATAGTATGTGTATATAAGCTTATAAAGGTTACAAAATAAATATAGGTATATATTTTGTCACTTTGTATAATTGAGTTTATATACATATTGGTTTGAAGTATATGTTTGAATTTATACAAAAATATGTGTGAGTTATAAATTGGTATGTGTATATTTATATTGTATGATAACTTTACATTTATATTAATATTTTGAAAAGGTGTGTATATATATATATGTTTAATCCTGATTACCGTAAAGGTTCAAAATATATATGGGTAGGTTAAGTTGATTTTTTAAACACTGATATTAAAATGTAATACAATGGTTTTATTTGGACAATTGGTTTTAAATTACATATATTGGTATCTATAGATTTTTAAATATGTATTTTGTTTGAATATTTGTTTTAGGGAAATAATAATATAATAACGTATATTTCAGTTTATATCAAAAACTAATTCGATTTGTTTTCATCAATTCCTATTTATCAGCTTTGTTCTTCGATTCGTGCCAATCTAGCTTTGCTTTGGGATTTGTGCTTGGGTTCGTAACTCGTTTCATTTGTCGAATCTATATAGCCTTGAAATGTGTGAAATCACTCACGATTAACGTTCTTATATTTCTTTCATTTGATTTCAATTGAAACGACAATTGAAATACGCCGCTATTAATTATTTACACTGCTATATATATATATGCTATTATCTTTATCTGTTCACATATGACATCTGACACCATTATCTGTTATTTATAGTAATGATATAAGCCTGTTATATTACTATCATGTTTGTTCTCACTCTGCAAGTTCCCTACTAGTATACAATTCCCGATAGGTTGAAATGACACATATCCGAACGATCTATGGAATATGAGAAAATCGTTATGGTTTGAAATGATAAACCCAAGCGATTTTCATTTGAATTGAATTTGGGATTGCAGGTTAAAAAGATATACACCCGTATACATTTAAATTACCGATTGAAATGATAAATATCCATATCACTTGACCGGAGGATAGAGAATTATATATACAGACACCGTTGGTCAATACATAAATATTTCGAAAATGATTTCTATGGTTTTGGAAAGAAATATATGGTTTAATAAATATTGATTTCCAGATATTATATATAAATATATTTTATAAAGTTTAAATTCTTGAATTTAAAATTATATGTTTTGAAAATTTTAAAATTATAAGTTAGTTTTGAAATTATAAATTTCAAGAATTTACTTATAATTTTACTATGTTTAATATGTATAAATTATTTTTATTATAAAATAAGTTTGATAGTAAGATTTAATTTAATAAGTTTGATTTAATTTATAAATAATATGTTTAAGTATTTATTTAAAATCATATATTCAAATATAGAGTTTATAATAATTTTTATTAAATTAAGGTTGGGAAGATAGATTTGAAATTGTTTTGAAATTGTATCTAATTAAGAATTTTACTTAATTAAATCAATTTGAAACTTATTGAATTTGAGTTTTTTAAAGGATATGATGTTATAACTTGATTTTGGTTTAAGTTGATTTAAATGAATATTTCAAGTTTAAATAAATTGAAGGAAATATATAATTTATTTGTAATTCGAGGTTTTATTCATATGATATTGGATTTATTAAGTGAATATTTCAAAACTAAATAATAATGAAGTTAAATTAAGATATATATGAATTTATGAAATTTACTTTTTAAAATGTTGGATAATTAAAGCTTTAAAATATATTGAAATTGAAATGGTTTATTTTGTCGTTCAAATCTGTACTTGAAATCGATATAATTTGAAATGGTTTATTGAGAAACTGAATTGAATTGAAATTAATGATTTGAGATTGAACTAAATTTGAATTCTTGAATTCGAGTGGATTTGAATCGATCTGTGAAATTGGAGGAAGCTATTTTATTAGATAAAGTATTCGTAAATTATATTTAAAATATTTTTTTATGTATTTTAATATACTTTTATTTTTAGTATAAACTAATTTAACTTATAACTATTTTATATAAACTATTTTATTTTATAAACTATTTTATTTTATATACTATTGTTAATATCAAAATAGTTTAAAGGAAAGTATTATGATTTCAAAGCGCTATAATTACAAAGTGTTATGAATTTCAAAGTGTTATGATTTCCAAAGTGATATAATTTCAAGTGTTTTGGTTTTGAAAGTGTTATAACTTTGAAAGTCCAATGATTTTTGGAAATTGATATATTTGAAGTGAAAATGATATCGTATTGATATGGTTTTGAAATGGAAATTATATCGAATTGATATGGTTTTAAAATCAAAATGATGTCGTATTGATGTGGTTTTTGAAATGGAAATGATATTTAGGTTGTGAAGAATAAACTATTTTGAAATGACCGTGGTGTTATAATAACGTTCGGTTGTTAAGGAGACCAGGATCGGTTATTGTCACACTCTCTGCCAATGCCGAAAACCACTTTGACAACCGTATATGCGACGGAGATTCCAGAATGAAGTAGGATGGTGGTGACGATCCTATATGAGGTATATACGTGGACCTTACTCCCGTGAGTTAGCTTAAGGTGGCTAAAACAAGAGAAATTAACGGGCCAAGTGAGGTAGCTCCTCCAATGGGACACACTTCTTCGATTGTCATTCTATTACTTTGTGATTGATTTGGTGCGCACCTTTTATTTGGTAGTGTGGATCGAGGTGGGCGGTAGCTGCGGCTATGCGTTACCACCATCCCGGAAGTGTAGTTGGTATATCTACCCTAGCATTGCCAAGTTGTGCCATGTCACCTGCCTTATCGAGACCACTACGAGTTTGTTTTGTACCATACCTATGGAGTGCCCTTTGATAAGCCCAGTTTACGAAAAGTTACGGTACTGTATAGACTATGGGAATATATAAAATGTGTTAAGGGGGGTATGGGTAACGCCTTTATGCTATTTTAATAGTTTACTTTACTATAGACCTCATTATAATTGCGTATACTACTACATAATGGATAGTTTATCGGATCCTTAGAGGATGTACATCCCAAACATCCTTTGAGTTACTTTTATTTTAGTTGATATTTCACTTGAGTTGGATTTATTCATATAAGAATGTTAATCCTGACTCGAGTGTTTTGCATTTTGCTTTACGCTCGGGTCAGACTGAGTGTCACTACATTTGAGACTCACCTTTGGAGTTGGAGCTTCGCTTGGAGATCCATCTATATCTATTCAGCTTCCAGTTATTCAGTTGACTTTAGTGATATACTCTGATTTTGTATTTGACTATTGTATGAGACTTCTATGTATTCGAGACTTCTGTTGTATCTTTTTTAACTCTGTTATATATATATATATATATAGTACCTTCATGAACTACTATTCATTTTTTCCGCTGCTTATTGTTATATTACTCTGTATATGTGATTCTGTGATTATTTTATTTACTATATATGCTGACTTTTGCCAGTTATAAGTTAACAATCTGATATTTTGAGCAATTCAAGTTCGACATGTGCGGATGCGAATAGCATGAAATATCGGGATATTACAATATAGTTGTTAACTCCACTTTTTCAACAAGGCCATGATCTCAAAAATCGACCGAGAAGCCAATGATAGTTCGTCTCGAAGAATGGTCAACTCAACATCTCAACAAAGCAAGTTCTGTTGAATGGTTTTTCAGATAAGATCCCCTACGGAGGGGGGGTCCAGGGGGGGTGCCAACCCCCTAAGGTGGGGGTGCGGGGGCAACGCCACCGCTACGGTGATCGACCTGCCCGGTCAGGTCGCAGGGGTCCAGGGGCAGTGCCCCGTCCGAAACGGTATACGACCTAAAGCTTCAACAAGTTAACGGGTTAGTGGACCAAGCGACTTAAGAAGACCTCACGACCCAAGATCAGCGACCTAATGGGTTAACCTATCAGCGACTTAAGGCATAAAGCGGCTCGACCGACCTAACGACTTACAGAAGTGGACGACTTAACGACTTAAGAAGTGCCACGACTTAACGAGTTAAGAAGTGTAACGACCTAAAGATAGCACGACTTAACGACTTACAGAAGTGGATGACCTAACGACTTAAGGGTTGGACGACTTAACTGTCCAGAGGAGTAACCCACGACCTAATGACTTAAGGGATGAGCGACTTAAGGGTTGTACGACTTAACGACTCAAGTACTTCAACCTAATGCTTTCACAACCTACTATAAGTCGTTCACGACCTACCACTAAGTCACTCTCCATAAGTCGCTCTCCATAAGTCCTAAGGACCTACCACTAAGTTCAGATGGCCAAGTGTGAACCGGTTAGTTCATAACCCGCATCCCCTTAACTCGCTGAAGACTTACGGCCTGTCTTAAGTCGTAACCCACGACTTACGACTTACTTTAAGTCGTACACGACTTACGACTTACTTTAAGTCGTACACGACTTAAGGCCTGTTAAGAATTCCCTATAAATACGGCCTAAGCTCCAACATTCAGGGGACTTTTCCGATCATATTTTCAAGGCAACGACACTCTGCCATTTTCATCAGCTCGAGCGATACTTCAAGCACTCCAAGGACGCTACAACGAACTTCAAGAAAGAATCGACATCATTCAATATGAATTCGAGAGATTATTCTTCTTCAAAGTTTGAGCTACTAGTTCAAAGTGCATTGTAATTGACGGAAGTTGTAAAGAGTTGTAACCAAATAAGCAATAAAGAAGATTGAAGTGGATGTAGGCTTGATCATAAGCCGAACCACTATAAATTCTGTGTCTTTTATTGCTTTTTCAGTGAATTACTGCTTGTTCTGATTCCCGTATCAACGGATGGTGCTTTCACACTCACTCTACTCACACCGAGGTGTTAGCTTCTGATTTTTACGTTAACAATAGTAACTCGAATTGCTATTAAACTGTTTATGTTTATTTTTCTAAGTTTATTTCCAGTACTAAATCATATATGTGTGAAATTTGATAAATGGATTATTTTTGAATTACGTTTTTTATTTATATCATAAATTGAACTGGAATATATTGGTGTTTTTTATTTGGCCAAATAAACACCATCTAATATTGAATGAAATATGGTTTGATTGATATGTTTAGAATCAGGATAAACTTACGATATGTTATAAAAATTGGGCATATGCTTAATTGATAGTAAATCAATATGGAATAAGTGTCATTTAACGAATTGATTGTTAATCATGGAATTGGATGTATATTTGTAAATGGAGCATGTGGATATCGATAATTTAACTTAGATAGTTAAATTGAATATAATGGTTGTTTGTTTAAATAACATTAGAGCTATTGAGCTTGTTTTGAAGTCGAAAGGTTTCTGTTTGTGTATAACTTTAGATTTTATAATCTGAAGTAAAATGTTTATTTGGTGAATATATACCACTGTTTTGTTAAGTTGTTATTTAGAAATGATTTGGATATTTATTTATAGAAGAAATATTGGTCGTTTTGATTAAATTGTGTAAGAATTGTTTTAAGATTTTAAGTGGTATTATCAATTTATGGTAATATAATTATTTGATAAATGGATTTTAAAACATCGATTACTTTATTTAAACTATATCACTTCAGATTAATTATTCATGTGGATTTTTTAGGAATTGTTTTGAAGTTATTATAATATATTATTTGGTAATTCTTTATAAGGGTTCAGACTATATGTTATTATTATTATAAAATAGTTTAAGGTGATATTTTTATGGAAAGAGTATTTTTAAGAAGCTATAAGTGGAAAAGTTGGGTTTTTAAAAGGGAAATTGGATTAGTGAAATATATGATGTTTTAGTTTATTTATTTTCAAATAATTAAATAAATTGTTATAAAAGAAATTCTTTATAAAAAGAATTTATGGAAATTTGGTTTATAAATTTAGAAAGAGGATTAAAATTTAAAAGGAAGTAAATTCTAAATAATTATGGAAAAGAGGAATTTTGTGAATGGCTTAGGAGATTCAGGAAGAGTATCAAATAAACGAGGAGATTTATAAGAAGATATTCTAAATGAACATGGGAATGGTTAAAGAGAGAAAGGGTATTGTAGAATATTTATATCTTTGGTTTAAAGTATACTCGTATTTAACTGTTTTAGTATGAATTTATGATAAGTAAACCATTCTAGATAATTAGTTAAGATATTTTTACCGTTTTGTAAGTATATAGGAAAAGTTCTTTAAGTTTCGAAAGGAATGATTTGAAAATGTACTTATATTGATAAGAAATTAATTTTATTTTCTAAGTTAATTGAATATATTTCGTTTTGTGAATATACTATTTTATGAGATAAGTATATGGATGCGATTTCCAAGTTTTCAGAAGTGATTTCTAACTAATGAATGTGAAGCTCAATGGTTTCCATGGGAAATGAAATGTATGATTTGGATGTTTTTTTTATTTGATAATTAAATAACTGACTATCAAATCTGGCAAAATTCATTGATCATTTCAAAGAGACCGGGATCCAATTTAATTATCCAAAAAATGCTTCAATCCAATTTGTGCTTTACGAATTATGATATCGAGAAGGCAGTGAAAAATGTGATTATGGAGATTCGGTTTGTCCAGACCTAGAACAACTTATTTGGATGAATGCTATCATTGCATTATTGCCTGGAAAGCAATGTTAGCATTCCATGTATGAATGTTATTCTAAAGGTAAACGTAGCCTCAAGCCTCATCAACCGGGAATGCCTAAAATAGGAAAGATGCAGTAGGGCTTATTAGGTTGCACCCAAATAGAGTATGTTATCACCTTTCAAGATACCCTCAGATATATCATATTAAAATTATGGATATGGTTATGCATGAAAAGATAGCGCTCGATTAGGGTGGGAACACCCGGGGCGAAAACATATTAGATACTATCCAAGTTAGGGGTAGGCCGGTCCTGTGTTGGCGGGGGATCCAAACAAGGTCCTCGGTATATTTTTCTAGAGGTGTATTGTAGTGGGCGGTTACTGACGCAGCGGATATTTAACAAACGATATAGATCGATGAAAGTAGCAAATCGGTGGATTGATGATACTGAAATGCCCAAATTCGTTGATCTCAAAGATACCGAATTCTAGCTATCCTCGTCACGTTGATCGCGCACGATACCGTGAAAGAAGATCTTCAATTCTTCAAGCGTTGGTCAAGCGCACTTGATTCCGCGAATTGGCTTCAACAATCGTTGATTCGAGCGCACTCGAATAACCTAGAGTGGATATAGGAGATTACACTCAACTACCAATTTAGGATGAAAGCACACAGCAATCAACAAGAATTTTAGTCAAAAATCAACAACCTTAAATGTACACACACTCCCTATTTATAGTCTTTTTACAACACACACTCTAGGTCGTTCACGACCTTACAATTCACCGACCTAATATGTACAATACAACACCACAACTCAACATCTTTCAACACACACACGAGCTAAAACACAACGACTCATGCTAGGTCGTTAGCGACCTAAACTCGACGACCTACGACTTAAGGCAACAAGCGACTCACGACTTAAACAAAACAAGTTACAACATGCACAGGCTTCAAACGACTCAACATGTGTACATTTGACTCACGACTCAACATATTCGACTCAATATTACAACACGAGTTACGATAGATCGTCCACGACTTAAAAAACAGATACAGACCAACTTAGGTCGCTAGTGGCCTTACAGTGTGCGACTCATCATACAACCTTTATACCTCCTTCATGCGACTTAAGAAAGCAACGGCTTAAAATGCGGCAGCGACCTAAGAACTTGTCAGCAACCTATGCTTCACGACTTATCTTCATCAGCGACTTAAGTAACCTCGGCTTCAGGAACTAACGACTTATCACTGGAGCGATATAAGAAAATGAGCGACCTAACTATTTGAACGATCTAACATAGGTCGTTAACGACCTTAAGATCTGGAGCGGCAAGAGCGACTTAAGGACAACATGGCAAGCGACTTACAATATGAGCGACTTAAAAAAAACTCCGGGTTAGGACTTATCTCTTAGGTCGCTGTAACGGCTTACACAAGTCCTGTTAGGGTTAGGTTGAAACTGGTTATCCCTTAACTCGTTAAGTCGTTTGACCGACCTAATACATAGCTCGCTGGCGACATAACTTGCTTCATAATTCGTAAGGTCGCTTGGACGACTTAAACATATCTCGTAACCTTCGTTAGGTCGTAGCTTGCTTGGATGACCCATCGACTCATTAGGTCGCTTGCGACCTAAGTTCTCTTCATTTTGCGCTGCTTGGTTAGGTCGTTCGCGACTTATGACAGATTCGCGACCTAAGCATGTGCGACCTATGTAAATGGGCATTGAGTTGTTTAACTCGTTAGGTCGGTCCGTATGGTTTGCTAGGTCATTGAGCGACCTATCGTAAGTCGCTGGTTTCATTCATACTACGTGATTCCCATCCCTTGTTAGGTCGCTCGAGTGATTCACGACCTGGGATGTTGCTTCCTGCGACTTAACAAGACAATGACTTAAGGAAGTATCCTGTGAACGACTTAATATGAATGGTTCAAGAATACGGGCTGCATCATCCTCTCCCTGTTGAGAAAATTTCGTCCTCGAATTTAAATACTTTCTTCTTCGAGACGCGGTCTTCCATTCATTATCTGGTTTGATGCGGAGATTGACTTTGTCATGACCTAACGACAATGTGGTTCTAAATGAAGAATGTATGGAATAGAACATCCGTGGCATTAGACAGGCGGCATAAGGAAGTGATCTGAGGGAAATGACATATGAAAAGGTGCGAAATAAACTAAGCACTAGATGCCAGATCCACTGCATGTAGTACAGAACTTCATAAGAATAGTGTCGTATACTATATTGCTTGTGCCCATAGGAAGATGTGATATAGAACCAACACGTGTCTAAAATGTGAGACGATACAAGGAAATTTAAAATCATGGAACGACTTAGGAAACATTGTCCGAAGAAGTATGATGATTCGTGCTCATATTCTCGTCTTGCCTTATATCGTTCCGATGTGCCATCATCTAAAATCTTCCCTTGATGTGTTGTATCAGTCTCCTCTGACTGAAATGAACTCCACTCGCTTCTCCTTTAACATATTTGGTTTCATAAAATGGTTCCAAGCAACTGACATTGGCAATGATAGCAGTGTGGACATCAACAGACAACTTTAACTGGCCATCATTCTCTTCATGTTCTTTCATACTCTTAAGATCATACGATCCTAGCAGCAAAATAGCATTTGGTACGAGTTCAGTTTGAGGTTGAATGTCCTGTAGTGATGGTAACTCTTCGGATAATGCCTTAGAATATTTGACTTCAGATTCATCGAATTCTGATCCAACCTCCTCGAAAACATCAAGATCTTCACTCGCTCCTTGCTTGATCAATTCAAACACTTCATTCCTCATTTCCACATACTCTTCCAAAAATACAGGGTTAGTTTCTTCAAGCAGTTCCTCAGACATTTCATCTTCACATTCTTCAAAAACTTCATCCTCCTCAAGATTCTCAACATCAAAACTTTTTTCGGATTCAATCAACATTGATAACTCATCATCATCATTATCTTTCATTTCATAGACAAATTCTTTCAAAGACAACAAACTATCTGATTCTGCCTTCTCTTCTGTTTCATTCTCACTTTGCTCGGGCTTCTCGGAAACTAAGGAAATTATACTTGGTTGGCTCTCATCCACAAACTCAGGTGACAAGTAAGAATCCTCTATCGTCAAATGAATTTCCCCCACTCCGAATACAATTTCTTCTTCAATACTGTCGACATCAAACTTTGGCAATGACGAGTAATCAAGTTCTACATCCACATACTTTGACTCAATCTCTTCGTTATCATCAAATTTCAGCGGTTGGTAAAAGTCAATTTCATCAGTCCTCCTCAACAAGTTACCCCCATCATCTCTTGACAAAACTCCTACATCCCCTGACGAAGATCCTTTATCTCTTGGCAAAAATTCTTCATCGTTATCAAATTGTGGTGATTGATAAAAGTTAACTTCGTCAATCCTCCTCAACAAATTACATTCTTCGTTCTCCAACTCGACCTCTTCATCTTTATTATCAAACTTTAGTGGTAAGGCTGCGAATGATTCTGTATGACCAACCTCTTCCAGTTCTTCCAACATTGGTTTAACTTCCTCTGGAAATTTAAGTTCTTCTCTTGCCTCATATCTAACCAATGTTTCAGCACTACCTTTTGATTCCTCAACACTCTCGCTGAATGATATTGGACTAGTTGGTTCCTCTTCCGACTCGCTTTCAGTTGAATCATCCACTTCCTCGTTTTCACTTTCTTCCACAGCTAATGCTTTCTTCTTGGGCTCTGCACATTCAACACTTTGATGGTCAAACTCCTGATAATGGTAGTGCTTAATTCGATCATCAACACTTGCCTTAGTGATTCCATATACAACTGGTTCGTTGACTCTCTTAGAAACATTATCACCTTTACTCTGATTGTTGGAGCTTGTAACCACACCCTTTCCTCGACTCCCTTGAGTCCTCTTCTGCAACTGTTGATCAATACGAGCTTGATAATTGTAGGGTAAGAAATTTGCTTTCATCATCCTTTTCATCTTATCCCACTTGACAACTTTAGATTTCTTCATTCTCTCCCTGGTTGATTTAGTTTGTTGCCACCAATCCATAGCTCTTCCTCTCAAGTTCGTAGCAACTAACTTAACTTGACGATCTTCCGGAATATTATAGAATTCGAAAATCTCTTCAACCTTTGACAACCAATCAAGGAATTCCTCTGCTCGTAGACCACCTCGGAATTCTGGAATTTCTGTATCCATCCTTAATTCCCGATATCGAAAGTGAACACTATCACCGTAACTATCTTCTTCAAAATCTGATGAGCTTCGTTGTCGATTCTGAACATTGACTCTTCTAAGAACATGCATTTCCTCTCTACTTCCTCTTTGATAATCACCATATGGCTCATGCTTGTAATCACGATAAGCTCTTCTTTCTTTATCTCTATATTCATGGTAATCTCTCCTCATCGAAACTGATGATACTCTTCTGTCACGATTAGATTGTGGCACCACCCTTCTCACTTCCGTAACCGATGGTGAAATCCTGTTTCCTCCATGGTTCGAGATTGGTGACCTTCTACTCTGAATTTGATTCAAATCCATTATCAATTTCTCCAATCTACCAAAACTTTTATCAAACTTTTCATGCATGCGTTGTTCCACTTGATCGGCCTCTTCTCGTCTATATAATGCTTCAATATTTTGATGGCGGTTAGCTCTCCTTGGCGGCATGATTGAAATTCACAAATTATTCAACGAATCTTCAAACTTCAACAAATCTCAACGAATCGAACACAAAACTCCATCACAAGCAAGTCACGGCTCAACCACTAACTCGAACAAGATGAACGACTTAAGGCTTAAGTCGCTCGGCACAAATCTTCACTAGCTTGGCTCGGCCTCTACAAAGCATGGCTCCAACACTTCAAATTCAAACACCTTTTCGACTTTTGATCCAAAAGAATATGGATCGCAAATTCCAAAGTTGTTGCAACCAATGATGAACACGATGACACAACTTCAAACTTCGGCTCCAAGATCAACTTAGCTATGATTGGCTAAGTCTAGCTCTGATACCAAAACTGACGCAGCGGATATTTAACAAACGATATAGATCGATGAAAGTAGCAAATCAGTGGATTGAAGATACTGAAATGCCCAAATTCGATGATCTCAAAGATACCGAATTCTAGTTATCCTCGTCACGTTGATCGCGCACGATACCGTGAAAGAAGATCTTCAATTCTTCAAGCGTTGATCAAGCGCACTTGATTCCGCGAATCGGCTTCAACAATCATTAATTCGAGCGCACTCGAATAACCGAAAGTGGAGATAGGAGATTACACTCAACTACCAATTTAGGATGAAAGCACACAGCAATCAAACAAGAATTTTATTCAAAAATCAACAACGTTGAAATGTACAACACACTCGCTATTTATAGTCTTTTTACAACACACACTCTAGGCCGTTTACGACCATACAATTCACCAACCTAATATGTACAATACAACACCACAACTCAACATCTTTCAACACACACACGAGCTAAAACACAACGACTCATGCTAGGTCGTTAGCGACCTAAACTCGACGACCTACGACTTAAGGCAACAAGCGACTCACGACTTAAACAAAACAAGTTACAACATGCACAGGCTTCAAACGACTCAACATGTGTACATTTGACTCACAACTCAACATATTCGACTCAATATTACAACACGAGTTACGATAGATCGTCCACGACTTAAAAAACACATAGAGACCAACTTAGGTCGCTAGTGGCCTTACAGTGAGCGACTCATCATACAACCTTTATACCTCCTTCATGCGACTTAAAAGAGCAACGGCTTAAAATGCGGCAGCGACCTAAGAACTTGTCAGCAACCTATGCTTCGCGACTTATCTTCATCAGCGACTTAAGTAACCTCGGCTTCAGGAACTAGCGACTTATCACTGGAGCGACATAAGAAAATGAGCGACCTAACTATTTGAACGATCTAACATAGGTCGTTAACGACCTTAAGATCTGGAGCGGCATGAGCGACTTAAGGACAACATGGCAAGCGACTTACAATATGAGCGACTTAAAAAAAACTCCGGCTTAAGACTTATCTCTTAGGTCGCTGTAACGGCTTACACAAGTCCTGTTAGGGTTAGGTTGAAACTCGTTATCCCTTAACTCGTTAACTCGTTTGACCGACCTAATACATAACTCGCTGGCGACATAACTTGCTTCATAATTCGTAAGGTCGCTTGGACGACTTAAACATATCTCGTAACCTTCGTTAGGTCGTAGCTTGCTTGGATGACCCATCGACTCATTAGGTCGCTTGCGACCTAAGTTCTCTTCATTTTGCGCAGCTTGGTTAGGTCGTTCGCGACTTATGACAGATTCACGACCTAAGCATGTGCGACCTAAGTAAATGGGCGTTGAGTCGTTTAACTCGTTAGGTCGGTCTGTATGGTTTGCTAGGTCGTTGAGCGACCTATCATAAGTCGCTGGTTTCATTCCCACTACGTGATTCCCATCCCTTGTTAGGTCGCTCGAGTGATTCACGACCTGGGATGTTGCTTCCTGCGACTTAACAAGACAACGACTTAAGGAAGTAACTTGTGAACGACTTAATATGAATGGTTCAAGAATAAGGGCTGCATCAATTACCTTGTAGCCAGTCATTGTTGGAATCCAATATCCACCATAAGCCTGTATGATTTTGATTGTATACCGAAAAATACTAAAACGCAAAAAACAAGCATTTCACCTATTTTCTAATTTATTTTCTATAGACACTATTATAATATAAGATGATTTTTATATAAAATGTTTTGGTTATCGTAAGGTAAAAATCCATCGTTTTTATGTGTGATGTGGTTTTACGAGATACCTTTGTTTTTTCCAATGGATTTTGATAAGTGTAACAATTCGAATTGAGTGTGTTTTCTCACGTTGGTTTTCCAGATTGACTCGGTTGTTATAGTATTATAATGCTCGGGTTAGACCGTGTATTACAGATTCAGGTGAGAACGCTATAGAGCTCAGGAGACGAGCTGGTGACTGAGACGTACTCTCGTACTTGTTTTATTCCGCTGCAGTTTTTATTTGAAATTATCAGCAATTGTGAGGACAGCCTGTATAACTGTCCAGGTTGGTATTCTTTCATATACTTTGATTTGAAAAATGTATATTACAAATTTTGATTTGTTTAGTTTCTGTATTTGTGATTTTCAGGCATGCATTATACATTATTCCATCCGCTGTGAGATTCTGTATTTTTTATTTCTTCTTTCTTCTACTTTTTTCTTTCTTCGTTTGTTCGGCATGCTATACAGCAAATGTATTGATGTCGATTTTCGACGTTAGAAAAGCCTGTTCATTACTGTTTTAATTCATTTTATCATTTTCAGGTTGATTATTGGGAAAAATATTGACTTTTATCCCATCCATGTATCTTAATGCCCTAACTGACATAATTAATCAAGCATGTGCTTGGTTACTATGAAGTGAAAGAAATATTGGATGTTTTAATAACAAATACACTCACGTTGATATTATCATTAGGAAAATCATTAAGTTGACTTGTTTTCTGATAGGTGGTTGCCTTTATGTACAAGACCAGAATTGTCATTTTGTAACTGTTATAACCGTTGCTAATCAAATTCCCAACGTTATAACCGTTGGTAGCAGGTACGTTATAATTTTTCTACTTATTTTGTAACTGTCATAACCGTTAGAAAATTTTGGCATTCCCAATGGTTGTAAGCGATGGAAATTATGGCGTTCATACTGATTATAACCATTGGGACTTTTGGTATTCCCAATGATTACAACCGTTGGCAATTTTTCCTTTTCCAAAGGTTATAACCATTGGAAATTACATTTATAACATACAAATATTTTAATATTCCCAACGGTTATAACCATTGGGAATTTTTAATTTCGAATGGTTATAACCGTTGGGAATTACTTGCACACATAGGTAAACAACAAAATTACCAACACTTATAAGTGTTGAAAATTTGTTATAGTTGAACCATATCATATTCAGCATCTAGTAGTATTTCATTCAACTGTGATGACCCAGAATTTTGAGCAATAACAATTTGATAATCTTTATTAATAAGTAAAATCGTGTACAGGGTTTAAAAAGCAAAGTAATATAAATTAATTCATGATTTCAAAATGTATTAACTGTGTTTTTAAGCAAAAGTAAATGTTAAACAAAGTTTCAAAGAAAAACGAAATAAATAAGTTTTCAAAGATAAGTTTTTCCAAGTTTTAAGGCTATTAAAAACGATTAAGTTTGTAAGCAATTTATTAAATCATGTTTTAAAATAAATAAGTTTTTCAGAAGTGTATAAACCAAGTTCCAGTGTAAACTAAAATCATTAAATAAGATGTTGAAAGAAGTTCAAGTTTAAATATAAAAGTTAAATAATTTAAATTTGTTTGTTTTAAAAGTAATTATATTAATTATTTAATTAATCACCAATGATTTTAATAAAGTTAATGGATTAATTAAGAAATTTATTAAAATAAGGAATTATCTTTATTTAATTTAGGTTGTGATTAATTAAAGAAAATTAATTAGTGAAATTAATTAAAAGACAATAACTTTATGAAATTAATAAGGGTTAATTAATTTATATTAATAATCGAAGTATAATTATGTTAACTCCTATTATTGCCGCGACCTAAAAGTAAGCAACCTAACTGAAGGCGCGACCTAGTGACCCAAGAGATGAAACGATTTAGCGGCCTAATTAGTGAAGCGACCTGGCGATCTGAAGAAGGTTATGACCTAGCGGAACCTAGCGACCTAAGAGTAGCTGCGACCTAAAGTGTTGCGACCTAAGATTGTCTCGACCTAAAGGCAGCAGCGACCCAAAAGGGCTGCGACCTAAAAGAACAAGCAACCTAAAAAAGGGCGCGACTTAACTGCAGAAGTAACCTGGCGATCTAAGGAATGTTGCGACCTAACAGAAAGCTGCAACCTAAAGGAGGCCGCGACCTAAGAGTGAGTGCGACCTGAAGATGGACTCGACCTATGGAACTCCGCGACCTAACTATCCACCGACCTAAGAAGCTCCGCGACCTAAGGAAAGGTCGCGACCTAAGGGACTCAACGACTTAAGATTGACTATGGCTGCAGGAAAATACTCACGACCTAGGTTAGGTTGCTAACGACCTAAATACCAGAATATAGAAGACTATGCAATGCCACAGGGGGATAGGTCGCTCACGACCTAGGACTTGTGCAAATCAGCATGCGTGAGGAAGTAGGGGCCAATACTCTTCAGGTCGACTAAAACCTTACTTAGGTCGGTCACGACCTACGACCTTACTCTGAAAAATGCCTATAAATATGACCCTAACTCCAACTAGAAAGGGACTTTTTGGCTCATTCTCTTCAAGCGCCGTTACTCTGCTGCATTCCAAACCAATCCAACACTTAAAGCTCTCAAGGCACGAAGAACGCTACAAACAACTTCGAGAAAAGATCACACACATCCAACATGGATTTGAAGACTCTAATCTCCATTGAAGTTTAGGCTACTTGTTCTAAGTGTCTTGTAATTCAAAGTGTATTGTACTTGGAAAGAATTGTATCAGCTTGTAACAAGATCATCAATAAAAGTACTTAAAGTGGACGTAGGCTATACCCTTAAGCCGAACCACTATAAAATTGTTGTTGTTTACTGCTTTTCCGCTATTATCTGCTTGTAATCTGTTCCCGAGTTATCGGGTGGTGCTTTCACAACTATAACTCATACACCGGGGTGTTAGCGTTCAAATTTTAGCGTTAACATTTTTGGTGCTTTCACTGAGAATTGAACTCAGGAGAGTTATCATCATTGCTTCATAGAGGTTTGTAGAGGGAATTTCCTTGAAAATTAGAAGTCTATCCGAGATTATGGCTCCTGGAAGGGAAAGTAGATCTGTCAGATCTGGGAATATTCAAGAGGGAACCTCCGCTTCCCCTATATCGAATCAAGCCACTCCAGCTGTCGGAGTTACAAAGGCAGAACTGGATGTTGCAATCTTAGGGCTGAAATGCCCAAAATGCACAATTCGAGGCTCAGAATGCCCAGACCTAATTCTAAATAGGTTGAACGATTTGCTTGGGGCAAACCGCCAACCGGCAGATAATGAAAGGAATTTTGCTGGCAACATTCGTGATGCTGAAGAAAGAAATGCTCCTGAAAGGGCTGCTAGCCCCTTTGAACAAACACTTCCAGAGGTTGGTGGATCAAGAACTCGACATGATGAGGAGTATCTTTCTGGAATGGTCCGACAAATTATGAAAGAGAGTATGCAGAGGGTTGAAGACGAGAAAGAATGGGGTTTCGCCCCAAGTAAAACTCCTTTTACTGAGAAAATCTTAAAGGCTGAATTCCCAAGGAAGTTTGTCCCACCAACCATTCCAGCTTACAGGGGGACGAGTGATCCGAACGAATTCTTATACAAGTATGATTGGCACATGACAGGTGCTAGAGCCTCTGATGAAATAAAGTGCCGATATTTTCCTGTGTATCTCGAAGGTGTGGCTCTGCTTTGGTTCACCAAACTTCCAGTCCGATCTATCGATCAGTTTTCTGACTTAACCCGGAAGTTCAAGGAGCAGTTCAGACTATACGCCTCAAAAGCCAAGGATATCATGTCACTGTCAAGTTTGGAGCAGAATCCAGGGGAGACCATCAGATCTTTCTTAAACCGCTTTAATATAGCGCTAGCTGAGGTGGACAATGCAGAACCGCGAATGATATTGACTTATCTGATGAAGGGTATTGACAAGTCGAGCGAGTTTGGGAAATGGCTAAACATGAAGGAACCAAATTCCCTTGAAAAGTTCTATAAAAAAGCAGATGAATTCATACGCTTAGAAAGCCGTCCCGTACCGGTAAAGGCAGTGTTGCAAAATGATGAAGATAACACTGTTATTCCACGCAAGAATGAATCTGTAGGGCAAAAAAGGGAAAATAACAATGGGAAGAAGCAGAGTAATCTGAAGAAGCCCCGATCCTTCAAGCCATCAGAATATACTCCTTTATCAGATACGTCGGAGCGTATCTACCTTGCTACTAAAGATTCTGTTGACTTTCCTAAACCCCCTCCTCTAAGGACCGGGAAAAAAGCTATACTGAGTGGGAAGTTCTACCGCTTCCATAATCAACCCGGTCACGAGACCGACGAATGCCGCCAGTTGAAAAATCTGATTGAAGAGTTGCTAAGGGAAAACAAACTGCAGCAATTTGTGAAAAAGAATAGCAACAATCCTGCTTCATCTAGTCAGGGGCAACAGGCTCCTACTCATCAGCCTAGGACGATTGAGAAGGCTGCAGGGCATGAATCTGGAAGGCCCATTATCAATGTCATTACAGGAGGACCTCACCCAGCAGGCAGAAG
The DNA here is from genome assembly GCA_030765085.1 of Allium cepa. NCBI lineage: Eukaryota > Viridiplantae > Streptophyta > Magnoliopsida > Asparagales > Amaryllidaceae > Allium > Allium cepa. The sequence continues at coordinate 75,942,434 of CM060945.1, forward strand.
CTGGGGTGAAATGGAAAGATATACCCGAGCTTTAAAGTATGTACCGACCGAGGAAGATGTATTCGTTTTGGAAGGTGCTACGCCCTTGAAGCAACAAAGAACTTTCGATGATGATATCGCGTTCAAAGCTAGGGATTCCGCAGGTATTGAAGCTCCTACCTTGGATCCCTTAGTCATCTCGGCTGGTATCGGGCCAACTATCGTCAGAAGAGTTCTCATTGATTGTGGCGCATCCTGCAATATCCTCTTCAAGAAAACATTCGACCAAATGAAGATCCCTATGGCTGATGTGCAAGCCTCATCGCAGAAAATTGCTGGCTTCACTGGGGAGCCAAAGCAGCCGGTAGGAACCATTGATTTGTTTGTGGAACTTGGAGAAGGAGAGAGAAAAGTGGTCCGCAAGCAAACTTTTGTGATTGTCGATGAATTTTCTGCTTACAATGCTTTCCTTGGTCGTCCAACTCTGGCAGCGTTTAAAGCTGTTCTTGCCCCGTGGTGCCTCACTATTAAATTCCCTACGGACAATGGAGTAGGAGTTATAAAAGGGTATCAAAATGCTGGGCGAGAGTGTTATCTGACAGAGCTACGAGAAACCAGAAAAAGAGAAATGGGAAAGAATGCGGCAGCCCCAGTCCGCATCAAAGAACCAGCCTTGTAGCAATTACAGGGCGGACCCTGCACTGGCGAGCACAGCGGAGCAAGGAAAGAGATGGACCCTAGAAAAGTCAGTGCAGGGGAAAATAGAGTAGTACCAGTGGAAACGACAATACCGAAACCTGTTGACCCAAAGGACCCAAACAAGGTGTTGAATTTGGGTTCGCAACTTAATGTGTCAATTCAGAATATCTTAATATCTTTTTTAAAGGCAAATCTGGATGTTTTTGCTTGGACTCATGCCGATATGTGCGGAATATCCCCAGAAGTTGCAGTGCATGCTCTAAATGTTGATCCAAAATTTACACCTGTGAAACAGAAGAGGAGAACTCAAGGTCCAGAAAGGTCGGCGACATTAAAAGAAGAAGTTGATCGGCTCATGGAGAATAATTTTATCAAAGAGTCTACCTATCCGAATTGGGTTTAAAATCCAGTGCTGGTTAAGAAAGCCAACGGAAAATGGAGAGTATGCATCGATTTTTCAGATCTAAACAAGGCCTGCCCTAAAGACTGCTTCCCATTACCCAGAATTGACCAATTGGTAGACGGAACAGCGGGACACGAATTGTTATCTTTTATGGATGCTTACTCTGGATATAACCAGATCATGATGCATGAGCCGGATCAAGAGGATACGAGCTTTATCACCGACACTGGTCTTTACTGCTACAGAGTTATGCCCTTCGGGTTGAAGAATGCAGGGGCAACATACCAAAGACTCGTTAATGCTATGTTCAAACCGCAACTGGGCAAGACTATGGAAGTCTACGTCGATGACATGTTAGTAAAGTCTAAGAAAGCGGTGGATCACATAGAACATTTAGCAGACATGTTCGCTGTCCTCCGGAAATACAGAATGAAGCTCAATCCTTTAAAATGTTCATTCGGGGTGGAATCCGGCAAGTTTTTAGGCTTCATCGTGAGCGCTAGGGGCATTGAGGCCAGTCCAGCTCAAATTACTGCATTAAAAGAAGTCAAAGCTCCTAGAACAAAGAAGGAATTGCAGAGTCTCAATGGAAAGGTCGCCGCCTTGAGTCAGTTCATTTCCAAAGCCACAGATAAATGCATCCCATTCTTTGACGCTCTAAAGAAAGGAAAGAAAAACGTCGATTGGACTCCCGAATGTCAAAAAGCCTTTGACGAATTGATTCGCCATATGGAAACGCCTCCAATACTTTCTAGGCCTGGCGACGGCGAGGATCTTCTTATATACCTGGCAGTATCATCTCATGCTTTAAGTGCAACGCTGATACGAGAAGACAAAAGGATTCAACGTCCAGTTTACTATATCAGCAAAAGACTCACTGGGGCAGAGATGAATTACTCTAAGTTGGAAAAACTCGCCTATTGCCAACTAATTGCATCTAGGAAGTTGATGCAATATTTTCAGGCTCACCCTATCAGAGTCCTCACTGATCAACCTTTAAAGCAAGTCCTGTTTCGCCCTGAGACTACGGGTCGTCTTCTAAAGTGGAATATTGAACTCAGTCAGTATGACATCACTTATCATCCCCGAAAAGCAATCAATGGACAAGCTTTAGCAGATTTCATTGCAGAATTCACAGATAAGGGTAACAGTGAGGAGGAAACAGTTGATGATTCCCCAATCCAATGGAAGTTATATGTCGATGGTGCAAGAAACGACTGCTGTTCTGGAGCCGGAGTTGTACTTGAGAACCCTGAAGGCCGATCATTATGCTATGCACTAAGATTGGAATTTCCTTCAACAAACAATGAAGCAGAATACGAAGCCCTTATCGCTGGTTTAAGGATTGCTAAAGAATTAAACATCCGAGCGTTACAGATATTCAGTGATTCTCAGCTTATTGTATGCCAAGTCAAAAAGGAATTCCAAGCAAAAGGGGGGAATCTGCCCGCCTACTTGTCAAAGGCTTGGGAGCTCCTGGGTGATTTCGATCATTACATGATAAGTCACATTCCTCGAGAGGAAAACACGAAAGCAGATTCTCTCGCAAAGTATTCTAGCACAGGCGAAGCCCAATTTCTGGGATTAACTCCAGTGGAGGTCCTGTCGACTCCTAGCATTGATAAGATGGATATTGATTGGATCATGAGCATGTCTCAAGAGCAAGAATCATGGATGACTCCGATAACAGAATATCTGCTCAATGGATCTTTACCAGGGAACTCAAAAGAACGACAAAAGCTACCGAGAAAAGCCTCTCGATATATAATCCAGGATGGCCGATTGTACAGACGGGGATTCTCAATGCCATTACTTCGATGTGTATCCAGGGAAGAGTCCAAAGCAATCCTAGCGGAGGTACACGGAGGAGAATGTGGTGATCATTCAGGTGGCCAAACATTAGCAAAGAAAATTCTCCGATACGGATATTTTTGGCCAGAAATTAATCGAGATGCAGCAGAGTATTCCCGAAAATGTGACAGATGTCAAAGATTCGCCAAAATTCCTAGAGCTCCTTCCACTGAACTCACACAGATGGTCAGTCCATGGCCGTTTGCAATATGGGGAATAGACCTTGTTGGACCGTTACCGACTGCCAAATCTGGAATTAAATATGCCATTGTTGTTGTAGATTATTTTACTAAGTGGGCAGAAGCTGAACCGCTGGCTACTATCACCTCAAAGAAGATGATAAGTTTTGTGACTAAAAACATCATTTGCAGATACGGTGTGCCTCAAAAAATAATTACAGACAACGGTACTCAGTTTGAAAGTGAAGAATTCCAAGATTTTTGCAAGCAATTCAAAATCCGGAAAAGCTTTTCAGCAGTGGCTCATCCGCAGGCAAACGGGCAAGTGGAAGCCGTGAACAAAATTATTAAGTCAGCCATCAAAAAGCAACTTGAAAGAGCAAAAGGTGGTTGGGTTGATAAGCTACCACTGGCACTATGGGCATACAGAACCACTCACAAAACTGCGACTGGGCACACCCCGTTTTCATTGGCATACGGGTCAGAGGCAATGATTCCGGTAGAAATAGAGGTTCCTTCACACAGAAGAATCCATTTCAATCAAGCAGAAAACGAAAAGCTACAGCTTGAAGCGCTAGATCTCCTTGATGAAAAAAGAGATGAGGCTAATCTTAGAATTGCAGCTCATCAGCAAAGAATAGCCAGACATTTCAATTCCAAAGTTCGCCAACGCAGCTTTGAGATTGGAGACCTAGTCCTGAAGAGAATTATGACAGCGACAGGTGTGTTTGGGCCAAATTGGGAAGGACCATATGTCATAGGTCGGAAGCTTCTTGACGGCACATTCAAACTCACCACTGTTAAAGGAGATCAAATTCCAAGGGCATGGAACAGCAACCGTTTGCGTCCATACTATACTTGAAAATTTTGTTGAAATATTGTAAAAAGAATTATGAATGTATGATTCTTGTAATTGAAGGCAATTGTAAAACTGATGCAAGTAAATGCTGAAAGAATATAATGTGGATGTAGGCCCAATTTCCTGGCCGAACCACTATAAATCTTGTGTTCCTTATTATTATTACATGTTTGCTTTATTTTCGATATAAAAAGTACATAGAATGTATTGCTGAAATGTCGATTTAAATTTTTGCAGACAATGGAAGTGAAACTTGCACATAAAAAGACCAAGTGATTCTTGCCAAATTTCAAGTCACAAAAGCCCCGAATTCAAATCCTAGATAGGAAGTACTTCAATTGAACGGCCTATGGTTTCGACAAAAACGGGTCTTTGCTAATAAATTGAGATCGTTTGAACAAACAAACATCCAATTAAGAAGCTAGTGCTCGTTCTCACGAAATTGCCTGACAATGAAGCACACTTCCTTGGATTAAACAAGTTACTTGTGAGAAAAGGGAATGAAAGCTAAAAAAAAAAAAAGCAGAGGATCATTGAAAAGGCATAAGCAAGTGGACAGAGGAACAACCAAAGCCATCATCGGCAGCACAAGTCCTCTCCGGAGCACAACTCTTCGGAGGATAAAGACCTCTAATGGGTCATACGCCACAAAAAAGAAAGTTCTCTACTTAACAAAAAAAGATTGGAGGAGTCATGACCCTCCAACCATGAGAGAGTAACTTCCAGGCGATGAAAACCCTCTCTGAGGCACATTTCACCAGGAGTTGAAGTGTAACGACCGCTCTTCGGAATTTCACTTCACCAGAGTTGAAATGCAAACAAAATAAAAGACCTCTTCGGAGGCACATTTCACCAGGAGTTGAAGTGTTACGACCGCTCTTTGGAATTTCACTTCACCAGAGTTGAAATGCAAACAAAATAAAGACCTCTTCGGAGGCACATTTCACCAGGAGTTGAAGTGTAACAACCGCTCTTCGGAATTTCACTTCACCAAAGTTGAAATGCAAAACAAAAGAAAGACCTTCCTGGAAGCCCACGTTTCACCAAGATTGAAATAAAACTTCCAAGTGTTGAAACGTGAAAAATCCCTCCTCAGAGGTACAACCCCCCCTCCGGAAGCATAATCAAGAAGAAAGACCTCTTCGGAAGCTCACGTTTCACCGAGATTGAAATAAAACTTCCAAGTGTTGAAATGTGAAAAGGCTTTCTTCAAAGGCACAACTCTTTTGAGGTACACGTTTCACCAAGATTGAAATAAAACTTCCAAGCGTTGAAACGTGAAAAATCCCTCCTCAGAGGTACAAATTTCTATTTAAAAGAAAAATCCTCATCAAGAGCGTACTTTAACTTTCGAAGGAAGAGTGATTTACCTATTCTAAAAAAAAGGGAAAGAAAGTTAAAGTACATTCAGAGGTCCGCTTTACCACATAGAAGAATTCACTTGGCAAAATGTGTACATACGCAAAAGGAAAAAGTGACTTCTTCGAAAGACAAAGCGTAAAAACTTATATGAAAGGAGTTGTACTCTATGAAAAATCTTTTCACGAATGAAATAGTCATTCTACAGAAAATAAGAGTGCAAGTCCCCTCGAAGTATAGAAAATTGCAGTAAGCTTATGATATGGGGGCGGCATGGTGTAGTTGTATACGATATGATAGAGCTACATCGGTAAAGTACGCTCAAACAACATACCATAAGCTCACTGCAATGTCATATAAATAAACTTGTGCAAAAATGAATAATAAATGCATTCTCAAGTTCAAACCGGAGTTTATACAAAGAAAGAGGAATCATTTTATTCAACATTACTTTATATACAGGTACAAGTTTCAACAAAAGAAAAGCGTGGGGCCGATACCCGCACAATTCTCGACCAATACATGCAAAAGACGAGAAGCTAAAAGCTGAAGTCTTCATTTCTTCTTGCCACCCTTGGACCCTTTGCCTGGCCGAATGATTAGTTTTTCAGGTCTATCTATAGGCATAAGGGAAGAAGGAGAGGGAGGTGCAACTGGTGCGACTTCCGGTTCCTCTTCAGTAGTGATGATTTTCTTCCCCCTCCTATTCGATGTTCCGTGCTTCTTTCTTCTCTTCGAAGAAGACTCACTCCCTGGAGTAACAAGAGCGGACAAAACTACGTCATCAGAGGGCGTCTGCTCCGGGGAGATCTCGCCTCCTTCAAGTCCCTCGTCCTTCTACTCTTGCGAATCGATAGGGTCATCCAAGCCATGAAGAGCCTCAATCTGTTCCTCTTGTGACCCGGGTTGTGAAGCAGAAGGAGGAGTCACCTGAAGAGACGGAGGAGGGATAACCGGAGGAAGTGAAGTCTGCACAGCACTTGACGTTTCAACTGCAGAAGAAGAGAAATTAAAAATATTAGTATCTCCCCGAAAGAAGGGAGATATGGGTTCGTCGAGATTCAAGAAGTAATCGAGAAGCTCATCAAACTTTTGAGGAGTAAGCAAGCGATCCACCTGAATCGGACCAATATCAAAATTACCTGAAGATGTTTGCTTCGTAAGTTCAATCTCATAATTCTGAGCCCCGATATCCTCCAAAGCCTCATCATCAGCAGGGGTGATTACCCCGGTTCTTATAGGAGGCGGCGAATGAGCACTAGAGCCTGTAATGTCCACTTTGGGAGAAACTAAAGGACGTTCAGAAGTGGTAGGCGGTATTTCTTTCTCAGAACGTTCCCCTTCCGCCATTCCGGCCCGTACCTTGGCGAGTTGCTCTTTTCCCTTGGCAAGAGCGGCGCGGGCATCATCATCGAGATAATGCTCTTCAAGAGCTGTCTCGGCGTAGCCAGCACCTTTGCCACCTAGCATATCAAGTGCTGCCTCCCAGACTTCAGCTAATGTAATTTCGTATTTAGGGCCTAGAAAGGCAAGGCTGCCACGCCCCAAAATGCTATGCAGATAGAAATCAAATAATGTGGAGCTAATATCAGCTTTGGTTGCTTGATGGGCCTCTTCGGCCGCGAGTTTACCAGCAACAGCCTCGTCACGCTCCGTTTCAGCTATAGCAAGTCGAGCTTTTAGCATCTCTATCTCCAAGCTTTGAGAGCCGGCCTGTTCTCGCAGCTGTAATGTTTCAGCACGATATTCTTCTATGACCTTCTCTTGGTGTGTAAGCTTATCTTCGACTGCCCTTTGACTGGCATGCGCATCTCGTACTTGTTGCTGAAGCATGCTCTCCTCTTGAGAATGGAAAGTAGATGAAGTAGCTAATTCTTCCTTGAGCATTTCTTCTTCCGCTTCCAGCTTTTCATTATAGGAAGCAATACTTCTCATTTTGGCGTCATGCTGTTCGAGAGTCTTCTGCCACTCAGCCTTATCGTTCTCCATCGTGAGCATGGCCTCGAGATTGGCTCGGTTAACCCTCTGAAGCTCGTCGACAAGTTTTTGCCAGTTCGACATTCTTTCAATATCGGTCCTGACAGTATCAAGATTTCGCAGCATAGCCGGTTTGTCGAGAGGAACCAAGTCGAGATCAAATCGAACCCCTCTCAAGCACCACTGAGGAAATTGACTTTGAAGAGTGGGAGGACCTTGCCCGACTTGGTATGCGGGCCGGTTGATGATTGCTTGAATGTCGGAGCGAACGGGAGCATGAGATTGAGCAGGAACATGTTTAGAAGCTGTTGGCATTGTTTCTTCGGTAAGTCTAGCCCGCTTGCTAGAAGAATCGTCTATGTGACCTTTACCTCTCTCATCGTGAGCTTTTCTCTTTTGAGTATCATCATCTCTGTGGGGAGGGTCATGTCTTTCTTGTTCCCTTCGGTGACGTTCTTCATATGCTCGTCTCTCGTCGGCTTACCTGATGGCCCTCTCTTCATCCGATTCTCTGTAAGAAGGGAGGTAACGCTTGTAATCATACTGGCTACGCCTCCCGTAGCGCTGGAAATCATCATAGTACGAGCCGCTGCGCCCCATAGGAGAATCTGGAATAAAAATAATAAGCTTTAGAAATCTTTAAAGTACAAGAAGATAAGTGCGTAGAAGTGATGAGAAATCCGAAGTGTCGTGTAACGTGTAAACTACACGCATCGAGTTACAAACCACTCTGTGGAATAGAGGTAGTGATAACTTGAGTAGGAGGAGTTGACATTTGTTGTAAAGAAGATGTCGCCTCGAATACAGAAGAGATAGTTTTGGAGACATCATCTTTGAAAAGTTCTTGAGAAGTCACAATTAAATCACTCAACCCCTCGAAAACATCATCACCATCATGTTTTTTGGGACTTGCTTTCTTGACTCCTTCGTTAGTAGATTTTTCGGAAGATCGTGGAGGTTCTTCCTCTTCGATAACTGGGGCAAGCACAGACTTGTCAGATGGCCCCGCAACATCTTTCGGAATTGAACACTTTACTAGTGAAGTTTCTATGGAAGTTTCTCCCCGCAAGTGCTCTTTAGTGGAGACCGGGGCATCAGGAGTGTTCGTCGGAGAATCAGGAACCTCCGTTGGAACTTCATGAATTTGAGTGGAACGAGAAGGATGTAGAAGCTCAAACTGATGAAGAAGTTCTTCTGTCAATAGAAATTTTGCGCTTCTTTCTTCAGCAGCCACAGTGCTTAGCCTTTCAAAAACTGACTTATGGCTGGAATCTCTAGAAGGAGGAGGAAGTGCTGTAAAAATAAGGAATGGAATCAGCATCTAGCAATACGAACCAGGTAAAACTTAGAATAAAATTAAAGAAAGAAGAGAAAAAATATCTCACTTCCTATTCTCCAGTCCGCGTAAAATCCTGCGGGGCAACGGATATAGAAGAATTGATTCAAAAAACCATGTGCACTCTCCGGCAAATCCAAAATTAGTTTACGGTTCCTCGCACCTCTTACAAGTACAATCGAAGGGTGGTCCTTGTTCTTCGCAAAAGTGCACAAGTAACAGATTTCCTCAAAACTCGGAAGACGGTCAAGAGTTCTCCTGAACAGAACGCACAATCCCATCAAGATGGCATAGCCATTGGGATGCAGTTGGAAAGGAGAGATCATCAGTCGAAGAAGGATTTGTTGAAGAAATTCATTAAAGGGAGGAATTGCTACACTTAAGCACATTTGGCGATTAATGGCAACAAAACCGGAAGGTGGTCTATCAGCAAAATAATTTGGTCCAGGGAGTAAAACTTCTGCCTCGGCAATGCCAAATTGAATGCATAATTGATTAAGCACCCGCTGTTTCAGAAGGATAGGAGTTCTTTCCGGGGGGTTCTCTAGTGGAATAGCAACCGGGAAATCCCCTTCGATGTGTTCTATCATCTCTTCTTGTTGAGACGTCATTCTACATGAGTAACTGGATGTTCAGGTGCGAAGGTGCACGTTTCCTAAAAGTGTGAAGTGTTGTGCGAAACTAATAAAGGTAACAAGCGAAATAACTGAAATTAAACTAATTGACAACTGATCGATTGTGAGATTTCAGGACTTGTTAATTTAAAACTCAAGCGCAGTGTTAATTCAAACAAAATTTTAGCTTTGCTTTAACACTTCATTTGAGTCGGTTGATTCGCAGCATTTCACTCACACAGTTCATTTAAGTTGATTATTCTTTATCGACTAATCTGTCATCGATGTGGGCGGTCAATGACAGTATATTTGTCCCATTTTCCTACAAATATTATGTTTAACAGGTTATTAGCATTAGAGATAACCTACAACAAAGTGCAACAGAATTCAAGTTCAAACAATTCAACCAAGTCTTCACAGAATTTCACAAGTCTTAGGTCATCCAGCGACCTAGCATAGGTCGGGCTTTATTAGGTCGCACTATGCAAGTTAGAAGGTTCAAGGCAGTACAAACTTTCCAAGTCCTAACTCGGCCGCAACCTAAAGCCTATGCCGCAAAGTATAGGTCGTTGATATATTAAGTCGTTATGCAGTCATTCAAGAATGATAGGTCGCTAAATTGTTAAGTCGTTCTGTTCAAAGTGCATGTGCAAATTTGCCAAGTCCTAGGTCGTTCAAATCCCAACGCGACCTAAGAATTAAGTCATGAATTTGAAAGTCCTCGAGCTTCCCTTAGGTCGTAAGTTATCTTAGAATGCTCAGATCTACTAGGTCGCTGACTTCCTATCCACGCTAAAGCACATCAGACCCAGTAACCCGTTAACACTAATAGCGCAGAATCCCTCATTCTATTCGTGAAGATCATCGTCTTTTCATACCACCAAGTCATTCGAAAAACGACTCCATATATCTCTGATCTGTCATAGACCTAACTCACTGTTGTGCGTTCGAGAATCACAACAACAACAATAGCCAGTGACGAACGGGAATCGATCACAATGCAACTCAGAGTGAAGCACGACGTACAAAATCGATTTGGGGTTGAGAGGTTAGAATTCGTGGTTCGATGGTGATTAGGGAATGAATAAGGATCGAAGATGCTTACGTGATTTGATAGCAAGAATGAATTGCTGAATGATTTGCTTGAGTTCGTCTTTAAAATCGCGGAATTCTGTTAATGGCAGAGCAAGAAATTGAAGCAGTTAGATAATGAAGAAGAAGCAACCTAGCAGTTTATATGGAGCTGAAAGAAGAAGGCGAGTAGACACGCGAGTTAGCATATGTTTTAGGTTGCTCACGACCTAGCAAAGATGAGTCGAAGCATGCGACCTATGACATAGGCCTATACTTTGAGGGGCAGATGTTAACTCCTATTATTGCCGCGACCTAAAAGTAAGCAACCTAACTGAAGACGCGACCTAGTGACCCAAGAGATGAAACGATTTAGCGGCCTAATTAGTGAAGCGACCTAGCGATCTGAAGAAGGTTACGACCTAGCGGAACCCAGCGACCTAAGAGTAGCTGCGACCTAAAGTGTTGCGACCTAAGATTGTCTCGACCTAAAGGCAGCAGCGACCCAGAAGGGCCGCGACCTAAAAGAACAAGCAACCTAAAAAAGGGCGCGACTTAACTGCAGAAGTAACCTGGCGATCTAAGGATTGTTGCGACCTAACAGAAAGCTGCAACCTAAAGGAGGCCGCGACCTAAGAGTGAGTGCGACCTGAAGATGGACTCGACCTATGGAACTCCACGACCTAACTATCCACCGACCTAAGAAGCTCCGCGACCTAAGGAAGGTCGCGACCTAAGGGACTCAGCGACTTAAGATTGACTATGGCTGCAGGAAAATACTCACGACCTAGGTTAGGTTGCTAACGACCTAAATACCAGAATATAGAAGACTATGTAATGCCACAGGGGGATAGGTCGCTCACGACCTAGGACTTGTGCAAATCAGCATGCGTGAGGAAGTAGGGGCCAATACTCTTCAGGTCGACTACAACCTTACTTAGGTCGGCCACGACCTACGACCTTACTCTAAAAAATGCCTATAAATATGACCCTAACTCCAACTAGAAAGGGACTTTTTGGCTCATTCTCTTCAAGCGCCGTTACTCTGCTGCATTCCAAACCAATCCAACACTTAAAGCTCTCAAGGCACGAAGAACGCTACAAACAACTTCGAGAAAAGATCACACACATACAACATGGATTTGAAGACTCTAATCTCCATTGAAGTTTAGGCTACTTGTTCTAAGTGTCTTGTAATTCAAAGTGTATTGTACTTGGAAAGAATTGTATCAGCTTGTAACAAGATCATCAATAAAAGTACTTAAAGTGGACGTAGGCTATACCCTTAAGCCGAACCACTATAAAATTGTTGTTGTTTACTGCTTTTCCGCTATTATCTGCTTGTAATCTGTTCCCGAGTTATCGGGTGGTGCTTTCACAACTATAACTCATACACCGGGGTGTTAGCGTTCAAATTTTAGCGTTAACAAATTACTTAAGGTAAAGAATTGTTAATGATTTTAACTAATTTAAGGATCATTAACTAGTGATTAAGGGATAATTAATTAATTAATGTGATTAATTTAAGATAATTGGTTTAATTAATTAATTAAGGATAGTTAATTAATTAATTAATTAAGGGTTAATAAATCTTTGTAATTAAAAGTCAAATAAATTAAAGAGTAATTAATTGATGGAAGTATTTAAAAGGATTAACTACTCAATGTAATTAATTAAATTAATTAAGGGGGATTAATTTAAGATAACTAATTAGTTTAATTAATTAAGGATAATACTTAATGAAATTGATTAAGTAGAATTACTTGATGTAATTAATAAAGTGTAATTACTTAGTGTAAGTAATTAATGGATAATTACTGTTGATATTTACTTAATGGAAGTAATTAAGGTCTAATTACTTTATGTAATTAATATAAAGGTTAATTACTTAGTGGAAGTAATTAAGGATTAATTACTTAGTGTAATTAATTAAAGGATTAATTAATATAATTAATTAAGGAGTTAATTAATTAATGCAAGTAATTAAACGATAGTTAATTACTGAATGTGATTAATTGAGGCTAAATAATGAATGTGATTAATTAAAGATTAATTACTAAATGTAATTAATTAAAGGAGTAATTAATTAATGAAAGTAATTGTGGGATCATTAATTAATTAATTGATGAGATTAATTAAAGAATTAAGTTGGTTAAAGGATAATTAATTTGTGTAATTAATTAAAGGCTAATTACTTAATGTAATTAAAGGATAACTAATCAAGGGTGATTGATTAAGATAGATAATTAAAGGATGTTTAATTAATTGGCCTGTAATTAATTAATGCTAAGTAAGTAGGATCTCGAAGTAATTAATTTAATTCGTTGGTGGTTAACTAAATTAATTAGAGATAGTGTGACAATTAATCTTGCTTATGGATGATTGATGAATGCTTTGGATTATGTGATATATCTGATATGTGATATGTACTGCTTTGTGATATGAGACGCTTTGGTTGAATTTTGATCATATGGATTATATATCTCTGATAATAAATTATCTATCTCTGTGAATATGTTTTTCTAAATAATAAATTGAATTGTTAAAACTTAAAACAACTGGGCCTTAAAAGATGGCGTTTTAAATTTCGATGAGGCCGGGATCGGATTTCCAAATTGGAATATCCAAAAACCATATCAATCCAAGTTAAACGATAGGTCGTGAAATATCAAGTGAATTTCAAGATGAAGACTAGAAGTGTAAGAACTATTTAACGTTAAAACTCTGAGGGTGATTCCAAAATGAGTGTATGAACGAACTTGTATGGATTGAATGTTATCAAAACATCGTCACTGGAGGACGATGAGCATTCCAAGATTTGTGTTCTTAAAAGGTAATCGCAGCCTCAAGCCTTATCAACCGAGAATCGCTAAAACAAGGGAGGTGCAGCAAGGCTAAGTGGGTAGCACCCAAGTAGGACGAGATTTTTCCCTATCTAGAGGTCCCTTTTTATTTCGGCTGTGTGGGCAGTTGGTCGCGCCAAGCGTGGGGTTGTCTCATTTAGGATTATCCTATAAGGGATGGTCCCGGTCTCGTGTTGCAGGGGATCAGGGTGGATCCTCGGTACGGTGATCTAGGCAATGTACTGTGACGGGCGGTACCCTAGTAGCCCTGCCATTGTATGGAATCCAATCTCCAATAAATGTACGTTTTGATTGTGCCCAACTATGTTGAAACGTGAGATGTAAGCATTCCAGCTCTTTCTATATTTTACTTGAAAACCCTAGACACTATTATAATATCACTGGATTTCCTATCAAACGTTTTGGTTATCGTAAGGGAAAAACTTTTCCATGTTTATGTGTAGAAAGTCTTACGAGATACCTTTTATTTCAAATGATTTTCAAAGTTAAACAACTTTAACCCGTTTACTCACACCAGACCCATGTCTGACCCTGAGTTTATTTTCTATTTTATTAAACTCTTAGGTACTCAAATTTTTACGAGTAGCCAAGGGATTCAGGTTAGCTTTGACGAATTCTAGAGGAGATTGAGTAGGAGGCTTCAACGTATATCGATATTATGGTTCCGCTGTGCTAGCGTTTATGACTATATCTCTGTATTGTATCTTGAGTTGTATGATAGACAGGTTTTTATAACTATCTAATTTGAGATGTGTAATCTATGTAACTCTGATGTAAGGTGATACAATGTAATATCTATGTGATTAATATATTTTATTCGTTCCGCTTTGAGATTCTGATTTTGTTTAGTTCTTTCTTTCTTATCATTTCTCTTTCTATCCCTTTCTTTCTTAATAATGATGTGTCTTTTGGTGGAATGAAAGCCGGGTCGTTACAGTTGGTATCAGAGCTCTAGGTTGAGAGAATACCTAGGCTTTGGAGTGATATCTTTCTTAAGAGAGCATACTTGTATTTATATACATACATACATACATACATATATATACACCTATTTTTTTGGGTTACCTGTTCGTGTAACATTCTCGGTTTTGAGCCCAATTTAAATATGATAATTAATATAATTTTTGGGATTAATTGTGAATTAGTTGGTAAATTAATTTGAAAATTTCCAGAATAAATAAAATTATGCGCTTATTTGTATCTTTATATGGATTGTAAATAGAATTTTATTTTGAAACTCTAAAACAAATATCATGGAAATAAATTTGGATTTGAAAAAAACTCTATAATTTTAAAATTAATAAAAATTTGTTTCCTAATATTATAATGTATAATTAAGGTTTTTAAATCATTTTCTTTTAAAAGTTATGTAAATATAAATGATAGAAAAATGTTTGAATGAAAATATAAAGTGTATATATATATATATTAAACTAAATTGAGATTATAATATGAAAAACAATTGAGATAAATTTAATTTCTACAAATGTAAATATATAAGAAGATAAAAACATAAACATAGATTTATAAAAATATATGTATGTAAACATAATGCATTGATTAACATACATAAGAAAATAATAAACAAGGGTTTAAACACAAATCTCTTACATTAAAACATTTGGAAGATAAATAAAAACATGTGTAACACTTGTAAAATAATTGTAACATGAGATTAACAAGTGTTAGTTTAATAAACAAGTGGCACACTTAAATTTCTCATAAAAATTTAAAAAAAATGAAAATCATATAAACATGTTATTAGAGAAAAAAGAAGCCTGGTTACTTAATCTCTGTTCAAAATTTCTCATCTTCTCTCTAAAATCCTGAAAAATGGAAACAAAAGAAAATTAAACTTGGTAATCGAAACTCAAAACAAAAATCAGAGAAAATCAATTCAAGGGCAACTCAAACAAATCAAGTGGCAACTCAAATTCAAAGCTTTAAGCAAGTCAGTTCAACATCAGACATTAAAACATCATCAAGTTAAAATTAGATCAGATCATCTCATCAGCATTAAAGTAAATCATTTCCAGTTTCAAGTCCAGGCTCTTTGTATTTATGTCAGGTGAGCAAACTCCTAATAAAAAAAATTAAAATCCAATTACCCATTGATGCTTGTGAACTACCACGAAACTGATATATATATATATATATATATATATATATATATATGAATGCCTGAAGTTTTGTTGTGTGAATGAAAAAAATGTCTGTACATACATATATAGGTGGAATTATCTGTGCATGGTTGTGTTTAATCCTCTGTTGAATAACAAGTTTGAAAACCTTAATATAAATTCAATATCTCTTCATGTAATTGATTTCAAGCTACAATTTATAAATGAAAATTAATTGTAAGGTCGTAACATAAATTGTAAAAATAGTTTCAAATGTTTATATTTAGAAAAACTCAGGAAAATAAGCTATTACAGAAAAGATCTTTTCAAATCTAGGAATTCGATATTTTCAATTTCATGTTTTGTTTGTATCAACAAATTCATATTTAAAATTTATGATTTTTAAAATACAAACCAAGATTTTTATTGATGATTCAAAGAAGAATTCTTGGGTTGAACGGAAAACTTGTTTTAGTCGATCCTCGTCGATCGGTGAAAAATTGAATATCGTGATCATTGGTTAAGGAAGCTGGTGCGATGATGTTCATCAAAAAAATGACTGGAAAAATTAAAAGTTTCCATGGTGGCCGTGCGAAGTAGATATAGGGTTTTCATTCCAGTTTTGTTCGACGAGGAAGATGGGACGATTTCGTCAACGTCGAAACAATGAAGGTGATCGGACCGGGGAGGGCAGGGGGTTCATTGCGTAGTGTCGCGGTGAGGCTATGGTTAAAAACTTTCAGACCTTCTGGCGGTCCGGGGGTGGCTACACGAGGTGGATTCAGGTCCATAGGTTGGGTTCCAAGACAAACCGATTAGCTCGATTTTGAATTCGTGAAGAAATCATCGAACTTGGTGTTTGGGATGGTCAATGGTATCGTCAGCGATTTGTTGAGGGGATCGGTGATGGTCAGTAATCGATCTGGTGATCGTGCATGTGTACCATGTATCTCCTGTATCTGAACTTGGTTAAAAGATTTGGGAAGATGATGTTACTCGTGGCAAACTCGAAGAAATTGGTGAATTAGCTCAGGAAAGCGAAAAGAATGAAAAACTTGAGGTTGGTCTCGGGATAATTGATGTTTGGGTCGGGTTATTTGAAATACAACGGGTTTCTAAAATTTAAAATAAATAATGAGCAAAGTTTAAAAGAAATCATAATTTAAATCAAGATTTCAAGATATTTTAACTAGATTTTAGAAGCGAAATTGAATTTTAAACAAGTTTTTAACAAAGTTTAAATGTTAATTTTTAAGTTAAATGTTTTAAAAATTGATTTGTTTTTAAAGCAATATAATCAATTCCTAAGTTTTTTTCCAATGGAGTTTAATGATTAATTACTTAATTGAGGTGATTAATTATTGTGATTAATTAAAGAGTAATAAATCCAAGTGATTAATTAATTAATGTAAAATTAATGTAAAGTTAATTAATTAATAATTAGAGATTAATTAACTAGCTAATTATGGGGTAATGAAAGATAATTACTTAATGAAAGTAATTTAAAAAGATCATTACCCAATGTAATTAAAAGGATTAATTATTTAAATTTCTTAAAATTTATTAATTAATGTGATTAATTAATTAATGTGATTAATTAATTAATGTGATTAATTAAAGGGTAATTAATCAAGGTGATTAATTTATGTATGTGATTAATTAAAGGTTGATTAAATTATTAATTAAGGATAATTAATTAATAATTAAAGGTTAATCGATTTATTATTAAAGGTTAATTAATTAAAATAATTTGTAATTAATTAATGTTAATTAACCAGGACTAGTGATTAATTTGGTTTAAATTAATCAGATGACTAATTAATCTTACTTATGGATGTTTGGATTCTACTGAATGTTGAATGTTTGATACCTTGATGTATGATGCTTTGTGATATAAATTATTTTGATTTGATCTGTGATGAATGTAATTTATTTATTTGTGATGAATTTATATTATTTATCTATGAATCTATGAATAAAGATAAGCGTTATAGGATTATACCGCTTGTTAACCCCGTTCCAGCCTACAAGTTAATGGGCCCACGAGTTAAAGGAGTCAACGAGTTAAGGCCTGGGATGAGCCACGACTTAAGGTGCTTAACGGCTCAGGAAGGATCTACGACTCAGGAAGCCTCACGACTCATCGAGTCACCGACTCAATAAGTTAATAACCTAAAGCTCAAAGCGACTTAAAGGGTTACGACTCAAGGGGTTAACGGTTCACAAGACAGACCGACTCAATGCATTACCGACTCATCAAAGGTATTGCCTCAGCGACTCAACAAGTCCACGACTCATCATAAGAACCGACTCAAGAGGATTGACGACCTAAGAAATGACTTGACGACTCATAACTCAGGATGACTCGTCCGCGACTTAAAGCCACTGAGTCGTATTCCGTTGCCACAATGCATGTCCCAGTGAGAATTGACTCGCCAACGACTCAGGACTTGGCTTAGAATCCAGCAAGAGAATGAGCTAGTGAGAAGACCAAATGCTTAATCAGATAAGCCGGCCACGACTCAACTTGACTCGGCCACTGCTTAGCCTGAGTCGGTCACGACTCAGGACTTGGGCGAAAAATTTCTATCCAGATTTGCCTATAAATACATGGCCACCCCCAACATTCAGGGGGCTTTTGGCTCATTCATTTCAAGCGCCGTTACTCTGCTGCATTCTGAACTACTTCAACACCTTCAAGGAACTTCACGAAGAAATCAAACATGTCTAACATGTGTTCAAATATTTGGATCGACATTGAAGTTTAGGCTACTTGTTCTAAGTCACTTGAAACTCAAAGTGTGTTGTAATCAAAGTGTAACTGCATTGACTTGTAATCAAATCGTCAATAAAGATATTCAAAGTGGACGTAGGCTCTCTCTTAAGCCGAACCACTATAAAATTGCTGTTGTTTACTGTTTTTTCACTATTATCTGCTTATAATCTGTTCCCGAGCTATCGGATGGTGCTTTCACGATCTCACTTCATACACCGGGGTGTTAGCGTTAAAATTTTAGCGTTAACATTTTTGGTGCTTTCACTGAGAACTGAACTCAGGTGAACTATCATCATTGCTTCACAGAGGTTTGTAGAGAGAATTTCCTTGAAAACCAGAAGTCTATCCAAGATTATGGCTCTTGGAAGGAAAAGTAGATCTGTCAGATCTGGGAATATTCAAGAGGGAACCTCCGCTTCCCCTATATCGAATCAAGCCACTCCAGCTGTCGGGGTTACAAAGGCAGAGCTGGATGCTGCAATCTTAGGGCTGAACCAACAGATCAATGCCCAAAATGCACAATTCGAGGCTCAGAATGCCCAGAATGCCCAAATTCTGAATAGGTTGAACGATTTGCTTGGGGCAAACCGTCAACCGGCAAGTAATGAAAGGAATTTTCCTTGCAACATTCATGAGGCTGAAGAAAGGAATGCTCCTGAAAGGGCTGCTAGCCCCTTTGAACAAACACTTCCTGAGGTTGGTGGATCTAGAACTCGACATGATGAGGAGTATCTTTCTGGAATGGTCCGACAAATCATGAAAGAGAGTATGCAGAGGATTGAAGACGAGAAAGAATGGGGTTTTGCCCCAAGTAAAACTCCATTTACTGAGAAAATCTTGAAGGCTGAATTCCCAAGGAAGTTTGTCCCTCCAACCATTCCAGCTTACAAAGGAACAAGTGATCCGAACGAATTCTTGTATAAGTATGATTGGCACATGACAGGTGCCAGGGCTTCTGATGAAATAAAGTGCCGATATTTTCCCGTATACCTGGAAGGCGTAGCTCTACTTTGGTTCACCAAGCTGCCAGTCCGATCTATCAATCGGTTTTCTGACTTAACCCGGAAGTTCAAGGAGCAGTTCAGACTATACGCTTCAAAAGCCAAAGATATTATGTCATTGTCAAGTTTCGAACAGAATCCGGGTGAAACTATCAGACCTTTCTTGAATCGCTTTAATATAGCGCTGGCCGAGGTAGGCAATGCAGAACCACGGATGATCTTGACCTATCTAATGAGGCCATCGACAAGTCGAGCGAATTTGGGAAATGGCTAAACATGAAGGAACCAAATTCCCTTGAAAAATTCTATAAAAAAGCAGATGAATTCATGCGCTTGGAAAGCCGTCCCGTACCGGTAAAGGCAGTGCTGGAAAAAGCTGAAGATAACACTGTTGCTCCACACAAGAATGAATCTGTAGGGCAAAAAAGGGAAAATAACAATGGGAAGAAACAGAGTAATCTGAAGAAGCCCCGATCCTTCAAGCCATCAGAATATACTCCTTTATCAGATACGCCGGAGCGTATCTACCTTGCCACTAAAGATTCTATTGACTTTCCTAAACCTCCTCCTCTAAGGACCGGGAAAAAGGCTATACAGAGTAGGAAGTTCTGCCGCTTCCATAATCAACCCGGTCACGAGATCGACGAATGCCGCCAGTTGAAAAATCTGATTGAAGAGTTGCTAAGGGAAAACAAACTGCAGCAATTTGTGAAAAAGAATAGCAACAATCTTGCTTCATCTAGTCAGGGGCGACAGGGTCCTGCTCATCAGCCTAGGACGAGTGAGAAGGCTGCAGGGCATGAATCTGGAAGGCCCATTATCAATGTCATTACAGGAGGACCTCACCCAGCGGGCAGAAGCTGGGGTGAGATGGAAAGGTATACCCGAGCTTTAAAGTATGTACCGACCGAGAAAGATGTATTCGTTTTGGAAGGTGCTACGCACTTGAAGCAACAAAGAACTTTCGATGATGATATTGTGTTCAAAGCTAGGGATTCCGCAGGTATTGAAGCTCCTACCTTGGATCCCTTAGTCATCTCGGCTGGTATCGGGCCAGCTATTGTTAGAAGAGTTCTCATTGATTGTGGCGCATCCTGCAATATCCTCTTCAAGAAAACATTCGACCAAATGAAGATCCCTATGGCTGATGTGCAAGCCTCATTGCAGAAAATTGCCGGCTTCACTGGGGAGCCAAAGCAGCCGGTAGGAACCATTGATTTGTTTGTGGAACTTGGAGAAGGAGAGAGAAAAATGGTCCGTAAGCAAACTGTTGTGATTGTCGACGAATTTTCTGCTTACAATGCTTTCCTTGGTCGTCCAACTCTAGCAGCGTTCAAAGCTGTTCTTGCCCCGTGGTGCCTCACTATTAAATTCCCTACAGACAATGGAGTAGGAGTTATAAAAGGGGATCAAAATGCTGGGCGAGAGTGTTATCTGACAGAGCTGCGAGAAACCAGAAAAAGAGAAATGGGAAAGAATGCGGCAGCCCCAGTCCGCATCAAAGAACCAGCCTTGTAGCAATTACAGGGCGGACCCTGCATTGGCGAGCACAGCGGAGCAAGGAAAGAGATGGACCCTAGAAAAGTCAGTGCAGGGGAAAATAGAGTGATACCAGTGGAAACGACAATACCAATACCTGTTGACCCAAAGGACCCAAACAAGGTGTTGAATGTGGGTTCACAACTTAATGCGTCAATTCAAAATATCTTAATATCTTTTTTAAAGGCAAATCTAGATGTTTTTGCTTGGACTCATGCCGATATGTGCGGAATATCCCCAGAAGTTGCAGTACACCCTCTAAATATTGATCCAAAATTTACACCTGTGAAACATAAAAGGAGAACTCAAGGTCCAGAAAGGTTGGCGGCATTAAAAGAAGAAGTTGATCGGCTCATGGAGAATAATTTTATCAAAGAATCTACCTATCCGAATTGGGTTTCAAATGCGGTGCTGGTTAAGAAAGCCAACGGAAAATGGAGAGTATGCATCGATTTTTCAGATCTAAACAAGGCCTGCCCCAAAGACTGCTTCCCATTACCCAGAATCGACCAACTGGTAGACGGAACAGCGGGACACGAATTGTTATCTTTTATGGATGCTTACTCCGGATATAACCAGATCATGATGCACGAGCCATATCAGGAGGACACGAGTTTATCACCGACATTGGTCTTTACTGCTACAGAGTTATGCCCTTCGGGTTGAAGAATGCAGGGGCAACATACCAAAGACTTGTTAATGCTATGTTCAAACCGCAACTGGGCAAGACTATGGAAGTCTACGTCGATGACATGTTAGTAAAGTCTAAGAAAGCAGTGGATCACATAGAACACTTAGCAGACATGTTCGCAGTCCTCCGAAAATACAGAATGAAGCTCAATCCTTTAAAATGTTCATTTGGAGTGGAATCCGGCAAGTTTTTAGGTTTCATCGTGAGCGCTATAGGCATTGAGGCCAGTCCAGCTCAAATTACTGCATTGAAAGAAGTCAAAGCCCCTAGAACAAAGAAGGAATTGCAAAGTCTCAATGGAAATGTCGCCGCCTTGAGTCGGTTCATTTCCAAATCCACAGATAAATGCATCCCATTCTTTGACGCCCTAAAGAAAGGAAAGAAAAACTTCGATTGGACTCCCGAATGCCAAAAAGCCTTTGATGAATTGATTCGCCATATGGAAACGCCTCCAATACTTTCTAGGCCTAGCGATGGCGAGGATCTTCTTATATACTTGGCAGTATCATCTCATGCTTTAAGTGCAGCGCTGATACGAGAAGACAAAAGGATTCAACATCCAGTTTACTATATCAGCAAAAGACTCACTGGGGCAGAGATGAATTAATCTAAGTTGGAAAAACTCGCCTATTGCCTACTAATTGCATCTAGGAAGTTGAGGTAATATTTTCAAGCTCATCCTATCAGAGTCCTCACTGATCAACCTTTAAAGCAAGTCCTGTTTCGCCCTGAGACTTCGGGTCGTCTTCTAAAGTGGAATATTGAACTCAGTCAGTATGACATCACTTATCATCCCCGAAAAGCAATCAATGGACAAGCTTTAGCGGATTTCATCGCAGAATTCACAGATAAGGGTAACAGTGAGGAGGAAACGGTCGACGATTCCCCAATCCAATGGAAGTTATATGTCGATGGTGCGAGAAACGACTACTGTTCTGGAGCCGGAGTTGCACTTGAGACCCCTGAAGGCCGATCATTATGCTATGCACTAAGATTGGAATTTCCTTCAACAAACAATGAAGCAGAATATGAAGCCCTTATCGCTGGCTTAAGGATTACTAAAGAATTAAACATCCGAGCGTTACAGATATTCAGTGATTCTCAGCTTATTGTATGCCAAGTCAAAAAGGAATTCCAAGCAAAAGGGGGGAATCTGCCCGCCTACTTGTCAAAGGCTTGGGAACTCCTGGGTGATTTCGATCATTACATGATAAGTCACATTCCTCGAGAAGAAAACATGAAAGCAGATTCTCTCGCAAAGTATTCTAGCACAGGCGAAGCTCATTTTCTGGGGTTAACTCCAGTGGAGGTCCTGTCGACTCCTAGCATTGATGAGATGGACATTGATTGGATCATGAGCATGTCTCAAGAGCAAGAATCATGGAAGACTCCGATAACAGAATATCTGCTCAATGGATCCTTACCAGGGAACTCAAAATAACGACAAAAGCTATTGAGAAAAGCCTCTCGATATATAATACAGGATGGCCGATTATACAGACGGGGATTCTCAATGCCATTACTTCGATGTGTATCCAGGGAAGAGTCCAAAGCAATCCTAGCGGAGGTACACGGAGGAGAATGTGGTGATCATTCAGGAGGCCAAACATTAGAAAAGAAAATTCTCCGATACGGATATTTTTGGCCAGAAATTAATCGAGATGCAGCAGAGTATTCCCGAAAATGTGGCAGATGCCAAATATTCGCCAAAATTCCTAGAGCTCCTTCCACTGAACTCACACAGTTGTTCAGTCCATGGCCGTTTGCAATATGGGGGATAGACCTTGTAGGACCATTACCAACTGCCAAATCTGGAATTAAATATGCCATTGTTGCTGTAGATTATTTTACTAAGTGGCAGAAGCTGAACCACTGGCTACTATCACCTCAAAGAAGATGATAAGTTTTGTGACTAAAAACATCATTTGCAGATACGGTGTGCCTCAAAAAATAATTACAGACAATGGTACTCAGTTTGAAAGTGAAGAATTCCAAGATTTTTGCAAGCGATTCAAAATCCGGAAAAGCTTCTCAGTAGTGGCTCATCCGCAGGCAAACGGGCAAGTGGAAGCCGTGAACAAAATTATTAAGTCAACCATCAAAAAGCAACTTGAAAGAGCAAAAGGTGGTTGGGTCGATAAGCTACCACTGGCACTATGGGCAAACAGAACCACTCACAAAACTGCGACTGGGCACACCCCGTTTTCATTAGCATACGGGTCAGTGGCAATGATTCCGGTAGAAATAGAGGTCCCTTCACATAGAAGAATCCATTTCAATCAAGCAGAAAACGAAAAGCTACAGCTTGAAGCGCTAGATCTCCTTGATGAAAAAAGACATGAGGCTAATCTCAGAATTGCAACTCATCAGCAAAGGATAGCCAGACATTTCAATTCCAAAGTTCGCCAATGCAACTTTGAGATTGGAGACCTAGTCCTGAAGAGAATTATGACAGCGACAGGTGTGTTTGGGCCAAATTGGGAAGGACCATATGTCATAGGTCAGAAGCTTCTTGACGGCACATTCAAACTCACTACTGTTGAAGGAGATCAAATTCCAAGGGCATGGAACAGCAATCATTTGCATCCATACTTTACTTGAAAATTTTGTTGAAATATTGTAAAAAGAATTATGAATGTATAATTCTTGTAATTGAAGGCAATTGTAAAACTGATGCAAGTAAATAATAAAAAAAATATAAAGTGGATGTAGGCCCAATTTCCTGGCCGAAACACTATAAATCTTGTGTTCCTTATTATTATTACATGTTTGCTTTATTTTCGATATAAAAAGTACGTAGAATGTATTGCTGAAATGTCGATTTAAATTTTTGCAGACAATGGAAGTGAAACTTGCACATAATAAGACCAAGTGATTCTCGCCAAATTTCAAGTCACAAAAGCTCCGAATTCAAATCCTAGATAGGAAGTACTTCAGTTGAACGGCCTATGATTTCGACAAAAACGGGCCTTTGCTAATAAATTGAGATCGTTTGGACAAACAAACATCCAATTAAGAAGCTGATGCTCGTTCTCACGAACTTGCCTGACAATGAAGTACACTTCCTTGGATTAAACAAGTTACTTGTAAGAAAAGGGAAGGAAAGCTTAAAAAAAAAAAAAAAAGAGGATCGCTGAAAAGGCATAAGCAAGTGGACAAGGGAACAACCAAAGCCATCACCAGCAGCACAAGTCCTCTTCGGAGGCGCAACTCTTCGGAGGATAAAGACCTCTAATGGGTCATACACAACAAAAAAGAAAGTTCTCTACTCAACAAAAAAGATTGGAGGAGTCATGACCCTCCAACCATGAGAGAGTAACTTCCAGGCGATGAAAACCATCTCTGAGGCACATTTCACCAGGAGTTGAAGTGTTACGACCGCTCTTCGGAATTTCACTTCACCAGAGTTGGAATGCAAACAAAATAAAAGCCCTCTTCGGAGGCCCATTTCACCAGGAGTTGAAGTGTTACGACCGCTCTTTGGAATTTCACTTCACCAGAGTTGAAATGCAAACAAAATAAAGACCTCTTCGGAGGCACATTTCACCAGGAGTTGAAGTGTAACAGCCGCTCTTTGGAATTTCACTTCACCAAAGTTGAAATGCAAAACAAAATAAAGACCTTTTTGGAAGTCCACGTTTCACCGAGATTGAAATAAAACTTCCAAGTGTTGAAACATGAAAAGGCTTTCTTCGAAGGCACAACTCTTTGGAG
Source organism: Allium cepa (assembly GCA_030765085.1). Lineage (NCBI taxonomy): Eukaryota > Viridiplantae > Streptophyta > Magnoliopsida > Asparagales > Amaryllidaceae > Allium > Allium cepa. The sequence continues at coordinate 75,967,466 of CM060945.1, forward strand.
GTACACTTTTCACCAACATTGAAATAAAACTTCCAAGTGTTGAAACGTGAAAAATCCCTCCTCAGAGGTACAACCCCCTCCCAGGGACACAATCAAAAAGAAAGACCTCTTCGTAAGCCCACGTTTCACCGAGATTGAAATAAAACTTCCAAGTGTTGAAATGTGAAAAGGCTTTCTTCAAAGGCACAACTCTTTGGAGGTACACGTTTCACCAAGATTGAAATAAAACTTCCAAGTGTTGAAACGTGAAAAATCCCTCCTCAGAGGCACAAATTTCTATTTTAAAAAAAAATCCTTATCAAGGGCATACTTTAACTTTCAAAGGGAGAGTGATTTGCCTATTCTAGAAAATAACCTCCCTAAAAAAAAAAAAGGGGAAGAAAGTTGAAGTACCCTTCAGAGGCCCGCTTTACCACATAGAAGAATTCACTTGGCAAAATGCGTACATAAGCAAAAGGAAAAAAAGTGATTTCTTCGAAGGACAAAGCGTAAAAACTTATATGAAGGAAGTTGTACTCTACGAAAAATTTCTTCAAGAATGAAGTAATTATTCTTCAGAAAATAAGAGTGCAAGTCCCCTCAAAGTATAAAATATTGCAGCAAGCTTATGGTATGTGGGCAACATGGTATAGTTACATACAAAATGGTATAGCTACATCGGTAAAGTACGCTCAAACAACATACCACAAGTTCACCGCAATATCATATAAATAAACTTGTGCAAAAATGAATAATAAATGCATTCTCAAATTCAAACAAGAGTCTGTACAAATAAAGGATCATTTTATTTAATTGCAGATACAGGTTTCAAAATAAAAAAGCAGGGGCCGGTGCCTGCACAACATCCGACCATTACACAAAAAAGGAATCAAAAAGCCCGAAGCCCGACTTTTCACTTCTTCTAACCACCTTTGGACCCTTTGCCCGGCCGAATGATTAGTTTTTCTGGTCTATCTATGGGCATAAGGGAAGAAGGAGAGGGAGGTGCAACCGGTGCAACTTCCGGTTCCTCTTCAGTAGCAATGATTTTCTTCCCCCTCCTCTTCGATGCTCCGTGCTTCTTTCTTCTCTTCGAAGAAGACTCACTCCCTGGAGTAACAAGAGTGGACAAAACTACGTCATCAGAAGGAGTCCGCTCCGGAGAGATCTCGCCTCCTTCAAGTCCCTCGTCTTTCTGCTCTTGCGAAGCGATAGGGTCATCCAAGCCATGAAGAGCCTCAATTTGCTCCTCTTGTGACCCGGGCTGTGAAGCAGAAGGAGGAGTCGCCTGAAGAGACGGAGGAGGGATAATCGGAGGAGGCGAAGTCTGCACAGCACTTGGTGTTTCAACTGTAGAAGAAGAGAAATTAAAAATATTAGTATCTCCCCAAAAGAAGGGAGATATGGGTTCGTCGAGATTCAAGAAATATTCGAGAAGCTCATCAATCTTTTGAGGAGCAAGCAAGCGATCCACCTGAATCGGACCAATGTCAAAATTACCTGAAGATGTTTGCTTCGTTAGTTCAATCTCATAATTTTGAGCCCCGATATCCTCCAAAGCCTCGTCATCAGTAGGTGTAATTACCCCGGTTCTTGTAGGAGGCAGCGAATGAGCACTGGAACCTGTGATGTCAACTTCAGAAGAAACTAAAGGACGTTCAGAAGTGGTAGGTGGTATTTCTTTTTCTGAACGTTCCCCATCCGCCATTCCGGCCCGCACTCTGGCGAGTTGCTCTTTTCCCTTGGCAAGAGCGGCGCGGGCATCATCATCAAGATAATGCTCTTCAAGAGCTGACTCAGCGTAGCCAGCACCTTTACCACCGAGCATATCAAGTGCTGCCTCCCAAACTTCAGCAAGTGTAATTTCATACTTAGGGCCTAGAAAGGCAAGGCTGCCACGCCCCAAAATGCTGTGCAGATAAAAATCAAATAATGTGGAGCCAATGTCAGCTTTGGTTGCTTGATGGGCCTCTTCGGCCGCAAGTTTACCAGCAACAGCCTCGTCATGCTCCTTTTCGGCCATAGCAAGTCGAGCTTTTAACATCTCTATCTCCAAGCTTTGAGAGTCGGTCTGTTCTCGCAGCTGTAAAGTTTCAGCGCGATATTCTTCTATGACCTTCTCCTTGTGTGTAAGCTTATCTTCGACTGCCCTTTGACTGGCATGCGCATCTCGTACTTGTTGCTGAAGCATGCTCTCCTTTTGAGAATAGAAAGTAGATAAAGTAGCTAATTCTTCCTTAAGCTTTTGTACTTCCGATTCCAGCTTTTCATTATAGGAAGCAATACTTCTCATTTCGGCGTCATGCTGTTCGAGAGTCTTCTGCCACTCAGCCTTATCGTTCTCCATTGTGAGCATGGCCTCGAGATTGGCTCGGTTAACCCTCTGAAGCTCGTCGACAAGTTTTTGCCAGTTCGACATTCTTTCAATATCGGTCCCGACAGTATCAAGATTTCGCAGCATAGCCGATTTGTCGAGAGGAACCAAGTCGAGATCAAATCGAACTCCTCTCAGGCACCACTGAGGGAATCGACTTTGAAGAGTGGGAGGACCTTGCCCAACTTGGTATGCGGGCCGGTTGATGATTGTTTGAATGTTGGAACGAACGGGGGCAGGAGATTGAGCAGGAACATTTTGAGAAACTGTCGGCATTGTTTCTTCAGTAAGTTTAGCCCGCTTGCTAGAAGAATCGTCCATGTGACCTTTACCTCTTTCATCGTGAGTCTTTCTTTTTTGAATATCATCATCTTTGTGGGGAAGGTCATGTCTTTCTTGTTCTCTTCGGTGACGTTCTTCATATGCTCGTCAATCGTCTGCTTTCCTGATGGCCCTCTCTTCATTAGATTCTCTGTAAGAAGGGAGGAAACGCCTATAATCATATTGGCTACACCTCCCGTAGCGCTGGAAATCATCGTAGTATGAGCTACTGCGCCCCATTGGAGAATCTGGAATAAAAATAATTAGCTTTAGAAATCTTTAAAGTATAAGAAGATGAATGCGTAGAAGTGCTGAAAAATCCTAAGTGTTGTGTAACGTGTAAACTACACGCATCAAGTTATGGACCACTCTGTGGAGTAGAGGTAGTGATAACTTGAGTAGGAGGACTTGACGTTTGTTGTAGAGAAGATGTCGCCTCGATTACAGAAGAGATAGTTTTGGAAACATCATCTTTGAAAAGTTCTTGAGAAGTCACAATTAAATCGCTCAACCCCTCGAAAACATCATCACCATCATGTTTTCTAGGACTTGCTTTCTCAACTGCTTCGTTAGCAGATCTTCCGGAAGATCGTGGAGGTTCTTTCTCTTCGATAACTGGGGCAAGTACAGACTTGTCAGACGGCCCCGCAACATCCTTCGGAATTGAACACTTCACTAGTGGAGTTTCTATAGAGGTTCCTCCCTGCATGTGCTCTTTAGTAGAGACCGGGGCATTAGGAGTTTCCGTCGGAGAATCGGGAATTTCAGTTGGGACTTCACGAAGCTGAGTGAAGCGAGAGGAATGAAGAAGCCCATATTGATGTAAAAATCCATCATTTAACAAAAACTTTATACTCCTCTCTTCTGCCGCCACGGCGTTCAATCTCTCAAAAATTTGCTTATAGCATGGATCTCTAGAGGGAGGAGGAAGTGCTAAAACAGGAAAAAAGAAGCAAAGTTAGCATTTAGCAACTCAGATTTCGAAAAGCCCAAGAATGGAGAAATAAAAACAGGAAAATCTTACTTCCTACTCTCCAGATGGCATAAAACCCAGGAGGGCAGCGAACAAAGAAATACTGATTTAGAAATCCATGAACGCTTTCAGGAAGATCGGTGATGAGTTTGCAGTTTCGAGCACTCCTTATAACTACGATAGAGGGATGATCTTTAATTTTTGTGAATGAGCAGAAGTAACAGATTTCCTCAAAGCTCGGTAATCGGTCCAGAACTCTACTAAATAGCACACATAACCCCATCAGAATGGCATGGCCATTGGGGTGCAATTGCAATGGAGAGATGGATAATCGAAGCAGGAACTGCTGAAGGAAGTCATTAAAAGGTGGTATGGCACCGCTCAAGCACATTTGGCGATTGACAGCAATAAAGCCAGAAGGGGGCCTATCTGCAGTATCGTTTGGCCCCGGCAGTAAGGCATCAGCTTTGGCAATGCCAAACTGGGTGAGCAATTGGGTAAACACCCGCTGATTCAGAGTTGTGGAAGTTCTCTCCGGAGGGTTATCCAACAGGTTAGCTACTGGGAAGACATCTTCAGCCTGGCCCATCGGTTCTTCTTGTTGAGATGTCATTCTACACAAGCAACTGGATGTTCAAATGCGAAGGTGCATGTTTCCTAAAAGTGTGAAGTGTTGTGCAGAACTAATGAAAATAACAAGTAAATATAACTGGAATTAAACTGGTCGACGATTGATCGAATATGGTAATTTCAGAACTTGTTAATTTAAAGTTCAAGCATAATATTAGTGCAGGCTAGTCAGTTTCAATTGACCATTTCAGTGTTGCTTTAATATTCTACTTGAAATCGATAGCACTTCGTTCACACGATTTGTTTAAGTTAATTATCTGTTATTAACTAATCTGTCATTTGATATGGGCGGTCGATGACAGTATATTCGTCCCAATTTTCTGTGAATGTTGTATTGAACAGATTGTTATCCTGCAAGTCAAAATAACCTGTGAATGAATGCAATAAAATTCGACAGTTCAAAGTTTATGCAATGGTTCAGAGTTCGAGCAGAATTCACGCAAGTCCTAACTCGTCAACGGCTCGAAAATTTTTCCTACGGGTTAAGATAGATCGCTGATTCTATGGCTAGCTCATCCACGACCTAAGGATTGGGAAGCGAGTTAAGTCAGGTCACTTCGATTTTAAGTTGTTGGTGTTTTGAGTCGGCAGTGCCCTAACTCGTAAGTCGTAGAAAAAGGGGGAAGCTCTGGTTCAAAGTAGTAAAAAAATCTCCAAGTCTTATCTCGGCCACGACTCAAGGCTTAGGTCGTGGAGCATGTTGGGTCGGATCATGGTTAAATCGCAAAGGTTGCTGGATCATACAAAAATGGCCGAGTCATACCTAAGGCAGTATTCGACTCTATCTGGCCAACTAATCACCTAACTCCTAACCAGTTTACCTTCTAACTTTTAACCCATAAATCATTTCACTCCTAACCTGTTAATCTTCCAACTTTTAACCCATTAACCCAATAAAACTCTCAATCAACAACCCTGGTCTTATCACGCCACTAAATCACCTCAAGACGCAAATCATCAGATCAGACAACCCTACATCCATTAATGGTTAGAGTGACCAAAGTTGCAAGACTCAAGGGAGTAAATCGGAGGTAAGGACGGAGCGCATAGGTTAATGATGATCGACAATCGGAAGGGAAGCAAGATTGCTTACGTAATGTGGTGTCAGAGATGATCAGAGGAGAATTAAGTTGGAATCGCCTGTGAGAACTTGGAGATGCGTTAATGGCGGATGCGGTTTAGAGGATCGCTGATAAGAAGTGGGAGATAGGAGGAACGAGTCAAGCGTTTTATATCTGGAAGAGCTGGAACTCGAATCGGCACGCCCGAGTTATGATAAGTCGAAGCACACGACTTACGACTTAAGCGTGTGCTTCGAGGGGCAAATGTTAACCCTTTTCCAGCCTACAAGTTAAGGGGCCCACGAGTTAAAGGAGTCAACGAGTTAAGGCCTGGGATGAGCCACGACTTAAGGTGCTTAACGGCTCAGGAAGGATCTGCGACTCAGGAAGCCTCACGACTCATCGAGTCACCGACTCAATAAGTTAAGCGACTTAAAGGGTTACGACTCAAGGGGTTAACGGTTCACAAGACAGACCGACTCAATGCATTACCGACTCATCAAAGGTATTGCCTCAGCGACTCAACAAGTCCACGACTCATCATAAGAAACGACTCAAGAGGATTGACGACCTAAGAAATGACTTGACGACTCATAACTCAGGATGACTCGTCCGCGACTTAAAGCCACTGAGTCGTATTCCGTTGCCACAATGCATGTCCCAGTGAGAATTGACTCGCCAACGACTCAGGACTTGGCTTAGAATCCAGCAAGAGAGTGAGCTAGTGAGAAGACCAAATGGTTAATCAGATAAGCCGGCCACGACTCAACTTGACTCGGCCATGGCTTATCCTGAGTCGGTCACCACTCAGGACTTGGGCGAAAAATTTCTATCCAGATTTGCCTATAAATACATGGCCACCCCCAACATTCAGGGGGCTTTTGGCTCATTCATTTCAAGCACCGTTACTCTGCTGCATTCTGAACTACTTCAACACCTTCAAGGAACTTCACGAAGAAATCAAACATGTCTAACATGTGTTCAAAGATTTGGATCGACATTGAAGTTTATGCTACTTGTTCTAAGTCACTTGAAACTCAAAGTGTGTTGTAATCAAAGTGTAACTGCATTGACTTGTAATCAAATCGTCAATAAAGATATTCAAAGTGGACGTAGGCTCTCTTTTAAGCCGAACCACTATAAAATTGCTGTTGTTTACTGTTTTTTCACTATTATCTGCTTATAATCTGTTCCCGAGCTATCGGGTGGTGCTTTCACGATCTCACTTCATACACCGGGGTGTTAGCGTTCAAATTTTAGCGTTAATACCGCTTATCGATATTTTTGTGCTTGGATTGTGATGATTGATGATGTTGCACTATTTTGTAAAACCCAAGGACTACACCGTACACACACAAATATGGATTTCATGAGGAAATCGGTTAAGTCACAGATAATTGAATTTAATATTATTCAAAATGGTTTTAAAGGTTGAATTTTGAATCAAAAAATGGTTTGGAATTTGAATTGGGATTAATATGAAAAGCTTTTGAAATGGAGTTTGAAGATGAAAATTATTTTGAATAACTTGATAAAGTTTTGAAATTTAAATAGTTTGATTTGAATTTGTATTCAAGATTGAAGTTGAGTTCTATAAATATATGTTTAGAAATTATGGTTTAACAAGTCATATAATGTATTTATGGGTTTTTAAACCATTTTAAATATATTTTGGGAATTTGAATTTATCCCAAGTTTATACTTTAAAGGCTATAACTTGTGCACATTTAATCGGATTTTCCCAAAACAAAAAACATTTGTTTTCAAATGATAATAGCTTTCATATAAAGAAAAGAATTTCCAGTTTTTGTTAAAACGATTTCAAATTTGATATGGAATTGTTTTGAAAGCTATGAATGAATCTTTGTGAAAGACTGGTGAACCATGTTTCAAATTAAATTGGATATTAAAGGGTGAATCTTTTGTTTAAAAAGATTTTAAAATGGTAATTTGTTTATACCATTTGAAAGAAAAGTTTTGGGCTAAAATGTGACTTAACTAAGATCCAATATATCCATATGTTTTTAAAATTTGCTCTCATTATTCTGTTTAGCCGGGAGAGGACCTTGTGTCATAAAACCCATTCCGAATAGTGATACGATGAAATGGATAGCATTTGAAGATCGGTGGTGAAGACTGGGTATTTTTTAGAACGAAATGATTGCCCGTCGAATGTCTCTACACTGAGTCACATCGGTATAGAGATCTCCTTATGTGATGGGGAGTCCGATCGGGATTGTGAATATCGGATTGCTAGGGCTTCTATGAAGTGCCTTCGGTTCCGTTCTAGCCGGAATAGACTTGTATGTATGTGTGTCTGGCATTACACTTTGAGATGTAAAACTAATTTCTATCAAATACATTTTTGTTTAGTGGCGGAGAATTTATTATCTTGGCTTAACACCATTCTCTGAGACGTACGAGCTCAGAGGTCATGTAGTTGATGGTTACTAGTGATACATTCCCAATTTGGTAATATGGCAAACGAAGTGCTGCTGATCATTTGTTGATCGAAGCATGGCTTTTGTGGAAAGCGTAGCATTGTGGACGAGTACTTGTCGGACCTCACAAACCGAAAATGGTCGAAACAGGTAGGATGCAGCAAGGTTATTAGGGGTAGCGCCCCTTAGGGTATGTCCATTTCCTTCTAGATAGAAGTGGTATCATGGTATGAAGTGTTATCCCATTTTTTGGTCAAAACTGGAATATCAACAAATTGGCAAGGAATTATGGATATCAGGACTGGAGATAAGGCTACGATGGATATCGTCAAAATTTTGTTGAACTCCGATCGGGACGAAATTGATTGGAAATGATGATAAGGACTATGAAAGGCTATGTTTCAAATTTCAGGTTAATCGGAGTTCGTATGAAGGAAATATGATGGATTCAAGGTAGGAATAGTACGTAGTTCGAATCCATCAAAAAGGGGATAAAGTGACGCTCGGTTCGAACCGATCAGGTTCGAACCCATCAGGATTCGAACCCATGAGGTTCGCATCGATGACGCTTCGAATCGATGGGAACTAGATGGGTTCGAAAGGAGTAGCTTCAATACAATGGACATGGATTCGAACGGTGGACAAGGACTCGAAGATGGTGGATTCGAACGATAGGTATGGATTCGAAGATCATGGATTCGAAAATGAAGATAGACTCGAAGAAGGTAATGGATTCGAAGTATACATGGATTCGAAGATGAAGATGGACTCGAAGAAGGAGATGGATTCGAAGTGGACATGGATTCGAAGAAGGAGATGGAGTCGAAGTGGACATGGATTCGAAGAAGGAGATGGATTCGAAGGACGAGGATTCGAAAGGGATGGATTCGAAGAGGATGGACTCGTAGGATATGGACTCGAAGGAGGCGGCTTCAGAAATCATGGATTCGAAGAGCATGGGTTCAAAGGGTATGGATTCGAAGGAGTCGGTCCTACGGGTTCGAAGGGGATGGTTTCGAAATAGATGGTTTCGAAGCATGGGTTCGAACCATTCAGGACGCACGGATTCTTGAACTTGGATCGATCATATCTTCCATACCGTTGATCCAAATGCAATGAAATTTTTACAGGAGCTTACATACATGTTGAAGAATGTTCACACCAAATTTCAGCTTAATCGGATGGATTCTTGATCGATTCGAACGTCACTTCGAATCGATCCCAAACTGGGCACGGATTCCGAGAACACGGGCCTGTGGGCCCCCCTCACGTGCCAAGTAGCCTCCCCAGGTTCTAGGCGGGATTTCAGCCTTCCACGCCTATAAATAGAGCCCCTGGTCATTCAGAAAAGGGGTCGGAAAATTTGGAGAGAAGAGGCAAGCCCAGACGCTGCTAGAATCATTCCATAGCATCATTACTGCTATTTTCTTCAGATTTGGTCATCACAACTGTGGTAATCACTTGTAATCTTCAAGGATAATCAATAAAAAAAAATTGGAGTGGACGTAGGCCGGAGATAGCCGACCCACTATAAAACTTGTGTCTCTGTTCTTTACTTTTGGATTGTTGTCTATTATTTGCTAAGATTTGTTATTTGTGTTTGAATATCACTAATTTATATTCATACACTGGTGCTTTCGAGGTATTGGGTGTTTGTGACCAATTTTGGCGCAAACGTTTTGGTGCTTTCACCGAGAACAACTAGCACCCGCTACATCGGATTTGAAGAGTTTGAGGAATTTGGATTTGGAAGACAATGACAAGGCAGAATAGCAGAAGGCTAAGGGCTGAGAGAAGCCAACAAGGAGGAAGTCAACAAGCATCCTCCGGAGGTGAGGAAGGACAGGCTTCGGTCTACATAACTCGGGATGAAATGGAAGCTATGGCCAATTCTTTGCAGGAGAGATTGTTGAAAAGTCAACAGGAAATGATGCAAACTTTCTTGGAACAAATGAGAGCTGCAGGGATGCAGAACTTAGGAACAGCTACAGCAGCTGCGGATGCAGGACAAGGAGCTAGGGTTGTGGAACCCAATGAAGGACAGGATACGGAGCCAGAAGGCAATCAACAAGGGCTTGGGGGCAGGCCCACAGGATTCAATGCAGGAGAACCTTTGGAAGGAATTCAACAAGCTAGAGCTAACGTTGCTGCTAGTGAGCCACACGAGGAATATGTACCAAAGTTCCCTCGGGGGCATGGGGGGCAACCCCTACCAGACAATATAGGATTAGTAGAAATGATTAGGAAGACTGTGCGAGGTGGTTTGACAAACGGAGATTTGGAAGGGGTGAATAGAAGTCCATTCGCTCGGGAGATAAGGATGACTCAGAATCCACCTAAGTTCAAGCTACCTAGCGTGGAGGTATATGATGGTAAGACGGATCCAACAGATCACTTAATGAGGTACACCAGACACATGGAGGTGCTGGGGGCATCAGAGGAAGTGATGGCCCGATGTTTCCCTTTGTATTTGAAGGACTTAGCTGCAATGTGGTTTAGGCAGCTGGAAGAAGGATCTATCAGGACTTGGAAGGAATTAGTGGAAAAGTTTCTGGGACAGTTTCGGGTTCACGTCAAGAGGCCGAAGAACGTGATGACTTTAACATCGGTGAAGCAAAGGATGGACGAATCGCTTAGAGCTTTTCTAACTCGATTCAGTGCGGCAGTCGCTTCGGTGGATCGGCCTGATCCATCAATGGTTTTAATGGAAGCAGTATCAGGAGTCAAGGAGAATTCGGATTTCAAGGTATCTCTGATACGAGATCCCCCGCAAAATCTCGACGAATTCTTTCATGAGGCAGAAGGTTCCTTCGGCAAGAAGATGCAAGTACGGATTTAAAGTTGAAGAAGGCTAATGCAATCGAGGTTGGAGCGGTATCCAAAAACGGTTTGGATAAGGATAAAGGAAAAAGGAAGTTAGATGACGACTCTGGAAACGCTAGGAAGCGATGGAAGGATCCAAAGTTTTCCATATACACAGGATTGAACGAGACGCTGGAGCGGATATACCTGGAAACTCGGAATCGCCTTCCCTACCGAAGGCCGGCTAGGAGGGAACCAACAGAGCGGGAAAGGACATCAGGAAGGCACTGTCTCTTCCATGATCTGGATGGACACGATACCAACAGCTGCAGGCACCTAAAGGACATAATCGAGGAGCATGTAAGGAATGGACAGTTACAGCAATACGTTGGAACTCGGGACGCAACGGTGGAGCAGGAGCAACCACCGACCACTTCACGCCGTGATGATGGGAGGCCCAGGGATGATCGTCGATTGATCATCCATTGACCAGGATAATATGGAATAAGTAGCAAGCTACTAGCAAACGGTAAAGTCATTTACACATGTACGGGGACGGAGATAGCCCCTAGGCATGCTCTGAATGATGATAAACCGGGATGCTATGGTTTGTGAAATTTATTTCTTGCTTTTTAGATTGGACATTGCTTTTCTTTTTTGGATTTGGTTTTGGAGCTTGGATTGAGCTCATGGTTTTTCTTGCTTTTTTATTTGGATTTTCCTTTGGATGATTGTTTTTGGTTTTGGATGCTGGTTTGGATTTCTGGTTTTCTGGTTTGGATTTGAATTTTGGATTTGGATTTGGATTTTGGATTTGGGTTTCGGATTTGAATTTCGGATTTGGATTTTGGAATAAATTTTGGTTGGACTTTTATCTGGTTTTTGATAAATGGTCGTCGGGTATGGATTATGCCTGGCAAGGGATGAGTCACTTTACCCAAACAAGGAAGATTGACTCATTCAGGTCGTCAAGTATGGACAATGCTTGGCAAGGGTCAGGAGTGACCAGGATTCGGCCTAGGACTTAGGCCTTCTATTATCATTTATTATTTTCAGGTCGTCGAGTATGGACTATGCTCGGCAAGGGTCCGGAGAGATCAGGATTCGGCTTAGGACTTAAGCCATGACATTTTACAGCGCCCAGGGACACTGGGCCAAGGTCGTCAAGTATGGATTGCGCTTGGCAAGAACCCGGAGAGGTTAACTCAACGTCCAGGGACACTGGACCACGGTCGTCGGATGTGGATCACGCTTGGCAGGAACCCAGAGAGGTTATGGATTTGGATATCGACCCGGAGAGGTCCTGGCTCCGGTTATTGGCTATTGGATAAGGATGAATTGGAACTTGGTTGTCGAGTTCGAATGGATACGGAATTGGCTAAGGCTTTGGCTATTGGATATGGAATTGGACATCGACTCGAAGCAGTCAAGGACGATATACTCTGGCAATATGGCTTTGGACTTCGGATATTGGATTCGTAATTATTCAAAACACACCTTGTTATCACAAGGCGTGTTTTGGGGGCAAAATGTTATCCCATTTTTTGGTCAAAACTGGAATATCAACAAATTGGCAAGGAATTATGGATATCAGGACTGGAGATAAGGCTACGATGGATATCGTCAAAATTTTGTTGAACTCCGATCGGGACGAAATTGATTGGAAATGATGATAAGGACTATGAAAGGCTATGTTTCAAATTTCAGGTTAATCGGAGTTCGTATGAAGGAAATATGATGGATTCAAGGTAGGAATAGTACGTAGTTCGAATCCATCAAAAAGGGGATAAAGTGACGCTCGGTTCGAACCGATCAGGTTCGAACCCATCAGGATTCGAACCCATGAGGTTCGCATCGATGATGCTTCGAATCGATGGGAACTAGATGGGTTCGAAAGGAGTAGCTTCAATACAATGGACATGGATTCGAACGGTGGACATGGACTCGAAGATGGTGGATTCGAACGATAGGTATGGATTCGAAGATCATGGATTCGAAAATGAAGATAGACTCGAAGAAGGTAATGGATTCGAAGTATACATGGATTCGAAGATGAAGATGGACTCGAAGAAGGAGATGGATTCGAAGTGGACATGGATTCGAAGAAGGAGATGGAGTCGAAGTGGACATGGATTCGAAGAAGGAGATGGATTCGAAGGACGAGGATTCGAAAGGGATGGATTCGAAGAGGATGGACTCGTAGGATATGGACTCGAAGGAGGCGGCTTCAGAAAGCATGGATTCGAAGAGCATGGGTTCGAAGGGTATAGGTTCGAAGGAGTCGGCACTACGGGTTCGAAGGGGATGGTTTCGAAATAGATGGTTTCGAAGCATGGGTTCGAACCATTCAGGACGCACGGATTCTTGAACTTGGATCGATCATATCTTCCAAACCGTTGATCCAAATGCAATGAAATTTTTACAGGAGCTTACATACATGTTGAAGAATGTTCACACCAAATTTCAGCTCAATCGGACGGATTCTTGATCGATTCGAACGTCACTTCGAATCGATCCCAAACTGGGCACGGATTCCGAGAACACGGGCCTGTGGGCCCCCCTCACGTGCCAAGCAGCCTCCCCAGGTTCTAGGCGGGATTTCAGCCTTCCACGCCTATAAATAGAGCCCCTGGTCATTCAGAAATGGGGTCGGAAAATTTGGAGAGAAGAGGCAAGCTCAGACGCTGCTAGAATCATTCCATAGCATCATTACTGCTATTTTCTTCAGATTTGGTCACTACAACTGTGGTAATCACTTGTAATCTTCAAGGATAATCAATAAAAAAAATTGGAGTGGACGTAGGCCGGAGATAGCCGAACCACTATAAAACTTGTGTCTCTGTTCTTTACTTTTGGATTGTTGTCTATTATTTGCTAAGATTTGTTATTTGTGTTTGAATATCACTAATTTATATTCATACACTGGTGCTTTCGCGGTATTGGGTGTTTGTGACCAATTTTGGCGCAAACATGAAGCCTAGATACTTAACCGATGTGGTTGTTGCAAAAAATTATTACTTTGTGGTTGTTGGTGTTGAGGCCTCGGATAAAGGTCGGTTACGACTAGGGGATGACATACTCGTGACAGTTAGTTACCTAGTTACAGAGGTAACCCAGCCTTGTGTTGGTAGAGATCCGGTTAGGTTATCGGGGCGTCCCTCCAGAGGCGTACCCATGTGCTCCAGGAAGTTCCTTAGCCTGACCATTTGTTGGAAATCCAATCACCAATACGCGCCTTGTACGGTTTTAGTTGTAGAACCTGCCATCTAACATGGTAGCTATAGTAGTCATATTTTAATGGTATGTATGCTGGCTAAGATTAATATTATACTTGCAAAGGTTTTCTGCACTATGCACTAACAATAATATCAGAAGGATTTTATGCGTATCAAGCATGTTTGACTATCATAAGGAGAAATCTCCCCCAAGTGTGCGATTACATTGTGTGTGTGCCGAGAGGCCTTATGGTAGTTTCATTTTCCAAAAAAGCACTGTGGATTTCTTTTTAAATTCTTTTGTTTGTTTTTATTCAATGTAAACTATTTTTGTTTGCTCACACCAGTCCCTTGACTGACCTGGAGTTTATTGTTCCCTTTCAAAACTCTGGGTGCCCAAAATTTTCCACACGGGAAGCCTTGAGTTAGATTTTCAGATAATCAAATAGTTGGTGTAGATTCGATAGCATCAGCCTTTTGATTTGGAGATCGCATTGCAGACCAAATTTTCTTAGTTCAACGTGATGGTGGTTCGAGCTTCTTGGTTTGAAGAACTTTGGAGCAATGGTGTCGTAGTATTGGATTCTTTCTTTCCTTCTCTCTTGAAGATTTTCATTGAAGATGTTATCTCTTCTGCTGTTGTTATTATCTTTCCGTTGTTGTATCTTGTCTTTGATGTATATTGATATCATTTTTATCAATGTGTTGTATCAAATAGTGTTGTGTATCAATGATATTATTCATTTCTCTTCCGCTGCGTTGTTGTACTTAATGTGTTATAAGCTCCGACGAACAAGATTCGACGTTTGAATCTGCAGCATTTGAATACGGGTGATGTATTTGGTGCCGATTTTCGAAGGTTGAGTCAGGGTCATTGTACAACCCGCATATTTATCGACTTTATATTCAAATATTTTATTTAAATATCTTATCGTTAGTTGGATTTTAGTCCAAAAAGCTAATTTTTGCAAACGGTCAAATTCGGACTCGAGACCACCTCCATTGAGTTCAAAATGTCGTTTGCAATCTTTCAAGTATAAACTTTGTTATGTTTGGATTTGGTGGAATTTCACTATTTTTTCGCTTTGGACTTTGGTTTGGTTTTCGCCTATTAAACCCAACCTTCACCCCTTCTCTTCATAACTTCATTTCTATTTTCTTAAACTCAAGCTTTAGCATTAATGGAGAGTGGAATGGGAAATTAAAACTCCAAAGTTCGTGTTCATTTGCAAATCCAACAACTAATTCCAAATTCAAAGTGAAGCCATTGATTCAAGCTTGTGGTTGCTTCTCTCTTTGCATTCAAGCTTGATTTTCATCTAAATTGTGAAAAGGTGAGATTTTTATCTCACATTCTTGTCTATAACTATCATTGATTGTTGGGTATGAATTCCTAACACTTTTCCATATGCATTTGCTTTTGGTTTGGATTGAATTGGTGAAAAACTCCAATTTTCGTGTGTTTTAGCATTTTTTGGCCTTATGTCGTTCGCTGTTGAAAAGTTGCACAGAGCATAGGTCGTTTCCGGCCTTAACTCGTTCGGCAGTGCTAGGTCATTCGCCATTAGGTCATAGCACCGTTAGGTCGCTCGACATTGAGTCGTTAGGTCGCTTCGCCTTTAGGTCATTCGGCCTACACATTGGAGACTCTCGGCCTTGGCCAGCTCGTTTATGTTAGCTCGTTAACCCTTAGGTCATTCGGCTTTGTACTAGGTCGTTGGTCCTAGGTCGCTCCACTAGGTCGCTCGTCCTTAGGTCGCCATGTCGCGACACGTTAGGTCGTGCACCCTAGGTCGTTTGGCAAAGCTCTTGACAAATCCTTTAGGTCGCTCGACCATTCACCAAGTTAGGTAGCTTGACCCCATTCCACCTTATGTAGCTCGTCCTTAAATGGTTAGGTCGCTTGGCCTTGTCACTTTCTTTGGTCGCGTGATTAATTAGGTCGTTCGGCCTTAGATGGTTAGGTCGCTTGGCATACGCAACCTTGTTAGGTCGCTCACCACTTTAGATCGCAACGTCTCAGCATGCTCTCACTCCTTAGGTCATTCCAATGCTTAACTCGACCGAGTTAGGTCATTTAACTCCTTAGGTCGTTGCACCTTAGGTCGGTCATGTTAGGTCGCAATGGAATTTCTACTTTGATGCATTTGGAATTGATTTCCTTGGATTTTATTCACGTCTTCGAATGTGAGCTTTGTTATTGATTGTTTCTACATTCACTTTTGTGATTTGTCACTTTAAATATATAAAGGTTTCAATACTAGTAGTAAATATCAAAGCTCTTTCACCAAAACGATTTCAACACTATATTATTACAAAGCTCTTTTCTTAAACCGTTTTCCATTCTATTAGTATATATGAACCTTTACCTCAATCGTATGAGAAATTGAATTAAACGGCTTAGTAAAACAAGTGGTATGAAACGCTTGCGTTTGCTTCGTCGGTTAACTCTTCGAGTTGTTCGATTGAACCTTTTGAGACAATTTCCTAGTGAAGATCTACAGTTTGTTCGTAAATATTTTAAGTTAAGCAGGTGGTTATGGGACATGAAGCTAAACTCATATATTTACTAGCTTAGTGTAATTGACACTTCTTTATGATCAATGACAATCATTTTTGTGATTTAGACTAGCAATTGTGCGATGTCTCTTTGTCTACGAGGAAGACTAAACTCCGTTTGTGTGATGTTTCGACTCACATATGTGGGGTAGTGACGCACGGTCTTCGGGCCATTCTTGGGGAGCTTCGGCTCAAAAATTAATTGTTAGCTACCATGAGATAGCGTCTCGTTTTGTGATACACGTGTTGGTGAGTTTTCATACTCCCGTTTTGTGATAGGCCTCCCCCTTTTTGTGATTTCTGGATTTCTTTTGATGATTTCTAGAATTTTGCCTTCACCATTTTTCGTGATTTCCATTGATAAGTTTTATCAATTTTTGTGCATTGGTGAATTCGTGTGATTGATTTGTTATGAATACAAGTTTAGGGTATGATACCCCATTTTATCTTTGAGAACATTCTTTTGATATTGATTAATCTCATGTTGATTTTCAATTACATACTTATAGCAGTATGCCATTATGGTTATTATATGTTCATGCCATATCTTTTATTCTATATCATGTCATCTGATATTTATAGCTAGACTTATCCGTTTATTATTTTCTAATGAAATAATACTCGGGTCAGACTGAGATGTTACAGGTGCTTCTGCTTGACTTCTCTTCTGGGCTTACTCTGACTTTTGGCTAACTACTTAGATTAGTAGTTTTTGATGTATACATTTGAGATATCGACTCATAGATGTATTCTTTTGTATAGCACATGTTGCTATTCTTTTGTGTTATTGTGGATCTTTCAGACCACTACTCTGATGTACACTTTCATGTGTTATATATATATTCGTATCTTTTTCCGCCTTAGTGATATGGATGTCTATGACTGATTTATGTTATGTTTATTTCTATATTTGTTTCCGAAGGTTCTATATAGCCACTGTGTGATAGCTTTGAGTTCGTACCGGTATGTCGGATTTCCTCCTTAAATGAAATGCATGCTATACTATTTGACATATCGGTGCTCGCACAAAGAAATTACACGGAAGGTCGCTCCTCAAGAGCCTTATTCTCCGTGCTAGTTGACAACATTACACCGTAGTGCTCTTGGCTAGCGTGGGTATAGAGGTGGGGCGTCACAGCTTGGTATCAGAGCCAAACTTCGGAACAATATAGAATAACTTAACAAGGATCGTCGTCCTAAGTCCACCTTAGGAGTCGTGCTTCAGGATTTGGTTCGAGTCTTCGAACCGATTCATCCTATTTTCTTTATGATTCCTTGTTTTATTTATCAAGATTGCTTGATATTCATTTTGTGAATAACCTTTTTCTTCTTCCTCTTCTTTCTTTCTTAAGGAAGAGAAATGGTTAGACCTGGCCGTCCCAGCGCCGGTCAGTCTAGTGCTGCCACCCAAGATGGAGTTTTTATGACTGCTCAACGGCTTCTTGATTTAGTAAAGAACGCTCAGGCGGCTGGTCCTAATCCGAAACCTACTCACCCAAAGTCTGGATTTGCACGCTTGTGCAGCGATTATACCAACTTGGGTGGGAAGCCATTCAAAGGTTCTGAAACTATTATCGAGGTCCAGGCTTGGTTAAGAACATGCGATCGAATCTTTTCTCGCATGAACCTTATTGATCTTCACCGAGTTCAGGTGTCCTCCAGTATGCTCCAAGAGAGAGCGTTAGACTGGTACGAACTTCTTATTTTATGAGATTAATGAAGCGGATCTCACCTAGGAGTAATTTCGGGAACGCTTTGAATTAAAATTTGTGCCAGAAGCAGAGAAAGTGACATTGGCTCGACATTTCATAGACCTTGTTCATGGTGAATCCTCCGTGACAGATTATGTCGCATCATTCGAGTCACTTTCTAAGTACGGGGTTGAATACATAAACACCCCTTTGAAGAAGAATCAAAGATTCGTCTATGGCTTAAACAAAAATCTCAAGAAGCCATTACTTCTAAAATTAGAAGTTCCTTTCGACTAACTCATTAATATCGCTCTTCGTCTTGAAGAGGCGAATAGGGAAAGTGATGTTGAAGTGGTGGGTTCCAAACCAAACTTCAACAACAAGAAGAGGCCAAATAAATTCAAAGGGCCTTATCCTAATAAAAAGGGGAAACAAGCAACTCCTGCTGCAAAGACTCCTTCCCCTAGTAGTGGACAATGCTATAACTATGGTTCTAAGGAACATTTTGCGAACAAGTGTTCGAAACCCCTTTCTTGTTGCTACTGTAAGAGCCAGGATCATTATATACATTTATGCCCCAGACTTCAAGGCAAGAAGGAGGGAAAGTTAAATGTGGCTCAAGCCCCTGGCAACACATCTCGCGGTCAAGGTATATCTCATTCTATCCTTGATGGTATTATTATATTTCATGATCAACCTATTCGAGTTCTTTTTGATACGGGTGCATCCCATTCTTTTATTTCAAAAGAACTTGTTGATACCTTTTCTTTAAGTGTTTTTGCTTTAATGACTTCTTTAAGAATTGCGAATCCGGTTAGTGGATCTGCAACTCTTAGTTTGCTTTGTAGAGACGTGGAGATTATTTTATGCGATTTTCATTTCCTAGCCGATTTGCGTGTTATGCGTTACTTAGGCTTTGGAATGATTTTGGGTTTGGATTGGCTTAACCGTTATGAAGCTCATATCATATGACCTTAGCGGACTATTTTTCTCCGACATCCACAATCTGTAAAGCAGATTTCAATTATTCTTAAAGATTCGGATTCCACTTTGGCTGCATCTTTATATTCTTTAAATCCTCATGATGATGATGATGATGAGGAAGATGTCATTTCTCTTATTCACGTCGTTCGTGAATTTTCCGACACATTTGGGCCCGTTTTAGGACTACCACCTAAGCGAGCAATTGAGTTCAAAATTAATCTTATCCTTGGAGCTCAACCTATTACTCGTCCTCCTTATCGCATGTCCAATAGGGAGAATGAGGAGATGCGCAAACAATTATCCGAATTGGAGATGAAGCAATTTATTCGCTCTAGTTCCTCGCCTTGGGGAGCTTCGGCTATTTTCGTGAAGAAATCTGATGGTACGCTTAGGCTTTGCGTTGACTATCGCAAGCTTAATGATCTTACTATTAAAAATAAATATCCTTTATCGCGGATTGATGATCTATTTGATCAGCTTAGTGGTGCTAAAGTCTTTTCAGAATTGGACTTGGCTACCGGTTTTCATCAGCTTCGTACTGCAGAGGATAACATTCCTTTGACATCGTTCCGTACTCGGTTTGGATCTTATGAACGGCTTGTTATGCCATTTGGTTTAACGAATGCTCCGGCTTATTTCATTGACCTTATGAATTGAGTTTTCAAAGATTTTCTCGATTGATTTGTTCTCATCTTTA
Source organism: Allium cepa (assembly GCA_030765085.1). Lineage (NCBI taxonomy): Eukaryota > Viridiplantae > Streptophyta > Magnoliopsida > Asparagales > Amaryllidaceae > Allium > Allium cepa. The sequence continues at coordinate 75,987,193 of CM060945.1, forward strand.
TTGATGATATTCTTGTGTATTCAAAAACCGAGGAGGAGCTTGAAAAGCATCTTCGGATTGTGTTGGAAACTCTTAGGAGTAATCAATTAAAAGAAAAATTTTCTAAATGCCACGTTTGGCAATCTAGTGTGAAGTTTCTCGGACATATTATTTCCGAATCTGGAATTTCCGTGGATCCTTCAAAGATTGAAGCGATTCAAAATTGGAAGAGACCGGAGAGTGTGACGGAAATCCGTAGCTTTCTTGGGTTGGCGGGTTATTACCATCGTTTTATCAAAGACTTTTTTAAATTGTCGTGCCTCCCACTAGCTTAACTAAGAAAGGTGTTAAATACATTTGGTCGGACAAATGTGAAACTTCTTTCCAGAAATTAAAAGAACTCCTTTCTGATGCTCCAATTCTTGTTATTCCCGAAGGGAATCAAGATTTTATTGTTTATACCGATGCTAGTCGCGTTGGTTTGGGTGCCGTTCTTATGCAAAAAGAACGTTTTATTGCTTATGCTTCTAGGCAATTAAAGCCATCCGAGACTAGATATGCCACTCATGATTTAGAGCTTGCAGCTATCGTTTTCGCCCTTCGTATTAGGCGTCAATATCTTTTGGGAGAAAAATTTGTTCACTACACCGATCATAAGTCTTTGAAATATTTATTTTCTCAAAAGGAACTTAACTTGCGTCAGCAGCGTTGGCTCGAATTCCTTGCATCTTATGATCTTGACATTCTTTATACTCCCGGAAAGGGAAATTGAGTTGCCGATGCACTTAGTCGCAAGCAACAAGCGGCTGTTTCCATGATGATATCCGAATGGAATGATCTCGAGGTTTTATCCACTTGTGAAATTAAAGATCGTGTTTCTGATATATGTTCATCTCTTGTTTTATGTAGCCTTGAGGCACATCTTTCCCTTTTAGACCGCATTCTTGAAGCTCAAAGGCTAGATCCCGAATTGGCTCTTCTTAGCCAAAATATTAAGTATAAAATTGATATTGAAGGTTTGAAAGATTTTGATACTGATTCTCGTGGCGGCATTCGAAAATTTGGTAGACTTATCGTACCAAATATTAGAGATCTTCGTAAAGATATTTGAGAAGATTCTCATCGTTCTAAATTTACCATTCGTCCCGGTAGTAGTAAAATGTACGCGGATATGAAGCGACTTTATTATTGGGAGGGAATGAAATCTGATATTGCTAACTTTGTTAAGTGTTGCATGACTTTCCAACTTGTCAAGGCCGAACATCAAAGGCCCGGTGGGTTATTGCAGCCTTTAGAAATTCCAATTTGGAAGTGGGACCAAATTTCCATGGATTTTGTGGATGCCCTTCCCCGTTCTCGTTCGGGTCATGATAGCTTATGGGTGATCGTTGACAGACTTACTAAATCCGCCCATTTTATTCCCGTTCGGTCTAGTCGAACCATTCCTCTTTTGGCCAAACTCTTTATTAAAGAAATTGTTAAATTGCATGGAGTTCCTACTTCTATTGTTAGCGATCGAGATACATTGTTTACTAGTGGATTTTGAAAGAGTCTTCAGAAAGCTTTGGGAAGGAAGCTTAATTTTAGCACCGCTTATCACCCCCAGTCCGATGGACAAACCGAGCATGTGAATCAAACTCTTGAAGATCTTCTTCGTGCTTGTATGCTTGATTTCAGTGGAAGTTGGGAAGATCATATTACTCTTGTTGAGTTTTCCTATAACAATAGCTTCCAATCTAGTTGTTAACCCTCAATTTCCTACGACTCAAGAACTGCACGACTCAAGTAGATTACGCGACTTAACGAGTCAAGGATTGGTCGACTTAAAGGAGTCAACGACTTAAGGAAGTGGACGATCTACGACTTAAGGACTGAACGACTTAACGAGTTGAAAGACTTGGCGACTTACGACATAGAGAAGTCTACGACTTAATGGTTTCTACGACTTAAGGAAACATACAGTCTACGTCTTAAGGAAGTCCACGACTCAAGGACAGGATGACTTAACGATTCAAGAGATGGAACTACTTAAGAAGGAAATGAGTTAACGACTTAAAGCTATCCGCGACTTACGACCTAGCTTGAGTCGTCCACGACCTAAAGCTACTGAGTAAAAGTCCGATGCCGCGTTACCTATACAAGAGGATGTTGACTCATGGGCGACTTAGGACTTGTAACATAAATTCTGATAGATGAGTGAACCTTTGTGAGACCATGAGCTTAGCCAGATAAGTCGGCTACGACCTAACATAAGTCGCTCACGACTTAGGACTCAAGGGGGAAATTTCCCTATAAATGCCAACCTACCTCAAGCATGAAGGGGAATTTTGGACAATCTATTGAAGGGCTGATACTCTGCCAGTTTCTAAACCAACCCTAGACTTGAAGTTTTCAAGACACGAAGAACGCGACAAGCAACTTTTGTGGAGAGATCTCATACATTCGACATGGATTTGGGGACTCTCATCTACATTGAAGCTTAAGCTACTTGTTCACCGTGTTTTGAAACTCAAAGAGAATTGTATTGAAGAGAATTATACCAACTTGTAACAAGATTATCAATAAAGATACTTGAAGTGGACGTAGGCTAACTCTTGGGCCAAACCACTATAAAATTGCTGTCTTTTACTATCCTTTTTCTGTCAATTTCTACTTATATTCAGTTCCCGAACCATCTGGTGGTGCTTTCACATTTACACATCATACACCGGGGTGTTAGCATTCAATTTTAAGCGTTAACATTTTTGGTGCTTTCACTGAGAACTCGAACTCAGGTTGCTTTCACTATTGCTTCTCAAAAAGTTGTTGAAAGGATTTCTTTTAAAACCAGAAGCTTATTGGAAATAATGGCTCCTAGGAGAAAACGACGTTCTGTGAGATCCGACAATGTTCAAGAGAATACTGCTACCTCTCCTCCTTCAAGTCAAGCAGCTCCAACTGTTGGAGTTACGCGAGCAGAATTGGACGCCGTAGTTTTGGGGTTTAATAATTAATTGAGTGCCTAGAATGCACAGATGGAGGCTCAGAATGCCCAGAACGCACTGATCTTAAGTAAGTTTAATGATCTACTTAGGGCTAACCGTCAACCGGTTAGTAATGATGGAAACCCTATTGCGGGAGTTCAAGATGTTGAAGGAGGGAACATTTCTCACAGAGCCGCGGACCCTGTGGAGAAGACACCTCCTCAGGTTGGAGGATCAGGACCGTACCCGACCCTCCGTGAACGGTTGTCAAGACAGAATTCAGAAAGAATGGCTGATGTTTGCCCTCCAGAGCCTCTAAATGATGAAGAGTACTTCTCAGGCATGGTTCGTCAGATTATGAAGGAAAGCATGCGAAGAAATGAAGATGAGAAAGAATGGGGTTTTCTCCAAGAAAAACTCCATTTACTGAAAAAATCTTGAAGGCTGAGTTTCCAAGGAAATTCGTTCCCCCTACTATTCCGGCTTACAAGGGGACGAGTGATCCTAATGAGTTTCTGTATAAGTACGATTGGCATATGACGGGTGCCAGAGCGTCTGATGAAATCAAATGTCGATATTTCACGGTATATCTGGAAGGTGTGGCTCTATTGTGGTTTATAAAGCTGCCAGTCAGGTCCATTGATCAGTTCTCCGATCTGACCAGGAAATTCAAGGAGCAATTTCGATTGTATGCTTCAAAAGAAAAGGATATAATGTCGCTGTCAAGTCTAGAGCAAAATCCGGGAGAATCCATCAGATCATTTTGAATCTTTTAACATAGCATTGGTTGAGGTAGATAATGCTGAGCCACGCATGGTCCTAACATACTTGATGAGGGCGATTGACGAATCAAGTGAATTTGGAAAATGGTTGAAAATGAAAGAACCAAACTCGCTTGACAAATTCTACAAGAAAGCGGATGAATTCATGCGCTTGAAGAGCCTCCAAGCACCGGCTAAGGTGGTATCAGCAGAAGCCGGGAACAATGGTGCTGCTTCAAACAAGGAAGAACCTAACACTCAGAAAAGGGGAAATGATGGTGGAAAGAAACAAGGAGATGCTAAGAAAGGACATCCTTTCAACTTCACACTTTTGACTGATACCCCTGAAAACATCTTCTTCGCGACCAAGGATGATGTCAATTATCCGACACCACCCAAACTGAGGGTTGGAAGTAAGATGGAGAAAAGTGGAAGGTTCTACCGGTTCCACAACCAACCCGGCCATGACACCAACGAATGCCGCCACTTGAAAGAAGTAATTGAACAACTATTGAAAGAGAATAAGCTCGAACAGTATCTGAAAAGGAATAGAAACGGCCCAGCCTCGTCGACTCAAGGACAGCAAGTTCCCGCTCACCGTCCTGGCTCAGGTGAGAAGGCCGCAGAACATGAGTCGGAGAGACCCGTCATTAATGTAATCACTAAGGTCCCCACCCAGCAGGCAAAAGCTGGGGCGAGATGGAAAGGTATGCCCGGGCCTTGAGGCATGCACCGGCTGAAGAGAATGTTTTTGTATTGGAAAATGATGCACCTTTAAAGCAACAAAAGATTTCTACTGATGATGTTGTATTCAGTGCCAGAGATTCTTTGGGTGTCGAGGCTCCTACCATAGATCCTTTGGTCATATCTGCTGGTATTGGGCCGGCTATTGTGAGAAGAGTTCTAGTTGATTGCAGAGCTTCATGCAACATTCTCTTCAAGAAGACTTTTGATCAGAATGTTCTGGTTCAGAATGTTCTGGTTTCATTTTTGGAGTCAAATTTGGATGTATTCGCTTGGACTCATGCTGTAATGTGCGGAATATCCCCAGAGATTTCAGTACACACTTTGAACATTGATCCAAAGTTTACACCTGTGAAGCAAAAAAGAAGAACTCAGGGTCCAGAAAGGTCAGCAGCGTTGAAGGAAGTAGTTGACCGGCTCATAGAGAACGGTTTCATTAGAGAATCTACTTATCCAAATTGGGTATCAAATCCAGTGCTGGTTAAGAAAGCTAATGGAAAATGGAGAGCATGCATTGACTTTTCAGATTTGAACAAAGCCTGCCCCAAAGACTGCTTCCCGTTGCCCAGGATCGATCAGTTGGTGGATGGGACGGCGGGGCATGAACTGTTATCTTTTATGGATGCATACTCCGGATATAATCAGATTATGATGCATGAGCCAGATCAAGAGGACACAAGCTTCATCACAGATGTTGGACTCTACTGCTACAAGGTTATGCCTTTCGGACTCAAGAATACAGGGGTAACATACCAGAGGCTTGTTAATGCCATGTTCAAACCGTAGATTGGCAAGACAATGGAAGTTTATGTTGATGATATGCTAGTAAAGTCTAAGAAAGCAGTGGACCACATGGATCACTTGGCAGAGATGTTCGCAGTACTCCGAAAGTACAGAATGAAGCTTAATCCCTTGAAATGTTCATTTAGGGTGGAGTCCGGAAAGTTTTTGGGTTTCATTGTGAGCGCTAGGGGCATTGAAGCTAATCCTGCTCAGATCACTGCCCTGAGAGAAGTCAAAGCTCCTAGAACGAAGAAGGAATTGCAAAGTCTCAATGGAAAAGTTGCTGCCTTGAGTCGGTTCATTTCAAAAGCTACTGACAAATGCATTCCATTCTTTGATGCTCTGAAGAAAGGAAGAAAAAACTTTGATTGGACTCCTGAATGTCAGAAAGCATTTGATGAGTTGGTTCGTCATATGGAAGTGCCTCTGATACTTTCAAAGCCTGACAATGGTGAAGATCTCTTCATATATTTAGCAATCTCGTCTCACGCTCTCAGTGCGGCATTGGTTCGGGAAGATGCAAGGATTCAGCGACTGGTTTATTATATCAGTAAAAGATTCACTAGGGCAGAGATGAATTACTCAAAGCTAGAGAAACCCGCCTATTGCCTATTGATTGCATCAAGGAAATTGAGGCTGTATTTCCAAGCTCATCCCATCAAAGTCCTCACTGATCAACCTCTAAAGCAAGTCCTATTCCGTCCTGAGACTTCGGGCCATCTTTTGAAATGGAATATTGAACTCATCCAGTACGACATCACTTATCACCCCCGAAGAGCAATTAATGGACAAGCTTTGGCGGATTTCATTGCATAATGTACAGACAAAGGTGATAGTGAGGAAGAGGTAACCAATAAAGCCCCAATTCGATGGAAGTTATATGTTGATGGTGCAAGGAATGATTACTGTTCTGGAGCAGGGGTTGTCCTTGAAACTCCTGAAGGGCGATCACTGTGTTACGCACTGAGATTAGAATTTCCTTCGACAAATAATGAAGCAGAATATGAAGCTCTCATTGCTGGTTTGAGGATCGCTAAAGAACTAAACGTCAAGGCATTGCACATCTTCAGTGATTCTCAGCTTATCGTCTGCCAAGTCAGAAAGGAATTTCAGGTTAAAGGGGGGAATCTACCTGCCCATTTGTCAAAAACCTGCGACCTTCTTGAAGATTTTGACCATTATTCAATAAGCCATATACCCCGAGAAGAGAACATGAAGGCGGATTCTCTCGCAAAGTATTCAAGTACTGGTGAAGCTCAACTATTGGGGTTAGTTCCCGTCGAAGTCTCGTCAGCTCCGAGCACAGATGAAATGGATGTTGATTGGATTATGAGTGTATCCCAAGAGCAAGAATCATGGATGACTCCAATATTTGAATATTTGCTAAATGGTTCTTTGCCAAAAAGTTCAAAAGAACGACAGAAGCTGTTAAGGAAAGCCTCTAGGTATATGATCCAGGATGGTCGATTGTACAGATGGGGATTTTCAATGCCACTACTCCGCTATGTAAATAAAGAAGAAGCCAAGACGATTCTAACGGAAGTACACGGAGGAGAGTGTGGAGATCATACAGGAGGTCAAACTTTAGCTAAGAAAATTCTCCGTAATGCATATTTTTGGCCAGAGATTAATCGAGATGCTGCTGACTATTCCCGAAAGTGTGATAAATGCCAGAGATTTTCCAAAATTCCTAGAGCACATTCCACTGAGCTAACACAAATGGTCAGTCCATGGCCGTTTGCCATCGGGGGAATAGATCTCATTGGGCCTTTGCCAACCGCCAAATCAGGAATTAAATATGCTATCGTTGCTGTTGATTATTTCACTAAATGGGCTGAAGCTGAACCATTGGCTACTATTACCTCTAAAAAGATGATAAGTTTTGTGACTAAAAATATCGTTTGCAGGTATGGTGTGCCTCAGAAGATAATCACAGACAATGGTACCCAGTTCGAAAGTGAGGAATTCCATGATTTTTGCAAACGATTCAAGATCCGAAAAAGCTTCTCGGCAGTGGCTCATCCGCAGGCGAATGGGCAAGTGGAAGCAGTAAACAAAATCATCAGGTCAACCATCAAAAAGCAGCTAGAAAAAGCAAAAGGTGGTTGGGTCGATAAGCTTCCACTAGCACTATGGGCATACAGAACTACTCATACAACTGCAACTGGGCACACTCCTTTTTCATTGGCATATGGATCAGAGGCAATGATTCCAGTGGAAACGGAAATCCACTCGCATAGAAGGATTTAGTTCGATCAAGCTGAGAATGAAAAACTACAACTTGAAGCGCTTGACCTCCTAGATGAAAGAAGAGAAGAGGCTAAGCTCATAGTTGCAGCCCATCAGCAAAGAATAGCCAGGCACTTCAATTCCAAAGTTTGCCAGCGCAACTTTGAAGTTGGGGATTTAGTCTTGAAAAGGATTATGACAGCAACAGGAGTGTTTGCGCCAAACTGGGAAGGGCCATATGTCATCGGCAGCAAACTTCTTGATGGCACATTCAAACTCACAACTGTCGAAGGAGATCCAATCCCAAGAGCCTGGAACAGCAGTGACTTGCGTCCATATTTTACTTAAAAGCTTTACTGAAATATTGTAAAAGAATTGTGAATGTGTGATTCTTGTATTGAAAGCCATTGTAAAACAAGTGCAAGTGAATAATGAGAACTATAAAGTGGATGTAGGACCAGCTTTTGGCCGAACCACTATAAATCTTGTGTTCTTTACTATTACAAGTCGCTTATTTTATTTCGATATATAAAGTACTCTGAATGTATTGCTAAAAATGTCGATTTAAATTTGCAGTCAATTAAAATCAAGCTTACCCATCGCGATACCAAGCAATCCTTGGCATCACTCAAAAGCAAGTTTTAAGCAACAAAAATTCTAGGGTCGGATCCTATATAAGAAGTACTCTAAGCAAACAATTAGTGAAACCGCTAGAGTGCATTTCTTTGGATAAAGCCACCCGCTAGCAAAAGAAGATGATGCGTGCTTAAAGATGGTACCAAGGGATTGCTAATATGGACAACCAGCTAAAAGATATCGGCAAGCAGACCAACAACAGCAAAAGACCTCTACAGAGCCCCACGTTTCACCTAGATTGAAGTAAAACTTCCAAGTGTTGAAATGTGGAGAAGCCCTCTTCGGAGGCACAACTCTTCGGAGGATAAAGACCCCTGACGGCTCATGCCAGAAAATGAGAGTTTTCTTCCTCTATGGGTGAGACGACCGGAGGCACCTTCCCAATGGGAAGGCAAGGCGCTTGTTCACTAGCTGAGACAGTTTGTGAAACGAACGTCCAGGTAACTTGTGTCTGCCCCGGGAAGCCATAAGATGACCGGAGGCACCTTCTTCCCTACGGGGAGGCAAGGCACATGTTTACTAGTTGAGACAGCTTGCACAACGAACGTCCAAGTAACTCGCGTCCGCCCTGTGGATCCATCCAACCATGAGAAAGTAACTCCCAGACAAAAGCCCCACTCAGAGGCACACGTTTCACCGAGATTGAAATAAAACTTCCAAGTGTTGAAACGTGAAAAGCCCTCTTCGGAGGCCCATTTCACCAGGAGCTGAAGTGTAAGAGTCGCTCTTCGGAGGTCCACTTCACCAGGAGATGAAATGATAAAAAGACCTCTTCGGAGGCACACGTTTCACCGAGATTGAAATAAAACTTGCAAGTGCTGAAACGTGAAAAGCCCTCTTCGGAGGCCCATTTCACCAGGAGTTGAAGTGTAAGAGTCTCTCTTCGGAGGTCCACTTCACCAGGAGCTGAATGATAAAAAGACCTCTTCGGAGGCACATGTTTCACCGAGATTGGAATAAAACTTCCAAGTGTTGAAACGTGGAAAGCCCTCTTCGGAGGCACAACTCTTTGGAGGCACACGTTTCACCGAGATCGAAATAAAACTTCCAAGCGTTGAAACGTGAAAAAGCCCTCCTCAGAGTTATAACTTTTCAAAGAAGCATTTCATCAGAAATGCAAAACAAAGATCAAAAAGCCCACCAGCGAGGCGCAATGAAAAAGAAAAAGCCCTCTTTAAAGGCACACTTTAACTCTCAAAGGAAGATTGGTTCATCTATCCTTGAAAATACTCTTCCTCAAAAAGTTAAAGTGCCCTTCGGAGGCCCGCTTTACCACATAGGAGAATTCATTTAAAAAAAATGTATGTATGCAAACGAAAAAGTGATATCTCCAAAGGGTGGAGCGTGAAAACTCATATGAAACGAGGTGTACTCTATTTTGAGCAGAATAATGTTCCTCCAAGTATGGAATAATTATTCTCCAGAAAATAAAAGTACAAGTCCCCTCGAAGTTGAAAATATTACAACGAGCTTATGGTATGGGGGCAACATGGTATAGCTAACGCTCGAACAACATACCACAAGCTCACTGCAATATCATATAAAGAAACTTGTACAAAAATGCATTCTCAAATACAGACAAAAGTTTGTACAGACAAAAATAATCATTTTATTCAATATTATCAAAATTTTGTACAGGTAGAGGTTTCAAAATAAAAGAAAAGAGGAGGCCGGTACCCGCACAATCTCCGGACAATACAAAAAGAAAAAGCCAAAAGCAAAATGAAGAGCATAGAGACCAGTCCCGTCACTTCTTCTTCTTACCACCCTTCGAGGTCTCGCTTGGCCGGATGACTAATTTTTTAGGACGAGCGGTAGGAGAGGAAGGGGAAAGCGGTACTATAGGTCCTTCTCCTGCTAGCTCTCCGCTAGCAGAAGCCTCCTTCTTCTTCTTGGAGACTCCATGTTTCCCTCTCTTCTTTGAAGAAGATCCACTCCATGGAGAGAAAAATGTAATTAACGGTTCATTATCAGAAATCGCAGGCACTGATTGCTCACTAACTTTAGCCCGTTTGCTTGGGTCATCAGCCATGTGGCTCTTCCCTTTGTCATCATGGGATTTACGTTTATGGGAATCACCCTCTCTATGGGAAGAATCGTACCACTCATCCCCTCTTGCATAGCGTTCTTCAGAAGAACGTCTCTCCTGAGCCTTTCAGGCAGCCCTCTCTTCATCGGTTTCTCTATAAGTGGGAAGATAGCGCCTATAGTCATACTGACCATGCTTTCCATATTGCTTAAAATTGTCGTAATATGAACCACCTCGCCTCATTGGAGAACCTGAAAATGAAAAAGAAGCGTAACTTTAGAATCTTCAAAGCACAAAGAGCTAAGTGCATGAAAGCGTCAAAAAATTCTAAGTGTGTGTAATGTGCAAACTATGCGCGACAAACTACGAACCACTCTTCGATCGCGGAGGAATCGTGGGGGTAGTAGTTAACGTCAACTCTTGAGTCGACGGAGTTTGTTGCAAAGTAGAAGTCGATTCAACTACTGAAGAAGAAACCCTAGTAGTAACGGGGACGTCTTTAAAGAGCTCCTATGAGGTGACAAACATGTCGCTCAACCCTTCGAAAGTGTCGTCTCCGCTCTGTTTGACAGGGCTTGTTTTCCCGGCTTCTTTATCACCGGACTTCTTTGAATATTGGGGAGATCTCTGAGGCTCTTCTTCTTCAATGACCGGGGCAAGTGCAAATTTGCCAGATGACCCCGCAACATCAATAGAAGTAGATCACTTCACTAGAGAAGCCTCAGAAGCAGGTTCTTTCGGTATGGGTGCGTCAGTAGAAACTGGGGCATCTAATGTTTTAGTCAGGGAGTCTGAGACCTCATGGGGGTGTGTAGTGCGAGAAGTGTGTAAAAGTCCATACTGATGCAAAATTTCATCCCTCAACAAGAACTTTATACTTCTCTCCTCAGCGGTCACACATTCAATCTTTCAAAAACTTGCTTATGGCCTGGATCTCTGGAGGGGGGAGGAAATGCTGAAAAAGGGAAGAGTGAAATTAGCAATTAGCAACTCAGATCTCGAAAAGCTCAGGAATGGAAAATAGAAGCAGGTAATCTTACTTCCTACTCTCCAGATGGTGTAAAACCCTGGGGGCAGCGAAAAAAGAAAAACTGATTTAAGAAGCCATGAACGCTTTCGGAAAGATCAGTAATGATTTTGTGATCCCTAGCGCTTCTTATGACAAAAATGGAGGGATGATCTTTAGTCTTTGTGAAAGAACATAAGTAACAAATTTCTTCGAAACTCGGCAGGCGATCTAGAGTTCTCATGAATAAAACGTACAACCCCATCAGAATGGCATAACCATTGGGGTGCAGTTGGAACAGAGAGATGGTCAATCGAAGTAGAAACTTTTGAAGAAAGTCATTGAAGGGAGGAATAGCACCGCACAAGCACATTTGGCGGTTGACAGCAACGAAACCACGGGGAGGTCTATCAGCAAAATCATTTGGCCCGGGCAATATAGCATCCGTTTCAACGATGCCAAATTGGGCGCGCAATAGGTTAAACGTCCGTTGGTTCAAGGAAGTTGAGACTCTTTCCGGTGGAGTGGTCAGCGGAGCAGCTATTGGAAGAGCCTCTCCAGTTTGTTCCGTTACTTCTTCTTGATGTGAGGCCATTCTACATAAGCAACTGGATATTCAAATGTGAAGGTGCACGTTTCCTAAAAGTGTGAAGTGTTGTGCAGAACTAATAAAAATAACTAGTAAATATAACTGGAATTAAACTAGTCGGCAATCGATCACCAAATTTCCGGACTTGTTAATTTAAAGTTCAGGTATAGTATTAGTGCAAACTGGTCAGTTTCAGTTGACTATTTCAATGTTGCTTTAATGCTTTACTTGAATTTGATGATTTAAAAGCACTTCGTTCACACAATCTATTTAAGTTGATTATCTGTTGTTAATTAATCTGCCATTTGATGTGGGCAGTCAGTGGCAGTATATTCATCTCAATTTTCTATAAATGATGTATTGAACAGATTGTTAGCTTGCAAGTCAAAAGTGATCTGTGAAAGAATGCAGCAAAGTGTAACAGTTCAAAGTTCAAGTAACAGTTCAAAGTTCAAACAAAGTTTAAAAGTACAAGTGCTAAGTCGCCAACGATCTAAGTGCTAACTCGCCGACGGCTTAAAAATTGTTTCCTGTGGGTTAAGCTAGGTCGTTGGTTATCTGGATGACTCATCCATGACTTACCGGCTATGAGGCAAGTTAGGTTAGGTCGATTCGATCTTGAGTTATGGATGTTCTAGGTCGGCCGTGCTCTAAGTCATAAGTCGTAGAAGATGTAAGAAACATCAATTCGAAGCAACAAGAAAGTCTCAAGTCCTGACTCGGCCACGACTCAAAACTTGAGTCGTAAAATTATGTTAAGTCGCTAAGATTGATGAATCGCACAAAATTGCCAAATCATACCCGAGACGATATTCCACTCCATTCGGGCAACTTACCTCCTAACCCGTTAACCATCCAACTCCTAACCTGTTAACCCAATAACATCGCAATCATCAACCCTAGTTCTGACACACCACTAAATCGCCGCGAATCACAAATCGTCGCAAGTCATACCGAACCACCTTAAGTTCATCGATGTCCAGTATAACAGTATTCGCAAGGCTCAAGGGTGTAAATCGTAGACGAAAATCGACGATGATGATTGGCGATTGGAAATAGGGGGAAAATTGCTTAAGCGGTGTGAAGCTAGAGATGGTTGGAAGTAAATCGAGTCGAAATCGCCTTTAAGAGCTTGGAGATGCATTAATGGCAGATGCGGCTTAGAGGTTAAGTAATGAGAAGAAGGAAGTAAGGGGAACGACTCAGGCCTTTTATATCTCGGAGCAGTGGAACTTGAACCGGTACGCGCGAGTTAAGATAAGTCGAAGCACACGACCTACGACTTAGGCATGTACTTCGAGGGGCAAATGTAAACCCTCAATTTCCTACGACTCAAGAACTGCACGACTAAAGCTGATTACGCGACTTAACGAGTCAAGGATTGGTCGACTTAAAGGAGTCAACGACTTAAGGAAGTGGACGATCTACGACTTAAGGATTGAACGACTTAATGAGTTGAAAGTCTAGGAAACTTACGACATAGAGAAGTCTACGACTTAACGGTTTCTACGACTTAAGGAAGCATACAGTCTACGACTTAAGGAAGTCCACGACTCAAGGACAGGATGACTTAACGATTCAAGAGATGGCATGACTTAAGAAGGAAATGAGTTAACGACTTAAAGCTATCCGCGACTTACGACCTAGCTTGAGTCGTCCATGACCTAAAGCTACTGAGTAAAAGTTCGATGCTGCGTTACTTATACAAGAGGATGTTGACTCGTGGGCGACTTAGGACTTGTAACATAAATTCTGATAGATGAGTGAACCTTTGTGAGACCATGGGCTTGGCCAGATAAGTCGTCCATGACCTACCATAAGTCGCTCACGACTTACGACTCAAGGGGGAAATTTCCCTATAGATACCAACCTACCTCAAGCATGAAGGGGACTTTTGGACAATCTATTGAAGCGCTGATACTCTGCCAGTTTCTAAACCAACCCTACACTTGAAGTTTTCAAGACACGAAGAATGCGACAAGCAACTTTTGTGGAGAGATCTCATACATTCGACATGGATTTGGAGACTCTCATCTACATTGAAGCTTAAGCTACTTGTTCACCGTGTTTTGAAACTCAAAGAGAATTGTATTGAAGAGAATTGTACCAACTTGTAACAAGATTATCGATAAAGATACTTGAAGTGGACGTAGGCTAACTCTTGGGCCGAACCACTACAAAATTGCTGTCTTTTACTATCCTTTTTCTGTCTATTTCTGCTTATATTCAGTTCCCGAACCATCGGTTGGTGCTTTCACATTTACACTTCATACACCGGGGTGTTAGCGTTCAATTTTAAGCGTTAACACTAGTACTGGTATGGCACCTTTTGAGGCACTCTATGGAAGGCCATGCCGATCTCCTTCTTGTTGGCTTGAGGCCGGTGAGAAGTTGGTTTTAGGTCCAGACTTTATTCGTGATTCCACAAAAAAGATTGAACTTATTCGTCATAGGATGAAAGAAGCCCAGAGTAGACAAAAATCCTATGCCGATAACCGGGGAAGGAAGTTAGAATTTTATGTTGGAGATTCTGTTTTTATTCGTGTTTCACCTATGAAGGGTGTTGTACGTTTCAGTCGATTGGGAAAATTAGCGCCTCGATATATTGGGCCATTTCCTATCACTGAACGTATTGGTTCCATGGCTTATCGCCTTGCGTTACCGGCTCAATTTTCTGCCATTCATGATGTGTTTCACGTTTCTCAATTACGAAAATGCCTTCGAGATTCCGATTCTATTCTTGAGCCCGGTGTTGTGGAAGAAATTGAAGTTTGGTCGAATTTAACTTATAAGCAGCATCCTATTCGAATTATTGCTTCGGAGGCCAAACGACTTCGAAATAAAGTGTTCCGCTTGTGAAGGTTCATTGGTCCTCAAATCCTAAGGATTGCTCTTGGGAATCTAGAGAATTCATCGAGCAAACACATCTGGACTTACTTTCTCATTCTCTTTGAGGTGAACTTCTTGTTTTAAATTTCTCTTTGGGTTAATATGCTTTTATGGTTGTTACTTTTTATTTCCATCTTATACATTGCGAGGACGCAATTTCTTTAAGGAGGGGAGCATATAACAACCCGCATATTTATCGATTTTATATTTAAGTATTTTATTTAAATATCGTATCGTTAGTCGGATTTTAGTCCGAAAAGCTACTTTTTGCAAACGGTCAAATTCGGACTCGAGACCACTTCCATGGAGTTTAAAACGTCGTTTGCAATCTTTCGAGTATAAACTTTGATATGTTTGGAGTTGGTGGAATTTCACTACTTTTTCGCTTTGGACTTTGGTTTGGTTTTAGCCTATTAAACCGAACATTCACCCCTTCTCATCATAACTACATTTCTATTTTCTTAAACTCATGCTTTAGCATTAATGGGGAGTGGAATGGGAAATTAAAACTCCAAAGTTCTTGTTCATTTGCAAATCCAACAACTAACTCCAAATTCAAAGTGAAGCCATTGATTCAAGCTTCTGGTTGCTTCTCTCTTTGCTTTCAAGCTTGATTTTCATCTAAATTGTGAAAAGGTGAGATTTTTATCTCACATTCTTGTCTATAACTATCACTGATTGTTGGGTATGAATTCCTAACACTTTTCCATATGCATTTGCTTTTGGTTTGGATTGAATTGGTGAAAAACTCTAATTTTCGTGTGTTTTAGCATTTTCTGGCCTTAGGTCGTTTGCTGTTGAAAAGTTGCACAGAGCATAGGTCGTTTCCGGCCTTAACTCGTTCGGTAGTGCTAGGTCGTAGCACCGTTAGGTCGCTCGACATTGATTCGTTAGGTCGCTTCGCCTTTAGGTCGTTCGGCCAGCACATTAGAGACTCTCGGCCTTGGCTAGCTCGTTCCTGTTAGCTCGTTAACCCTTAGGTCATTCGGCTTTGTACTAGGTCATTAGCCCTAGGTCGCTCCACTAGGTCACTCGTCCTTAGGTCGCCAGGTCGCGACACGTTAGGTCGTGCACCCTAGGTCGTTTGGCAAAGCTCTTGACAAATCCTTTAGGTCGCTCGACCATTCACCAAGTTAGGTCGCTTGACCCCATTCCACCTTAAGTAGCTCGGCCTTAAATGGTTAGGTTGCTTGGCCTCTTCACTTTCTTAGGTCGCGAGATTAATTAGGTCGTTCGGCCTTAGATGGTTTGGTCGCTCGGCATGTGCAACCTTTGAAGATCGCTCACCACTTTAGATCGCAACGTCTCGGCCTGCTCTCACTCCTTAGGTCATTCCAATGCTTAACTCGACCGAGTTAGGTCGTTTAACTCCTTAGGTCGTTGCACCTTAGGTCGGCCATGTTAGGTCGCAACGGAATTTCTAATTTGATGCATTTGGAACTGATTTCCTTGGATTTATTCACATCTTCGAATGTGAGCTTTGTGATTGATTGTTTCTATATTCACTTTTGTGATTTGTCACTTTAAAAATATAAAGGTTTCAATACTAGTAGTAAATATCAAAACTCTTTCATCAAAGCGATTTCAACACTATATTATTACAAAGATCTTTTCTTAAACTGTTTTCCATTCTATTAGTATATACAAACCTTTACCTCACTCGTATGAGAAATTGAATTAAACGGCTTAGTAAAAGAAGTGGTATGAAACGCTTGCGTTTGCTTCGTCGGTTAACTCTTGGAGTTGTTGAATTGAACCTTTTGAGACAATTTCCTAGTGAAGATCTACAATTTGTTCGTAAATATTTAAGTTAAGAAAGTGGTTATGGGACATGAAGCTAAACTCATATATTTACTAGCTTAGTGTAATTGACACTTCTTTGTGATCAATGATAATCATTTTTGTGATTTAGACTAGCAATTGTGCGATGTCTCTTTGTCTACGAGGAAGACTAAACTCCGTTTTGTGATGTTTCGACTCACATATGTGGGGTAGCGACCCACGGTCTTCGGGCCATTCTTGTGGAGCTTCGGCTCAAAAATTAATGGTTAGCTACCATGAGATAGCGTCTTGTTTTGTGATACACGTGTTGGTGAGTTTTCATACTCCCGTTTTGTGATAGGCCTCCTCCATTTTCTGATTTCTGGATTTCTTTTGATGATTTCTAGAATTTGTGCTTCACCATTTTTCGTGATTTCCATTG
This sequence comes from Allium cepa, assembly GCA_030765085.1. Classification (NCBI taxonomy): domain Eukaryota; kingdom Viridiplantae; phylum Streptophyta; class Magnoliopsida; order Asparagales; family Amaryllidaceae; genus Allium; species Allium cepa. The sequence continues at coordinate 76,004,004 of CM060945.1, forward strand.
ATAAGTTTTATCAACTTTTGTGCATTGGTTAATTCGTGTGTCATTGACTCGTTATGAATACAAGTTTAGGGTATGATACCCCATTTTATCTTTGAGAAGACTCTTGTGATATTGATTAATCTCATGTTGATTTTCAATTACATACTTATAGCAGTATGCCATTATGGTTATTATATGTTCATACCATATCTTTTATTCTATATCATGTCATCTGATATTTATAGCTAGACTTATCCGTTTATTATTTTCTAATGAAATAATACTCGTGTCAGACTGAGATGTTATAGGTGCTTCTTCTTGACTTCTCTTCTGGGATTACTCTGACTTTTGGCTGACTACTTAGATTAGTAGTTTTTGATGTATAAATTTGAGATATTGACTCATAGATGTATTCTTTTGTATAGCACATGTTGCTATTCTTTTGTGTTATTGTGGATCTTTCAGACCACTACTCTGATGTACACTTTCATGTGTTATATATATATTCGTATCTTTTTCCGCCTTAGTGATATGGATGTCTGTGACTGATTTATGTTATGTTTATTTCTATATTTGTTTCCGAAGATTCTATATAGCCACTGTGTGATAGCTTTGAGTTTGTACCGGTATGTCGGATTTCCTTCTTAAATGAAATGCATGCTATACTATCTGACATATCGGTGCTCGCACAAAGCAATTACGTGGAAGGTCGCTCCTCAATAGCCTTATTCTCCATGCTAGTTGATAGCCTTACACCGTAGTGTTCTTGGCTAGCGTGGGTATAGTGGTGGGGCGTCGCAGCCGTTACATTTGGTATCAGAGCTGAAGGTTGAGTAAGAACTTTATCTCAGGAGTAACTTATTAGGTGACTCATTAGAGATAGGGATACAAATGCACTAGAATGAGTATATCCCTAAGATATCCGTCCGTATGCCTCAGGAAATTCTCTTACTATGCACTGATAGTGAGTATGAGTGCAAGAAGAGGACAAGATAGGGACAGAGGAGTACCACTACAAATGGTCGATACCCTGCAACAACAAAGGAACAAATTTCTCTATCAATGTTTATTGATTACCATCGGATATCGATTCTTTAATTGCATCATGGCAGCTACAAGAAGAAGCTTCGGTGTAGTGGTGGCCCAGCGAATTGCTGTGGAGAAAGTTTCTAAATTCCTATTTCGTACTCTAATAATCAGTTTCTTATGAGCTTCACATTTTAACTTTAATGAATTTGAAAATAAACTGGTTAATAAAATATGAAGCTGAATTAAATTGAATCCATTTATCTTTTCTTTGGGGTTTCGATACATTCTACGAATGGTTAGTTATGCCTTCATATTAACCAATGCCCCTACATATTTCATAGATCGGATGACCCGAGTATATTTTGTGAAATTTTGAACAAGTTGTTCTCATATTTATTGATATTCTGATTTGGTAAGCCAAATACAGAATAAATATTCAAATTAATCTAGTGAACCATTTCTTTGTGTGTCCATCTGTTCTTTATTTGTCTCCCTGTCTAGCAAATTTCGGTGACGAAATATTCTTAAGGGAGGAATCTATAACATTCCCGGTTTTGAGCCAAATTTAAATCTGATAATTAATATAATTTTTGGGATTAATTGTGAATTAATTGGTAAATTAATTTGAAAATTTCTAGAATAAATAAAAATATGTGCTTGTTTATATCTTTATATAGGTTGTAAATATAATTTTAGTTTGAAATTCTAAAAAAAAATACCTTGGAAATAAATTTGGATTTGAAAAAACTCTATAATTTCAAAATAAAAAAATTGTTTCCTAATATTATAATGTATAATTAATATTTTAAAATCATTTTCTTTTAAAATTTGTGTAAATATAAATGATAGAAAAAGGTATGAATGAAAATATAAAGTCGGTATATATATATATATATATATATTAAACTAAATTGAGATTATAATATGAAAAATAATTGAGGTAAATTTAATTTTTACAAATGTAAATATATAAGAAGATAAAAACATATACATAGATTTATTAAAACATATGTATATAAACATAATGCATTAATTAACATACATAAGAAAATAATGAATAAGGCTTTAAACACAAATCTCTTATATTTAAACATTTGGAAGATAAATAAAAATATTTGTAACACTTGTAAAATAATTGTAACATGAGATTAACAAGTGTTAGTTTAATAAACAAGTGGCACACTTAAATTTCTCTTAAAAATTTAAAAAAAATGAAAATCATATAAACATTTTATTAGAGAAAAAAGAAGCCTGGTTACTTAATCTCAGTTCAAAACTTCTCAACTTCTCTCAAAAAACCTGAAAAATGGAAACAAAAGAAAATCAAACCTGGTAATTGAAACTCAGAACAAAGATTAAAGAAAATCAATTCAAGAGCAACTCAAACAAATCAAGTGGCAACTCAAATTCAAAGCTTTAAGGAAGTCAGTTCAATATCAGGCATTAAAACATCCTCAAGTGTAAAATCAGATCAGATCATCTCACCAGCATCAAAGCAAATCATTTCCAGTTTCAAGTCCAGGCTCTCTGTATTTACGTTAGGTGAGCTAACTCCTAATAAAAAAGATTAGAATCCATTTACCTGGTGATGTTTGTGAAATAAAACGAAACTGATATATATATTGATGAATGCCTGAAGTTTTATTGTGTGAATGGAAAAAAATGTCTGTATATACATATATAGGTGGAATTATTTCTACATGGTAGTGTTTAATCCTTTGTTGAATAACAGGTTTGAAACCCTTAATACAAATTCAATATCTCTTCATGTAATTGATTTCGAGCTACAATTTTTAAATGAAAATTGATTGTATGGTTGTAACATAAATTGTAAAAATAGTTTTGAATGTTTATATTTAGAAAAACTTAGAAGCTATTGTAGAAAAGATCTTTTCAAATCTGGGAATTCGATATTTTTAATTTCAAGTTTTTTTTTATATCAAAAAATTCATATTTAAAAACTATGATTTTTAAAATAGAAATCAAGATTTTTAGTGATGATTCAAGGTAGAATTCTTGGGTTGAACGGAAATCTCGTTTTAGTCGATCCTTGTAGATCGGTGACAAACTGAATATCGTGATCATTGGTGAAGGAAGCTGGTGTGATGATGTTCATCACAAAAATGACCGGAAATTTTAAAAGTTGCTATGGGGGCCGTGTGAAGTAGATTTAGGCTTTTCATTCCAGTTTTGTTCGACAAGGAAGATGGGACGATTTCGTCAACGTTGAAGCAATGAAGGTGATCGGACCAGGGGGTTCGTTGCGTAATGTCATGGTGAGGCTAGGGTTAAAAAATTTCAGACCTTTTGCTGGTCTAGGGGTGGCTACACGAGGTTGATTCAGGTCGATAGGTTGAGTTCCAGGACGAACCAATTAGCTCAATTTTGAATTCATGAAGAAATCATCGAACTGGGTGTTTGGGATGGCCAACGGTGTCGTCAGCGATTTGTTCAGGGGATTGGTGATGGTCGGTAGTCGATCTAGTGATCGTGCACGTGTACCATGTATCACCAGTATCTGATCATGGTTAAAAGATTTGGGAAGATGAAGTTACTCTGGGCAAACACGAAGAAATTGGTGAATTAGCTCGGGAAAGTGAAAATAATGAAAAACTCGGGGTTGGTCTGGGGATAATTGATGTTTGGCTCGGGTTAATTAAAATACAGTGGGTTTCTAAAATTTAAAATAAATAATAAAGAAAGTTTAAAAGCAATGGTAATTTAAATCAAGATTTCAAGATATATTAACTATGTTTTAGAAGCCGAATTGAATTTTAAACAAGTATTTAACAAAGTATAAAAGTTAATTTTTAAGTTTACTGTTTTAAAAATTGATTTGTTTTTAAAGTAATATAATCAATTCCTAAGTGTTTTTCCAATGGAGTTTAATGATTAATTACTTAATTGAGGTGATTAATTATTGTGATTAATTACAGGGTAATAAATCCAAGTGATTAATTAATTAATGCAAAAATAATTTAAAGTTAATTAACTAATAATTAGAGATTAGTTAATTAGCTAATTATGGGGTAATTATAGATAATTACTTAATGAAAGTAATTTAAAAAGATCATTACCTAATGTAATTAAAAGGATTAATTATTTAAATTTCTTAAAAATTTATTAATTAATGTGATTAATTAAAGTGTAATTAATCAAGGTGATTAAATTACTTATGTGATTAATTAAAGGTTGAAAATTTATTAATTATGGGTAATTAATTAATAATTAAAGGTTAATTAATTTATCATTAGAGGTTAATTAATTAAAATAATTTGAAATTAGTTAATGTTAATTAACCAGGATTAGTGATTAATCTTGTTTAAATTAATCAGATGACTAATTAATCTTACTTATGGATGTTTGGATTCTATTGAATGTTGAATTGTTTGATATCCCTGATGTATGATGCTTTGTGATATGAATTATTTTGATTTGAGCTGTGATGAATGTAATTTATTTAACTGTGATGAATTTATATTATTTATCTGTGAATATGTGAATAAAGATAAGCATTATAAGATTATACTGCTTATAGATATTGTTATGCTTGGATTGTGATGATCGATGATGCTGCACTATTGTGTAAAACCCTTGGACTACACCATACACACCCAAATATGGATCTCACGAGGAAATCGGTTAAGTCACAGATATTTGAATTTAATACTGTTCAAAATGGTTTTAGAGGTTGAATTTTGAATCCAAAAAAGGTTTGGATTTGGAATTGGGTTTAATATGAAAAGCTTTTGAAAGGGAGTTTGAAGATGAAAATTATTTTGAATAACTCGATAAAGTTTTGAAATTTAAATAGTCTGATTTGAATTTGTATTCAATATTGAAGTTGAGTTCTATAAATATATGTTTAGGAATTATGGTTTAACAAGTTATATAATGTATTTATGGGTTTTTAAACCATTAACCATTTTAAATATATTTTAGGAATTTGAATTTAACCCAAGTTTATACTTTAAAGGCTATAACTTATGCACATTTAATCGGATTTTCCTGAAACAATAAACATTTGTTTTCAAATGATAATAGATTTCATATAAAGAAAAGAATTTCCAGTTTTTGTTGAAAAGGTTTCAAATTTGAAATGGAATTGTTTTGAAAGCTATGAATGAATCTTTGTGAAAGATTGGTGAACCTTGGTTTCAAATTAAAGTGGATATTAAACGGTGAATCTTTTGTTTAACAAGATTTGAAAATGGTAATTTGTTTATACCATTTGAAAGAAAAGTTTTGGGCTAAAATGTGACTTGACTAAGGTCCCATATATCCAAATGTTTTTAAAATTTGCGCTCATTATTCGGTTTAGCCGGGAGAGGACCTTGTGTCATAAACCCATTTCATATAGTGATACGAAAAAATGGATAGCATTTGAAGACCGGTGGTGAAGAATGGGCATTTTCGAGAATGAAAGGATTACCCGTCGAATGTCTCTGCACTGAGTCGTGTCGGTATAGAGATCTCCATATGTGATGGGGAGTCCTATCGGGATTGCGAATACCCGGATCGCAAGGGTTTCTTTGAAGTGCCTTCGGTTCTGTTCGAGCCCGAAACAGACTTGTATGGATGTGTGTCTAACATTACACTTTGAGATGTAAAACTGGTTTCTATCAAATACATTTCTGTTTGGTGGCGGAGAATTTATTCTCTTTGCTTAACACCCTACTCTGAGACGTACGTGCTTAGATGTTATGTAGTTGATGGTTACCAGTGATACATTCCCAATTTGGTAATGTGGCATACGAAATGCTGCTGATCATTTTTTGATCGAAGCATGGCTTTTGTGAAAAGCGTAGCTTTGTGGACGAGACCTCGTCGGACCTCACAAACCAGAAATGTTCGAAACAGGAAGGATGTAGCAAGGTTATTGGGGATAGCGCCCCTTAGGGTATATCCATTTCCTTCTGAATAGAAGTGGAATCATGGTATGGAGACCAGATACTCAACTTATGTGGTTGCTGCAAAAAATTATTACTTCGTGGTTGTTGGTGTCGAGGCCTCGGATAAAGGTTGGTTACGACCGGGGGGTGGCATACTCGTGACTGTTAGTTACCAAGTTACAGAGGTAACCCGGCCTTATGTTCGCAGAGATCCGGTTAGGTTCTTGGGGCATCCCTCCAGAGGCGTACCCATGTGGCCCAGGAAGTTCCTTAGCCTGACCATTTGTTGAAAATCCAACCACCAATGCACGCCTTGTACCGTTTTAGTGTAGAACCTGCCATCTAACATGGTAGCTATAGTAGGCATACTATAATGGTACGTATGCGGGCTATGATTAATATTATACTTGTAAAGGTATTCTGCACTATGCACTAATAATAATATCAAAAAGATTTTCACGTATCAAGCATGTTTGACTATCATAAGGAGAAATCTCCCCCAAGAGTGCGATTGCATTGTGTGTGTGCCGGGAGGCCTTATGGTAGTTTCATTTTCCAAAAAAGCATTGTGGATTTATTTTTAAATTATTTTGTTTGTTTTTATTCAAAGTAAACTGTTTTTGTTTGTTCACACCAGTCTCATCACTGAAATGGAGTTTATTGTTCCCTTTCTAAACTCTGGTGCCCAAAATTTTCCACACGGGCAGCCTAGAGTTAGATTTTAGATAATCAAATAGTAGGTGTAGATTCGATAGCATCCACCCATTGGATTTAGCGATCGTATTTCGGATCGAATTTGCTTAGTTCAACGTGATAATGGTTCGAGCTTCTTGGTTTGAAGATCTCTGGAGCAATGGTGTCGTAGTATTGCATTCTTCCTTTCCTTCTCTCTTGAAGATTTGCATTGAAGATGTTATCTCTTCTGCTATTGTTATTATCTTTTCGATGTTGTATCTTGTCTCTAATGTATATTGAAATCATTTGTATCAATATGTTGTATCAAATATTATTGTGTATCAATGTTATTATTCATTTCTCTTCCGCTGTGTTGTTGTACTTAATGTGTTATAAGCTCCGGCGAACCGGACTCGATGTTTGAATTTACGTCATTTTAATATTGGTGATGTATTTGGTGCCAATTTTCGAAGGTCGAGTTAGGGTCGTTACAGTTCGGGTTTGCCAACATGACTTCTATAGGTAGAGGGGTAGTAGTGTGAAGAAGTTCGAGTGTTGAGGCAGGAAGAGTATCTGCCGAGGCTGTAGACCCCATACCGCCTCAAGTAAGCTTGGCAGCATGGTGCAAGGATTTCACCAATCCCGAAGGAAAGACTTTTAAGGATCGGAGTCCATCATTTGAAGTGCAAGTTTGGTTGTGCTCATGTGAGCGGATTTTCAAGAGTTTGGATCTATTGAATGCGCAGAAGCTAATGATGGTATCTTGGCAACTTCAGGAAGGAGCACCTGCGTGGTGAGACACAGAATCCATGGATGTTCCAGAAGGTATTTCTCTTGGAGCGAGTTTATGGAAGTATTGGAGGAACAGTTTTACCTACCTCGGGGAAGACTCGTCTGTGTAAGGAATTTTTATGGATCTCAAGTAAGGGAGATTCGTATGTATTGGAGTATGAGACTACGTTCGGTAAGGTGTTTATGCTTGGTTTGAGGCCCGAGTTTCTTGAGAAGATGGCTGCCCATTTCAAAGGCTCATTTGTGGAATTGGCGGATATGGCTTTAGGATTCGAGGAGCTTATAGATAAGAATTCTTTGGCATCTGTGGCAGCAGTGCAGCTTGGATGTAACAGCCCTAGATTTTCTAGCACTTTATTCTTTTATTTATAAAACCTTGAAATTTATTTTATATATATATATATATATATATTTTATTTTGATTAAATCAATTATCAAAAATTCTAAATATAAAATTAAAGTTTCTGAAATTTTTAACTTTGTTTAAAGGATAACTCAAATTGGAATTTTAATAAAAATTGGATTATCTACTTTCTTTCAGAAATTGTAATATTTGGTCCATTTGGATAATAAATCGCCTTTTTAACGGTAATAGGAATCAGAGAGGAATGTAATCAAAAATTTTATCTTTGAAATTGGAAAATAAATGTTAAAAATTTATAGCGTATTTGAAAGTCACGTTATTTGCGGGAATAAACAACATATTAATAGGAAGGAGTATTTATTTCAAAAGCGTTATCTTTGTATAATTTTGGGTGTATATTATTGCATGGATTCTACGCATTTTAAAATTCATACCGCAATAATATATATGAGTAAAAAAAATCAGTAGAGAATTTCTATAGCCAACGTTACATTTTCACAGCCTTCTTTTGGTTTTTAATTTTCGTATAAAATCTTTTAATAAGGTAACGTTCGAAATCAAATATCATTATCTTTCCTCAGCTATCAAAGGCCAGTTCTCTCATTTAAACACGTTGCAATAAATTTGTCCAAACTTTTATTCCGTTCCAAGACAAAATAATTGCTTGCCGACTTTAAAAGAAAATTCAATCAACAAATCAAATGCTTGCATGCCTGTGTTGGTTACCAATTTTTTTTTCAAGCTTCACCTAAATACTGGAAACGTGCATCTCATTTTTAGCTCTGGAAATAAACATTCAATGGAAGAAATTTATTCCTTACATGTGTAAACGAAATTTCTAAATCTCAAAAAAAAAAATTCATGCAGCTTCCTATTTTATAACACGATCAAACAAATTTTCATTTTTGCCAAAGTTTATCATTCACCTTTAATTTTGCTCATCCTTCCTTTATCATAACGCACGAAAATTTCAAAATTTTCTTGTCGTTTGTTTTCTGAATTTTGAACGTGCGAAATTCCTTTCCCAAACGTTATCACCTGATCCTCGCATGCCTATAATCTCACAACCTCATCCTATATATTTGAACCCACGCACGTTATCAAATCCCACATATGTTGCTCCATATTCAAGTGCGCAAGCTACAGCAGGTATGGCCACTTGTCTCTGCTTCTTCCTCCTTTTATATTTTTCCTTTATATACTTTGGTGTTTCCCTTTGCTTTAAATTCATTTTCATATCACCAACTCGACTGTTCCATCTCCATACAACCCGACTACAACTCCTCAGTTTCCCTTGAATATTGCATGCGTCCCTGAAGTGGTGGCCATGGGACCTTCATGCGTGAGTCACCTTGGGGAATGTAGTAAACAAAGTGTGAAATAAACAAAACCTGGAAATGCTTTGTGGCATATTTGTTGCGTGGGGGGCAAAATCACACGACCTTGGCATTTTCATTTGTGCATGGAAATTCTGGGCCATGCTTTTGTGTTCGAGCGTTCAAAATTTGATGAGTATGGTGGGAAGTTTTTTGTGCGCATGAGTGGTAATGGTAGCAATGCATGTTTTCATACTAAAAAAATATATATAAAAAAGAAAAAAAAGGTTTCAGTTGGAATAAGAAAAGAAAACGTAAGGAGGAAGTGTGTAGTAGGCCTGGACGAAAAGTAGTATGAATGCATGTTTCAATTTGGAGTTGGGAGTAGCTGTGCCATTCCAAAGAGAGAGAGAAAAGAGAGAGAAAAAATGAAAAAAAAACAAAAGAAGAAAATTAAGTGAATGCTTTCGGTTGAAGTTGAGACCTGGGCGTCATTTTGGTGTGCGTGCGTTTAGTTAATTAAATAGATTATTATGAATTCAAGAGTAGAGAAATGGTCAGGCCGGGTTGTTTCGTCAAGACGGGTTGTGGGAAGTAGTCGAGCAAAGTTTGGTCCAACTATCTTTTATATAATACCGTCCCTATTTCGTTTTATTTAAATTTTGCTTTGACCGTAAATTAAAGTCGCGTATTTGGTTTTTATTTGGATCTTGTTCTAGATTTGAATCAAGACGTTACATCCAGGGAAATCTGATCGTGCCGTTTATACGTTTCTTTATCAAGTGATAAAATCGTTTAAATCTAATTTTCTGCAGATTTAAGTTGAGTATTTCTCACCAGACAAACATACCTATATATCTGTGAATTTATCACAATTGAAATTGTAAATTTATTTTATTAAATTTTATCTGCCTGTGATATAAACGTATGATGTTAAACCCCATTATTAATAGACACATCAACGGTTTTTTATTTATTGTAATATTATTGCAGTCATACTATTTAATGCTTATTTACTGTTAATCACACTTCAAGTTCCCTGTAAATTTGAGATCGATATAGGCTGAAATGATAGGCCTGAACGATAATTATTTATTCATTTATTTATTTAATTAATTAGTTAATTTTTATTATTATTTAACTTGGGATTGCGGGTTTGAAATGATAGAACCCGGGTTTTTGTAAATTACGGATTGAAATGATATATACCCGTATCACTTGACCTAGGCTAGAAAACTATATATAGACCCGTGGTTTATATAATATTTTTCCGAAATGTTTTTAAATATTTTAAATGAAAAGTTTGTAATATTCTGGGTTAAACTGTCTTTAAAGGATTTTATAAAATTTACAATGATTTTTGAATGAGTCAAAATGTTAAATAAATAAATGTTTAAGTAAAATTTTGGATTATAACTTATTTTGGAAATTCTGAATTTGTAAAAGTGAGATTTTAGTTAAGTAAAATAATTGATAATAAGTTATAATTTGGGAATTTAAAAACTTAATTGTTAAGTTAACAATATATTACAGCACTTAAATGTTATCTTTTGTAAATGACTGTCTTAACCTATAACTTTAGGTAGCATTTTATATGTACTAAGGAAACTGAATTTTTGATTTTTTTTTTTTAATAAAATTTAATGGAAATAATTTTTGGGAAAAGGGCTTAAATTTTGGAAATTAATATGTAATTAATAAAAATAAGGAATTGACTTTAAATGGTTTTAAATGGGATGACTTAACTTTTAAATGTGAGTTGAAAGGAAATGAATTCCTAAATAAATTGAATAGATTTAAATGGTATTTTTATATTAAATAAAATGACTAATGTTTAAATAAATGATGTTTGAAATCATATTATGATTTTGAATTCTATTTGAAATTTATTTTCATTTTTGAAGTATAAATACCATTTTTAAAAGTTGTAACTATGGGTTATAATAACGCTTGGTTGTTAAAGAGACCGGGATCGGATATCTGGCATACTCTCTGTCGATACCGAAAACCACTTTAACAACCGTGTATGCGGTGGAGATTCCAGAATGAAGTAGGATGGTGGCGACGTTTCCTTTGAGGTAAATACGTGGACTCGACTCCCGTGAGTTGGCATAAGGTGGCTAAAACAGGAGCGATTGACGAATTAATGAGGTAGCACCTCTGATCAGACGCACTTCTTCGTATGCCATTCTATTACTTTTGTGATTGTTTTGGTGTGCACCGTTGATTTGGGAGTGTTGTTCGAGGTAGGCGATAGCTGCGCGCTGCGCGTTTCCATCGGTCCAGAAGCGTAATTGGTATATCTACCCTGGCATTGCCTAATTGTGCCGTGTCACCTACCATAGCGAGCCTTGTACGAGTTTGATTTGTCTCGAACCTATGGAGTATCTTCTCGTAGTCTCCCGATCAGGAGATATGCATGTACTATATAGACTACTGGCATTTTTGTGTTAAGGGCTATATGGGTAACCCCTTAATGCTATTTAAAAGTAAGTTTATTTTCCTAATAGTCACTATTATAATAGAGTGGTATTACTACAAAGTAAATAGTTTAACGGATCCTTAGAGGATGGGCAGTCCCAAGCATCCTTTAAGTTACTTGCTCTATATTACAGTACACTTGAATTAGCTTACACTATATAAGTATGTATGTCCTGACTCGAGTGTTTATGTTTTATTTTACGCTCGGGTCAGCCTGAGTTGCAGTTCAGTCATCATCTCGGAGCTAGAACTTCTGTAGATCCTTTCAAGCTGCTGGCTTCTTTCTGTCTGTTATCTTATTTATGAAATCAAGACTTTGGGATTATTTGGATTTTCTATTTGATGATTAAAACTATATTTGAGATTAAAGACTATGTAATTTTTATTTGTTTAAGACTATTTATAGTGGCTTCATGAACCACTAAGTATTTTAATTCCGTTGCGAGTTTTCTGATATATGTGTCTGTGATTCTGTGATTTGATTTCATTTGCTCCTAATTTATTTACAATCTGTTAACGCAAAAATTAGATGCTAACACCCCGATGCAAGTAGAGATTGAATGAAAGCACCACCCGTTAATACAGGAATCAGAAAAAGGCAGTAATTCACTGAAAAGCAGTAAAAGACACAGAGTTTATAGTGGTTCGGCTTATAATCAAGCCTACGTCCACTTCAATCCTTTTTATTGCTTATATGATTACAATTCTTTACAATTTCCTTTAATTACAATTCACTTCGGACTATTAGCTCATACTTCGCAGAAGAATCATCTTTCGAATTCATGTTGAATGATGTATATTCTTTCTTGAAGTTCGTTGTGGAGTCCTTGCTGTTTGGAGTGCTTGAAGTATTGTTCGGGTTGATGAAAATGGCAAGGTGTTGATGCTTTGAAGAAATGATCCAAAATTCCCCTCAATGTTGAAGCTTAGGCCGTATTTATAGAGAATTTTGGACGGGCCTTAGGTCGTGAGCGGCCTAAGGAAGGTCGTAAGTCGCTCGCGGGTTAAGGGGATACGAGCTACAACTTAACTAGTTCGCACTTGGTCATTTGAACTAGCTGGTAGGTCGTTACGACCTAGGGGAAAGCGGCACTATTTAGTCACCAAGTACTAGGTCGTGAACGACCTAAGGTAGGTCGTAGGTCGGCAGGTCGTAGGTCGGCAGCGACCTAGGGGATGACTTTTCTCATCTGCTCTCGAACTTGTCTTAATGAGCTATTAGGTCGTGGGTGACCTAGGGGAGTAGTTGGCGACTTAACAATGTTGAGATATCTGATGTAGCGACCTAGATTCGGTTGTTAACTTGTTATGTCGCTTTATCCATTAGATCGCTGAGTCCATTAGGTCATTAAGACTATTCCATCTTTAGGTCGCTAAGACCGTTCTATCTTTAGGTCATTAAGACATTAGATCGCTGGTTCCACTGGGTCACTTATGAAGTGAGGTCGTTAGGTCGCTTAGCAATGTTTCACCTTTTAAGTCGCTGGAGCTTTTAGGTCGCTGACGACTGAAGTAACTAGGTCGTTTGCATGCTAATCCGTTAGGTCGCTAAGTTGCCAGGCCCTTAGGTCGCTGGGTCGCACGAAGAGCGGAGTTAACATTTTCCCCTCGAAGTTCACGCCGATGCTTTAGGTCGTGTGCTTCGATCTGGTCTCTAGGTCGTGGGCGACTCATTCGGTTCACCAGGTCATGTGACGATGTGCCTTCCTCTCTTCTCCCATATAAATTGCTTAACTCGCTTCTTCTTCATTTCATCTGTTCTAACGTTCGAAGCCGCCATTAACAAACTTCCAAGCTTAGAGACTTAGCACGAAATATTTTTCATCTTTCAACCGTTAATTCTATCAGCGAATTTAGGTAATCTTGAGCATTTATTTGCTGCATTTGTCGCCGATTCCCCCATATCCATTTCCACACAATTTTTGTTGTTATGTTGTAATTTGGTATTCGAATTTGCCCTTTGATTCTTTTCGAATTGCTAGCAATTGCTTCGAAGCTAATAAATGCTTTGAATTCGAGAGGTTTAGTAATGGTTCCTGGAGATTCAGAGGAGAAGATGTTTCTTTTAGCGGTTTGAGCAGAGGAAAGGATTCGTGGTTAATCGGGTTAATGGGTTTTAGGTTTAGACACGATGCTTCAAACGACGCAATGGTTGGTAAATACGTGGCAAAGTGTAATTGGTGAGTAGGGCATATCGATTCTAACTGGAGATGGCTTTGGATCGCTGCATCACTCCAGAAACGACCTAAAGAATCCGAGCGACCTAAATCTCTCCGCGACCTAACAGATTTGGCCGACCTGACAACTTTTGCGACCTAACTCTCTGCGACTTAATCTTTAGGTTGTGTAGGCGACTTAACACTTGAACGAATTTGCGCTGCCGAATCGCTTCTTGCGGCCTATACCAATCTTATCCTACTCGTTAGGTTGCGAGCGACCTAGGACTTGAGCGAATTTTCACCGCCTTGATTTGAAACTTTGTGACTTAACCTTTAGGTCGTGAGCGACTTAGGACTTGGATGCACATTGCCATGCCTTGTATTCTTTAACTCAAACCATACGGCCTAGGATTAACTTGAGAACATCAAAATTTTGATCGAACTTGATTGCACTTCCAACTTGAACTCTGAACTGCCGAGATAACTTGCATGACTTTGCTATGCTTTCTTAACAGATTATACCAACTTTAATGCTAATGACCTGTTAAATACAACATTTGCAGAAAACTAGAGCGAATATACTGCCACTGATTGCGCACATCAAATGACAAATTAGTCGATAAAGAATAATCAACTTAAAGAAATTATATGAAATGCTGTGAACTAACCAACTCAAGTGGAGTATTAAAGCAAAGTATCGTTAACTAGAACTAATTTGTTTGCATCAACATTGCACTTGTATTTGGACTTAAAACAACAAACTCTGAAACTTTATAATTGACAAATGCTCGTTAGTTTTAATTTCAGTTATATTTGCTTGTTGCTTTGTTAGTTTTACACAACACTTCACACCTTTTAGGAAACGTGCACCTTCACATTTAAACATCCAGTTGCTTATGTAGAATGACTTCACATCAAGAAGAAATGATAGTACAAGCTGGAGAGGCCTACCAGATAGCCATCCCGTTGGAGAACGCCCCGGAAAGGACCCCGACCACCTTGACTCAACGTGCGTTTAATCAGTTACGCATTCAGTTCGGCATTGCTGAAACAGATGCTTTACTGCCCGGCCTAAGTGATACTGCCGACAGTCCACCTCATGGCTTTATCGCAGTCAATCGCCGGATGTGCCTAAGTGGAGCAATTCCTCCTTTTAACGATTTTCTTCGAGCACTTCTCCTCCGGTTGACCATCTCTCCATTTCAACTGCATCCCAATGGCTACGCCTTCTTGATGGGGTTATGTGTTTTATTTAGGAGAACTCTTGATCGTTTGCCGAGTTTCGAAGAAATTTTCTACTTATGCTCATTCGCAAAGAGTAAAGACCACCCTTCCTTAATTCTTGTGAGAAGCGCTAGGAATCACAACCTTATTACCGATCTTTCCGAAAGTGCTCATGGCTTTTTGAACCAGTTTTTCTTCGTTCGCTGCCCCCCAGGGTTTTATACCATCTGGAGAGCAGGAAGTAAGATTAACTGTTTCTATTTTTTCCATTCCTGAGCATTTCGAGATTCGAATTACTAAGTGCTAATTTCATTCTTTCCTTTTTCAGCACTTCCTCTCCCTTCTAGAGATTCAAGCCACAAGCAGATTTTTGAAAGAATAAATGTCATGGCTGCTGAGGAGAGGAGTATAAAATTTCTGCTGAAGGATGAGTTTCTACATCAGTTTGGACTACTACATTCTTCCTATTCTACACAACCTCATGAAGTCCCTGATTCCCCATCTAAGGCATCAGATGCCCCAGTCCCTACTGAAGAACCTGTATTGAAAGAACTTACTACTGAGGCTTCGTTGGTAAAATGTTCTAGTCCAATTGACGTTGCAGGGCCATCTGGTAAACTTGTTCTTGCCCCGGTCATCGAAGATGAAGAACTTCCCCAGCAATCCGAGAAATTTGGTAACGAAGAAATAGAGAGAGCTGATCCCGCCAAGCATAGCGGTGATGATACTTTTGAAGGGTTAAGTGATCTGATGATAACTTCACAGGAGCTTTTTAAAGATGACCCCACTACAACCAAAGTTATCTCTCCAGTAGTAGAGGCCACGTCTGTCTTGCAACAATTTCCGTCGGCCCAAGAGTTTACTCCTGTTCTTACTTCTAGGCCGAAGAGCGGTTTGTAGTTTGACGCGCGTAGTTTGCACGTTACACACACTTAGGATTTTTAGCACTTATACGCCCTTAACTTTTTGTTCTTCGAAGATTCTCAAGTTTTACCTCTTTTCTCATTTTCAGGTTCTCCAATGGGGTGACGCAGCACTTACTACGAGGACTTTCAGAGCTACGGAAGGCGCGGCTCTTTTGATCCTAAGAGATATCTTCCTTCCTCTTGGGAGACTGATGCAGAGAGAGCTGCACGAAAAACTCGTGAAAGACATGCTTATGAAGAACGTCGCGAGAGACGGGATGAGCAACATGATTCTTCCCAGAGGGAAGATGATTCTCACAAACGAAAATCCCACGATGATAAAGGAAAAAAGCCATGCTGTCGAAGATTTGAACAAACGGGCCAAGCAGAGTGAAAAGTCATCATCTGACATTCCTAAAGAGCCCATTGCTCCGGTGTCTTCTCAATCTCCTGCCCTTGCTCGTACCGATAT
This sequence comes from Allium cepa, assembly GCA_030765085.1. NCBI lineage: Eukaryota > Viridiplantae > Streptophyta > Magnoliopsida > Asparagales > Amaryllidaceae > Allium > Allium cepa. The sequence continues at coordinate 76,020,292 of CM060945.1, forward strand.
TCAAACGATCATAGGCAGGCCCTCATATCAGGTTGGACCAGGCCCAGCTACTCTTCAAAGTCGATTTCCGAACTGGTGCTTGAAAGGAGCGCGCTTCGATCTTGATTTGGTCCCAATCGACAAGCAGGTTATGCTGGGCAATCTTGATGCCGTCAAACTTGATATCGAGAGAATGTCAAGCTGGCAAAAACTTGTCGACGAGCTCCAGAGGGTAAACCGCGCGAATCTTGAAAAGCCATGCTTACAATGGAAAACGACAAATCTGAATGGCAGAAAATTCTTGAGCAACATGACGCGGAAATGAGGAGCATCACCACTTATAATGAAAAGCTTGGGGCGGAAGTTGAAAAACTTAAAGAATAATTTGCTACTTCTTCCACTTCCTACTCTAAAAAGGAAAATGTGCTTCAATAACAAGTGAAGGATGCTCATGCTAGCCAAAGAGAGGCCGAAGATAGTCTTGATGAGCAAAAAAGAATTAATGAGGGCTATCTTGCTGACATTGCAGAGCTCCGAGAGAAGACTAGCTCCCAGAATGCGGAGATTGAAATGCTAAAAATTCAACTTGCTAAAGCTGAAAGAGAGCGCGACGAGGCCATCGCCGACAAAGTAGCAGCTGAAGAAGCACACGAGGCGACCAAAACCGACGTCAGCTATACTTTATTTGACTTTTACTTGCAAAGCGTCCTGGGGCACGGCAGTATCTCATTTTTGGGCCCCAAATATGAAATTATTTTAGCTGAAGTATGGGAAGCTGCACTTGATATGCTTAAAGGCGCCGGGTATGCTGAAGAAGATCTTGAGGCGCATTATTTGGACGATCAAGCTCGTGCAGCCCTTACCAAAGGGAAAGAGCAACTTGCTCGAGAGCGTGCAGGGACATCAGAAGGAGAAAATTTAGGGAAGGTATCCTCAGCCGACCCAACTCATCCTTCCATTTCAGCTGATATTGACATTACCGGCTCTAGCTCCCATTCTTTGATTCCTGCTAAAGCTGACACTGGAATTACAATCGCTCAAACCGTCAATGAGCCTCAAGGAAGTGCTGAAGCACTAGATTACGAAATTGACGTGATAAGGTCAACTTCTCTAGGTAACTTCATTGTTGAATCATCTCAAGTGGACTGCATGTTCACTTCTCATGAATTTGACGAACTTTTCGATTATTTCTTGAATCTCAATGAGCCGTTATCTCCTCTTTTTATGAGGAATACTGATTTTAACTTCTCTTCTCCTGCAGTGAAAGCGCCAAGCGTAGTTCATACTTCTCCTCCTCCAATTGTTGTTCCTCCATCTCTCCAAATCACTCCTCCTGTTTCTCAGCCGGGATCGCAAGAGGAGGAGATAAAAGCTCTTCTAAACTTGGACGATCCTGTTGCTTCTCATGAACAGCAGGTGGAGGAACTTGAGGAAGGTGAGAAGACTCGAGAGCAACCTTATGATGATGATACAAAAATTTCTTCATTAATTACTCCGGGAAGTTAGTCTTCTTCAAAGAAGAGGAGGAAGCGTTCATTTTCAGAGAGGAAGAAGAAAAGCGCTTCTGCTGGGGAAGAAAAGACAAAAGAAGATCCAGCTACACCTCTTTCTCCTTCCTCCCCGACCCGTCCAATTCGGCCTCAGAAACTACTCATTAGGTCGGGTAAAAGCTCCAAGGGTAGCGGGTAGAAGGAGAAATGTTTGGCTTTACTCTGCTCATTTTGCATTTTAGCTTTCGGCTCGTACTGGCTGGAAATTGTGCGGGTACCGGTCCCCGCTTTCCTTTATTTTAAAACCTGTACCTGTATAAAATTTTCATAATATTGGATAAAATGATTCTTTTACTTATACACACTTCTGTCTGTATTTGAGAATACATTTATTCTTTATTTTATTACAAGCTTCTTTGTTTTCTTTGTGTGATATTGCAATGGGCTTGTGGTATGTTGCTTGAGCATTGCTATAAGTTGTATTATATTGCCGCCATACCAAAGCTTATTGCAATTTCCTTCGAGAACAATTCTTCTGCTTAGAGAAGACTTGCACTCTTACTCTGGAGAATAACTCTTCTACATTAAGAAGGCGTGCTGTCTTACTTTAGAGAATAATTTTTCCACTTTTGAGCAAATGTTACTCTGCTTTAGTAAAGTGTGCCTTGCATTGGAGAAGTATGCCTCACTAGAGGTCTTTATTTTGTTTTTGTTTTGCATTTCAACTCCGGTGAAGTGGACCCCCAAAGAGAGATTTTTGCACTTCAGATCCTAGTGAAATGTGCCTCTGAAGAGGACTTTTCACGTTTCAGCACTTGTGAAGTTTTTTTTCAGATCTTGGTGAAACGTGTGCCTCTGAAGAGGTCTTTTTATCATTTCAGCTTTGGTGAAGTGGACCTCCGAAGAGGGACTCTTACACTTCAACTTCTGGTGAAATGGGCCTCCGAAGAGGAGTTTACACGTTTCAGCACTTGTGAAGTTTTATTTCAGATCTCGGTGAAACGTGCGCCTCTGAAGACATCTTTTTATCATTTCAGCTTTGGTGAAGTGGACCTCCGAAGAGGGACTCTTACACTTCAACTCCTGGTGAAATGGGCCTCCGAAGAGGGCTTTTCACATCTCAACACTTGTGAAGTTTTATTTCAGATCTTGGTGAGATGTGTGCCTCTGAGTATGCCTGGAAGTTACTTTCTCATGGTTGGTTGGATTCACGGGGCGGTCGCAAGTTACTTGGATGTTTGTTTGTGCAAACGGTCTCAGCTAGTGAACAAAAGCCTTGCCTTCCCATTAGGAAGGTGCCTCCGGTCATCCCATGGATTCCCGGGGCGGACGCAAGTTGCTTGGACGTTTGTTTACGCAAACTATCTCAACTAGTGAACAAGCGCCTTGCCCTCCAATTAGGAAGGTGCCTTCGATCATTCCACAAATCTCTTTTTTTTTTTGAGAAAGAAAACTTTCATTTTCTGGCATGCCCCGTTAGAGGTCTTTATCCTCCGAAGAGTTGTGTCTCCGAAAAGGTCTTTTGCTGTTCTTGGTTTGCTTGCCCATGTCTTCTTGCTATTTTCTCATATCAGCGATTCCCCATTATCATTTTCAACCACTTTTTGTAAGTATTTTGTTTTATCCAAAGAACTGTACTTCATTGTCAAGCGAGTTCACAGGGATGGTCACATGCTACTTAATCGGATGTTTATTTGTTCAAACGATCACAATTTGTTAACAAGGGCCCACCTCGGACGAAATCATTAACTATCCAATTGAAGCACTTCTTATATAGGATTTGAATCTGGGACCTTTGTGGCTCAGGATTTGTTTATTGAGTGATGTCAAGAATCGCTTGGTCCCATAATGGGTAAGCCTTGTTTTAATTGTCTGCGATATTAAATCGACATTTTAGCAATACATTTAAAGTATTTTACATATCGAAACAAAACAAACATTTAATAATAGTAAAGAACACATGACTTATAGTGGTTCGGCCAAAAGCTGGGCCTACATCCACTTTATAGCTTTTCATTATTCACTTGCTTTATAATTTCTTTCAATACAAGAATCATATGTCCATAATTCTTTTACAATATTTCAACAAAATTTTCAAGTAAAATATGGACGCAAGTGATTGCTGTTCCAAGCCCTTGGAATTGGATCTCCTTCGACAGTTGTGAGTTTGAATGTGCCGTCAAGAAGTTTTTTGCCTATAACATACGGCCCTTCCCAGTTTGGCCCAAACACACCTGTTGCTGTCATAATTCCTTTCAAAACTAGATCTCCAATTTCAAAACTGCTTTGGCGGACTTTGGAATTGAAATGCCTAGCTATCCTTTGCTGATGGGCTGCAATTCTGAGCTTAGCTTCTTCCCTTCTTTCGTCAAGGAGGTCAAGTGCTTCAAGCTGCAGCTTTTCATTTTCAGCTTGATTAAAATGGATTCTTCTATGCGAAGATACTTCTGTTTCCACCGGAATCATTGCCTCTGATCCGTATGCTAGTGAGAATGGAGTGTGCCCAGTCGCAGTTTTATGAGTGGTTTTGTATGCCCATAGTGCTAGTGGAAGCTTATCGACCCAACCACCTTTTGCTTTCTCTAGCCTTTTTTTACGATGGACTTGATAATTTTATTCACTGCTTCCACTTGCCCATTTGCCTGCGGATGAGCCACTGTTGAGAAGCTTTTTCAGGTCTTGAATCGCTTGCGAAAATCCTGGAATTCTTCACTTTCAAATTGGGCACCATTGTCTGTGATTATCTTCTGAGGCACACCATGCCTGCAAATGATATTTTTAGTCACAAGATTTATAATCTTTTTAGAGGTAATAGTCGCCAATGGTTCAGCTTCAGCCCATTTAGTGAAATAATCAACAGCAACAATAACATATTTGATTTTGGATTTGGCAGTCGGTAAAGGCCCAATGAGATCTATTCCCCAAATGGCGAATGGCCATGGACTGACCATCTGTGTCAGCTCGGTGGAAGGTGCTCTAGGGATTTTGGCATATCTCTGGCATTTTTCACATTTCCGGGAACAGTCAGCAGCATCTCGATTAATCTCTGGCCAAAAATACCCATAACGGAGAACTTTCTTTGCCAAAGTTTGACCACTTATATGATCTCCACATTCTCCTCCGTGCACTTCAGCTAGAATTGTCTTAGCTTCTTCTTTGGTTACACATCGAAGTAGTGGCATTGAGAATCCCCGTCTGTACAATCGGCCATCTTGAATTATATATCTAGAGGCTTTTCTTAGCAGCTTTTGACGTTCTCTTGGATTGTCTGGTAGAGATCCGTTGAGCAGATACTCTTTTACTGGAGTCATCCACGATTCTTGTTCTTGAGATATAGTCATGATCCAGTCAATGTCCATTTCATCAGTGCTTGGAGCTGACAAGACTTCCACAGGAACTAATCCCAATAACCGAGCCTCGCCAGTGCTTGAATACTTTGCGAGAGAATCTGCCTTCATGTCCTCTTCCCGGGGTATATGGCTTATTGTGTAGTGGTCAAAGTCATCAAGAAGCTCCCAGGCCTTAGACAAGTAAGCAGGCAAATTTTCCCCTTTAGTTTGAAATTCCTTCTTGATTTGGCATACAATAAGCTGAGAATCACTAAAGATTTGCAATACTTTGATGTTTAGTTCTTTAGCAATCTTCAGGCTAGTGATAAGAGCTTCATATTCTGCTTCATTGTTTGTCGAAGGAAATTCCAATCTTAATGCATAGCATAATGACCGTCCTTCAAGAGGTTCAAGCACGACCCGAGCTCCAAAACAGTAATCGTTTCTTGCACCATCCACATATAATTTCCATCGAATTGGGGTGTTATCAATCACCTCTTCCTCACTATCGCCTTTATCTGTACATTCTGCGATGAAATCTGCTAAAGCTTGTCGGTTGATTGCTCTTCGAGGATGGTAAGTGATGTCGTATTGGCTAAGTTCAGCATTCCATTTTAGAAGACGACCCAAAGTCTCAGGGCGAAATAGGACTTGCTTTAGAGGCTGATCAGTGAGGACCTTGATGGGATGAGCTTGGAAGTATGGCCTCAACTTTCTTGATGCAATCAGTAGGCAGTAGGCGAGTTTTTCCAACTATGAATAATTCATCTCTGCCCTAGAGAATCTTTTGCTGATGTAGTAAACCGGGCGCTGAGTTCTTGCATCCTCCCGGACTAATGCTGCACTGAGAGCATGAGATGAAATTTCCAAATGTATGAAAAGATCTTCACCACTGTCAGGCTTAGAAAGTATTGGAGGCATCAAAGAATGGAATGCATTTATCAGTAGCTTTGAAAATGAACCGACTCAAGGCAGCGACTTTTCCATTAAGACTTTGCAATTCCTTCTTCGTTCTAGGAGCTTTGACCTCTCTTAAGGCAGTGATCTGGGCAGGATTGGCTTCAATGCCCCAAGCACTCACAATGAAACCCAAGAACTTCCCGTACTCCACCCCAAATGAACATTTCAAAGGGTTAAGCTTCATTCTGTACTTTCGGAGGACTGCGAACATCTCTGCCAAGCGATCCATATGGTCCACTGCTTTCTTTGATTTTACCAACATATCGTCAACATAAACTTCCAAAGTTTTGCCAATCTGTGGTTTGAACGTAGCATTTACAAGTCTTTGGTAAGTTGCCCCTGCATTTTTCAATCCGAAGGGCATGACTTTGTAGCAGTAAAGACCAACATCGGTGATGAAGCTCGTGTCCTCCTCATCTGGCTCATGCATGATGATCTGGTTATATCCGGAGTAAGCATCCATAAAAGATAGCAATTTATGCCCCGCTGTTCCATCCACCAACTGATCAATCCTGGGCAACGGGAAATAGTCTTTGGGGCAGGCTTTGTTTAAATCTGAAAAGTCGATGCATACTCTCCACTTTCCATTAGCATTCTTAGCCAAAACTGGATTTGAAACCCAATTCGGGTAGGTAGATTCCCTGATAAAACCGTTTTGCATGAGCCGATCTACTTCTTCTTTCAATGCCGCTGACCTTTCTGGACCCTGGGTTCTTCTTTTCTGCTTTACAGGTGTAAATTTCGGTTCGATATTCAAAGTATGCACTGCAACCTCTGGGGATATTCCACACATATCAGCATGAGTCCAAGCGAATATGTCTAGATTTGCTTTCAAGAATGATATCAAAATATTCCGAGTTGTTGCATTAAGCTGCGAACCCACATTCAACACCTTGTTCGGGTCTTTTGAGTCAACAGGTACTGGCACCGTTACTTCCATCGACACCACTATATTCTCCCCTGCACTGGCTTTTCAAGGATCCATTTCTCTTCGTGCTCCGCTGTGCTCGCTAGTGCAGGGTCCGCCCTGTAATTGCTACAGGGTTGCTTTTTTGATGCGGACTGGGGTTGCCGCATCCTTTCCCATCTCTCTCTTTCTTGCCTCTCGCAACTCTATCAGATAACATTCCCTCCCGGCATTCTGATCCCCTTTTATAACACCAACTCCATCTTCCGTAGGGAATTTCATGGTCAGGCACCACGGGGCGAGAATTGCTTTAAATGCTGCAAGAGTTGGCCGGCCAGGAAAGCATTGTAAGCAGAAAACTCGTCAACAATTACAAAAGTCTGCTTGCGAACCACTTTTTTCTGCCGCTCTCCAAGTTCCACAAACAAGTTAATTGTTCCAACCGGCTGCTTTGGCTCCCCAGTGAAGCCAATAATTTTTTGCGATGAAGCTTGTACGTCGGTCATAGGAATCTTCATTTGATCGAATGTCTTCTTGAAGAGACTATTGCAAGAAGCTCCACAATCAACAAGTACTCTTCTTACAATAGCCGGCCCAATGCCAGTAGAGATGACCAAGGGATCTATGGTGGGAGCCTCAATACCCATAGAATCCCTGGCTCTGAACGCAATATCATCATTAAAAGTCCTTTGCTGCTTCATGGGTGCAGCATCTTCCAACACAAATACATTCTCCTCATTTGGAGCATACTCCAAAGCACGGGCATATCTCTCCATTTCGCCCCAGCTTCTGCCCCCTGGATGAGGACCTCTCGTAATCACATTAATTACAGGCCTTTCTGATTCAGGCACTGCTGCCTTTTCATTTGAATTGGGTCGATGAACGGGAACCTGCTGCCCCTGGGCCGATGAAGTTGGGCCGTTCCTGTTCTTCTTCACATCATGCTGGAGTTTGTTTTCTTTCAATAGTTCCTCAATCAATTCCTTAAGTGGGGGCACTCGTTAGTATCATGGCCAGCTTGGTTGTGGAATCGGCAGAATCTTTCACTTTTCTCAGCTTTTTTCCCAATTCTCAATCTAGGTGGTGTAGGATATTCGACAGTGTCTTTGGTTGCAAAGAAGATGTTTTCCGGGGTGTCGGTTAAGGGAGTGAAGTTGTAAGGATGACTTTTCTTTGCATCACCTTACTTCTTCCCACCATCGTTTCCCCTCTTCTGATTGCCAAACTCCTTCTTATTTGGAGCAGCAGTATTGTTCCCAGCCTCTGTCGATACCACCTTGGATGGTGTTTGAAGGCTTTCCAAACGCATGAATTCATCAGCTTTCTTATAAAATTTCTCAAGCGAATTTGCTTCCTTCGTCTTTAGCCACTTCCCAAATTCACTTGATTTATCAATTGCCCTCATCAAGTATGTCAAAATCATAAGTGGCTCAGCGTTATCCACTTCAGCCAAAGCAATGTTGAAGCGAATCAAGAATGATTTAATAGATTCTCCAGAATTTTGCTCCAGGCTGGACAATGACATTATCTCCTTTGCTTTTGAAGCATACAATCTGAATTGTTCTTTAAACTTCCGGGTCAAGTCAAAGAACTGGTCTATAGATCGGATTGGCAGCTTTGTAAACCAAAGTAGAGCCACTCCTTCTAGGTACACCGAAAAGTACCTGCATTTGAATTCATCAGAGGCTCTGGCACCAGTCATGTGCCAATCGTACTTGTACAAGAATTCATTAGGGTCGCTTGTCCCCTTATAAGCCGGAATGGTAGGAGGAACAAACTTCCTTGGAAACTCTGCTTTCAAAATCTTTTCAGTAAACGGAGTCTTGCTCGGAGCGAAACCCCATTCCTTCTCATCTTCAACCCTCTGCATACTCTCTTTCATGATTTGTCGAATCATGCCCAAAAGGTATTCCTCATTGTTAACCGGATCTGCAAAACAAACATCATCCATCTTCTGAGAAGTTTGTCCGGACAAATGTTCACGGAGATTTGGCTGTGGCCCCAATCCTCCAGCTTGTGGAGGTGCCTGTTCAACGGGGCTAGCTGCCCTTTCAGGAATGTTCCTTTCAGTATTCACCGGTTGGCGGTTAGCCCCAAGCAAATCATTCAGCCTAATCAAGATCAAGGCATTGTGGGCATTCTGGGCCTCCAACTGCGCATTCTGGGCATTCAACTGCTGATTCAGCCCTAAAACTACGGCGTCCAATTCTGCCCTTGTAACTACAACATTTTGAGCCGTCTGACTTAATGGAGGGGACGTGGCAGTATTCTCGCGAACATCATCAGATCTAACAGATCTATGCTTTCTTCCAGGAGCCATTATCTCTGATAGAGTTTTGGTTTTCAGAGAGATTCTTTCCACAAACTTTTGTGAAGCAATGATGAAAGTAGCCTGATTTGGGTTCTCAGTGAAAGCACCAAAAATGTTAACGTAAAAATTAGACGCTAACACCCCGATGCAAGTAGAGATTGAATGAAAGCACCACCACTTAATACGGGAATCAGAAAAAGGAAGCAATTCACTGAAAAGAAGTAAAAGACATAGAGTTTATAGTGGTTCGGCTTATAATCATGCATACGTCCACTTCAATCCTTTTTATTGCTTATATGATTACAATTCTTTACAATTTCCTTCAGTTACAATTCACTTCGGACTAGTAGCTCAAACTTCAAAGAAGAATCATCTTTCGAATTCATGTTGAATGATGTATATTCTTTCTTGAAGTTGGTTGTGGCGTCCTTGCTGTTTGGAGTGTTTGAAGTATTGCTCGGGTTGATGAAAATGGCAAGGTGTTGATGCTTTGAAGAAATGGTCCAAAAGTCCCCTCAAGGTTGGAGCTTAGGCCGTATTTATAGAGAATTTTGGACGGGCCTTAGGTCGTGAGCGACCTAAGGAAAGTCGTAAGTCGCTCGCGGGTTAAGGGGATACGAGCTACAACTTAACTAGTTCGCACTTGGTCATTTGAACTAGCTGGTAGGTCGTCACGACCTAGGGGAAAGCGGCACTATTTAATCACCAAGTACTAGGTCATGAACGACCTAAGGCAGGTCGTAGGTCGGCGGTGACCTAGGGGATGACTTTTCTCATCTGCTCTCGAACTTGTCTTAATGAGCTATTAGGTCGTGGGCGACCTAGGGGAGTAGTTGGCAACTTAACAATGTTGAGATATCTGATGTAGCGACTTAGATTAGGCCGTTAACTTGTTATGTCGCTTTATCCATTAGATCGCGGAGTCCATTAGGTCGTTAAGACTATTCCGTCTTTAGGTCGCTTAGACCGTTCTATCTTTAGGTCGTTAAGACATTAGATCGCTGGGTCCACTGGGTCGCTGGGTCGCTTATGAAGTTAGGTCGTTAGGTCGCTTAGCAATGTTTCACCTTTTAAGTCGCTGGAGCTTTTAGGTCACTGAGGACTGAAGTCACTAGGTTGTTTGCATGCTAATCCATTAGGTCGCTAAGTTGCCATGCCCTTAGGTTGCTGGGTCGCACGAAGAGCCTATTGTTTTGAACTATTCAAGCTTGACATGTTTTAATTTATTGTAGAATTTGAATACAAAATAGTGGGTCGTTACAGTTGGTATCAGAGCCAGGTTTAACCATAGCCTAAGGAGCAAAAAAACTCATTAGAGATAGGGTAGCAATACCCTAGAATGAGTGATGTCAAATTCTAGAATCCTTTCCTTGTGAGAGAACGTACTTCAAAGTATAAAATGATTTTCAAAAAGGTTTTAAAAGAAGTATTTTGATATAAAAACTCCCTATTTTAAAATAAAATTTTCCAACTACTTCTCTCCTTTTCTCCATCTTTTATAATTTGAGCCTTTGTTAAATGATTGTTCTAGTTAAACTTTATCTTATCTTTGAATATCTTGACATCAATATTTTTCCTCTGTCCTTAAAATTCATTCTTGATTTCTCAGGATGAATCGAGGAAATATCAGAGGTAGGGGACGAGCTGCTGCCCCAGGTCCTCCACTCGCTGCCCCTGCTAGATTTACTAAGCTATGCAAAGATTATACTGAGCTTGTGGCACTAAGTTCACGAGTTCTGAAACCATAATAGAAGCTCAGCAATGGTTGAGAGACTTGGAGAGAATCTTCTCCTGTCTCTAAATAACAAATGCCCAGCAGAGGCAATTGGCGGCCTAGCAGATGAAGGGAGCCGCTTTGAATTGGTGGCTATCAGTCACTGCACACACTAATGAGGCTGACATCACCTGGGAGCAATTTAGGTATCTTCTTCGGTTGTCCAAATTAGGATTCAATTTTCCCATTTTAAATCTGTCTTATATATCTTATCGTGCTTTAGGGAGGCCTTTCTGGTCAAATGGATGCCCGAAGCGGGTAAGTCTCAGCTATATCGAGACTTTATGGACTTGAAGCAGGGCGATATGTCCTTTACGGAATACGAGAGAAAGCTTAATGAGCTCTCGCAATACGGCCTGAATTTGATAGACACCTCGCTGAAGAAAAACGAGAAATTTATTGCTGGAGCACGCCCCGAGTTCTACGATCGGCTTATTACCCACGTACATAGGACGTTCACTGCTCTGATGGACATGGCTCTCCGGTATGAGAACCCTACCTCTAGGACCACTCCAGCTGCCCAATCTGCACCGTCTCAGTCTTCTGGAAATTCGAAGAAAAGGAAGTCCAACTTCTACCAGCATAAGAGGAATAGGACTCCTGGGCTAGGATCATCGTCTTCTGCACCTGCGAGGCCGACTGTAGATCTGTCTACCATCACCTGCAATAGATGCCATCAGAACTGACACTACGAAAATCATTGTCCTACTTTAGGCGCTGCTATTCCACCTCCTTCTCAGTTTTCTATGCGAGACCGCAACCTCATCTGCCTTCAGCCAGAACACTTCAAGGAGGACTGCCCTACTCAGAAGAATGGCACGACATCAGGGATCTTTGCAGTGACTTCTGCATCCTCCCCAGCCCCACAACCTGCACCTGCTCCAGCTCCTAGAGCTTCTCAAGGTACACTCCAGAGTTCTTTTACCTCACATTATTTTCCCATAAGAGTTCTCTTCGATACCAGAGCTTCCCATAGCTTTATCTCGGTAGACCTATGTGATAAATTTGAAAATCTTCTGACTTCCGAATTTTCTTTTGTGCCTTTATGTGTTTCAAACCCTATCGGTGGTCCTGTGAACCTTGATAAGGTCTGTAGAAATGTGAAACTCTTTCATGGTTGTTTTCGATTCACTGGTGACTTCTATGTTTTGGGGTTCGACGCTTCCGACATACGACTTGGAGGTGATTGGTTAGATAGTCACGATGCCCATATCTCGTGCTGTTCTTGAACTGTTGCCCTCAAAGATGATTGTGGAAATCCATTAGAGATCCAGTGTAAATTGCCTCAAGAATTTGCTGGTAGCTTCATCTATTTTCTTGACAATTTTACTGATGATATCCATTCGACTCGAGTAGTCAAACTATTTCACGACGTTTTTGGTGAAGTCATTTCTCTACCTCCAAAAAGGGAAATTAATTTCCATATCGATCTGATTCCTGGAGCACGACCTGTAGTCCTTCCGCCCAGAAGAATGGCTCCACGGGAGAAGATCGAATTAAGGAAGCAAATTCAGGATTTGTCCTCTAAAGGTCTGATTCGGCCTAGTTTTTCAGAATGGGGAGCAGCCGTAGTATTCGTCACCAAATCGGATGGTTCTCTACGGATGTGTGTTGATTATAGGGAGCTAAACAAGCTCACTATGAAAAACAGATATCCTATGCCCCGCATCAATGATATGTTCGATCAACTCTATGGAGCGACTGTTTTCTCCCAGCTCGATCTAGCCACGGGTTTCCACCAACTCAGAGTTTCTAAGGAGAGCATTCCTATAACTACTTTTCGTACGGAGAACGGTTTCTTTGAATGGCTAGTTATGCCTTTTGGTTTGACTAACGCTCCCGCCTTTTTTGTCGACTTGATGAATCAGGTTTTTCGTGACGTGCTAAATAAATTTGTTCTTGTTTTTATCGATGATATCCTTGTTTTCTCCAAGACGAAGAAGGAGCACGAGTCACATTTAAAATATGTTTTAGAGACTCTCCGAAATCACCAATTAAAGGCTAAATTCTCTAAATGTCATTTTTGGGAAGAAGAAGTCCGATTCCTCGGTCATATTGTCTCTAGTGAAGGAGTTTCTGTTGATCCAGTCAAGATCGCTGCGATCAAAGATTGGGAAGAACCTAAGACTCCTACTGATATTCGCAGTTTTCTGAGCCTTGTTGGTTACTATCGGAGGTTCATTGAGAATTTTGCTTGGATTTCTGCACCTCTGACTGCTCTGACACGAAAGAATGCTAAGTTTATATGGAGCAATAAGTGTAAAGCTGCATTCCAAGTGTTGAAGGATAAGCTCACTTCCGCACCAGTGCTTACTGTACCGAATGGAAATGAGAGATTAACGGTATTTACCGATGCTTGTCGAGAGGGTTTGGGAGCAGTATTAATGCAAGATGGGAAGGTAATTGCATATGCTAGTCGTCAGCTTAAGACACATGGAGCAAATTATGCAGCTCGTGATTTAGAATTGCTGGCTGTTATCTTTGCTCTGAAGCTGTGGAGACATCGTCTCTTGGGAGCTAAGTTTGACCTCTTCACCGATCATCAATCTTTGAAATATATCTTCACCCAGAAGGATTTGAATTAGAGACAAGTTCGGTGGCTCGAGTTTCTAGCTTCTTACGATCTTGACATCAACTATACCCCGGGGAAAGCAAATGTAATGGCGGATGCGTTGAGTAGGAAGAAGTCTTTGTTGTGCCAGCTTTTTGTTTCTTCTCCTCTTATGGATCGTATTAAGGCTAAGCAGGATGAGGACGAGATGCTTAGGCGTATGAGGGGAAGTGACCAGAGCAGAAATGGTGGAAATAGTAGTATTGATTGTAGTGGAGCCCAGATTGATGATAAAGGGGTTTTAAGGATTAATAATCGGATTTGTGTTCCGAATGTTGATGGTTTAAGGCAGGAGTTACTTCGGGAACATCATCAATCCAGACTTTCCATACATCTTGGTGTAGCGAAGATGTATCAGGATTTAAAGAAACTTTACTGGTGGAAGGGTATGAAGCGTGATGTCTCTATCTATGTGGGTAGGTGTGCGAGTTGTCAGCAAGTCAAGGCTAATCATCAGAAGATGCCGGGTTTGTTGCAGCCTCTGGAGGTTCCCGATTGGAAGTGGGAGCAAGTTACTACGGATTTCTTCGATGGTTTAACGAGATCTAGGAAAGGAAATGAAAGCATCTGGGTTATTGTGGATAGACTGACTAAGTCCGCCCATTTCATTCCAGTCAGGTCTACCTGTACGGCTTCGAGTTTATCTGAGATTTATATAAGGGAAATTAGTCATCTCCACGGCGTTCCCCTTAGCATAGTTTGTGATCGAGGCCCTATTTTCACTAGTCAGTTTTGGAAAGAATTCCAAGAATCCTTGGGTACTTGTCTGAATCTGAGCACTGCTTACCACCCACAAACAGACGGTCAAACTGAAAGGGTAAATCAGATTCTATAGGATCTCCTTCGTGCATGCATTTTGGATTATGCAGGATCTTGGGAAGATCATCTCCATCTTGTGGAATTCACCTATAACAATAGTTATCAGGTATAAATTCCAATCCTCTATTCTTATTGTATCTAAACCCCTATCTATCTCATTTTATCTTTTTTCAGGCTAGTCTTAAAATGTCCCCATTTGTTGCTCTCTACGGGCGTCCTTGTAGATCTCCATCCTGTTGGATTGAATCCGCAAATCGTTGAGTTCTTGGCCCCGAAATGATTTTGGAAGCTACAGAGAAAGTGGAGGAGATTAAGAGAAGGTTAAAGATTGTTTTGGATAGACAGAAGAAGTACGCGGATCGTCATAGAAGAAGTTTGGAGTTTGTTGTTGGTGATTTGGTTTTTCTTAAGGTTTCCCCTTTAAGAAATGTGGTTCGGTTTGGGCGTAGAGGAAAGCTTGCTCCTAGGTTCATCGGTCCATTCCGCATCTTGGAAAGGATTGGATCTCTTGCTTATCGACTGGATTTACCTGAGAAATTCGCTGGAATATACAATGTGTTCCATGTATCCCATCTTCGTCCCTGTCTTCACGATCCATCTCTTATTATCCAGCCTACTACTCTTGATAGTTTGGACATCGAGCCTGACTTAACTATGGAAAGGAAGCCGCTTCGTATCGTTGATCAAGGTACGAAACAGCTAAGAAGAAAATCTGTCCGACTGGTCAAAGTGCAATGGAGCACTGATGACGGGATTGCACATGGGAAACGGAGGAGAGCATTCGTGCTTCGAATCCAAAATTATTCGTTTAAGGTACTTTGATTTATTATCCTGTCTTCCTTTGTTTTCCTTCTTCCATTCCTTTTCGAGGACGAAAAGTTCTGAGTGGGGGAGAGTGTAACGGCCCTAGATTTTCTAGCACTTTATTCTTTTATTTATAAAACCTTGAAATTTATTTTAATATATATATATTTTATTATGATTAAATCAATTCTCAAAAATTCGAAATATAAAACGAAAGTTTCTGAAATTTATAACTTTGTTTAAAGGATAACTCAAATTGGAATTTTAATAAATATTGGATTATCTACTTTCTTTCAGAAATTGTAATATTTGGTCCATTTGGATAATAAATCGCCTTTTTAATGGTAATAGGAATCAGAGAGGAATGTAATCAAAAATTTTATCTTTTAAATTGAGAAATAAATGTTAAAAATTTATAGCGTATTTGAAAGGCACGTTATTTGCTGGAATAAACAACGTATTAATAAGAAGGAGTGTTTATTTCAAAAGCGTTATCTTTGTATAATTTTCGGTGTGTATTATTGTGTAGATTCTACGCATTTTCAAATTCATACCGCAATAATATATATGAGTAAAAAAAATCAATGGAGAATTTCTATAGCCAACGTTACATTTTCACAGCCTTCTTTTGGTTTTTAATTTTGGTATAAGATCTTTTAATAAGGTAATGTTCATTCCGTTTCCTCGGCTATCAAAGGCCAGTTCTCTCATTTAAACACGTTGCAATAAATTTGCCCAAACTTTTATTCCGTTCCAAGACAAAACAATTGCTTGCCGACTTTAAAAGAAAATTCAATCAGCAAATCAAATGCTTGCATGCCTGTTTTGGTTACCAATTTTTTTTTCAAGCTTCACCTAAATACTGGAAACATGCATCTCATTTTTAGCTCTGGAAATAAACATTCAATGGAAGAATTTTATTCCTTACCTGTGTAAACGAAATTTCTAAATCTCAAAGAAAAAAAGAAATCATGCAGCTTCCTATTTTATGACACGTTCAAACAAATTTTCATTTTTGACAAAATTTATCATTCACCTTTAATTTCGCTCATCCTTCCTTTATCCTAACGCACGAAAATTTCAAAATTTTCTTGTCGTTTCTTTTCTGATTTTTGAACGTGCGAAATTCCTGGCCCAAACGTTATCTCCTGATCCTCGCGTGCCTATAATCTCGCAACCTCATCCTATATATTTTAACCCACGCACGTTATCAAATCCCACATTTGTTGCTCCATATTCAAGTGCCCAAGCTACATCAGTTATGGCCACTTATCTCTGCTTCTTCCTCCTTTTATATTTTTCCTTTATGTACTTTGGTGTTTCCCTTTGCTTTAAATTCATTTTCATATCACCTACTCGACTGCTCCATCTCCAAACAACCCGACTACCACTCCTCAGTTTCCCCTGAATATTGCATGCGTCCCTGAAGTGGTGGCCATGGGACCTTCATGCGTGAGTCACCTTGGGGAATGTAGCAAAAAAAGTGTGAAATAAACAAAACCTGGAAATTCTTTGTGGCATATTTGTTGCGTGGGAGGCAAAATCACACGGCCTTGGCATTTTTATTTGTGCATGGAAATTCTGGGCCGTGCTTTTGTGTTCGAGCGTTCAAAATTTGATGAGTATAGTGGGAAGTTTTTCGTGCGCCTGAGTGGTAATGGTAGCAATGCATGTTTTCATACTAAAAAATATATATATAGAAAGGAAAAAAAGGTTTTGGTTGGAATAAGAAAAGAAAAAGGAAGGAGGAAGAGTGTAGTAGGCCTGGAGGAAAAGTAGTATGAATGCATGTTTCAAGTTGGAGTTGAGAGTGGCTGTGCCATTCAAAAGAGAAAAAAAAAGAGAAAAAAAAAACAAAAGAAGAAAATTAAGTGAATGCTTTCGGTTGAAGTTGAGACCTGGGCGTCATTTTGGTGTGCGTGCATTTAGTTAACTAAACAGATTATATATGAATTCAAGAGTAGGGAATTGGTCAGGACGAGTTGTTTCGTCAAGACGGGTTGTGGGGAGTAGTCGAGCAAAGTTTGGTCCAACTATCTTTTATATAATCCCGTCCCTATTTCGTTTTATTTAAATTTTTCTTTGACCGTAAATTAAATTCGCGTATTTGGTTTTTATTTGGATCTTGTTCTAGATTTGAATCAAGACGTTGCATCCAGGGAAATCTGATCGTGCCGTTTATACGTTTCTTTATCAAGTGATAAAATCGTTTGAATCTAATTTTCTGCAGCTTTAAGGTGAGTATTTCTCACCTGACAAACATACCTATATATCTGTGAATTTATCACAAGTGAAATTGTAAATTTATTGTATTAAATTTTATCTGCCTGTGATATAAACGTATGATGTTGAACCCCATTATTAACTGACACGTCATCAGTTGTTTATTTATTGTAATATTATTGCAGTTATGCTATTTAATGCTTATTTACTGTTAATCACACTTCAAGTTCCTTGTAAATTTGAGATCGTTATAGGCTGAAATGATAGGCCTGAACGATAATTATTTATTCATTCATTCATTTATTTATTGAGTTAATATTTTTATTATTTAACTTGTGATTGCGGGTTTGAAATGATAGAACCCGTGTTTTTGTAAATTACGGATTGAAATGATATATATCCGTATCACTTGACCTAGGCTAGAACCCTATATACTGACCCGTGGTTTATATAATACTTTCCTGAAATGTTTTTAAATATTTTAAATGAAAAGTTTGTAATATTCTGGGTTAAACAGTATTTAAAGGATTTTATAAAATTTACATTGATTTTTGAACGAGTCAAAATCTTAAATAAATAAATGTTTAAGTAAAATTTTGGATTATAACTTATTTTGGAAATTCTGAATTTGTAAAAGTGAGATTTTAGTTAGGTAAAATAATTGGTAATAAGTTATAATTTAGGAATTTAAAAACTTAATTTTTAAGTTAATAATCTATTACAACACTTAAATGCTGTCTTTTTTAAATGACTGTTTAACCTATAACTCTAGGTAGCATTTTATAAGTACTACGGAAACTGAATTTTTTATTTTTTTTAATAAAATTTAGTGGAAATAATATTTGGGAAAAGGGCTTAAATTTTGGAAATTAATATGTAATTAACAAAAATAAGGAATTGACTTTAAATGGTTTTAAATGGGAGGATTAAACTTTTAAATGTGAGTTGAAAGGAAATGAATTCCTAAATAAATTGAATAGATTTAAATGGTATTTTTATATTAAATAAAAGTACTGATGTTTAAATAAATGATGTTTGAAATGATATTATGATTTTCAAATGTATTTGAAATTTATTTTGATTTTTAAAGTATAAATACCATTTTTAAAAGTTGCAACCACGGGTTATAATAAAGCTTGGTTGTTAAAGAGACCGGGATCGGATATTTGGCATACTCTCTGTCGATGCCGAAAACCACCTTAACAACCGTGTACGCGGTGGAGATTTCAGAATGAAGTAGGATGGTGGTGACGTTTCCTTTGAGGTAAATACGTGGACCCGACTCCCGTGAGTTGGCATAAGCTGGCTAAAACAGAAGCGATTGATGGATTAATGAGGTAGCACCTCTGATCGGATGCACTTCTTCGTATGCCATTCTATTGCTTTTGTGATTGTTTTGGTGTGCACCTTTGATTTGGGAGTGTTGTTCGAGGTGGGCGGTAGCTGCGCGCTGCGCGTTTCCACCGGTCTGGAAGGGTAATTGGTATATCTATCCTGGCATTGCCTAGTTGTGCCGTGTCACCTACCATAGCGAGCCTTGTACGAGTTTGATTTGTGTCGTACCTATGGAGTATCTTCTCGTAGTCTCCCGATCAGGAAATATGCAGGTACTGTATAGACTACTAGCACTTTTTTGTGTTAAGGGCTATATGGGTAACCCCTTAATGCTAGTTAAAAGTAAGTTTATTTTACTAATAGACACTATTATAATAGCGAGGTATTAATACATAGTAAATAGTTTAACGGATCCTTAGAGGATGGGCGGTCCCAAGCATCCTTTAAGTTACTTGCTCTATATTACAGTACACTTGAATTAGCTTACACTATATAAGTATGTATGTCCTGACTCGAGTGTTTATGTTTTATTTTACGCTCGGGTCAGCCCGAGTTGCAGTTCAGTCATTATCCCGGAGCTAGGACTTTTGCAGATCCTTTCAAGCTACTGGCTTCTTTCGGTCCATTATCTTATTTATGAAATCAAGACTTTGGGATTATTTGGATTTTCTATTTGATGATTTAAACCATATTTGAGATTAAAGACTATGTAATTTTTATTTGTTTGAGACAATTTATAGTGGCTTCATGAACCACTAAGTATTTTAATTCCGCTACGAGTTTTCTGATATCTGTGTCTGTGATTCTGTGATTTGATTTCATTTGCTCCTAATTTATTTACAATCTATTGTTTTGAACTATTCAAGCTTGACATGTTTTAACTTATTGTCGAATTTGAATGGTACAAAATAGTGGGTCGTTACATTGGAGGTGTTTTGTGTGCCTGCAGAAAGATCTTTAGGCTAAGTAGTGTCCTAAGGGTGAAGTTCAGAAGCAGTAGAGTGGACCGTCAGCTTCTTCTGATAGGCAAGGTGTTCTTGAAGGATTTGACCTCGTTTTGGATGAATTGATCAAATAAGCATAAGCCATTCTGATTTGTGAAGAGGGAACAATACTTTTGGGAACTGATCGGGGTAGATCTCAAAAGTAATTTGCGATAGTTTGAGTGTTCTCTTGGGTTATCAGGGATTTTCTGGACGTCTTCAGGGAAGTCAAAGGTTTGTCCGCATTGGAGATTGAGTTCCGTATCGGCTTGGTTCCTGTAGCATTACCAGTGGTTCAGCCTAGTAGAGGAAGGGCTTCTAGAGAGAGAGTTTGGTGAAGCAGACTGAGGGTTTCTCGAAGAAGGATTGAGCGGATCTACTTTTCTAGCTGGGTTTTTGCTGTGGTGTTTTTGACCAAATCGGATAGGTCACTAAGTTTTAAGGATCTGATGAACAATGTCTTCTGGGATGTGTTAGACAAGTTTGTGCTCGAGTTCATCGACGGCATTCTCATCTTCTCCAGACCAGAGTTGCACAGCGGAAGCGAGGTAGTAGCTATGCAATAGTAGAAGCAAACCCAGACTTCTATGGAAGTTTGCAGTTTTCTTGGATTAGAAGGTTTCTACAGGAAATTCATTCAGGATCTGAAGGCTAGGTTGTCTAGTGCACCTGTTCTAGTTAGTCCGGATTGGAGAAGTAAGTCCAAAGTCAACTGATGCTTGTGAAGTAGAGCTTGTGTTCGGGATTTTCGAAAAATCTTGGAAGGATCATCTTGTTGGGTAGGATCTGGAGATCGTCATGTTCTTGGTCCAGATTTCTTTTGAGAGGCATCATCGTAGATTGAGCTGACCAAGAAAGGATAAGGCATCCAAGGATCGTTAGAGGAGTTATGTGGATAAGAGACAAAGGAATCCGGAATTTGAAGTTGGAGACTTCGTTGTTTTTAAGGTTTCTCTAGTAAAGGGAGCAGTAAGATTTGGTAAGACTGGGAAGCTAGCTCCGAAGTATATTGGATCTTTCTGTGTTCTTGTAAGGTTAAGTGTTTTGGCTTACAGGATTGAATTACCAGTTTTGATTACTGGGATTCACAATGTATTTCACAAATCTAAAAGGAAGTACGTGTATGATCTATCACTAGTTGTGAAATCTGCTGTTCAGGAGGATTTGGAAGTTGAGCAGGACTTGATTATGGTCTGATATCCCTGTTCAGATTGTAGATCGTGATGAGAAGGAGCTCAGGATTAGAGTAGCAGCTAGTTTAGATTCAGTAGAGCGAGTATCCCAGTGTTTGTACCTGGGAAACTCTTGATGGTATTACGAAGGCCTATCCTAACTTTGTGTCAGGATAGATGGATTTGTTTGATAGAATAAATTGATTGCTATGGTTGTTAGTACATGATTGATGTATACATTGTAGTTGAAAATTAAAATCTTTGCTGGATTATTAAATTATCTTTGCTTTCTAATTTCGGGGACAAAATTCTTTTAAGGGGGAGGAATGTGATGACCCAGAAATTTGAGCAATAACAATTTGATAATCTTTATTGATAAGTAAAATCGTGTACAGGGTTTAAAAAGCAAAGTAATATAAATTAATTCATGATTTCAAAATGTAATAACTAAGTTTTTAAGCAAAAGTAAATGTTAAACAAAGTTTCAAAGCAAAATGAAATAAATAAGTTTTCAAAGATAAGTTTCTCTAAGTTTTAAGGTTATTAAAAATGATTATGTTTGTAAGCAATTTATTAAATCATGTTTTAAAATAAATGAGTTTTTCAAAAGTGTATAAACCAAGTTCCAAAGTAAAATAAAATCTTTTAATAAGATGTTGAAACAAGTTCAAGTTTAAATATAAAAGTTAAATAATTTAAATTTGCTTGTTCTAAAAGTAATTATGTTAATTATTTAATTAATTACCGATGATTTTAATAAAGTTAATGGAAGTAATTAAGAAATTTATTAAGATAAGGAATTATCTTTAATTAATTTTGGTTGTGATTAATTAAAGATAATTAATTAGTGAAATTAATTAAAAGATAATTACTTTATGAAATTAATAAGGGTTAATTAATTTATGTTAATAATCAAAGTATAATTACTTAAGGAAAGTAATTAAAGATTTGTTAATGAGTATAACTAATTTAAGGATCATTAACTAGTGATTAAGGGATAATTAATTAATGAATTAATGTGATTAATTTAAGATATTTAGTTTAATTAATTAATTAATTAAGGATAGTTAATTACTTAATTAATTAAGGGTTAATAAATCTTTGTAATTAAAGGTCAAATAAATTAAAGAGTAATTAACTGATGAAAGTAATTAAAAGGAATAATTACTCAATGTAATTAATTAAATTAATTAAGGGGGATTAATTTAAATAACTAATTATTTTAATTAATTAAGGATAATACTTAATGAAATTGATTAAGTAGAATTACTTTATGTAATTAATAAAGTGTAATTTCTTAGTGTAAGAAATTAATGGATAATTACTGAATGTAATTTTTTATAGCAAAGCTAGCCGGCTTTAAAGTGGGCCGTGCCACTGTGTATTAATATGGGAAAACAGGTACTCTACACATGCATAGAGCATCTAAACAGGCGAAAAGATAAAAGAACATGAGCTAGACAAAAGAGCCTAAACTACTAATACAGCAAAACTAATCTTCCTCAGAGGAGGAAGAACAATCGCGTCCATCAGCAGAAGAAGGGCGAATAACATGAGAATACCCTGAGAAGAGAGCAGCCAGACGAGGCTCATAACAAACCGAGTCAGGTGAGTAAAGAAATTTCATATCCCATGTAACATCATAAAACTTACTTTTGTTCTCCTCACCAATCACACCATCCCTAGTGAGGCACAAACCATCTCCCTCAATATGATAAATAATATAACGACTCTCGCCTCCAATTTCACTAATAAATGCATAAAAACTATCCCTCTTAGGCGAATATCTCATATCAGAAGAGGCGTGAACCCAAGCACGTTCTTCCGAATCCCAGGAGATGAAATCAGAAGAGGAAGCAGAAGGATCCACCTCCAGGGACGCAGGAGGAGAACCAGAAGATGGAGCTAAATCAAGCACTGGAATAAATGGAGCTACGCAAACCGGTGTAATAGCAGGAGGATCCAGAATGGGGGGACAACAATGGGAGCTAATAGAGCATCAACTAAGGGCACAGCGGGAGGATCCACAATGGGGGGACAACAATGGGAGCTATCAGAGCATCATCTAATGGAACCGGCGGAGCATCCTTCCTAACCCACTTCCGGACAGGAGATCGAGGAAGAGGAATCCGATCAACGAAGGGAACAACCGGACCAGAACAGGAATCAACACAATGTCCAAAGGACTGACAAGTCGTACAAATCTCAGGTTTCCAACTATAATGAACTCTGACCTCAGCTACATGACTCTCATCTAATTTGACCTTTAAAACCATGGGCAAGGGTTTGTCTGGAGTAATCTCAATTAGAGCTTTGGCATAAACTAGCTTCTTTCTGGTCACAGTATTATCATCATAACATATCACCTTTCCAACAAGTCCAGCAAGCCAGTCGATCTCGATAAGAGGTTGGAGAACAGAAGGAATATGGGGAAAATGGGCCCAGACGGGAATAGATAAAACTTGTTCCTTCGCACGAACCATAGAAGGACTCCACATTGTGATAATGAATGGTTTTCCATCAATTAGAATAGGGTTGGCCTCCAGAATACGTTGCCTTTCATCACTACGCGAGAACTTGAAAAAGAACATTTCATTATCAAAATGAACACTCAATCCACCTCTAGGCTTCCATGCCATGTTGCACCTCGACTTAACTAAGTGGTAGAGAGGATTGGAGTCAAGAAAGAAACCAACCAAGTGCTCTTTCCAATAATCCACACCGGCCTCTGTCACTTCCATGGGCGGAATCATCACTCCGCCTTTCTCGACTATTTCAAAACGACGAGGCGAATTAATACCGGCATTACTAGGCAGTTAGGAATACAATGATGACCACTTAGTAACAGGCCGTGGCAACGGAGGGACCACCGAATTAGGTAGAGAAACAACAGACAGGGGAATATTGTCATCGGCATAACAACAAGCACCTGATGTGCCACCCAACGCAGCAGCGACAACACCCTCATCAATTACCACCACACCACAATTTGGCACCAATGTACTACTGTTAACAAACGAATTAAAATCGGCCGATG
Source organism: Allium cepa (assembly GCA_030765085.1). Taxonomy (NCBI): domain Eukaryota; kingdom Viridiplantae; phylum Streptophyta; class Magnoliopsida; order Asparagales; family Amaryllidaceae; genus Allium; species Allium cepa. The sequence goes on from CM060945.1 coordinate 76,044,026, forward strand.
CCACCCCCAAGATTGACTTTCCCCCCAAACAATCAGTATTCTCAGATTCTACAACTACCGCATTACGGTCCACAGGAAGTCCAACCTCCACCGACGACCAAGTATTAACAGTAGAACAGGCTAAAAACGACGACAGTGGGGACTTACAAGATGCTGGATTGATGCCAAGATCAGAAGCGATGGACGAGACTGGGGGGATTAGGTCTGACATAATGCCATACAGAGGGAAATCAAACACCTCCAATGTAATGACCCGCTATTTTGGACCATTCGCATCCGCACATGTCGGACTTGAATAAATCAAAATACCGATTTGTTAATTTAAATTTGACAAAACGTAGATGTACAGTAAATAAATAATCACAGAATCACAGACACAGAGTAATAATATGCAGCGGAAGCTAAAGATAGTAGTTCATGAAGCTACTATATAAATATATAAGATACATCAGAGTTAATTAAGTTACAACAGAAGTCTCGAATACAATAGTAGAATACAGGAATTAGAATACATCACTGGAATCAACCGAATATCTGAAAGCTGGATAGATAGCTGGATCTCCAGGCAAAGCTCCAACTCCAAAGGTGAGTCTTAAAAGCTGGACCACTCAGTCTGACCCAAGCGTAAAGCAAAATACAAAACACTCGAGTCAGGATTAATATTCTCATATCGATAAATCCAACTCAAGTGAAATAGCAATTGAAATATAAGTAACTCAAAGGATGTTGGAATCACCATCCTTTAAGGATCCGTTAAACTATCTACTATGTAGTAGTGTACGCTAAATAGATAATGTCTATCAGTAATATATAGTATCAAAATAGTGTTAAGGCGTTACCATTATCACCCTTAACACATTTTATATAAGCGTTATAGCCTATACAGCACTGTAAACTCCACCGTAAACTAGTGGGATATCAGGGAGTACTCCATAGGTATAACACAAAACAAATTCGTAGTGGTCGCGTATATAGGGATACAAGTATGACAAGGCACATGAGGCAATACCCAAGATAGTGAAACTACCGTTTGCCTGATCCGGACTGGTGAGAATGCATCGCCGCAGCGATCGCAACACCGCGAAACAACACTCCTGAAAAGTACGAGGGTGCACCCATCAATCACAAGTAATGAGTAGTAGTTACGAAGAAGTGTGTTCGCTCGAGGTGGCTAACCCCATTTGGCCTGGCACGGCTCCTGATTTTAGTCATTTCCAATTTGACACAAGTGTCAAGGCTATCCATTATCGTTCTCTTTATTCAGTCATCACGTACATCATTCCAACCACTTCATTCTAGATCATACTCCACGTATAGTTATTAAAGTGGTTTCCGGTTTAGACAGAGAGTATGTCCACAACCGGTTCCGGTCTCTCTAATAGCTTTCGTAATTATTATACCGATTGGTCATTTAATAAATTTCAAGTGAAATCCAGTTCAATTTCAATTTCAATTCGTAAATCAACATTTTGTTTATCTTTCTAAATCAATTTCCAAAAATTATGATTCAAAACTTCCAAATTACGAATTCAAAATCTTACAATTCAATTTCAACTTTTATTTAAACAATTCAAATATTGATTCAAGTTCGAATATAAGTTTCATTCCGAAAACATTTAAATTGTTTAATTTTCATTCAAATCAATTCAAATTCATTTATCGATTTCGTTCAATATTCTCTAAGCTAATTTATCGTTCAAAACAACTTCTATTTAAATTCCAATTCATTTAAATCAATTACTTACGTTCAACTTCATTATGTCAAAACTTCAAATTGAAATAAATTAAATTCGTCAAATCAATTCTTTAAATTACAAGCCTTACATTAATTTCAATAAATCCCATTCATTTGAGTAAATCACACTTTATTTCTTGTTAAAGAAATCCAATTTTCACTTATTTATTGACTTCGTTACAAATTTCAAACTCAATTAATAAAGAACTAAATTTCATATATTCGAGAAGTTCAATTTCACTTATTAATATACTTAAATATATTTTTTCCAAAACTTTAATAAATAAAGAAACTCAATTTCATTTATCAACGAAGTTCAAATCCATTATTCAAAAGTCCGATTTCTCTTATCAAAGAATTCAATTTTTATTCAATTATCAAATAATTAAATCTTATTCATTTATTAAATAATTTCAGTCTTAATTATTCATAATTTCAAAACTTAATAATTACAATCTTGATCATAAATTCAAAATTAATTTTTAAATCATTTCCACTTAATTATGAATTCAAACTTAATTATCAAATCATTTCAACTTAATTATAAATTCAACTTAATAATTTCAAACTTAATTATAATTCCAAGCTTAATTATAATTTCAAATTTAATTATTAAATGATTTCAACTTAATAATTTCAAAACTCAATTATTACTAATTCAAAATTATTTATTAATAATTCCAAATTTAATTTATTAAATAATTAAATTTCAAACAACGTTCTTTCATCAATCACTACGTTAATATTTGTTTCAGATTTCAATCTTATATTTGTTTCAGATTTCAATCTTTACATTTTCCTTTTATAAAATTCAAATTCCAACTTCATTTCAAAACTTATTCTTTGCTCGAATAAAATCATTATTTCAAATTATTGACCAATCGGATTTAATTTAATTCTCTATCCTAGGTCAGATTCATTTGGGTATATATCATTTCAACCCGATTCCAATTTCAATTCAAGATCAAACATAATAAAGGGAACTTGCAGTGTGATAACTGGGATGGTGTCAAAGTAAATAAACAAGCAATAACAACAATCAATAACAATCCAATAATTAATTCAAATAATCCTGAAATAATCATATTAATTTGCATTGTTGTTTGTGCGAATTAATATAATTATCTCTAGAATCTACACTATTATTTCATATAGACTAAAGATTATTACATTTCGGTTTTCCCACTTGTCATTCCATTTCAATTCCAAATTTAATGCTACAACAATTAATCCAATATACGTTCAAAGGTTCAAAGTATAACTTGTCAAATTCTACGTGTCAATTAACTTAACAATTAAAAGGGGTCATATTATTCAAGTTAAGTAATCAAATTCAACACATATGTCGATTCACAATTTTAAACTATCCTACGTCAAATTCAATTGCATAATATTTATCACTTTATACAGTACAGTTTACATCCAATATTAACAACAATCAATCAATCAATTATCAACCAAACTGTATTATCATTGCATACATAATTAACAGATAATGATGTCAGATGTCAAAAGTGAACTGATACACAAATAACAGTGCAATAAATAACAGCAGCATATTTCAATTGTCATTTCAATTGAAATCGAATTTGATAAATAAAAGAATATTAATTGTTAGTGATTTCTCACCTTTCGAAGCTAGAGAGATGAACAGTGGAATTGAGCTATGAATTCCAAAGAAAAACAAGGTTGACACGGATTCAATGAAGAAACAGGCACGACGGACCCAAGGCTAATAAAATGTGAAACGATGAGAACCAATCAGAATCATTTTTTTTAAAAACTAAAATTTACACATTATTATAATATATTTTTTTCAATATTGAAATTCAAGGTAAATATTAAATTAATAGCTTTCAAAACCCATATATATTATCACTAAAATCATCACTAATATAGTATAGACAGATCCAAAATGTATGCTGTATATAAACTTATATTAAAAACTTTTATAACTCTATCTTGCATATGAAAACAACTTATAAATATATAAGTATATAACTTAATTTTAAATTGTCATCATACATCCATATACACGCTAATAGGCGATTCATAGACGTTAGTATAAACTACAAAAATAAGTATATACACGGTTTATATATATAAAACAATGAAAACATAATTCACTTCTGCAACCAAATAATTTAACGCAAACTCATTAATATGCTGTAAATATTGTACAACTATAAGCTGTCGTAATATAAAACATACTGACATATGTGTAAATAAAACCAAAATTTGACCTGCCTAAACATACTGACACAATATTAAATTTTTTTTGTACAAAATGTATAATAAACATTTATACAGCAACTATAATATATACATACCTTTATCTTTATACAGTAGCTGCTTTAAACCAACATATGTACTTGTACAATTTATATATACAATCAACACAACTCACATATATTATTATACAGGCTGCACTCAAAATATACTTTAACAATATGATTTCATTGAATATACTACAATACAACATATATATAATCTTGTATAAAATTATGTATATGACTACAACCGCGTAACAACCCTATATTTAATACTTAGCTTACATCATTGTATAAAATAAAGCTTATCGATATTGCGTGTAAAACAAACTTATGTATGCGTAACCAGAGCAAACCATTTTTTTTATATATTCATACAATTTATAATAAGATAAAAACATACATATAACTAAGATATTCATATAAACAACGTATATATTAATATTATACAAAAGCAAAGTAAAATACATATACAAGGTTACAGACCTTTATATTCTTGTTTGTAAAAAAAACAGTTTCCAAATATTATAATGCAACTAGTCTTGTACCATAAAGCATATAAACTTACGTACTGCGTTCTTGAAATCAAAGAATATAACAATAGTAAACTGATACATATATATGTGATACTTGACCAATATTTTAAATACAAGTGTTTATATTCATTGCTTAGCTAGTGTATAATATCAGCTTGTCAACAGATGTTAAAATGAATAACATTGTACCTATACATGTGCACCCATATACATAGGAGCAAGGTGTGAAAGAGGGAAAGGCAGATGTAACAACCTGGGGTTTTGCTGTTAATTTGTCATTGTCGTTTAACGATTAATATGTTGGATTATTGCAGTTGGAAATTTTTAATCAAACTGCAATTCTTTTGAGAATTCGTTAAACGAGTTAAGCGGGCTTTAGAATTTAATCTCGGCCCAATAACCCTTTAAAATTTTCGATGTCGTTCCCTTCTTGGTTCGACCCGATCCCCCTTTCTCCTTTCATTCTCCATTCGTTTAAACCCTAACTCAAAAACATACGAACAAAATTAATGGCGGCCCCCTTTTTCATTTTTCGTTCAAAACCTAAAACAAAAGCAAACGAAGATGAACGAAAATGGCGGCTTTGTTTTCGTTCGTTCCCCTTTTTCTTCAGATTAGGGGTTCGAGCGAAACTCGAATGCGCGACTTCAATCCTTGCTTCGTTAGTCAATCATTTCGCGATACCATCGGCCGTTTGATTGAGTTCGTTTGCTTCATTCTAAGGTGAGTATTTTTTATTACTCACATCTGATTCGACTTAGTATTATGCCTTGCGTTTGATTTGGTTTCGTTGTGATGATTTCTCTGATTTATCGAATTCGTGTATATTGTGTTACTTGGTTAACTCGGCTTTGATTTTGTTTTGATGATTCACTATGGCATTTGGCTGTTCGTATGGTTTTCACTTTGCCTGAACTTGATTTTCGGTTGTATGGGGTTACTGCATATCACATGGAGTTGCTTCTTTGATACTGGTTGGGTTTGCTACTGTCTCGGCCAGTTCACTTGTTTGTGCTTTTATGGTTTGTACGTTTTGTACTTGGTGGAGTTCATTTGTATTGTGTAGGTCATTGTGCTTAAGTCCATGCCTTGACCTTTGTTTTTACTTGCACACAGTTTCATTGAAGCCTCATTCATTTGAGTTTGTACTGAGTATGCACATACATATGTTGGCTGCAGTTCTAACCATTTCAATGTTACTGGACTTCAATACATATGTATATATATAGAGTTCATTAGTCGTCCATTTATATTTACTGGTCTTGCAACATTTTTATACACACTGTTGCATTATAACTGGACTTCCTTTGGTCTTTGTAGTTTGGTTTGAGTTGTATTTGTAGCACTTTTGGCTTGTTGAATTGAGTGGTATTAGGGCCTTTGCTCTCGAGTATGATATTGCTTCGTTTAGATTCACTATTGCGTACATGTCGTATCCTTTTGCAGTGGGCCACCAAGTCAGTTGCATTATTAACCAGATATGCCTGCAGTTCCATGTTGCACCTGAGTTGAATTGATGAATTGTTAAGGCAATGCACATTTTTGTGTGTTCCCTTCTTTCTGCAGTAGATTTGTTTCATGGTGACTGTATATTCGTAGCCACTGCATATTTTAAATTGCATGCTCAAGTATAGACACGAGTACATCCTCCCTGTAGTTGTTTGCATACCATATTGTTCAGGTTGCTTGCCTTGATATGCCTTCTTCTTTAGCCTGAGCCATTTTGGTGCACTGTCCAGTTCATTATGGTGGCCTTGATTTGTGTCATTACCGTCGTGCGTACACTCCCTGCTGCACACCAGTGCATTCCACAGTATTCTCAGTGTTGCTTTTTGCACATGTATCATTGGCTGACCTTTGTGCCTTGTTGCTATCGCTTTATATGCAGTGCTATATACTATGTTGTCATATCTTTGGTGCTTTCACCATCATTCAGCTGTTTTCATGAATTCGTACCATGGCCATGTGCACTTGGTTATTCAGTGTTGCCTAGACCTGACCTTGTGATATTTCTTGGTATCGCCATCAACTTTGGTTTGACCTTGTAGTTGTGTTGAGTCCTGATAGTAGTGACTTGACCTCTATAGTTTCGACTTGCTGTTAATAATTGGAGTTGTGATGATATCATCACTATAGTGGCGAGGCAGTGCACGTGAGCGTGTACTGTAGCCACACCGTATTGCTTTTATTAATATTATATTTGCTTTTGATTTATTAATCTTTTGCGTCTTCCAGGGGTTGTAGTGGCGAGGCAGTACATGTGTGTGTACAGCAGCCCTACTCGAGTTGGCATTTTAAATGGATATTTCAATTGTTTGAATGGTGTTTTGTTTTGGTTTAATTTAAACATTTTGTCATTGTCTAATTATCGATTTGATAATTAGATTATGTGTTTCTAATTATTTTCTTAACAAGTGGACTTTATTGTTAATTGCCATTTAGGAAATTCTGATGTTTTCTATATTATCTTCATTGACATCCTTTTCACTTGGCTTTGTTGATGATTTGAATTTGTTGATTTGTTGTTTAATACTGTTACGTGTTATATTTACCGTTATCCGATTTCTTTGTTAAAGGATTGGATAGACGGGATTTATTTTGACTGTCATCTAATTGTTACTTAATTATTATTGCTTCTATGCACTAATAACTGAGTTTGAATTAGACTGACCCGTTTATTATTTTCTTTTGAATTTAATACTCGGGTCAGACCGAGTATTTACAGGTTGTAGATTTTTAGCTTTGGGTTGCTGCTAGAGCTATGATGTCTTTTCATATCTTTTGGAGTTGTCGTCGTCATGTTTAGTAGTCAGTGTATTTGTTTAGGATGTTGTATATTCGTGTATATTATTCACGATAAAGTACTTGTATATGTAACTTCCAGAGTCGACAGTTGTAGTTGTATCATATGTAGTGTATCACATGTATATCAACCGACATCAGTTGTATATATATATATATGAGACTTTCTATTATATTTGTTTTCCGCATTTACATTATCTGTCTTATTATTATATATATTGTCCTAAACTATTATGAACCATCGTAGTTCGTTTTATACTAGAATTGGATATGTCGATGGGAGTAAATAAATATGAGATGAATAATAAAAATACATACCACTCCTATCGAGGTAACTAATACTAGTGTAAGGCCTAACTACGGATGGCCTCTCCTATCCAGCCTTATTCTTTGTTATAACAGACAATATTTCTTTCAATACTCTTTGTTATTGCGAGCATAGAGGTGGGGCGTCACAGTTGGTATCAGAGCTAGGGGTTTATGGACATAATATAAAACATAACTTGGATGGAACATGTGTTACAACTATTTGTCGATGTTTTATTGTGCTTTGAGTCAAAACTAAAGTTATGAAAATATATTGAAAGTTTTAAATATCTTTATATAAAAATTAAAATGATTTGTGCTTTGTTTATCAAAGTGCGCAGCGAAAACAGTGTGACTGCTTCGCTGGGAACAGAAGATAATTATCTTGATTTAAAAATCAAAATATGAAAATGAATGTAATTTCATTATGCTGTTTAACCATTGGTTTTGATTTGTTGAAAATTTTACTGGTTTTCTTTGATGCTAATCACGTGTTGATCAGATTTTTGCTGCTTTAAATTATCTTCATTGAAGATATATTTGAATGATTTCTTTGTTCACTTTGCGGTATACGTGCAAATTTATGTTGCACGTTACTACGTTAATATTACGTTGAACCGATGCTTGGTTATGAAATGTATTTTGTTGCCGTTATCTTTATAACGAGATTTTTACACCTATGCTAAATTTTGAAGCACGGTGTTTTGTTGACATTATTGATGAATGTTTTTGATGAATGAAATTCACTGGTATTATATTTTGATGCAAATTATTTTGATGATATTTGACGTTTAAAAATTACTGTCGCATTGATTTCAGTAACCGTCAAATTTTAAAGTGGATTTTCAAGCGGTTGTCCCGCAATGCTGATCTTGAGATCCGTTTCTATGGTTTTTTGAGAACTACAATTTTATTATCGAAATTGTCACTTATGTTACTGTTTTTTATCACGGATTCGCAAATCGTTTTAAAAAAAATAAAATTGCTTTCCAAAATTTTTATAGCTTACGCTTTCAAAGGAATGAGGAAGCGATTCAAACGATTCAGCAAAATCGAGGACTATGAACCCTTTCTTTTACTGATTCGCTTAATTCCGGACTTGTTCTTTTGAGAATGTAAATTATTTACTTTTATAAAACAAATGAATTTTTTTTCAGAATTTTTGCAGTTTGCGCTTTCAGAAGAATGAGAAAGTGACTTAAACGTTTCAGCAAAATCGAGGATTATGACCCCTTTCTTTTACTGATTCGTTTAATTCCGGACTTGTCCGTTTTAGAATGTGAAATATTATTTTGAATACACAATTTTGCACTTTCAAGGAAACGAAGAAGAGATTTAAACGATTTAGCAAAACTGCGGAGTATGGAACCACACTTTTACTATTTCGGTTAATTCCGGACTCGTTAATTGAATATTTGATGATTTTCGTGTGCTTTCGAGCCACTATGATGGACCTTCGGGTCATATGATGGACCTTCGGGTCAAATGCCAGTACCAGACCTTCGGGTCATATGATGGGCGCCAAAAATTATGATGGGTACTTGGTAGACTTCGGCCATATGAGATGCATGTGCGGCGTAGCTAAAACTCGCCATTTGTTGGGATCGATCCACCATTTATGTTGATTTTCTAGAGTATCTTAATTGATTTCTAGATATTTGTTGAAACTAATTATCTGCAGGTAATTAGATATTAGATGTTATGAGTTCTGATTACCGTTTCTGATAATAAGATATTTGTTGTTTCTGATTATCGCTTGTGATAATCGGATATTTGTTGATTTGAGATTTGATTATCGTTTTTGATAATCAAATATTTTTTGTTTCTGATTATCGTTTTGATAATCGGATATTTGTTGATTTGATTATCGTTTTTAATAATCGAATATTTTTTTGTTTCTGATTATCGTTTTGATAATCGGATATTTTTTGATTTGATTATCGTTTTTGATATCGAATATTTGTTGATATGAGTTTTGATTATCGTTTTTGATAATCAAATAATTTTTGTTTATGATTATCGTTTTGATAATCTGATATTTGTTGATTTGATTATCGTTTTTGATAATCGAATATTTGTTATTTCTGATTATCGTTTTTGGTAATTAGATATTTGTCGATTTGCTGATTTGATGATTTGAGATTTCTGATTATCGATTGTGATAAATAGATATTTAAGATTTGATTATCGCTTGTGATAATTGAATAATTGTTGATTTGAAATTTTATTATCGCTTGAGATAATTAAATATTTGTTGATCTGAGATTTCTGATTATCATCTTGATAATTAGGTAATTGTTAATTTTGCTGATTTTAAGATTTTCTAGTCTCTAATTGATTCTAGATTATGTTGATTATATTGAATTGTTGTTTTCTATCTATCTCTGTTGATAGTTAGAGTTTGCTGATTATGAAGTTCGTGTTTACTATTTATCTATTGGATAACTAGATAATTGCAGTTTTGTGATTTGCGAATTTAGTTTTCTAATTATCTTTGTTGAGAATTAGATATTGCTGTTTTGTGATTACTGTATCCTAATTATCTTATTGATAATTGAATATTGTTGATGATTGCGCTTATTCAGTGTTAATTCCTCTTCATTAGCGACCTAAAACCTAAAGACATGGAGCGACCTAACTACAGGAATGGCCTAGCAACTTAACTCATCAAGTGACCTAAAAGTATCTGCGACCTAAGGGAAGCACCGACTTACAGAGCTCTGCGACCTAAGGGGAGCACCGACTTACAGAGCTCTGCGACCTAAGGGAAGCACCGACTTACAGAGCTCTGCGACCTAAGGGAAGCACCGACCTATAGAATTCTGCGACCTATAGCACTCACACGACCTAACTGGGTGCTTAGACCTAAGGAAGGCCGCGACCTAAAGGATAATGTGACCTAGCGACCTAAAGTTTCAGCGACTTAGCGACCTATGAGCCAGAGCGACCTTGCAACTTAAGGGATGGAACGACCTAAATATGTTTCGCGACCTAAAGGAGGCCGCGACCTATCAAGCTTCGCGACCTAACAGAAAGCCGCGACCTAAGAAGTAGGACGACCTAAGAGAGAATGCGACCTAAAAACGGTCTCGACCTATGAAACTCCACGACCTAGGAATACTTCGCGACCTAAGGAGAGTCGTGATCTAAAAGACTCCAGTTATAACTATGAGAAAAGTACATGCGACCTAGGATAGGTCGCTAACGACCTAAATGCCTGAGTAAAGAAGTGTCCCATACTGTGCCGCAGGGGGATAGGTCGCTCACGACCTAGAACTTATGTAAATCAGCATGCGTGTTCTTGTGAAAGAGAGGACAGTGTATCTTAGGTCAGTCACGACCTACGACCTAGCTTAGGTCGGTCACGACCTACGACCTAACTCCGAGAAATGCCTATAAATACGACCCTAGTTCCAAATAGCAAAGGACCTTTTGGCTCATTCATTTCAAGCGCCGTTACTCTGCTGCATTCTGAACTACTTCAACACCTTCAAGGAACTTCACGAAGAAATCAAACATGTCTAACATGTGTTCAAAGATTCAGATCAACATTGAAGTTTAGACTACTTGTTCTAAGTCACTTGAAACTCAAAGTGTGTTGTAATCAAAGTGTAACTGCATTGATTTGTAATCGAATCGTCAATAAAGATATTCAAAGTGGACGTAGGCTCTCTCCTGAGTCGAACCACTATAAAATTGCTGTTGTTTACTACTTTTTCACTATTATCTGCTTATAATCTATTCCCGAGCTATCGGGTCGTGCTTTCACAATCTCACTTCATACACCGGGGTGTTAGCGTTCAAATTTTAGCATTAACATTTTTGGTGCTTTCACTGAGAATTGAACTCAGGAGAGTTATCATCATTGCTTCACAGAGGTTTGTAGAGAGAATTTCCTTGAAAACCAGAAGTCTATCCAAGATTATGGCTCCTGGAAGGAAAAGTAGATCTGTCAGATCTGGGAATATTCAAGAGTGAACCTCCGCTTCCCCTATATCGAATCAAGCCACTCCAGCTGTCGGAGTTACAAAGGCAGAGCTGGATGCTGCAATCTTAGGGCTGAACCAACAGATAAATGCCCAAAATGCACAATTCGAGGCTCAGAATGCCCAGAATGCCCTAATTATGAATAGGTTGAACGATTTGCTTGGGGCAAACCGTCAACCGGCAGATAATGAAAGGAATTTTGCTGGCAACATTCGTGATGCTGAAGAAAGAAATGCTCCTGAAAGGGCTGCTAGCCCCTTTGAACGAACACTTCCAGAGGTTGGTGGATCCAGAACTCGACATGATGAGGAGTATCTTTCTGGAATGGTCCGACAAATTATGAAAGAGAGTATGCAGAGGGTTGAAGACGAGAAAGAATGGGGTTTCGCCCCAAGTAAAACTCCTTTTACTGAAAAAATCTTAAAGGCTGAATTCCCAAGGAAGTTTGTCCCACCAACCATTCCAGCTTACAGGGGGACGAGTGATCCGAACGAATTCTTATACAAGTATGATTGGCACATGACAGGTGCCAGAGCCTCTGATGAAATAAAGTGCCGATATTTTCCAGTGTATCTCGAAGGTGTAGCTCTGCTTTGGTTCACCAAACTTCCAGTCTGATCTATCGATCAGTTTTCTGACTTAACCCGAAAGTTCAAGGAGCAGTTCAGACTATACGCCTCAAAAGCCAAGGATATCACGTCACTGTCAAGTTTGGAGCAGAATCCAGGGGAGACTATCAGATCTTTCTTAAACCGCTTTAATATAGCGCTAGCTGAGGTGGACAATGCAGAACCGCGAATGATATTGACTTATCTGATGAAGGGTATTGACAAGTCGAGCGAGTTTGGGAAATGGCTAAACATGAAGGAACCAAATTCCCTTGAAAAGTTCTATAAAAAAGCAGATGAATTCATACGCTTAGAAAGCCGTCCCGTATCGGTAAAGGCAGTATTGGAAAAAGCCGAAGATAACACTGTTGCTCCACGCAAGAATGAATCTGTAGGGCAAAAAAGGGAAAATAACAATGGGAAGAAGAAGAGTAATCTGAAGAAGCCCCGATCCTTCAAGCCATCAGAATATACTCCTTTATCAGATACGCCGGAGCGTATCTACCTTGCCACTAAAGATTCTATTGACTTTCCTAAACCTCCTCCTCTAAGGACCGGGAAAAAGGCTATACAGAGTGGGAAGTTCTCCCGCTTCCATAATCAACCCGGTCACGAAACCGACGAATGCCGACAGTTGAAAAATCTGATTGAAGAGTTGCTAAGGGAAAACGAACTGCAGCAATTTGTGAAAAAGAATAGCAACAATCCTGCTTCATCTAGTCAGGGGCAACAGGCTCCTACTCATCAGCCTAGGACGATTGAGAAGGCTTCAGGGCATGAATCTGGAAGGCCCATTATCAATGTCACTACAGGAGGACCTCACCCAGCGGGCAGAAGCTGGGGTGAGATGGAAAGGTATACCCGAGCTTTAAAGTATGTACCGACCGAGGAAGATGTATTCGTTTTGGAAGGTGCTACGCCCTTGAAGCAACAATGAACTCTTGATGATGATATTGTATTCAAAGTTAGGGATTCCGTAGGTATTGAAGCTCCTACCTTGGATCCCTTAGTCATCTCGGCTGGTATCGGGCCAGCTATTGTCAGAAGAGTTCTCATTGATTGTGGCGCATCCTGCAATATCCTCTTTAAGAAAACATTCGACCAAATGAAGATCCCTATGGCTGATGTGCAAGCTTCATCGCATAAAATTGCTGGCTTCACTGGGGAGCCAAAACAGCCGGTAGGAACCATTGATTTGTTTGTGGAACTTGGAGAAGGGGAGAGAAAAATGGTCCGCAAGCAAACTTTTGTCATTGTCGACGAATTTTCTGCTTACAATGCTTTCCTCGGTCGTCCAACTCTGGCAGCGTTCAAAGCTGTTCTTGCCCCGTGGTGCCTCACCATTAAATTCCCTACAGACAATGGAGTAGGAGTTATAAAAGGGGATCAAAATGCTGGGCGAGAGTGTTATCTGACAGAGCTACGAGAAACCAGAAAAAGAGAAATGGGAAAGAATGCGACAGCCCCAGTCCGCATCAAAGAACCAGCCTTGTAGCAATTACAGGGCGGACCCTGCACTGGCGAGCACAGCGGAGCAAGGAAAGAGATGGACCCTAGAAAAGTCAGTGCAGGGGAAAATAGAGTGGTACCAGTGGAAACGACAATACCAATACCTGTTGACCCAAAGGACCCAAACAAGGTGTTGAATGTGGGTTCACAACTTAACGTGTCAATTCAGAATATCTTAATATCTTTTTTAAAGGCAAATCTGGATGTTTTTGCTTGGACTCATGCCGATATGTGCGGAATATCCCCAGAAGTTGCAGTGCATGCTCTAAATATTGATCCAAAATTTACACCTGTGAAACAAAAGAGGAGAACTCAAGGTCCACAAAGGTCGGCAGCATTAAAAGAAGAAGTTGATCGACTAATGGAGAATAATTTTATCAAGGAATCTACCTATCCGAATTGGGTTTCAAATCCAGTGCTGGTTAAGAAAGCCAACGGAAAATGGAGAGTATGCATCGATTTTTCAGATCTAAACAAGGCCTGCCCCAAAGACTGCTTCCCATTACCCAGAATCGACCAATTGGTAGACGGAACAGCGGGACACGAATTGTTATCTTTTATGGATGCTTACTCCGGATATAACCAGATCATGATGCATGAGCCGGATCAGGAGGATACGAGCTTTATCACCGACACTGGTCTTTACTGCTACAGAGTTATGCCCTTCGGGTTGAAGAATGCAGGGGCAACATACCAAAGACTCGTTAATGCTATGTTCAAACCGCAACCGGGCAAGACTATGGAAATCTACGTCGATGACATGTTAGTAAAGTCTAAGAAAGCAGTGGATCACATAGAACACTTAGCAGACATGTTCACAGTCCTTCGGAAATACATAATGAAGCTCAATCCTTTAAAATGTTCATTTGGAGTGGAATCCGGCAAGTTTTTAGGCTTCATCGTGAGCGCTAGGGGCATTGAGGCCAGTCCAGCTCAAATTACTGCATTGAAAGAAGTCAAAGCTCCTAGAACAAAGAAGGAATTGCAAAGTCTCAATGGAAAAGTCGCCGCCTTGAGTCGGTTCATTTCCAAAGCCACAGATAAATGTATCCCATTCTTTGACGCCCTAAAGAAAGGAAAGAAAAACTTCGATTGGACTCCCGAATGCCAAAAAGCTTTTGATGAATTGATTCGCCATATGGAAACGCCTCCAATACTTTCTAGGCCTGGCGATGGCGAGGATCTTCTTATATACTTGGCAGTATCATCTCATGCTTTAAGTGCAGCGCTGATACGAGAAGACAAAAGGATTCAACATCCAGTTTACTATATCAGCAAAAGACTCACTGGGGCAGAGATGAATTACTCTAAGTTGGAAAAACTCGCATATTGCCTACTAATTGCATCTAGGAAATTGAGGCAATATTTTCAAGCTCATCCTATCAGAGTCCTCACTGATCAACCTTTGAAGCAAGTCCTGTTTCGCCCTGAGACTTCGGGTCGTCTTCTAAAGTGGAATATTGAACTCAGTCAGTATGACATCACTTATCATCCCCGAAAAGCAATCAATGGACAAGCTTTAGCAGATTTCATTATAGAATTCACAGATAAGGGTAACAGTGAGGAGGAAACAGTCGACGATTTCCCAATCCAATGGAAGTTATATGTCGATGGTGCGAGAAACGATTACTGTTCCGGAGCCGGAGTTGTACTTGAGACCCCTGAAGGCCGATCATTATGCTATGCACTAAGATTGGAATTTCCCTCAACAAATAATGAAGCAGAATACGAAGCCCTTATCGCTGGCTTAAGGATTGCTAAAGAATTAAACATCCGAGCGTTACAGATATTCAGCGATTCTCAGCTTATTGTATGCCAAGTCAAAAAGGAATTCCAAGCAAGAGGGGGGAATCTGCCCGCCTACTTGTCAAAGGCTTGGGAGCTCCTGGGTGATTTTGATTATTACATGATAAGTCACATTCCTCGAGAAGAAAACATGAAAGCGGATTCTCTCGCAAAGTATTCTAGCACAGGCGAAGCCCAATTTCTGGGATTAACTCCAGTGGAGGTCCTGTCGTCTCCTAGCATTGATAAGATGGATATTGATTGGATCATGAGCATGTCTCAAGAGAAAGAATCATGGATGACTCCGATAACAGAATATCTGCTCAATGGATCTTTACCAGGGAACTCAAAAGAACGACAAAAGCTACTGAGAAAAGCCTCTCGATATATAATCCAGGATGGCCGATTGTACTGACGGGGATTCTCAATGCCATTACTTCAATGTGTATCCAGGGAAGAGTCCAAAGCAATCCTAGCGGAAGTACACGGAGGAGAATGTGGTGATCATTCAGGTGGCCAAACATTAGCAAAGAAAATTCTCCGATACGGATATTTTTGGCCAGAAATTAATCGAGATGCAGCAGAGTATTCCCGAAAATGTGACAGATGTCAAAGATTCGCCAAAATTCCTAGAGCTCCTTCCACTGAACTCACACAGATGGTCAGTCCATGGCCGTTTGCAATATGGGGAATAGACCTTGTAGGACCGTTACCAACTGCCAAATCTGGAATTAAATATGCCATTGTTGCTGTAGATTATTTCACTAAGTGGGCAGAAGCTGAACCACTGGCTACTATCACCTCAAAGAAGATGATAAGTTTTGTGACTAAAAACATCATTTGCAGATACGGTGTGCCTCAAAAAGTAATTACAGACAACGGTACTCAGTTTGAAAGTGAAGAATTCCAAGATTTTTGCAAGCAATTCAAAATCCGGAAAAGCTTTTCAGCAGTGGCTCATCCGCAGGCAAACGGGCAAGTGGAAGCCGTGAACAAAATTATTAAGTCAACCATCAAGAAGCAACTTGAAAGAGCAAAAGGTGGTTGGGTTGATAAGCTACCACTGGCACTATGGGCATACAGAACCACTCACAAAACTGCAACTGGGCACACCCCGTTTTCATTGGCATACGGGTCAGAAGCAATGATTCCGGTAGAAATAGAGGTTCCTTCACACAGAAGAATCCATTTCAATCAAGCAGAAAACGAAAAGCTACAGCTTGAAGCGCTAGATCTCCTTGATGAAAAAAGAGATGAGGCTAATCTCAGAATTGCAGCTCATCAGCAAAGGATAGCCAGACATTTCAATTCCAAAGTTCGCCAACGCAGCTTTGAGATTGGAGACCTAGTCCTGAAGAGAATTATGACAGCGACAGGTGTGTTTGGGCCAAATTGGGAAGGACCATATGTCATAGGTCAGAAGCTTCTTGACGGCACATTCAAACTCACTACTGTTGAAGGAGATCAAATTCCAAGGGCATGGAACAGCAATCATTTGCGTCCATACTTTGCTTGAAAATTTTGTCGAAATTTTGTAAAAAGAATCGTGAATGTATGATTCTTGTAATTGAAGGCAATTGTAAAACTAATGCAAGTAAATAATAAAAAATATAAAGTGGATGCAGGCCGAGTTTCCTGGCCGAACCACTATAAATCTTGTGTTCCTTATTATTATTACATGTTTGCTTTATTTTCGATATAAAAAGTGCATAGAATGTATTGCTGAAATGTCGATTCAAATTTTTGCAGACAATGGAAGTGAAACTTGCACATAATAAGATCCAGTGATTCTCGCCAAATTTCAAGTCACAAAAGCTCCAAATTCAAATCCTAGATAGGAAGTACTTCAATTGAACGGCCTATGATTTCGACAGAAACGAGCCTTTGCTAATAAATTGAGATCGTTTGAACAAACAAACATCCAATTAAGAAGCTGATGCTCGTTCTCACGAACTTGCCTGACAATGAAGTACATTTCCTTGGATTAAACAAGTCACTTGTAAAAAAAAGGGGGATCACTGAAAAGGCATAAGCAAGTGGACAAGGGAACAACCAAAGCCATCATTGGAAGCACAAATCCTCTTCGGAGGCATAACTATTCGGAGAATAAAGACCTCTAATGGGTCATACGCCACAAAAAAGAAAGTTCTCTACTCAACAAAAAAGATTGGAGGAGTCATGACCCTCCAACCATGAGAGAGTAACTTCCAGGCGATGAAAACCCTCTCTGAGGCACATTTCACCAGGAGTTGAAGTGTAACAACCGCTCTTCGGAATTTCACTTCACCAGAGTTGAAATGTAAACAAAATAAAAGCCCTCTTCGGAGGCCCATTTCACCAGGTGTTGAAGTGTAACAACCGCTCTTCGGAATTTCACTTCACCAGAGTTGAAATGTAAACAAAATAAAAGCCCTCTTCGGAGGCCCATTTCACCAGGAGTTGAAGTGTTACGACCGCTCTTCGGAATTTCACTTCACCAAAGTTGAAATGCAAAACAAAAGGAAAGACTTCTTCGGAAGCCCACGTTTCACCGAGATTGAAATAAAACTTCCAAGTGTTGAAACGTGAAAAGGCTTTCTTCGAAGGCACAACTCTTTGGAGGTACACGTTTCGCCGAGATTGAAATAAAACTTCCAAGTGTTGAAACGTGGAAAATCCCTCCTCATAGGTACAACCCCCTCCTGGGGACACAATCAAAAAGAAAGACTTCTTCGGAAGCCCACGTTTCACCGAGATTGAAATAAAACTTCCAAGTGTTGAAACGTGAAAAGGCTTTCTTCGAAGGCACAATTCTTTGGAGGTACACGCTTCACCAAGATTAAAATAAAACTTCCAAGTGTTGAAACATGAAAAATCCCTCCTCAGAAGTACAAATTTCTATTTCAAAAAAAAAAATGTATATATATATATCCTCATCAAGGGTATACTTTAACTTTCAAAGGAAGAGTGATTTACCTATTCTAGAAAATAACCTTCCTCAAAAAAAAAAAGAGGAAGAAAGTTAAAGTACTCTTCAGAGGCCTGCTTTACCACATAGAAGAATTCACTTGGCAAAATGCGTACTTAAGCAAAAGAAAAAAGTGATTTCTTCGAAGGACAAAGCGTAAAAACTTATATGAAGGAAGTTGTACTCTACGAAAAATTTCTTCAAGAATGAAGTAATTATTCTTCAGAAAATAAGAGTGCAAGTCCCCTCAAAGTATAAAATATTGCAGCAAACTTATGGTATGTGGGCAACATGGTATAGTTACATACAAAATGGTATAGCTACATCGGTAAAGTACGCTCAAACAACATACCGCAAGCTCACCGCAATATCATATAAATAAACTTGTGCAAAAATGAATAATAAATGCATTCTCAAATTCAAACAAGAGTCTGTACAAATAAAGGATCATTTTATTCAATTGCAGATACAGGTTTCAAAATAAAAAAAGCAGGGCCCGGTGCCTGCACAACATCCGACCATTACACAAAAAAGGAGTCAAAAAGCCCGAAGTCCGACTCTTCACTTCTTCTTGCCACCTTTGGACCCTTTGCCTGGCCGAATGATCAGTTTTTCAGGTCTACCTATAGGCATAAGGGAAGAAGGAGAGGGAGGTGCAACCGGTGCAACTTCCGGTTCCTCTTCAGTAGTGATGATTTTCTTCCCCCTCCTCTTCGATGTTCCGTGCTTCTTTCTTCTCTTCGAAGAAGACTCACTCCCTGGAGTAACAAGAGCGGACAAAACTACGTCATCAGAGGGAGTCCGCTCCGGAGAGATCTCGCCTCCTTCAAGTCCCTCGTCCTTCTGCTCTTGCGAAGCGATAGGGTCATCCAAGCCGTGAAGAGCCTCAATCTGTTCCTCTTGTGACCCGGGTTGTGAAGCAGAAGGAGGAGTCACCTGAAGAGACGGAGGAGGGATAACCGGAGGAAGTGAAGTCTGCACAGCACTTGGTGTTTCAACTGCAGAAGAAGAGAAATTAAAAATATTAGTATCTCCCCGAAAGAAGGGAGATATGGGTTCGTCGAGATTCAAAAAGTAGTCGAGAAGCTCATCAAACTTTTGAGGAGTAAGCAAGCGATCCACCTGAATCGGACCAATATCAAAATTACCTGAAGATGTTTGCTTCGTTAGCTCAATCTCATAATTCTGAGCCCCGATATCCTCCAAAGCCTCATCATCAGTAGGGGTGATTACCCCGGTTCTTATAGGAGGCAGCGAATGAGCACTAGAACCTGTAATGTCCACTTCAGAATAAACTAAAGGACGTTCAGAAGTGGTAGGTGGTATTTCTTTCTCTGAACGTTCCCCTTCCGCCATTCCGGCCCGTACCTGGGCGAGTTGCTCTTTTCCCTTGGCAAGAGCGGCGCGGGCATCATCATCGAGATAATGCTCTTCAAGAGCTGTCTCAGCGTAGCCAGCACCTTTACCACCTAGCATATCGAGTGTTGCCTCCCAGACTTCAGCTAATGTAATTTCGTATTTAGGGCCTAGAAAGGCAAGGCTGCCACACCCCAAAATGCTATGCAGATAGAAATCAAATAATGTGGAGCTAATGTCAGCTTTGGTTGCTTGATGGGCCTCTTCGGCCGCGAGTTTACCAGCAACAGCCTCGTCACGCTCCTTTTCGGCCATAGCAAGTCGAGCTTTTAGCATCTCTATCTCCAAGCTTTGAGAGCCGGCCTGTTCTCGCAGCTGTAAAGTTTCAGCGCGATATTCTTCTATGACCTTCTCCTGGTGTGTAAGCTTATCTTCGACTGCCCTTTGACTGGCATGCGCATCTCGTACTTGTTGCTGAAGCATGCTCTCCTTTTGAGAATGGAAAGTAGACGAAGTAGCTAATTCTTCCTTAAGCTTTTCTACTTCCGCTTCCAGCTTTTCATTATAGGAAGCAATACTTCTCATTTCGGCGTCATGCTGTTCGAGAGTCTTCTGCCACTCAGCCTTATCGTTCTCCATTGTGAGCATGGCCTCGAGATTGGCTCGGTTAACCCTCTGAAGCTCGTCGACAAGTTTTTGCCAGTTCGACATTCTTTCAATATCGGTCCTGACAGAATCAAGATTTCGCAGCATAGCCGATTTGTCGAGAGGAACCAAGTCGAGATCAAATCGAACCCCTCTCAGGCACCACTGAGGGAATCGACTTTGAAGAGTGGGAGGACCTTGCCCAACTTGGTATGCGGGCCGGTTGATGATTGTTTGAATGTCGGAACGAACAGGGGCAGGAGATTGAGCAGGAACGTTTTGAGAAACTGTCGGCATTGTTTCTTCAGTAAGTTTAGCCCGCTTGCTAGAAGAATCTTCCATGTGTCCTTTACCTCTCTCATCGTGAGTCTTTCTTTTTTGGGTATCATCATCTCTGTGGGGAGGGTCATGTCTTTCTTGTTCTCTTCGGTGACGTTCTTTATATGCTCGTCTCTCGTCTGCTTTCCTGATGGCCCTCTCTTCATCGGATTCTCTGTAAGAAGGGAGGTAACGCCTATAATCATACTGGCTACGACTCCCGTAGCGCTGGAAATCATCATAGTACGAGCCGCTGCGCCCCATAGAAGAATCTGGAATAAAAATAATAAGCTTTAGAAATCTTTAAAGTACAAGAAGATAAGTGCGTAGAAGTGATGAAAAATCCTAAGTGTCGTGTAACGTGTAAACTACACGCATCGAGTTACAAACCACTCTGTGGAGTAGAGGTAGTGATAACTTGAGTAGAAGGAGTTGACATTTGTTGTAGAGAAGATGTCGCCTCGAGTACAGAAGAGATAGTTTTGGAAACATCATCTTTGAAAAGTTCTTGAGAAGTCACAATTAAATCACTCAACCCCTCGAAAACATCATCACCATCATGTTTTTTGGGAATTGCTTTCTTGACTCCTTCGTTAGTAGATTTTTCGGAAGATCGTGGAGGTTCTTCCTCTTCGATAACTGGGGCAAGTACAGACTTGTCAGACGGCCCCGCAACATCCTTCGGAATTGAACACTTTACTAGTGAAGTTTCTATAGAGGTTCCTCCCTGCATGTGCTCTTTAGTAGGGACCGGGGCATCAGGAATTTTCATCGGAGAATCGGGAACTTCAGTCGGAACTTCATGAAGTTGAGTAGAACGAGAAGAATGTAAAAGCTCAAATCGATGAAGGAGTTCATCTGTCAATAGAAATTTTGTGCTCCTCTCTTCAGGAGCCACAATGCTTAGCCTTTCAAAGACGGGTTTATGACTGGAATCTCTAGAAGGAGGAGGAAGTGCTGTAAAAATAAGGAATGGAATCAGCATCTAGCATTACAAACCATGAAAAACTTAGAATGGAATTGAAGAAAGAAGGAAAACAAAAGATCTCACTTCCTATTCTCCAGTCTGCGTAAAATCCTGCGGGGCAACGAATATAGAAGAATTGATTCAAAAAACCATGTGCACTCTCCGGCAAATCCAAAATTAGTTTACGGTTCCTCGCACCTCTTACAAGTACAATCGAAGGGTGGTCCTTGTTCTTCGCAAAAGTGCACAGGTAACAGATTTCCTCAAAACTCGGAAGACGGTCAAGAGTTCTCCTGAACAGAACGCACAATCCCATCAAAATGGCATAGCCATTGGGATGCAGTTGGAAAGGAGAGATCGTCAGTCGAAGAAGGATTTGTTGAAGAAATTCATTAAAAGGAGGAATTGCTCCACTTAAGCACATTTGGCGATTAATGGCAACAAAACCGGAAGGTGGTCTATCAGCGAAATCATTTGGTCCAGGGAGTAAAACTTCTGCCTCGGCAATGCCAAATTGAATGCATAATTGATTATGCACCCGCTGTTTCAGAAGGGTAGGAGTTCTTTCCGGAGGGTTCTCTAGTGGAATAGCAACCGGGAAAGCCCCTTCGACGTGTTCTATCATCTCTTCTTGTTGAGACGTCATTCTACATGAGTAACTGGATGTTCAGGTGTGAAGGTGCACGTTTCCTAAAAGTGTGAAGTGTTGTGCAAAACTAATAAAAATAACAAGCGAAGTAACTGAAATTAAACTAATTGACAACTGATCGATTGTGAGATTTCAGGACTTGTTAATTTAAAACTCAAGCGCAGTGTTAATTCAAACAAAATTTTAGCTTTGCTTTAACACTTCATTTGAGTCGGTTGATTCACAGCATTTCACTCACACAGTTCATTTAAGTTGATTATTCTTTATCGACTAATCTGTCAATCGATGTGGGCGGTCAATGACAGTATATTCGTCCCATTTTTCTGCAAATATTATGTTTAAACAGGTTGTTAGATTAAAAGTTGGGGCAAGCTGCAAAGGAATGTAATGAATTTCAAATGATTCAAGTCCAAGCAGTTCAATCAAATTCTCTCAAAAATTTCACAAGTCCTAGGTCGACCAGCGACCTAGTATAGGTCAGAGCCCTTTTAGGTCGCACTGTGCAAATTAAAGGGGTCTAGAGCAATGCAAATTTATCAAGTTCTAACTCGGCTGCGACCTAAAAACCTATGCTGCAGAAAACTAGGTCGCACAAGTTTTAGGTCGTTCAGCGACCTAACGTAGGTCGAAAATGTTCTTTAGGTCTCAAGGGCCCTAAGGTCGTGAAGCATTTTTTGTCACTCAAATTCGTTAGGTCGCCTAACTTCCTCTCTGCACCAGACCCAATAACTCGCCATCAACTGCCCGAAGAGATTCATCGTCCTCTCCATGAAATTTACCATCTCTTCATACCACCAGATCATTCCGAAAACTAACCAAAAAATCCTCAATCCATCATAAATTCAACGCATTGCCATGACTTCCTAAATCAACCAAATAACGATCGAAAAATCGATCGCAACAATCACTCGAAATAAAGCGTGATACATGGAGTTGAGCTAAGGTCGGAAAGTGAGAATTCATGGTTCAACGACGATTATGATGGGATGAAGACTAGGTTCACTTACGAGACGTAATAATGAAAATGAATCGGTGACTGGATGGGTCGAATTCGCCTTTGGAAGCTCAGAGAATCGTTAATGGCAGTAGGAGATTAGAGCAATGGAATGAGGAAGAAGTAGCGACCTAACAGTTTTATATGAGGCAAAAATGGGAAAACAAATAGGCACGCGTATTGGCACAAGTGTTAGGTCGCTCACGACCTAGCTAAGTCAGGTCGAAGCACCCGACCTACGACCTAGGCACATAATTCGAGGGGCAAATGTTAATTCCTCTTCATTAGCGACCTAAAACCTAAATACATGGAGCGACCTAACTACAGGAATGGCCTAGCAACTTAACTCATCAAGTGACCTAAAAGTATCTGCGACCTAAGGGAAGCATCGACTTACAGAGCTCTGCGACCTAAGGGGAGCACCGACTTACAGAGCTCTGCGACCTAAGGGGAGCACCGACTTACAGAGCTCTGCGACCTAAGGGAAGCACCGACCTATAGAATTCTGCGACCTATAGCACTCAAACGACCTAACTGGGTGTTTAGACCTAAGGAAGGCCGCGACCTAAAGGATAATGTGACCTAGCGACCTAAAGTTTCAGCGACTTAGCGACCTATGAGCCAGAGCGACCTTGCAACTTAAGGGATGGAACGACCTAAATATGTTTCGCGACCTAAAGGAGGCCGCGACCTATCAAGCTTCGCGACCTAACAGAAAGCCGCGACCTAAGAAGTAGGACGACCTAAGAGAGAATGCGACCTAAAAACGGTCTCGACCTATGAAACTCCACGACCTAGGAGTACTTCGCGACCTAAGGAGAGTCGTGATCTAAAAGACTCCAGTTATAACTATGAGAAAAGTACACGCGACCTAGGATAGGTCGCTAACGACCTAAATGCCTGAGTAAAGAAGTGTCCCATACTGTGCTGCAGGGGGATAGGTCGCTCACGACCTAGAACTTATGTAAATCAGCATGCGTGTTCTTGTGAAAGAGTGGACAGTGTATCTTAGGTCAGTCACGACCTACGACCTAGCTTAGGTCGGTCACGACCTACGACCTAACTCCGAGAAATGCCTATAAATACGACCCTAGTTCCAACTAGCAAAGGACCTTTTGGCTCATTCATTTCAAGCGCCGTTACTCTGCTGCATTCTGAACTACTTCAAAACCTTCAAGGAACTTCACGAAGAAATCAAACATGTCTAACATGTGTTCAAAGATTCGGATCAACATTGAAGTTTAGACTACTAGTTCGAAGTCACTTGAAACTCAAAGTGTGTTGTAATCAAAGTGTAACTGCATTGATTTGTAATCGAATCGTCAATAAAGATATTCAAAGTGGACGTAGGCTCTCTCCTAAGTCGAACCACTATAAAATTGCTGTTGTTTACTGCTTTTTCACTATTATCTGCTTACAATCTGTTCCCGAGCTATCGGGTGGTGCTTTCACAATCTCACTTCATACACCGGGGTGTTAGCGTTCAAATTTTAGCGTTAACATTCAGTTTTGTTTTTTTCTGGTTGTCTACTTGATAATTAGGTTTTGTTGAGAATTTGTGAATTTCTTTCATGAAATTAAAAGATTCTTTTGCATTTGTTTTTCCGACCTTTATTTTTCTAGCTTAACCAGTTTATGTTAGAAAAATAATTGTTATTGACGACTTTATTTATGAAAATTGCGGGGACGCAATTTTTATAAGGAGGGGAGTCTGTAACAACCCGGGGTTTTGCTGTTAATTTGTCATTGTCATTTAACGATTAATATGTTGGATTATTGCAGTTGGAATTTTTTAATCAAACTGCAATTCTTTTGAGAATTCGTTAAAGGAATTAAGCGGGCTTTAGAATTTAATCTCGGCCCAATAACCCTTTAAAATTTTCGACGCTGTTCCCTTCTTGGTTCGACCCGATCCCCCTTTCTCCTTTCATTCTCCATTCGTTTAAACCCTTACTCAAAAACATACGAATGAAATTAATGGCGGCCCCTTTTTCATTTTTCGTTCGAACCCTAAAGCAAAAGCAAACGAAGACGAACGAAAATGGCGGCATTGTTTTTGTTCGTTCCCCTTTTTCTTCAGATTAGGCGTTGGAGCAAAACTCGAAGGCGCGACTTCAATCCTTGCTTCGTTAGTCAATCGTTTCACGATACCATCGGCCGTTTGATTGAGTTCGTTTGCTTCATTTTAAGGTGAGTAATTTTTATTACTCACATCTGATTCGACTTAGTTTTATGCCTTGCGTTTGATTTGGTTTCGTTGTGATGCTTTCTCTGATTTATCGAATTCGTGTATATTGTGTTACTTGGTTAACTCGGCTTTGATTTTGTTTTGATGATTCACTATGGCATTTGGTTGTTCATATGGTTTTCACTTTGCCTGTACTTGATTTTCGGTTGTATGGGGTTACTGCATATCACATGGAGTTGCTTCTTTGATATTGGTTGGGTTTGCTACTATCTCGGCCAGTTCACTTGTTTGTGCTTTTGTGGTTTGTACATTTTGTACTTGGTTGAGTTCATTTTTATTGTGCAGGTCGTTGTGCTTAAGTCCAAGCCTCTACCTCTGTTTTTACTTGCACACAGTTTCATTGAAGCCTCATTCATTTGAGTTTGTACTGAGTATGCACATAAATATGTTGGCTGTAGTTCTAACCATTTCAATGTTACTGGCCTTCAATACATATGTATATATATAGAGTTCATTAGTCGTCCATTTATATTTACTGTTCTTGCAACATTTTTATACACACTGTTGCATTATAACTGGACTTCCTTTGGTCTTTGTAGTTTGGTTTGAGTTGTATTTGTACCACTTTTGGCTTGTTGAATTGAGTGGTATTAGGGCCTTTGCTCTCGAGTATGATATTTGCTCCGTTCAGATTCACTATTGCGTACATGTCGTATCCTTTGCAGTGGGCCACCAAGTCAGTTGCATTATTAACCAGATATGCCTGCAGTTCCATGTTGCACCTGAGTTGAATTGATGAATTGCTAAGGCAATGCACATTTTTGTGTGTTCCCTTCTTTCTGCTGTAGATTTGTTTTATGGTGACTGTATATTCGTAGCCACTGCATATTTTAAATTACATGCTCAAGTATAGACACGAGTATATCCTCCCTGTAATTGTTTGCATACCATATTGTTCAGGTTGCTTGCCTTGATATGCCTTCTTCTTTAGCCCGAACCATTTTGGTGCACTGTCCAGTTCATTATGTTGGCCTTGATTTGTGTCATTACTGTCGTGCGCACACTCCCTGTTGCACACCAGTGCATTCCACAGTATTCTCAGTGTTGCTTTTTGCACATGTATCATTGGCTGACCTTTGTGCCTTGTTGCTATCGCTTTATATGCAGTGCTATATACTATGTTGTCATATCTTTGGTGCTTTCACCATCATTCAGCTGTTTTCATGAATTCGTACCATGGCCATGTGCACTTGGTTATTCAGTGTTTCCTAGACCTGACCTTGTGATATTTCTTGGTATCGCCATCAACTTTGGTTTGACCTTGTAGTTGTGTTTATTCCTGATAGTAGTGACTTGACCTCTATAGTTTCGACTTGCTATTAATAATTGGAGTTGTGATGACATCATCACTGTAGTGGCGAGGCAGTGCACGCGAGCGTGCACTGCAGCCACACCGTATTGCTTTTATTAATATTATATTTGCTTTTGATTTATTAATCTTTTGCGTCTTCCAGGGGTTGTAATCGCGAGGCAGTACACGCGTGCGTGTACTGCAGCCGTACCTGAGTTGGCATTTTAAATGGATATTTTAATTGTTTGAATGGTGTTTTGTTTTGGTTTAATTTAAACATTTTGTCGTTGTCTAATTATCGATTTGATAATTAGATTATGTGTTTCTAATTATTTTCTTAATAATTGGGTTTTGTTGTTTATTGCCATTTAGGCAATTCTGATGTTTTCTATATTATCTTCATTGACATCCTTTTCACTTAGCTTTGTTGATGATTTGAATTTGCTGATTAGTTGTTTAACACTGTTACGTGTTATTTACCGTTATCCTATTTCTTTGTTAAAGGATTGGATAGACGGGATTTATTTTGACTATCGTCTAATTGTTATTTAATTATTATTGCTTCTATGCACTAATAACCGAGTTTGAATTAGACTGACCCGTGTATTATTTTCTTTTGAATTTAATACTCGGGTCAGACCGAGTGTTTACAGGTTGTAGATTTTTAGCTTTGGGTTGCTGCTAGAGCTATGAAGTCTTTTCATATCTTTTGGAGTTGTCGTCGTCATGTTTAGTAGTCGGTGTATTTGTATTAGATGTTGTATATTCATGTATATTATTCACGATAATGTACTTGTATATGTAACTTCCAGAGTTGACAGTTGTAGTTGTATCATATGTAGTGTATCACATGTATATCAACCGACATCAGTTGTATATATATATGAGACTTTCTGTTATATCTGTGTTCCGCATTTACATTGTCTGTGTTATTATTATATATATTGTTCTAAACTATTATGAACCATCGTAGTTCATTTTATAGTAGAATTGGATATGTCGATGGGAGTAAATAAATATGAGATGAAAAATAAAAATATATACCACTCCTATCGAGGTAACTAATACTAGTGTAAGGCCTAACTACGGATGGCCGCTCCTATCCAGCCTTATTCTTCGTGATAACAGACAATATTTCTTTTAATACTCTTTGTTATTACGAGCATAGAGGTGGGGCGTCACATCAGACAAGGATGAAGGATGGAAATGGAAGTGGTCGATGTCGGTGGGAGACGCGGGTGGCAGTGCGCATGGCGGTCGGGAAGGAGGACGGCGGCTGTACGTGGTTGCGATGAGGCAGGCGGTGGAGTTGCTTAGGTGTCTGGGGCGGTGGGTTTGTGCTTGAGGTGCCAGAGGCCGCCGTGGAGGGCAGGTGATGGTCGGAAGGAGCGGAGAAGGTGAGGGGGACGGTTGCTGTGGTCTCGGCTGGGGTGAGGGCGGAAGGCTAGATGGTGGACGATGGAAGCGAGTATAGTGGTGGCCGTGCATGAGAAGTGCGTAAGTGGAGGAAGCAGGGAGTGGGAAGACAATAAGATCCAAAATGAAAAGGCAAAAGAAAAGAAGAGAAGGAAACGTACAGAGCTGGTAAAATTATGAATGTGCATATGTTAGAAAAGTAGCAAGGCAACGGTTGGAAATTTAAAGCAATAAATTTTGCTTAATTTTTCTCGAAATCTAGAGAATAGTGAAGGTCATATGCTGAACTCAGAGAGGAATAAAAGCTGCTGGCTACATATGTTCTCGGTAGGAAATTGGATAGTCACAAAAAAAACAAATGAACTTGAACCTTACCGATATACGTAATTATCCCACAGGTTTCATCACATATCGGACGCCGAAACATAGAATTGGATATACCGTAGAGATCAGCATGACCAGACGATCACAACGGTATACACATATCAGTGGTACAATTGAATTATAAAAATTTCAAATTTTCTACTACAGAAAATGCATAAAATTCGCAGAAAATTAAGATCGACGGAGCCAAAGATGTCCGAATTTGGAAAAACGACAAACTGACAACTTGCTCAAAAGATGGTTTAGAATTTTTCTTTGTAAAAATATTTTGGTTTTAAAAACGTTTTATTTTCATCGCTTTTTAACTGATTAGATTGAAGTAAATTTACGCGCGAAATAAATTTTCATATTTTCGGACGAAAATTTACCGGTTTCTATGTTTAACTAGACGTATTTCAAATATCAAATTTATATTTCAAAATTTTATCATCTATAATTTTGCAAAAATTTCAGTTAAATTCGTTACTAAAACTGTAAAAATTTACGGGTCATTACACTCTCCCCCACTCAAAACTTTTCGCCCTCGAAAAGGAAGGAGGTAGGAAAATAGAACAACGCGAAAGTTAATAGATTTGAAAAACAAAATAAAACAATTAATTTAAACCATAAAATTTCAAATTTAAATTAATTTATATTTAGCAATTGATTTAATCCATTTGATTTTCTTAAGTCAAAACAAGCTTTAACTATTTCTAGATTTGATTATCTTATTATCCAAACATCTTTAATTAACAGTTTCAACATCATAAATTGAATATTCATTATTAAAATATTAATTTATTCGACAAATTTTATTCTTCTTTATTCCAAATTATTAATATATCTATTCCACTTAATATATCCTATCACATATTTTAAGTATATTTACAATTATTATAACTGGTCAAATTTATTTAAAAATTCTTTTGATATCATTTTATATTGTATAATATTCGATTACATAATTAACTTTTGAAAATTTTGGTAAGTTATAAATAATGCAATTGAGTATTACACAAATAAAGTTTTACAATTCAGTTATTTCAAATTAAGTATTTAGTTAAAACTTTTGACTTCATTGGAAAATTATCCTTAAATCAAAACTTTAAGATTTAATTTTTGATTAACCTCCCACCATTTTAAAGATGAAATATATATATATATATATATATATACACATAATATCAAATCAAATTTTAAAATCTTCAATATATATAATAAATCAAGTAATGTTTAAAAATTCAAATTAGTTTATTTTTCAAAACAAACCATAGCAAAGCTACAGAATAGTCTCTCCACTTCGAAACTCGAAAATGAATGTCGATGATGCGGCCATCATTGCCGAAATTATTTTCTAGCGACAAAATAGGAGAGTACTGATTTAAACAATTAAAATTCTTTGAAACGGTGTCTATTTGGAAATATTTTAAGTACTATACACTTTAAAACTTTCAAATCAAAGTTTCAAATCGCCAGAAATTAAATTCTCAAATTCTAATTTAAATTCACTTCAAATTCCGATCAAATTATACCCAAGTTTATAAATTCATTCATTTATTATTCTAGACAACAAATTAACAATTTAATTTCAGAAAAATTTATACTAATATATAATATAATCATTCAAAATTATTTTATTTACTAAATTTCAAAACAATATTGTGTCAGTTTGCTCTGTTAAAGTGTTTTGGAAAACCTATCGATAGCGTTGATCAGACGAATCGATCGAAAATCCAAATCAACATCAACAACTCAAACAACACAAAATATATAAAATAATTTTTTACATTAATTTATAAACACACTTCCTCGCTCAACGATACAAGGATGATTTTCAAAATAAGTATAGAGATTCAAATTTTATGGAAATCAAATCAAAGAGAATTTTGGTTCGACAATAAGTTCGAAACAGAAGATAAGATAATTCAATTAACAGAATCGGCAGATGGATAAGCTTATTTAATTCACGAACAACCTTCCGGGTCGATCGTAAGTTCAAGAATAAGATCGATGCTGAATTCCGATGTAAATCAACATTCGATCTCAAAAGATAGAATTCAGGTATAGTAGGGAATAAATAGCATCGTAAACCGAGGATACAAATATCTCCGGTAAATCAATGTCTATTATAAAGGAATTTCACCCATTTACAAATCATTCAAAGTTTGGCGAGACTGCCGGTTTATTATAAAGATTATTCGAAGTGGAGTTATGGAATACTCCAGTATTGAAAGAAGACGAATAGTGAGGGACAAGAATGAATTTCGGAACCGCAGGGATCGTTCCAAAATTCAAAGGAATTGAGTCAAAAGGAACAGATTTGAACTCGGATGAGAGTGATTCTGTAAATACATTTACCCTATATGTTGAGTTTTTCCTAGAGCTACCAAATGCTCTGATACCAACTGTAATGACCCGCTATTTTGGACCATTCGCATCCGCACATGTCGGACTTGAATAATTCAAAATACCGATTTGTTAATTTAAATTTGACAAAACGCAGATATACAGTAAATGAATAATCACAGAATCACAAACACGGAGTAATAATATGCAACGGAAGCTAAAGATAGTAGTTCATGAAGCCACTACATAAATATATAAGATACATCAGAGTTAATTAAGTTAAAACAGAAGTCTCGAATACAATAGTAGAATACAAGAATCAGAATACATCACTGGAATCAACCGAATATCTGAAAGCTGGATAGATAGCTGGATCTCCAGGCGAAGCTCCAACTCCAAAGGTGAGTCTCAAAAGCTGGACCACTCAGTCTGACCAAGCGTAAAGCAAAACACAAAACACTCGAGTCAGGATTAATATTCTCATATCGATAAATCTAATTCAAGTGAAATAGCAATTGAAATATAAGTAACTCAAAGGATGTTGGAATCACCATCCTTTAAGGATCCGTTAAACTATCTACTATGTAGTAGTGTACGCTAAATAGATAATGTCTATCAGTAATATAAAGTATCAAAATAGTGTTAAGGCGTTACCATTATCCCCCTTAACACATTTTATATAAGCGTTATAGTCTATACCGCACTTTAAACTCCACCGTAAACTAGTGGGATATCAGGGAGTACTCCATAGGTATAACACAAAACAAATTCATAGTGGTCGCGTATATAGGGATACAAGTATGACAAGGCACATGAGGCAATACCCAAGGTAGTGAAACTACCGTTTGCCTGATCCGGACTGGTGAGAACGCATCGCCGCAGTGATCGCAACACCACGAAACAACATTCCTGAAAAGTACGAGGGCGCACCAATCAATCACAAGTAATGAGTAGTAGTTACGAAGAAGTGTGTTCACTCGAGGTAGCTAACCCCATTTGGCCCGGCACGGCTCCTGATTTAGTCATTTCCAATTTGACACAAGTGTCAAGGCTATCCATTATCGTTCTCTTTCTTCAGTCATCACGTACATCATTCCAACCGCTTCATTCTGGATCATACTCCGCGTATAGTCATTAAAGTGGTTTCCGGTTTAGACAGGGAGTATGTCCATAACCGATTCCGGTCTCTCTAGTAGCTTTCGTAATTATTATACTAATTGGTCATTTAATAAATTTCAAACCAAATCCAGTTCAATTTCAATTTCAATTCATAAATCAACATTTCATTTATCTTTCAAAATCAATTTCCAAAAATTACGATTCAAAACTTCCAAATTACGAATTCAAAATCTTACAATTCAATTTCAACTTTTATTTAAACAATTCAAATATTGATTCAAGTTCGAATATAAGTTTCGTTCCGAAAACATTTAAATTGTTTAATTTTCGTTCAAATCAATTCAAATTCATTTATCGATTTCATTCAATATTCTCTAAGCTAATTTATCATTCAAAACAACTTCTATTTAAATTCCAATTCATTTAAATCAATTACTTACGTTCAACTTCATTATGTCAAAACTTCAGATTGAAATAAATTAAATTCGTCAAATCAATTCTTTAAATTACAAGCCTTACGTTAATTTCAATAAATCCCATTCATTTCAGTAAATCACACTTTATTTCTTGTTAAAGATATCCAATTTTCACTTATTTATTGACTTCGTTACAAATTTCAAACTCAATTAATAAAGAACTAAATTTCATATATTCGAGAAGTTCAATTTCACTTATTAATATACTTAAATATATTTTTTCGAAAACTTTAATAACTAAAGAAACTCAATTTCATTTATTAACGAAGTTCAAATCCATTATTCAAAAGTTCGATTTCTCTTATCAAAGAATTCAATTTTTATTCAATTATCAAATAATTAAATCTTATTCATTTATTAAATAATTTCAGTCTTAATTATTAATAATTTCAAAACTTAATAATTACAATCTTGATCATAAATTCAAAATTAATTTTTAAATCATTTCCACTTAATTATGAATTCAAACTTAATTATCAAATCATTTCAACTTAATTATAAATTCAACTTAATAATTTCAAACTTAATTATTATTCCAAGCTTAATTATAATTTCAAATTTAATTATTAAATGATTTCAACTTAATAATTTCAAAACACAATTATTACTAATTCCAAATTATTTGTTAATAATTCCAAATTTAATTTATTAAATAATTAAATTTCAAACAACGTTCTTTCATCAATCACTACGTTAATATTTGTTTCATATTTCAACCTTTACATTTTCCTTTTATAAAATTCAAATTCCAACTTCATTTCAAAACTTATTATTTGCTCGAATAAAATCATTACTTCAAATTATTGACAAAAATCGGATTTAATTTAATTCTCTATCGTAGGTCAGATTCAGTTGGGTATATACCATTTCAACCCGATTCCAATTTCAATTCAAGATCAAACATAATAAAGGGAACTTCCAGTGTGATAACTGGGATGGTGTCAAAGTAAATAAACAAGCAATAACAACAATCAATAACAATCCAATAATTAATTCAAATAATCCCAAATAATCGTATTAATTCGCATTGTTGTTTGTGCGAATTAATATAATTATCTCTAGAATCTACCCTATTATTTCATGTAGACTAAAGATTATTACATTTCGGTTTTCCCACTTGTCGTTCCATTTCAATTCCAAATTTAATGCTACAACAATTAATCCAATATACGTTCAAAGGTTCAAAGTATAATTTGTCAAATTCTACGTGTCAATTAACTTAACAATTAAAAGGGGTCATATTATTTAAGTTAAGTAATCAAATTCGACACATATGTCGATTCACAATTTTAAACAATCCTACGTCAATTGCATCATATTTATCACTTTATACATTACAATTTACATCCAATATTAACAACAATCAATCAATCAATTATCAACCAAACTTTATTATCATCGCATACATAATTAACAGATAATGGTGTCAGATGTCAAAAGTGAACTAATACATAAATAACAGTGCAATAAATAACAGCAGCATATTTCAATTGTCGTTTCAATTGAAATCGAATTTAATAAATAAAAGAATATTAATCGTGAGTGATTGCTCACCTTTCAAGGCTAGAGAGATGAACAGTGGAATTGAGCTATGAATTCCAAAGCAAAACAAGGTTGACACGGATTCAATGAAGAAACAGGCACAACGGACCCAAGGCTAATAAAATGGGAAACGATGAGAACCAATCAGAATCATTTTTTTTAAAACTAAAATGTATACATTATTATAATATTATTATTTTCAATATTGAAATTCAAGGTAAATATTAAATTAATAGCTTTCAAAACACATATATATTATCACTAAAATCATCACTAATATAGTATAGACAGATCCAAAATGTATGGTGTATATAAACTTATATTAAAAACTTTTATAACTCTATCTTACATATGAAAACAACTTATAAATATATAAATATATAACTTAATTTTAAACTGTCGGCATACACCCATATACACGCTAATAGGCGATTCATAGACATTAGTATAAACTACAGAAATAAGTATATACACGGTGTATATATATAAAACAATGAAAACATAATTCACTTCTGCAACCAAATAATTTAACGCATACTCATTAATATGTTGTAAATATTGTACAACTATAGGCCGTCGTAATATAAAACATACTGACGTATGTACTGACATATGTGTAAATATAACCAAAATTTGACCTGCCTAAACATACTGACACAATATTATTATTTTTTTATATATAATGTATAATAAACATTTATACAGCAACTATAATATATACATACTTTTATCTTTATACAGTAGCTGCTTTAAACCAACATATGTACTTGTACAATTTATATATACAATCAACACTACTCATATATATATTATTATATAGGCTGCACTCAAAATATACTTTAACAATATGATTTCATTGAATATACTACAATACAACATATATATAATCTTGTATAAAACTATGTATATGACTACAACCGCGTAACAACCTTATATTTAATACTTAGCTTACATCAATGTATAAAATAAAGCTTACCGATATTGCGTGTAAAACAAACTTATGTATGCATAACCAGAACAAACCATTTTTTTATATATTCATACAATTTATAATAAGATAAAAACATACATATAACTAAGATATTCATATAAACAACGTATATATTAATATTATACAAAAGCAAAGTAAAATACATGTACAAGGTTACAGACCTTTATATTCTTGTTTGTAAAAAAAAAAAAACAGTTTCCAAATATTATAATGTAACTATTCTTGTACCATAAAGAATATAAACTTACGTACTGCGTTCTTGAAATCAAAGAATATAACAATAGTAAAATGATACATATATATGTGATACCTGACCAATATTTTAAATACAAGTGTTTACATTCATTGCTTAGCTAGTGTATAATATCAGCTTGTCAACAGATGTTAAAATGAATAACACCGTACCTATACATGTGCACCTATATACATAGGAGCAAGGTGCGAAAGAGGGCAAGGCAGACAAGGAGGATGGATGGAAATGGAAGTGGTTGATGTCGGTGGGAGACGCGGGTGGCAGTGCGCATGGAGGTCGGGAAGGAGGACGGCGGCCGTACATGGTTGCGATGAGGCAGGCGGTGGAGTTGCTAAGGTGTCTGGGGCGGTGGGTTTGTGCTTGAGGCGCTAGAGGCCGCCGTGGAGGGCAGGTGATGGTCGGAAGGAGCGGTGAAGGTGAGGGCGACGGTGGCTGTGGTCTCGGCTGGGGTGAGGGCGGAAGGCCAGATGGTGGACGATGGACGCGAGTAGAGTGGTAGGCGTGCATGAGAAGTGCGCAAGTGGAGGAAGCAGAGAGAGGGAAGAGAATAAGATCCAAAATGAAAAGGCAAAAGAAAAGAAGAGAAGGAAACGTACAGAGCTGGTAAAATTATGAATGTGCATATGTTAGAAAAGTAGCAAGGCAACGGTTGGAAATTTAAAGCAATAAATTTTGCTTAGTTTTTCTCAAAATCTAGAGAATAGTGAAGGTCATATGCTGAACTCAGAGAGGAATAAAAGCTGCTAGCTACACATGTTCTCGGTAGGAAATTGGATAGTTACAAAAAAACAAATGAACTTGAACCGTACGGATATACGTAATTATTCCACAGGTTTCATCACATATCAGACATCGAAACATAGAATTGGATATACCGTAGAGATCAGCATGACGATACAAACACAACGGTATACGGATATCAGTGGTACAATTGAATTATAAAAATTTCAAATTTTCTACTATAGAAAATGCATAAAATTCGCAGAAAATTAAGATCGACGGAGCCAAAGATGTCCGAATTTGGAAAAACGACAAACTGACAACTTGCTCAAAAGATGGTTTAGAATTTTTCTATTTAAAAATATTTTAGTTTTTGAAAACGTTTTATTTTCATCGCTTTTTAACTGATTAGATTGAAGTAAATTTACGCGTGAAATAAACTTTCATATTTTCGGACGAAAATTTACCGGTTGCTATGTTTTACTACACGCATTTCAAATATCAAATTTATATTTCAATATTTTATCATCTATAATTTTGCAAAAATTTCAGTTAAATTCGTTACTAAAACCATTAAAATTTACGGGTCATTACATCCAAAGGCAAGTCGTAGACGCAATTCGAACCAGATGCTGCAGGAGACACGAAAGCTGGAGGCGTCGAAACAAGAGCGTTCACAAGAGCAAAGCGAACCAGATTTGGAGACGATAACTTCGTCAAGGGCATGGGAAGAGGAGAGCAGGAGGAAGGAAAGGCGAAGAAGAAGGGGGGGGGCGGTGGAAGGACCAGAACCGAGAACGGGGAAGTTACAGAAAGAAGGCGAAAATCGCCATTTTCAGAACGCAGTCGCCATTTTCAAATCGCCATTTTCAAAACGCAGTTGATTTTGGTCCTTATAAAACCAGAAGGTGGATGTAATTAGTTAAAAGGATAATTACTTAATGGAAGTAATTAAGGTTTAATTACTTTATGTAATTAATATAAAGGATAATTACTTAGTTGAAGTAATTAAGGATTAATTACTTAGTGTAATTAATTAAAGGGTTAATTAATATAAATAATTAAGGAGTTAATCAATTAATGTAAGTAATTAAAGGATAGTTAATTACTGAATGTGATTAATGAAGGTTAATTAATGAATGTGATTAATTAAAGATTAATTACTAAATGTAATTGATTAAAGGAGTAATTAATTAATGAAAGTAATTGTAGGATCATTAATTAATTAATTAATGAGAGTAATTAAAGGATTAATTAATGTGAATGGTTAAAGGATAATTAATTTTTGTAACTAATTAAAGGCTAATTAATTAACATAATTAAAGGATAATTAATCAAGGGTGATTAACTAAGATGGATAATTAAAGGATGATTAATTAATGGGCTGTAATTAATTAATGTTAAGTAAGTAGGATCTAAAAGTAATTAAAGTAATTAATATAATTCATTGGTGGTTAATTAAATTAATTAGAGATAGTGTGAAAATTAATCTTTCTTATGGATGATTGAATAATGACGAATGCTTTGGATTATGTGATATCTCTCATATGTGATATGTACTGCCTTTGTGATATGAGACGCTTTGGTCGAATTGTGATCATATGGATTATCTATCTGTGATAATAAATTATCTATCTCTGTGAATATGTTTTTCTAAATAATAAATTGAATTGTTAAAACTTAAAAAAACTTGGCCCTAAAAGACGGTGTTTTGGATTTCGATGAGACCTAGATCAGATTTCCAAATTGGAATATCTGAAAACCACATCGATCCAAATTAAACGATAGGTCGTGAAATCTCAAGTGATGTTCAAGATGAAGACTCGAAGTGTAAGAACTATTTATCGTTAAAACTCTGACGGTCATTCCAAAACAAGTTTGACGGAGATAGTGCTTTTAGATTCGAGATGAAGATTCAGAGTGCAAGGGTTATTGTCGTTAACTCTGAGGGTGATTGTCAAATGAGTGTAACGAGATAGTGCCTTCGGTTTCGTTCGAACCCGGAACGAACTTGTATGGATTGAATGCTATCAGACCATCTTCACCGGAGGACGATGAGCATTCCAAGATATGTGTTCTTAAAAGGTAATCGTAGCCTCAAGCCTCATCAATCAAGAATGGCTAAAACAGGGGAGGTGCAGCAAGGCTATGTGCGTAGCACCCAAGTAGGATGAGATTTTCCCCTTTCTAGAGGTCCCTTTTTATTTCGGTTGTGTGGGCAGTTGGTCGTGCCAACTGCGGGGTTGTCCGGGATTATCCAGTAAGGGATTGTAACGATCCTTAAAAATTCGATGTTTAAAATGAATTGAATTAATAAGATTTTAATTATAGTTTAGAAAGAAATAAAGATCTTATTAATTTATATGGGAGCAAATAGAGAAACTGTGCGTGCCATTGGTAATTAAAAATTTAACAATTTAAAATTTATATTACAATTAATTGAAATAGTGTAAATTGGCATACTTGGTTTTAAGTTTAATATAAGAAAAAAATACGAATGTTGAATTTGTGATTTACCAAATAAAAATAT
This sequence comes from Allium cepa, assembly GCA_030765085.1. Taxonomy (NCBI): domain Eukaryota; kingdom Viridiplantae; phylum Streptophyta; class Magnoliopsida; order Asparagales; family Amaryllidaceae; genus Allium; species Allium cepa. Next base: position 76,082,735 of record CM060945.1, read on the forward strand.
TAACTAGAAGGGAATTCAAATTTATTTAAAAATGGGTATTAAACCTAATTTTTGGAATTTAAGTGAAATACCAATAAAGAAATAGGGTAAAGTGTTGCATTTTGATAAAATTTAAAATATGTAATTAAAGACAAGAATTTAATTTACCTATGTATCAATATATTGATAAACTGTAACTATATGAGAATTAAAGTAGTAATGTAAATGGCAGTTAATGAATAACCTATTGAATGAAATTCAAATTTGATTGAAACGATGGTTTAGGTTATAATGGAGTGTAAATAGAAATTTTGGTAATAAATTGAATATGAGAAAACAAAGGCAATTAGTAAATTCATAAATGAATTCATAAAAATAAATAGTAATTAATGCAGGTCGATAAGTATTCATAATATTGTGTTGATTGTAAATGATACTTTAATGATTGTAATATAAAATAATGGAAGTATGAATGGAAATTAATAGAAACGTAAATTGGGAATTTAATTCAAAGGTTATATTAATTAAGGAAATAATAAGTATTAAATTACAATTTGATTGAATCAATGCAAATTAAGTAATTATAATAAATTGTAGTTGGTAATTAGGTGTGAATGTGAGTAAATTTGGCATTTGGGATAATTATAAGATTTTACCCATTCATCTAGTTTATTAAGTTAAATCTAAATCGATGGCAACATTGTTGTTAAGGGTAGTTGTAAGTGAATTTGAATGTTAAAGGGTAACAATTATTTTAGTTAACCATCTATTTAGTATATTAAGTTAAGACAGGTAATCGATTGCAATAAATCTAAAATTATTATTTTTGTTTCGTTAATATGATTTAATTATAGTAGTTCTTACCCAATAAGTGGAAATAAATAAGTTAATACAACATAAGGGAAATTGGAAGTATCAATGTAATGAAGCATAACAATTGTTAAATATGTTTGTAGGACTATGATTGTTGAATAATAAGAATGAAAATTAAGGTTTATTTATTTGAATGAAAAATTAAAGAAATTGGGTTTATTGCAATCAGTTGAAATTAAAAATTTAAATATTACGTAAATATTAATTAAGAAAAATTTAAGAATATAAAAACAAGCAAATCGTGAACCAATGTAAATTGCATCCTTTTGATAGCGATAAGTTTAATAATAGGATGAAAGGTGGATTTAATAGAATTATTGGAAACTTAAATTTATAATTTAATGAAATTGAGGTCTATATTGAAATTTACAAATTTTTCACCACTAAGTTGACATTTAGATTTGTTTAAAGCATTGTAAATGTTTGGGAAATATAAAGGTAATAAAATTGGTCGAATTTTGAATTGAAATTAAAAATTGGATTTTATTTATTTAATTATTAAATTATTTAATTTATGTAAAAATAGCCTTTTTGGCCACGTACTCGGATTTCGACAATACCTGTTTCATCAGATCTGTAACGGAGAATTATTGTAGGATTTCAAGTTTCGTATTGATCAGACTTGTCGTTTGATCGTACAAACTCGAAACGCCTTGAAATCAATAATTTGAACTCAATTTGAAAAATATTGATTTTGGCATAACTTCTTCATACGATGCAATTTGAACCTGAAACCTTTTCCATCGCGTTTAAAATATTTTGAAACATCTATTTGGATATATGGGTTGACCCATTTTCGTTCCGGTGTCAGAACGGGCTTTTTAGGCCAATTATTGTTTAGCACGTTTATAATTCGGGTCCATCGGTCTATTTCAACTTTATCTATAAATATCCTGCTAAACCCTAGCCTCCGCCTATTCACTATTGTCTACGCGTAAAATTTCATCAGGTCCTCCTGATGCAGCCCACCATGACAATCACGGTTCCTTAATTCGTTATTTTGTAAAATCACAGGAAGCGGTGCATCAAGCTTTGAGCCACTCGAGCGACCCAACGAGTTATACAAGGAAAGTTGTCCCAACGACCTATGATGGGTCGTGTATGCTTGAGTCGTTTCAGCGACATAACAATTATGCACTAACGAGCTATACCAGGTTGAAGTCCTTAGGTCGCAAACGACCTAATATATTACGAGCTAACGTGATAAGGAGAATTGTAGCAAGCTGTTCCGAGTCACATGACTTAGGTCGCCCACGACCTAGCAAGAAGCCGCCTTTTATCGGTTAGCTACGACCTATTAAATTATGACCTAACGAGCTAAAACATCAAGTTAGGTCGCGAATAAACAAAGCCTAGGTCGCAAAGCATTAAAGATATGTTACATGCTTAAGTCGTTCCAGAATAGGTCGCTCATCTTAGGTCGCGTAAAGATACCCCTGGTTGCTGTGATAAGATAGGTCGTCCACGACCTTGCCAAGTTACGACCTATATTAGGTCGCTGTTTTCATAAGTCGCCTGTTCTTGAAGCCGTGCTTTCCTTATGCAACTGTGAAGTTAGGTCGCTGCCAAGTTCCATTAGATCGCTATTGGATGCTAAAGCTTGAGTCGCTCCTGGAAGGTCGCTGGTGGTTATGTCGAGTGACTTTGTGCCGTTTATATGTTGTACTTGATATCTCATGTGAGTTGTAAATAATTGGTCGCGTGAATGTTGTACAAAGGGTTATGCCGTGGGTCGTTTGTGGTGTTTTGTACTTAGGCCGTAGATCGTTGGTCTTGTGTTAAGTCGCTGTGTGTTTGTTTTGGGTCGTGTGTGTTGTAAGGTCGGGTGCGACCTAGCGTGTGTTGTGTTGAGTTGTAGCCTATAAATAGGCATGATGGGTCATTTGTAACTCTTGGTTCCTTTTGAATAAACTTTTGTTTTTGTTAGCTTTGTGCTTTCATTAAATCGGTAGTTGAGTGTGATCTCCTATCTCCACCTACGGTATTCGAGTGCGCTCGAATCAACGTTCGTTGAAGCCAATTCGTGGAATCAAGTGCGCTAGATCAACGCTCGAAGAACTGTATATCTCTCTTCACGGTATCGTGCACGATCAACTTGTCAGAGATAGCTAGAATTCGGTATCTTCGGATCAACGAATTTGGTCCTTTCAGTATTTCTCAATCCACCGATTGCTACTTTCACTGTTACATTTGTTTTTCGTATTACCGCTGCGTCATTTGGTATTAGAGCTAGACTTAGCCAATCATAGCTAAGCCGAGTCTTGGAGCCATGTATTGTTGAAGTTTGTTATTCATCGTGTTCATCATTTTGTTGCAACAAGTTTGAAGTGTTTGTGTTTGATTTGTGAAGTTTTGAACCATGCCGCCGAGAATAGCTAACCGCCATTAGAATATTGAAGCGTTTTATAGAAGAGAAGAAGCCGATCAAATGGAACAACGCATGCATGAAAAGTTTGATGAAGGTATTGGTAGATTGGAGAAATTGATGATTGATATGAATCAAGCGCAAAGGAGAAGGTCACCAGTCTCGAACCATGGAGGAAACCGAGTTTCGCCATCAGTTACGGAAGCGAGAAGGGTATCGTCACAATCTTTTAGAGAAAGAAGAGAAACATCAATTTCATCAAGAAGAGATCACCATGGCTATAGATATGAAGAGAGAAGAACTCCACGTGAGTTTGAAGAAGAGCCATATCGAGATGAAGAGAGACATAGTAGAAGAGACATGCGTGATCAAAGGGATGTTGATGGTCAAGATCGAAATAGACGTACATTTGAATATGATGATGAAAGTGATAGATGAAATATTCATTATCGAGATCGAGACCTAGTACGAAATCAATATCGGGATGTTGAAGATGATCTTAAATGGTAGTCGGGTATGAAGATGGAAATTCCAGAATTCAAGGGGGAATGCAAGCTGAAGAGTTTCTAGATTGGTTGTCAACGGTTGAAGAAATTTTGGCATTCAAGGATGTGCCAGAGAACCGCCGAGTCAAATTAATTGCTACGAGGTTAAGGGGACGAGCTGTGGCTTGGTGGCATCAAACTAAGTTAACACGGGAGAGAATGGGAAAGTCTAAAGTTATCACTTGGGAGAAAATGAGAAAGATGATGAAAGCAACTTTCTTACCGCACAATTATCAGTCTCTTATGTATCAACGATTGCAAAATTTGAGACAGGGAATGAAATCGGTGATTGATTATGCTGATGATTTTATCAATTGATTGCTCGGAATGATATTATGGAAACAGAGGAACAGCTAACAGCTAGGTATGTTGGAGGGTTGCGAACACAGATTCAGGACATGGCGAAAATGTTTGATCCTAGATCTGTCATTGAAGCGCACCAAAAAGCGTTGGCTTGGGAAAAACAAGGGAGACAAGGAGGAAGTGTGTTTATGAATTCCAACAACCAGAACAAGGATGTTAATAGCAGTGAGAATGTTTCCAAAGTTGTCAGTCAGCCGATTGTGAATGAAGCCAACAAAGCAAAGGTCAATAGTAGTCTCAAATGCTTTAATTGTCAAGAGCGGGGCCATAAAAGCAATGAATGCACAAAGCCAAAGAAGCGAGCAATGATAGCTGAGGTTAAGGATGAGGGTACAGAAGCAGAGTGTTCCAATTCGCCCCAAGTTGAGGAAGAAGAGCTATTGACAAGAGACGAAGGATGTAGTTTGTTGATGAGGAGATCTTGTTTAACACCCAAGCAAGAGGATGATTCAAGTTTGTTGAGGAGTAACATTTTCCAGTCAACGTGCACTATTCTAGGAAAAGTTTGGAAGTTTGTCATCGATGGGGAGCTGTGATAATATCATTTCTTCAGAAGCCATAAAGAAGTTGTCATTGAAAACAGAGAAGCATCCAAGCCCCTATAAACTAGCTTGGTTGAGGAAAGGCGGGGAGGTGAAAGTCAGTAGAAGAGCGTGTGTAACCTTTTCGATTGGGAAGAAATACAAAGACCAAATTTGGTGTGATGTGGTTGACATGGACGTTTGTCATTTGTTGTTGGGAAGGCCTTGGCAATACGATATAGCTGTGCAACATGATGGTCGCACCAACAGCTACAGTTTTATGTTTGAGGATACACGAATTATCTTAGTTCCTAAAAGGCGACAGCAAGCTGAAAGCAAACTAGAAGAGATTGAAGAACTGAAAACGTTGTTGTCTTTGATGCAATTTGTTGATGAGGAAGAGGAAATCGATTGTTCTCAGCCACTGAAGCTTGATAAGGATGAAGTTGATGATTTTCGACCAACGAAATCTGAGGGACATAAGGTTGAAATTTCACAACCAGCAAAGTTCGATGAGGATGAAGAAAGCGTGTCGGGAAGTGAAAAGGGTGAATTATTGCCAAAGAAGGAGGATTCGACTAGTCCACAACCTACAAAAGAGTTGGTTAGAGATGTGGAGTATAGTACAGAAGTATTTCTGTTGAATGAAAGTGAAACCAGTGAAGGTGTCGAAGAGGTTAAGCCAGTGGTGAATGAATGTAAAGGTGTAATTCCTCTAGTGTTGCCCAAAGAATTACTACCACGAAGGGACGTACAACAGCATGTTGACCAAGTAACAGGTGCTATTGTACCGTATGTGCCACGTAATCATAAGTGTCCGACAAAGCAGGTAGACTTGAGAAGGATGGTTGATGGATCTCTGTTCGAAGGAAGGCAGTTGTATACTCCTGATTGTACTTGGAAAATAACATTTATCAAAAGCTTACATGAAGAAAGACACGAGGGATGTGATCATAGCATACAGTTGATTGCAACATCTTATGTTGGACCATTAATAAGGAAGGAAGTTGGAAGGATTGATCAAAGAAACCTTATTTGTCAAATTTGAAGGGGAACCACGACAAGTTCAAGTTTATATACGCCATTGTCTATACCTAATGAATTAGGAGTGAAAGTAAGTATGGACTATGTGTTGGGTTTGATGAAGATGCAATGTGGTAACAAATCTATATACATGATGATGGAACGATTTCTTGTTGGTACTTACAACAAGCTAGATGCTGGAAGGATGAGTCGTTTGGAAGTTATGAAGGAAAATTGTGAGAATGATTATAATGTGAGTTTGCTGGACTATAACCATATTGCCGACAGTGTCAATATCAAACACTTGATTTCGTTTCATAAAAGCGTCGAAGGAGAAGAAGTTTTAAATTCGAGGACGAATTTTCCCGACCAGGGGAGGATGATGCAGCCCACCATGACAAGCACACTTCCTTAATTCGTTATTTTGTAAAATAACAGGAAGTAGTGCATCAAGCTTTGAGCCACTCGAGCGACCCAATGAGTTATACGAGGAAAGTTGTCCCAACGACCTATGATGGGTCGTGTATGCTTGAGTCGTTTCAGCGAAATAACAATTATGCACTAACGAGCTATACCAGGTCGAAGTCCTTAGGTCGCAAACGACCTAATATATTACGAGCTAACGTGATAAGGAGAATTGTAGCAAGCTGTTCCGAGTCACATGACTTAGGTCGCCCACGACCTAGCAAGAAGCCGCCTTTTATCGGTTAGCTATGACCTATTAAATTACGACCTAACAAGCTAAAACATCAAGTTAGGTCGCGAATAAAAAAAGCCTAGGTCGCAAAGCATTGAAGATATGTTACATGCTTAAGTCATTCCAGAACAGGTCGCTCATCTTAGGTCGCGTAAAGATACCCCTGGTTGCCGTGATAAGATAGGTCGTCCACGACCTTGCCAAGTTACGACCTATATTAGGTCGCTGTTTTCATAGGTCACCTGTTCTTGAAGCCGTGCTTTCCTTATGCCACTGTGAAGTTAGGTCGCTGCCAAGTTCCATTAGATCGCTATTGGATGCTAAAGCTTGATTCCCTCCTGGAAGGTCGCTGGTGGTTATGTCGAGTGACTTTATGCTGTTTGTATGTTGTACTTGATAGCTCCTGTGAGTTGTAAATAATAGGTTGCGTGAATGTTGTACAAAGGGTTATGCCGTGAGTCGTTTGTGGTGTTTTGTACTTAGGCCGTAGATCGTTGGTCTTGTGTTAAGTCGTTGTGTGTTTTTTTTGGGTCGTGTGTGTTGCAAGGTCGGGTGCGACCTAGCGTGTGTTGTGTTGAGTTGTAGCCTATAAATAGGCATGATGGGTCATTTGTAACTCTTGGTTCCTTTTGAATAAACTTTTGTTTTTGTTAGCTTTGTGCTTTCATTAAATCGGTAGTTGAGTGTGATCTCCTATCTTCACCTACGGTATTCGAGTGCGCTCGAATCAACGCTCGTTGAAGCCAATTCGCGGAATCAAGTGCGCTTGATCAACGCTCGAAGAATTGTAGATCTCTCTTCATGGTATCGTGCTCGATCAACGTGTCAAAGATAGCTAGAATTCGGTATCTTCGGATCAATGAATTTGGACCTTTCAGTATTTCTCAATCCACCAATTGCTACTTTGACCGTTTCATTTGTTTTTCGTATTACCGCTGCGTCACCTCCTCTTCCTCAATGGATGCAAATTCTAGATCCAATTTCAAATTCAAAAATCGAATGAAAATTCAAAGTCCTCAGAAAAATTCAGAAAAAATATATGTCGATGCTCTCGACTAGCGTAATTCAATGGTGGTGTTGGTTTTCCGATTTAGTTCATTATTTGATCAGTAAAAATCGAAGAAGTCTCGGCCGTCCATCACGCGTCGGTGAAAGTTGTCGGATCGACAAACCTTTTCTGGGTTTTGTAGAGGAGACTGAGGGATTGCATCGGCACCTTTCATTTGGGAATTCAATGGCTAGATCGACGGTTTTAATTCGATTAGGGTTTCGAAACCCTAATGTTAAGCGGCGGCGGCGGCCAATTCAGGCCACGTGTGGGGCGTGCACCAGGGGGGATGGAGGCGGCTCGGCAAGTGCTTCAAGGTGGTGGTGGTTAGAGGCGGCCAGGTGGTTGGAGTTGATGGGAATCGACGGTCAAAGTTTCGGTCAAAACGTGAGGATTGGGTTCGATGTTCACCTGGGCTCGGCTTCACTGTAGAAGACGCACACATAGTAGATGTTGCTGACGTGGATTGAATAGAAGTGTATGTTTTGTTTTGTAAATTATTTAATTTTTGTTTTTCAGTCGCATAAATCATCACAACTTTTGCATGCGATATCTGTTTTACGCGCGGTTTCTTTTGTTAGGATCGTATTGAAATTCCGAACTTGATGACGCTGGTTTGGACGAATTCTGAGACGATCAAATTTTGGGTTTAAATTGAATTTAAATTCAATTTAAATTAAAAAGGTGAGTGTTTTAACCCACTCACAACTTCTAAGATTTCTTATGTTTGTTAAATTGATTTATGATGTGTTTTAAAATTTACTTATAGTTGTTTGGCATCTATTTCATCATTATATCAGTTAATTTGCATTCATTAAATTTACTTGTTATTTAATTCATTTTTGCATATCAACTGATAGTCAAATTAGTAGTAAATTTATTGTGCATATAAACTACCAGTTAAATTATCAGTAAATTTATTTTGCAAAATAAATTGCCAGTGAATTCCTGTTCTAACGACCCGTAAAATTTTGTTAATTTTTAATGGTTTTATTTAGCGTATTTAATTTGATTTTTGAGAAATTTTAAATGATAATATTTCGAAATAAAATTTTTCATTTGGATTATGTATAGTTAAATGTGGCAAATGATAAATTTTCATCAAAAATCAAAGAAGTATATTTTAGGGTGTGATTCTGTTCAATTTAAGTCAGTAATAATTGACATTTATAGCCGTTTCTGTATATAACTTTTACACGTTTTATACTCATTTAATTTCAGCAGTCCATTGCCTTTAATTTTTAAATTGTTCCATTTTCTTCCCAGGCAACAACTCACATTCCATTTCGCTTATAAATCAGTTTCCACTTTTACTCACCTGCTCACCTTTTCTTCCATCTATTCGTTTAATAGTTATATATAAGTTATAATACGTTTTCCTGATTCATCTCCTTTCCTTTTTTTCCATTGACATATGAATTATGGGAAGTGATTAATTTAAGAAAAAAACCCATCTTCCCCTCATTTCTTTAAACTTTCAGCTAAATTTTAGCTTGTGACCGTTGCTATATATTTCATTAAAGAGGTACGTTACCTTATTAATCTTCGGAATTTAACGGTGAAAATTTTATTTTTCTAACCTTTCCTTTCCTACGCTCCCTGTTTCCACTTCTTTCATTATGACCGTTCATTATATATATACACTACAGCTGGAAAGTTATAAACGTATAAACTTAGATACGTTTTGTATTTATTAAAAATTTAAAGCTTACCCTTAATTGTGACCTTTTGGTTTCCTTGCTTTCAAAAAATATTTTTGAACCATAGCCATGGTAATAAATTATTATAAATTTTTCAACTTAATCTAAGATGATCGTTGCTACTAGAATCATTACTTTTCTAATATATTCATTCCTACTTTCACTGACCTTTTATTTCTTCATCTTTTCCACCGTCTAATAAAAAATAAATAAATGGCTATTCGTTTTATTTTTATTTTTATTCAGTAATCAGTGTGACTCTTGCCATTTACACCGTACCATATTTGACTGTTCATTTTCGTTCAGCATTCTTATTTTAAAAATATAACGCAGAGTAACGTTGCCTTCACAATTTAAAAATTGCTTTAATAGCTCTTGAATCAATGTGTAGCTGTTACTTTGATATTTTTCCGGAATTGTGACTTTTCTCTTTCCTTCCGTTCAAATTTGAAACGTGCTACCATTTATTTGCTTTCATTATTTTCCTGAATCAACGTGAATATTTTGTCTTAAATCCTCAACTGAATCATAGCACGTGATTGTGCTATATCTTTGGTTAGTTTTATTTAGTCATTTCCATTTACTTCTGTTCGTATTTTCTTCCCTTTTTATTGCTTCTTCCCAGATTTCTCTTCTTTCCCTCTCTATTGTTTCTTCCTCTCTTATATAAACTTGCCTGGCACTACAAAATTTCGGCCTCTCCTTCACCTTTTCCAAACTCCGCTCCTCCACCAAACCCACTCTTCCCCTTGCGCAATATCCATCAAAGACGCAGCGACCCTCCCATGTTTCCTCTACTGTTCGCATAACCAGGCATAGGTAAGTTAAGTTTATATTTGCAAGTGTTATTTATGTATATATTATATATAGTTTTATATTTAGCTATGATATGGATGATTTTATCAATACACGTCCCCTGTACGTGCTGTTGATGCATATTATAACATTCAAAGTTGGTACGCATATTTGTTTATATGGAGTATAGTTATGATATATTGATAGTGGTATAAAAATATAAGATGCATACATATAGTGGTTTATATAAAGTTGCTGGATTTGAATACATATGTATACCAAACGTGGTTTCCATTTTTTTTGAAAAGTTTGTTTTGTTTCTAGAAGTGTATGCATATTTAATATGGGTGAGTTGTGTTGGATCTGGAAATGGAGTCTGTATATTTGGAAAGTAGATTTATATTCATTTTTTGTTTAACTTTGAGTCCATATATGTATATTTTACAAACCATATTGTATGATTTATTTTATAAGTTTGAAAATCTGTTATTATATATATGTAGTTTTATAATAAACAGGTTTATAAGTTTTATTTGAAGGTCAATTTACATCTTATTATTATGGAAGTTGTATAGGATATTTTTGAAGTTGTTTATTTTCCTAAGTTCGTATATGACATATATTTATATAAAGTTATAACAATTATGGATATATCTTTATGGTCTTATATATATATCTATATACTTTGTATACACTTATGTATGGAGTTTGTTTTCTAAATATTTTAAAGTTTACATTCTAACTTATACTTTCGATCTGCACAGGTTACAGTATTATATATATTTATAAAATAAGTTATAATATAAGTTATATAAGTAACTCGTACATCCGTTGTCTAAAAATTTTATATAAGTCTGTGTATAGGCTTTACTGTTTATGTATGGGTGGTTATATATAAGTTATATATATATATATAGATATATTTATTATTTCAAATTTTCTATTGTATGTAGGTTTGACATTGTGTTTTATAAAAAAAACGACAGATTTTGAAATACATATATTTAATTTAATATGTGATGAAATATAAAATATTATTTTATAGAAAGTTATGCATATAGGTTCATTCATATCATTTATCTACATCGATGTCATTCTGATTTGACTTCGTTAACTCTTATTTACCAGCTTGGTTGTCCTTTTGAATTCGTGCCAATTTCGACTTGCTTTGAAAATCATCAATTGGCTCGGTCATTTCGCAATTCAAATCATAGCTTGTTATGTTGTCTATCTTCTCTCTAGCCTCGAAAGGTGAGCAATCACTCACGATTAACGTTCTTTTATTTGTTTAAATTTGATTTCAACTGAAACAACAATTGAAATATGAGGCTGTAGTTATTTAAAATTGTTATATATGCTATTATCTATAGCTATTCACTTATGGGATATGACACCATATCCTATTGTTTATGTTTTACTGTTATTGATGATATATGCCTGTTATATTATTATTATTATCTGTTATCACTCTGCAAGTTCCCCGTAGTTTAGAATTCATTATGGGTTGAAATGATACATACCCGAACGGACTTTAGAATAGGAGAATTTCGTTATGGGTTGAAATGATAGACCCAAGCAATTTTCATCTAATTGAATTTGGGATTACGGGTTGAAATGATATCCACCCGTATATATTTAGTGTACGGATTGAAATGATAAATATCCGTAGCACTTGACTATATGATAGGAAATATATACAGACACCATTGGTCCATATAAATATTTTGAAAACAATTTCTACAGTTCGAAAGGAAATATATGGGATTTAATAAATATTGATTCTTAAAATATTATATATAAATGGAAATTTTGTATATAGATTTAATAATAATATTATTGAGATTGATTTAATCCATATAATATGTTTAAGTATTATTTAAGATTTATATTTCAAAATTTACCGTTTTAAAAAAATTGAATAATTAAAATTGGGAGATAAATTGGGTTTATTAAAATGGTATTTAAATAAGGATTTATTTAATTAAATCAAATTGAAATTATTGAATGGGAAATTTAAAGGTATGATTTTGTTGCTGGATTTTTGTTTTAAGTGATTCAATGAATATTTCACGTTTAAATAAATTAAAGAAAATATCGAGTAAAGTGTAATTTAAGGTTACTTAAATGATATTGAATCTAATGAGGGAGTACTTCAAGACTAAATAGTACTGAGGTTAAATCGAGATCTATATGAAACAGTTAAATTGACCATTTAAATATTAAGGCTTTGAACTATCTTGTAATTGAAATGGTTTATTTTGAGCTTCAGATATGTATTTGAAATCAGTATAGTTGAATTTGTAATTTTGAATTAAAGTAAAAATTTAGGTTGAACCAAATTTGAATTAATTTTTTAGAAAACTAAATTGATTAAAAATTTAGTTGAACGTCGAATACTTAAAGTTTTGAAATATATAGAAAATAAAGGGGTATTTTGTGATTACAAATCCAGATTTGAGATCGATAAAATCTAAAATGGTTATTTAGGAATTGATTTGAATTTAAATTGATAAATTGAGATTGGACTAAATTTGAATTTAGAATTTGAGTAGATTTGAATCGTAACTTTGAAGTGATAAAATTGGAAATAAATATATTTGAAATGAAATGATGTTTTGGTCTTGAAGTATAAATTAATTTGAAATGACCACGGTGTTATAGTGTATATTTCTACCTTGTAGATAGTTTCATGGATACTTGGAGGATGGGTATCCCAAACATCCTTTAAGTTATTTGTATTTCAGTTGATATTTCACTTGAGTTAGATTTATTTGTATAAGAATGTTAATCCTGACTCGAGTGTTTTGTGTTTTGCTTTACGCTCGGATCAGACTGAGTGATACAACATTTGAGACTCAGCTTTGAAGTTGGAGCTTTGCTTGAAGATCCAGCTATCTATCGTTTCAGTCATCTAGTTGGTTGGTTCAGAGAAGTCATCTGATCGTACTGGAGACTTCACTGCATCTGAGATATTCTGTTGTACTTTATTTCTAACTCTAATGTTTGTTTAGTAGCTTCATGAACTACTATTCATTTATTCCGCTGCGTATTATTGTACTACTCTGTATTTGTGATTCTGTGATTGATTTATTTACTGTATATGTTAAGTTTTACCAAATTTTAATTAACAATTCGGTATTTTGAATTATTCAAGTTGGAAATGTATGGTTTTATAGTCGATTTGAATGGTCCAAAAAAGCAGGTCGTTATAGTTGGTATCAAAGCTTTGGCTCTATGCAAAACTTAGCATATATGGTAAATTTACTTACAGAATCACTTTCGCTCGAATTGAATCTCTTCCTTTTGACTCGATTTCCTTTGAACTTTGGAACGCTCCATGTGGTTCCAAAATTCATTCTCGTCTCTCTCTATTTATATTCTCTTGATTCTGGAGTATCCAATGACTCCACTAAATGAATTGAAAAGGGGGTGAAAAATCCTTTACAATCGGCATTGATTCACCGGAGATTTCTGTATCCTCGGTTTACGATGCTGCTATATCTTGATATGCCAAATTCTATTTCTGGCGATCGAATGTCGAATTTTTTTGGAATTCCTTATCGATTATATTCCTGAAGTCACGGTTGACCCGGTTAAGGTCGCCCGCAATTTATAAAAGTATATCCATCTTCTATTTCTGTAATCATCGATCGAGCCTATCTTCGAACCAGAATTCTATTTGATTAGAGTCCCTCTAATTTGTATCTTTATCTTTATTTGGAAATCCATTCTTAAATCATCCTTTGAAAATCGGGTTTTGTATGTATTTTAGAAATTGTTTATACCAAATTATTATTTTGATAACTATGATTTTTTCTATATATAAAAAGAAAATGTTTTCGATAAGGATTATATACCTATATATAAAAAAAATAAGAAATGTTATTCTATATATATAAAAGTTTTGAAAGGATTTGAAATTTTGGAAATTTATATGAAATGGATTTATATAAAAAAAATGATTTATAACTGTAGGGTTAAATTTGAAGTTCGAGAATTGAATTCCGATATTTTAAAATTGGTTTTAAAATTTTGGAAAATATATAAAATAATACTATTTAAAAGTATTTTCCAAATAATAAATGTTTCGAATGAGTTCTAATGAATTCCAATAATTTTGAAGAAATTTCAAAGAAGTTTTCAAGAAAATAGAAGTCCAGAACTCACTTATGTCGCTGGAAAATAATCTCGGTGATGAGTGCACGCATCATCGACACTGATTTTCGAGTTTCAGAGTGGGGGAGATGCCTCTTTAATAGCTTCTCTATGCGAGTGATTTTGTAAAACCGTTTTTGATTTCAAATTCCGAAGTATAATTTGATATTTTCGAAAGATATATGTCTATATTTGAAACAATTTAAAGTGAGACCGGTATTCAGTCCTCGAGTTTCAGATTTGATTTGGTATAGTCCTATCTATTGAAATTGATTTATTGATTTATTGTTGATTTTCAACTCTTGAATTGGAAATTTGATTTCCCTAACTATTTTGAATGTTCGAACACTTCCAAATCAAGGTTAAATTTTCAAAGCTAAGAAATTTCGAAAAGGATAAAATATTTGATAGAGCATATAAGTTTAGTCTGAATGTTTAAAGTAGGAAGAGTATGACGTAAGTAAATTTGAAACTTTTGTTAAATAAATAATTTTCAAAAAGGGAAATTTGATCTTTCAAATAGAAATAAATAGTTTAAGGGTTTTAAAGGGATAATTATAAATTTTGAAACCATTTTGAGTATAACTGATTTAGAGAAAAATATTTGGTTTTGAAATTTAATTGGAATTAAAACCAGTACTTATATGGTGATTTTGGAAATGAATTTGTTTGACCTAAATTTTTTGGATTTGAAAATTTGGATTATTTTCTAAACCTATTGTTTAAGAAACTTTGAAACTAAATTGATATTGAAATGATTTGAAATTGAGAACCTTATATTATTAAGTACTTGATTTGGGATTGGTCGAACTTATATAAAATGGATTTGTATAAGTGTGAAGTTGATTTTAAATCTATTGATTTGAAAGATACTCAATTTGGAAAGAGAAATTTTATAAAATCGAAGTCTATATAAGTATGATTTGATATACTATTGATTTGGAAAGTATTCGATTTGGAAATGGAATCCTATATATAATGGATTTTAAACAAGTATGATATTTGAAAGTGATATGAAAAGGTACTATATGATATATATTTTCGAAGTAATGATATGGAAAGTGCCTTCTGCTTGATATCCGCTTTATGGCCATATTGCGGATTCATTCAATCGATATTATTCTCTCTGATTTTTGGTTTTCCGGATGTGATACTCGAGTGTTCCCACCGTGGCGTAACCCATGGTATTTTTTCTCTTGCGACTGCATAGCCCAACTGCATGGCTGAGTCTGGCTAGGGGTACATATTGTTTCTTGGGGGATCCAGGCATAACCATTGTGTATCCTGCAATCTGTGTAGGTCGCGATTAGTAGTGAAACTGCCTGGCTGAGACGGCCTAGTGGTACGGATTGTTTCCTGGGGGATCCAGGCATAACCATTGTGTATCCTTTACCCTACTAGTCATCATGGCGTAACTCGCAGGGCTGAGAAAGCTTACGGATACAAATTGTTTCCTGGGAGACCAGGCGTAACCGTTGTGTATCTGCGAACCATGGTTGGACAAAGTTTTGGTTTGGTTGTTTGTTTGGATTGTACTTTCCATATTTGTTTTTAAAGGTTTTTCAAGTATTTTCACTGGGTGTTGAAACGGGTCTACTAAGTACTTGAAGAATTCTAGCTTTGCGCCTGATCAACGCATGGCCATAGTCTGCAAGAACGAGGATAAACTTGTTGAAACATCGAGTTATAAAAGTATTTTCGAAAGGAAAATTTGTTTTGATATAAAAGTATTTTATTATAAAGGTATTTTATTATAAAAATATTTCCAACAAGAAATTTCTGTATTAGTTTTAAAATTTAAATTCTTATAGTTTGTAATTTACGATTCGTGCCCGATACTATCTTTTGAATCTACCTTCCTTTCCTTTTGAATATATCCTTTAATTTTTTTTTTAAATTATATATTACCTGGTTTAATAGAAAATTTTAGTGTTATAAATATTTTAGAAGTTATTTATTTAAAATAAACATATTTAAAGTAAATGATTGGTGAGAATATTTGAAAAGTATTTTGAGAGAAAATTGGTAAGTTATAAATTATGGATTTAATGTTTTCAAATAACTTCCTTGTAAATATAACTAATCATGTAAATAAATTGTTTTCAAATAGTTTTCATATATTTATTAAGTGTTATTTAACATATTTAATTCCAATGGGTCTTGAAATTTTTTTTTAAGTATTAAAGAAATTTTAGTTTCAAATGAAGTTTTCAAATGAATATTTCAAGTAAAATTTATATGGTCTTAATTAACTGTTTATCCTTGTCTTTCAATCTATTTATCTTTCTGGTTGTTTCTATTCTCCTACATTCTTCCTTTTCGAGGACGAAAAGTTTTGAGTGGGGGAGAGTGTAACGACCCGTAAAATTTTGTTAATTTTCAATGGTTTTATTTAGCGTATTTAATTTGATTTTTGAGAAATTTTAAACAATAATATTTTGAAATAAAATTTTTCATTTGGATTACGTATAGTTAAATGTGGCAAATGATAAATTTTCATCAAAAATTAAGGAAATATATTTTAGGATGTGATTCTGTTCAATTTAAGTCAGTAATAATTGAAATTTATAGTCATTTCAGTATATAACTTTTACACGTTTGATACTCATTTAATTTCAGCAGCCATTGCCTTTAATTTTTAAACTGTTCAATTTTCTTCCCAGGCAACAGCTCACATTCCATTTCTCTTATAAATCAGTTTCCACTTTTACTCATCTACTCACCTTTTCTTCCATCTATCCGTTTAATAGTTATATATAAGTTATAATATGTTTCCCTGATTCACCTCCATTCCTTTTTTCCATTGTGTAACATCCCTCCTTTTCGCACAATTTAAACAGACACACGTGCCAATTCAAACCATACGTAAGGGCGGATTGTTATGGGGTAAATAAGAAAAACAGAGAAAGAAAAGAAAAAAAAATAAACAGAATCTCATAGCGGAAGGATAAAATATAATAATAAAATATACAGTTCATAAATCTGTTTTACAAAACCTTTTATTTTATTTACACAATACATATCAGAGTACACATACCATATAACAATGCAGCGGAACAATATGGGTGTAGTGGAACCACATAATCTATAGTAATAATAATAAAATCTTCGTCTTCTTCCTCCAGAAATAAAATCTTCAATCCTGAAACGCTCGGACTGACCCGAGCGAATTTGAAAAGACAAAAACACTCGAGTCAGAACTGAAAGATCTTATGTGAGTTAAATTAACAGAAATAAATATAAGTGCAGTAACTCAAGAGATGCTCGGGATTTACATCTCCTAAGGATCCATTAAACTATTTACTATGTAGTATATTTCGCTATTATAATAATGTCTAAAGTAAAATAAACATACTTTTTTCTTAGCATTAAGGGGCTACCCATATAGCCCTTAACACGTAATAGTCCTAGTAGTCCATCCAATAACATAGTCCCTCTTGATCGGGAAGCCACCAGAGGATACCACACGGGCTACGGGAGAAATCCAAACTCGTACAAGGCTCGGTATGGTAGGTGATAAGGCACAACTAGGCAATGCCAGGGTAGATATACCAATTACGCTTCCGGGCTGATGGAAACGCGTAGCCGCAGCTACCGCCCACCTCGAACAAACTCCCCAAAATCAAAAATAAAAGTGGCCACTGAATCAATCCAAAGTCAAAGTATAATATCGAAGAGTGTCCGATCAGAGGTATGACCTCATTGGCCCGTCGATCGCTCCTGTTTTAGCCACCTTATGCCAACTCACGGGAGTCGGGTCCACGTATTTACCTTACAGGAAACGCCGCCACCAACCTACTTCATTCTGGAATCTCCACCGCGTACACGGTTAGTCAAAGTGGTTTTCGGTATCGACAGATAGTATGTCCATATCCGATCCCGGTCTCCTTGCCAACCAATCGTTATTATAACTCCGCGGTCATTTAAAAATAATTATACTTTTAAAACCAAAATAAAATATCCATTTAAAGCCCATGTAAATACGATATCATTTATTCTTAAAATCCCAAATCAATATGATATCATTTTATTTTCCAATATATATTCTTTCCAAAATCATAGGGTTTCCAAAGTAAAATATTTAGAAATCAAAACTCTTGAATATAATATTTCCCAATCATTCTACCTTGAAAAACATTGCTTTGAAACAAATTTCCATCTCTTAAATGGTTAAATATTAAACTACTTTTATAAAACAAAATAGCTTCTTTAGATTTCACAAATCAATTCTAAATATCGATTTAAACTTCCAAATACCATTTTAATTCTTATGTTTCAAAGCTTTAAATTTTTCACCATTTCAAAAACAAACTCATTTGAAAATCCCTTATTTATTAAATTCCATTAATTATTATTTATTCTTGAAATATTTGCTTAATGAATTCAATATAATTTAACAAAAACCTTTAACTTCACATAACTGGAAAAATCTTTCAATTTGTTTAACTTGATATATATTCATTTAAATCAACCTGATATTCATTTAAATCTCTTTACACAAAAATCAAGTTATAAAAATCATATCCTTTAAAAATTCTAACTTTTATTTAATTCCAATTTAACTCAAGATTCATCTTTCAATCTTATTCTCGTTTAAGTCCACAGAACTTCCAGAAATTAAATTTTAAAATAAATGCTTAATCGTATTTGATCTTAAAAGAAAAACCAAACTTTATTTTATACTTCAAATCAATTTATACAAAGCTTAAAAACCGGAAATTATTATATATATATAATAACCAAATCAATATCCCATAAACCAAATATACATAGCTTTACAAAACCATCGAAAATCATTTCAATAATAATTTTCTATATATATATACCGTGGTGCCTGTATAAAATTTTCTACCCTGTGGTCAAGTGATACGGATGTTTATCATTTCAATCCGAAATTTAAAATAAAAATGCGGTTGTATATCATTTCAAACCGCAATCCCGAATGAAATGAAAATGCATGATGACTCGCAGTTTATACAATATAAATATACCATCCATTCATCCAATATCAATCATCAACCATTATTTGCAATCATCATCCAATTTCACAATCATTGATATAGAGCATATAAATTATACACGTAATAAATACAGGTTATTAACTAACAGTTTATATTCAATAATAAATTTAATAACTGTTAAACTAGCAGTTTATATGCAAATTTAATAATTGTTGAACTAGTAGTTTATATGCAAATAAATAAATTCTAACTGTCAATTTATATGCAATAAATAAAATTAATTAACAGTTGAATAAAATAAATGCTATTTAACAGATATGATGAATAAAACATGCCAAATAGTCATAAATAAATTTCTACTCATATCTAAAATCAAATTAACAAACACAAGAAATTCTAGTAGTTGTGAGTGGGTTAAAACACTCGCCTTTTGAATTTAAATCGAATTTAAATCCGATTTAAACTCAAAAATCCGACGGTCTCCAAATTTGTCCAAACCAGTGTCAAAAGATCTAGATTTTAATTACGATCCTAACAAAAAAAATTCGCGTGAATCGGAGATCGTATGAAAAAGATATTTGATTTAAACGATTTGAAAACAAATTAAATTATAAAACAAAACTTACTTAATTTCAATCGCCACATCACCCTTCTTCAATTCGCAAGATACAGGAACGAACCCTTCAATACGCAGAAACCCAAGTCGAACGTTACTGGTAAACCGCGGCTGCTACCTCCTGAGCCGATCGCCTCCACCAACCTGACGACGCCGAGACCCACGCGACCAAACTACGGCCCCCTAACGTCACGAACTCGCGACTCGAGAGCAGCCGTCACCGTTTTCTCCCCTTGGCCGAAACCCTAGTTCAATTCTTTAGCTCGATCCAGCCATTGAACCATGAATCCAACCACATATATCGCCTCCCCTTGGTCCCCTCTGCAAAATCCAGAAAGGGTTTTGCGATCTGACAAATCTTTGCGACGAGGTGATGAACGGCCGAAACTAATTGTCCTTGGTCTGGACATACAGAAACACCAATCGAAAAACGGACAGTACCAGCAGATTACTCTTTTCGAGAACTATGGCATATATTTTTTTTGAAAATTTTCTGAGGTGATTGAAATTTTAGCTTTGATTTGTATTTGAAATTGGATCTGAAATTTGCATCCATTGAGGAAGAGAAGGAGTTGAAGAAATGAACGTATAGCAAATGAGCATAGAATGGAGGCTAGGGTTTATCACAGCCTATTTATAGACAAACTGCAATAGAATAGGTGGGCACGAATTATAGACGTGCTAAACGGTAGTTGGCCCAAAAAGCCCGTTCTGAACCCGGAATGAAAATTGTTAAACCCATATATCCAAATAGGTATTTTAAAATATTCGAAACGCGATGGAAAAATTTTCACGTCCAAATTCGATCGTATGAAGAAGTTATGCTGAAAACAATATTTTGAAATTGATTTCAAACTGATTTTTAATTTATCGATTTCAAGGCGTTTCGCGTTCGTACGATGAAACGACAAGTCCGATCGATACGAAACTTGAAACCCTATAATAATTCACCGATACGGATCCGATGAAACTAGTTTCGTCGAAATCCGAGTCCGTGGCCAAAATGGCTATTTTTATATAAATTAAATAAAATTAAATTAAATCAATTAAATCGAATTTTATATTTCAATTATAGAGTTGACAATTTATCACCTTAATACTTCTCCATCATTTGCAATTATTTAAACATAATTAAAATGTCAATTTAGAGAAGATAAATTTATCAATTGCAATGCCCTAACTTAAATTTCATTATATTCAAAATTATAAATTTTAGTTCCCAAAATTTTTTATTAAATTAAAAAATCAATGCTTGTTCCATCTATAAATTTTAAGTAGATGGATTTCAGGTTGGGTTCAAAATCTATTGTTCTAATATTCTTGAATTTTAGTTTAATCTCTATAAACATAATATATAACATTAATTTCATTTATTTTGCAATACTTTAAATTAAACTAAAAATATCATTTTCTGTACTTTAATCTATACTCCCATTGATTCATTCAATTTGCACTATTATGCATTATTTTAACAACTCATTCATAACTTTGAATCTCTTCCCCAAATTTCACATTTCTATTGTTACATAAATTTGAATTGATTACTAATTATTATTATTGCTTCACTGATAAATTTAATATTTTCATTGGTTCTGCTTATACTAAATAAATTTCCCATATTAATAAGGTTTCAAACAATCAATAACATTTCCTTAGCCCAAGCCCCGTTTACCAATTATTTTCCTTCAAATAATTCATGTCGCTATAAATACTTACATTTACACTTTATATTTATTTTAATATACCTCTTCCAACACTCTTAACCCTTATCTTTAAGTTCACCCACTTGTAATATTAAATTAAATTTACTACAATTCAATGTTGGCATTTATTACTATTAATTTATTCATTGTTTACTGCCCCTTATTTCAATTTCTTCCATTTACAATTGCGACTTTACTATTCACAGTTACTTTTATATACTCCTTTCCTATTTAAACCAAATATAACAAATTCCAATTAAATCCAATTATTACTTTTAAAATAAATCATAACATTCGAATATCTCTATTAAATTGGAATGTTTCATTTAAGTTTATAAATGATCCACTTGCATTAACATAATCCTTTAAATTTGTTCCCATTTACGGTTAATCAATGTTATATTACATTAACCAAATTTAATATCTTCCTTTAATTTCTCATTTTCAAAGTATATCTAGGAAAAAAAATCTTTCCACTGCTGAATTTATTTAGTCTTATGCAATCTTACTATAAATAAGTTTTAATTACCATTAACTGTACATTCAATACTATTCAAAGTATTTATTCATAAATCAATTCGATATATATGATTGTTTCCTTCTATTTGATTTATAACCTAGTATACATTTTCCTAAATCCTATTTCATTACATTCATTAATGAATATTGCATTGAAATCTAATTTATTAGCTTATATCACAATATTACCATTAATTAAAACTTGCTTACCAATTTTTATTCAATACCCTAAATAAATAACATATTATTCAATACTTACTCTTGTTTTCTCATATTCCATTAAAAATCAAATCACAACTATTTACATTATTTTATTGAATTGGAATTCATTTTTATATTGTTAACCTATAATTACAAACTTATTTATTTAACCAAATTAAATCTATGAAGTTTACGGGTCGTTACACTCTCCCCCACTAAAAACTTTTCGTCCCCGAAAAGGAAAAAGAAGGGAGAAGAAAGAATTAAATAACAATACATCTTATTCAAAATATTTAACTTATAAATAATAATTTACTAAATTTATTAATTAAAATAACGTATACCAATTTATAACAATTAAATCCTTTTTTTATATACTCAAAATAATAAAATTGGGAAATCATTTTCAAAATATTTTCTAAGTCTAAAATTTACGGAAAATTTCGGCAGAGTCTCCTTTGTACGGAGAGGCTCGGGAGAAAATATAATATTAAATATAACAAAATATCACATATAATATCCAAAATAGTATATCCCAACACGGGAAAATATATAAAATAGCGCTATAAACTGTAATCTGAAAACGTACCTATTTGTCGGGAAATTTACGTTTATTTTATGGAACCAAAAGCAGTAGCAATTGCTTCCATAACCTGCATTTCACTTATATAATCCAGAGGGTTGAAGATTATACAAAATGAAATATTTAAGTGGTTTCAACTACTCACAATAAATAAATACAGCAACCATCAGTTTCAACAACAGCATACACACCCAATACAAAACAACCATTAAATCAAACAAACAAATATTGTTCGGGTTCGAAACTTTAAATTATAGAGAATGGAGAATAAACTACTAGCGCATCATTTACTCAACAGCCTTAGATAGAACTAAATAGATTATTCTTTCATCCAATCCAAATTTTAAAGTGTCTTACCTAAACAACCATGTTAACGTGAAAATCTGAACGCTAACACCCCGGTGTATGAAGTGTGAATGTGAAAGCACCACCCGATGGTTCGGGAATAGAATATTAGCTAAAACAACAGAAAATGCAGTAAGAGACTGCGATTTTATAGTGGCTCGGCTTGAAGGGTAGCCTACGTCCACTTTAAGTATCTTTATTGCTGATCTTGTTACAAAACGATACAATGCTTTTCAAGTACAAATCTCCTTAGTTACAAAACACTTCGAACAATTAACTTTAAGTTTTGATGTAGATGAAAGTCTTCGAATCCATGTTGGACGTGTCAAAGTCTTTCAAAGTAGCTTGTAGTGTTCTTTGAAACTTCAAGTATAAAGTCGGTTTAGAACCTGGCAGAGTATCAGCGCTTGAATCGATTGTCCAAAAGTCCCCTTCATGCTTGAGGCAGGTTGGTATTTATAGGAAATTTCCCCCTTGAGTCGTAAGTCGTGACCGACTTATGATAGGTCATGACCGACTTATCTGGTCAAGCCCATGGTCTCTCAGAGGTTCATCTATCAGAATTCATATTACAAGTCCTAAGTCGCCCACGAGTCAACATCTTCTCGTATGAGTAACGCGGCATCGGACTTTTGCTCAGTAGTTTTAGGTCGTGGACGACTCAAGCTAGGTCGTGAGTCGGTTGCAACTTAAATGCTGGGTCGAGACTTCGGAAAGGCATCTTTACTGAACTCAGGATCGTGTACGAGTTAAGAGGCCGCGTGCTAAGTAGCTGCATCGGTCTTGCCTTCATTTACCTGGGTCGTGAACGGCTTAGCATAAGTCATAAGTCGGTCGCGACTTAAGTATAGGTCGTGAACCTTTCTGTGTCCTGAGTAATTAGATTGGCAACTTCCTCAAGTAGTTAGATCGGCAACCTACTTAAGCCTTAGGTCGGCATTGGCATCCCTGTTAAGTCTTAGGTCGGTGACCTTGTTAAGCATTGGGTCGGCATCCCTCTCAAGCCTGTTAGGTCGGTATCCCTCTTAGGGCTTAGGCAGTTAGATCGGCATCCATGTTAGGTCGGCAACCTTGTTAAGGCCTAAGTTGGTAATCCTGATGATTCGGCAACCTTTAAAGCATTAGGTCGGTACCCATGTTAGGTCTTGAGCTAACTTAGGTCGGTATCTCTCTTAAGCTGCCGAGTCATGACCGAGGCGGGGTTAACATTTGCCCCTCGAAGTACATGCCTAATTGTTAGGTCGTGTTCTTCGATACCCTTTAACTCGTCCCCCTTTAGGTCGGCAGGTCGTACGCGACTCAACAGTTAGATCACTTGCGCCGCTCCAAGTTCTTCCACTTCAGGGTATAAGTCATACATCTTCTTCTTCTTCTTTTTTACTACTTACGCCTTTGCCTAATTCTGCCATTAATATTTTTCCAAGCTTCCAAAGGCGATTTCGCTCCGATCAAACACCGATAATCCTTGTTATATTACGTAAGTGAACTTGCTTCCTCTTCGATCCCTTATTGTCATTGATTCACGAATTCCATTCAGACTTAACCCGCTTCTTTGCGCAATGCTTTACTGTGAATCTCTTTACACCGATAGTTGATGAACCTGAATTAGCTCGATTTGCCTTTCAATAATCAATGAGATAATGTCGAAGGGCTACTGCTTCAGGCCAACCAATCTTGATTTGCGTTAGGATTGGAAGGCGTTGAATTCGCGGTGGTGTCGAACCAGTTTATTGGATGGTCTGATAGCATGAATGAAATGAGGGCTTTTGTTAATGGAGCGGCTAGCGGGCTAACGGGTTGAGTGGAGTGAGATATTGGCTTGGATGCGACTCAGCAACTTTAAGTGACCTAACTTCTGGCCGATCCGATCCGATGCGACCTAAACCTTAAGTCGCGACCAAGCTAACACTTAGGGAAACTTACCGAGTTAGAACTTGAATCGTTGCCGAGTTAGAACTTGGAAAAACTCACACCACTTTGAAACGAAGCCTCTTACGACTTAAAAAACCAATGATTTAAGGAACCAGAGACTTAAACTTAAACTTAACTCGCGAGAGATTCCTTGGGACGCAGCCGAGTTAACACTTAGATGCTCAACTTGAATACTTAACTTGATCTGCTGGACTGAATTGCTTAAATCCTGGATTGTTTTAACTTTGTTGCCTTTTCTCACAGATCATGTTAACTTATAGGCTAACAACCTGCTGAAAACAATAATCACAGAAAACCAAGGCGAATATACTGCCATTGACTGCCCACATCAAATGACAGATTAGTCGGCATAGAGTAATCAACTTAAATACGCTGCATGAAATGCTGTGAACCAATCAACTAAAGTGAAATATCAATGCAAAGCACCGCTAACTTGAACTGATTTGTTTGCATCTATATTACACTTGCATACAACAAACCCTGGACTTTATAACTGACAAATGCTTGCTAGTTTTTATTCCAGTTATATTTGCTTATTGCTTTGTTGATTTTACACAACACTCCACACATTTTAGGAAACGTGCACCTTCATGTTTGAATATCCAGTTGTTTGTGTAGAATGAATTCCCTCTAAGAAGAAGAAGTGATAGCTCAAGCGGGAAAGACCTTTCAGATAGTTGTTCCCATAGAGAATCCTCCAGAGAGAACTTCGACTATCCTAACTCCGAGAGCGTTTAATCAGCTACGTGCTCAATTTGGTTTTGCTGAAAATGATGCCCTACTTCCCAGGCCAAATGATACTGCTGACAGTCCTCCCCACGGTTTTGTCGCAGTCAATCGTCAAATGTGCCTAAGCGGGGCGATTCCTCCCTTTAACGACTTCCTTCGAACTCTTCTCCTCCGGTTGACAATCTCTCCATTCCAACTTCATCCTAATGGCTATGCCATCTTGATGGGGTTGTGTGTTTTGTTTAGGAGAACTCTTGATCGTTTGCCCAGTTTTGAAGAAATTCGCTACTTATGCTCGTTTGCAAAGAGTAAAGACCAACCTTCCCTTATTATTGTGAGAAGTGCTAGAAACCGCAAGCTTATTTCTGATCTTACCGAAAGTGTTCATGGATTTTTGAACCTGTTTTTCTTTGCTCGCTGCCCCCCAGGGTTTTATGGCATCTGGAGAGTAGGAAGTAAGGTTACCTGTTTCTTTTTGTTCCATTTTCAAACTTTTTCGAGATCTGAATTACCAATTGCTAATTTCATTCTTTGCTCTTTTCAGCACTTCCTCTCCCCTCTAGATATCCAAGCCATAAACAAATTTTTGAAAGACTGAGTGCCATGGCCGCAGAAGAGAGAAGTATAAAATTTTTGTTGAGGGATGAACTTTTGCATCAGTATGGACTTTTGCACACTTCTCGCTCTACACACCCCCATGAGGTCCCAGACTCCTCGGCTAGAGCATTAGATGCCCCAGTTTCTACTGACGCACCTATACCAAAAGGACCTGCTCCCGAGGCTTCTCTAGTGAAGTGCTCTACTTCTATTGATGTTGCGGGGTCATCTGGCAATCTTGCACTTGCCCTGGTCACCGAAGAAGAAGAGCCTCAGGGATCTCCCCAACATTCAAAGAAGTCTGATGACGAAGAGGCCGGGAAAACAAGCCCTGTCAAACAGACCGGGGACGACACTTTCGAAGGGTTGGGCGACCTTTTTGTCACATCACAGGAGCTCTTTAAAGACGACCCCGTTACTACTAGGGTTTCTTCTTCAATAGTTGAGGCGACTTCTACTTTGCAACAAACTCCGTCGACTCAAGAGTTGACATTAACTACTACCCCCATGATTCCTCCGCGATCGAAGAGTGGTTCGTAGTTTGATGCGCGTAGTTTGCACATTACACGCACCTAGAACTTTTTGGCACTTTCATGCACTTAGCTCTTTGTACTTTGAAGATTCTAAAGTTACGCTTCTTTTTCAATTTCAGGTTCTCCAATGGGGCGATGTGGTTCATATTACGACGACTTCAAGCAATACGAAAAGCGTGGTCAGTATGACTATAGGCGCCATCTTCCCACTTATAGGGAAACTGATGAAGAGAGGGCTGCTCGAAAGGCCCGGGAGAGACGTTCTTACGAAGAACGCTATGGAAGACAGGATGAACGGTACGATTCTTCCCATAGAGAGGGTGATTCCCAAAAACGCAAATCCCACAACGACAGAGGGAAGGGCCATATGGCTGATGACCCAAGGAAACGGGCTAAAGTTAGCGAGCAATCAGTGCCTGCAATTTCTGAGAAGGCCACTGCTCCCATTACCTCTCAATCTCCTGCCCCTTCCCGTACCGATATCCAGACAATCATCAATAGGCCTTCATATCAAGTTGGGCCAGGTCCAGCTACTCTCCAAAGCCGGTTTCCACAATGGTGCTTGAAGGGGGTTCGCTTTGATCTCGACTTAGTTCCAATTGACAAGCCTTCCATGTTACGAAATCTTGATGCCGTCAGGCTTGATATTGAAAGAATGTCGAGTTGGCAAAAACTTGTTGACGAACTCCAGAGAGTGAACCGTGCGAAACTTGAAGCTATGTTAACCATGGAGAATGATAAGTCTGAATGGCAGAAAATTCTCAAGGAACATGATGCAGAAATGAGGAGCATCACTGCCTACAACGAAAAAATTGAAGCAGATGTTGAGAAACTAAAAGAAGAGCTTGCCACTTCTTCCACTTCCTATACTCAAAAGGAAGAAGTGCTTTAGAAACAAGTGAGAGATGCTCATGCCGGCCAAAGAGATGCCGAGGACAGGCTCGACGTGCAAAAAAGAATCAATGAGGGCTATGTCGCCGATATTGCAGAGCTTCAAAAGAAAACCAGCTCCTAAGAGGCGGAGATCCAAATGCTAAAGCTTCAACTCTCCAAGGCTGAAAGAGAGCGTGATGAGGCCGTTGCCGGTAAAATTGCAGCTGAAGAATCTCATGAGGTAACAAAGGCCAGCGTCAGCTCGACATTATTTGACTTCTATCTGCATAGCGTCTTGGGGCGTGGTAGCCTCGCCTTTCTCGGCCCCAAATATGAAATTACTCTGGCTGAAGTGTGGGAGGCCGCACTTGAAATGCTTGGTGCTAAAGGTGCTGGTTATGCTGAATCAGAGCTTGAAGAACATTATCTAGATGATGGAGTTCGTGCAGCCCTTGTTAGAGGAAAAGAGCAGCTTGCTAGGAAGCGTGCTGGGACGATGAGAGAGGAGCATCTAGAAGGAGAAGCACCATTGATTTCCCCTGTCCCTCCTTCAATTTCGGCTGACATCGACATTGTTGGTTCCAGCTCCCATTCTCCACCTCTTACCAAGGCTACCATAGAAGGTGCAACCACCCACAACGGAGATGAAAGCCAAGAGAGCGGTGAAGCACTGGGTTTTGAAGTCGACGTAGCAAAGCTTACTTCGCCAGGTAACCTTAATGCTAATTTTGCTCGAGTAGACTGATCATTTGCTTCACATGAGTTTAATGAGCTTCTTGACTACTTGATGAATTTAGAAGCGCCATTATCTCCTCTCTTTATTGATTTTAACTTCTTTTCTTCTGTAGAGAAAGTGCCGAGCATCGTTCAGACTCCTCCTCCTCCAGTTATTCCTCCCTCGTCCCTTCAGGTTACTTCCCCTTCATTCTCTCAACCAGGATCACAGGAGGAGCAAATAGAAGCTCTTCATGGCTTAGATGATCTTATTGCTTCTCAAGAGCATGGGGGAGAAGGACTTTAAGAAGGTGAGAAGACCCCGGAACCATCTGGTTCCGATGATATGCCGCTAACTACACTTTTCTCTCCGTGGAGTGGGTCTTCTTCAAAGAAAAGAGGGAAACATGGAGTCTCCAATAAGAAAAAGGAGGCTTCTGCTAGCGGAGAGCAAATAGGAGAAGGACCTATAGTACCGCTTTCTCCTTCCTCTCCTACCACTCGTCCCAAGAAATTAGTTATCCGGCCAAGCGAGACCTCGAAGGGCGGTAGGAAGAAAAGGTGATGGGACTGGTCTCTATGCTCTTGATTTTGCTTTTGGCTTTTTGTTTGTACTGACCGGACATTGTGCGGGTACCGGCCTCCGCTTTTCTTTTATTTTGAAATCTGTATCTGTACAAAATTTTGATAGTATTGAATAAAATGATTCTTTTTGTTTGTACAAACTTTTGTCTGTACTTGAGAATGCATTTACTCTTCGTTCTTGTACAAGTTTCTTTATATAATATTGCAGTGGGCTTATGGTATGTTGTTCGAGCATTACTTTTACCAATGTAGCTATACCATGTTGCCCCCATACCATAAGCTCGTTGCAATATTTTCAACTTCGAGGGGACTTGTACTCTTTTTTCTGGAGAATAATTATTCCATACTTGGAGGAATATTATTCTGCTCAAAATAGAGTACACCTCGTTTCTTATGAGTTCTCACGCCCCACCCTTCGGTAATATCACTTTTTTCCTTTGCATATATATATATATATATATATATTTACAAAGTGAATTCTCCTATGTAGTAGAGCGGGCCTCCGAAGAACACTTTAGTCTTTCTAGGAAAGGTCTTCTTAATATAGATGAACCAATCTTCCTTGGAGAGCTAAAGTGTAGCTTTAAAGAGGACTCCTTTTTTTTATATTGCGCCTCGGTGGTGGGCTTTTTGATTTTTGTTTTACATTTTTGATGGAATGCTTCTTTGGAAAGTTGTACCTCTGAGGAGAGATTTTTCACGTTTCAACACTTGGATGTTTTATTTCAATCTCGGTGATACGTGTGCCTCCAAAGAGTTGTGCCTCCGAAGAGGGATTTCCACGTTTCAACACTTGGAAGTTTTATTTCAATCTCGGTGAAACTTGGGCCTCCGAAGAGGTCTTTTTTATCATTTCAGCTTCTGGTGAAGTGGACCTCCGAAGAGCGACTCTTACACTTAAGCTCCTGGTGAAATGGGCCTCCGAAGAGGGCTTTTCACGTTTCAGCACTTGGAAGTTTTATTTCAATCTCGGTGAAACGTGTGCCTCCGAAGAGGTCTTTTTTCATTTCAGCTCCTGGTGAAGTGGACCTCCGAAGAGCGACTCTTACACTTTCAGCTTCTGGTGAAATGGGCCTCCGAAGAGGGCTTTTCACGTTTCAACACTTGGAAGTTTTATTTCAATCTCGGTGAAACGTGTGCCTCTGAGTGGGGCTTCTGCCTGGGAGTTACTTTCTCATGGTTGGATGGATTCGCGGGGCGGACGCGAGTTACTTGGACGTTCGTTGTGCAAACTAGTGAACAAGTGCCTTGCCTCCCCGTAGGGAAGAAGGTGCCTCTGGTCGTCTTATGGATTCCCGGGGCGAACACAAGTAACTTGGACGTCCGTTGCACAAACTGTCTCAGCTAGTGAACAAGCGCCTTGCCTTCCCATTGGGAAGGTGACTCCGATCGTCTCACCCATAGAGGAAGAAAACTCTCATTTTCTGGCTTAAGCCGTCAGGGGTCTTTATCCTCCGAAGAGTTATGCCTCCGAAGAGGGATTTTCCACGTTTCAACACTTGGAAGTTTTATTTCAATCTCGGTGAAACGTGGGCCTCTAAAGAGGTCTTTTGCTGTTGCTAGTCCGCTTGCCCGTATCCTTTTGGTGGTTGTCCATATTAGCAATCCCTTGGTAACATCTTTAACCACACATCATCCTCTTTTGCTAGCGGGTGGCTTTATCCAAAGAAATGCACTCCAGCGATTTCACTAATTGTTTGCTTAGAGTGCTTCTTATATAGGATTCGACCCTGGTATTTTTGTTGCTTAAAACTTGCTTTTGAGTGATGCCAAGGATTGCTTGGTATTGCGATGGGTAAGCTTGATTTTAATTGCCTGCAAATTTAAATCGACATTTTTAGCAATACATTCAGAGTACTTTACATATCGAAATAAAATGAGCGACTTGTAATAGTAAAGAACACAAGATTTATAGTGGTTCGGCCAAAAGCTAGGCCTACATCCACTTTATAGTTCTCATTATTCACTTGCACTGGTTTTACAATGGCTTTCATTACAAGAATCACACATTCATAATTCTTTTACAATATTTCAGTAAAGCTTTTAAATAAAATATGGACGCAAGTGATTGCTGTTCCAGGCTCTTGGGATTGGATCTCCTTCAACAGTTGTGAGTTTAAATGTGCCATCAAGAAGTTTGCTGCCTATGACATATGGCCCTTCCCAGTTTGGCCCAAACACTCCTGTTGCTGTCATAATTCTTTTCAAGACTAAATCCCCAACTTCAAAGCTGCGCTGGCGAACTTTAGAATTGAAATGCCTGGCTATTCTTTGCTGATGGGCTGCAACCCTGAAATTAGCCTTTTCTCTTCTTTCATCAAGGAGGTCAAGCGCTTCAAGTTGTAGTTTTTCATTCTCAGCTTGATTGAAATGGATCCTTCTATGTGAGGGAACTTCTATTTCCACTGGAATCATTGCTTCCGACCCGTATGCTAATGAAAATGGAGTGTGCCCCGTCGCAGTTTTATGAGTAGTTCTGTATGCCCATAATGCTAGCGGAAGCTTATCGACCCAACCACCTTTTGCTTTTTCCAATTGGTTTTTGATGGTTGACTTGATGATTTTGTTTACTGCTTCCACTTGCCCATTTGCTTGAGGATGAGCCACTGCTGAGAAGCTTTTTCGGATCTTGAATCGTTTGCAAAAATATTGAAAATCCTTACTTTCAAATTGCGTACCATTTCTGTGATTATCTTCTGGGGCACACCATACCTGCAAATATATTTTTAGTCACAAAATTTATCATCTTTTTAGACGTAATAGTAGCCAATGGCTCAGCTTCAGCCCATTTAGTGAAGTAATCAACAGCAACAATAGCATATTTAATTCCTGATTTGGCAGTTGGCAAAGGCCCAATGAGATCTATTCCCCAGATGGCAAACGGCCATGGACTGACCATTTGTGTTAGTTCAATGGAAGGTGCTCTAGGAATTTTGGCAAATCTCTGGCACTTATCACACTTTCGGGAATAGTCAACAGCATCTCGATTAATCTCTGGCCAAAAATATCCATAACGGAGAATTTTCTTTGCTAAAGTTTGACCTCCTATATGATCTCCACACTCTTCTCCGTGTACTTCAGTTAGAATCGTCTTGGCTTCTTCTTTAGTTACACAGCGGAGTAATGGCATTGAAAATCCTCGTCTGTACAATCGGTCATCCTGGATCACATGTCTAGAGGCTCGTCTTAACAGCTTCTGTCGTTCTTTTGAACTTTCTGGCAAAGAACCATTGAGCAAATATTCAAATATTGGAGTCATCCATGATTCTTACTCTTGGGATACATTCATAATCCAATCAACATCCATTTCTTCTGTGCTCGGAGCTGACAAGACTTCGACGGGAACTAACCCCAATAGTCGAGCTTCACCAGTACTTGAATATTTTGCGAGAGAATCCACCTTCATGTTCTCTTCTCGCGGTATATGGTTTATTGAATAATGGGCAAAATCTTCAAGAAGCTCCCAGACTTTTGACAAATAGGCAATTAGATTCCCCCCTTTAGCTTGAAATTCCTTTCTGACTTGGCAGACAATAAGCTGAGAATCACTAAAGATCTGCAATGCCTTGATGTTTAGTTCTTTAGCGATCCTCAAACCAGCGATGATAGCTTCGTATTCTGCTTCATTATTTGTCGAAGGAAATTCTAGTCTTAGTGCATAACACAGTGATCGCCCTTTAGGGGTTTCAAAGACAACCCCCGCTCCAGAACAGTAATCATTCCTTGCGCCATCGACATACAATTTCCATTGGATTGGGACATTATCAGTGGCTTCTTCCTCACTATCACCTTTATCCGTACATTCTGCGATGAAATCTGCTAAGGGTTGTCCATTGATTGCTCTCCGGGGATGATAAGTGATGTCATACTGGCTGAGTTCAATATTCTATTTCAAAAGACAGCCCGAAGTCTCTGGACGGAACAGGACTTGCTTCAGTGGTTGATCAGTGAGGACTTTGATGGGATGAGCTTGGAAATACGGCCTCAATTTCCTTGATGCAATCAATAGGCAATAGGTGAGTTTCTCTAGCTTTGAGGAATTCATCTCTGCCCCAGTGAATCTT
Organism: Allium cepa; assembly: GCA_030765085.1. Taxonomy (NCBI): domain Eukaryota; kingdom Viridiplantae; phylum Streptophyta; class Magnoliopsida; order Asparagales; family Amaryllidaceae; genus Allium; species Allium cepa. The sequence continues at coordinate 76,115,754 of CM060945.1, forward strand.
TTACTGATATAATAAACCGGTCGCTGAACCCTTGCATCTTCCCGGACCAACGCCGCACTGAGAGCGTGAGATGAGATTGCTAAATATATGAAGAGATCTTCACCATTGTCAGGTTTTGAAAGTATTGAAGGCACTTCCATATGATGAACCAACTCATCGAATGCTTTCTGACATTCAGGAGTCCACTCAAAGTTTTTTCTTCCTTTCTTCAGAGCGTCAAAGAATGGAATGCATTTGTCAGTAGCTCTAGAAATGAACCGACTTAAGGCAGCCACTTTTCCATTAAGACTTTGCAATTCCTTCTTTGGTCTTGGAGCTTTGACCTCTCTCAAGGCAGTGATCTGAGCAGGATTAGCTTCAACGCCCCTAGCGCTCACAATGAAACCCAAAAACTTTCCGGACTCCACTCTAAATGAACATCTCAAGGGATTAAGCTTCATTCCGTACTTTCGAAGTACTGTGAACATCTCTGCCAAGTGATCCTTGTGGTCCACTGCTTTCTTAGACTTTACTAGCATATCATCAACATAAACTTCCATTGTCTTGCCAATCTGCGGTTTAAACATGGCATTAACAAGCCTCTGGTATGTTGCCCCCGCATTCTTGAGTCCGAAGGGCATGACCTTGTAGCAGTAGAGACCAACATCTGTGATGAAGCTCGTGTCCTCCTGATCCGGCTCGTGCATCATGATCTGGTTATATCCGGAGTAGGCATCCATAAAAGATAACAATTCATGTCTCGCTGTTCCACCCACCAACTGATCAATTCTGGGCAACGGGAAACAGTCTTTGGGGCAGGCCTTGTTTAGATCTGAAAAGTCGATGCACACTCTCCACTTCCCAATAGCCCTTTTAACCAAAACAGGATTTGAGACCCAATCCAGGTAAACAGATTCTCTGATGAAACCATTCTCCATGAGTCGGTCAACTTCTTCTTTCAGCGCCGCTGACCTTTCGGGACCCTGGGTTCTTCTTTTCTGTTTTACTGGTGTGAACTTTGGATCAATGTTCAGAGTGCGTACTGCAATCTCCGGGGATATTCCACACATGTCAGCATGAGTCCAGGCGAATACAGCCAGATTTGCCTTCAAAAATGAAATCAGAACACTCTGAACCGTTTTGTTGAGTTGTGAACCCACATTCAGCACCTTGTTTGGATCCTTTGGGTCAACAGGTACCGGCACCATTACCTCTACCGGTACTACTCTATTCTCCCCTGCACTGGCCTTCCTTGGATCCATCTCTTTTCGTGCGCCACTATGTTCCCCTGTGCCGGGTCCAACCTGTAGTTGCTACAAGGTTGATTCTTTGATGCGGACTGGGGCTGCCGCATCTTTTCCTGTTTCTCCCTTTCTCGCCTCACGCAACTCTGTGAGATAACATTCCCGACCTGTATTTTGATCCCCTTTAACTACCCCGACTCCATTATTAGTGGGGAACTTTATGGTCAGACACCATGGGGCAAGAATAGCTTTTAATGCAGCAAGAGTTGGTCGGCCTAAGAAGGCGTTATAAGCAGAAAATTCTTCAACAATTAAAACGGTCTGCTTTCGAGCCACTTTCCTCGGTCCCTTTCCAAGCTCTACAAACAAATCTATAGTCCCAATCGGCTGCTTCGGCTATCCAGCAAAAGCAGCAATTTTTAGTGACGAAGCTTGAACGTCAGCCATTGGTATCTTCATCTGGTCAAAAGTTTTCTTGAAGAGAATATTGCATGAAGCTCCGCAGTCGACCAGAACTCTCCTCACCGTGGCTGGCCCAGTGCCAGTAGAAATAACCAGAGGATCTATGGTAGGGGCCTCAATACCCATAAAATCCCTGGCACTGAATATGATATCATCAGGAAAAGTCTTCTGCTGTTTCAACGGCGCAGTATCTTCTAACACAAAAACATTCTCCTCCGCAGGGGTATGCTTCAAGGAACGAGCATACCTTTCCATTTCTCCCCAACTCCTGCTCGCTGGGTGAGGTCCTCCAGTGATTACATTAATGACGGGTCTCTCCGACTCATGTTCTGCAACCTTCTCACCTGAGCCAGGATGGTGAGCGGGAACTTCCTGTCCTTGAACCGATGAAGTTGGGTCGCTTCTATTCCTTTTCACATACCGTTTGAGCTTGTTTTCTTTCAATAGTTGTTCGATTACCTCTTTCAAGTGACAGCATTCGTTGGTGTCGTGGCCGGGTTGGTTGTGAAATCGGCAGAGCCTTCCACTTTTCTCCATCTTGCTTCCAACCCTCAGTTTGGGTGGTGTCGGATAATTGACATCATCCTTGGTCGCGAAGAAGATGTTTTCAGGGGTATCAGTCAAAGGTGTGAAGTTGAAAGGACGGCCTTTCTTAGCATCTCCCTGTTTCTTTCCACCATCATTTGCCCTTTTCTGAGTGTTAGGTTCTTTCTTGTTTGAAGCAGCGTCATTGTTCCCGACTTCTGCTGATACCACCTTAGCAGGTACTTGGAGACTCTCCAAGCGCATGAATTCATCCGCTTTCTTGTAGAATTTGTCAAGCGAGTTTGGTTCTTTCATTTTCAACCATTTCCAAAATTCGCTTGATTTGTCAATCGCCCTCATCAAGTATGTTAGGACCATGCGTGGCTCAGCATTATCTACCTCAGCCAGTGCTATGTTAAAACGATTCAAAAATGATCTGATGGATTCTCCCGGATGTTTCTCTAGACCTGACAATGGCATTATATCCTTTGCTTTCGAAGCATATAATCGAAATTGCTCCTTGAATTTTCTGGTCAAATCGAAGAACTGATCAATGGACCTGACCGGCAGCTTCGTAAACCACAATAGAGCAACACCTTCCAGATATACCAGGAAATACCGGCACTTGATCTCGTCGAATGCCCTGGCACCTATCATATGCCAGTCATATTTCTACAGAAACTCATTAGGAACGCTCGTTCCTTTATAAGCTGGGATGGTGGGAGGAACGAATTTCCTTGGAAATTCAGCCTTCAAGACCTTTTCGGTGAACGGAGTCTTGCTTGGAGCAAAACCCCATTCTTTCTCATCTTCATCTCTTCGCATGCTTTCCTTCATAATCTGACGAACCATGCCTGAGAAATACTCTTCATCATTTAGAGGCTCTGGAGGGCAAACATCAGCCATTCTTTCTGAATTCTGTCTTGACAACCGTTCACGAAGGGTCGGCTGTGGTCCTGATCCTCCAGACTGAAGAGGTGTCTTGTCCACAGGGTCTGCGGTTCTTTGAGAAATGTTCCCTCCTTCAACATCTTGAACTCCCGCAGCAGGGTTTCCATCATTACTAACCGGTTGACGGTTAGCCCCAAGTAGATCATTCAACTTACTTAAGATCGGGGCATTCTGGGCATTTTGAGCCTCCAGCTGTGCATTCTGGGCATTCAATTGTTGATTCAACCCCAAAACTACGGCATCCAACTCTGCTCGCGTAACTCCAACAGTTGGAGCTGCTTGACTTGAAGGAGGAGAGGTAGAGGTATTCTCTTGAACATTAACAGACCTCATAGAACTTCGTTTTCTCCCCGGAGCCATTATTTCCAACAAACTCCTGGTCTTAAAAGAAATCCTTTCAACAACTCTTTGAGAAGCAATGGTGAGAATACCCTGAGTTCAGTTTCTCAGTGAAAGCACCAAAAATGTTAACATGAAAATCTGAACGCTAACACCCCGGTGTGTGAAGTGTGAATGTGAAAGCACCACCCGATGGTTCGAGAATAGAATATCAGCTAAAACAACAGAAAATACAGTAAGAGACAGCAATTTTATAGTGGTTCGGCTTGAAGGGTAGCCTACGTCCACTTTAAGTATCTTTATTGTTGATCTTGTTACAAAACGATACAATGCTTTTCAAGTACAAGTCTCCTTAGTTACAAAACAGTTCTAACTAGTAACATTAAGCTTTGATGTAGATGAAAGTCTTCGAATCCATGTCGGACGTGTCAAAGTCTTTCAAAGTAGCTTGTAGTGTTCTTTGAAACTTCAAGTATAAAGTCGGTTTAGAACCTGGCAGAGTATCAGCGCTTGAATCGATTGTCCAAAAGTCCCCTTCATGCTTGAGGCAGGTTGGTATTTATAGGAAATTTCCCCCTTGAGTCGTAAGTCGTGACCAACTTATGATAGGTCGTGACCGACTTATCTGGTCAAGCCCATGGTCTCTCAGAGGTTCATCTATCAGAATTCATATTACAAGTCCTAAGTCGCCCACGAGTCAACATCTTCTTGTATGAGTAACGCGGCATCGGACTTTTGCTCAGTAGTTTTAGGTCGTGGACGACTCAAGCTAGGTCGTGAGTCGGTTGCGACTTAAATGCTGGGTCGAGACTTCAGAAAGGCATCTTTACTGAACTCAGGATCGTGTACGAGTTAAGAGGCCACGTGCTAAGTAGCTGCATCGGTCTTGTCTTCATTTACCTGGGTCGTGAACGGCTTAGCATAAGTCGTAAGTCGGTCGCGACTTAAGTATAGGTCGTGAACCTTTCTATGTCCTGAGCAATTAGATCGGCAACTTCCTCAAGTAGTTAGATCGGCAACCTACTTAAGCCTTAGGTCGGCAATGGCAACCCTGTTAAGTCTTAGGTCGGTGACCTTGTTAAGGCATTGGGTCGGCATCCCTCTCAAGCCTGTTAGGTCGGTATCCCTCTTAGGGCTTAGGCAGTTAGATCGGCATCCATGTTAGGTCGGCAACCTTGTTAAGGCCTAAGTTGGTAATCCTGATGAGTCGGCAACCTTTAAAGCGTTAGGCCGGTACCCATGTTAGGTCTTGAGCTAACTTAGGTCGGTATCTCTCTTAAGCTGCCGAGTCATGGCCGAGGCGGGGTTAACAAACCATGATTTGAACAACAACAAACCCAAACAACAAATCAACTTTACTTATTATAATCTCATTTCATACATTAGTTGTTTGGTTTATTCCTTTTACTTATATTATGGTTTATCCCTTTTTAATTTACATTTATTTCTAACAAACTTTTAATTTCATTTACTCATTCAATGTTTGTTTCAATTATTTTCACTTTTTACTTATAATCACTCCTTTCATTGATTCAGGTCATGTAATTTTCTTTTTATTGCATTACATTTATGCATTTCGCAATTTAATTCATTTATTTACTGCTAAATTTTATTTTCTTAAGTTTAAAATCTTTTATTTATATTACTTATCTTTCTATTTCAATTAACAATCTTCCAATTTAAACATAAGTTCATATACTACACATCAATTCTTATTTATTAAAGAATTTAATCGAATACCTTCATTATTCCAAAAAAAAATTTGTAATGTTCTATTACAGTTTCTTATTAACATTTCAACCTTTAATATTTGGCCAGTTATAAGTATGCTTTTTAAGAATGTAATTGAAAATTATACTAGTTTCCTCAGTTCTTTTAATTAATTGATGGTTCAATAATCTCATCTTTGATTTATAAGTTACAATTTCAAATTACTCTTTTTTTTCATTCTTTTATTTAATGCTTACATTTCTACTACATTAATTATAGTAACATTTAATTACACTTAAATTTAAAACTTTATACATTAATTCTTATAAATAAAAAATTTCATTAATTTATTTACTAAGGTTAAAATCATTTATTTACATTACTAACCTTCCTATTATTTTAAATTTTACTTTAATTAAGAGTTCTCATTATTAATTTAGTCATATTCCAATTTACTTCACTTAATTAAACAATTAATTAACTTGAACTTTAGAACCAAATACCGGGTTTAATTTTAAATCATTTAAAATAATGGATAGATGTATACACTTTAAAAATATAGATATATCCAATTATAATTAAAACGATAAAGAAATATTTCTCAAACAAATTTGCAGTAAACTACTACAGTGGCCATCCCTTTCGAAACTCGAAAATGAATGTCGATGATGCGTGCACTCATCACCGAAATTATTTTCCATCTACAGAAAGTGGAGTACAACTTATTTCCTTCCATAATTTCTTTAAAACCATACTTTCAATTTATATTGAAATATTTATATCAGAAAATATTTCTAAATATTATTATTATATTACAAAATCCTTTGAAAGCAAATTTTCAAAGTCCCGGACTTAAGTTCTAAAATTTCCAAATTTCATTGATTTTATTTTCAATCTTATTTTACCTGTTATTTATAAATTTTATTTCTAACAACCAATCTATTGCAACCAAATATCTATATATATAATATCATTCAAAAATTTATTTTATATATAGAAAATATAATAGGCAAAAAAATTTCATTCACCTATATAAAAAAATATTATGTCGGTCTGTCCTATTAAGTGTTTAGAAATCCCTATCGATGTCATAGCGTCCCATGCATCAACCAGAATTTGTAATTACAAAACGGAACAAATTAACACAATATTAAAACCTTTTTATAAAACTAACAAATACGCTCTCTCATATATATACACTCAGCAACTCCCATAGGGTATCACTACCCTATTAACAAAGAGTCAAACCCCACAAAGCGAAGGTTTATCGCTAAACCAAAGCTCTGATACCAACTGTAACATCCCGCCTTTTCGCACGATTTAAACAGACACACGTGCCAATTCAGACCATACGTAAGGGTGGATTGTTATGGGGTAAATAAGAAAAACAGAGAAAGAAAAGAAAAAAAAACTAAACAGAATCTCACAGCGGAAGGATAAAATATAGTAATAAAATATACAGTTCATAAATCTGTTTTAGAAAACCTTTGATTTTATTTACACAATACAAATCAGAGTACACATACCATATAACAATGCAGCGGAACAATATGGGTGTAGTGGAACCACATAATCTATAGTAATAATAATAAAATCTTCGTCTTCTTCCTCCAGAAATAAAATCTTCAATCCTGAAACGCTCGGACTGACCCGTGCAAATTTGAAAAGACAAAAACACTCGAGTCAGAACTAAAAGATCTTATGTGAGTTAAATTAACAGAAATAAATATGAGTACAGTAACTCAAGAGATGCTCGTGATTTACATCTCCTAAGGATCGGTTAAACTATTTACTATGTAGTATATTTCGCTATTATAATAATGTCTAAAGTAAAATAAACATACTTTTTCTTAGCATTAAGGGGTTACCCATATAGCCCTTAACACGTAATAGTCCCAGTAGTCCATCCAATATCATAGTCCCTCCTGATCGGGAAGCCACCAGAGGATACCACACGGGCTACGGGAGAAATCCAAACCCGTACGAGGCTCGGTATGGTAGGTGACACGGCACAACTTGGCAATGCCAGGGTAGATATACCAATTACGCTTCCGGGCTGATGGAAATGCGTAGCCGCAGCTACCGCCCACCTCGAACAAACTCCCCAAAATCAAAAATAAAAGTGGCCACTGAATCAATCCAAAGTCAAAGTATAATATCGAAGAGGAGTGTCGGATCAGAGGTATGACCTCATTGGCCCGTCGATCGGTCCTGTTTTAGCCACCTTGTGCCAACTCACGGGAGTCGAGTCCACGTATTTACCTTACAGGAAACGCCGCAACCAACCTACTTCATTCTTGAATCTCCACCGCGTACACGACTAGTCAAAGTGGTTTTCTGTATCGACAGAGAGTATGTCCATATCCGATCCTGGTCTCCTTGCCAACCAATCGTTATTATAACACCGCAGTCATTTAAAAATAATTATACTTTTAAAACCAAAATAAAATATCCATTTAAAACGCATATAAATTCGATAACATTTATTCTTAAAACCTCAAATCAATACGATATCATTTTATTTTCCAATATATATTCTTTCCAAAATCATAAGGTTTGCAAAGTAAAATATTTAGAAATCAAAACTCTTGAATATAATATTTCCCAATCATACTACCTTGAAAAACATGTCTTTGAAACAAATTTCCATCTCTTAAATGGTTAAATATTAAACTACTTTTATAAAACAAAATAGCTTCTTTAGATTTCACAAATCAATTCTAAATATCGATTTAAACTTCCAAATACCATTTTAATTCTTATGTTTCAAAGCTTTAAATATTTGACCATTTCAAAAACAAACTCATTTGAAAATCCCATATTTATTAAATTCCATTACTTATTATTTATACTTTAAATATTTGCTTAATGAATTCAATATAATTTAAGAAAAACCTTTAACTTCACATAACTGGAAAAGTCTTTCAATTTATTTAACTTGATATATATTCATTTAAATCAACCTGATGTTCATTTAAATCTCTTTATATAAAAATCAAGTTACAAAAATCATACCCCTTAAAAATTCTAACTTTTATTTAATTCCAATTTAACTTAAGATTCATCTTTCAATCTTATTCTCATTTAAGTCCATAGAACTTCCATAAATTAAATTTTAAAATAAAAGCTTAATCGTATTTGATCTTAAAAAAAATCAAACTTTATTTTATACTTCAAATAAATTTATACAAAGCTTAAAAACCAGAAATTATTATATATATATATAATAACCAAATCAATATCCCATAAACCATATATATATAGCTTTACAAAACCGTCAAAAATTATTTCAATAATAATTTTCTATATATATATATATACCGCGGTGCCTGTAACAACCCTATATTTTGGTATTTTTTTATATTTTAATTATTTTAATTGAATTTTGATTTAAAAACTTATTTTATTTATTTTGAATGATAAACTTTAGTTTTGATATGAATTATCATTCCAAAGTATGACTAAAAAGAATATTTTCCAAAAAGTGAATTTTTGGTCAAAATAGTCAAACTTTGACTTTTAATTTAAATTTTTAAAAGTTTGAAAATTTTAATTTATCTTTTACTATGAAAGTACTTAAAATTTTAAGAACACTGCTTTTTGTTTCGTTGAAAATGGAGTTAAACAGCAAAAGTTATGTATATTTCAATATTGACTGTAATTTGTTTATTCTGCAATTTTGTTATTTTAAATAGTATAAATTTTATTTTTCTTTGTCATATTTTATTGTAATATGTATTAATATGTTATTTGTGTATATTTTTGTCTTTTAATGTTTTTGAAGTGAGATAGGAATTTTTCTAGAGCTAGTAGTATTTTTCTTCTAATTTCCATGCCCTCTTTTCAATTTTTAAACATTTTCTTTAGTTCTTTTTCTATTTTTCACCAATATAATTATTTACTTTATTTTGAAAATGATAACTAAATTATTTTATTTCAATTTTTCACTTCATAATATTTTCAAAACGAAGTAGATATTTTTCCAAAGCCTGTGATGCTTTATTTGTAATTTTTGAACCCTGTTTTCAAATTTCAAGAAATTTCCTTAATTCTTTTTATATTTTCTTTAAATTTAATTATATATTTTTATTTTATTTCACTTTGTTTCGGTTTTTAGATGTACTTGCTGAATTTTATTTTGTTTTATTTGGTTTAAAAGAAAAGGAAGTATGGAAGGTTTTAAAAGCTAAGAAACGTAAAGTCGTTTCACCGTTTCTTTTACCGTATCTTTTTCAATCAATACAATCAATTATTTGGCCGTTTATTTTTTTCCTTTTATTCAGCTATACCTCTCTCTTATTCATGTTAAAACATCTTCCTCATCTCATCTTCATGGCTAGAGAAAAATTGGTAATGGCTTCTCTATATTTTTCTACTTTTCTCCTTCCTTTTTGCTTGTTTTTGCCTTGTTTTCTTTGCTTGTTTTGCTCGGCCACCACTAGCTAGCCTTGTCCATCACCTCCACCACCTTCCCCTCTTCACCATCCACCACTTCACATCACCTCCTCCTCTGACTTGACCAGGCCGCACCCTCCCCCTTGACAAAACTCCACACAAAAGCCTTGAAAACTCCTTAAAAACATGTTAGCCTAGCTTAGTTGCTTCACTACCTTCATCCACCACCAAGGCCACCACCTTAGGCCACCACCAACAACTTGATATGACCACCACCCATTACCTATGCTACTATCCAGATCTGAAAACTGAAAGGCGGAGCCCAAACATGCCTTAGCCGAACCCTATGGTGCAACAAAAGCCACATTTTGCCTTGAAACCCTTTTGTATTCCATTGCCTTCAACAACTTGTAACTTCCTCCACTTGTTTAGCCTTGTAACCGCACCTTTTCTGTACCCATACCTGATCCAAACCATGCTCAAACCTGACCTTATTGATCCCCTAGGCCATGCAAACAAGCATAGGAAGCAGGTGCAAAGTCTTTGGTTTGGTTTTATACATCTATTTCTAACATTGTTAAGTATATCTTGTTTTTGGAAACTTATGTTTCATATATTTGTTTGTCTCATGCATCCAAGGCTATTACCTTTTGCTCTCCACTCTCATATCATCATCATGACTGAGAAAATGAACCCTTAAGTGGAGCTTTTGAACGGTTGTAACAAGGTCAAGTTATCTTGTCTTTGTTGCCTTTCAATTTCAATTTATTTCAATATTTTGGTTGAATATTCATAAGTTATATTGTGTTGTTTTGGGGTTGTTTACAAGATGATATCTTGGCTATTTCTCTCCACTCAAAATTAAAGGTCGTGTTTTCTGGATCCATTGTGTCATTCAAATTAATATCTCCAGCAAAAAAAATGTGAGTATTTCTCACCAGACATTATGTACTTATATAAGTAGTAAATTGACACCCTGTGAATCTATAGAACTATATTATCATGTTATAACTGCTTATATTATTATCATATTATGTTCACACCTGTTATTACGCCTATTATATTTTATGTTACTGTTATATTATGATGTTTTTGTTATTTTATCAGTTTATCACACTACAAGTTCCCTGTAGATTAGTATCACTATGGGTTGAAAGGATACATACCCGAACGGACTTTAGAATAGGGAAAAATCGTTATGGGCTGAAATGATAGGCTTGAACGGTTTTTATTTAATTTATTTTAACTTGGGATTGCGGGTTTGAAATGATAAAACCCGGATTTTTCTTTGTAAATTACGGGTTGAAATGATATATTACCCGTATCACTTTACCTAGCGTAGAAAATTATATACAGGCCCGTAGTTAAAATATGTTTTTCTAAGATGTTTAAAATATTTTAGAAATGTAATTATTATAATATTTTGATTTAAAATCTATTAAAAATAAATTTTGTAAAGTATTATTGATTTTCTGGAAATTTATAAGTTAAATAAATTATGGAAAAGTTAGAAAATTTGAATGTTAGTTATTTTGGAAATTTGATTTAATTTTAATTGGAAATTAAATTGAATATAAAATTATGATAAATTTATAATAATTTGAATTTAAATGAATTTAAAGTGATTTTTATACCATATTAATGATTTTTAATAAAGTTGAAATGTGAAATGAATGAATATTTTAAGTTGAAATTTTGAAATATAACTAAAATTGGAAATTTATGAAATTGACTTAAAAGTGAATTATTAGTTTAGTAAATAAAAATAAAACAAAGTTATATTTGAGAATTTGAACTTAAGTGTTAAGTTGGAATTTAATGTACTGAATTTAAAATTGAACATTGCAATTTAATAAGTGAATTATTGTTAAATCTTGATTTTTGAATGGAAATTTAACTTTATAAAATCATGAACTTGAGGAAAATTAAATGATGTTTATAAATGCGATAAATGTATGATTTTATAAGTTAAAATGTTTTAAATAAAAATATAATTGGTTAAGAAATTATATTGAATATTTGAAGTTAATTGACTGCATTTTTGAAGTGCTATTAATCACAATGTAAATGATATTACGGTATTTGTAAATGCTGAAGTTGATGATAATGAACTAAAAAGCTAAATTGAATTAAAAGCTATTATAGCAATTTTTGTAAGTGCTATAAATTATTGAATTTAACTAAGTTTATTCGAAATTTAAGTAAACCCTATTACAACATTTTAAATTGTTGTCTTTTGCTTAATTGAACTGTTTTGAATGTAACTTTCCGTAGCATTTTCTAAATGCTGCGAAAAGTGAATTTTCACTATTTTGATACACTTAAGTGAATAAATGAACTTTGGAAGTCGAAATTGTGGAAATTTAATAATTTAATTATTAAACATAATAACTTCATTTTAATGATTAAAATGATTTTTGGAATATAAACTGTTTTGAAATATGAATTGAAATGGTATTTTAAATTGAAAAAAATGAATAATGATTTGAAACGAATATGGTTTTGAAAAGAGATGATATTTTGATATAATAAATGATTGAAATGTGGTTTCGAAAAGATATGATATTTTGGTATATTAAAATGATTTGAAATGTGATTTCGAAAAGATATGATATTTTGATATATTAAAATGATTTGAAGATGAAGTTTTGAAAGAATATGATAATTTAATATATTGAAATGGTTAGAAATGACTTGATATTTATTTTGATAAATATCTGAATTGAAAAATATGGTATGATGATATATTGAAATGGTTTGGAAATGATTTAATCTTTATTTTGATAAAGATTTGAGTTGAAATGATATTTTATTTTGAAGTATAAAATATTGTTTTAAAGTTTTAACTACGGGTTATAATAACGATTGGTTGTTAAAGAGACCGGGATCAGATATTGTAACGACCCGTATTTTACGTATCGAAAGATCGTAAAACTGTTGTCATTAGATCGTTAGTGTTGTTAAGTTGTTAAGAGCTTAAGTCGTCAAGAGTTAAGTCGTCCAGGGCTAGGTCGTGTTAGCTTAGGTCGGTGGAGCGACATAGGGGATTGGAGCGACCTAAGGAAAGTGAACGACTTAAGGGTTTAGACGACTTATGGGATAGGCGACTTAACGAGTTGGGTCGTGTAGTAGCTTAGGTCGTATAGTAGTTTGGGTCGGTTGAGCGACTTAAGGAATTGGGACAACCTAAGGAAGTTAGTGGCAGAAGTGGGCGACCTAAGGAGTTTGCGACTTAAGAAGATTAGCGGCACAGGAAGTTAGCGGCATAAGAAGCTAATGACTTAAGGGAGGTAGGTCAATTGAGCGACTTAAGAAGGAGAGCGACCTTTGTTAGATGTCGTGTAGGAGTTAGGTCGTGAGCGACCTAAGTTTAGTTGTTGTGTGTGATTATGTCGTAGGTCGTAGATAAGTCATGTCGCCGTGCTTAGTTAGTATAGTTAAGTCGTTAAGTCGTCCAGACAACTTAGGAAGGAACGCGGCCATGTTAATGCTAAGTCGTTGAGTGCTAAGTCGTGTCTGAGTTAGGTCGCGCATGTGTTAGGTCGTGTATGCGTTAGGCCGTGTCTGAGTTAAGTCGCGTGAGGGCTTGGAGCGATAGGTCGTTGGGGTTTTAGGTCGTAAGTCGTTGGGTTTTTAGGTCGTGGGAGTTAAGTCGTGAGCGACTTAAGGACGAACGACTTAAGCGATTCCAGCCTACAAATACACGGTCTTGCTTAACTTTTTAGGATTCGGATTTTGAAGCGACTAAGTCCTGCCATTTTGAGAGCTCGGGTACTACACTTCTTCACTTCTTATCTCTTATTTAATCTAGTGCTTCCTTCCATCCAAATTGAAGATCAAATCGAAGATCCATGAGCTTAGATTGAAGATCTTCATCCATCGAAGAGAGATTTCATCGTTTGAAGCGGAATTTTGGCGGATCAAGCTAAATCCTTCGCTGTCCTGATCTGAAGTGTGTTGCTTTTATGGTGTTTAGGTGATTCGGTGAGTGGTGGTTATGTCTCACACGGACCCAAAGGAGTATATTGGATCGGTGGCTTGATTGTGTGTTAAAAATAGTGGTTTCCATGCATTTTCTTAAATCTAAGTGTAGATCCATTGTTCATGAAGATTTGACATTCATTATAATACATGTTAACCTATGCAAGTTCATCTATCAAGTTGTAGGGATAATACTCATGATTCATGCTTGTTAGATCTAAACTCTTTATTTACAAGACTGCCATTTTTATTATAATTACCTTTATATCATGTTTGAATGTTTAATTATTTGGATTAATGATTGACTTGATTGATTGTTATAAGTTCGTTGATTAGTGGTTGGATTTGGACAAGTTGGTCGAAGATGATTCAAAAGCTAAGGGGAAGGCTCTTGAATAGAAAAGCTGCTTGTGGCATATGTGGCGGATGATAAAGCTCATATGGATAGATTTGATGATAATGTTGAGATAGGGCTTTGCTATGATCGAGATGAAGCGAGGCATGATGTGAGGTAGTCTTGGTATCATCCAAACGGGATCATTCCAAGCATGTTGATAACTCGAGGGATGGTTCGAGTTTGTGGATAATGGTTGGCTCGAGAAGCGCTTGAGCTAGTATGAGAATAGTCGTCGAGAAGGATGACTAGAAGGCTGAGATTTCATCGTTATTGAAGGTTCTAGCAGACTCAAAGCAAGAGTACTCTGGGTAGATTCGATAGTCCCAAAAGACTACAGTTGGTGGTCGAGTACTCTGGGCAGATTCGATAGTCCAAGGCACGGGCTGCAACGACGTGCGGAGTTTTGTCTAGAACCGGGGTTACCATTAGCCCTTGACGGACGGTTGATAGAAAGGTGCCGGTCATTCAGTTAACGGTGGTATCAAAGCAATGATAACAGTGATAGCCAGAGTCATGGATGTTTGGATGTTTTAGTTGTATCGTCATTCGGTCTCAAGAGCGATGCTTTCTGAGTGCTTATCTGATCTTGATTTAGGCCTTGGGGGTTTGTGTTTGGAAAGCATCAACCTTTACTCGAGTGATAATTGCTTTACTTTAATTGTCTGATTTGCTATGTTTACTTCCACTTACTGTGTCTGGGGGCTATCACTGTAGAAAGAGGTGGAGTGGGAGGGTTGGGTTCCTATTCCTTTTACCTTTATGCTCTTTTGGTATGTTGTTAGTTAATCTACCGCTCACTAAGACTGTTGTCTGACTCAAGGTTTTATGTTCAATTCTTATTACCTTGGGTTGTTCATCCATTTTGGGATGGGCAGACTAGGTAGCAGGTGACAGGTACTGTTCTTAGTGACCAACGATGCTGATGATGAAGTCGTGCCGGAGGCTTGCGTACTATTTTTCTTACTATATGTACTGGAAGTTCCGCTGCTTGTATATTCTCTGAGTGATATGTAGTGAGGCTTGATGTATTGGCTATCCAAATTTTTGTATCAAACTACTACAAGGCTTATTTGATGAGATTCTGTTCTGTGAGCTTCACTATATATATTTCTCTATTGTATTTTATCCATGCGCTGTGAGTTATACGATAGACTCTACTGTTTTTACCTTACCTTGATGATCATCCATGGCTGCCTGGCACACTCTTCAGCGCACTATTTTCTTATTTAGTGTAGGAGTCATGGGCGGTCGTCACATTGGTATAAGAGCTTTGGTTAATCGATTTTAGCCAACGCTCGATGACGTAACTACGTATGAGAGAGGTAAATGTATTTTGATGGATGATTACTATGTATAATTTAGTAGTTTAGAAGGATTTAAACCCTTATGCAGTTGTTTCTCAAGGTGTACTAATCATTCTTTTTATAGATTAGAATGAGTCAAAGAGGGAGACCAGCTGCTAGGGAAGGTCGTGCTGCTGAGGGAGCTGCTGATTATGATGCTATGTTCGAGGCTACCATGACTTCGATCATGAGAAGGATGCCAGCTCCGGGGCCATCAGTAGATGTTGGAGTTCAAGTTCAAGCTCCAAGACCACTGGATTTTGCTAAGTTGTGTAAAGACTATACTTCTCTTGGAGGGAAGGTTTTCTTGGGAACAGAATCAACCATTGAAGTCCAGAGATGGACAAATGCTTGTAGAAGAATCTTTGGTGACTTGGGAATTGAGTACGCAAAGCTCGCATCAAGACAGCTTCAAGGAAGAGCTTCTGACTAGTGGAATTCTATCACTATTGATACTCCAGGGGAAGAAATTACTTGGGAGCAATTCCAAGCCAGATTTGAAACTAAGTTCATTTCTACAGCTCAAAAATCTGTTCTGTTCAAGAAGTTTGTGGAGCTCAAGCAAGGAGGAAGACCATTTCTTGAGTATGTTTCTGAGTTTGAAGCCTTGTCCAAGTATGCTCAGTCATATATTAAATCTCCATATCAGAAGAATGAGAAGTTTGTGACAGGCTTGGACATTTATCTTGGGAGGCATTTGGTGGATCATCTGGACGATCCATTTGAGAAGCTTGTGGAGAATGCTCTCAGGCACGAGAACCTGTTTCCTAAAGAAGGATATATTGTTGCTGTGACCAAGGAGGATTCTAAACCACAACAAGGTGGAAACAAGAAAAGGAAACAACTGTAGCAGAAGGGTAGGGATGGTCAGAAGAAGCCGAAGGGTGAAGTGACCTGCTACAATTGTCAGCAGAAGGGCCATTTCTCCAAAGATTGCAAGAATCCAAAAGTGCCGGTGAAGTGCCACAACTGTGACAAGCCGGGGCATATCAAGAAGAATTGTCCAGAACCGAGGAAGGACAGGCAAGTTGTGCAAGCCTATGCTTTGGAGGCTGTGCCATCATCATCGAAAGTCCCTACTGCGGTAGAGAAAGGAAAGAGTGTGGTGGTACAAGGTACTCTTTCCATTTGTGGTATTCCAGTTAGAGTGTTATTCGATACTGGGGCGTCGCGTTTTTTTGTTTGTAATGAACTTGTAGGCCGGTTGGGTTTAGAACCAGATATTGTTGATAAACCATTGGTTGTAACTAATCCAGTTGGGGGTTCGTCTTGTCTGTGTATGATATGCCGTGGTCTGGTTGTATCGAGTCATGATTACTCTTTTGTTTGTGATTGTTTTGTTCTGAACTTTGTGGGGTTTGGAATTATTTTGGGTATGGACTGGCTTAGGAAGTATGCAGCAAAGGTTGATTGTAAAAGGATGGAGGTGACAGTCGAGAATGTGGAAGGGCGAAAGGATGTGATACGATGTAAGCATGAGGAAGGTGTCTTCATGAGCTTCATGTATTCGCTGGTTGTTCCACGGGATGGACTGTCATCGGTGTCGATCGTGAATGGATTTGGGGATGTCTTTGATGAGGTCAAAGGCTTACCGCCGCATAGAGACATCGAGTATCGCATCGATCTAGTTGAAGGAGCCAGACCTGTTGTGATGCCTCTTAGGCGGATGGCGCCTAGGGAACAGCAAGAGTTGAAGGTGCAAGTTGATGATCTTTTACAGAAAGGATTCATTCGGCGAAGTGTGTCCGAATGGGGTGCACCAGTAGTGTTTGCAACCAAAGCAGATGGATCGTTGAGGTTGTGTGTGGATTATCGTGAGCTGAATAAAGTGACTAAGAAGAACAAGTATCCACTGCCAAGAATAGATGACTTGTTTGATCAGCTTCACGAAGCCAAGGTGTTTTCTCAGATTGATTTCACAACGGGATTTCACCAATTAAGAGTGGCAAAGGATAGTGCGCCGAAGACTGCTTTCAGGACACCATCCGGTTTCTTTGAGTGGCTGGTGATGCCGTTTGGATTCACCAATGCACCAGCATATTTTGTGGATCTTATGAATAGAGTGTTCAGAGATCAGTTGAACAAGTTCGTACTAGTGTTCGTGGATGATATTTTGATTTATTATAGAACTGAAGAAGAGCACAAGACGCATTTGCATATTGTTTTGGAAACCTTGCGGAAACATCAGCTGAAGGCTAAGTTTTCGAAGTGTCACTTCTGGAAGGGCGAAGTGAGTTCTTAGGCCATATTATCTCTGGAAGTGGAATAGCGGTTGATCCCGCCAAGGTGGCAGAAATCCGGGATTGGGTTAGACCTAAGAATGCATCTGATGTGAGAAGTTTTCTTGTATCAGCAGGATACTATCGTCGATTTATCAACGACTTTTCCAAGGTAGCTGCACCATTAACAGGATTGACGAAAAAAGAACCAAGTATTAAGATGGGATGCTAAGTGTGAGCAAGCTTTCGAAATCCTGAAAGAGCGACTAACAAGTGGTCCTGTTTTGACTATTCCAAGTGGAAATGATGAGATGGCGGTTTACACCGATGCATGTGGTACTGGACTTGGAGCAGCGCTGATGCAGAAGGGTAAAGTTGTTGCATATGCAAGTCGACAAGTGAAGCCGCATGAAAGGAATTATCCGACTCATGATTTAGAGTTGGCGGCAATTGTATTTGCTTTGAAGATGTGGAGACATTACCTATTGGGAGTTCTATTCGAGTTGTTTACAGATCATAAGTCGTTGAAGTATCTTTTCTCCCAAAAGGATTTGAATCTTCGGCAGCAACGATGGCTACAGTTTTTAGCATCATGTGATTTTGGTATAGCCTACACTCCGGGAAAGGGTAATGCAGTGGCAGATGCGTTAAGTCGAAGACATGCAGGATTGGGGACCATGTTTTCAGAATGGAAGAGTCTCGAGTATTTGGCTGGATTTGACTTCAGGCCCAAATGTGAATTGGAACCTAAGATGTTGGCAAACTTATCGTTAAGACCTACTCTTGTGGAAAGGATTCGCGAGAGCTAAAAGCGAGACGATAAGCTTGTCAAGATTATTCGTGATTTGAAATCCGGGTTGGACCCAGAGAAGGATAAAGGATTCGAAGTGGATCGAGAGGGTTGGCTTCGGAAGCAAGGACGATTAGTTATTCCCAATATAGATGAATTGAGAGATGAAGTTCTAAAAGAAAGTCATCACTCGAAGCTGACAATTCATCCAGGAGGAAATAAGATGTATTGGGATATGAAGAGAACCTATTACTGGGAAGGTATGAAGAAGGATGTTGGAAATTTTATTTCCAAGTGCATGAACTGCCAGTTGGTAAAAGCCGAGCAGAAGAAGCCCAGTGGATTACTTCAGCCATTAGAAGTTCCTACATGGAAGTGGGAGCAAATATCGATGGATTTTATCGATGGGCTACCTAGAACAAGAGCGGGGAATGAAGGGATTTGGGTCATCGTAGATCGTTTGACTAAGAGTGCAAGATTCATTCCTGTTCGGTCAACCAGAACTGCATCGAAGTTGGCTGAGTTGTATGTTAAGCGGATAGTTCGATTCCATGGTATTCCGAAATGTATAGTGAGCGATCGAGAACCATTGTTCACTAGTGGATTTTGGAAGAGCTTCCAGGAAGTTTTGGGAACCGAGCTGTGTTTGAGTATAGCTTATCACCCCCAAACAGATGGTCAGACCGAGTGAGTCAACCGAGTTTTGGAAGATCTCCTCAGAGCATGTGTTTTGGACTTCGGAGGATCATGGGAAAGTCATCTTCATTTGGTGGAATTTTCGTATAATAACAGTTACCAGTAAAGCATTGGTATGGCGCCGTATGAAGCATTGTATGGAAGACCGTGCAACTCTCCGACAAGTTGGTTGGAAACAGGAGAAAAGTTGATACTTGGGCCAGAAATGATTCAACAGACTTCGGATTGCATACAGATCATTCGGCGACGGAGGAAGGCAGCCCAAGACCGTCATAAAAGTTATGCCGATAAGCGTCGTAAGGATTTGGAATTCGACGTAGGTGATATGGTTTTTGTGAAGATTTGTCCACTAAAGATTGTTATTCGATTCGGGAAGAAAGGAAAATTGACTCCAAGATTTGTTGGACCATTTCCGATCATCGAGCGGATTGGAAAGCTCGCCTATAAATTGGAGTTACCAGAAAAGATGTTGGGTGTGCACAATGTGTTTCATGTGTCGTATCTACGGAAGTATGTGCACGACTCGAACATAGTGGTTCCTGCTGATAGCTGTGAAGATTTTGAGGTTGATCCAGTTGTTAAGAGACCTCGTAAGCCGCTTCGTGTTGTGGGAACTGACATGAAACAGCATAAGAGAAAGGTAGTTAGGTTGCTCAAGATACAATGGAGTGATGATGTTAATGACTGTACATGGGAGGTGGAAGAGAGGATAAAGGCAGCTTATCCTGAACTCTTCGAGGTATGACCATAAGGTGTCATGTCATCTCATGACATTGTAACTTGTTCTAGTCGTAGAATTCTGCATGGTAGGCTAGTAATTGGATGCATGGTTTGTTGATTTCTATGGATGGTAGGCATGCAGAATAGTTTTTGATTGCGCTTGTTTGTTTGGAATTTCGCGGGCGAAATTCCTAAAGGGGAAAGAAAGTAACGACCCGTATTTTACGTATCGAAAGATCGTAAAACTGTTGTCATTAGATCGTTAGTGTTGTTAAGTTGTCAAGAGCTTAAGTCGTCCAGAGTTAAGTCGTCCAGGGCTAGGTCGTGTTAGCTTAGGTCGATGGAGTGACATAGGGGATTGGAGCGACCTAAGGAAAGTGAACGACTTAAGGGTTTAGACGACTTAAGGGATAGGCGACTTAAGGAGTTGGGTCGTGTAGTAGCTTAGGTCGTATAGTAGTTTGGGTCGGTTGAGCGACTTAAGGAATTGGGACGACCTAAGGAAGTTAGTGGCAGAAGTGGGCGACATAAGGAGTTTGCGACTTAAGAAGATTAGCGGCACAGGAAGTTAGCGGCATAAGAAGCTAACGACTTAAGGGAGGTAGGTCGATTGAGTGACTTAAGGAGGAGAGCGACCTATGTTAGATGCCGTGTTGGACTTAGGTCGTGAGCGACCTACGTTTAGTTGCTGTGTGTGATTAGGTCGTAGGTCGTAGATAAGTCAGGTCGCTGTGCTTAGTTAGTATAGTTAAGTCGTTAAGTCGTCCAGACGACTTAGGAAGGAACGCGACCATGTTAAGTGCTAAGTCGTTGAGTGCTAAGCCGTGTTAGAGTTAGGTCGCGCATGTGTTAGGTCGTGTATGCGTTAGGCCGTGTCTGAGTTAAGTCGCGTGAGGGCTTGGAGTGGTAAGTCGTTCGAATTAAGCGATTCCAGCCTATAAATACACGGTCTTGCTTCACCTTTTGGGATCCGAATTTTGAAGCGACGAAGTCCTGCCATTTTGACAGCTCGGGTACTACACTTCTTCACTTCTTATCTCTTCTTTAATCTAGTGCTTCCTTCCATCCAAATTGAAGATCAAATCGAAGATCCAAGAGCTTAGATTGAAGATCTTCATCCATCGAAGAGAGATTTCATCGATTGAAGCGGAATTTTGGCGGATCAAGCTAGATCCTTCATTGTTCAGATCTGAAGTGTGTTGATTTTGAGGTGTTTAGGTGATTCGGTGAGTGGTGGTTATCTCTCACATGGACCCAAAGGAGTATATTGGATCGGTGGCTTGATTGTGTGTTAAAAATAGTGATTTCCATGCATTTTCTTAAACCTAAGTGTAGATCCATTGTTCATGAAAATTTGACAATCATTATAATACATGTTAACCTATGCAAGTTCATCTATCAAGTTGTAGGGATAATACTCATGATTCATGCTTGTTAGATCTAGACACTTTATTTACAAGACTGCCATTTTTATTATAATTACCTTTATATCATGTTTGAATGTTTAATTACTTGGATTAATGATTGACTTGATTGATTGTTATAAGTTAGTTGATTAGTGGTTTGATTTGGACAAGTTGGTCGAAGATGATTCAAAAGCTAAGGGGAAGGCTCTTGAATAGAAAAGCTGCTTGTGGCATATGTGGCGGATGATAAAGCTCATATGGATAGATTTGATGATAATGTTGAGATAGGGCTTTGCTATGATCAAGATGAAGCGAGGCATGATGTGAGGTAGTCTTGGTATCATGCAGACGGGATCATTCCAAGCATGTTGATAACTCGAGGGATGGTTCGAGTTTGTGGATAATGGTTGGCTCGGGAGGCGCTTGAGCTAGTATGAGAATAGTCCTCGAGGAGGATGACTAGAAGGCTGAGATTTCATCGTTATTGAATGTTCTAGCATACTCAAAGCAAGAGTACTCTAGGCAGATTCAATAGTCCCAAAAGACTACAGTTGGTGGTCGAGTACTCTGGGCAGATTCGATAGTCCTAGGCACGGGCTGCGACGACGTGCGGAGTTTTCTCTAGAACCGGGGTTACCATTAGCCCTTGACGGACGGCTAAAAGAAAGGTGCCGGCCATTCAGTTAACGGTGGTATCGAAGTAATGATAACAGTGATAGCCAGAGTCATGGACGTTTGGATGTTTTAGTTGTATCGTCATTCGGTCTCAAGAGTGATGCTTTCTGAGTGCTTATCTGATCTTGGTTTAGGCCTTGGGGGTTTTTGTTTGGAAAGCACCGACGTTGACTCGAGTGATAATTGCTTTACTTTAATTGTCTGCTTTGCTATGTTTACTTCCACTTAGTGTGTCTGGGGGCTATCACTGTAGAAAGAGGTGGAGTGGGAGGGTTGGGTTCCTATTCCTTTTACCTTTATGCTCTTTTGGAATGTTGTTAGTTAATCTAACGCTCACTAAGACTGTTGTCTGACTCAAGGTTTTATGTTCAATTCTAATTACCTTGGGCTATTCATCCGTTTTGGGATGGGCAGACTAGGTAGCAGGTGACAGGTGCTGTTCTTAGTGACCAACGATGCTGGTGACGAAGACGAGCCGGAGGCTTGCGTATTATTTTTCTTACTATATGTACTGGATGTTCCGCTGCTTGTATATTCTCTGAGTGATATGTAGTGAGGCTTGATGTATTGGCTATCCAGATTTTTGTATCAAACTACTACGAGGCTTATTTGATGAGATTCTTTTCTGTGAGCTTCACTATATATATTTCTCTATTGTATTTTATCCATGCGCTGTGAGTTATACGATAGACTCTACTGTTTTTACCTTACCTTGATGATCATCCATGGCTGCCTAGCACACTCTTCAGCGCACTATTTCCTTATTTAGTGTAGGAGTCATGGGCGGTCGTCACATATATAGTCTTATTGCCGGCCAATACCGAAAACCACTTTAACAACTCTGTACGCTGTGGAGATTCCAGAATGAAGTAGGATGGTGGCGACGTTCTCGAGGTATATTACGTGGACCCAACTCTCGTGAGTTGGCATATATGACTAAAACAGGAGCTATACCGGGCTACACAAAGGGTCGCACCCTTTCATCGAGCATGCTCCATCGAAAACCATTCTATTACTTTTGTGATTCGATTCGGTGGCGCCACTTTGATTCGGGGGTATTGTTCAAGGTGGGCGGAAGCTGCTAGCTTGCCGTCAGCACCGGTCCGGGAGTGCAAACGTTGTATCCACCCTGGCATTGCCTCGCGTTCCGTGTTATATCCTTATATCGAGCCCACTACGATTTTGGTTTTAAAGATCCGACCGCGTTAAGGTTCACCATCCGCTTAACGCTATTTTCTATATGATTATACTTTGCTGATTAGACACTACTGTATATAGCGCAATATACTACATAGTAAATAGTTTAACGGATCCTTAGAGGATGGGCAGTCCCAAGCATCTTCTAAGTTACTTGTACCTTTACTGTAGTTCGCTTGAGTTGGTTTATATTGTATAAGTATGTATGTCCTGACTCGAGTGTTTGTATTTTTATTTATGCTCGGGTCAGCCTGAGTTATTCACAGATTTGGATTTTCACTTTCTGGAGATTGGAATCGCTGGAGATTATCTACTTGTCATGTTTATCTTTTGCAATCTGTTGTTCCTTTCAGCTCTTGTATTAGTTGACTTCTATGTAGTGAGACTTCTTTTGTACTTTATTTCCTCTGTTGTATTTTATGTAACTCTGATATTTTTATATAGTAGCTACATGAACTACTATTCCTTTTACTTCCGCTGCATTATTATTACTCTGTGTCTGTGATCTGTGATTTTTATTTACTGTATATTCTGAGGTTTGCCAAATTTTATTTACAACGCGGTATTTTGAGCAATTCAATTCCGGCATGAGTGTCTACCTATACACTTATAATGGATGCGAATGGTTGAAAATATCGGGTTGTTACAGTTGGTATCAGAGCTCTGGTTTTAGGCAAAACTCAGTATATAGAGTAGATTTAATTTCAGAATCAATTTCGTTCAAGCTTGAATTCCTTCTTCTTCAATTTGATTTCCTTTGAATTTTGGAACGTTCCCTACGGTTCCAAAATCCATTCGTGTCCCTTACTATTCATCTTCTTTTGATTCTGGAGTATCCCATAACTCCGCTTCGAATGATCTTATAACGAGTCGGCGGTCTCGCTAATTTCAAATTGATTTGTAAAGGGGTGAAACTCCTTTACAACAGCACCGATTCACCAAAGATTTTATATCCTCGGTTTAGATGCTAGTATCTCTTATTATCCCAAACTTTATCTATTGAGATTGAATGTAGATTTAACATAGAAAATCCACATCGATCTTATTATTTAAGTCACGGTTGACCCGGTTAAGTTTGCCCGTGATTTATATAAGCTTATCCATCTTCCTATTCTGTTATTTAATCATGTCATCCTTGTTTCCAACTTATTTTTAAATCATAATCTCCTTTGATTTGTGTTAATAAAAATTTGAATCTCTATCCTTCTTTGAAAATCGATTCATGTATAGTGTATTTGTAAACTAGTATTTAAAATTAAAATGTTTTATATATTGTGTTGTTTGAGTTGTTGATATTGATTTGGGTTTCTGATCGATTCGTCTGATCAACGTTGTCGATAAGATTTCCAAAACACTTTGACAGAACAAACTGACACGATATCATTTTAAATTTGGTTAATGAAATAAAATTTTGATATATATATATTTATGAAACTTAATAAAATGATTCAAATTGATAATTTGAAATGATAATACTTGTTTTATCATTTATTGTTCTATAAATGAATTTATAAATAGTTGTTTATAAATTTATTTGGGAATGAATTTAAAACAAGAAATCTGAGAATTTAATTTCCGATGATTTCGAACTTTGGTTTAAAGTTTTAAAAGGTTATATTATTTAAAGTATTTTGAATAGAATTTGGTTTCAAAGAATTTTAAAGGTTTAAAATTAGTGCTCTTCTCTTTGTCGTTGGAAAATAACTTCGGTGATGATCGCGACATCATCGACATTCATTTTCGAGTTTCGAAGTTAAGAGACTGTTCTGTAGTCTTGCTACAACTTGGTTTTGGGGAATTTAATTGATTTGAATTTCTAAAATATGACTTGATTTATAATATATATAGATATATGATTGAAATTTGATTTGACATATTATATATATATTATTACTTATCTCTAAATGGTTTGAAGAAATCGAAAATTTAATTCTTAAATTTTATTTTTAACAATAATTTCAAGTATAAAAAGAAAACCAAAAATTTGGATAAATGATTAAAACTTGAGATAATTGAATTGGAAAGTTTTATTTGTATGACACAATTTCATTCCAACATAACTTACCTTAATTTCAGAAGTCAACAATGTAATTGGATAATATACAATATAAAAGGATTTCATAAATAAAATTTGAGTGGTTATAATAAATGTTATACACTTAAATTTTAATTACAAAATGATTAACAGAGGTAAATATAATAAAGGGTATTTGAATAACTTACAATAAAATGATGTTAAAAGAACTAAGAATAAAAGAAATCAGTTATAATAAGTGTAAGTATATTTAACATAAGTGATAAATATATTGAGAGGAATAAATTTAATTTTAATTAGGAATAAAGAAGAATTAAAATTTATTAAGTACATTACGAGTATAATAAATGAGTATTTTTTAAACCCATGGTTTTAAAAATTGTTAATTTAAGATGATTGGATAATAAGATAATGAAATTTGAGATAGTTAAGATTTATTTAACTTGTGTAAAGATTTATTCTCTATTTAAGTTGAAATTTCCATGGTTTCTAACTTATTATCTTATTTTGTTTTTTTTCAATCTATCTTTTGTCGTCCTTATTATTCTTATCTTCCTACATACTGGTATAGGCATCTTTCTATAATCTTTCCGTTTAGAAATCTTTCTATAATCTTTGATAATTTGCACCTTATTAAACTTACCTATAACAATAGTTATCAGGTACAATTTCATTCTCCTTGTCATCTTGTCCTAATCTTATTTCACTCTATATTTTTTCTGTGCTTTCCCGTACCTTATTCCTTTTCGGGGATGAAAAGTTTTGAGTGGGGGAGAGTGTAACAACCCTGTATTTTGTGATTTTTTTTTATATTTTAATTGAATTTTGATTTAAAAACTTATTTTATTTATTTTGAATGATAAACTTTAGTTTTGATATGAATTATCATTCCAAAGCATGACTAAAAAGAATATTTTCCAAAAAGTGAATTTTTGGTCAAAATAGTCAAACTTTGACTTTTAATTTAAATTTTTAAAAGTTTGAAAATTTGAATTTTATCTTTTATTATGAAAGTACATAAAATTTTAAGAACACTGCTTTTTGTTTCGTTGAAGACGGAGTTAAACAGCAAAAGTTATGTATATTTGAATATTGACTGCAATTTGTTTATTCTGCAATTTTGTTATTTTAAATAGTATAAATTTTATTTTTCTTGGTCATATTTTATTGTAATATGTATTCATATTTATTTGTGTATATTTTTGTATTTTAATATTTTTGAAGTGAGGCAGGAATTTTTCTAGAGCTAGTAGTATTTTTCTTGTAATTTCCATGCCCTGTTTTCAATTTTTAAACATTTTCTTTAGTTCTATTTTATTTTTCTCCAATATAATTATTTATTTTATTTTGAAAATGATAACTAAATTATTTTATTTAAATTTTTCACTTCATAATATTTTCAAAACGAAGTAGATATTTTTCCAAAGCCTGTGATGCTTTATTTGTAATTTTTGAACCCTGTTTTCAAATTTTAAGCAATTTACTTAATTCTTTTTATATTTTCTTTAAATTTAATTATATATTTTTATTTTATTTCACTTTGTTTTGTTTTTTAGATGTACTTGCTGAATTTTATTTTGTTTTATTTGGTTTAAAAGAAAAGGAAGTATGGAAGGTTTTAAAAGCTAAGAAACGTAAAGTCGTTTCACCGTTTCTTTTACCGTTTCTTTTTCAATCAATACAATCAATTATTTGGCCGTTTATTTTTTTCCTTTTATTCAGCTATACCTCTCTCTTATTCACATGAAAACATCTTCCCCATCTCATCATCTCGGCCAGAGAAAATGTAACGACCCGTATTTTTAGCTATTTTAATTAGAAAATTTAAGGTGATTATTGAAGGAAAATGATTATTAATGTAATTTGTTGAATAATTTAATATTTGAAATTATTTGAATAATTGGATAACGGGTTTAATATGATTGAAAATGATTTGTAAAATTCTATTTTATCATATTAAAGTTAGAATGATGTTGTAGAACTTTTAAAATCGAATTAAAAGTAAATTTGTGAAAATTGAATATTTTAATATTTAATTGATGAGTTAAAATAGCCATTTTTCAAACAGTCTCGGATTTCGACGAAACTTGTTTATCGGATCCATAATAGTAAATTATGGTAGGATTTCAATTTTCGTAGCAATTGGACTTGTCGTTTGGCCGTGCGAGCTTGAAACGCGTAGAAATTTAATTTCGAATTTAATTAAAATAATCGACTTCGAAAAGCTATCTTCCAGATATGATCGAATTAGGCCTTGAAACTAGTTCCATTGCGTCCGGAATGGGGGTAAAACCTTATAAACGCCTGGCGGCACGTCTCGATTGGAGTTCGGATGATTTTGGACCTACCTATATAAATACGCACGCAAACCGAGACAGTTTTATTATTATTTTAATCCAGAAACCCTAATTCTAAATCATGGCCGCCACCTATTCCATGGTCAGGAATTGCCGATCTTCTTTCCTTAATATCTCTCAAACCGTTCGACGAAATCGAAAAATTCCAAAAGCAAAAGTGTAAATCTCGACGAGCTCTTCAAATCCATACGGTTGATGTATGCTAATTTTTCATGGATTCGTCCAGATCTGACTTGGAAGTGTGTACGTATTTCCTTGGATGGCATGCAAACGACGGTGAATGACGGGATGAAACTTGGCGCGTAGGTGGCTCTAGTGAAGGGCTTCGTGGTTGCTCTAGCTGATCGTTCTGGAAGTCGACGAGGTGGTCATGAAAATTGCTTGAATATCGGCGGCTAATGGGTTTGCATACGTGAATTTCACGTTGGGGAAGAAGCGCCGGAATCACGGAGATGAGAGCTGCGCTGCAGTGCAGATCCGAAAGTGTTTGGAGCTCATTAAAATTTTATGTTAAATCGAACGTCGTTCGATTTGATTTAAAATCGTAAAATCAAGGTGAGTGTTTAAAACGCTCACAACGTACTGAATATCTTTATGCTAGTTAAATTTGACATTATGCATAGTTATGATTTTTATTTGTTGTTGTTTGATAAAATTTAATTATCATATTGATTGTCATTTGAATTCACCGTTAAAAAAATTCAATTGACAGTTAAATTAAAATTAAAATTGAATTGCGATTAAATTACCTGACATTGATAAATATGAAATTGCCGTGAATTGTATTGCCTATTGGATGATGTATTTCGATGAATGTTATTGGTTGATATTTAAATGTTTGGATGTTTATTTGTTTATATATATCCTGCTATGCATACATATGACGCTGTGATTGATTTAAATGATATATTCATCCCTGACATTTAATTCTAATAACTAATCACTTGGCCATATGTTAGAAAATTATATACGGACACCGAGTTGGATAAATTAAATGATTTTAAAAGTTGTTTTGAAATTATTTAATGAATTGATTTAAAGAATAAAATCCAATTTATGGAAATTGAATTATTTTGAATTGGAGCTCGAAATGTTAGAATTTAAACTTGGTAAACGAAATTATTAAATAAAATCGAAGTTTAGATTTAAATTGAAAATTGAAATACGGTGTAAATTTTTGAAAGTTGATTTGTTTTAAAAGATTGGACTTTTAATCGAACTCTGAATATTTCTAAGAAAATTGATATGAAATGATATTTCAAGTTTGAGTTTGGAATTAAAAATTTATTTGAAATTTAGATTTAAATTAATTTGGAATTGAATTGAAATTTAAAGAAATTTGTGAATTGAAATCGAAATTTACGTGGAATAGAAATTTATTCAAGTTGAAATTGGAATAAATCGATTAAAACAAAATGGAATTTGGATTTGATTTGGATAGGAAATTTGGGAAGTTGACCGGTTTGACTTTGGAATTATTTATCAAATAATTTTTGATTTTTTCCAAACTATTTTATATATAAACCATTTTATATTCAAATTATTTTCGATTAAACTATTTAAATATTTTCTATTAAACTATTTTAAATTATTTAACTATTTTAAACTATTTAAACTATTTTCTTAAATTCAAACTGGTTAAAGAGACGAAAATGTTTATATTTAAACCTTTGGTTTAAATACGAACTAGGTTAAAGTAGAGATTATAACCTAAATTGAATTCGAATCAAATTTTGAAGTGAAATCGATTTATCGGACAAAATTGATAATTTTGAATATATGATGATTTTGAAATGGATTTGATTTTAAAGCGAATATGATATTTTGTTATCAATCAAGAATCAATTTGAAATATAAAAGAGCCATCAGTGTAATAATACGTAGTTATTAAAGAGACCGGGATCGGATATGGACATACTCTCTGTCGATACCGAAAACCACTTTAATAACTATTATACACGGAGTGTTGATCCAGAATGAAGTGGATGGTTTGATGAACGCGTTGACTGAAGAAAGAGAACGATATTGGATGACCCCTGACATGACTAAAACAGGAGCCGCGCCGGGCCATTGAGGTTCGCCACCTCTAGAGGACACACTTCTTCGATACCATATCTATTACATTTGTGATTTGATTTGGGTGCACCCCTTGATTTGGGAGTGTTGTTTCGCGGTGTTGAGGTAGTAGCTGCTATGCTCAACATCAGTCCGGATCACGCAACTACTAGTATCCTAGTTGGTATCGCCTCATGTACCTTGTCATACTGATTATCCTATTCGCGACCACTACGTTTTGGTTTGTACCTTGAGTATATGGATTGCCCTCTGGTGACTTCCGGTTTTGGAGAAACTACGGTCTTGTATATGCTTTTGGGAATATAAAATGTGTTAAGGGGGATTATGGTAACGCCTTAACGCTATTTTGATACTTTATATTACTGATATACATTATCTACTTAGCGTACATTACTACCTAGTAGATACTTTAACGGATCCTTGAAAGGTGGAAAATCCCGTAACATCTCTTAAGTTATTACACGCACGTTGACACTGGATATGAGATGACAAACCCCGTAAACATCTCTGACGCCGTCACACTCATATTGATTTACGATTGATTTAACTTTCATATGGATATTTTAGTCCTGACTCGAGTGTTTTGTCTTTTCATTACGCTCGGGTCAGTCCTGAGTTTTCAGATTTTTGAAGATCTATTCTGGAGGACGAAGACGAAGATTTGGTATACTATTACTATTATTATCTGTGCATCTTGTTGTCTGCTGCATTATTTATTTGTTCTGTTGTATATGTATAACTCTGATAAATGTTGTATAAATAATTGTCTAAGTATAGTAAACAGCTTCATGAACTGTTTATTTGACTATTATATTTTATCGTTCCGCTGCGAGATTCTGTGTTGTTTCATTTCCTTTATTTCTTTTCTTTTCTTAATTACCCCAATAACCATCTGCCTTTTTTTAATGGTTTGGAACCGGCATGTGTATTTGATCGTCGGTTCAAACTGTCCAAAAAGGCGGGTCGTTACAGTTGGTATCAGAGCTTTGGTTTAGCGATAAACCTTGGCTCTAGTGGGGAATAACTCATTGAAATAGAGGTAAACTATATGAATGAGTTGAGTGTATATGAGAGAGCGTACTTGTTATTTGATATAAAATGGTTTTATATTGTGTTAATTTGTTCCCTTGAGTATTTATGAATTCCGGTCGATACTTGGGACGCCAAGGCGTCGATAGGAATTTCTAAACACTCGAATAGGACAAACCAACACAATATCATTTTGGAATATATTTTATATAAAAGAATTATTTGAATATTTATTCATTTTGATTGAATTGATTGTTAGGAGATGATAATATTAGATTATTATCGTTATTGTTTGATCAGTCAATATTTACAACAATTGATTAAATAACAATGGATTTAGGAAAATGAAATCTTGTAAACACAATTGATAACGAATATAAATGAATTTTAACTTGGATTTGGGAATTTAAATTCTGGTGTTTGGGATTAACTTACAAGAATTTGAAAAATATAATATGAGCATTATATGATAGTATAATTGAGTTGAAATTGTTTTCGAAGGATTTTTTATGATAAGTGTTATATTCCCTTCTCTTGACGCTAGAAAATGATTTCGATGATGTATGCGCGCATCATTGGCGTTTATTTTCGAGAATCCGAGTGGGGGAGACCACTTAATAGCTTGTCTAAACCTTGTTTTGACTCTAATTTTATTTTGTTTTGCATTCTCTATAGTATGATTTGATATATAAATTATATAAGTATATATTATTTCAAACTTTGATTTGAAATGAAACCGGGATTGGAATTCTTAAGTTCTTTAATAATTAATGATTTTTTTTTATGATTGAAATGAATTTAGACTTGAATCATTAAGGAACTTCTGAATTGTGAAATGAGAAATGAACCTAAGAGCTAAGTGAAAATATCAATTGAAGTAGAAATCCTTAGAATTAGGAAATTATGAACTTAAAATAAAATTGAAACTGTAAAACTCGCATAGTATTAAATTTCATTCTATAGCTTAGATATAACTTACCAAAATACTTAAGAAGTTCAAAAATGTTATATGAATTGTTAATTGGATAATATACAAGTATAGGTTTGAATAATGAAATATGCATTTAATTAATGGTTTGCAAATATAAATAAAATTGTTAGTAAATAATTGGAATTTAAATTAACATTTAAAGGTGATTCACAATTATGTTAATATAAAATGAAAATACTATATGTGAATGTAAATGTGAAATTAAATTATAGTGAAATTTAAGTAATGACTTAAGAATTGATAAATTGAAAATTCAACTTTAAATGAAAAGAAGTTGTATGTTGTTTAACTACATTCTATTTGCATAACTGTAACTTACCAAATACTTAAAGGGTTTAAAATGCTAATATGGATAAGTAGAGAAATAATATACCAGTGTGAGAGTGAAAAATAAAATGTAAAGATCTTTTGATAGTTGTAAATATAAAAGAAATTTAAGCTGTAAAATGAATGATACATGTATAAGTGAATGAATAAAATTTAAACTTAATGAAATATAAAATTGGTAAATGGAAACTAATTAAATTTGAATATAACTAAATGTCAATAAACTTGGAAGTGTATGAAATTAAAATTGACTTGGAAATGTATAATTGATTTAGTGTAGATTTTGGATGGATGTTAATGTTTGATATGCATTGGTTGTTAGATGGATGATAATTGATTAAGTAGAATTCATTAGTGTTAATGGAATTGAATAAACGGAATAAAATTTTAAATAATTAAATTCAAATTGGGAGCAAATTGACTTGAATTAAAAATGCGAATGAAACAAACTTGAATAAATCGGAAACAAATTGAATGTAAACCTATTGCATGGATGAATAAGAAAATAGATGAATTTGTGTTTATGATTGTTCTTTAGAAAATTTGAAGTCTTGATGTTTTGTACTTTGAAATAATAAAAGCAAATTTTTGGGAGAAAAAAAAATCCAACATTGTCCAATATATGCTGAAACGAAAACAACCATAACTTTTAAATGGCTGAACAGAATTCGACGGTTTTGGACTTTTCGAAAAGCTTGGAAACTATAGCACAACTTTTGTTTAGATAACTTGATAAAATTCCTTCGTCTGCTTGGTTAAAAACTTGAATGTTACTCGCTGTCCTGTGTAAAAATAAGTAAAATCAGTAGTATACACCCTTAGTATTTTCGCCATATCTTCTGACTGTTTATCAGATTTTGATGATCTTGCACTTTCTGGAAAGCTAAGAACTTAACCTAAAACTTTTGTTTTAAGTGTTTTGTGTTTTGATATCGTTTAGAAGGTCGAAAACGTGGGTGAACGTCGCTGACCTGCGTAATTCATTGCCCAGGCTGAGGCGTATCCTCTAAGTAAAACGGCCGTAACTTTTGAATGTATGGTCCGAATTCAATGATTTTGGACATTCCGGAAAGCTTGAAATGAATAAAACAACTTGTGTTTAGATTCTGTTGCCAAATTTTATAGTTTAGGTAACCTAAAACTGAGATTTGTTTGCTGTCCTGAAATTGGAATCTCAGTTTTGAAGCTAAATAGGTTATATATATGTTGTGTAGGTTAAATATATCGATCTATCTTTATATGCATGGTTCTAACTTAGTTATTGAGCATTTTAGTAGGTAGCAAAGGGGTTGCGCTTCGTTGTAGAGCTCGCTTCTGTGCTAAATACAAAATGTAAGTAAACTGCTAATAAATGCTAAATAAAAGGTACGCTTATGGTTTTATATGGTATTGGTGATATATATATGTTGTTTCCCCAGATATGGGATGCCTCATCATTGAGATGAGATGTATATTTGATATATATTGGTTATATTTGTGTTATATATTGAATTGTAAAAATTTTCGATCGAGCCGCGCAAAGGAGACCCTGCCGAAATTTTCCGTGAATCCGGGTGTTAGAAAATTTTTCAAGTTTTTAAATTTTATAACTTGTTTTGATAACTAACTTTTAAATTTAGAAAGTCGTTCGAAGTGACATTGTGGAAGCGTAGTTATGACTTTATAAATGGAATTTCATTGTTTTATAAGTTGGTAACTTTGAATAAAATATATCTAATGTTGAATTGTATACTTAGTTCCTTTTCCCTTCTTTTCCTTTTCGGGGACGAAAAGTTTTGAGTGGGGGAGAGTGTAACGACCCGTATTTTTAGCTATTTTAATTAGAAAATTTAAGGTGATTATTGAAGGAAAATGATTATTAATGTAATTTGTTGAATAATTTAATATTTGAAATTATTTGAATAGTTGGATAACGGGTTTAATATGATTAAAAATGATTTGCAAAATTCTATTTTATCATATTAAAGTTAGAATGATGTTGTAGAACTTTTAAAATCGAATTAAAAGTAAATTTGTGAAAATTGAATATTTTAATATTTAATTGACGAGTTAAAATAGCCATTTTTCAAACAGTCTCGGATTTCGACGAAACTTGTTTCATCGGATCCGTAATAGTAAATTATGGTAGGATTTCAATTTTCGTAGCAATTGGACTTGTCGTTTGGCCGTGCGAGCTTGAAACGCGTAGAAATTTAATTTCGAATTTAATTAAAATAATCGACTTCGAAAAGCTATCTTTCAGATACGATCGAATTAGGCATTGAAACTAGTTCCATTGCGTCCGGAATGGGGGTAAAACCTTATAAACGCCTGGCGGCACGTCTCGATTGGAGTTCGGATGATTTTGGACCTACCTATATAAATACGCACGCAAACCGAGACAGTTTTATTATTATTTTAATCCAGAAACCCTAATTCTAAATCATGGCCGCCACCTATTCCATGGTCAGGAATTGCCGATCTTCTTTCCTTAATATCTCTCAATCCGTTCGACGAAATCGAAAAATTCCAAAAGCAAAAGTGTAAATATCGAGGAGCTCTTCAAATCCATACGGTTGATGTATGCTAATTTTTCATGGATTTGTCCAGATATGACTTGGAAGTGTGTACGTATTTCCTTGGATTGCGTGCAAACGACGGCGAATGAAAGGATGAAACTTGGCGCATAGGTGGCTCTGGTGAAGGGCTTCGTGGTGGCGCTAGCTGATCGTTCTGGAAGTCGACGAGGTGGTCATGAAAATTGCTTGAAGATCGGCGGCTAATGGGTTTGCATACGTGAATTTCACGTTGGGGAAGAAGCGCCGGAATCACGGAGATGAGAGCTGCGCTGCAGTGCAGATCCGAAAGTGTTTGGAGCTCATTAAAATTTTATGTTAAATCGAACGTCGTTCGATTTGATTTAAAATCGTAAAATCAAGGTGAGTGTTTTATAACGCTCACAACGTACTGAATATCTTTATGCTAGTTAAATTTGACATTATGCATAGTTATGATTTTTATTTGTTGTTGTTTGATAAAATTTAATTATCATATTGATTGTCATTTGAATTTACCGTTAAAAAAATTAAATTGACAGTTAGATTTAAATTAAAATTAAATTGCGATTAAATTACCTGACATTGATAAATATGAAATTGCCGTGAATTGTATTGCCTATTGGATGATGTATTTCGATGAATGTTATTGGTTGATATTTAAATGTTTGGATGATTATTTTTTTATATATATCCTGCTATGCATACATATGACGCTGTGATTGATTTAAATGATATATTCATCCCTGACATTTAATTGTAATAACTAATCACTTGGTCATAGGTTAGAAAATTATATACGGACACCGAGTTGGATAAATTAAATGATTTTAAAAGTTGTTTTGAAATTATTTAAATGAATTGATTTTAAGAATAAAATCCAATTTATGGAAATTGAATTATTTTGAATTGGAGCTCGAAATGTTAGAATTTAAACTTGGTAAACGAAATTATTAAATAAAATCGAAGTTTAGATTTAAATTGAAAATTGAAATACGGTGTAAATTTTTGAAAGTTGATTTGTTTTAAAAGATTGCACTTTTAATCGAACTCTGAATATTTCTAAGAAAATTGATATGAAATGATATTTCAAGTTTGAGTTTGGAATTGAAAATTTATTTGAAATTTAGATTTAAATTAATTTGGAATTGAATTGAAATTTAAAGAAATTTGTGAATTGAAATCGAAATTTACGTGGAATAGAAATTTATTCAAGTTGAAATTGGAATAAATCGATTAAATCGAAATGGAATTTGGATTTGATTTGGATAGGAAATTTGGGAAGTTGACCGGTTTGACTTTGGAATTATTTATCAAATAATTTTTGATTTTTTCCAAACTATTTTATATATAAACCATTTTATATTCAAATTATTTTCGATTAAACTATTTAAATATTTTCTATTAAACTATTTTGAATTATTTAACTATTTTAAACTATTTAAACTATTTTCTTAAATTCAAACTGGTTAAAGAGACGGAAATGTTTATATTTAAACCATTGGTTTAAATACGAACTAGGTTAAAGTAGAGATTATAACCTAAATTGAATTCGAATCAAATTTTGAAGTGAAATCGATTTATCGGACAAAATTGATAATTTTGAATACATGATGATTTTGAAATGGATTTGATTTTAAAGCGAATATGATATTTTGTTATCAATCAAGAATCAATTTGAAATATAAAAGAGCCATCAGTGTAATAATACGTAGTTATTAAAGAGACCGGGATCGGATATGGACATACTCTCTGTCGATACCGAAAACCACTTTAATAACTATTATACGCGGAGTGTTGATCCAGAATGAAGTGGATGGTTTGGTGAACGCGTTGACTAAAGAAAGAGAACGATATTGGATGACCCCTGACATGACTAAAACAGGAGCCGCGCCGGGCCATTGAGGTTCGCCACCTCTAGCGGACACACTTCTTCGATACCATATTTATTACATTTGTGATTTGATTTGGGTGCACCCCTTGATTTGGGAGTGTTGTTTCGCGGTGTTGAGGTAGTAGCTGCTATGCTCAACATCAGTCCGGATCACGCAACTACTAGTATCCTAGTTGGTATCGCCTCATGTACCTTGTCATACTGATTATCCTATTCGCGACCACTACGTTTTGGTTTGTACCTTGAGTATATGGATTGCCCTCTGGTGACTTCCGGTTTTGGAGAAACTACGGTCTTGTATATGCTTTTGGGAATATAAAATGTGTTAAGGGGGATTATGGTAACGCCTTAACGCTATTTTGATACTTTATATTACTGATATACATTATCTACTTAGCGTACATTACTACCTAGTAGATAGTTTAACGGATCCTTGAAAGGTGGAAAATCCCGTAACATCTCTTAAGTTATTACACGCACGTTGACACTGGATATGAGATGTCAAACCCCGTAAACATCTCTGACGCCGTCACACTCATATTGATTTACGATTGATTTAACTTTCATATGGATATTTTAGTCCTGACTCGAGTGTTTTGTCTTTTCATTACGCTCGGGTCAGTCCTGAGTTTTCAGATTTTTGAAGATCTATTCTGGAGGACGAAGACGAAGATTTGGTATACTATTACTATTATTATCTGTGCATCATGTTGTCTGCTGCATTATTTATTTGTTCTGTTGTATATGTATAACTCTGATAAATGTTGTATAAATAATTGTCTAAGTATAGTAAACAGCTTCATGAACTGTTTATTTGACTATTATATTTTATCGTTCCGCTGCGAGATTCTGTGTTGTTTCATTTCCTTTATTTCTTTTCTTTTCTTAATTACTCCAATAACCATCTGCCTTTTTTTAATGGTTTGGAACCGGCATGTGTATTTGATCGTCGGTTTAAACTGTCCAAAAAGGCGGGTCGTTACAGTAAAATTGGTAATGGCTTCACTATATTTTTCTACTTTTCTCCTTCCTTTTTGCTTGTTTTTGCCTTGTTTTCTTTGCTTGTTTTGCTCGGCCACCACTAGCTAGCCTTGTCCATCACCTCCACCACCTTATCCTCTTCACCATCCACCACTTAACATTACCTCCTCCTCTGACTTGACCAGGCCGCACCCTCCCCCTTGACAAAACTCCACACAAAAGCCTTGAAAACACCTTAAAAACATGTTAGCCTAGCCTAGTTGCTTCACTACCTTCATCCACCACCAAGGCCTCCACCTTAGGCCACCACCACCACCTTGATATGACCACCACCCATCACCTAAGCTACTGTCCAGATCTGAAACCTGAAAGGCTGAGCCCAAACATGCCTTAGCCGAACCCTATGGTGCAACAAAAGCCACATTTTGCCTTGAAACCCTTTTGTATTCCATTGCCTTCAACACCTTGTAACTTCCTCCACTTGTTTAGCCTTGTAACCGCACCTTTTTCGTACCCATACCTGATCCAAACCATGCTCAAACCTGACCTTATTGATCCCCTAGGCCATGCAAACAAGCATAGGAAGCAGGTGCAAAGTCTTTGGTTTTGTTTTATACATCAATTTCTAACATTGTTAAGTAAATCTTGTTTTTGGAAACTTATGTTTCATATATTTGTTTGTCTCATGTATCCAAGGCTATTACTTTTGGCTCTCCACTCTCATATCATTATCATGACTGAGAAAATGAACCCCTTACTCGAGCTTTTGAATGGTTGTAACAAGGTCAAGTTATCTTGTCTTTGTTGCCTTTCAATTTCAATTTATTTCAATATTTTGGTTGAATATTCATAAGTTATATTGTCTTGTTTTGGGGTTGTTTACAAAATGATATCTTGGTTATTTCTCTCCCCTCAAAATCAAAGGTCGTGTCTTCTGGATCCATTGTGTCATTCAAATTAATATCTCCAGCAAAAAAAAATGTGAGTATTTCTCACCAGACATTATGTACTTATATAAGTAGTAAATTGACACCCTGTGAATCTGTAGAACTATATTATCATGTTATAACTGCTTATATTATTATCATATTATGTTCACACCTGTTATTACACCTATTATATTTTATGTTACTCTTATATTATGATGTTTCTGTTATTTTATCAGTTTATCACACTGCAAGTTCCCTGTAGATTATTATCACTATGGGTTGAAAGGATACATATCCGAACGGACTTTAGAATAGGGAAAAATCGTTATGGGCTGAAATGATAGGCTTGAACGGTTTTTATTTAATTTATTTTAACTTGGGATTGCGGGTTTGAAATGGTAAAACCCGGATTTTTCTTTATAAATTACGGGTTGAAATGATATATTACCCGTATCACTTTACCTAGCGTAGAAAATTATATACAGGCTCGTAGTTAAAATATGTTTTTCTAAAATGTTTACAATATTTTAGAAATGTAATTATTATAATATTTTGATTTAAAATTTATTAAAAATAAATTTTGTAAAGTATTATTGATTTTCTGGAAATTTATAAGTTAAATAAATTATAAATAAATTATGGAAAAGTTAGAAAATTTGAATGTAAGTTATTTTGGAAATTTGATTTAATTATAATTGGAAATTAAATTGAATATGAAATTATGATAAATTTATGATAATTTGAATTTAAATGAATTTAAAGTGATTTTTATATCATATTAATGATTTTTAATAAATTTGAAATGTGAAGTGAATGAATATTTTAAGTTGAAATTTTGAAATATAACTAAAATTGGAAATTTATGAAATTGACTTAAAAGTGAATTCTTAGTTAAGTAAATAAAAATAAAACAAAGTTATATTTGAGAATTTGAACTTAAGTGTTAAGTTGGAATTTAATGTAATGAATTTAAATTGAACATTGCAATTTAATAAGTGAATTATTGTTAAATCTTGATTTTGAATGGAAATTTAACTTTATAAAATCATGAACTTGAGAAAAATTAAATGATGTTTATAAATGTGATAAATGTATGATTTTATAAGTTAAAATGTTTTAAATAAAAATATAATTGGTTGAGAAATTATATTAAATATTTGAAGTTAATTGACTGCATTTTTGAAGTGCTATTAATTACAATGTAAATGATATTACGGCATTTGTAAATGCTGAAGTTGATGATAATGAACTAAAAAGCTAAATTAAATTAAAAGCAATTATAGCAATTTTTGTAAGTGCTATAAATTATTGAATTTAACTAAGTTTATTCGAAATTTAAGTAAACCCTATTACAACATTTTAAATTGTTGTCTTTTGCTAAATTGAACTGTTTTGAATGTAACTTTCCGTAGCGTTTTCTAAACGCTGCGAAAAGTGAATTTTCACTGTTTTGATACACTTAAGTGAAAAAATGAACTTTGAAAGTCGAAATTTAGGAAATTTAATAATTTAATTATTAAACATAATAACTTCATTTTAATGATTAAAATGATTTTTGGAATATAAACTGTTTTGAAATATGAATTGAAATGGTATTTTAAATTGAATAAAATGAATAATGATTTGAAATGAATGTGGTTTTGAAAAGAGATGATATTTTGATATATTAAATGATTGAAATGTGGTTTCGAAAAGATATGATATTTTGGTATATTAAAATGATTTGAAATGTGGTTTCAAAAAGATATGATATTTTGATATATTGAAATGATTTGAAGATGGATTTTTGAAAGAATATGATAATTTAATATATTGAAATGGTTAGAAATGACTTGATATTTATTTTGATAAATATTTGAATTGAAAAATATGGTATGATGATATATTGAAATGGTTTGGAAATGATTTAATCTTTATTTTGATAAAGATTTGAGTTGAAATGATATTTTATTTTGAAGTATAAAATATTGTTTTAAAGTTATAACTACGGGTTATAATAACGATTGGTTGTTAAAGAGACCGGGATCGGATATTGTCTTACAGCCGGCCAATACCGAAAACCACTTTAACAACTGTGTACGCGGTGGAGATTCCAGAATGAAGTAGGATGGTGGCGACGTTCTGGAGGTATATTACGTGGACCCAACTCCCGTGAGTTGGCATATATGACTAAAACAGGAGCTATACCGGGCTACACAAAGGGTCGCACCCT
The DNA here is from genome assembly GCA_030765085.1 of Allium cepa. Lineage (NCBI taxonomy): Eukaryota > Viridiplantae > Streptophyta > Magnoliopsida > Asparagales > Amaryllidaceae > Allium > Allium cepa. Next base: position 76,156,148 of record CM060945.1, read on the forward strand.
TTCATCGAGCATGCTCCATCAAAAACCATTCTATTACTTTTGTGATTCGATTCGGTGCCGCCACTTTGATTCGGGGGTATTGTTCGAGATGGGCGGAAGCTACTGGCTTGCCGTCACCACCGGTCCGGGAGTGCAAACGGTGTATCCACCCTGGCATTGCCTCGCGTGCCGTGTCATATCCTTATATCGAGCCCACTACGATTTTGGTTTTAAAGATCCGACCGCGTTAAGGTTCACCATCCCCTTAACACTATTTTTTATATGATTATACTTTACTGATTAGACACTACTGTATATAGCGCAATGTACAACACAGTAAATAGTTTAACGCATCCTTAGAGGAGGGGCTGTCCCAAGCATCTTCTAAGTTACTTGTACCTTTACTACAGTTCACTTGAGTTGGTTTACATTGTATAAGTATGTATGTCCTGACTAGAGTGTTTGTTTTTTTATTTACGCTCGGGTCATCCTGAGTTATTCACAGATTTGGATTTCCACTTTCTGGAGATTGGAATCGCTGGAGATTATCTACTTGTCAAGTTTATCTTTTGCAATCTGTTGTTCCTTTCAGCTCTTGTATTAGTTGACTTCTATGTAGTGAGACTTCTTTTGTACTTTATTTCCTCTGTTGTATTTTATGTAACTCTGATATTTTTATATAGTAGCTTCATGAACTACTATTCCTTTTACTTCCGCTGCATTATTATTACTCTGTGTCTGTGATCTGTGATTTTTATTTACCGTATATTCTGAGGTTCGCCAAATTTTATTTACAACATGGTATTTTTAGCAATTCAATTCCGGCATGAGTGTCTACGTATACACTCATAATGGATGCGAATGGTTGAAAATATCGGGTTGTTACAGTGCCTGTATAAAATTTTCTACCCTATGGTCAAGTGATACGGATGTTTATCATTTCAATCCGAAATTTAAAATAAAAATGCGGTTGTATATCATTTCAAATCGCAATCCCGAATGAAATGAAAATGCATGACAACTCGCAGTTTATACAATATAAATATAGCATCCATTCATCCAATATCAATCATCAACCATTATTTGCAATCATCATCCAATTTAACAATCATTGATATAGAGCATATAAATTATACAGGTAATAAATACAGGTTATTAACAACAGTTTATATTCAATAATAAATTTAATAACTGTTAAACTAGCAGTTTATATGCAAATTTAATAGCTGTTGAACTAGCAGTTTATATGTAAATAAATAAATTCTAACTGTCAATTTATATGCAATAAATAAAATTAATTAACAGTTAAAAAAATAAATGCAATTTAACAAAGATGATGAATAAAACATGCCAAATAGTCATAAATAAATTTCTACTCATATCTAAAATCAAACTAACAAACACAAGAAATTCTAGTAGTTGTGTGTGGGTTAAAACACTCACCTTTTGAATTTAAATCGAATTTAAATCCGATTTAAACTCAAAAATTCGACGGTCTCCAAATCTGTCCAAACCAGTGTCAAAATATCTGGATTTTAATCACGATCTTAACAAAAAAAATTCGCGTGAATCGGAGATCGTATGAAAAAGATATTTGATTTAAACGATTTGAATACAAATTAAATTATAAAACAAAACTTACTTAATTTCAATCGCCACGTCACCCTTCTTCAATTCGCAAGCTACAGGAACGAACCCTTCAATACGAAGAAACCCAAGTCGAACGTTACTGGCAAACCGTGGCTGCCACCTCCTAAGCCGATCGCCTCCACCAACCTGACGACGCCGAGACCCACGCGACCAAACTACGGCCCCCAACGTCACGAACTCGCGACTCGAGAGCAGCCTCCGCCGTTTTCTCCCCTTGGCCGAAACCCTAATTCAATTCTTTAGCTCGATCCAGCCGTTGAACCACGAAACCAACCACATAGATCGCCTCCCCTTGGTCCCCTCTACAAAACCCAAAAAGGATTTTGCGATTCGACAAATCTTTGCGACGAGGTGATAAACGGTCGAAACTAATTGGCCCTGATCTGGACACACAGAAACTCCAATCGAAAAATGGACAGTACCAGCAGATTACGCTCTTCGAGAACTATGACATATAATTTTTTTGAAAATTTTCTGAGGTGATTGAAATTTTAGCTTTGATTTGTATTTGAAATTGGATCTGAAATTTGAATTCATTAAGGAAGAGAAAGAGTTAAAGAAATGAACGTAGAGCAAATGAGCATAGAATGGAGGCTAGGGTTTATCACAGCCTATTTATAGACAAACTGCAATAGAATAAGTGGGCACGAATTATAAACGTGCTAAACGGTAGTTGGCCCAAAAAGCCCGTTATGACCCCGGAACGAAAATTGTTAAACCCATATATCCAAATAGGTATTTTAAAATATTCTGAACGCGATGGAAAAAGTTTCACGTCCAAATTCGATCTTATGAAGAAGTTATGCTGAAAACAATATTTTCAAATTGATTTCAAATTGATTTTTAATTTATCGATTTCAAGGCGTTTCGCGTTCGTACGATCAAACGACAAGTCCGATCGATATGAAACTTGAAACCCTACAATAATTCACCGATACGGATCCGATGAAACTGGTTTCGTCGAAATCCGAGTCCGTGGCCAAAATGGCTATTTTTATATAAATTAAATAAAATTAAATTAAATCAATCAAATTGAATTTTATATTTCAATTATAGAGTTGACAATTTATCACCTTAATACTTCTCCATCATTTGCAATTATTTAAACATAATTAAAATGTCAATTTAGAGAAGATAAATTTATCAATTGCAATACCCTATCTTAAATTTCATTATATTCAAAATTATAAATTTTAGTTCCCAAATTTTTTTATTAAATTAAAAAATCTATGCTTGTTCCATCTATAAATTTTAAGTAGATGGATTTCAGGTTGGGTTCAAAATCTATTGTTCTAATATTCTTGAATTTTAGTCTACTCTATAAACGTAATATATAACGTTAATTTCATTTATTTTGCAATACTTTAAATTAAACTAAAAATATCATTTTCTATACTTAAATCTATACTCCCATTGATTCATTCAATTTGCACTATTATGCATTATTTTAACAACTCATTCATAACTTTGAATCTATTCCCCAAATTTCACATTTCTATTGTTGCATAAATTTGAATTGATTACTAATTATTATTATTACTTCACTGATAAATTTAATATTTGCATTGGTTTTGCTTATACTAAATAAATTTCCCATATTAATAAGGTTTCAAACAATCAATAACATTTCCTTAGTCCAAACCCCGTTTACCAATTATTTTCCTTCAAATAATTCATGTCGCTATAAATACTTACATTTACACTTTATAGTTATTTTAATATACCTCTTCCAACACTCTTAACCCTTATCTTTAAGTTCACCCACTTGTAATATTAAATTACATTTATTACAATTCAATGTTGGCATTTACTACTTTTAATTTATTCAATGTTTACTGCCTCTTATTTCAATTTCTTCCATTTACAGTTGCGACTTTACTATTCACAGTTACTTTTGTATACTCCTTTCCTATTTAAACCAAATATAACAAATTCCAATTAAATCCAATTATTACCTTTAAAATAAATCATAACATTCAAATATCTCTATTAAATTGGAATGTTTCATTTAGGTTTATAAATGATCCACTTGCATTAACATAATTCTTTAAATTTATTCTCATTTACGGTTAATCAATGTTATATTACATTAACCAAATTTAATATCTTCCTTTAATTTCACATCTTCAAAATATATCTAGGAAAAAAATATTTCCACTACTGAATTTATTTAATCTTATGCAATCTTACTATAAATAAGTTTTAAATTACCATTAACTGTACATTCAATGCTATTCAAAGTATTTATTCATAAATCAATTTGATATATATGATTGTTTCCTTCTATTTGATTTATAACCTAGTATACATTTTCCTAAATCCTATTTCATTACATTCATTAATGGATATTGCATTGAAACCTAATTTATTAGCTTATATCACAATAATACCATTAATTAAAATTTGCTTACCAATTTTTATTCAATACCCTAAATAAATAACATATTATTCAATACTTACTCTTGTTTTCTCATATTCCATTAAAATCAAATCACAACTATTTACATTATTTTATTGAATTGGAATTTCATTTTTATATTGTTAACCTTTAATTACAAACTTATTTATTTAACCAAATTAAATCTATGAAATTTAAGGGTCGTTACACATTGACATATTAATTCTGGGAAGTGATTAATTTAAAAAAAAACCATCTTCCCCTCATTTCTTTAAACTTTCAGCTAAATTTTAGCTTGTGACCGTTGCTGTACATTTCATTAAAGAGGTACGTTACCTTATTAATCTCTGGAATTTAAGGGTGAAAATTTTATTTTTCTAACCTTTCCTTTTCTACGCTTCCTGTTTCACTTCTTTCATTATGACCATTCATTATATATATACACTACAGCTGAAAAGTTTTAAACGTATAAACTTAGATACGTTTTGTATTTATTAAAAATTTAAGGCTTACCTTTAATTGTGACCTTTTGGTTTCCTTGCTTTCAATAAAGATTTTTGAACCATAGCCGCGATAATAAATTATTATAAAATTTTCAACTTAATCTAAGATGACCGTTGCTACTAGGATCATTACTTTTCTAATATATTCATTCCTATTTTCACTGAACTTTTATTTCTTCATTTTTTCCACCGTCTAATAAAAAATAAATAAATGGTTATTCGTTTTATTTTTATTTTTATTCAGTAATCAGCGTGACTCTTGCCATTTACACCGCACCATATTTGACTGTTGATTTTCGTTCAGCATTCTTATTTAAAAATAAAACGCAGAGTAATGTTGCCTTCACAATTTAAAAATTGCTTGAATAGCTCTTGAATCAATGTGCAGCTGTTACTTTGATATTTTTCCGGAATTGTGAATTTTCTCTTTCCTTCCGTTCAAAATTTGAAACGTGCTACCATTTATTTGCTTTGATTATTTTCCTGAATCAACGTGAATATTTTGCCTTAAATCCTTAACTAAATCATAGCACGTGATTGTGCTATATCTTTGGTTACTTTTATTTAGTCGTTTCCATTTACTTATGTTCGTATTTTCTTCCCTTTTTATTGCTTCTTCCCAGATTTCTCTTCTTTCCCTCTCTATTGGTTCTTCCTCTTCTATATAAACTTGCCTGGCACTACAAATTTTTGGCCTCTCCTTCACCTTTTCCAAACTCCGCTCCTCCACCAAACCCACTCTTCCCCTTGCGCAATATCCATCGAAGACGAAGCGACCTTCCCCTGTTTCCTCTACTGTTCGCAAAACCAGGCATAGGTAAGTTAAGTTTATATTTGCAAGTGTTATTTATATATATTAAATATAGTTTTATATTTAGCTATGATATTGATGATTTTATCAATACACGTCCCGTGTACATGCTGTTGATGCATATTCTAACATTCAAAGTAGGTACGCATATTTTTTTATATGGAGTATAGTTATGATATATTGATAGTGGTGTAAAAATATAAGATGCATACATATAGTGGTTTATATAAAGTTGTTGGATATGAATACATATTTATACCAAACATGGTTTCCATTTTTTTTTTGAAAAGTTTGTTTTGTTTCTAGAAGTGTATGCATATTTAATATGGGTGAGTTGTGTTGAATCTGCAAATGGAGTCTGCATATTTGGCAAGTAGATTTATATTCATTTTGTTTAACTTTGAGTCCATATATGTATATTTTACAAACCATATTGTATGATTTATTTTATAAGTTTGAAAATCCGTTATTATATATATGTAGTTTTATAATAAACAGGTTTATAAGTTTTATTTGAAGGTCAATTTACATCTTATTATCATGGAAGTTGTATAGGATTTTTTTTGAAGTTGTTTATTTTCCTAAGTTCGTATATGACATATATTTATATAAAGTTATAATAATTATAGATATATCTTTATGGTCTTATATATATATCTATATACTTTGCATACACTTATGTATGGAGTTAGTTTTCTATATATTTTAAAGTTTACATTCTAACTTATACATTTGGTCTGCACAGGTTACAGTATTATATATATTTATAAAATAAGTTATAATATAAGTTATATAAGTAATTCGTACATCCGTTGTCTAAAATTTTTATATAAGTCTGTGTATAGGCTTTACTGTTTATGTATGGGTGGTTATATATTAGTTATATATATATATTTATTATTTCAAATGTTATATTGTATGTAGGTTTGATTTTGTGTTTTATAAAAAAACGACAGATTTTGAAATACATATATTTAATTTAATATGTGATGAAGTATAAAATATGATTTTATTTAAAGTTATGCATATAGGTTCATTCATATCATTTATCTTCATCGATGTCGTTCTGATTTGACTTCGTGAACTCCTATTTATCAGCTTGGTTGTCCGTTTGAATTCGTGCCAATTTCGACTTGCTTTGAAAATCGTCAATTGGATCGGTCATCTTGCAATTCTAATCATAGCTTGTTATGTTGTCAATCTCCTCTCTAGCCTCGAAAGGTGAGCAATCGCTCACGATTAACGTTCTTTTATTTATTTAAATTTGATTTCAATTGAAACAACAATTGAAATGTGAAGCTGTAGTTATTAAAAATTGTTATATATGTTATTATCTGTAACTGTTCACTTATGGGATATGACACCATATCCGATTGTTTATGTTTTACTGTTATTGATGATATATGCCTGTTATTTTATTATTATTATCTGTTATCACTCTGCAAGTTCCCTATAGTTTAGAATTCATTATGGGTTGAAATGATACATACCCGAACGGACTTTAGAATAGGAGAATTTCGTTATGGTTGAAATGATAGACCCAAGCGATTTTCATCTAATTGAATTTGGGATTACGGGTTGAAATGATATCCACCCGTATATATTTAGTGTATGGATTGAAATGATAAATATCTGTAGCACTTGACTATATGATAGGAAATGTAACAACCCGCATATTTGTCGATTTTTATATTTAAATATTTTATCGTTAATCGAATTTTGACCCAAAAAGCTACTTTTTGCAAATGGTCAAATTAGGACTCGAGACCACTCCCATTGAGTTCGAAATGCCGTTTACAACTTTTTAAGTATAAACATCGATATGTTTGGAGATAGTGAAATTTCACTAACTTTTCCAGCTTTGGACTTTGGGTTAGATTAGCCATTATAACTCAAGCCCAAACCCCCTTCCTTCTTCTCACTCTTCATAAATTTCCTAACAACCAAGCTTTTGCATTAATGGTGAGTGGAAGAGGAAATTAAAACTCCAAGCCTAGGTTTTAACTTTAAATCCATCATTCAACTCCATAATCAAAGTGAAGACATTGGATTCTAGCTTGTAGTTGCTTCTCCATTGATTCAAGCTCCTTCTTCATTGAATTTGTGCAAAGGTGAGATTTATATCTCACAATTCTAGCCTATAACTATATTGGACTGTTGGGAATGATTCCCTATCACATTTGCATGCGCGTTTTCTTTTGGTTTGGATTGGACTGGCGAAAAACTCCAATTTTTAGCATTTCAGTGGATTTACTGCCTTTAGGTCGTTCTGGCAATTCTTGCGTGTTCGGAGTTAGGTCGTGGGTCGCCAGGTTGCAAGGTCGCTAGGTCGTGGGTCGTTTGGGCCTAGGTCGCACTACATTGAGTCTGGGTCATCGAAATGCTTGTTCGGTGTTTAGGTCGCTCGGCATATAGGTCGTTGCACGATAGGTCGTTACCATTCAGGTCGCGACATATGTTTCACATTCTGGCCTTAGGTCGAAGGTCTTAGCTCGTTTGGGCTTTAGGTCGTAGGCCCTCCTTCCTCTTTAGGTCGCTCGATTTCCTTTCCCATTAGATCGCTCGACCTCCAAGACCTCTAGGTCGCAACCACTTGGTCGCTGGACCAGTTTAGGTCGTTGTCCCCTTAGGTCGCGTAAACCCCTACCTCGCTCGGCCTTTGTACCAATAGGTCGTGTACCCACTTAGGTCGCTTGACCTTGTTTTCCCCTAGGTTGCATGGCCTTTGGACCGTTAGGTCACGAGCATTAGGTCGTTAGACCTTACCTTCCTTGGTCACATGATCACAACACCATACTAGGTCGCACCCTTTTTAGGTCGTACCATGTTTAGCTCGACCTTGTTAGGTCGTTCTCATCCTCTAGGTCCCTCGGCACTTGCAACCCCGTTAAGTCGCTCTCCACTTTAGGTCGCGTGACCCTATTATCCATAGGTCGTTCGACCTATTTTACTTTAAGTCATTGCACTTGAACTCGGCTATGTTTGTTTGCATGCATAATTCTACTTTGATGCATTTTGAGCTGATTTCCTTGGATTTCATTCACATCTTCGAATGTGACCTTTGCGAGTGATTGTTTCTGCAATCTCTTTTGTGATTTGTCACTCTAAAATATAAAGGTTTCAATATTAGTAGTAAATATCAAAACTTTTTCAACAAAATGATTTCAACTCTATTTTCAATAACAAAGCTCTTTCCTTAAAACCGTTTTCCCAATCTACTAGTATACACAAACCTTTACCTCATTCGGATGAGAAATCTAATTAAACGGCTTAGTAAAACAAGTGGTATAAAACGCTTGCGTTTGCTTTGTCGGTTAATTCTTGGACTTGTTCGATTGAACCTCTAGTGACAATTTTTAGTGAAGATCTACAATTGGTTCGTAAATATTTTTGTTAAGCTAGTGGTTATGGGACATGAAGCTAAACTTTTATATTCACTAACTTAGTGTAATTAACACTTCTCGTTGATCATGACGATCATTTTTATGATTTAGACTAGCAATTGTGCGATGTCTCTTTGCTTGCAAGGTTAGACTAGACCTCATTGGTGTGATTCCGACTCACACATATCTTTTTGTCCGCGAGGTTAGTCTAGACACCATTTGTGTGATTCCACTCACACATACCTTTTCGTTCTCGAGGTTAGACTACACACCATTTGTGTGATTCCACTCACACATGACTTTCTGATTTTTTTGGTTAGTCTAGACCTCATCTGTATGATTCCGACTCACACATATAGGGTAGCTCCCCATGGTCTTCGGGCCGCCATATGATAGGCCTCTTTCCCTTTTTATGATTTGTGGATTTCTTGTGTTGATTTCTGGAAATTTTATGCTTCACCTATTTTCGTGGTGTGTCATTGACTTGTTATGAGTACAAGTTTAGGGTATGATGCCCTCTTTGGATCTTTGAGAAGATTCTTGTGATATTGATTTATCTCTTATTGGTGTTCATCTACATACTTATGATAGTATGTCATTATGGTTATTATATGATTATGCCATACTTATTATTCTATATCATGTCATCTGATATTTATAGCTAGACTGATTCATTTATTATTTTCTTATAAATTATACTTCGGTCAGACCGAGATGTTACAGGTGCTTCTGCTTCACTTCTCCCCCAATGATATACTACTCAGACTTTTGGCTAACTGTTTAGATTAGCAGTTTTTTGTTGTTTACACTTGAGATATAGACTCATAGTGGTATTCTTTTGTATAGCACATGTTGTTATTCTTTTGTACTAACGTGGATCTTTCTGACCACTACTCTGATGTACACTTTCATGTGATAGTTATATATTCATATCTTTTTCCGCCTTTGTGATATGGATGTCTATGACTGATTGTGTTATGCATATTTCTATATTTGTTTCCGAAGATTATATATAGCAACTGTGTAGTAGCTTTGAGTTTTTATCGGTATGTCGGATTCCCTCTTGAGATGAAAAGTTAAATTTTTATCAGGCATATCGATACTCGCACAAAGCAATTATACAGATGGTCACTCCTCAACAGCCCTATTCTCCGCGCTAGTCGACAACATTACACCGTATTGTTCTTGGCTAGCGTGGGTATAGCGGTGAGGCATCACAGCTTGGTATCAGAGCAAAACTTCGAAACAATGTAGAATAACTTAAGAAGGATCATCGTCCTAAGTCCACCTTAGAAGTTATACCTTAGGATTAATTCGAGTCGTTGAACCGATTTATCCTATATCCTATATGATTTCTTGTTCTATCTATAAAGATTGCTTGATATTTATTTGGTGAATAACCTTCTTCTTCCTCTTCTTTCTTCCTTAAGGAAGAGAAATGGTTAGACCTGGTCGTCCCAGAGCCGGACCCTCTAGTGCTCCATCCCAGGATGGAGTTCTTATGACTGCTCAACAGCTCCTTGATTTAGTAACCAATTCTCAAGCAGTTGGAGCTAATCCGGAACCTACTCACCCAAGGTCGGGATTTGCACGCTTGTGCAGTGATTATACCAATTTGGGTGGGAAGCCATTCAAAGGTTCTGAACCTATTATCGAGGTTCAAGCTTGGTTAAGATCATGCGATCAAATCTTTTCTTGCATGAATCTTGTCGATCTTCACCGTGTTCAGGTGGCTTCCAGTATGCTTCAAGAGATGCCATTGGACTGGTATGAACTTCTTATTTCTGAAGTCAATGAAGCGGATCTCACCTAGAAGTAATTCCGAGAACGCTTCGAGTTAAAGTTTGTACCAGAAGCAGAGAAAGTAACTCTGGCTTGACGATATATAGACCTTGTTCAAGGTGAGTCCTCTATGACTGATTACGTCGCAGCCTTCGAGTCGCTTTCTAAATATGGGGTCGAATACATCAACACCACATTGAAGAAGAACCAGAGGTTCGTATATGGCTTAAACAAAAGCCTCAAGAAGCCATTACTTCTAAAGTTAGAAGTTCCATTCGACCAACTTATAGATATCGCTCTTCGTCTTGAAGAGGCTGATAAAGAAAGTGATGTTGAAGTGGTAGCTTCCAAACCCAACTTCAACAACAAAAAGAGGCCCAACAAATTCAAAAGCCCTTATCCCAACAAAAAGGGTAAGCAAGCAACTCCTGCTGCAAAGGCTCCTTCTCCTTGTATTTCGATATGCTTCAACTGTGGATCTGGGGATCATTTTGGGAATAAGTGCTCAAAGCCCAAATCTTGTCGCTATTGTAAGAGCCCAGATCATTGCATACATCAATGCCTCAAACGTGAAGGCAAGAAGGAGGGAAAGTTGAATGTGCCTCAAGCCCCTGGCAACACATCTCCTGGCCAGGGTATTTCTCATTCCATTCTTGATGGTATTATTTTATTTCATGATCAACGTATTATAGTTCTCTTTGATATGGGTGCATCCCATTCTTTTATATCAAAGGAACTTGTAGACGCTTTTTCTTTAAGTGTAGATGCTTTAATGACTTCTTTAAGAATGCGAATCTTGTTGGTGGATCCGCAACTCTTAGTTTGCTTTGTAAAGATGTGGAGATTATTTTATGTGAATTTTCTTTCCTAGACAATTTTCATGTTATGCGTTACTTAGGCTTTGGAATGATTTTGGGTATGGATTGGCTTACCCGTTATGATGCTCATATTCTATGTCCTGAGCGAACTATTTATCTCCGACATCCGCAATCTGTGAATCAGATTTCTATTATTCTTAAAGATTCGGATTCTTCTTTGGCTGCATCTTTATATTCTTTAAATCCTCATGATGATGATGATGATGATGAGGAAGATGTCATTTCTCGTATTCACATCGTTTGTGAATATTTCGACATATTTGAGCCCGTTTTTGGTTTACCACCTAAGCGAGCAATTGAGTTCAGAATTAATCTTACTCCTGAAGCTCAACCTATTACCCGTCCTCCTTATCGCATGTCCAACAAGGAGAATGAAGAGATGCACAAACAATTATCTGAATTGGAGACGAATCAATTTATTCGCTCTAGTTCCTCGCCTTGGGGAGCTTCGGCTATTTTCGTGAAGAAATTCGACGGTACGCTTAGGCTTTGCATTGACTATCGCAAGCTCTACGATCTAACTATTAAAAATAAATATCCTTTACCTCGGATTGATGATCTATTTGATCAGCTTAGTGGTGCTAAAGTCTTTTCACAATTGGACTTGGCTACCGGTTTTCATCAGCTTCGTATTTCAGAGGATAGCATTCCTTTAACATCGTTCCGTACTCGGTATGGATCTTGTCAATGGCTAGTTATGCCTTTTGGTTTAACGAATGCTCCGGCCTATTTCGTTGACCTCATGAATCGAGTTTTCAAAGATTTCCTTGATTGGTTTGTTCTCATCTTCATTGATGATATTCTTGTGTATTCTAAAACCGAGGAGGAACATGAAAAACATCTTCGGGTTGTATTGGAAACTCTTAGGAGTAATCAGTTAAAAGCAAAATTTTCTAAATGCCACTTTTGGCAATCTAGTATGAAGTTTCTCGGTCATATTATTTCCGAATCCGGAATTTCCGTGGATCCTTCAAAGATTGAAGCGAATCGAGATTGGAAGAGACCGGAGAGTGTGACTGAAATCCGAAGCTTTCTCGGATTGGTGGGTTATTACCGCCATTTCATAAAAGACTTTTCTAAAATTGTCGTGCCTCTTACTGGTTTAACAAAGAAAGGTGTTAAATACATTTGGACAGACAAATGTGAAGCTTCTTTTCAGAAATTAAAGGAACTCCTTTCTGATGCTCCTATTCTTGTGATTCCCGATGGAAACCAAGATTTTATTGTCTATAACGATGCTAGTCGCGCTGGTTTGGGTGCCGTTCTTATGCAGGAAGAACGTGTTATTGCTTATGCTTCTAGGCAATTAAAGCCAGCCGAGACTAGATATGCCACACATGATTTAGAACTGACAGCTATTGTTTTCGCCCTACGTATTTGGCGTCATTTTCTCTTGGGAGAAAAATTCATTATCTATACCGATCATAAGTCTTTGAAATATTTATTCTCTCAGAAGGAACTTAATTTGCGTCAACAGCGTTGGCTCGAATTTATTGCATCTTATGATCTTGATATTCCTTATACTCCCGGAAAGGGAAATCGAGTTGCCGATGCACTTAGTCGCAAGGAACAAGCGGTTGTTTCCATGATGATATCTGAATGGAATGATCTCGAAGTTTTATCCACTTGTGAAATTCGAGATCTTGTTTCCGATTTATGTTCATCTCTCGTCTTATGTAGCCCTGAGGCTCATCCTTCGCTTTTAGACCGCATTCTTGAAGCTCAAAGGCTAGATCCTGAATTGGCTCTTTTTGGCCAAAATATTAAGAATAAAATTGATATTGAAGGTTTGAAAGACTTTGATATCGATTTTCGTGGCGGCATTCGAAAATTTGGTAGACTTATCGTACCAAATATTGGAGATCTTCGTAAAGATATTTTAGGAGATTCTCATCGTTCTAAATTCACCATTCATCTCGGTAGTAGTAAAATGTACGCTGATATGAAGCGACTTTATTATTGGGAGGGAATGAACTCTGATATTGCTAACTTTGTTAAGTGTTGCATGACTTGCCAACTTGTCAAAGCCGAACATCAAAGGCCTGGTGGGTTATTGCAACCTTTAGAAATTCCAAACTCGAAGTGGGACCAAATTTCCATGGATTTTATAGATGGCCTTCCCCGTTCTCGTTCGGGTCATGATAGCTTATGGGTGGTCGTTGATAGACTTACTAAATCTGCCCATTTTATTGCCGCTCGGTCTAACCGAACCGTTCCTCTTTTGGCCAAATTATTTATCAAAGAAATTGTTAAATTGCATGGAGTTCCTACTTCTATTGTTAGCGATCGAGATCCATTGTTTACTAGTGGATTTTGGAAGAGTCTTCAAAAAGCTTTAGGAACGAAGCTTAATTTTAGCACTGCTTATCACCCCCAGTCCGATGGACAAACCGAGCGTGTGAGTCAAACTCTTGAAGACCTTCGTCGAGCTTGTGTGGTTGATTTTGGTGAAATCTGGGAAGAACATATTTCACTTGTCGAGTTTTCCTATAATAATAGCTTCCAATCTAGTATTAGTATGGCACGTTTCGAGGCACTTTACGGAAGGCTATGCCGATCGCCTTCTTGTTGGCTTGAGGCCGGTGAGAAGCTGGTTTTTGGTCTAGATTTTATTCGAGATTCCACAGAGAAGATTGAACTTATTCGACATAGGTTAAAAGAAGCCCATAGTAGACAAAAATCCTATGCCGATAATCGAAGAAGGAAGTTAGAATTTTCTGTGGGAGATTCTGTTTTTATTCGTGTTTCACCTATGAAAGGTGTTGTACGTTTCAGTCGATCGGGAAAGTTAGCACCCCCAATATATTGGGCCATTTCCTATCACTGAACGTATTGGTTCCATGGCTCATGGCCTTGCATTACCGGCTCAGTTTTCTACTATGCATGACGTGTTTCACGTTTCTCAATTACGGAAATGCCTTCGGGATTCCGATTCTATTCTTGAGTCTGGTGTCGTGGAAGAAATTGAAGTTTCACCGAATTTAACTTATGAGCAACATCGTATTTGAATTATTGCTTCGGAGGTTAAACGACTTCGAAATAAAGATGTTCCGCTTGTGAAGGTTCAATGGTCCTCAAATCCTAAGGATTGCTCTTGGGAATCCGGAGAATTCAACGAGCGTACACATCCGGACTTGCTTACTCTTGATCTTTGAGGTGAACTTCCTATTTCAAATTTCTTTTGTGTTAATATGCTTTTATGGTTGTTACTTTTTATTTCCATCTTATATATTGCGAGGACGCAATTTCTTTAAGGAGGGGAGTCTGTAACAACCCGCATATTTGTCGATTTTATATTTAAATATTTTATCGTTAATCGGATTTTGATCCGAAAAGCTAATTTTTGCAAGCGGTCAAATTAGGACTCGAGACCACTCCCATTGAGTTCGAAATGCCATTTACAACTTTTTAAGTATAAACATCGATATGTTTGGAGATAGTGAAATTTCACTAACTTTCCCGCTTTGGACTTCGGGTTAGATTAGCCATTATAACTCAAGCCCAAACCCCCTTCCTTCTTCTCACTCTTCATAAATTTTCTAACAACCAAGCTTTTGCATTGATGGCGAGTGGAAGAGGAAATTAAAGCTCCAAGCCTAGGTTTCAACTTTAAATCCATCATTCAACTCCAAAATCAAAGTGAAGACATTGGATTCTAGCTTGTAGTTGCTTCTCTATTGATTCAAGCTCCTTCTTCATTGAATTTGTGCAAAGGTGAGATATTTATCTTACAATTCCAGCCTATAACTATATTGGACTGTTGGGAATGATTCCCTATCACATTTGCATGCACATTTGCATTTGGTTTGGATTGGACTGGCGAAAAACTCAAATTATTAGCATTTCGGTGGATTTACAGCCTTTAGGTCGTTCTGGCCAATTCTTGCGTGTTCGGAGTTAGGTCATGGGTCGCAAGGTCGCAAGGTCGCTAGGTCGTGGGTCGTTTGGGCCTAGGTCGCTCTTCATTGACTCTGGGTCATCGATATGCCTCTTTGGAGTTTAGGTCGCTCGGCATATAGGTCGTTGCACGATAAGTCGTAACCATTCAGGTCGCGACATATGTTGCTCGTTCTGGCCTTAGGTCGAAGGTCTTAGCTCGTTTGGGCTTTAGGTCATAGGACCTCCTTCCTCTTTAGGTCGCTCGATTCCCTTTCCCATTAGATCGCTCGACCTCCAAGACTTCTAGGTCGCAACCACTTGGTCGCTGGACCAATTTAGGTCATTGTCTTCTCAGGTCGCGTAAACCCCTACCTCGCTCGGCCTTTGTACCAATAGGTCGCGTACCCACTTAGGTCGCTTGACCTTGTTTTCCCCTAGGTCGCGTGGCCTTTAGACCATTAGGTCGCGAGCGTTAGGTCGTTAGACCTTACCTTCCTTGGTCGCATGATCACAACACAATACTAGGTCGCACCCTTTTTAGGTCGTACCATGTTTAGCTCGACCTTGTTAGGTCGTTCTCATCCTCTAGGTCGCTCGGGACTTGCAACCCCGTTAAGTCGCTCTCCACTTTAGGTCACGTGACCCTATTATCCATAGGTCATTCGACCTATTTTACTTTAAGTCATTGCACTTGAACTCGGCTATGTTTATTTGCATGCATAATTCTACTTTGATGCATTTTGAGCTGATTTCCTTGGATTTCATTCACATCTTCGAATGTGACCTTTGCGAGTGATTGTTTCTGCAATCTCTTTTGTGATTTATCATTTTAAAATATAAAGGTTTCAATATTAGTAGTAAATATCAAAACTTTTTCAACAAAATGATTTCAACTCTATTTTCAATAACAAAGCTCTTTCCTTAAAACCGTTTTCCCCAATCTACTAGTATACACAAACCTTTACCTCATTCGGATGAGAAATCTAATTAAACGGCTTAGTAAAACAAGTGGTATAAAACGCTTGCGTTTGCTTTGTCGGTTAATTCTTGGACTTGTTCGATTGAACCTCTAGTGACAATTTTTAGTGAAGATCTACAATTGGTTCGTAAATATTTATGTTAAGCTAGTGGTTATGGGACATGAAGCTAAACTTTTATATTCACTAACTAAGTGTAATTAACACTTCTCGTTGATCATGACGATCATTTTTATGATTTAGACTAGCAATTGTGCGATGTCTCTTTGCTTGCAAGGTTAGACTAGACCTCATTGGTGTGATTCCGACTCACACATATCTTTTTGTCCGCGAGGTTAGTCTAGACACCATTTGTGTGATTCCACTCACACATACCTTTTTGTTTGCGAGGTTAGACTACACACCATTTGTGTGATTCCACTCACACATACCTTTCTGATTTTTTTGGTTAGTCTAGACCTCATCTGTATGATTCCGACTCACACATATAGGGTAGCTCCCCATGGTCTTCGGGCCGTCATATGATAGGCCTCTTTCCCTTTTTATGATTTGTGGATTTCTTGTGTTGATTTCTGGAAATTTTATGCTTCACCTATTTTCGTGCTGTGTCATTGACTTGTTATGAGTACAACTTTAGGGTATGATGCCCTCTTTGGATCTTTGAGAAGATTCTTGTGATATTGATTTATCTCTTATTAATGTTCATCTACATACTTATGATAGTATGTCATTATGGTTATTATATGATTATGCCATACTTATTAGTCTATATCATGTCATCTGATATTTATAGCTAGACTGATCTGTTTATTATTTTATTATAAATAATACTCGGGTCAGACCGAGATGTTACAGGTGCTTCTGCTTGACTTCTCTCCCAGTGATATACTACTCGGACTGTTGGCTAACTGTTTAGATTAGCAGTTTTTTGTTGTTTACACTTGAGATATAGACTCATAGTGGTATTCTTTTGTATAGCACGTGTTGTTATTCTTTTGTACTAACGTGGATCTTTCTGACCACTACTCTGATGTACACTTTCATGTGTTAGTTATATATTCATATCTTTTTCCGCCTTTGTGATATGGATGTCTGTGACTGATTGTGTTATGCATATTTCTATATCTGTTTTCGAAGATTATATATAGCCATTGTGTACTAGCTTTGAGTTTGTATCGGTATGTCGGATTCCCTCTTGAGATGAAAAGTTAAATTTTTATCTGGCATATCGATACTCGCACAAAGCAATTATACAGATGGTCTCTCCTCAACAGCCTTATTCTCCGCGCTAGTCGACAGCATTACACCGTAGTGTTCTTGGCTAGCGTGGGTATAGAGGTGGTGCATCACAGGAAATATATCTGACACCGTTGGTCCATATAAATATTTTGAAAATAATTTTTACAGTTTGAAAGGAAATATATGGGATTTAATAAATATTGGTTCTTAAAATATTATATATAAATGGAAATTTTGTATATAGATTTAATAATAATATTATTGAGATTGACTTAATCAATATAATATGTTTAAGTATTATTTAAGACATATATTTCAAAATTTACCGACGTAAAAAAATTGAATAATTAAGATTGGGAGATAAATTGGATTTATTAAAATGGTATTTAAATAAGGATTTATTTAGTTAAATCGAATTGAAATTATTGAATGGGAAATTTAAAGGTATGATTTTGTAACTGTATTTTTGATTTAAGTGATTTAATGAATATTTCATGTTTAAATAAATTATAGAAAATATTCAGTAAAGTGTAATTTAAGGTTACTTAAATGATATTGAATCGAATGAGGGAGTATTTCATGACTAAATAATAACGAGGTTAAATCAAGATCTATATGAAACAGTTAAATTGAACATTTAAATATTAATGCTTTGAACTAAATTGTAATTGAAATGGTTTATTTTGAGATTCGGATCTGTATATGAAATCAGTATAGTTGAATTTGTAATTTAGAAACTAAATTGAATTAAAGTAAAAATTTAGGTTGAGCCAAATTTGAATTTATTATTTAGAAAACTAAATTGAATAAAAATTTAGTTAAACGTTGAATACTTAAAGTTTTGAAATATATTGACAATAAAGGGGTATTTTTTGATTACCAATCCAGATTTGAGATCGATAAAATGTGAAATGGTTATTTAGGAATTGAGTTGCATTTTAAATTGATAAATTGAGATTGGACTAAATTTGAATTTAGAATTTGAGTAGATTTGATTCGTAACTTTGAAGTGATAAAATTGGAAATAAATATATTTGAAACGAAATGATGTTTTGGTTTTGAAGTATAAATTAATTTGAAATGACCATGGTGTTATAGTGTGTATTTCTACCTTGTAGTTAGTTCTATGGACCCTTAGAGGATGGGTATCCCAAACATCCTTTAAGTTATTTGTATTTCAGTTGATATTTCACTTGAGTTAGATTTATTTATATAAGAATGTTAACCCTGACTCGAGTGTTTTGTGTTTTGCTTTACGCTCGTGTCAGACTGAGTGATACAGCATTTGTGACTTACCTTTGAAGTTGGAGCTTTACTTGAAGATCCAGCTATCTATCCTTTCAGTCATCTACACGTACTGGAGACTTCACTGCATCTAAGATATTCTGTTGTACTTTATTTCTAACTCTGATGTTTGTTTAGTAGCTTCATGAACTACAATTCATTTATTCTGCTGCGTATTATTGTACTACTCTGTATTTGTGATTCTGTGATTGATTTATTTACTGTATATGTTAAGTTTTGCCAAATTTTAATTAACAATTCGGTATTTTGAATTATTCAAGTTGGACATGTATGGTTTTATTGTCGATTTGAATGGTCCAAAATAGCGGGTCGTTACACCTGTTATTTATCATATGTTATATATAGATGTATTGTTCTAATTTGGATGATTATTGTGATAAATTTATGTATGATTTTGATGGATGAATGGATGTTTATTTATATAATCTTCAAGTTGTTATGCATTTCATTTCATTCGGTATTGCGGTTTGAAATGATATATAACCGTAATTTTTATTTTAAATTACGGATTGAAATGATAAATACCCGTATCACTTGACCATAGGATAGAAAACTTTATACAGACACCGTCGGTGTGTATATATATAATTATTTTGAAAATGATTTCTATGTTTTGGATAGGATACGGTTTAATAAATATTAAATTTTGATATTATATAAATATTGTTTTATATATACATATACAATTAAATTTTTGAATTTAAGCTATGTATAAATCTGTTAAATAAAAATAAATAAGTTGAATAATGTATTTTAATAATTTATATTATATGATCAAGTACAGGTTTAAGATATTGTATATATATAGAGTTTTAATGATCCAAATCAATTAAGATCGGAAGATAAATTGGAGATTTATTTGGAAGTGAGCTTATTTAAAAATTAAACCCTATAAGTTAATATAAACTTATTAAACTTGGAGATTTTAAAGGTATGATATTTATAACTGGACTTTTATTCAGGATAAATTAAATAAATAATTCTAGTATAAATAAATTGAAGGAAATATTTAGTAGTTAGTAATTTGAGTTTTATTTAAAATTATTATGGGTTTATTATGTAAATATCTCAGACTAAAATATAGGACAATGAATGGTTGAATACAAAATTTCAAACCTTAATTTTTGAAATTTGTTAAATACTCAAAGTTTGAAATATATTGAAATCGAAGTGTTTTATTGGAACTGAAAGAGAATCTAAAATTTATGGGTTCAGACTTAATTTAAAGTGAATAAATGGTAAAGGCGTGGAAATTATTTACTTTATAAAGTAATTTAAAATCAACTATTTAACATACCGTTGAATATCCAAACCAATCAAGTTTAGAAGTTATGGTTTTAAAGCTATGAATTTCGATGTATTATGTTTTGAAAGTTATAATTCAAATGTATGGTTTCCAGATATTATAAATTTTAAAGCAGTATGATTTTGGACAAGAAATATATTTGAAAAAAAAATGATATTATTGATTTGGGTATTATAAAAATAATGTCAAAATGAGTTTTTTTGGAAATGGAGATGATATCGTATTTATGGGTTTTGAAATGGATAATTATATTCTGGTTTTAAAGTATAAACTATTTTTAAAGACCACGGTGTTATAATAACGTTTGGTTGTTAAAGAGACCGGGATCGGAAGTTGTCATACTCTCTGCCAACTCCGAAATCCACTTTAACAGCCGTGTACGCGGTGGAGATTCCAGAATGAAGTAGGTTAGTGGCGGTGTTTCCTGTAAGGTAAATACGTGGACCCAACTCCCGTGAGTTGGCATAAAGTGGCTAAAATAGGAGCGATTGACGGTTTAATGAGGTAGCACCTCTGATCGGACACTTCCCTTCGATACTATACTCTGACCTTGGATTGATTCGGTGGCCACCTTCACTTTTGATTTCTTTGATTTGGGGGAGTTTGTCCGAGGTGGGCGGTAGTAGCAGCTACGCGTTTCCACCGACCTCGAAGAGTAATTTGTATATCTACCCTGGCATTGCCTAGTTGTGCCGTGTCACCTACCCTAGCACGCAATCTATGAGTTTCTATTTGTGTCATACCTGTGGAGTATCCTCTGGTAGCCTCCCGATCAGGAGGTATTACGGTACTGTATAGACTATTGGCATTTTACGTGTTAAGGTGGAAAATGTAAAGCCTTAACGCAATTTAAAAGTAAGTTTATTTTACAATTAGACACTATTATAATGGCGAAATATACTACATAGTAAATAGTTTAATGGATGTAACGACCCGTAAATTTCGACAATTTAATTTGTAATTAAATAGTATTTTGTAATTAATTTTAGTAGAAATAATAAAAGGGGTAAATTAATATTGAAATGAAGGCTAAAATAAAATATATGAATGGTAATTAAAGCCTATTTATTTGTAATATGAATAAAATTTCAATAAATAAAATGGTGTAAGTATTGTACCTGGATATAATGTGAATATGGAAAATATAGGGTAGGCATTAAATAGTAAGTGTAAGGACACATTGTTACAATAATTGATTTCTAATTAGGGATATGTTATTTCAAGTTAATAATTTATAAACTTGAATGAACATTTCAATTTAATTAATTAATTCAAATGTTATGACTTAGTAAATGGAATATGATAATAAGAACAATTGCAAATTTTGTATTTAGGGGCAAAATAATATTGATAGGTAGTAGTTGTTGTGTAGAATAAATGTACAATTATATTAAAGGTTATAATAGTGGGTTACTAGTAAATTCACTCATTTACCAATAAAGATAATTTAATGTGCCTTGATGATAATTAATAACATAACGGAAAGGAGTAAATGTATTCATTAGAATATTAATTGAAATTGGATAGGTATTATAAATAACAATGTAATACAAGGTAAGTAATGCTAAATTAAAGTCAATAATAATGAATAGTGATTTATTCAAAATTTGTAACATATATTATAAATTACCTGCTTATTTGTTAAGGGAATTAGTATTTGTAATAAGTGATAATAAAATAAATGAATGTTACACTAATGGAAAATGAAATAACGTTCGTTTAAATGTTGAGTAATTATGGGGTCGTATTTATTATAAGCGTTACTTTAAAAATTATGATTAATTGTGAAATTAATACAAGATAGTAATTTAGGTACTAAAATAGTATGAAACTAAGAAATAAATTTACAAAGAATATTTATTTGTAATTAATATATTTGGCAACAATATAATAATTGTAGTGAAATCCAAATTAGTATAAGAAATTGTGAAGTTTTAATAGATTGAAATTTGTAGAACGAGGAATGGATTAAAGGTTATTGAATTAAAACAGGTAATCAATTGCAATAAAGTTCAAATTGAATGTTATGTTAAGGTAAATTAAATGTTATGCAATTGAGGTAAAGAATTAGGAAAAATGTTAAGGTATGTAGATATATACCAAAAAATGGTACCCAGGATGGTAATATGATAAATGGTGAATTTTTAAAAAAAAAAGGGAATCAGGATTTATTTATTTATATTGAAATATAAAGTCTAACAATTGAATTTAATTGCAATTTAATGAAATTAAGGATTTATATTGAAATTAATGTAGTTCAAATGTTTCAATTAAAAGGAAAGAAACGGTGATTGCAATTAATAGATTTAATAAAAAATGCACGTTTTGTGTTAAACAAAATTTAATGCTAGTTTACTACATATATGTTTATACCTAAATTCAAACTTACGTTTTAGATCAAAATTTAATGCTAGTTTATATTGAAATCTCATACGTTGTTAATATAAATAATAATAGGAGATGATAAAGAGGGTAAAATAGATTTACACTTGACTATTTCCTTTCCAATTAGACTTTATTAGATTTTATCGCAACATAACTTACCTTTCCATCTTCACTTTTCTAATTTACTCTTACATTCATTGCCTCCTTATGTGGATTATTTTCATACCTTTTATTTATGAATGTAAACTATAAGTGGCGATAAAGACGTACATATATACACCAATTTATATTACCTTGTTTATGCTATCATATTTTTGAATGTATGTTAATGCATTCCTTGTAAAACATTCAATCCAAATGTTAACATGTTGTTAATTTCCAATCTAATCACAAAGAGGGATAAATGAAGATTTCTTAATGCAGTATATTCTTTTAATTTATGACACAAACTAGTGTGTTACCCGTGCGTTGCACACTGTATGTTGTAGAAAAATAATATTTTAACTATTTTTGAAGAATATAATTTATTATGCAACATCTCATGAATTTGTTAAGATAAATGAATTATAAAATGAAATTACAATATTATAAATGTGTATTTTTTATAAGATTAGTATATTTTTATATTTGAACAAAAATTAAATTATCATGTTTGTTGATAAAAATGAGTTATATATTAATTTTTTTTTTTAGGATTCATTATTTATTAATCAAATAAATGAAAATAAGTATTCTTCATAAATTTTAAAATTAATATTTTTATAAAATTTCATAAATAAATATTCATATACATATATTCTAAATTTGACATTTAGCTTTTGATACACTTGGCTAAAAGATAAATGATGTATACATTAAATATCAAACATTGTTTGATAGAATGTCGACTATTACCTAAAAATAGAAGTGTAATACCAAAGATTCAATATATTTGTATGCATTTAAAGTTCCTACAGCGCATATTTATAAAAACATTTATTAACCATTAAAAGAAACATTAACTGAAAATAAGATCTAAAACGTTACAAATCACATTGTTTCAAACCTTACTATTTTTATTTTATAGTAAAAATTTTCAAAAAATATTTAACATTTATGTAAAAAAAAAAGTATGAAAGAAAAATATTTCTAATCAAAATATGGTATAATTTTTGTCCATTGATCAACTCATATTACGATATATATAATCAAGCTGTAATTTTTTGTACAAAAACATACTAATTGAAAATATTTATTCTTTCTTCAATAATACAAAATACAAACATTCATCAATTATCATTAATTGTAATGTTATTCTTCATAAAATATAATTTAATGATGATAAAGAGTCCATTTGATTTACCAATTTTAGGAAGAAAAAACATTATGTATGTTTGTAATGATGTACCAATTTGGAAAGAATTTTTTTTGTATACATTTTTCTTTAATGAAATAACAACTTTAGAAAGAAAAAATTATGTATATATTTCTTTGTATTAAATAACTAATTTTAGAAAGAAAGAAATTTATGAACTTAAATGTAGAAAAATGTAAAAGTATTAAAGATAATTTTGTATATAATTATGAAAATATTAGATTATACGGACTTGAGTGAAAAAATAGTTTTACCATTTATATCAGTACAAATGCGGTATACACATTGAATTATCATTTTTTATGATTTATTAAATCAATTAAGAAATGTTTGTTAATTGGATTCAGTTAAAAAGTTTAAATTCAAGATCAATTAATAAATTCAAAATGTGGAGTTGGATGTAAAATAATATAAGAAAATTTAGAAGAGATCCGTAAATAATTGTAAATATTATTGAATGTTGGCATTTAAATGCAAAATGATAGGAGGGAATATCAGTAGAACATTGTATAATTTGTATATAGTTGTGGAAAATTAAAACTATGTGGATTTGAATAAAAATTTAGTTTTATTATTTTTGTCAATATGAATGCAGTACGCATATTGAATTGTTATTTTTCAAAATTTATTAGATCAACCAATGAATATTCGTTAATTGTTTATTTAAAAAGCTTAAATTTAAGAGCATTTAACTAAATTTAATATATATATGGGCTTAAATGTAAAAATAACAAAAAAACTTGCAAGAAATATGTAAATAATTATAAAATTTAGTATTAAATTTTAATAGTAGAAAAGAGAACCAGTAAAAACATTGTAATTATGATAATAACAATAAATTGTGAGATGGAAAAAATAAAATATCTGGGGAGAATTAAGGAGAGAGGAGGAAATAGCTAGAATTACTAAGAGAGCTTTAAATTCTTCTGCTTTACTATTATTTAATAGATTTAGGTGGAGAATTTATTTTCATTTATTGTGTGTTAATTAAATCTTTAAAAGATGTTAATTTTGGTATGTTTAGGGTTAACAAAATTAATTAAGTGAACGATTGTTTTGAAATTTGAATTCTAAAAGCATGTTTACAGTATAGAGTTGGTCCATTCATTCCCTTTCAAATTAATAATTGCCGCATTCTTTTCATTATATACTCATTTGTTCCATTACTCCTTTCCATTTACGTTGTCCAAAGCTTTTTGATTTTTGCAAATATGAACTACTTTTCATATTTTTAATTCTTTCTTTTACCTCTTTTTAAAACCTGCTACTTTTAAAAGGGTTGTTCATATTTACTATATTTCAAAACCATGTTTGTTCATATTTAATTTATTTCTTTCCACCCATTTTCCAACTTCATTTTCTGAAACGTCATTTCATTTATTTCTAATTAATAGCGGTCTCTCTTTTCAAATCTCTTTGACCCTAAACCTAACTCTAACCTTATAAATAAGATATGACTCAAATGAAACCACGGCCTCCATTCTAATCTTCTTTTTTTTTCCTTTTCTTTTTTTTCTTCAAATCTCCGTATTATCTCTCATTTTAATTTTTCCTTCCCCTTCAAATATTTTTCTTCTTCAAATTTTCTTCTATTTCAAACTTTCTTCTTTCTTTTCAAATCTAGATCTTCTCTTCCATTTTCAGTTCTTATTTTAATCATTTTCTTTTTCAATTCTTCTTTTTCAAATCTTTTTTCTCCTTTCAAACCTTTTAAAAATACATACATTCATATAATAAGGAGGAAAATTAAAGTAAATCGAAATAAAAGAAAAATTACGGAATAAAACTAGCAATCAAGAAGAAGCATACGCGTTTTTCACGTGGGAAGAGTGGATGTGGCACGGTATTTTATTTTTGTTTAATTTTTTTTGTTAATTTCGATTTCAATTAGTTCTAATAATCATAACTCGTACATACAGACTCCGTTTCACGCGAATTTTTTTGTTAGGATCGTAATAAAATTCCGGACACTTTGGTTCTAGTTTGGACAAATTTGGAGACTGCTAAATTTTTGGGTTTAAATTGGATTTAAGTTCAATTTAAATTCAGAAAGGTGAGTTTTTTAACCTACTCACAACTTCTAAAGTTTCTTATGTTTGTTAAATTGATTTATGATATGAGTAGAAATTCATTTATGACTCTTTGGCATATTTTATTCATCATCTCAATTAGATTGCATTTATTTAAGTTAAATTGTTATAAATTTTATTATTGCATATAAATTGACAGTTAATTTATTTACTTTTGCATATGAACTGCCAATTAAACAGTTATAAACTATTATTGAATATGAACTGTTCGTTGATAGCTGTTACATTTTATATGCTGTATATTGATGTTTTGTTAAAATTTGATGATGATTGCAACAAATGGTTGATGATTGATGTTTGGTGAATGGATGATGTGTTATATATTATATAATCTGCAAGTTATCATGTATTTCATTTTATTCGGGATTGCGGTTTGAAATGATATACAACCGCATTTTTATTCTTTTTTAAATTGCGGGTTTAAATGACAAATATCCGTATCACTTGACCATAGGATAGAAAATTATATACAGGAACAACGTTATATATATAAATTTATATTTTGAAATGATTTTATGGTTTGGATATGATACGGTTTAATAAATATTAAATTTGGATATTATATAAATATTATTTTATATATATATATATGTAGTTAAATTTAGAATTTAAGCTATGTATAAATCTGTTGAATATAAATAAATAAGTTGAATAATGAAGTTTGATAATTTACATTATACGATTAAGTACAGGTTCAAGGTATTATATATATAAATATATATATATATATAGAGTTTTAATGATTCAAATCAATTAAGATTGGAAGGTAAATTAGAAAATTTATTTGAATTGAGCATATTTAAGAATTAAACTCTATAAGTTGATGTAGAACCTCATTAAGCTTGAAAATTTTAAAAGGTATGATACTTACAAATGAAATTTTATTCAAGTTGAATTAAATGAATAGTATAAATAAATTGAAGGAAATTTTCTTTATAAGTAATTTGAGTTTTTCTTAAATGATTACGGGTTTATTATGCAAATATTTCAAACTAAATAATAGGACTTTAGTTTGTAGAATAGAAATTTCCAACCTTAGTTCCAATTATCTAATATTCAAAGTTTGCAATATATTGAAACTGAAGTGGTTATTGAAACTGAAAGTGTTTTTTAAATTTATGGATTTTGACTTAATTTTAAATGAAATAAATTGTAAGTCGCAGGAATTATTTTATTTTATAAAGTAATTTTAAATGCAAACTATTTTATTCTATATATACAGTTTGAATATCAAAACCATCCAAGTTTAGAAGTTATGGTTTTAAAGCTATGAATTTTTGAAGTATTATGGTTGGAAGTTATAATTCAAATGTTTGGTTTCCAATTATTATAAATTTTAAAGCAATATGTTTTGGAAAAGAAATATATTTGAAATAAAATGATATTATATTTATTTGGGGTTTATAAAAATAATATCAAATGAGTTTGTTTTGGAATGGAAAGGGTATCGTATTTATACGGTTTTGAAATATATATTTTATTCTGGTTTTGAAAGTAAACTTATTTTTAAATAACCGTGGTGTTATAATAACGTTTGGCTGTTAAAGAGACCGGGATCGGAAGTTGTCATACTCTCTGACAACTCCGAAAACCACTTTAACAACCATGTACGTGGTGGAGATTCCAGAATGAAGTAGGTTGGTGGCTGCGTTTCCTGTAAGGTAAATACGCGGACCCAACTCTCGTGAGTTGGCATAAGGTTGCTAAAACAGGAGCGATCGACGGGTTAATGAGGTAGCACCTCTGATTGGACACTTCCCTTCGATACTATACTCTGACTTTGGATTGATTCGGTGGCCACCTTCACTTTTGATTTCTTTGGTTTGGGGGAGTTTGTCCGAGGTGGGCGGTAGCTGCGTGCTACGTGTTTCCATCTACCCAGAAGCGTAATTGGTATATCTACCCTGGCATTGCCTAGTTGTGCCGTGTCACCTACCCTAGCGTGTCTTCTACGAGTTTCTTTTTGTGTCGCACCTATGGAGTATCCTTTGGTAGCCTCCCGATCAGGAGGTATTACGGTATTGTATAGACTATTGGCATTTTACGTGTTAAGGTGGAAAATGTAAAGCCTTAACGCTATTTAAAAGTAAGTTTATTTTACAATTAGACACTGTTATAATAGCGAAATATAATACATAGTAAATAGTTTAACGGATCCTTAGTAGATGTAAATCCCGAGCATCTTTTGAGTTACTGCACTCATATCTATTTCTGTTAATTTAACTTACATAAGATCTTTTAGTTCTGACTCGAGTGTTTTGTTTTTCAATTCGCTCGGGTCGGTCCGAGCATTTCAGGATTTGAAGATTTTATTCTGGAGGACGAAGACAAAGTTTTGTAATACTATTATCTACTATGTTGCTCCACTACACCATTAAATTCCACTGCATTTATTTATTTATCATTCTCTAGTATGTGTACTCTGATATGTATTGTATAAATAAAATAAAAGGTTTTGTAAACAGCTTCATGAACTTTATATTTGATTATTATATTTTATCCTTCCACTGTGAGATTCTACTTTGTTTAATTTCTTCTCTGTTTTTCTTACTTATCCCATAACAATCCGCCCTTCCGTCTGGTTTGAATTGGCACATGTGTCTATTTAAATCGTGCAAAAAGGAGAGATGTTATAGTTGGTATCAAAGCTTTGGTTTAGCGATAAACCTTGGTTTTGTGGGGTTTGACTCTTTACTAATAGGGTAATAATACCCTATGGGAGTAGCTGAGTGTATATATGAGAGAGCGTAATTGTTAGTGTTATAAAAAGAGTTTTAATATTGGGTTAATCTATTCCGTTTTGTATTTATAAATTCTGGTTGATGCATGGGACGCTATGACATCAATAAGGATTTCTAAACACTTAATAGGACAGACCGACACAATATTTGTTTTGAATATAAGTGAATGGAATAATTTTGCCTATTATATTTTCTATATATAAAGTAAATTTCATAAAGTATTTGGTTGCAATAGATTGGTTGTTAGGAATAATTTTTTTAAATAATTGGTAAAATAAGATTGAAAATAAAATCAATGAAATTTTGAAATTTTTTAACTTAAGTTCGAGATTTTGAAAATTTGCTTTCAAAGGATTTTGAAATATAATAATAGTATGTAGAAATATTTTCTGATATAAATATTTCAATATATATTGAAAGTATGGTTTAAAGAAATTCTAGTAGGAAATAAGTTGTACTTCCCTCTCTGTCACTTGAAAATAATTTTGGTGATGAGTGCACGCATCATCGACATTCATTTTCGAGTTTCGAAAGAGATGGCCAGTGTAATAGTTTACTGCAGATTTGTTTGAGAAAAATTTCTTTATCGTTTTAATTATAATTGGATATATCTATATATATTTTTTAAGTGTATATATCTATACATTATTTTAAATGATTTAAAATTAAACCCGGTATTTGGTTCTAAAGTTCAAGTTAATTAATAGTTTAATTAAGTGAAGTAAATTGGAATATGACTAAATTAATAATGAGAACCTTTAACTAAAGTAGAATTTAAAATAATAGGAAGGTTAGTAATGTAAATAAATGATTTTAACCTTAGTAAATGAATTTATGAAATTATTTATTTATAAGAATTGATGTATAAAGTTTTAAATTTAAGTGTAATTAAATGTTACTATAATTAAATATAGCAAGAATGTAAGCATTAAATAAACAAATGAAATTAAAGGTAATTTGAAATTATAACTTATAAATCAAAGATGTAATTATTGAACCATCAATTAATTAAAAGAATTGAGGAAACTAGTATAATTTTAAATTACATTCTTAAAAAGCATATTTATAACTTGCCAAATATTAAAAGTTGATATGTTAATAAGAAACTGTAATAGAATATTATACAAGAAATTTTTTGGAATAATGAAGGTATTCAATGAAATTCTTTAATAAATAAGAATTGATGTGTAGTATATGAACTTAAGTTTCAATTGGAAGATTATTAATTGAAATAGAAAGATAAGTAATATAAATAAAAGATTTTTAAAATTTAGCAGTAAATAAATGAATGAAATTGAGAAATGCATAAATGTAATGCAATAAAAAGAAAATTTCATGACCTGAATCAATGAAAGGAATGATTGTAAGTAATAAGTGAAAATAATTGAAACAAACATTGAATGAGTAAATGAAATTTAAAGTTGTTAGAAATAAATGTAAATTAAAAAGGGATAAACCATTATATAAGTAAAAGAAATCAAACAACTAATGTATGAATTGAGATTATAGTAAGTAAAGTTGATTTGTTGTTTAGGTTTGTTGTTGTTTAAATTATGGTTGTTTGGGTAAGATACTTTAAAATTTGGATTGGATGAAAGAATAATCTATTTAGTTTTATCTAAGGCTGTTGATTAAATGATGCGCTAGTAGTTTATTCTCCATTCCGTATAATTTAAAAGTTTCGAACCCGAACAACTATTTATTTGTTTGATTTAATGGTTGTTTGGTATTGGGTCTGTATGCTGTTGTTGAAATTGATGGTTGATGTATTTATTTATTGTGAGTAGTTGAAACCACATAAATATTTCATTTTGTATAATCGTTAACCCTTTGGATTATATAAGTGAATTGCAGGTTATGGAAGCAACTACTACTGCTTTGGTTCCATAAAATAAGCGTAAATTACACGACAAATAGGCACGTTTTCGGATTACGGTTTATAGCGCTATTTTATATATTTTCCCGTGTTGGGATATAATATTTTGGATATTGTATGTGATATTTTGTTATATTTAATATTATATTTTCTCCCGAGCCTCTCCATACAAAGGAGACTGTGCCAAAAAAGTTCGTAAATTTTGGACTTAGAATATTTTGAAAACGTTTACCAAACTTTAGTAATTTACGTATAAAAAGATTTAATGGTTATAAATTGAGATATTTTATCTAAATTAATTAATTTTATAAATTTAATTGTTTATAAAGTTAATGTTTGAATAAGTTATATTGATTTCTTAGTTATTCGTTTCCCTTCTTTTCCTTTTCGGGGACGAAAAGTTTTGAGTGGGGGAGAGTGTAACGACCCGTAAATTTCGACAATTTAATTTGTAATCAAATAGGATTTTGTAATTAATTTTAGTAGAAATAATAAAGGGGGTAAATTAATATTGAAATGAAGGCTAAACTAAAATATATGAATGGTAATTAAAGCCTATTTATTTGTAATATGAATAAAATTTCAATAAGTAAAATGATGTAAGTATTGTACCTGGATATAATGTGAATGTGGAAAATATAGGGTAGGTATTAAATTAGTAAGTGTAAGGGCACATTGTTACAGTAATTGATTTTTAATTAGGGATACGTTATTTCAAGTTAATAATTTATAAACTTGAATGAACATTTCAATTTAATAAATTAATTCAAATGTTAGGACTTAGTAAATGGAATATGATAATAAGAGCAATAGAAAATTTTGTATTTAGGGGCGAAATAATATTCATAGGTAGTAGTTGTTGTGTAGAATAAATGTACAAGTATATCAAAGGTTAAAATAGTGGGTTACTAGTAAATTCACTCATTTACCAATAAAGATAATTTAATGTGCCTTGATGATAATTAATAACATAACGGAAATGAGTAAATGTATTCATTAGAATATTAATTGAAATTGGATAGGGATTAAAAATAACAATGTAATACATGGTAAGTAATGCTAAATTAAAGTCAATAATAATGAATAATGATTTATTCAAAATTTGTAACATATATTTTAAATTACCTGCTTATTTGTTAAGGGAACTAGAATTTGTAAAAAGTGATAATAAAATAAATGAATGTTACACTAATGGAAAATGAAATAACGTTCGTTTAAATGTTGTGTAATTATAGGGTCGTATTTATTGTAAGCGTTACTTTAAAAAATTATGATTAATTGTGAAATTAATATGTAACGATCTCGAATTTTATTAAGTTTAAATTGATAATTAAATTTAATTTTTGAATAAAAATTGTGAAAATAATTGGTAATTAATATATAATTTTAGTTAAATTTTAAATAATCGAGAATTAATTTGGATATTTGAAAATGAACATGTTTATTAAATAGATTAAAAAATTGAATTGGGATTTAAATTTAAATATCTTAAAAAAATAAACTTGTATTTGGATTTTGGATATGATTAAATTTGATATTAGATAATTAAACTTTAAAAGGAATTAAAATAAGTATTAATGTTGAAAACAAAACGTTAATCACAAACACCTATGTAATTTGGAAATAAAATAAATAAATATATATAAGGATGCTCGCAAAAGAAGCCAATGTTTTATATTCAAGTTAAACAAACATGTAGACCTGGAAGGAAAATAAAGTACACTTATATCTATGTACACATGGAAAAGACAATAGCAAGTGTGTATTCAGTTTGCTAAAGAAAAATAAAATACATTCAAAGTAAAGAAATATGACAAAGCATAAAACAAAGTAAAATCAAGCTAATAAATTCTATCATCATAGCCAAGACAAGCAAGAGGCTGTAGACAAAGTAGGACAGTTAGTTTATATTTAAGCATATCAACATCAAGTACATAAGCTGTAACGACGCGTATAATTCGTGGATTTAATTAGGTTGAATTTATGAGTTTTGTAATTTAATTTAGAAAAAAAAATATACTTTATAAACAAATATTGAAATAAACGCTAAATTTAATTATGTAAATGGTGACTTAAAACCTATTTATAGAAGTTGGATAAAATTCAAATGAATCAAGTAGAAAAAGATTTTTACCTGAAATTTAATATGAGAAATTTATGAAAGTATTAATTTGATTTAATACAATAAATGATTGTAAATGGTAAGTGGAATAAATAAAAGTATCATATTAGTGCAAGTTAATAATTTATGACTTGAATGAAATATCGATCCAATAAAATCATTTAATTGTTATGATTTGATTTTTATTGGAATATGAGAAAACAAATGTAAGGACTGGACTAAGATGTATGTTATTTATTCAGGGTATTGAATAAAAATTGGGAACCCAATTGTAATTAATGGTAATAATGTTGGTATTAGCTAATAAATTAAATTTTCAATGCAATACCCATAAATGAATGAAATGAAATGAATATATGTAAAGGTATACTAGGTTATTTATCAAATAGAAGGAAAGAAAAGTAAATATCGGATTGATTGATGGATAAATATACATTAAATAGAAAGTGAATGTAAAGTTAATGGTAATTTTATAAAATCAATCAATGAATGTATATAGATTGTAAAGTTATAATAATAAATAGTAATTGGATGTCTTGTTTGAGGTTATAATTTTATGTGAATTATTAATAAAGAATAACTAGAATGGGATTTCAAATTTATATAATAATGGGAAGTTTTAATTTTTCTCTTGAGCATAAATTAACAATAAGCAATATAAAGCAAACATTTAATTAACCAAATTCAATCCAATCCAATTTATTAAAATGACAGTTAGGCTATAATTGAATATAGGTTTAAGTTAGAAACGTACACTTAATGCAAGATTGTAATTTGGGAAATAAGAAGAATGATACCAAGAAAGAAGTTATAGAGGATAGTTAATTGAAATCAATGTATCTATTTGGCAAAAATATAATAAGTGTAGTACAATCCAAATTAATGCAAGCAAGGTGTGAAGTTCTAATTTATTGGAATTGGTAGAATTTGGAATGGATTAAAGGTTACATAAATTGATGGTATGATACGTAATGAATTTTAGAATTTGAATTTTTTTTAAATAGTAAGATTAATTGATTTAATTTATAATAATCGGATGTAGTGCAAAGGAATGAAATCAAGTATTTAACCATTATTTAATATAAAAATTAAGTTGAAAACTGGAAAATTATGTGGTAATTTTTAAATCAAATGGTAAACCCTTATATGGGAAATTTATGAACGGAATAAATATAGGTTAATTCAATAAAAAGGAAATTTTGGAAATTTATCTACAATTTTGAATTTTATGAATTGAAGATTTATATTGATTTAATCTTTAATAAATTGTCATATAAAATTTGTTAAATCATTTTAAATATTGAGAAAATAGTACTAAATAGATTGCAATTTGATTGAATCAAGGATAGGTAAGAAATTTTAATAAATTGTAGTTGATATTTAATTATGAATGTGAGTAGAATTTGGCATTTAGTGATAATTGTTAAAATTTGCCCATTCATCTAATTTACTTAATTAGAGATAAGTCAATGACAACATTTGTGTTAATAGTAGCCTGTAAGTGGAAGTGAATGTTAAATGGTAAAAAAAATTTGGTTAACCATTTATTTAGTATATTAAAGTATAACTGGTATTCGATTGCAATAGATATAAATAAATTTTTACGTTAATGTTAATATAAAGTAAATTTTGAAAATAATGTCAAATTCATTTATGGAGATTTAGTTAAATGGGAACTTTGATTTTGAGAAATAAAAGTGTATTGATGTGACTAAAGGTTAGAGTACGATTATTGTATGTTGCCTATTTTGGTAGCTTATTAATTTACAATTTTGAAATAACTTACATTATTTTTAATTGAGTATTGCGTTAATATTAATTAAAGTTGTATTTGTAACAATGTTAAAACTTTCGTATTGGATAGGTTGTTGTAATATAAGACATGAGAATAAAGCTATTAACGTATTGGAAAACAATGACATTTGATGAAATTAAATGTTGAAATATTATATAGATAAGAATTTAGATGAAATGGATTAATTTATGAAATAAAATGTTAAGTAATTATAATATTGTTATTAATAATAAACGTTACTTTAAGGATAATTAATGTAGTAACGTAAGGTGAAAATGTAAATTAAAAGGGAAACATAAAATTTAGTTAAGGTAGTAATTTATGAGTTGGGAATAAAATTCAAATGTCATATTAGGCTGTAAATCAATTTGGGAATAAAATTTTATTTAATTGGGGTAATTGGATATATACTAATGTTAAATATATACATAAGATGATGATTGAATTAATAAAGAGAATTGAATACGAATGGCATAAAATTTCATTGAAATAAGATTTTATAATTTATTGAATTTACTTTAATTAAAGGCAAACACTAAAATTTTTGCAATAAATCCTTGTTTGATATGGAGGTTTGGTTAATAAATTTGAAGCTAATTGCAATCAGAAATGATAGAAATGGTAAGTTGACCATTTATTCATAATAAGATCTAAAAATCAAATAAATGGATTATTGGAATTTAAGAAAAACAAATTGTGAATTCATTTAAATTCAGATCCATCTGTCTATTCCAACTTCATCTATAAATACCCCGCTAAACCCTAGCCTCCGCCTATTCTCATTTGTCTGCGCGTAAAATTTCATCAGCTCCTTCTCCTCCTCAATGGCCGACAAACAAATCTTAGATCCAAATAAAAATTCCAAACCAAATCAAAAGCGAAAATTCAAACTTCTCAGAAAAATCTGGAAGCAAAACGCATGAGGGAGAGAGGAAAAGAAAGGGGGATGACGTGGCACTTGAAGGTGTTCTTTTATTTCTATTCTTTTTTCTTTTTTTGAAATTTCAATCACCATTAATGCGTATAACTTTCTCCTACGAACTTCGTTTCATGCGAGATTTTTTTGTTAGGATCGTAATAAAATTTAGATCTTTTGACGCTGGTTTGGACAGATTTGGAGACCGTCGAATTTTGGTTTAATCGGATTTAAATTCGATTTAAATTCAAAAGGTGAGCGTTTTAACCCACTCACAACTTATAAAATTTCTTATGTTTGTTAAATTGATTTTAGATATGAGTAGAAATTTATTTACGACTATTTGGCATGTTTTATTCATCATCTTTGTTAAATCGCATTTATTTAATTTAACTGTTAATTCATTTTATTTATTGCATACAAATTGACAGTTAGAATTTATTTATTTGCATATAACTGCTAGTTCAACAGTTATTAAATTTATTTATTTGCATATAAACTGCTAGTTTAACAGTTATTAAACTTATTATTGAATATAAACTGTTAGTTAGTACATGTTATTTATTGCCTGTATAATTTGTATGCTCTATATCGATGATTGTTTAAATTGGATGATGATTGCAAATAATGGTTGATGATTGATATTTGGATGAATGGATGCTATATTTATATTGTATAAACTGCAAGTCATCATGCATTTTCATTTCATTCGGGATTGCGGTTAGAAATGATATACAACCGCATTTTGATTTTAAATTGCGGATTGAAATAATAAACATCCGTATCACTTGACCATAGGGGAGAAAATTTTATACGGGCACCGCGGTATATATATATATATATATATATAATTATTTTTTAAATGATTTTTATGGTTTTGTAAAGCTATATATATGGTTTATAGGATTTTGATTTGGTTATTAATAAAGGTTATTTATATAGTAATTTCCAGGTTTTAAGCTTTGTATAAAAATTGATTTGAAGTATAAAATAAAGTTTGATTTTTTTTGAGATCAAATACGTTTTAGCTTTTATTAAAAATTTAATTTATGGAGTTTTATTGACTTAAATGAGAATAAGGTTGGAAGACGAATATTAAGTTAAATTGGAATTAAATAAAAAATTAGAATTTTTAAAGGATATGATTTTTATAACTTGATTTTTGTGTAGAGTGATTTAAATGAATATCAGGTTGATTTAAATGAATATATAATAAATTGAAAGATTATCCGGTTATGTGAAGTTAAAGTTTTTTCTTAAATTTTATTTAATTCATTATGTTAACGTAAAAATTAGACGCTAACACCCCGATGCAAGTAGAGACTGAATGAAAGCACCACCCGTTAATACGTGAATCAGAAAAAGGTAGTAATCCACTGAAAAGCAGTAAAAGACACAGAGTTTATAGTGCTTTGGCTTATAATCAAGCTTACGTCCACTTCAATCCTTTTTATTGCTTATATGATTACAATTCTTCACAATTTCCTTCAATTAAAATTCACTTAGGACTAGTAGATCAAACTTCGAAGAAGAATCATCTTTCGAATTCATGTTGAATGATGTATATTCTTTCTTGAAGTTCGTTGTGGCATCCTTGCTGTTTGGAGTGTTTGAAGTATTGCTCGGGTTGATGAAAATGGAAAGGTGTTGATGCTTTGAAGAAATGATCCAAAAGTCCCCTCAATGTTGGAGCTTAGGCCGCATTTATAGAGAATTTTGGACGGGCCTTAGGTCGTGAGCGACCTATGGAAGGTCGTATGTCGCTCGCAGGTTAAGGGGATACGAGCTACAACTTAACTAGTTCGCACTTGGTCATTTGAACTAGCTGGTAGGTCGTCATGACCTAGGGGAAAGAGGCACTATTTAATCACCAAATACAAGGTCGTGAACGACCTTAGGCAGGTCATAGGTCGGCGGCGACCTAGGGGATTACTTTTCTCATCTGCTCTCGAACTTGTCTTAATGAGCTATTAGGTCGTGGGAGACCTAGGGGAGTATTTGGCGACTTAACAATGTTGAGATTTCTGATGTAGCGTCCTAGATTAGGTCGTTAACTTGTTATGTCGCTTTATCCATTAGATCGCTGAGTCCATTGGGTCGTTAAGACTATTCCATCTTTAGGTCGCTAAGACCGTTCTATCTTCAAGTCGTTAAGACATTAAATCGCTGGGTCCACTGGGTCGCTGGGTCGCTTATGAAGTTAGGTCGTTAGGTCACTTAGCAATGTTTCACCTTTTAAGTCGCTGGAGTTTTAGGTCGGTGAGGACTGAAGTCACTAGGTCGTTTGCATGCTAATCCGTTAGGTCTCTAAGTTGCCAGGCCCTTAGGTCGCTGGGTCGCACGAAGAGCGGAGTTAACATTTGCCCCTCGAAGTTCATGCCTATTCTTTAGGTCGTGTGCTTCGATCTGGTCCCTAGGTCGTGGGCGACTCATTGGATTCACCAGGTCGCGTGACGGTATGCCTTCCTCTCTTCTCCCATTTAAATTGCTTAACTCGCTTCTTCTTCATTTCATCTGTTCTAACGTTCCAAGACGCCATTAACAAACTTCCAAGCTTAGAGACTTAGCACGAAATCTTTTTCCTCTTTCAACCGTTAATTCTATCAGCGAATTTAGGTAATCTTGTGCATTTATTTGCTGCACTTGTCGCCAATTCCCCCATATCCATTTCCGCACAATTTTTGTTGTTATGTTGCAATTTGGTATTTGAATTTGCCCATTGATTCTTGTTGAATTGCTAGCGATTGCTTCGAAGCTAATAAATGCTTTGAATTCGAGAGGTTCAGTAATGGTTCCTGGAGATTCAGAGGAGAAGATGTTGCTTTTAGCGGTTTGAGCAGAGGAAAGGATTCGTGGTTAATCGGGTTAATGGGTTTTAGGTTTAGACACGATGCTTCAAACGACGCAATGGTTGGTAAATACGTGGCAAAGTGTAATCGGTGAGTAGGGCATATCGGTTCTAACGGGAGATAGCTTTGGATCGCTGCATCACTCCAGAAACGACCTAAAGAATCCGAGCGACCTAAAGATCTCCACGACCTAACAGATTTGGCCAACCTGACAACTTTTGCGACCTAACTCTCTGCGAATTAATCTTTAGGTTGTGTAGGCGACTTAACACTTGAATAAATTTGCGATGCCGAATCGCTTCTTGCCGCCTATACTAATCTTATCCTACTTCTTAGGTCGCGAGCGACCTAGGACTTGAGCGAATTTTTGCCGCCTTGATTTGAAACTTTGTGACTTTACCTTTAGGTCGTGAGCGACTTAGGACTTGGATGCACACTGCCATGCCTTGTATTCTTTAACTCAAACCATACGGCGTAGGATTTGAACAACTTGAGAACTTCAAATTTTTGATAGAACTTGATTGCACTTCCAACTTGAACTTTGAACTGCCGAGATAACTTGCATGACTTTGCTATTCTTTCTTAACAGATTATACCAACTTTAATGCTAATGACCTGTTAAATACAACATTTGCAGAAAACTAGGGCGAATATACTGCCACTGATTGCCCACATCAAATGACAGATTAGTCGATAAAGAATAATCAACTTAAAGAAATTATATGAAATACTGTGAACCAACCAACTCAAGTGGAGTATTAAAGCAAAGCATCGTTAATTAGAACTTATTTGTTTGCATCAACATTGCACTTGTATTTGGACTTAAAACAACAAACTCTGAAACTTTATAATTGACAAATGCTTGTTAGTTTTAATTTCAGTTATATTTGCTTGTTGCTTTGTTAGTTTTACACAGCACTTCACACCTTTTAAGAAACGTGCACCTTCACATTTGAACATCCAGTTGCTTATGTAAAATGGCTTCACATCAAGAAGAAATGATAGTACAAGCTGGAGAGGCCTTCCAGATAGCCATCCTGTTGGAGAACCCCCCGTAAAGGACCCCGACCACCTTGACTCAACGGGCGTTTAATCAGTTACGCATTCAGTTCGGCATTGCTGAAACAAATGCTTTACCGCCCGACCCAAGTGATACTGCCGACAGTCCACTTCATGGCTTTATCGCAGTCAATCACCAGATGTGCCTAAGTGGAGCAATTCCTCCTTTTAACGATTTTCTTCGAGCACTTCTCCTTCGGTTGACCATCTCTCCATTTCATCTACATCCCAATGGCTACGCCATCTTGATGGGGTTATGTGTTTTATTTAGGAGAACTCTTGATCGTTTGCCGAGTTTCGAAGAAATTTGCTACTTATGCTCATTCTCAAAGAATAAAGACCACCCTTCCTTAATTCTTGTGAGAAGCGCTAGGAATCGCAAGCTTATTACGGATCTTTCCAAAAGTGCTCATGGCTTTTTGAACCATTTTTTCTTCCTTCGCTGCCCCCCAGGGTTTTATACCATATGGAGGGTAGGAAGTAAGATTACCTATTTCTATTTTTCCATTCCTGAGCTTTTCGAGATTCGAATTACTAAGTGCTAATTTCATTCTTACCTTTTTCAGCACTTCCTCTCCTTTCTAGAGATCCAAGCCACAAGCAGATTTTTGAAAGACTAAATGTCGTGGCTGCTGAGGAGAGGAGTATAAAATTTCTGCCGAAGGATGAGTTTCTACATTAGTTTGGACTTCTACATTCTTCCCGTTCTACACAACCTCACGAAGTCCCTGATTCCCCAGCTAAGGCATCAGATGCCTTGGTTTCTACTGAAGAACCTGTATTGAAAGAACTTACTACTGAAGCTTCGTTGGTAAAATGTTCTACTCCAATTGACGTTGCAGGGCCATCTGGTAAACTTGTTCTTTCCTCGATCATCTAAGAAGAAGAACTTCCCCAGCAATCTGAGAAATCTGGTAATGAAGAAACTGAGAGAGCGGATCCCGCCAAGCATAGCGGTGATGACACTTTTGAAGGGTTGAGTGATCTGATGATAACTTCACAGGAGCTTTTTAAAGATGACCCCACTACAACCAAAGTTATCTCTCAAGTAGTAGAGGCAACGTCTGTCTTGCAACAATTTCCGTCATCCCAAGATTTGACTCCCGTTCTTACTTCCAGGCCGAAGAGCGGTTTGTAGTTTGACGTGTGTAGTTTGCACGCTACACACACTTAGGATTTTTAGCACTTATACGCCCTTAACTTTTTGTTCTTCGAAGATTCTCAAGTTTTGCCTCTTTTCTCATTTTCAAGTTCTCTAATGGGGTGACGCAGCACTTACTACAACGACTTTCGGAGCTACGGAAGGCGCGGCTCTTTTGATCCTAAGAGATATCTTCCTTCCCCTTGGAAGACTGATGCAGAGAGACCTGCACGAAAAACTCGTGAAAGACATGCTTATAAAGAACGTCGCGAGAGACGGGATGAGAGACATGATTCTTCCCAGAGGGAAGATGATTGTCACAAACGGAAATCCCGTGATGATAAAGGAAAAAGCCATGCTGCCGAAGATTCGAGCAAACGGGCCAAGCACAGTGAAAAGTCATCATCTGACATTCCTGAAGAGCCCATTGCTCAGGTGCCTTCTCAATCTCCTGCCCTTGCTCGTACCGATATTCAAACAATCATAGGCAGGCCCTCATATCAGGTTGGACCAGGCCCAACTACTCTTCAAAGTCGATTTCCGAACTGGTGCTTGAAAGGAGTGCGCTTCGATCTTGATTTGGTCCCAATCGACAAGCAAGCTATGATGCGCAATCTTGATGCCGTCAAACTTGATATCGAGAGAATGTCAAGTTGGCAAAAACTTGTCGATGAGCTCCAGAGGGTAAACCTCGCGAATCTTGAAGCCATGCTTACAATGGAAAACGACAAATCTGAATGGCAGAAAATTCTTGAGCAACATGACGCGGAAATGAGGAGCATCACCACTTATAATGAAAAGCTTGAGGCGGAAGTTGAAAAACTTAAAGAATAATTTGCTACTTCTTCCACTTCCTACTCTCAAAAGGAAAATGCGCTTCAACAACAAGTGCGGGATGCTTATGCTAGCCAAAAAGAGGCCGAAGATAGGCTTGATGAGCAAAAAAGAATTAATGAGCGCTATCTTGCTGACATTGCAGAGCTCCGAGAGAAGACTAGCTCCAGAATGCGGAGATTGAAATGCTAAAAATTCAACTTGCTAAAGCTGAAAGAGAGCGCGACGAGGCCAACGCAAGCAAAGTAGCAGCTGAAGAAGCACACAAGGCGACCAAAACCGACGTCAGCTCTACTTTATTTGACTTTTACTTGCAAATCGTCCTGGGGCGCGGTAGTCTCTCGGTTTTGGGCCCCAAGTATGAAATTAATTTAGCTGAAGTATGGGAAGCTGCAATTGATATGCTTAAAGGTGCCGGGTATGCTGAAGAAGATCTTGAGGCGCATTATTTGGACGATCAAGCTCGTGCAGCCCTTGCCAAAGGGAAAGAGAAGCTTGCTAGAGAGCGTGCCGGGACAGAAGAAGGAGAAAATTTAGGGAAGGTATCTTCAGCCGACCCAACTCATCCTTCCATTTCAGCTGATATTGGCATTACCGGCTCTAGCTCCCATTCTTTGATTCCTGCTAAAGCTGACACTGGAATTACAATCGCTCCAACCGTCAATGAGCCTCAAGGAAGTGCTGAAGCACTAGATTACAAAATTGACGTGATAAGGTCAACTTCTCCAAGTAACTTCATCGTTGAATCAGCTCAAGTGGACTGCTTGTTCACTTCTCATGAATTTGACGATCTTTTCGATTATTTCTTGAATCTCAATGAGCCGTTATCTCCTCTTTTTATGAGGAATACTGATTTTAACTTCTCTCCTCCTGCAGTGAAAGCGCCAAGCGTAGTTCAGACTTCTCCTCCTCCAATTGTTGTTCCTCCATCTCTCCATATCACTCCTCCTGTTTCTCAGCCGGGATCGCAAGAGGAGCAGATAGAAGCTCTTCAAAACTTGGACGATCCTGTTGCTTCTCAAGAACAGCAGGTGGAGGAACTTGAGGAAGGTGAGAAGACTCCAGAGCAACCTTATGATGATGATACAAAATTTTCTTCATTAATTACTACGAGAAGTGAGTCTTCTTCAAAGAAGAGGAGGAAGCATTCAGTTTCAAAGAGGAAGAAGAAAAGCGCTTCTGCTGGGGAAGAAAAGACAGAAGAAGATCTAGCTACACCTCCTCTCCTTCCTCCTCGTCCCATCCAAGTCGGCCCCAGAAACTACTCATTAGGCCGGGTAAAAGCTCCAAGGGTAGCGGTTAGAAGGAGAAATGTTTGGCTTTACTTTGCTCATTTTGCATTCTTGCTTTTTGCTCGTACTGGCCAGAAATTGTGCGGGTACTGGTCCCCGCTTTCCTTTATTTTGAAACCTGTACCTGTATAAAATTTTCATAATATTGAATAAAATGATTCATTTACTTATACACACTTCTGTCTGTATTTGAAAATACATTTATTCATCATTTTTATACAAGTTTCTTTGTTTTCTTTGTGTGATATTGCAATGGGCTTGTGGTATGTTTCTTGAGCATTGCTATAAGTTGTATTATATTGCCCCCATACCACAGCTTGTTGCAATTTCCTTGGAGAACAATTCTTCTGCTTAGAGAAGACTTGCACTCTTACTCTGGAGAACAACTCTTCTACATTAAGAAGGCGTGCACTCTTACTTTAGAGAATAATTTTTCCACTTTTGAGGAAATGTTACACTGCTTTAGTAAAGTGTGCCTTGCATTGGAGAAGTATTCCTCACTAGAGGTCTTTATTTTGTTTTTGTTTTGCATTTCAACTCCGGTGAAGTGGACCCTTGAAGAGAGATTTTTGCACTTCAGCTCCTGGTGAAATGTGCCTCCGAAGAGGACTTTTCACATTTCAGCACTTGTAAAGTTTTATTTCAGATCTTGGTGAAACGTGTGCTCTGAAGAGGTCATTTTATCATTTCAGCTTTGGTGAAGTGGACATCCGAAGAGGGACTCTTACACTTCAACTCCTAGTGAAATGGGCCTCCGAAGAGGACTTTTCACGTTTCAGCACTTGTGAAGTTTTATTTCAGATCTCGGTGAAACGTGCGCCTCTGAAGAGGTCTTTTTATCATTTCAGCTTTGGTGAAGTGGACCTTCGAAGAGGGACTCTTACACTTCAACTCCTGGTGAAATGGGCCTCCGAAGAGGGCTTTTCACATCTCAGCACTTGTGAAGTTTTATTTCAGATCTTGGTGAGATGTGTGCCTCCGAGTATGCCTGGAAATTACTTTCTCATGGTTGGTTGGATTCATGGGGCTGTCGCAAGTTATTTGGATGTTTGTTTGTGCAAACGGTCTCAGCTAGTGAACAAACGCCTTGCCTTTCCATTGGGAAGGTGCCTCCGATCATCCTATGGATTCCCGGGACGGACGCAAGTTACTTGGACGGTTGTTTGCGCAAACTGTCTCAACTAGTGAACAAGCGCCTTGCCTTCCAATTAGGAAGGTGCCTTCCATAATTCCACAAATCTATTTTTTTTTGTTGAGAAAGAAAACTTTCATTTTCTGGCATGCACCATTAGAGGTCTTTATCCTCCGAAGATTTGTGCCTCCGAAGAGGGCTTGTGCCTCCGAAGAGGTCTTTTGTTGTTCCTGGTCTCCTTGCCCATGTCTTCTTGCTATTTGCTCATATCAGCGATTCCCCATTATCATTTTCAACCACTTTTTGTAAGTATTTTGTTTTATCCAAAGAAGTGTACTTCATTGTCAAGCGAGTTCACAGGGGTGGTCACATGCTACTTAATCAGATGTTTGTTTGTTCAAACGATCACAATTTGTTAACAAGGGCCCACCTCCGGCGAAATCATTAACTATTCAATTGAAGCACTTCTTATATAGGATTTCAATCTGGGACCTTTGTGGCTCAGGATTTGTTTGTTGAGTGATGTCAGGAATCGCTTGGTCCCACAATGGGTAAGCCTTGTTTTAATTTTCTGCAATATTAAATCGACATTTTAGCAATACATTTAAAGTATTTTACATATCGAAACAAAACAGACATTTAATAATAGTAAAGAACACAAGATATATAGTGGTTCGGCCAAAAGCTGGGCCTACATCCACTTTATAGCTTTTCATTATTCACTTGCTTTACAATTGCTTTCAATACAAGAATCATATGTCCATAATTCTTTTACAATATTTCAACAAATTTTTCAAGCGAAATATGGACGCAAGTGATTGCTGTTCCAAGCCCTTGGAATTGGATCTCCTTCGACAGTTGTGAGTTTGAATGTACCGTCAAGAAGTTTTTTGCCTATAACATACGGCCCTTCCCAGTTTGGCCCAAACACACCTGTTGCTGTCATAATTCTTTTCAAGACTAGATCTCCAATTTCAAACTGCGTTGGCGGACTTTGGAATTGAAATGCCTAGCAATCCTTTGCTGATGGGCTTCAATTCTGAGCTTAGCTTCTTCCCTTCTTTCGTCAAGGAGGTCAAGTGCTTCAAGCTGCAGCTTTTCATTTTCAGCTTGATTAAAATGGATTCTTCTATGCGAAGGGACTTCTGTTTCCACCGGAATCATTACCTCTGTTCTGTATGCTAGTGAGAATGGAGTGTGTCCAGTCGCAGTTTTACGAGTGGTTCTGTATGCCCCTAGTGCTAGTGGCAGCT
Source organism: Allium cepa (assembly GCA_030765085.1). Taxonomy (NCBI): domain Eukaryota; kingdom Viridiplantae; phylum Streptophyta; class Magnoliopsida; order Asparagales; family Amaryllidaceae; genus Allium; species Allium cepa. Next base: position 76,201,077 of record CM060945.1, read on the forward strand.
TATCGACCCATCCACCTTTTGCTTTCTCTAGCTATTTTGTGACGCCCCACCTCTATACCCACGCTAGCCAAGAACACTACAGTGTAATGCTGTCAACTAGCATGGAGAATAAAGCTGTTGAGGAGCGACCATCTGTATAATTGCTTTGTGCGAGTGCCGATATGCCAGATAAAAATATAACTTTTCATCTCAAGAGGAAATCCGACATACCGATACAAACTCAAAGCTACTACATAGTGCCTATGTATAATCTTCTAAAACAAATATAGAAATAAGCAGAATATAACTCAGTCACAGATAATTCATATCACAAAGGCGGAAATAGACATGAATATACAACACTTAAAAGTGTTTATCAGAGTAGTGGTCTATAAGATCCACGATAACACAAAAAGATAGTTACAAGTGCTACACAAAAGAATAAGTATACACTATAGAGTCTACATCTCAAATGTATACAACAAAATAAACTACTAATCTACGTAGTTAGCCAAAAGTCAGAATAATAATCTCTGACGAGTAGTCAAGTAGAACCACCTGAAACATCTCGGTCTGACCCGAGTATTATTTAATAAGAAAATAATAAAAGGATCAGTCTAGCTATAAATATCAGACGAAATGATACAGAATAAGAGATATGACTTAAACGTATAATAACCATAATGCCATACTATGATAAGTAAGTAATTGAAAATCAACAAGAGATTAATCAATATCACAAGAATCTTCTCAAAGATAAAAAGTAATGTCATACTCTTTATTTCGTTCACCAAACCATAAATATTGACAATTGTATTAATGCCAATCAAAAAAGTTAATGACATAAAAATTCACCAATGCACAAATATTGATAAAAACTTAACAATGTAAATCACGAAAATTGGTGAAACACAAATTCTAGAAGTCATCAATGGAAATCCAGAAATCACGAAAAGAAAAGAGGGGAGGCATATCACAAACGGGAGCATAAAAACTCCCTACACGTGTATCACGAACGGAACGCTAATTCCATGGTTGCTAACCATCACGATTTAAGCCGAAGCTCCACAGACGGCCGGAAGACCATGGGTTGCTACCGCACCAATTTGAGTAGAAACTCCACGAAGCGGGGTTTAGTCTCCCTCGTAGTCAAAGAGACATCGCACCTTGCTAGTCTAAATTACAAAAATGATCGTCATTGATTATCAAGAAGTGTCAATTACACTAAGCTAGTAAATAAACGAGTTTAGCTTCATGTCCCATAACCACTAGCTTAACTTAAATATTTGCGAACAAATTGTAGATCTCCACGAGAAAATTGTCACAAGAGATTCAATCGAACTAGTCCAAGAATAAACCGACGAAGTAAACGCAAGCGTTTCATACCACTTGTTTTACTAAGTAGTTTAATTAGATTTCTCATACGAGTGAGGTAAAGGTTTGTATATACTAGTAGATTGGAAAATGGTTTTATAAACGAGTTTAACATTGAAAAATATAGTTGAAATCGTTTTGATGAAAGGGTTTTGATATTTACTACTATTATAGAAAACCTTTATATTTTCAAAGTGACAAATCACAAAAGTTATTGTAGAAACAATCAATCATAAAAATTCACATTCGAAGACGTGAATAAAATCCAAAGAAATCGATATCAAATCCATCAAAATGGATATTTCCAATAATTCTCGAAGAAAATGTCATCAAAGTCGATAATAAATGATAACTACAAAAGGGAGACAACACGAATCGATTAAAGTTGAAAATTCAAACAAATAGGCAATATAGGCATAACTGGCAAATAGGAGAAGGTCGGTCAACCGGACTTCCTGGGTCGTTTGACCGGACAAGAGACAGAGAAGTGCTCGGGTAGCAGGTCGGTCGACCAGACCCTGAGTTCGGTCGGCCGGACCTATAACCTGCACTTCCAAACAGAGGCAGGGAAGTGCTCGGGTAGCAGGTCGGTCGACCGGGCCCTGAGTTCGGTCGGCCGGACCTGTAGCCAGCACCCCCCATGCATATCTAATGAATGCAAATCTCTTCCAAATTGCTATCGGTCGAGCGACGGCACTAAGGGTTTACGCCAATCGACTACCCGGCCATAGAAGCTCTTCGGTTCATCACCAAAAACATGATCAAAACATCAAAGCTATGATTTTCAAAAAATTGAACCCAAAACACCAGAAATTGGAATATTCACAAAAGCAATCCAAATCAAAATCAAATGCGCATGAATAAGTGTTAGGAATTAGTATCTAACAATCGAAGAGAATTATAGACTAAGATGTGAGATAAAAATCTCACCTTTTTTACAAAAACAATGAAGAAGAAGCTTGAAAGCAAAGGAAGAATCAACCACTCTTCAACACAACCCAAACGAGCTTGACTCTATGCTAAAAAAGAAGAACATTCCCAAAGTTAGGCTTAGGAATTTCTGTGATTGAAGAGGAAAAGAGTTGGAGAAGATGAAGAGGAGGCTTACCAATAGCTTCTACTTGAAATTGGAGCTAGAAGTTGGATTTGCAAAAGAAGCTAGGGCTTAGGAATTCCATTTCCAATCTCTTCCCCCATTATTCTCTTGAGCTTGAGAGTGTTAGGAAATGAGGAATTAATGAAGAGAAGTGGAGTGGAGTGGGGTTGATAAGTTGTCTAGTCGGCTGAACCCAAACCCAAACCCTAGGTGAAAAGGTCAAATTTTTAGCTAGCTCCAAACATATCGAAGTTTATACTTAAAAAGGTCGCAAACAGCGTTTTGAACTCAATGGAAGTGGTCTCAAGTCCTAATTCGACTGTTTGCAAAAAGTAGGTTTTCGGACTAAAATTCGACTAACGATGTTATATTTAAATATGAAATCGATAAATATGCGGGTTGTTATAGACTCCCCTTCTTAAAGAAATTGCGTCCTCGCAATACTTAAGAAGAAAATAAAGTGTAACAACTATAAAAGCATATCAACACAAAAGAAAATTTGAATCAAGAAGTCCACCATAAAGAACACAAAAGAGTAAATCCGAAAGTTTTCGTTCGATGAATTCTCTAGATTACCCAAGAGAAACCCTTGGGATTTGAGAACCATAGAACTCACACAAAAAGAATATCTTTATTTCGAAGGCGATCAACCTCCGAAGCAATGATGCGATTGGATGTTGCTCAAAAGTCAAATAGGCGAAACTTCAATTTCTTCCACAACACCGCACTCAAGAATAGAATCGGAATCTCGAAGGCACTTCTGTAATTGAGAAACGTGAAACACGTCATGAATGGCAGAAAACTGAGCCGGTAATACAAGGCGATAAGCCACGGAACCAATACGTTCGGTGATAGGAAATGGCCCAATATATTGAGGCGTTCCCGATTGACTGAAACGTACAACACCCTTAATAGGTGAAACCTGAACAAATACAAGATCTCAAACAGAAAATTCTAATTTCCTTCTCCGGTTATCGGCATAGGATTTTTGTCTACTCTGGGCTACTTTCATCCTATGACGAATAAGTTCAATCTTTTCTGTGGAATCACAAATAAAATCTGGACCTAAAATCAGCTTCTCACCGGCCTCAAGCCAACAAGAAGGAGATCGGCATGGCCTTCCATAGATTGACTCGAAAGGTGCCATACCAATACTATATTGGAAGCTATTATTATAGGAAAATTCAACAAGAGAAATATGATCATCCCAACTTCCACCGAAATCAAGCACACAAGCACGAAGAAGATCTTCAAGAGTTTGATTCACACGCTCGGTTTGTCCATTGGACTAGGGGTGATAAGCGGTGCTAAAATTAAGATTCGTTCCTAAAGCTTTTTGAAGACTCTTCCAAAATCCACTAGTAAACAATGCATCGCGATTGCTAAAAATAGAAGTAGGAACTCCATGTAATTTAACAATCTCTTTAATAAAGAGTTTGGCCAAAAGAGGAACGGTTCGGTTAGAACGAACGGGAATATAATGGGCAGATTTAGTAAGTCTATCAACAACCACCCATAAGATATCATGACCCGAACGAGAACGGGGAAGGCCATCTATAAAATCCATGGAAATTTAATCCCACTTATAAATTGGAATTTCTAAAGGTTGCAATAACCCACCAGGCCTTTGGTGTTCGGCCTTGACAAGTTGGCAAGTCATGCAACACTTAACAAAGTTAGGGATATCAGATTTCATTCACTCCCAATAATAAAGCCGCTTCATATCTGCGTACATTTTACTACTACTGGGATGAATGGTAATTTTAGAACGATGTGAATCTTCTAAAATATATAGACGAAGATCACTAATATTTGGTGCGATAAGTCTACCAAATTTTCAAATGTCACCACAAAAATCAATATCGAAGTCTTTCTAACTTTCAATATTAATTTATCCCTACAACATTGGCTAAGAAGAGCCAATTCGGGATCTAGCCTTTAATCTTCAAGAATGCGGTCGAAAAGAGAAGGATGAGCCTCAAGGCTACATAAAACAAAAGATGAACACAAATCAGAGACATGATCTCGAATCTCACAAGTGGATAAAACTTCGAGATCATTCCATTCGGATATCATCATAGAAACAATCGCTCGACGCTTGCGACTAAGTGCATTGGCAACACGATTTCCCTTTCTGGGAGTATAAAGAATATCAAGATCATAAGATGCAAGAGATTCGAGCCAACGTGGTTGACACAAATTAAGTTTCTTATGAGAAAATAGATATCCCAATGATTTATAATCGAGGTAGAGAACAAATTTCTCCCCCACAATGATGATGCCACTTTGAAAGCAAAATCAATAGCCGCGAGCACCAGATCATAAGAGGCATACCTAGTCTCGATCGGCTTTTTGTGATTTAGAAGCAAAAGTGATCGCACTTTCTCTTTTGCAAGAGACGGCATCCAAACCAATACGATTAGCATTGGTACTAAAGTTAAAGTCTTGGTTCCCTTCGGGAATCACAAGAATAAGAGTATCGAAAAGAAATAATTTAATTTTCTTTCCCGAAAAGCTAACAATTTCAAAATCACAATTACCTTAATAGAAAAATTTACATTTTTCAAGTCAATTTTTATTGTGTTTGACAATCTCATCAAAGCGTTTAAGAAATCCCTATCGATAACGTTGATCAAGCGCATCGACCAGAATTCTTAAAATACTAAATGCGCAATACAACATAAAGTCATCTTCTATATGATGGAAATATCTCTTAAAAGTTTTGAGAATATTCTTTGCTTGCTTAAGATTAAAAAAATCAAATTGTACTAATTAATAGATCTTATGAAAAAGATTTACCAAATTTTAAATTTCTATTTTCATCCAAAATCAATAAATACTAGAATAGAATTATTGAGATATTCGTAGAATACTCGATTTATAAAATGGATGAAATAAGTTGGATAAATTGAATGACATAATAAGTCATTCATATGAATCATAACGAGTGCGGAATGAAGTATGTGGAAGGCTAACTTCCGCAACTCGTAGCAATTGAAATTCGGTGGTAAGGTCGAATTGAAAAGACTTTAACACCACCCAAAAGATTGCTTAGGCGATAATCCTAAGACAAACTCAAATATAGCGGAAAATTCTCAAACGAAATGAATGAGAGAAATATCACTTTACTCAACATGTGAGATTGAAGAATAAAATGATGCCATCAATTTGGAAACTAAATCACAAAGGAAAAATATGAATCTGCTTAGCAGATTGAAAATGTCGAAAATGAATAGTCCATTCGGAAAAATAGGATATGGGCTCCGAATAAGCCAATCCTTTCACGCAAATCAATTTCGAGGCCTAAGCAACGCATAATATGCAAATTGGTTCGGAAAGAAAAATCGCATGAAATAATTTCGACATCAGTAAAAAGCAAATTGAGTGTTGCGGATCCACTAATCCGAATTCGCAATTCTCAAAGAAGACATCAAGCCCAAAAATACTTTTAAAAAAAAAAAAAAATCAACAGGTTCCTTTGATATAAAAATGATGAGATGAACTCATATCAAAAGGAACTCAAATAGGAAGGTCACGAAACAAAACAAAGTCACCAAGGAATGAATAAAAAGTACCTTGACCAAGAGAAGTATTGTTCAGCTCCCTCTCTCTCTTGCCTTGAAGTTTGGGACATGAAGACATATAATGGTGCACACCTTTGCAATAGCGGCAAGAGATAGGTCTAGGACACTTATTTATATAGTGGTCCTTAGAGCCACAATTGTAGCATTCTCCACGTTTAGGGATTGGTGTCTTTGCTACCGAAGTTGCATGTCTCCCTTTCTTGTAGGGATTAAGGCCTTCGAACTTAATATACCTCCTTTTGTTGCAAATGAGGCTCTTTTTTGGAACCTCCAACATCACTGTTACTTCCTTTACCGACCTCTTCTCCTTGTAGAGTGATTTCTACAAGTTGATCGAAAGGAACTTCTAGTTTCAGAGGTAAGGTCATCTCGGGGTTCTCACCCAAAGCACAGATAAACCTTTGATTCTTAGCAAGATCAAAAAGTTTTTGGGCAGACATGAATACGCCATCCAGAGAAGGACTACTGGATTGACCAGCGCTAGGACTGCCAGAACTAACCATCTCTTCTTCTTTAAGAAAGAAAGAAAGAAAGAAAGAAAGAAAGAAGAAAATGGTTATTCACAAAATGAATATCAAGCAATCTTTATAGATAAAACAAGGTATCATAAAGGAGACAGGATAGATTAGTTCGAAGACTTGAACTAAATCCTGAAGCACGACTCCTAAGGAAGACTTAGGACGATGATCCTTGCCAGATTATTCTACATTGTTTCCATGTTTGGCTCTAATACCAAGCTGTGACGCCCCACCTCTATACCCATGCTAGCCAAGAACACTACGGTGTAATGTTGTCAACTAGCACGGAGAATAAGGCTATTGAGGAGCGACCATCTGTATAATTGCTTTGTGCGAGTGCCGATATGCCAGATCAAAATATAACTTTTCATCTCAAGAGGAAATCCGACATACCGATACAAACTCAAAGCTACTACACAGTGGCTATGTATAGTCTTCGAAAACAAATATAGAAATAAGCATAACATAAATCAGTCATAGATAATTCATATCACAAAGGCGGAAATAGACATGAATATACAACACTTAAAAGTGTTTATCAAAGTAGTGGTCTATAAGATCCACGATAACACAAAAAGATAGTTACAAATTCTACACAAAAGAATAAGTATACATTATAGAGTCTACATCTCAAATGTATACAACAAAATAAACTACTAATCTAAGTAGTTAGCCAAAAGGAAGAATAGTAATCTTTGACGAGGAGTCAAGCAGAAGCACCTGAAACATCTCGGTCTGATCCGAGCATTATTTAATAAGAAAATAATAAACGGATCAGTCTAGCTATAAATATCAGACGAAATGATATAGAATAAGAGACATGACTTAAACGTATAATAACCATAATGCCATACTGTGATAAGTACGTAATTGAAAATCAACAAGAGATTAATCAATATCACAAGAATCTTCTCAAAGATAAAAAGTAATGTCATACTCTTTATTTCGTTCACCAAACCATAAATATTGACAATTATATCATTGCCAATCAAAAAAGTTAATGACACACAAATTCACCAATGCACAAATATTGATAAAAACTTACCAACGTAAATCACGAAAATTGGTGAAACACAAATTCTAGAAGTCATCAATGGAAATCTAGAAATCACAAAAAGAAAAGGGGGAGTCCTATCACAGATGGGAGCATAAAAACTCCCTACCCATGTATCACGAACGGAACGCTAATTTCATGGTTGCTAACCATCACGAATTGAGCCGAAGCCCCACAGACGGCCCGAAGACCATGGGTTGCTACCCCACCAATTTGAGTCGAAACTCCACGAAGCATGGTTTAGTCTCCCTCGCAGACAAAGAGACATCGCACATTGCTAGTCTAAATCACAAAAATGATCCTCATTGATCATCAAGAAGTGTCAATTACACTAAGCTAGTAAATAAATGATTTTAGCTTCATGTCCCATAACCACTAGCTTAACTTAAATATTTGCGAACAAATTGTAGATCTCCACTAGAAAATTGTCACAAGAGATTCAATCGAATGAGTCCAAGAATTAACCGACGAAGTAAACGCAAGCGTTTCATACCACTTGTTTTACTAAGTCGTTTAATTAGATTTCTCATACGAGTGAGGTAAAGGTTTGTATATACTAGTAGATTGGAAAACGGTTTTATAAACGAGTTTAATATTGAAAAATATAGTTGAAATCGTTTTGATGAAAGGGTTTTGATATTTACTACTAGTATAGAAAACCTTTATATTTTTAACGTGACAAATCACAAAAGTGATTGTAGAAACAATCAATCATAAAAATTCACATTCGAAGACGTGAATAAAATCCAAAAAAATCGATATCAAATCCATCAAAATGGATATTTCCAATAATTCCCAAAGAAAATGTCATCAAAGTCGATAATAAATGATAACTACAAAAGGGAGACAACACGAATCGATTAAAGTTGGAAATTCAAACAAATAGGCAATATGGGCATAATTGGCAAATAGGAACATGTCGGTCAACCAGACTTCCTGGGTCGGTTGACCAGACCAGAGACAGAGAAGTGCTCGGGTTGCAGGTCGGTCGACCGGACCCTGAGTTTGGTCCGCCGGACCTTTAACTTTGCACTTCCAAACAGAGGAAGGGAAGTGCTCGGGTAGCAGGTCGGTTGACCGGACCTTGAGTTCGTTCGGCCGGACCTGTGGCCAGCACCCCCCATGCCTATCTAATGAATGCCAATCTCTTCCAAATTGCTATCGGTCGAGCAACGACACTAAGGGTTTACGCCAATCGACTACCCGGCCATAGAAGCTCTTTGGTTCATCACCAAAAACATGATCAAAACATCAAAGCTATGATTTTTAAAGAATTGAACCCAAAACACCAGAAATTGGAATATTCACAAAAGCAATCCAAATCAAAATCAAATGCGCATGAATAAGTGTTAGGAATTCATACCTAACAATCGAAGAGAATTATAGACTAAGATGTGAGATAAAAATCTCACCTTTTTCACAAAAACAATGAAGAAGAAGCTTGAAAGCAAAGGGAGAATCAACCACTCTTCCACACAACCCAAACGAGCTTGAATCTATGCTCAAAAAGAAGAACATTCCCAAAGTTAGGCTTAGGAATTTCTAAGATTGAAGAGGAAAAGAGTTGGAGAAGATGAAGAGGACGCTTACCAATAGCTTCTACTTGAATTTGGAGTTAGAAGTTGGATTTGCAAAGGAAGCTAGGGCTTAGGAATTTTCATTTTTAATATCTTCCCCCATTATTCTCTTGAGCTTGAGAGTGTTAGGAAATGAGGAATGAATGAAGAGAAGTGGAGTGGAGTGGGGTTGATAAGTTGGCTAGTGGGCTGAACCCAAACCCAAACCCTAAGTGAAAAAGGCCAAATTTTTAGCTTGCTCCAAACATATCTAAGTTTGTACTTAAAAAGGTCGCAAACGGCGTTTTGAACTCAATGGAAGTTGTCTCGAGTCCTAATTTGACTGTTTGCAAAAGTAGGTTTTCGGACTAAAATTCGACGAACGATGTTATATTTAAATAAAATATTTAAATATGAAATCGATAAATATGCGGGTTGTTACATGTTTTTTGATGGTTGACTTGATAATTTTATTTACTGCTTCCACTTGCCCATTTGCCTGCGGATGAGCCACTGCTGAGAAGCTTTTTCGGATCTCGAATCGCTTGCAAAAATCCTGCAATTCTTCACTTTCAAATTGGGTACCATTGTCTGTGATTATCTTCTGAGGCACACCATACCTGCAAATGATATTTTTAGTCACAAAAATTATCATCTTTTTAGAGTTAATAGTAGCCAGTGGTTCAGCTTCAGCCCATTTAGTGAAATAATCAACAGCAACAATAGCATATTTGATTCCAGATTTGGAAGTCGGTAAAGGCCCAATGAGATCTATTCCCCAAATGGCGAATGTCCATGGACTGACCATCTGTGTCAGCTCGATGGAAGGTGCTCTAGGGATTTTGGCAAATCTCTGGCATTTGTCACATTTCCGGGAATAGTCAGCAGCATCTCGATTAATCTCTGGCCAAAAATATCCATAACGGAGAACTTTCTTTGCCAAAGTTTGACCACTTATATGATCTCCACCTTCTCCTCCGTGCACTTCAGCTAGAATTGTCTTAGCTTCTTCTTTGGTTACACATCGAAGTAGTGGCATTGAGAATCCCCGTATGTACAATCGGCCATCTTGAATTATATATCTAGAGGCGTTTCTTAGCAGCTTTTGACGTTCTCTTAAATTGTCTGGTAGAGATCCGTTGAGCAGATACTCTTTTACCGGAGTCATCCACGATTCTTGTTCTTGAGATATAGTCATGATCCAGTCAAAGTCCATTTCATCAGTGCTTGGAGCTGACAAGACTTCCACAGGAACTAATCCTAATAACTGAGCCTCGCCAGTGCTTGAATACTTTGCGAGAGAATCTGCCTTCATGTTCTCTTCCTGGGGTATATGGCTTATTGTGTAGTGGTCAAATTCATCAAGAAGCTCCCAGTCCTTAGACAAGTAAGCAGGCAAATTTCCCCCTTTAGTTTGAAATTCCTTCTTTACTTGGTTACATTAAGCTGAGAATCGCTATAGATTTGCAATACTCTGATGTTCAGTTCTTTAGCAATCTTCATGCCAGCGATAAGAGCTTCATATTCTGCTTCATTGTTTGTCGAAGGAAATTCCAATCTTAATGCATAGCATAATGACCGTCCTTCAGGGGTTTCAAGCATGACCCCAGCTCCAGAACAGTAATCGTTTCTAGCACCATCCACATATAATTTCCATCGAATTGGGGTGTTATCAATCACCTCTTCCTCACAATCGCCTTTGTCTGTACATTCTGCGATGAAATCTGCTAAAGCTTGTCCGTTGATTGCTCTTCGGGGATGTAAATGATGTCGTATTGGCTAAGTTCAACATTCCATTTTAGAAGATGACCCGAAGTCTCAGGGCGAAATAGGACTTGCTTTAGAGGCTGATCAGTGAGGACCTTGATGGGATGAGCTTGGAAGTATGGCCTCAACTTTCTTGATGCAATCAGTAGGAAATAGGCAAGTTTTTCAAACTTTGAACAATTCATCTCTACCCCAGTGAATCTTTTGCTGATGTACTAAACCGGGCGCTGAATTCTTGCATCCTCCCAGACTAACGTTGCACTGAAAGCATGAGACGAAATTGCCAAATATATGAAAAGATCTTCACGACTTTCAGGCTTAGAAAGTATTGGAGGCATTTCCATATGACGAATCAACTCATCGAAAGCTTTCTGGCGTTGAGGAGTCCAGTCAAAGTTTTTCCTTCCTTTTTTCAGAGCATCAAAGAATGGAATGCATTTATCAGTAGCTTTGAAAATGAACCGACTCAAGGCAGCGACTTTACCATTAAGGCTTTGCAATTCCTTCTTCGTTCTAGGAGCTTTGACCTCTCTTAAGGCAGCGATCTGGGCAGGATTGGCTTCAATGCCCCTAGCACTCACAATGAAACCCAAGAACTTCCTGGACTCCACCCCAAATGAACATTTGAAAGGGTTAAGCTTCATTCTGTACTTTCGAAGGACTGCGAACATCTCTGCCAAGTGATCCATAAGGTCCACTGCTTTCTTTGATTTTACCAACATACCGTCAACATAAACTTCCATAGTTTTGCCAATCTATGGTTTGAACATAGCATTGACAAGGCTTTGGTAAGTTGCCCCTGCATTTTTTAGTCCGAAGGGCATGACTTTGTGGCAGTAAAGACCAACATCGGTGATGAAGCTCGTGTCCTCCTCATCTGGCTCATGCATCATGATCTGGTTATATCCGGCGTAAGCATCCATAAAAGATTGCAATTCATGCCCCACTGTTCCATCCACCAACTGATCAATCCTGCGCAACGGGAAACAGTCTTTGGGGCAGGCTTTGTTTAAATCTGAAAAGTCGATGCATACTCTCCACTTTTCATTAGCTTTCTTAACCAGTACTGGATTTGAAACCCAATTCGGATAGGTAGATTCCCTGATAAAACCGTTTTTCATGAGCCGATCTAGTTCTTCTTTCAATGCCGCTGAACTTTCTGGACCCTGGGTTCTTCTTTTCTGCTTTACAGGTGTAAATTTCGGGTCGATACTCAAAGTATGCACTGCAATCTCTGTGGATATTCCACACATATCAGCATGAGTCCAAGCGAATACGTCCAGATTTGCTTTCAAGAATGATATAAAAATATTCCGAGTTGTTACATTAAGCTGCGAACCCACATTCAACACCTTGTTCGGGTCTTTTGAGTCAACATGTACTGGCACCGTTACTTCCATCGGCACCACTCTGTTCTCCCCTACATTGGCTTTTCTGTGATCCATTTCTCTTCGTGCTCCGCTGTGCTCGCCAGTGCAGGGTCCGCCCTGTAAGTGCTACAGGGTTGGTTCTTTGATGCGGACTGGGGTTGCCGCATCCTTTCCCATCTCTCTCTTTCTTGCCTCTCGCAACTCTATCAGATAACATTCCCTCCCGGCATTCTGATCCCCTTTTATAACACCAACTCCATCTTTCGTAGGGAGTTTCATGGTCAGGCACGACGGGGCGAGAATTGCTTTAAATGCTGCAAGAGTTGGCCGGCCCAGGAAAGCATTGTAAGCAGAAAACTCGTCAACAATTACAAAAGTCTGCTTGCGAACCACTTTTTTCTACCCCTCTCCAAGTTCCACAAACAAATCAATTTTTCCAACCGGCTGCTTTGGCTCCCCAGTGAAGCCAACAATTTTCTGCGATGAAGCTTGTACGTCGGTCATAGGAATCTTCATTAGTTCGAATGTCTTCTTGAAGAGAATATTGCAAGAAGCTCCAAAACCAACAAGTACTCTTCTTACAATAGCCAGCCCAATGCCAGCAAAGATGACCATGGGATCTATGGTGGGAGCCTCAATACCCATAAAATCCCTGGCACTGAACACAATATCATCATTAAAAGTCCTTTGCTGCTTCATGGGTGCAGCATCTTCCAACACAAATACATTCTCCTCATTTGGAGCATACTTCAAAGCACGGGCATATCTCTCCATTTCACCCCAGCTTCTACCCCCTGGATGAGGACCTCCCGTAATCACATTAATTACAGGCCTTTCTGATTCAGGCACTACTGCCTTTTCATTTGAATTGGGTCGATGAACGGGAACCTGCTGCCGTTGGGCCGATGAAGTGGGGCCGTTCCTGTTCTTCTTCACATACTGCTGGAGATTGTTTTCTTTCAATAGTTCCTCAATCAATTCCTTCAAGTGGCGGCACTCGTTAGTATCATAGCCAGCTTGGTTGTGGAATCGGCAGAATCTTCCACTTTTCTCAACTTTTTTCCCAATTCTCAATTTAGGTGGTGTAGGATATTCGACAGTGTCTTTGGTTGTAGAGAAGATGTTTTCCGGGGTGTCGGTTAAGGGAGTGAAATTTTAAGGACGACTTTTCTTTGCGTCACCTTGCTTCTTCCCACCATCGTTTCCCCTCTTCTGATTGCCAGACTCCTTATTTGGAGCAGTAGTATTGTTCCTAGCCTCTATCGATACCACCTTGGCTGGTGTTTGAAGGCTTTCCAAACGCATGAATTCATCAGCTTTCTTATAAAATTTCACAAGCGAATTCGGTTCCTTCATCTTTAGCCACTTCCCAAATTCACTTATTTATCAATTGCCCTCATCAAGTATGTCAAAATCACACGTGGCTAAGCGTTATCCACTTCAGCCAAAGCAATGTTGAAGAGATTCAAGAATGATTTAATGGATTCTCCAGAATTTTGCTCCAGGCTGGACAATGACATTATTTCCTTTGCCTTTGAAGCACACAATCTGAATTGTTGTTTAAACTTCCGGGTCAAGTCAGAGAACTGGTCTATAGATCGGATTGGCAGCTTTGTAAACTAAAGTAGAGCCACTCCTTCCAGGTACACCGGAAATTACCTGCATTTGATTTCATCAAAGGCTCTGGCACCAGTCATGTGCCAATCGTACTTGTACAAGAATTCATTAGGGTCGCGTGTCCCCTTATAAGCCGGAATGGTAGGTGTTAACGCTAAAATTTAAACGCTAACACCCCGGTGTGTAAAGTGTGGTTGTGAAAGCACCACCCGATGATTCGGGAATAGAGTATAAGTAGAAAACCATAGAAAAAGCAGTAAATAACAGCGATTTTATAGTGGTTCGGCTCAATAGTTTGCCTACGTCCACTCTGAATATCTTTATTGATGATTTCGTTACAAGTTGATACAATTCTTCTCAAGTACAATACACTTTGAATTACTAAACACTTTGAACGAGTACCTTAAACTTCAATGTAAGAGAAAGTCTTCAAATCCATGTCAGATGTATGAGATTCCTTCTCGAAGTTGTTGATAGCGTTCTACGTATCTTAAAAGCTTTGGGTATCGAGTCGGTTTTGAATGCAGCAGAGTATTGGTGCTTGGAAAGAATGAGCCCAAAAGTCCCTCTCTAGTTGGAGCTAGGGTCGTATTTATAGACATTTCTCGGAGTTAGGTCGTAACTCGTACACGACTCATGATAAGTAGCGGCCGACCTATTTGGTTTAGCTCATGGCTTGGTCCAAAGTTATGCACCCATTTGATTGAATGATACAAGTTCTAAGTCGTTCCTGAGTTAACCAAATGCGACTTCCTTTATGCTAGCATGAGTCGTACATGACTCATCATAAGTCGTAAGTCGTCAACGAGTCAATCCATTACAGCATGGTATTGAACTTGTCTTCAAGTCATAGGTCGTGAGCGACTTATCTACAGTTATACGTCAGCAGCGACTTAAGTGTTGTTGACTCTTCCTTTTAGCGCTTTGATTCATCACTCCTTTAGGTCGTGGACTTTCTTAAGTCGTAAGTTGTGAGCTGTGGTCGCGCACGAGTTAACTGGTCGTAGCTTCTTGTTTGCTTGCTTGAGTCGCTGACGATTCAAGGTAGGTTGTAAGCACAATTCTTTAACTCGTGCAACTCCTCAATTGTTGAGTCGGTAACTTGCTGAGTCGTGAAGTACCTTGAGTCGTGAAGTACCTTGAGTCGGCCAACACCTTTAAGGCATTAAGGTTATAACCTGGTGAGTCGTTGAGTCGGCAACTCCTTAAGGCCGTTGAGTCGGCAACTCCTTAAGGCTGTTGAGTCGTAACTAGGTAGGTCGTTGATTCGGTCCATATGTTAGGTCGGTAATCAGTTGAGTCTGTAATCATTGTGAGTCGTGAGCCTTTCTTGAGTCGCTTGAGCAGAGGGGTTAACAATTGCCCCTCGAAGTACATGCTCAAGTCATGAGTCGTGTGCTTCGACCCAGTGCCTGAGTCTTAAACGACTCAAAGAGACTCATGACTCGCTAGTCCTTCCATCTTCCCCCCTGCAGCGTATATAAGTTGTTGAGTCGGTCCTTCCTCCTCACTTCATTGCTTACCTGTTTTATTCGATCCTGCCATTAACGATCCTTCAAGTTTCCAGAGACGCATCCAAGCTAATCAGTCGTCAACTCATCTTTACCTTTTTATTGCGTAAGTGAATTCACTTTCTGTTCAATCCACGATCGCCATTGACTCACGAATTTGGACTCCCCATTTTCTGACTCCAATTCACTTTTGTGCCGTTTTCCATTGCGAGCCATGTTTTTGATTGATTTGCGACTGCCATCAATCATATTGTTGTTATCGTTCGTGAATCATAGTAGTGCATCATATTCGTCGCACGCTTGAAGCGATTCGAATTGGTTTTTGGGTGATTTTCGATGATGTGAGGAGAAGATAATGAATTACAGTGTCTCGAATTAGCTGGTCTGTGGGTTTGGATGAGATGAGAAAGTTCTTAGCGGGTTAATGGGTTAATGGGTTAGAAAGGAGTTAACTGGTTGTGGAGACGACTTAAAATGCTCACGATATAGTTGGTTTTTTGGACTTACCGACTTAGGAAGGCCTTGCACTCTCATCCGTCCATGACCTAATTTTTGGGTCGTGTTGACTTCCTGATGATTTAGGACTTAGGTCGTACGAGCGACTCAACCCTTTAGATCCTTACCACAACTTATCCTTTAGACCGTGAACGATTCAAGCCATAAGTCGTGAACGACTCAGCACTTAGGTTATTTTCCATACCGAGTTGCTTCTTGGGGCTTAACCCCTGACCGACTCAAGTAGATGGGACCTAGGTTTTGAGTCGTTGGCGAGTCAGGACTTGTCTGAATTTTGTTCGTGCTTTGAACCATTGCATGGATTTTGAACTATTGAACTTTATTGCATTCATTCACAGGTTGCTTTAACTTGGAAGCTAACAATCTGTCCAATACAACATTTACAGAAAATTGGGACGAATATACTGCCATCGACTGCCCACATCAAATGACAGATTAGTTAATAACAGATAATTAATTTAAATAAATTGTGTGAACGAAGTGCTTTCAACTCATCAATTTCAAGTAAAATATTAAAGCAACACTGAAATAGTCAATTGAAACCGACCAGCTTGCACTAATATTATGCTTGAACTTTGGATTAACAAGTTCTGAAATTTTGTAGTTGATCAATCGTCGACTATTTTAACTCCACTTATATTTACTTGCTATTTTTATTAGTTTTGCACGACACTTCACACTTTTAGGAAACGTGCACCTTCACATTTGAATATCCAGTTGTTTATGTAGAATGACTTCTCAGGAAGAGGATACAATGGTTCAGACTAGAGAGGCCACTGTAATTCCTGCACCTCTGGTCAATCCTCCCGAAAGAGCCTCTTCAACTTTATCGTACAGAGTTTTCCACCAATTGTGCGCTCAGTTTGGCATTGCTGAATCAGATGCCATTCTTCCCGAGAGAAGTAACACTGCTGACATAGCACCTCCTGGCTTTGTAACGGTCAATCGACAAATGTGCCTGAGTGGGGGCGTTCCTCCTTTCAATGACTTTTTCCAACAACTTCTTCGTCAATTGGCCATCGCCCCGTCCCAATTACACCCAAATGGTTATGCCATTTTAAAGGGGTTGTGTGTACTGTTTAGGAGGACGCTCGATCGATTCCCAAGCTTTGACGAGATTTGCTTCCTATGCTCTTTCACCAGGACTAAAGATCATCCCTCTATTACTGTCGTGAGAAGTGCTCGAAATCGTAAATTGATCATCGGTCTTCCTGACAGCGCTCATGGGTTTTTGACTCAATTTTTCTATGTCTGTTGCCCCCCGGGGTTTTACACTGTGTGGAGAGAAGGAAGTAAGATCATCTACCTTTACGTCTTTTATATTCTGAGTCTTTTGAAGTTCGAATTGCCGAGTGTTAACTTCGTCATCATTACTTTTCTTTTATTTCAGTACTTCCCCCTCCTTGTAGAGATCTCAGCCACAAGCCAACCCTGGAGAGGCTTGTAGCAGTACCGGTTGAAGAACGGGACGTGAAATTTTTGCTGAACGACGAATTCCTTCACCAGTTCGGACTTCTTCATCCTTCTCGCTACACACACCCCTACGAGGTTACGGACTCCCCACCTAAAGCAACAGATGCTCTGGTTTCTACAAACACATCCATACCAGAAGGTCCTTCTCCCGAGGCTTCGCTAGTGAAGTGCTCCACTTCGGTTGATGTTGCGGGGCCATCTGTCGAGCTTGCCCCGGTTATTGAGGAAGAAGAGCCCCAGGGATCTCCTCAACTGTCACAGAAACCTGGCGAAGAAGCCGAAAAAACTAGCCTTGCCAAGCAGAGCAGGGACGATACTTTCAAAGGGCTGAGCGACCTCTTTGCCACCTCGCAAGAGATCATTAAAGATGATCCTATCACAACCGGGGTTTCTTCTTCATTAATTGAAGCGACTACTATCCTGCAACAGACTCCGTCGACTCAAGAGTTGACGCTAACTATTACACCCACAAACCCTCCTCAATTAAAGAGTGGTTCGTAGTTTGCACGCCACACACACTTAGAATTTATTTTTTGGAACTTTTATGCTTCTGGTTTTTTGTACTTTGAAGAATTCTAAGATTTAGCTCTTTTTTATTTCAGATCCTCCAATGGGGCGCAGCGGATCCTACTATGATGATTTCCAGCGCTACGGGAGGCGTAGCCAATATGACTACAGGCGTTACCTTCCCTCTTACAGAGAATCTGATGAAGAAAGAGCCGCTCGAAAGGATCAAGAGAAGAAGACTCAAGAGGAGCGTTACGAGAGAAGAGAGAGGGAGGAGCGCCACGACTCTTCGCAAAGAGGCGACGATTCCCATAAAAGAAAATCCCATAATGACAGAGGAAAAAGTCATATGGTTGAAGATTCGAGCAAGCGAGCCCGACATGGTGAGAAGCACACCTTTACAACTCCTGAAAAGGTTACTGCTCCTGCCTCGCTCGACATTCCTTCTGGCTCTCTTGCTCTCGGGAAGGCAGACATCCAAACAATAATTAGTAGGCCCAAATTCCAAGTCGGACCGGGTCCAGCCACTTTGCAGAGTCGGTTTCCACAGTGGTGTCTGAAGGGAGTAAGGTTTGACCTTGACTTGGTCCCCATTGACAAGTCTGCTATATTACGAAACCTCGATGCCGTCAAGCTTGATATTGAGAGGATGTCGAACTGGCAAAAACTTGTTGACGAGCTCCAAAGGGTTAATCGTGCGAACATAAAGGCCATGCTCACTATGGAAAACGATAAAGCCGAGTGGCAAAAAGTTCTTGAGCAACACGAAACTGAGATGAGGAGCATTGCTTCTTATAATGAAGAGCTTGAAGCAAAAGTTGAAGAATTGAAACAAGAGCTTGCTGCTTCCTCTACTTCCTATTCTCAAAAAGAAGAAGTGCTCCTAAAACAAGTAAGAGATGCTCATGCCAGCCAAAGGGATGCCGAAGACAGACTTGAAGTGCAGAAAAGAATTAGTGAGGGCTATGTCGCTGATATTGAAGAGCTTCGGAAGAAGAACAGCTCCCAAGAGGCGGAGATTCAAATGCTTAAGCTTCAACTTTCTAAAGCTGAAACGGAGCATGATGAGGCCGTTGCCGGCAAAATTGCAGCTGAAGAATCTCACGAGGCAACGAGGGCCAACATCAGCTCAACATTATTTGATTTCTATCTGCATAGCATCTTGGGGCACGGTAGCCTCGCCTTTCTAGGCCCCAAGTATGAAATTACACTGGCTGAAGTTTGGGAGGCCACACTCGATATGCTCGGTGGTAGCGGCGCTGGCTATGCTGAGTCAGCTCTTGAGGAGCACTATCTTGATGATGATGCTCGTGCCGCTCTGGCTAGGGGGAGAGAACAGCTTGCAAAAGTAAGGGCCGAAACAACTGCAGGAGAATATACAGGAAAAATCATCTCAACTGCTCCAATTCAACCTTCTCCTTCAGCCGAAATTGACATTATCGGTTCTAGTTCTCATTCCCCATCTCCTACTAAAGTTACCACTGATGTCACAAGCATACAAGGTGGAGATGAAGGCGGTGAGAGTGCCGAGGCACAGGCTTACGAAGTTGATGTCAGGGAACCGACTTCTGTAGGTAACCCTACCGACAATCTTGCCCAAGTAGACTGCTCATCTGTTTCTTACGAACTTGATGAGCTTTTTGACTACTTCTTGAATCTTAGCGAGCCATTTTCTCCTCTTTTTACTGACTTGAACTTTTTTCCCTCTGCAGAGAAAATGTCGGGCACTGTTCAGGCTTCTCCTCCTCCAATTATTCCTTCCCCGCCTCTTAAGGTCACTCCTCCTTCTGCCTCGAAACCCGGGTCACAAGAGGAGCAAATAGAAGCTCTTCACGGCTTAGATGATCCCGTTGCTTCTCAAGATCCGAAAGGAGAAGAAACTGAAGGAAGCGAGAGGACTCCAGAACCAACTGGCTCCAACGCTGAACCGTTATCCAAACTTCTTTCTCCAGGGAGTGGGTCTTCCTCCAAGAAGAAGAAGAAGAAGGGATCTTTAACTGGCGAAGAAGAGACGGAAGAAAGTCCGACCGAGCCCCTTTCTCCTTCATCCCCTACCCTCACAAGCCAGCCTAAAAAGTTGGTCATTCGGCCAGGTGCGGGTTCAAAAGGTGGGCGGAAGAAGAAATGATGGCTCTCGTTCTGTGGCTTTCATATCGCTTTTTGCCTTTTTTGCATGTACTGACCGGAAATTGTGCGGGTACCGGCCCCCCGCTTTTCTTTTATTTTTTACTTTGGAACCTGTACCTGTATATAAAATAGTGTTGAATAAAATGATTCTTTTTTTTGTACAAACTTCTGTCTGTATCTGGGAATGCATTTACTATTCATTTTTGTACAAGTTTCTTTGTACGATATTGCAGTGAGCTTGTGGTATATATTGTTCGAGCGCAATTTTACCGATGTTGTTATGCCATGCTGCCCCTATACCATAAGCCCATTGTAATATTTTATTTTATGAGGAACTTGTGCTTTCATTTTTTAGAGAATAATTATTCCACATTTGGAGGAATATGATTTCATTAAAAAATAGATCACAAATAAGTTTCTACGCTTCAACCTTCGAAGATATCACTTTTTATTTTGTGCATATACACATTTTATTGAATGAAATCTTCTATGTGGTAAAGCGGGTATTTGTAAGGTACTTCAACTTCTTTTTGAGGAAGAGAATTTTCTAGAACAAGTAATTCATTCTTCCTTTGAAAGTTAAAGTGTGCTTTTAATGAGGTTTTTTTTTAAAACTTGCCACAGTAAAGGGTTCTTGATTTTTGTTTCTTTGAAAAGTTGCACCTCTGAGGAAGACTTTTTCACGTTCCAACACCAGGAAGTTTTATTTCAATCTTGGTGAAACGTGTGCCTCCTGTTAACTCCCCTTCATTAGCGACCTAAGACCTAAAGACATGGAACGACCTAACTATAGGAATGGTCTAGCGACTTAAAGATGGCTCGACCTAAAGAGGAGAGTGACCTATCAAGCTTCGCGACCTAACAGAGAGCTGTGACCTAAAGGAGGCCGCGACCTAAGAGTAGCTGCGACCTAAAGTGTTGCGACCTAAGACTGTCTCGACCTAAAGGCAGCAGCGACCCAAAAAGGCCACGACCTAAAAGAACAAGCAACCTAAAAAAGGGGACGATCTAATTACTGAAGTAACCTGGCGAGCTATGGATTGCCGCGACCTAACCAGATAAGCAAGCAAGCGACCTAAAGATTTTATGCGACCTAACTGTCCACCGACCTATGAAGCTCCGCGACCTAAGGAAGGCTGCAACCTATAGAATTCACACGACCTAGCGGAATGCTTCGACCTAAGGAAGGTCGCAACCTAAGGAACTCAACGATTTAAGATTAACTATGGATGCAGGAAATTACTCACGACCTAGGATAGGTCGTTAGCGACCTAATGCCAGAGTAAAGGAGTTGAACTATACTATGCCGTAGGGGGATAGGTCACTCGCAACCTAGGACTTGTGCAAATCAGCATAAGGAAGGAAGCACCAATACTCTTCAGGTTGACTACAACCATACTTAGGTCGGTCACGACCTACGACCTTGCTTAGGTCGGCCACGACCTACGACCTAACTCTAAAAAATGCCTATAAATATGACCCTAACTCCAACTAGTAAAGGATTTTTGGCTCACTCTCCTCAAGCGCCGATACTCTGCTGCATTCCGAACCAATCTAACACTTGAAGCTCTCAGGACACTAAGAACGCTACAAACAACTTCAAGAAGAGATCACATACATCCAACATGGATTCGAAAACTCTCATCTTCATCGAAGTTTAGGCTACTTGTTCTAAGTCTCTTGTAATTCAAAGTGTATTGAACTTGGGAAGAATTGTATCAGCTTGTAACGAGATCATCAATAAAAGTACTTAAAGTGGACGTAGGCTATACCCTTAAGCCGAACCACTATAAAATTGTTGTTGTTTACTGCTTTTCTGCTATTATCTGCTTGTAATCTGTTCCCGAGCTATCGGGTGGTGCTTTCACAACTATAACTCATACACCGGGGTGTTAGCGTTCAAATTTTAGCGTTAACACCTCCGAAGAGGTCTTTCTGCTTAATTGTGCCTCCGGGAGGAGGTCTTTTCATTTCTGCCTCTGGGAAGAGGTCTTTCTGTCTTATTGTGCCTCTTGGAAGAGGTCTTTCTATTTCTGCCCCATGGGAGAGGCTCTTTTTTTTATTTGCATTTCATCTCTGGTGAAGTGAAACTCCGAGGAGCGGCTGTTGCACTTCAACTCCTGGCGAAATGGGACTCCGAAGAGGGCTTTTATTTTATTTTACATTTCAACTCTGGTGAAGTGAAACTCCGAAGAGTGGCTGTCGCACTTCAACTCCTGGTGAAATGGGCCTCCGAATAGGGCTTTTATTTTGTTTTACATTTCAACTCCGGTGAAGTGAAAATCCGAAGAGCGGCCGTCACACTTCAACTCCTGGTGAAATGTGCCTCTGAAGAGGGCTTTTATTTTGTTTTACATTTCAACTCTAGTGAAGTGAAACTCCGAAGAGCGGCCGTCACATTTCCACTCCTGGTGAAATGGGCCTCCGAAGAGGGTTTTTATTTTGTTTTACATTTCAACTCCTGGTGAAATGTGCCTCCGAGGATTGCCTGGAAGTTACTCTCTCATGGTTGGAGGGTCATGACTCCTCCAATCTTTTTTGGTTGAGTAGAGAACTTTCTTTTTTGCGGCATATGCCTCGTTAGAGGTCTTTATCCTCCGAAGAGTTGTGCCTTTGAAGAGGACTTGTGCCTCCGAAGAGGGCTTTAGTTGTTCCTTGTCCACTTGCTTATGCCTTTTTAGCGATCCTCTATTTTTTCTTTTCAAGCTCGCACTCCCTTCTCTTACAAGTAGTTTGTTTAATCCAAAGAAGTGTACTTCATTGCTAGGCCAATTCGCGAGGACGGGCATAAGCTTCTTAATTGGATGTTTGTTTGTTCAAACTTCTCAATTTATTAGCTAGAGCCCGTTTTCGGCGAAATCATTGGCCGTTCAATTGAAGCACTTCTTATCTAGGATTTAAGTTCGGGAATTTTGTGACTTGGAATTTGTTTGTTGAATGATAAGAAGAATCACTTGGTCTTGTAATGTGCAAGTTTTTTTTTCGTTGCCTGCAAAAATTTAAATCGACATTTCAGCAATACATTTAATGTACTTTTCATATCGAAAATAAAGCAAACATGTAATAATAATAAGGAACACAAGATTTATAGTGGTTCGGCCAAGAATTTAGGCCTACATCCACTTTATAGTCTTTCATTATTCACTTGCATCGGTTTTACAATCGCTTTCAATTACAGGAATCATACATTCATAATTCTTTTTACAATATTTCAACAAAGCTATCAAGTAAAGTATGGGCGCAAGTGATTGCTGTTCCAGGCTCTTGGAATTTGATCTCCTTCGACAGTAGTGAGTTTGAATGTACCGTCAAGAAGCTTCTGTCCTATGACATATGGTCCTTCCCAATTTGGCCCAAACACACCTGTCGCTGCCATAATTCTCTTTAGGACTAGATCTCCAATCTCAAAGCTGCGTTGGTGGACTTTGGAATTGAAATGTCTGGCTATCCTTTGCTGATGAGATGCGATTCTGAGCTCAGCCTCTTCTCTTTTTTCATCAAGGAGATCTAGTGCCTCAAGCTGCAGTTTTTCATTCTCCGCTTGATTGAAATGGATTCTTCTATGTGAAGGGACCTCTGTTTCTACCGGAATCATTAACTCTGATCCGTATGCCAATGAAAACGGAGTACGCCTAGTCGCAGTCTTGTGGGTAGTTCTGTACGCCCATAGTGCTAGCGGTAGCTTATCGACCCAACCACCTTTTGCTCTTTCAAGTTGCTTCTTGATGGTTGACTTGATAATTTTATTTACTACTTCCACTTGCCCGTTTGCCTGCGGATGAGCTACTGCTGAGAAGCTTTTTCGGATTTTGAATCATTTGCAAAAAATCTTGGAATTCTTCACTTTCGAACTGAGTACCATTGTCTGTAATTATCTTTTGAGGCACACCATACCTGCAAATGATATTTTTAGTCACAAAACTTATCATCTTTTTAGAGGTGATAGTAGCCAGTGGTTCAGCTTCCGCCCATTTAGTAAAATAATCTACACCCACAATGGCATATTTAATTCCAGATTTGGCAGTTGGTAACGGTCCTATAAGGTCTATTCCCCATATTGCAAACGGCCATGGACTGACCATCTGTGTGAGTTCAGTGGAAGGTGCTCTAGGAATTTTTGTGAATCTTTGGCATCTGTCACATTTTCGGGAATAGTGTGCTGCATCTCGATTAATTTCTGGCCAAAAATATCCGTATCGGAGAATCTTCTTTGCTAAAGTTTGACCACCTAAATGATCACCACATTCTCCCCCATGTACCTCAGCTAGGATTGTTTTGGACTCTTCCCTGGATACACATCGAAGTAACGGCATTGAGAATCCCTGTCTGTATAATTGGCCATCCTGGACTATATAGCGAGAGGCTTTCCTCAGTAGCTGTTAACGCTAAAATGTGAACGCTAACACCCCGGTGTGTAAAGTGTAGTTGTGAAAGCACCACCCGATAGATCGGGAAAGAATTACAAGCAAGTAATAGTAGAAAAGCAGTAAACAACAACGATTTTATAGTGGTTCGGCTTAAGGATATAGCCTACGTCCACTCTAAGTACTTTTATTAATAATCCCGTTACAAACTGATACAATTCTTCTCAAGTATAATACACTTCAAGTTACAAGTGATTTGGAACAAGTCTTAAGCTTCAATGTCGATTAAAGTTCTTAGATTCATGTTGAAGATGTGTGGTTTCTTCGTGAATTTCTTTGATGTATTCCTCTAATCTTGGAAGCTCTAAGTGTTGATGAAGTTCTCAATGCAGCAAGGTAACGGTGTGTGAAGAGAATGCGCCAAAAGTCCTTTGAATGTTGGAGGTGGTTGCCTATTTATAGAGAGTTCTGGTCTGAAATTTTTGCCAAGTCCTAAGTCGTGGCCGATCTAAGTTAAGTCGTAGCCGACTTAATATGAGTCGTGGCCGGTCCATCTGGCCCCCTTCTGGCTTCACAGGAGTTCACTTGCACAAGTCCTAGGTCGCCCCCGAGTCAACACTACTCCTTCTCAATAATATGGCATCGGGCTTATACTTAGTGGCTTTAGGTCGTGGACGAGTTAACTTGGTAAGTCGCAAGTCACGGTTCAACTGGTAAGTCCTGGATCGTGTACGAGTTAAGAGGCCACCGTGCCAAGTAGCTGCATTGAACTTACCTTCCTTTGCTTAGGTCGTGATCGACTTAACATTGGTCATAGGTCGGTAGCTATCTTGGGTCGGCGTTCCTTAAGTCTTAGGTTGGTATACATGCTAGAGCATCAGGTCGGCACCTCTCTTAAGTCGGTATCCCTTTTCGGCCTTAGGTCGGCATTCCTGTTAAGGCAGTTAGGTCGGCAACCAGTTAAGTCGGCAATCTCCCTAGACTGTTAAGTCGGTATATATGTTGAGTCAGTAGCCTCATTGAAGTGTTAGGTCGGCAACCCTTTGAATCTTAGGTCGGCACCCTTGTTGAGCCTTAGGTCGGCACCCCTGTTGAGCCTTAGGTCGGCACCCTTGTTGAGCCTCAGGTCGGCACCCCTGTTGAGCCTTAGGTCGGCATCTCCTTGAGTCGCAGAGTCTAAACCGAGGCGGAGTTAACAATTGCCCCTCAAAGTATACGCCTACTGGTTAGGTCGTGTGCTTCGATAGTCCTTAACCCGTCCCCTCTTAGGTCGGTAGGTCGTACGCGACCCAACAGTTAGACCGCATCTGCCGCTTCAGTTCTCCCTACTGTAAGGTATAAAACATCCATCTTCTTCTTCCTTTTCATTACTTACTACCTTGCTCAATTCTGCCATTAAAATTCTTCCGGGCTCAAAAAAGACGATTTAATTCCAATCAACTACTGAAAACATCTGCTATTCATTGCGTAAGCGATTTCATTCTTTTTTCGACCATAGATTACCATTGATTCGTGAATTCTGTTGCCTAAACTCGAATCGCCTCCCTATATGACGCTCCATCACGAATCTCATCACGTTTATAGCTGATGGAGCCTAGGTTACTCAATCCGGCTTCAGATGATTGCTGATACAACGAAGGTGATTTATCACCTTAGGCTCGATGATCTCTGATGGCAGGGTATTGGATTTGTGACAACTTCGAACTGTTGTATTGGGTGATTCGATAGCACGAATGAAGGCTGTTGTTGATGGAATGGTTATCGGGTTAATGGGTAGATGGAGTGTGATGTTGGTTCGGGAGCGAGTCAGTGATTTTGGGTGGCTTATCCTTTAGCCGACCTGGCTCTTAGCAACCTTAAGTCGTGGCTGAGATAGTGCTTGAAGAACACTTGCCGATTTAAACTTTAAGGCCTGAATCGTGACCGAGTTAATACTTGGAAAAGTTCCTGTCTTTCGGACCGGAGCTTACATTCTTATCTCTCCCTTGCGACCTAGAGGACTGAGTTGCCAAATTAAAATGCTTAGACCCTGACCCGCTACCGACCTAGCCTTATCTCGCGAAAAACTTTTGAACCGTAGCCGACTTAATACTTGGGGAAATCTGCCGATTTAACCTTCTACTGATTTAACCTTGAACCGCAGCCAAGTTAACCCCTAAACCGTGACCGAGTTGGCTCTTAAACCGCTGCCGAGTTAACACTTAAGCTTTGGGCATGCTGACTTGTTGAGAGCATAGATCCACTTTGAGTTTCTAACTTGAACTGCCAAACTAAGTTGCCTGAATTTTGAACTGCCCCAACTTTAAATTTGCTTGAATCTCATTGTATTATCTCACAGATCGCATTAACTTATAAGCTGCTAACCTGCTGAAAATAACAAACAAAGAAAACCAAGGCGAAAATACTGCCATCGACTGCCCATGTCAGATGACAGATTAGTCAAGACAAGTCAAGCAACTTAATTATATTGCATGAAATGTTTGTGAATCAATCAGTTAAAGTTAAACATTAATGCAAAGTATCAATAATCTGAACTGATTTATCTGCATCAACATCTTACTTGCATATTTAGGCTTAAAACAATAGTCCCTGAATTTCATAACTAACGAATGTTTGCTAGTTTTCATTCCAGTTATATTTGTTCACTGCTTGATTGATTTTACACAACACTTCACACACTTTAGGAAACGTGCACCTTCATGTTTGAATACCCAGTTGTTTATGTAGAATGACTTCCCACCGAGAAGAAGAAGTGGTAACTCCAGAGGAAGAAACTTTTCCGATAGCTGTTCCCATAGAGAATCCTCCGGAGAGAACCCCGACTATTCTAACTTCGAGAGCGTTTGTCCAGCTGCGCACTCAATTTGGCTTTGCTGAAAGTGATGTTCTTCTCCCTGGGCCTGGAGATACTGCTGACAATCCTCCCTATGGCTTTGTTGCAGTCAATCGCCAAATGTGCTTAAGTGGGGCGATTCCTCCTTTTAACGACTTCCTTCGAACTCTTCTCCTTCGGTTGACAATCTCTCCGTTTCAACTTCATCCCAATGGCTATGCCATCTTGACGGGGTTATGTGTTTTGTTTAGAAGAACCCTTGATCGCCTACCGAGTTTTGAAGAAATTCGTTATCTGTGCTCGTTTGCAAAGAGTAAAGATCATCCTTCCCTTATTATTGTGAGAAGTGCCAGGAACCGCAAGCTCATTTCCGATCTTACTGAAAGCGTTCATGGATTCTTGAACCAGTTTTTCTTTGCCCGCTGTCCCTCAGGCTTTTATGCCATCTGGAGAGTAGGAAGTAAGATTAGTGTTTCTATTTTCTCCGTTTTGAAACTTTTTCGAGATCCGAACTTTCAGTTGCTAATTTCATTCTTTATTCTTTTCAGCACTTCCTCTCCCCTCTAGAGACCCAATTCACAAGCAAGTTTTTGAGAGGTTGAGTGCCGTGGCCACAGAAGAGAGGAGCATAAAATTTCTGTTGAGGGATGAATTTTTACATCAACATGGGCTTCTACACACTTCTCGCTCTATGCATGCTCATGAAGTTCCAACGGAAGTCCCCGATTCTCCGATAAAGACTCCTGAATCTTCGCTGGTGAAGTGCTCCACTTCTGTCGATGTTGCGGGGCCATCTGGTAAACTTGTCCCGGTTATCGAGGAAGAAGAGCCTCAGGGATCCTCTCACCATTCACAAGAATCTGGTGAAAAGGCTAAGAAATCCAGTCCTGTCAAGCAAAGCAGGGACGATACCTTCGAAGGATTGAGCGACCTCTTCGCTACTTCACAAGAGATCTTCAAAGATGACCCTACTACTGCCGGGATTTCTTCTTCAGTAGTTGAAGCTACTTCTATTTTGCAACAGCCGTCGTCGACTCAAGAGTTGACGTTAACTATTATACCCACAACCACTCCCCAAATAAAGAGTGGTTCGTAGATTAATGCGCGTAGTTTGCACAACACACACACTTAGAATTTCTCATCACTTCTATGCACTTATCTTCTTGCACTTTAAAGATTTCTAAAGCTTATTATTTTAATTCCAGATTCTCCTATGGGGCGCAGCGGCTCGTATTATGACGATTTCCAACGCTACGGGAGGCGTAGCCAGTATGATTACAGGAGTTACCTTCCTTCCTACAGAGAGTCGGATGAAGAGAAGGCTGCCCGAAAGGCTCATGAAAGGAGGACCGAAGAAGAACATCGTGAAAGAAGGGAGAGAGAAGAGCGCCATGATTCTTGGCAAAAAGGCGATGACTCTCACAAGAGAAAATCTCATGACGATCGAGGAAAAGGTCACATGAGTGAAGACTTAAGCAAACGAGCTCGTCACAGTGAAAAGCAGGCCTCTACTACTCCTGAGAAAGTTACTATTCCTGCCTCACTCGACATCCCTTCTGACTCTCCCGCTCTTGGGAAATCAGATATTCAAACGATAATTAACAGGCCCAAATTTCAAGTTGGACCGGGTCCTGCCACTCTGCAGAGCCGATTTCCTCAATGGTGCCTTAAGGGGGTGAGGTTCGACCTAGACTTGGTCCCCATCGACAAGTCTGCTATGTTGCGCAATCTTGATGCAGTCAAGCTCGATATCGAGAGGATGTCAAACTGGCAGAAGCTTGTTGATGAGCTTCAAAGAGTTAACCGTGCCAACATAGAGGCCATGCTTACTATGGAAAACGATAAGGCCGAATGGCAAAAGGTCGTTGAGCAACACGACACCGAGATGAGGAACATTGCTTCTTACAATGAGGAGCTTGAAGCAAAAGTCGAGGAATTGAAACATGAACTTGCTGCTTCCTCTACTTCCTATTCTCAAAAAGAAGAAGTGCTCCTGAAACAAGTGAGAGACGCTCACGCTAGCCAAAGGGATGCCGAAGACAGGCTAGAAGTACAAAAAAGAATCAGTGAAGGCTATGCTACTGATATTGCTGAGCTCCGAAAGAAAAACAACTCCCAGGAGGCGGAGATACAAATGCTTAAGCTTCAGCTTGCCAAAACTGAAAGGGAGCGTGATGAGGCTGTCGCCGGCAGAATCACAGCTGAAGAATCTCATGAGGCGACCAAAAACAGCATCAGCTCAACATTATTCGACTTCTACTTGCACAGCGTCTTGGGGCGTGGAAGCCTTGCCTTTTTAGGCCCCAAGTATGAAATCACACTGGCTGAAGTTTGGGAGACAGCACTTGATATGCTCGGTGGTAAAGGTGTTGGATATGCTGAGTCAGCCCTTGAAGAGCATTATCTTGATGACGAAGCCCGTGCCGCTCTTGCCAAGGGTAAAGAGCAGCTTGCCAGAGCGCGGGCCGGGATGGCGGAAGAGGAGCGTTCTGAAAAAGAAGTACCGCCTACCATCTCCGAACGTCCTCTAGTTTCTCCCGAGGTGGACATTACAGGCCCTAGTGCTCATTTGCCGCCTCCTACAAGAACTGGGGTAATCACCCCTACTGATGAAGAGGCTTTGGAGGACATTGGGGCTCAGAATTATGAGATTGAACTGACAAAGCCAATATCTTCAGGTAATTTCGACATTGGTCCGATTCAGGTGGATTGCCTGCTTATTCCTCAAAAATTTGATGAGCTTCTCGATTACCTCCTGAATCTCGATGAACCCATATCTCCCCTCTTTCGGGAAGATACTAACATTTTCAATTTTTCTTCTTCTGCAGTTGAAACAACAAGTGCCATGCAGACTTCGCCTTCTCTGGTTATTCCTCCTCCATCTCTTTAGGTGACTCCTCCTTCTGCTTCACAACCTGGGTCACAAGAGGAGAAAATTGAGGCTCTTCATGGTTTGGATGACCCTGTCGCCTCGCAGGAGCAAAAAGATGAGGGACTCGAAGGAGGCGAGATCTCTCCGCAGCGGACTCCTTCTGATGACGTAGTTTTATCCGCTCTCGTTACTCCGGGGAGTGAGTCTTCTTCGCAGAGAAGAAAGAAGCATGGGACATCGAAGAGGAGGGGGAAGAAAATTATCACCACTGAAGAGGAACCGAAAATTGCACCAGTTGTACCTCCCTCCCCTTCTTCCCTTATGCCTTCAGACCAACCTGGAAGACCCGAAAAGCTAACCACTCGGCCGGGTAAAGGGTCTAAAGGCGGCAAGAAGAAATGAAGAGTTGAGCTTTGTGATTCCTTTTTTGTGGTCGGATGTTGTGCAGGCACCGGCCCCTGCTTTTTTTATTTTGAAACCTGTATCTGCAATATCTGCAATTGAATAAAATGATTCTTTATTTGTACAGACTTTTGTTTGAATTTGAGAATGCATTTATTATTCATTTTTGTACAAGTTTATTTATGTGATATTGCGGTGAGCTTGTGGTATGTTGTTTGAGCGTACTTTACCGACATAGTTATACCGCTTTGTATGTAACTATACCATGTTGCCCCTATACCATGAGCTTACTGCAATATCGTATACTTTAAGGGGACTTGCACTCTCGTTTTCTAAAGAATAATTACTTCATTCTCGAGAAGAATTTTCGTGGAGTGCAACTTCCTTCATATAAGTTTCTACGCTTTGTCTTTCGAAGAAATCACTTTCTCTTTTTGCGTATGTATATATTTTGCCCAGTGAATTCTTCTATGTGGCAAAGCGGACCTCTGAATGTACTTTAACCCCCTTTTTTTTTTCTTTGTTTTTTTTTTTTGAGGAAGATCATTCTCCATAATAGGTGAATTACTCTTCCTTTGGAAGTTAAAGTATGCTCTTGATGAGGATTTTTTTTATATATATAGAAAGTTGTACCTCTGAGGAGGGGTTTTTCACGTTTCAACACTTGGAAGTTTTATTTCAATCTTGGTGAAACGTGTACCTCCAAAGAGTTGTGCCTTCGAAGAAAGCCTTTTCACGTTTCAACACTTGGAAGTTTTATTTCAATCTCGGTGAAACGTGGACTTTCAGAAAGGTCTTTCTTTTTAATTGTGTCCCCGGGAGGGGGTTGTACCTCTGAGGAGGGATTTCTCACGTTTCAACACTTGGAAGTTTTATTTC
Organism: Allium cepa; assembly: GCA_030765085.1. Classification (NCBI taxonomy): domain Eukaryota; kingdom Viridiplantae; phylum Streptophyta; class Magnoliopsida; order Asparagales; family Amaryllidaceae; genus Allium; species Allium cepa. Next base: position 76,232,476 of record CM060945.1, read on the forward strand.
AATCTTGGTGAAACGTGTACCTCCAAAGAGTTGTGCCTTCGAAGAAAGCCTTTTCACGTTTCAACACTTGGAAGTTTTATTTCAATCTCGGTGAAACGTGGACTTTCAGAAAGGTCTTTCTTTTTAATTGTGTCCCCGGGAGGGGGTTGTACCTCTGAGGAGGGATTTCTCACGTTTCAACACTTGGAAGTTTTATTTCAATCTTGGTGAAACGTGGACCTCCAAAGAGTTGTGCCTTCGAAGAAAGCCTTTTCACGTTTCAACACTTGGAAGTTTTATTTCAATCTCGGTGAAACGTGGACTTTCAGAAAGGTCTTTATTTTGTTTTGCATTTCAACTTTGGTGAAGTGAAATTCCGAAGAGCGGTTGTTACACTTCAACTCCTGGCGAAATGTGCCTCCGAAGAGGGCTTTTATTTTGTTTGCATTTCAACTCTGGTGAAGTGTAATTCCGAAGAGCGGTCATAACACTTCAACTCCTGGTGAAATGTGCCCCCGAAGAGGTCTTTATTTTGTTTGCATTTCAACTCTGGTGAAGTGTAATTCCGAAGAGCGGTCATAACACTTAAACTCCTGGTGAAATGTGCCCCCGAAGAGGTCTTTATTTTGTTTGCATTTCAACTCTGGTGAAGTGTAATTCCGAAGAGCGGTCATAACACTTCAACTCCTGGTGAAATGTGCCCCAGAGATGGTTTACATTGCCTGGAAGTTACTCTCTCATGGTTGGTGGGTCATGACTCCTCCAATCTTTTTTGTTGAGTAGAGAACTTTCTTTTTTGTGGCATATGTCCCATTAGAGGTCTTTGTTCTCCGAAGAGTTGTGCCTCCGAAGAGGAGCATTTTGCCTCTGAAGAGGGCTTTGGTCTCTGAGGAGAAGCATTTGGTCCCCGTAGAGAAGCATTTTGCCTCTGAAGAGGGCTTTGGTCTCTGAGGAGAAGCATTCGATCCCCGTAGAGAAGCATTTCGCCTCCGAAGAGGGCTTTGGTCTCTGAGGAGAAGCATTCGATCCCCGTAGAGAAGCATTTTGCCTCTGAAGACGGCTTTGGTCTCTGAGGAGAAGCATTTGGTTCCCGTAGAGAAGCATTTCGCTTCCAAAGAGGGCTTTGGTCTCTGAGGAGAAACATTCGGTCTCCGTAGAGAAGCATTTCGCCTTCGAAGAGGGCTTTGGTCTCTGAGGAGAAGCATTTGGTCTCCGTAGAGAAGCTTTTTGCCTCCGAAGAGGGCTTCGGTCTCTGAGGAGAAGCATTTGGTCTCCATAGAGAAGCATTTTGCCTCCAAAGAGGGCTTTGGTCTCTGAGGAGAAACATTCGGTCTCCGTAGAGAAGCATTTCGCCTTCGAAGAGGGCTTTGGTCTCTGAGGAGAAGCATTTGGTCTCCGTAGAGAAGCTTTTTGCCTCCGAAGAGGGCTTCGGTCTCTGAGGAGAAGCATTCGGTCTCCGTAGAGAAGCATTTCGCCTCCGAAGAGGGCTTTGGTCTCTGAGGAGAAGCATTTGGTCTCCGTAGAGAAGCATTTCGCCTCCGAAGAGGGCTTTGGTCTCTGAGGAGAAGCATTTGGTCTCCGTAGAGAAGCATTTTGCCTCCGAAGAGGGCTTCGGTCTCTGAGGAGAAGCATTCGGTCTCCGTAGAGAAGCATTTCGCCCCCGAAGAGAGCTTTTCACATTTCATCTCATGGGAGTATGTCGACCGGGTGTGGTGAAATGCGTGCCCCTAAATAGGGTTATTGTCAGGAAGTTTGGAGTTTCCTTTTCTTGGTTGGATGGATTCTCGGGAGTGTGTCGACCGATAACTCCACGACTTTGTAACGAGAAAGACGCCTTTTTTTCGGTGAAGCCCGCTTGAGGTTTTTATCCTCTGAGGAGTTATGCCTTCAAAGAGGGCTTGTGCTTCTGAAATATTCTTTTTGCTGGCTGACGCTTGCTCTCGCATGTCTCTTTGCCGTTGATTCATGTTGATAATCCCCATTGCTTCGCAAGTGTCACCACTTTCAGCTGCCAAGCCTCTCCCTTACCCAAAGGAGTATATTTTATAGTTAAGCAAATTGGTGGTGGCAGATATAGGTTCTTTAACTTGCTGTTTGTTTGTTCAAGCATTTGTAGTTAGCCATATATGATCTGCTTCTATCCACCTTGCTTACTTTCATCTGAAGTTCTCCTTTTGTAGGATTTGAATATGGGAATTTTGAATGGCTCAATGCTTGATTGCTGGATGATGTCGCGGATCACTTGGTCTTGTGACTGGTAAGCTTTGCTTTTATGGCCTGCATTATCAAATCATTTTTTTTTAGTAACACGATTAACGTATTTCATATGCCGAAATAAAACAAAGCAGTTTATGGTAGTAGGGAACACAAGAATTATAGCGGTTTAGCCGAAACTGGGCCTATATCCACTTTATAGCTTTTGTTATTCGCCTGCCTTGCAATTGTCCTTAACAAGAGAATCATATATTTGTAAATTCTTTGCAATATTTCAGCAAAGTTTTCATGCAAAATATGGATGTAAATGGTTGCTGTTCCAAGTTCTTGGAATTGGTTTTCTTTTGATAGTTGTGAATTTGATTGATTATATTAGCAATTCCTTAGTGCCGTCTTTAAGTGTGCATCGTCTTCTTCTGTTGGCGGGTGGTTTTAACTGAAGAAACATACTCTAGCCAAATCTTATTTGTTTGCTTAGAGTACTTCTTATTCAGGATTTGACCCTGGAATTCTGTTGTTTAAGGCTCGCTTTTGAATGCTACCAAGGGTTGCTTGATATTGCAATGAATCAGCTTGGTATTATTGCCTGCAAATTTAGATCGATAATCTTAGTGATATTCTCAGAGTATTTCACATATTGAAATAAAATAAGCGACTTGTAATAATAGGGAAAGCAAGACTTATAGTTTTTATTATTTATTGCCGTTGTTTTTACAACAGATTTTGATACAAGAATCATTGGATCAGCACTTTTTTACAAATTTGAAACAAAGTGTTCAAGTAAGGTATGGAAGCAATTGCTGCCCCAGGCTTTAGGAATTGAATTTTTTGGCATAAGAGGACTGGATGGCAACATCTTTCAGAATCGAAACTTCCTTTCACTTTGAAGGTCTCCTTGGAGCGTGAGCACGTCTTCCCGCCTCATCCAATTTTTCCCTGCCTGGTGAGGGCTTGCTGTGATGATACTGATGATAGGACCTTCATCTCCCTGTGCCACGGTTCTTTTATTTGAGCTACATTGTTGAGCGGGAACCAGCTGCACTTTAGAGGATGAGGAGTAGCTAATTCCATCTTTTTTCACATACTGTTGCAGTTCATTCTGCTTGATCAATCCTTCAATCTCCTTCCTTAAATGGCGACATTGGTTAGTTTCATGGCCAGGTTGATTGTGAAATTGACAGAATTTCCCATTGTCTGTCGCGCTTCTCCTCATCAGAGACGGTTTGGGGTAAACAACAACATCCTTTGTTGCCAAGAAGATACTTTCCGGAGTGTCGGTCAAGGGAGTGAAGTTGGAGGGTATGAAGCGTCGAGCTTTTTTCAAGAGTTTCTGTTTTCTCCTTCCCCCATTCTTCTCTTTCTGTTCAATCATTTCCGGTATGTATTCTTCATCGTTACCAGGACTTAATGGGTAATCATCAACTATTCTTTCAAAAGTTCGCCTTGACAAACGTTCGTGGATAGTTGGTCGTGGCCATGAATTCTCTGTTTGGGGGAATGTTCCAATAGTAATGCCAGTTGCTCGTTGAGGAGCATTCCATTCCTCTGAAACCTGGGCCTCTTTGGCAATGGTTTTTATATCACTTTCTAGTCGATGGACTTCTTCCTGCAATGCGTTCATCTTATCCAGTATCCTATTGCTTTGAACTTCCATGTGTTGATATATTCCATATATCACGACATTTAATTCAGCCCTTGTGACTCCAATACTTGAAGCTGTTTCACTTAGTGTGGGAAGAGCAATGGCATTGCTGCAAGTACCTTCAAACCTTAACAACTTTCGTTTCCTTTCTGAAGCCATGATTTCTGTTAGAATTTTGTTGAACAATGGTTGAAGTTTGCCCCTGAGTTCAATTCTCAGTGAAAACACAAAAAATGTTAACGCTAAAATGTGAACGCTAACACCCCGGTGTGTAAAGTGTAGTTGTGAAAGCACCACCCGATAGATCGGGAAAGAATTACAAGCAAGTAATAGCAGAAAAGCAGTAAACAACAACGATTTTATAGTGGTTCGGCTTAAGGATATAGCCTACGTCCACTCTAAGTACTTTTATTAATAATCCCGTTACAAACTGATACAATTCTTCTCAAGTACAATACACTTCAAGTTACAAGTGATTTGGAACAAGTCTTAAGCTTCAATGTCGATTAAAGTTCTTAGATTCATGTTGAAGATGTGTGGTTTCTTCGTGAATTTCTTTGATGTATTCCTCTAATCTTGGAAGCTCTAAGTGTTGATGAAGTTCTCAATGCAGCAAGGTAACGGTGTGTGAAGAGAATGCGCCAAAAGTCCTTTGAATGTTGGAGGTGGTTACCTATTTATAGAGAGTTCTGGTCTGAAATTTTTGCCAAGTCCTAAGTCGTGGCCGATCTAAGTTAAGTCGTAGCCGACTTAATATGAGTCGTGGCCGGTCCATCTGGCCCCCTTCTGGCTTCACAGGAGTTCACTTGCACAAGTCCTAGGTCGCCCCCGAGTCAACACTACTCCTTCTCAGTAATATGGCATCGGGCTTATACTTAGTGGCTTTAGGTCGTGGACGAGTTAACTTGGTAAGTCGCAAGTCACGGTTCAACTGGTAAGTCCTGGATCGTGTACGAGTTAAGAGGCCACCGTGCCAAGTAGCTGCATTGAACTTACCTTCCTTTGCTTGGGTCGTGACCGACTTAACATTGGTCATAGGTCGGTAGCTATCTTGGGTCGGCGTTCCTTAAGTCTTAGGTTGGTATACATGCTAGAGCATCAGGTCGGCACCTCTCTTAAGTCGGTATCCCTTTTCGGCCTTAGGTCGGCATTCCTGTTAAGGCAGTTAGGTCGGCAACCAGTTAAGTCGGCAATCTCCCTAGACTGTTAAGTCGGTATCTATGTTGAGTCAGTAGCCTCATTGAAGTGTTAGGTTCGGCAACCCTTTGAATCTTAGGTCGGCACCCTTGTTGAGCCTTAGGTCGGCACCCCTGTTGAGCCTTAGGTCGGCACCCTTGTTGAGCCTCAGGTCGACACCCCTGTTGAGCCTTAGGTCGGCATCTCCTTGAGTCGCAGAGTCTAAACCGAGGCGGAGTTAACAGTAGCTTCTTTCGTTCTTTTGAATTTTCCGGTAAAGAGCCATTGAGAAGATATTCTGTTACTGGAGTCATCCATGAGTCTTGCTCTTGAGACACGCTCATGATCCACTCAATATCCATCTCATCAATGCTTGGAGCCGACAGGACCTCTACTGGAGTCAACCCCAGAAATTGAGCTTCGCCTGTGCTAGAGTACTTTGCGACAGAATCTGCTTTCGTGTTTTCTTCCCGAGGAATATGACTTATCATGTAATGGTCGAAATCACCTAGGAGTTCCCAAGACTTTAACAAGTAGGCAGGCAGATTTCCCCCTTTCGCTTGGAATTCCTTCTTGACTTGGCATACAATAAGCTGAGAATCACTGAAGATCTGTAATGCTCGGATGTTTAGTTCTTTAGCAATTCTTAGGCCAGCGATAAGAGCTTCATATTCTGCTTCATTGTTCGTTAAAGGAAATTCCAATCTTAGTGCATAGCATAATGACCGACCTTCAGGGGTCTCAAGTACAACCCCGGCTCCAGAACATTAGTCATTTCTCGCGCCATCAACATATAATTTCCATTGGATTGGGGAATCATCGATCGTTTCCTCCTCACTGTTACCCTTATCTGTGAATTATGCGATGAAATCCGCTAAAGCTTTTCTGTTGATTGCTTTTCGGGGATGATAAGTGATTTCATATTGACTGAGTTCAATATTCCACTTTAGAAGACGACCCGAAGTCTCAGGGCAAAACATGACTTGCTTTAAAGGTTGATCGGTAAGGACTCTGATAGGATGAGCTTGGAAATATTGCCTCAACTTCCTTGATGCAATTAGTAGGCAATAGGCGAGTTTTTCCAACTTGGAGTAATTTATCTCCGCCCCAGTGATTCTTTTGCTGATATAGTAAACTGGGAGTTGAATCCTCTTGTCTTCTCGTATCAGCGCTGCACTTAAAGCATGAGATGATACTGCCAAGTATATAAGAAGATCCTCACCATCGCCAGGCATAGAAAGTATTGGAGGCGTTTCCATGTGGCGAATCAATTCATCAAAGGATTTTTGGCATTCGGGAGTCCAATCAAAGTTTTTCTTTCCTTTCTTTAGGGAGTCAAAGAATGGGATGCATTTATCAATGGCTTTGGAAATGAACCGACTCAAGGCGGCGACTTTTCCATTGAGACTCTGCAATTCCTTCTTCTTTCTAGGAGCTTTGACTTCCTTTAAGGCGGTAATTTGAGCTGGACTAGCCTCAATGCCCCTAGCGCTCACGATGAAACCTAAGAACTTTCCGGATTCCACTACAAATGAATATTTTAAAGGGTTAAGCTTCATTCCGTATTTTCGAAGGACTACGAACATGTCTGCTAAGTGTTCTATGTGATCCACTGCTTTCTTAGACTTTACTAACATGTCATCGACGTAGACTTCCATAGTCTTGCCCAATTGCGGTTTGAACATAGCATTAACAAGTCTTTGGTAGGTTGCCCCCGCATTCTTCAGCCCGAAGGGCATAACTCTATAGCAGTAAAGACCAGCATCGGTGATAAAGCTCGTATCCTCCTGATCTGGCTCATGCATCATGATCTGGTTATATCCGGAGTAGGCATCCATAAAAGATAACAATTCATGTCCCGCTGTTCCGTCTACCAGTTGATCGATCCTAGGTAACGGGAAGCAGTCTTTGGGGCAGGCCTTGTTTAGATCTGAAAAATCGATGCACACTCTCCATTTTCCGTTGGCTTTTTTGACCAGCACTGGATTTGAAACCCAATTCGGGTAGGTATATTCTTTGATAAAGTTATTCTCCATGAGCCGATCAACTTCTTCTTTTAATGCTGCCGACATTTCTGGACCTTGAGTCCTCCTTTTCTGTTTCACAGGTGTAAATTTTGGATCAATATTCAGAGTGTGTGCTGCAACTTCTGGGGATATTCCGCACATATCGGTACGAGTCCAAGCAAAAACTTCCAAATTTGCCTTTAAAAAAGATATTAAGATATTATGAATTGACACATTAAGTTGTGAACCCACATTCAACAACTTGTTTGGGTCCTTTGGGTCAACAGGTACTGGTATTGTCGTTTCCACTGGTACCACTCTATTCTCCCCTGCACTGGCTTTTCTAGGATCCATCTATTTCCGTGCTCCGCTGTGCTCGCCAGTGCAGGGTCCGCCCTGTAATTGCTACAAGGCTGGTTCTTTGGTGCGGACTGGGGTTGCCACATCCTTTCCCATTTCTCTTTTCCTTGTTTCTCATAGCTCAGTCAAATAACACTCCCATCCAGCATTTTGATCCCCTTTTATAACTCCCACTCCATTATCTGTGGGAAATTTAACGGTGAGGCACCATGGGGCCAGAACAGCTTTGAATGCTGCGAGAGTTGGACGGCCAAGGAAAGCATTATAAGCAGAAAATTCGTCGACAATCACAAAAGTTTGCTTGCGGACAACTTTTCTTTCTCCCTCTCCAAGTTCTACAAGCAAATCAACGGTTCCTATCGGCTGTTTTGGCTCCCCAGTGAAGCCAGCGATTTTCTGCGATGAGGCTTGCACATCAGCCATAGGGATCTTCATTTGGTCGAATGTTTTCTTGAAGAGGATATTGCAGGATGCGCCACAATCAATGAGAACTCTTCTGACAATAGCTGGCCCGATACCAGCTGAGATGACTAAGGGATCCAAGGTAGGAGCTTCAATACCTGTGGAATCCCTGACTCTGAACACAATATCATCATTGAAAGTTCTTTGTTGCTTCAGGGGCATAGTACCTTCCAAAACAAAGACATCTTCCTCGGCCAGTACATACTTCAAAGCTCGGGTATACTTTTCCATCTCACCCCAGCTCCTGCCTGCTGGGTGAGGTCCTCCCGTAATGACATTGATAACAGGCCTTCCGGATTCATGCCTTGCAGTCTTATCACTTGTCCCGGGTTGATGAGCAGGAGCTCGTTGCCCCTGACTAGACGAAGCGGGATTGCTGCTATTCTTTTCCACAAATTGCTGCAGCTTATTTTCCCTTATCAATTCTTCAATCAAAATTTTCAATTGGCGGCATTCATCGGTATCATGACCGGGTTGATTATGGAAGCGGCAAAACTTCTCGCTTTGTACAGCTTTTTTTCTGGTTCTCAAAACGGAAGGTTTAGGATAATCGACAGAATCTTTAGTGGCAAGGTAAATGCGCTCTGGCGTATCTGATAAAGGGGTATATTCTGATGACTTGAAGGAACGAGGCTTCTTCAGATTTTTCTGTTTCTTCCCAACGTTATTTTCCCTGTTCTGTCCTACAGATTCATTCTTGCGTGGAGCAGCAATGTTATCTTCATCTTTTTCCAATACTGCCTTTACCGGTACAGGACGAATTTCCAGGCGTATGAACTCATCTGCTTTCTTGTAGAATTTTTCAAGGGAATTTGGTTCCTTCATGTTAAGCCATTTTCCAAATTCGCTCGTCTTGTCGATGGCCCTCATCAGATAGGTCAAGATCATTCGTGGTTCTGCATTGTCTACCTCGGCCAGCGCTATATTAAAGCGATTCAAGAAAGATCTGATAGTTTCCCCTGGATTCTGTTCTAAACTTGACAATGACTTGATATCTTTGGCTTTTGAAGCATATAGTTTGAACTGCTCCTTGAATTTCCGGGTTAGGTCAGAAAACTGATCTATAGACCGAATTGGTAGCTTGGTGAACCAAAGCAGAGCTACACCTTCCAAATATACAGGAAAATATCGACACTTTATTTCATCAGAAGCTCTGGCACCGGTCATGTGCCAATCATACTTATACAAGAATTCGTTCGGATCACTTGTTCCCTTGTAAGCTGGAATAGTTGGAGGGATGAACTTCCTTGGGAATTCAGCCTTTAAGATCCTTTCGGTAAACGGGGTTTTACTTGGAGCGAAACCCCATTCCTTCTCGTCTTCATTCCTTTGCATGCTTTCTTTCATGATTTGTCGAACCATTTCAGAAAGATACCCCTCATCATTTTGAGCTTTAGATCCACCAACTTCAGGAAATGTTCGCTCAAAGGGGCTGGCAGCCCTCTCAGGAATGTTTCTTTCTTCAGCTTCATGAATGTTGCCAGCAAAGTTCCTTTCATTACCCGTTGGTTGATGGTTTACCCCAAGCAAATCGTTCAACTTATTCAAAATTAGGGCATTTTGGGCATTCTGAGCCTCCAATTGTGCACTTTGGGCATTTATCTGCAGGTTCAGCCCTAAGATTACAGCATCCAACTCCGCTTTTGTAACCCCAACAGGTGGAGTGGCTTGATTAGGTGTTGGGGAAGCGGAAGTTCCTTCTTGAACATTTCCAGATCTAACAGATCTACTCCTTCTCCCCGGAGCCATGATTTCAGATAAACTTCTAGTCTTCAGAGAGATTACTTCAACAAACTTTCGTGGAGCAATGATGATAATTCGCCTGAGTTTGATTCTCAGTGAAAGTACCAAAAATGTTAATGCTAAAATTTAAACGCTAACACCCCGGTGTGTAAAGTGTGGTTGTGAAAGCACCACCCGATGATTCGGGAACAGAGTATAAGCAAAAAACCACAGAAAACGCAGTAAATAACAGCGATTTTATAGTGGTTCGGCTCAATAGTTTGCCTACGTCCACTCTGAATATCTTTATTGATGATTTCGTTACAAGTTGATACAATTCTTCTCAAGTACAATACACTTTGAATTACTAAACACTTTGAACGAGTAGCTTAAACTTCAATGTAAGAGAAAGTCTTCAAATCCATGTCGGATGTATGAGATTCCTTCTCGAAGTTGTTGATAGCGTTCTACGTGTCTTAAAAGCTTTGGGTATCGAGTCGGTTTTGAATGCAGCAGAGTATCGGTGCTTGGAAAGAATGAGCCGAAAAGTCCCTCTCTAGTTGGAGCTAGGGTCGTATTTATAGACATTTCTCGGAGTTAGGTCGTAACTCGTACACGACTCATGATAAGTAGCGGCCGACCTATTGGGTTTAGCTCATGGCTTGGTCCAAAGTTATGCACCCATTTGAATGAATGATACAAGTTCTAAGTCGTTCTTGAGTTAACCAAATGCGACTTCCTTTATGCTAGCATGAGTCGTACATGACTCATCAAAAGTCGTAAGTCGTCAACGAGTCATTCCATTACAGCATGGTATTGAACTTGTCTTCAAGTCATAGGTCGTGAGCGACTTATCTGCAGTTATAAGTCAGCAGCGACTTAAGTGTTGTTGACTCTTCCTTTTAGCGCTTTGATTCATCACTCCTTTAGGTCGTGGACTTTCTTAAGTTGTAAGTTGTGAGCTGTGGTCGCGCACGAGTTAACTGGTCGTAGCTTCTTGTTTGCTTGCTTGAGTCGCTGACGATTCAAGATAGGTCGTAAGCACAATTCTTTAACTCGTGCAACTCCTCAATTGTTGAGTTGGTAACTTGCTGAGTCATGAAGTACCTTGAGTCGTGAAGTACCTTGAGTCGGCCAACACCTTTAAGGCATTAAGGTTATAACCTGGTGAGTCGCTGTCCGTCTTGAGTCGTTAAGTCGGCTGTTAACCCTTCAAGGCCGTTGAGTCGGCAACTCCTTAAGGCTGTTGAGTCGTAACTAGGTAGGTCGTTGATTCGGTCCATATGTTAGGTCGGTAATCAGTTGAGTCGGTAATCATTGTGAGTCGTGAGCCTTTCTTGAGTCGCTTGAGCAGAGGGGTTAACAGTAGGAGGAACAAACTTCCTTGGAAACTCTGCTTTCATGATTTGTCTTGCTCGGAGCAAAACCTCATTCCTTCTCATTTTCAACCCTTTGCATACTCTCTTTCATGATTTGTCGAAACATGCCCGAGAGGTATTCCTCATTATTAACCGGATCTGCAAAACAAACATCAGCCATCTTCTCAGATGTTTATCCGGCCAAATGTTCACGGAGATTTGGCTGTGGCCCCAATCCTCTAGCTTAGGGAGGTGCCTGTTCAACGGGGCTAGCTGCCCTTTCAGGAATGTTCCTTTCATTATTCACCGGTTGGCGGTTAGCCCCAAGCAAATCATTCAGCCTATTCAAGATCAAGGCATTCTGGGCATTCTGGTCCTCCAATTGCGCATTTTGGGCATTCAACTCCTGATTCAGCCCCAAAACTACGGTGTCCAATTCTGTCCTTGTAACTCCAACAGTTGGAGCCGTTTGACTTAATGGAGGGGAAGTGGCAGTATTCTCGTGAACATCATCAGATCTAATAGATCTACGCTTTCTTCCAGGAGCCATTATCTCTGATAGAGTTCTGGTTTTGAGAGAGATTCTTTCCACAAACTTTTGTGAAGCAATGATGAAAGTAGCTTGAGTTGGGTTCTCAGTGAAAGCGCCAAAAATGTTAACGTAAAAATTAGGCGCTAACACCCCGATGCAAGTGGAGCTTGAATGAAAGCACCACCCGTTAATACGGGAATCAGAAAAAGGCAGTAATTCACTGAAAAGCAGTAAAAGACACGGAGTTTATAGTGGTTCGGCTTATAATCAAGTCTACGTCCACTTCAATCCTTTTTATTGCTTATACGATTACAATTCTTTACAATTTCCTTCAATTACGATTCACTTCAGACTAGTAGCTCAAACTTCGAAGAAGAATCATCTTTCGAATTCATGTTGAATGATGTATATTCTTTCTTGAAGTTCGTTGTGGCGTCCTTGCTGTTTGGAGTGTTTGAAGTATTACACGGGTTGATGAAAATGGCAAGGTGTTGATGCTTTGAAGAAATGATCCAAAAGTCCCCTCAATGTTGGAGCTTAGGCCGTATTTATTGAGAATTTTCGACGGGCCTTAGGTCGTGAGCGACCTAAGGAAGGTCGTAAGTCGCTCGCGGGTTAAGGGGATACGAGCTACAACTTAACTAGTTCGCAATTGGTCATTTGAACTAGCTGGTAGGGTATCACGACCTAGGGGAAAGCGGCACTATTTAATCACCAAGTACTAGGCCGTGAACGACCTAAGGCAGCTCATAGGTCGGCGGCGACCTAGGGGATGACTTTTCTCATCTGCTTTTGAACTTGTCTTAATGAGCTATTAGGTAGTGGGCGACCTAGGGGAGTAGTTGGCGGCTTAACAATGTTGAGATATCTAATTTAGCGACCTAGATTAGGTCTTAACTTGTTATGTCGCTTTATCCATTAGATCGCTGCGTCCATTAGGTCATTAAGACTATTCCATCTTTAGTTCGCTAAGACCGTTCTATCTTTAGGTCGTTAAGACATTAGATCGCGGGGTACACTGGGTCGCTGGGTCGCTTATGAAGTTAGGTCGTTAGGTCGCTTAGCAATGTTTCACCTTTTAAGTCGCTGGAGCTTTTAGGTCGCTAGGGACTGAAGTCACTAGGTCGTTTGCATGCTAATCCGTTAGGTCGCTAATTTGCCAGGCCCTTAGGTCGCTAGGTCGCACGAAGAGCGGAGTTAACACATTAAGTAAATATTTCAAGTCTAATAATAAGTAAATTGAATTTAATATATATGGGATTGTCAAATGAGTTCGTTTTTGAATGGTGAAATATTTAATGCTTTGAAACATAAGAATCGAAATGGTATTTGGAAGTTTAAACCAATATTTAGAATTGATTTGTGAAATCTAAAGAAGCTATTTTGTTTTATAAAAGTTGTTTAATATTTAACCATTTAAGAGATGGAAATTTGTTTCAAAGCTATGTTTTTCAAGGTAGTATAATTTGGAAACATTATTTTCAAGAGTTTTGATTTCTAAATATTTTACTTTGGAAACCTTATGATTTTGGAAAGAATATGTATTGGAAACTAAAATGATATCGTATTGATTTGGGGTTTTAAAAATATAAATGATATCGTATTTATATGGGTTTAAAATGGATATTTTATTCTGGTTTTAAAGTATAATTATTTTAAATGACTGCGGTGTTATAATAACGTTTGGCTGTTGAAGAGACCGGGATCGGAAGTTGTCATACTCTCTGCCAACTCTGAAAACCACTTTAACAACCGTGTACGCGGTGGAGATTCCAGAATGAAGTAGGTTGGTGGCGACGTTTCCCGTAAGGTAAATACATGGACCCAACTCCCGTGAGTTGACATAAGGTGGCTAAAATAGGAGCGAATGATGGGTTAATGAGGTAGCACCTCTGATCGGATACTCCTCTTCGATACTATACTCTGACTTTGGATTTTATTCGGTGGCCATCTTCTCTTTTGATTTCTTTGATGTGGGGAGTTTGTCCGCGGTGGGCGGCAGCTGCGCGCTGCTCGTTGCCATCGGCCCGGAAGCGTAATTGGTATATCTACCCTGGCATTGCCTAGTTGTGCCGTGTCACCTACCCTAGCGCGCCTTATACGATTTTGTTTTATACCATACCTATGGAGTGCCCTCTGACAACGCCCAGTACGGGGGAGATTACGGTACTGTATAGACTATGGGAATATAAAAGTGTGTTAAGGGCTATATGGGTGACCCCTTAACGCTTTTTAAAAGTAAGTTTATTTTATGAATAGACACTATTATAATAGCGAAATATACTACATAGTAAATAGTTTAACGGATTCTTAGGAGATGTAAATCCCGAACATCTCTTGAGTTATTGCACTCATATTTACTCCTGTTAATTTAACTCTCATAAGTTCTTTTAGTTCTGACTCGAGTGTTTTTTCTTTTCAATTCGCTCGGGTCAGTCCGAGCGTTTCAGGATTGAAGATTTTATTTCTGGAGGAAGAAGACAAAGATTTTATTATTATTACTATAGATTATATGGTTCCACTACACGCATTTTGTTCCGCTGCATTATTATATGGTATGTGTACTCTGATATGTATTGTATAAATATAATCAAAGGTTTTGTAAAACACATTTATGAACTGTATACTTTATTATTATATTTTATCCTTCCGCTGTGAGATTCTGTTTAGTTTTTCTTTCTCTGTTTTTTCGTATTTATCCCATAACAATCCTCCCTTACATATGTTTTGAATTGGCACGTGTGTCTGTTTAAATCGTGCGAAAAGGCGGGATGCTACAGTTGGTATCGGAGCTTTGGTTTAGCGATAAACCTTGGCTTTGTGGGGTTTGACTCTTTGTTAATAAGGTAATAATACCCTACGGGAGTCGCTGAGTGTATATATGAGAGGGCGTACTTGTTAGTGTTATAAAAAGGTTTCTAATATTGTGTTAATCTGTTCCGTTTTGTATTTATAAATTCTGGTTGGTGCATGGGACACTATGACATCAATAGGGATTTCTAAACACTTAATAGGACAGACCGACATAATATCTGTTTTTAACATAGCTGAATGAAATAATTTTGCCTATTATATTTTCTATATATAAATTAAATTTTTCAAAAGATATCTATATTTGGCTGCAATAGATTGGTTGTTAGGTAATAAAGTGTATAAATAATAATAGAAATAAGATAAATGAAATTTGGAAATTTAGAATTTAGTTTCGGGGTTGAAAAACTTTTTTACGAAATTGTTAACTCCACTTTTTCAGCATGGCCGTAATATCAAAAATCGACCGAGAAACCAATGATAGTTCGTCTCGAAGAACAGTCAACTCAGCATCCCAACAAAGCAAGTTCTGTTGAATGGCTTTTCAGATAAGATCCCCTACGGAGGGGGGGTCCAGGGGGGTGCCAACCCCCCAAGGTGGGGGTGCGGGGGCCACCGCTACGGTGATCGACCTGCCCGGTCAGGTCGCAGGGGTCCAGGGGGCAGCGCCCCGTCCCAAACGGTATACGACTTAGAGAATGGAGCGACCTATCTTCTACTCGAAGTCAACGACCTAACTGATGAAGCGGGTTAACGAGCTAACAAGTGGCACGACTTACCGACTTAATAAGGTTGCCGACTTAATAAGGTTGCCGACTTAACAAGGTTGCCGACTTAATAAGGTTAACGACTCAATAAGCTTAACAATTCAAGGGCTGAACGACCTACGAGTTAAGGATCTACGAGTTAAAGACTCTACGAGTTAAAAGGTCTACGAGATAAGGATCTACGGCTTAAGGCCTCCACGAGTTAAAAGGTCTACGAGATAAGGAGTTACGACTTACGACCTATGATGAGTCGTGTACGACTCATGCTAGCATAAAGGAAACTGCATTTGGTTAACTCGTGAACGACTTAGAACTTGTATCATTCATTCAGATGGGTGCATAACTCTAGGCCAAGCCATGAACCCATTAAATCAGCCGCGACCTACCATGAGTCGTATACGAGTTACGACTCATCATGAGTCGTACACGAGTTACGACTCATCATGAGTCGTACACGAGTTACGACCTAACTCCGAAGATGCCTATACATACGCCCATAACTCCAACAGAAAGGGGACTTTTTGGCTCACTCTCTTCAAGCGCCGATACTCTGCTGCATTCCGAACCAATTTAACACTTGAAGCTCTCAAGACACTAAGAACGCTACAAACAACTTCAAGAAGCGATCACATACATCCAACATGGATTCGAAAACTCTCATCTTCATCGAAGTTTAGGCTACTTGTTCTAAGTCTCTTGTAATTCAAAGTGTGTTGTACTTGGGAAGAATTGTATCAGCCTGTAACGAGATTATTAATAAAAGTACTTAAAGTGGACGTAGGCTATACCCTTAAGCCGAACCACTATAAAATTGTCGTTGTTTACCACTTTCTGCTATTATCTGCTTGTAATCTGTTCCCGAGCTATCGGGTGGTGCTATCACAACTACAACTCATACACCGGGGTGTTAGCGTTCAAATTTTAGCGTTAACATTTTTGGTGCTTTCACTGAGAATTGAACTCAGGAATACTTTCACCATTGCTTCGCGAAAGTTTGTGGAAAGAATCTCTCTAAAGACCAGAAGTTTATCCGAGATAATGGCTACTGGAAGACAGCTCAGATCTGATAGATCCGGTGATGCTCATGAGAATACTACCACTTCTCTTGCTCCAAATGAAGCAGCTCCGAGTGTTGGAATTACACAAGAGGTGTTTGATGCTGCAGTTTCTGGGTTATATCAGCAAATGGAAGCCCAGAAAGCTCTAATGCTGGAAAGAATGAATGCTTTACTTGGGGGCAACCGTCAAACAGAAAATAATGAAGAGACCTTTGCAGATGATGCCCATGATTCCCAAGAGAAAGGTATCCCTCAAAGAGCAGTTGGCACCGCCGCAGGGGCACCTTCTCAAGCTGAAGGTTCAAGGCCGCAGCCAATTTTTCGCGAACATTTGCCCAGATAATCTTCTGAAAGAGCAGCTGACTTCTGCCCGACAAAGCCTCTGAACGATAAGGAGTACCTATCAGGGATGATTCGCTCAATTATGAAAGAGAGCATGCAGAGGCAAGAGGATGAAAATGATTGGGGGTTTGCTCCACGTAAGACACCGTTCACCGAAAAGATCTTGAAGGCAGAGTTTCCAAGGAAATTTGTACCTCCTACTATCCCGGCCTATCGAGGCACAAGTGACCCTAATCAGTTCCTGTACAAGTACGATTGGCATATGACCGGGGCAAGAGCTACAGATGAAATCAAGTGCCGATACTTTCCGGTATACTTAGAGGGAGTGGCCTTACTCTGGTTCACAAAGCTGCCAGTTAGATCCGTGGATCAATTTTCCGACTTAACACGAAAGTTCAAAGATCAGTTCAGGCTATATGCTACAAAGGCCAAGGATATAATGTCACTCTCTAGTCTAGAACAAAACCCCGGCGAGTCTATCAGATCGTTCTTAAACCGCTTCAATATAGCGTTGGCCGAGGTTGATAACGCAGAGCCACGGATGGTTTTGACTTACCTGATGCGGGCTATCGATAAATCGAGTGAATTTGGCAAATGGCTAAAAATGAAGGAGCCAAACTCACTTGAGAAATTCTATAAGAAGGCCGACGAGTTTATGCGCTTGGAAAGCTTTCCTGTGCCAACAAAAGCAGTCGTGACCGAAATTCAGAATGTCAATGTTGCTTCTAATAAAGGAGAGTCTGGAGGACAGAAAAGGAAGAATGATGATGGGAAAAAGCAGGGAAATCCAAAGAAAAACCGCCACTTTGAACCGTCGGATTATACTCCCTTAACTGATACTCCAGAGAACATTTTCTTAGCAACAAAGGATATTGTTGAATATCCTAAACCACAAAAGTTGAGGCTTAGGAAAAATGCCACGCAAAGTGAAAGATTCTGTAAATTCCACAATCAACCTGGCCATGACACTGACGAGTGTCGCCATTTGAAGGATCTAATTGAGAAGCTATTGAAAGAGAATAAACTTCAGCAATATGTCCGGAGAAACAGGAACGATCCATCCTCATCCACTCAGGGGCAAATACTTCTCACTCATCATTACGGCCCAAATGAAAGAACTGCAATGCAGGGATCTGAGAGGCTTATCATTAATGCTATCATAGGGGGCCCTCACCCAGCGGACAGAAGTGGGGACGAGATGGAAAGATATGCTCGTGCTTTGAGACAAGCCCCGGAGGGAGAGAATATCCTTGTTCCGGAAGATGATGCCTAATGGCCATATTTCACTTAATGGCTTTTGCTTAAAATTCATAGAATAATACTGGATTTATGATTCCTGTATAAAATGCCGTTGTAAAAATAGTGCAAATAAATATAGAAACTACAAATCTTGTGTTTTCTATTACTATAAAAGACCTGTTTCATTTCGATATGCCAAACATCTTGAATATATTGCTAAAATGTCGATTTAATATTGCAGGCAATCAAAGCAAAGCTTACCTAGTCAGCACATCGCAAAGCAAAGCGATTCCTATAAGTCATCGAGCAAATAAATGTCAAGCCAAAAAAGGGTTCCAAATTGAATTCCTGCATAAGAAATGTTCCTCACGAACAGTTGATACAACCAAAAGGGCACCTTCCCAATGCGGAGGTTTCAGGCCCTCGCTAACCGACAAAGATCGTTTGTGCAAACAGACATCTAGTCGGGTAGTTTGAGTTTGCCCTAGGGATTCACTTAACAATGAGGAGCATTTCTCTAGAAAAGAGACAACTAACTGGCAAAGAAAAGAACATGGCTGTGGAAATGATAACGAGGAATCACTAAGGAGCAGATGGTGAAGAGGCATGGGCAAGCAGACAGAAAACACACAAGCCCTCTTCGGAGGCACAAGTCCTCCAATGAGGCATGCTTCCCATGTTTGAAGCGCAAACTAAAGTCCTCCAATGAGGCACACTTCCCAAGTTTGAAGTACAAACTCAAGTCCTCCAATGAGGCACGCTTCCCATGTTTGAAGCGCAAACTAAAGTCCTCCAATGAGGCACGCTTCCCATGTTTGAAGCGCAAACTAAAGTCCTCCAATGAGGCACACTTCCCAAGTTTGAAGTACAAACTCAAGTCCTCCAATGAGGCACGCTTCCCATGTTTGAAGCGCAAACTCAAGTCCTCCAATGAGGCACGCTTCCCATGTTTGAAGCGCAAACTAAAGTCCTCCAATGAGGCACACTTCCCAAGTTTGAAGTACAAACTAAAGTCCTCCAATGAGGCACGCTTCCCATGTTTGAAGCACAAACTAAAGTCCTCCAATGAGGCACGCTTCCCATGTTTGAAGCTTAAACTAAAGCCGTACTCAAAGGCACAACCCTTCAGAGGATAAAGACCTCTTCGGGGGCACATTTCACCGGAGATGAAGTGCAATCTCTGTGGAGGCCCACTCCTCCAGAGTTGAAATGTCAAATCAAAGCCCTCCAGCGAGGCGCAAAAAAAAAAAAAAAAAAGAGAGAAAAGGCTTCTCCAATACAAGGCGCACTCTACCAGAGCAAGAATAATATTTCCTCAAAAATGGAAAATTATTCTCTAAAGAAAGAGTGCATGCTTTCTCAAAATGGAAGAGTTATTCTCTAAAGTAAGAGTACAAGTCTTCTCAAAACAGAAGAATTGTCCTCCAAAATCTCCGCAAAAATGGAGAATATTACAATAAGCTATGGTATAGGGACAATAAAATATCGCTATATTAGTCAAAGCAATACCCAAGCAAAAGACCACAAGCTCACCGCAGTATTATGCAAAGAAAATGAAAAACTTATATGAAAATGAGCAATAAATACATTCTCAAATACAGACAAAAGTTTCTATAAAATTTGTTATGAACGTGCAGGTTTCAAAAGGCAAAACAAGAAGGATGACCACACACCGTCAAATGGAGTAAAACATTACACCAATAAGGCTTCCGCAATAGGTTCCATTGATGCAAGTTCCTTTGCGAAAGTTGGGGCATCTGAAGTTTCTGCTTGAAAACCAGGGGCATCGTGAAGCTGAGTCGACCAAAAAGAGCGCGAAAATCCGAACATGAACCTGAGTCGACCAAAAAGAGCGCAAAAATCCGAATTAGTGCAAAAATTCATCTTTCAGCAAAAAATTTAACGCTCCGCTCCTTAACCGTCACAGCACTTAGTCTTTTAAAAATTGATTTGTGACTGGAATATTCGAAAAGAGGAAGGAAGTGCTGCAAAAGTAAAGAATGAAATTAGTACCAGACAACTCAGATTTTGAAAATCCCAGAAATGGGAAGATCCAATATGCCCCACTACTCTTCTTATCGAAAAGACATTCTATATGAAGAACTGAATATTCAAAAGTAAAGGTGCACGTTTTCTAAAAGCGTGTGAAGTGTTGTGTAAAGCTACTAAAATAACAAGTAAATAAAGCAATACTTGAAATAATACTGGTTGGCATATGTCAATTCAGAAGAATTCAAGGCTTGTTATTTGAAAGTAAGTGCGGTGTCAATGCAGATAGCAGTTATAACTGTGTAAACTTTGTGTTGATACTTCATTCAAGATAATTGATTCGCAACACTTAATCAAGACCATACTAATTTGCTTACAGTAAAATACCAATTCTTTGATCTAATCCATCACTCGATATGGGCAATCGGTGATGAGTATATTCGCCCTATTTTTCTGCAAATGGTGCGTTTAACAGGTTGTTAAAATAATCTGTAAAGCGATGCAACAAGTTCAGGTCAAAGTTCCATTGAATCGCATTGGTCAAGTTTAAAAGGCTTCAGGTCAAAACAAAGCAAAGTTGCCTAAGTACAAGCTCAGCAGCTCAGTAAAGCACGAGTTAAAAAGAATCGAAGCACACGACCTAGTCCCTAGGTGTATACTTCGAGGGGCAAGTGTTAACTCCACTTTTTCAGCATGGCCGTAATATCAAAAATCGACCGAGAAACCAATGATAGTTCGTCTCGAAGAACAGTCAACTCAGCATCCCAACAAAGCAAGTTCTGTTGAATGGCTTTTCAGATAAGATCCCCTACGGAGGGGGGGTCCAGGGGGGTGCCTACCCCCCAAGGTGGGGGTGCGGGGGCCACCGCTACGGTGATCGACCTTCCCGGTCAGGTCGCAGGGGTCCAAGGGGCAGCGCCCCCGGCGGGGTGCGGGGCAGCGCCCCGTCCAAAACGGTATACGACTTAGAGAATGGAGCGACCTATCTTCTACTCGAAGTCAACGACCTAACTGATGAAGCGGGTTAACGAGCTAACAAGTGGCACGACTTACCGACTTAATAAGGTTGCCTACTTAATAAGGTTGCCGACTTAACAAGGTTGCCGACTTAATAAGGTTAACGACTCAATAAGCTTAACAATTCAAGGGCTGAACGACCTACGAGTTAAGGATCTACGAGTTAAAGACTCTACGAGTTAAAAGGTCTACGAGATAAGGATCTACGGCTTAAGGCCTCCACGAGTTAAAAGGTCTACGAGATAAGGAGTTACGACTTACGACCTATGATGAGTCGTGTACGACTCATGCTAGCATAAAGGAAACTGCATTTGGTTAACTCGTGAACGACTTAGAACTTGTATCATTCATTCAGATGGGTGCATAACTCTGGGCCAAGCCATGAACCCAGTAAATCAGCCGCGACCTACCATGAGTCGTATACGAGTTACGACTCATCATGAGTCGTGCACGAGTTACGACTCATCATGAGTCGTACACGAGTTACGACCTAACTCCGAAGATGCCTATAAATACGCCCATAACTCCAACAGAAAGGGGACTTTTTGGCTCACTCTCTTCAAGCGCCGATACTCTGCTGCATTCCGAACCAATTTAACACTTGAAGCCCTCAAGACACTAAGAACGCTACAAACAACTTCAAGAAGAGATCACATACATCCAACATGGATTCGAAAACTCTCATCTTCATCGAAGTTTAGGCTACTTGTTCTAAGTCTCTTGTAATTCAAAGTGTGTTGTACTTGGGAAGAATTGTATCAGCTTGTAACGAGATTATTAATAAAAGTACTTAAAGTGGACGTAGGCTATACCCTTAAGCCGAACCACTATAAAATTGTCGTTGTTTACCGCTTTTCTGCTATTATCTGCTTGTAATCTGTTCCCGAGCTATCGGGTGGTGCTTTCACAACTACAACTCATACACCGGGGTGTTAGCGTTCAAATTTTAGCGTTAACAGAAATCTTTTGGAATAAATAATATTGTTTATAAGTATTTTCTGATAAATATTTCAATGTAATTCGGAAGAGTTGTTTTAAAGAAGATTTTTGAGAAAATAAGTTTTGTACTTTCCTCTCTGTCGCTGGAAAATAATTTCGGTGATGGCGGCCGCATCATCGACTTTCATTTTCGAGTTTCGAAGGGGGAAGGCCACTGTAGTAGTTTTACTGCAGATTCATTTTGAGAAATATATGAATTTTGAATTTTTTTTAAATATAATGATAGATATATAAGTGGTAAGAATATATTTATCTATTATTTTAAAATAAATTGAAAATTTAACCCGGTATTAAATTCTTAAATTTCCGTTGATTAATTGTTTCAATTACTGTTGTAAAATGAAAGGTAAGTAATTAATAAAATTGAAACCTCTAGAATTTAGGAAAGAGATTTAATGCCAAGTATAAAGGAAGTTGAAATTGTAACTCATAAGAAAAAGGTAAAAATTTATTTAACAAGGAATTAATTAATAGTTTCAGTTACTGTAGTGAATTGCAAAGTAGGTAATTAATATGTTTCACCCTCTAAAGGAAATAAGAGATTTAATGATAGGTTATAAATGGTACTAAATGAAATTTGAAATTTGTAACCTATGAAATAAAGAATATTATTATTGAACATCAAATTAATCATAGGTAACGAGAAATCTTGTATAACTTTCAAATTACACCTTTAAATAACATATATATATCTTACCAAATATTAAATGTTGAAATGTTAAATAAGAGATGGTAATAGAATATTAAACAAGTAGAAATTTGAAATAACGAAAGTATTCATTGAATTTGCTATTATAAATGAGAATTTAATGTTATAAACTTAAGTATTAATTGAAATTTTACCAAGTAAGTATAATTAAAGGTAAGTATGATAAATAGATGATTATAACTTAAGTAATTAAAGTGTAAATAGATGAGGTCATGCATTTATAAATGAATGTAGTATAATAAAGAGAAATTGTAAACTTAAGAAAAGGGTTGAAGTTATTTTCTAAATAAAATAGAAAGAAATAAAATGAAAATAAATGAAGAAATCACTAAATAAATGAAAGAAAGTAATTCAAACAACTAAAGTATGAAATAAATTTATATAAGCTAATTTGATTTGTTGGTTTAATTTGTTATTGTTTGATTTATGATTGGTTGGGTAAGGAAATTTGAAGTTGTTGGATGACTAAATAATCCATTTTGTCCCATACAAGACTGTTGAGTAAATGATGCACTTGGCGGTTATTTTTTATTCCGTAAAATTTCAAGTTTTGAACCCGAACAATTATTTGTTTGGTTGATTGAATGGTTGCTTTGTATTTGTTGTGTATGCTATTTGTTGAAATTGATGGTTGTTGTATTGATGTGTTGTCAGTGATTGAAACCACTTAATATTTCACTTTATAAAAATTGTTAACCCTTTGGATATATAAGTGAAATGCAGGTTATGGAAACAATTGCTACTGCTTTTGGTTCCATAAATTAAGCGTAAATTGCCCGACAAATAGGTACGCTTCGGATTACGGTTTATATCGCTATTTTATATATTTTCACAGGTTGGGATATAATATTTTGGATAATATATGTAATATAATGGTTATATTTTGATATTATATTTCTCCCGAGCCTCTCCTTACAATGGAGACTCTGCCAAAAATTTTCGAAAATTTTAAACTTAGAGATATTTTGAGAATGTTTCCAAACTTTAGTAATTTAGGTATAAAAAGATTTAATGGTTAAAAATTGAGATATTTTATCTAAATTAATAATTTTTATAACTTTACTTGTTTATAAAGTTATTGTTTGAATCAGGTATATTGTTTTCTTAATCCTTCGTTCCCTTCTTTTTCCTTTTCGGGGACGAAAAGTTTTGAGTGGGGGAGAGTGTAACGACCCGTATAATTCATGGATTTAATTAGGTTGAATTTATGAGTTTTGTAATTTAATTTAAAAAAAAAATACTTTATAAACAAATATTGAAATAAACGCTAAATTTAATTATGTAAATGGTGACTTAAAACCTATTTATAGAAGTTGGATAAAATTCAAATGAATTAACTAGAAAAAGATTTTTACTTGAAATTTAATATGAGAAATTTATGAAAGTATTAAGATTTAATGCAATAAATGATTGTAAACGGTAATTGGAATAAATTAAGGTTTCATATTAGTGCAAGTTGATAATTTATGACTTGAATGAAATATCGATTCAATAAAATCATTTAAATGTTATGATTTGATTTTTATTTGAATATGAGAAAACAGATGTAAGGATTGGACTAATATATATGTTATTTATTCAGGGTATTGAATAAAAATTGGGGACCCAATTGTAATTAATGGTAATAATGTTGGTATTAGCTAATAAATTAAATTTTGAATGCTATACCCATAAATAAGTGAAATGAAATGAATATATGTAAAGGTATACTAGGTTATTTATCAAATAGAAGGAAAGAATAACTAGAATGGGATTTCAAATTTATATAATAATGGGAAGTGTTAATTTTGCTCTTGAGCATAAATTAACAATAAGAAATATAAAGAAAACATTTAATTAACCAAATTCAATCTAATCCAATTTATTAAAACGACAGTTAGGCTATAATTGAATATAGGTTTAAGTTAGAAACGTACACTTAATGCAAGATTGTAATTTGGGAAATAAGAAGAATGAAACCAAGAAAGAAGTTATAGACGATAGTTAATCGAAATCAATGTATCTATTTGGCAAAAATGTAATAAGTGTAGTACAATCCAAATAAATGTAAGCAAGGTGTGAAGTTCTAATTTATTGGAATTGGTAGAATTTGGAATGGATTAATGGTTACATAAATTGATGGTATGATGGGTAATGAATTTTAAAATTTGAATTTTTTTTTAAATAGTAAGTTAATTGATTTAATTTATAATAATTGGATGTAGTGCAAAGGAATGAAATCAAGTATTTAACCATTATTTAATAGAAAAATTAAGTTGAAAACTGGAAAATTATGTGGTAAATTTTAAATCAAATGGTAAACCCTTATATGGGAAATTTATGAATGGAATAAATATAGGTTAATTCAATAAAAAGGAAATTTTGGAAATTTATCTACAATTTTGAATTTTATGAAATTGAAGATTTATATTGATTTAATCCTTAATAAATTGACATATAAAATTTGTTAAATCATTTTAAATATTGAGAAAATAGTACTAAATAGATTGCAATTTGATTGAATCGAGGATAGGTAAGAAATTTTAATAAATTGTAGTTGATATTTAATTATGAATGTGAGTAGAATTTGGCATTTAGTGATAATTGTTAAAATTTTCCCATTCATCTAATTTACTTAATTAGAGCTAAGTCAATGACAACATTTGTGTTAATAGTAGCCCGTAAGTGGAAGTGAATGTTAAATGGTAAAAAGAATTTGGTTAACCATTTATTTAGTATATTAAAGTATAACTGGTAATCGATTGCAATAGATATAAATAAATTTTTACGTTAATGTTAATATAAAGTAATTTTTGAAAATAATGTCAAATTCATTTATGGTGATTTAGTTAAATGGGAACTTTGATTTTGAGAAATA
Organism: Allium cepa; assembly: GCA_030765085.1. Taxonomy (NCBI): domain Eukaryota; kingdom Viridiplantae; phylum Streptophyta; class Magnoliopsida; order Asparagales; family Amaryllidaceae; genus Allium; species Allium cepa. Next base: position 76,257,715 of record CM060945.1, read on the forward strand.
AAAGCGTATTGATGCGACTAAAGGTTAGAGTACGATTATTGTATGTTGCCTATTTTGGTAGCTTGTTCATTTACAATTTTGAAATCAGTTACAATAATTTTTAATTGACTATTGCGTTAATATTAATTAAAGTAGTATTTGTAACAATGTTAAGACTTACGTATTGGATAGTTTGTTGTAATATAAGACATGGAAATAAAGTTATTAACGTATTGGAAAACAACTACATTTGATGAAATTAAATGTTGAAATATTAAATAGATAAGAATTTAGATGAAATGGATTAATTTATGAAATAAAATGTTAAGTAATTATAATAATGTTATTAATAGTAAACGTTACTTTAAGGATAATTAATGTAGTAACCTAAAGTGAAAATGTAAATTAAAAGGGAAACGTAAAATTTAGTTAAGGTAGTAATATATGAATTGGGAATAAAATTCAAATGTTATATTAGGCTGTAAATCAATTTGGGAATAAAATTTTATTTAATTGGGGTAATTGGATATATACTAATGTTAAATATATACATAAGATGATGATTGAATTAATAAAGAGAATTGAATACGAATGGTATAAAATTTCATTGAAATAAGATTTTATAATTTATTGAATTTACTTTAATTAAAGGTAAACACTAAAAATTTTGCAATAAATCCTTGTTTGATATGGAGGTTTGGTTAATAAATTTGAAGCTAATTGCAATCAGAAATGGTAGAAATGGTAAGTTGACCATTTATTCATAATAAGAACTAAAAATCAAATAAATGGATTATTGGAATTTAAATTGACAAATTGTTAATTCATTTAAATTCGGATTCATCTGTCTATTCCAACTTCATCTATAAATAACCCGCTAAACCATAGCCTCCGCATATTCTCATTTGTCTGCACGTAAAATTTCATCAGCTCCTTTCCCTCCTCAATGGCAGACAAACAAATCTTAGATCCAAATAAAAATTCCAAACCAAATCAAAAGCTAAAATTCAAACTTCTTAGAAAAATCTGGAAGCAAAACGCATGAGGGAGAGAGGGAAAGAAAAGGGGATGACGTGGCGCTTGAAGGTGTTATTTTATTTCTATTCTTTTTTCTTCTTTTTTTGAAATTTCAATCACCATTAATGCGTATAACTTTGTCCTACGAACTCCGTTTCACGCGAGATTTTTTTGTTAGGATCATAATAAAATTCCAGATCTTTTGACGCTGGTTTGGACAGATTTGGAGACCGTCGAATTTTGGGTTTAATTCGGATTTAAATTCGATTTAAATTCAAAAGGTGAGTGTTTTAACCCACTCACAACTTCTAGAATTTCTTGTGTCTGTTAAACTGATTTTAGATATGAGTAGAAATTTATTTAGGACTGTTCGGCATGTTTTATTCATCATCTTTGTTAAATCACATTTATTTAATTTAACTGTTAATTAATTTTATTTATTGCATATAAATTGGCAGTTGGAATTTATTTATTTGCATATAACTGCAAGTTTAACAGTTATTAAATTTATTTATTTGCATATAAACTGCTAGTTTAACATTTATTAAATTTATTAATGAATATAAACTGTTAGTTAATACCTGTTATTTATTACCTGTATAATCTATATGCTCTATATCGATGATTGTTTAAATTGGATGATGATTGCAAATAATGGTTGATGATTGATATTTGGATGAATGGATGCTATATATATATTGTATAAACTGCAAGTCATCATGCATTTTCGTTTCATGCGGGATTGCGGTTTGAAATGATATACAACCGCATTTTTATTTTAAATTACGGATTGAAATAATAAACATCCGTATCACTTGACCATAGGGGAGAAAATTTTATACAGGCACCGCCGTATATATATATATATATATATATATATATATATATATATATATATATATATATAAAATTATTTTTGAAATGATTTTTATGGTTTTGTAAAGCTATATATATGGTTTATGGGATTTTGATTTCGCTATTAATAAAGGTTATTTGTATAGTAATTTCTGGGTTTTAAGCTTTGTATAAAAATTGATTTGAAGTATAAAATAAAGTTTGATTTTTTTTGAGATCAAATACGTTTTAGCTTTTATTAAAAATTTAATTTATGGAGTTTTATTGACTTAAATAAGAATAAGGTTGGAAGATGAATATTAAGTTAAATTGGAATTAAATAAAAGTTAGATTTTTTAAAGGATATGATTTTTATAACTTGATTTTTGTGTAGAGTGATTTAAATGAATATCAGGTTGATTTAAATGAATATATAATAAATTGAAAGATTATTCGGTTATGTGAAGTTAAGGTTTTTCTTAAATTTTATTTAATTCATTAAGTAAATATTTCAAGTCTAATAATAAGTAAATTGAATTTAATATATATGGGATTGTCAAATGAGTTTTTTTTGAATGGTGAAATATTTAAAGCTTTGAAACATAAGAATCTGTTAGAGTAGTATTTTTCCATTGCTTTATTATATGTTTCGGTTATATTTTGTTTGTGTGTCTTTCTAATTTTGTTCGGGCTTCTTATATGGGCCCATATCTTTTCATTTCTCAAATAGAAGACTCTCTTCTATTATATAAGTTTGTATCTGCTAGTTTGTTTTTGGTTAAGTTGAATAATAATCAAACTTAAAAGTTACCGCTCTATCTCACAAAATCTTAACATGGTATCAGAGCGATCAGATCCAATCTAAATTCTGTTTTCGTTTTCCGCTTCTATCTTTTCTTCAATCCAGATCTAAACTCTAGGGCTATGGCAGAGAATAAGGCTATCATGGATGTTATGCCAGTGATGTCAAAGATCACAGAACACCAATTAGGAGACTCGAATTATTTTGATTGGAATAAACAATTGGATTATATCTTCGAAGTATTGATAAGGAAGATCACCTCTCTCGAGATCCACCAAAGGAAAATTCTGATGACAAGGAAGATCAAATCTGGTTAAGGGATGATGCGCGGCCGTTTCTTTAGATCAGGAATACTATTGATGGTTGGGTAATTAGTGTAGTGAATCATTGCAGTTTTGTAAAAGAATTAATGGATTACCTCGAATTTTTGTATTCTGGAAAAGGGAACTTGAGTAGGATGTATGATGTTTGTAAGGCATTTTATCGATCTGAAAAACAAGACCTATCTCTGATGAACTATTTTATGAAGTTCAAAAAGACATATGAAGAATTTAACATGCTGCTACCAATTAGTACAGATGTGAAGGTTCAGCAACTGCAAAGAGAACAAATGGCAATTATGAGTTGTTTGGGTGGATTGTCAAGTGATTTTGATTCTGCAAAAGCACAAGTTCTATCTGGATCTCATGTTACCTCATTGCAAGAAGTTTTTAGTCGAATTCTGGGAGCAGACAATTCAAGTAATGAACAAAATACCACACTAAATACAAGTGCTCTTATTAGCCAAGGCAGTGCACAACCAAGATATGCACAGAATAATGCATAGTGGAGACCTAATCAATACAACACTAAGAAAGGAAGTGGCCAACCTGGAAATCAAACTGTTAACCTAAATTTTTGTACCTTTTGTAAAAGAGATGGTCATAGGACCAACAATGCTGGAAATTACAGGAACGAAACAAGCAGAAAAACTTTGATAAAGGCAAGGGGCAAAATCCTTATAATCAAGCAGCAGCAAATGTTGCAAGAACTCAAGAAGAAGGGTTTATGCTGATCTCTGGAGAAGAATATGCAAAATTCTCCAAATATCAAAATAATATGAAGAAGCAATCAAACAAACAATCATCTAGTATCTCAACTGTTGCCAAATCAAATAAATGGGTCATAGATTCAGGTGCCACTGATCATATGATTGGTAACTCACTGCTTCTCTCAGAATTTCATGCAAACCACAAAGCACAGAGCATAACATTAGCAGATGGATCCTTATCATCTATTCATGGATGAGGGTCTATCAACCTTAACTCCGACCTGAAATTAAGTTCTATTTTACATACACCAGAGCTTAGTTTTAACCTCATTTATGTTAGTCAAGTAACAAGAAAACTCGACTGTTGTGTTATTTTTTATCCTAATCATTGTGTATTTCAGGATTTAACCACTAATAAGATTATTGGTAGAGGTCATGAACTTGGGGGCCTATACATGTTTGAGCTTGCCATCAACTTCTATCGCATGTACCAGTATTAATCAGGTCTCAAGTCTCACTGCCAACTTGATCGTCCTTCCCTATAGAATTTTAAAATTCTATGTCCTCAGGTTAATTCAATAAAGTCTTTGGAGTGTGATTCTTGTCAGTTTGCCAAACACCACCGTCAAAGTTCAACTCCAAGAGACAATAAAAGAGCTAACGCTGCATTTGATCTTGTTCATTCAGACATTTGGGGGCCATCTTCAGTAACATCTAAACCAGGATTTAAATATTTTGTTACTTTTGTAGATGATTACTGTAGACTAACTTGGATATTCCTTATGAAAAATAAATCAGAACTATACTCTATTTTTTGTAATTTCTGTGTTGAAATAAAAACACAATTCAATGCTAAGATCAAAGTGCTAAAAAGTGATAATGCTAAGGAGTAAACTTCTAGTATTTTTCATAATTTTATGGCTGCTAATGGCATTATGCATGAAACTTCATGTGTTGACACACCATCTCAAAATGGAATAGTAGAGAGGAAGAATAGACATTCGTTGGAAACCTCTAGAGCTCTTTTATTTCAAATGAACATGCCAAAAGTTTTTTGGGCTGATGCAATTGCCACGGCTTGTTTCTTAATTAATAGGATGCCATCAAGTGTTTTAAATGGTGATATCCCATACAAAGTTCTCTTTCCAGAAAAAGCTATCTACCCTGTTAAACCTAAACTGTTTGGATGCACATGTTTGTTAGAGATGTTCGACCACAAGTGTCTAAATTAGACCCTAAATCCTTAAAGTGTGTGTTTGTTGGTTATTCAAGGTTGCAAAAAGGGTATAGGTGTTATTGCCCAAGTCTTGATAAATACCTAGTATCTATTGATGTAACTTTTCCTGAAGATATACCATACTTTCAGAATAGAGCAAGTCAAATTGAGTCTAATCCAGATGAAGAGAGCGAATTTCTTATCTATTCCATAAACACACATACACAAGAAGCAGGAAATAATGATGAATCTACACCCCTTCCACCTATTCATTAGCCAGTACTCTATCATAATCCATAACTAGACCTTCCAATTGCTTTAAGAAAAGGGAGACGCCAATGCACATATCCTATTACATCTTATGTTACTTATAATCATTTACCATCTACCACATGTTTGTTCATAAAAACACTTGATGCCATTTCTATCCCAAAGACAGTTAATGAGGCTATCTCACACCCAAAGTGGCATGAGGCAATGATTGAATAACTAAATGCCTTGGAGCTGAATAAAACATGTGACTTAGCAGTTCTACCTGAAGGGAAGAAGGCAATTGGATGCAGGTGGGTATTCTCTATCAAAGTCAATCCTGATGGGTCAATTTCTAGATTTAAAGCTAGACTTGTGGCAAAAGGATATGCACACGTATATAGGGTGGATTATTTAGAAACCTTTAGTCCAGTTGCTAAACTTACCTCAATTAGATTATTCATATCTCTGGCTGCTGCATATGATTGGAGAATTCACCAATTGGATATTAAAAATGCCTTTTTGCATGGAGAACTTCAGGAGGAAATCTACATGACACAGCCTCCAGGTTTCAGTGTTAAGGGGGAGAAAAATAAGGTATGTAAACTCAAGAAAACACTATATGGCCTAAAACAATCTCCTTGGTCATGGTTTGGAGAGTTTAGTCAAGCTTTAGAAGGTTTTGGTATAAATAAAAGAAAATTTGACCACTCTGTATTTTACAAGACAACTGAAAATGGAATCATTCTCTTGGTTGTCTATGTTGATGATATCATTATAACTGGAAGTGATAGCAAAGGTATTTTGTCTCTAAAAACATTTGATTTGGGAAATTTAAAATACTTTCTCGGTATAGAAGTAGCAAGAAGTAAACAAGGAATTCTCCTATCACAAAGGAAATATGTGCTTGATCTCCGAACTGAAACAGGAAAGCTTGGATGCAAACCAAATTCTACTCCAATGATACCCAATAACAATCTAGCTGAAAATGGAGAACCATTCAATGATCCAGAAAGATATAGAAGATTAGTTGGTAAACTAGAATATTTGACTGTTACAAGGCCAGATCTCTCATATTCAGTAAGTATTGTTAGTCAGTTTATGTCTGCACCTTGTGTACATCACTGGAAGGCAATTGAACATATCCTAGGGTACCTTAAAGGGACAGCAGGTCTGGGTATATTATATACAAATCATGAACACACTAGGGTAGAATGTTTCTCGGATGCAGACTGGGCAGGGTCCAAATTAGACAGGAAATCTACATCTGGTTTTTGTGTGTATGTTGGAGGAAATCTCATATCATGGAAAAGTAAGAAACAAAGTAATAGTTGCAAGGTCTAGCGCAGAATCAGAGTATAGAGCTATGGCTAAAGGAGTTTGCGAAATTATGTGGATACTTCATCTTATGTCTGAAATTGGTCTAGAGGTTCAGAAACCAGCCTTGCTATTTTGTGACAATCAGGCAGCCTTACATATTGCCTCGAATCCTGAATTCCATGAAAGAACAAAACACATTGAAGTTGATTTGTGACGCCCCACCTCTATACCCACTCTAGCCAAGAACATTACTGTGGATGCTGTCAACTAGCACGGAGAATAAGGCTGTTGAGGAGCGACCATCTGTATAATTGCTTTGTGCGAGTACCGATATACCGGATAAAAATATAACTTTTCATCTCAAGAGGAAATCCGACATACCGACACAGACTCAAAGCTACTACACAGTGGCTATAAAGGTCTTCGGAAACAAATATAGAAATAAACATAACACAAATCAGTCACAGACAATTCATATCACAAAGGCGGAAATAGATATGAATATTACACATGAAAGTGTATATCAGAGTAGTGGTCTAAAAAGATCCACAATATCACAAAAGAATAGTTACATGAACTACACAAAAGAATAAGTATACATTATGAAGTCTATATCTCAAATGTATACAACAAAAAACTACTAATCTAAGTAGTTAACCAAAAGTCAGAGGAATTAATCCCAAGAGAGAAGTCAAGCAGAAGCACCTGTAACATCTCGGTCTGTCCCGAGTATTATTTAATAAGAAAATAATAAACGGATCAGTCTAGCTATAAATATTAGGTGAAACGATATAGAATAAGAGATATGACTAAACACATAATAATCACTATGCCAAGCTGTGATATATATAAGTAATTGAAAATCAACAAGAGATTAATCAATATCACCAAATCTACACAAGAATCAAAGAAATGTCATACTCCTTATTTCGTTCACCAAACCACAAATATTGACGAATATATCAACGTCAATCACAAAAGTCAATGAGACACAAATTCACCAATGCACAAATATTGACTATAATATCAATGTCAATCACAAAAGTCAATGACACACAAATTCACCAATGCACAAATATTGATAAAACTTATCAACGGAAATCACGAAAATTGGTGAAACACAAATTGTAGAAATCATCTCAAGAAATCCAGAAATCACAAAGGGGGGGAGGCTATCACAAACGGGAGCATAAAGCCCACCAACACGTATATCACAAACGGAATGCTAATTCCATGGTTGCTAACCATCACAAATTGAGCCGAAGCTCCACAAACGGCCCGAAGACCGTGGGTTGCTACCCCACCAAATTGAGTCGAAACTCCACAAAACGGGGTTTAGTCTCCCTCGCAGAGAAAGAGACATCGCACATTGCTAGTCTAAATCACAAAGATGATCGTCATGATCATCAAGAAGTGTCAATTACACTAAGCTAGTAAATATATGAGTTTAGCATCATGTCCCATAACCACTAGCTTAACTTAAATATTTACGATCAAATTGTAAGTTTCCACTAGAAAATTGTCACAAGAGATTCAATCGAACAAGTCCAAGAATTAACCGAACAAGTAAACGCAAGCGTTTCATACCACTGGTTTTACTAAGCCGTTTAATTATATTTCTCATACGAGTGAGGTAAAGGTTTGTATATACTAGTAGATTGGAAAACGGTTTGAGAAAAACGAGCTTTGTAAATAAAATAGTGTTGCAATCGTTTTGATGAAAGAGTTTTGATATTTAATACTAGTATTGAAACCTTTATATTTTTAAAGTGACAAATCACAAAAATGATTGTAGGACAATCAATCACCAAAATTCACATTCAAAGACGTGAATAAAATCCAAAGAAATCGATACCAAATCCATAGAAATGGATATTCCCAAAAATCCTAAAGAAAATGTCATCAAAGTCAATAACAAATGATAAAAACAAAAAGGGAATCAACACGAATCGATTAAAGTTGGAATTATACTCAAAATTTGGCAAATAGGCAAAACTAGGGATTTCCAGACGTCTGAGGGGTTGTCCAGACGTCTGGATTTGGTTTCTGGAAATTTCCCAGAAAACCATCCAGACGTTTGAAACATAAAATCAGACGTGTAACCTTATTCCAGACGTCTGAAACAATAATTCAGACATCCGAAATTAGCCACTGCCTTATTTATTCATCTGCCGTATTTTATTTTTCTCCAGGTTGCAAAAAAAGACGTCTAGCATTGGTCTCCAGACGTCTGAAAACCTGGTACGGGCAACAATTTGCCTAGGCCATATGGCCCAAACGATGTCGGGAGCGATCGTGCGAGCAACGACGACTAAGGATTTACGTCAAATGACAGCCTGGCCTTATAGGCTCTTCGATACACCCCAAATATCGTAATCAAACATCCATAAAAGGATTTTCACAAAAATTGAAATATTCACCAATTTGATCCAAATCAAAAGCAAATGAATATGCACAAATGTTACGAATTCATACCTAACCACAAAGATGGATATAGACATAGATGTGAGATAAAAATCTCACCTTTTCACAAAATCAAACAAGAAGAAGCTTGAAAGCAAATGGGGAATCAACCTCTCTTCAACACAACCCAAATGAGCTTGAATCTAAGCTCAAAAACAAGAACATTCCCAAAATTAGGTTTAGGAATTTCTAAAATTGGTAAGAGAATAAGTTGGAGAAGAAGAAGAGAAGCTTACCAATGGGTTCTTCTTGAGTTTGAAGCTTGGAATTTTATTTGCAAGAGGAACTAGGGTTTTGGAGTTTTAATTTCCAATCTCTCCCACCATTAATGCTAAGAAAACTGAAAAGAGAAAGAAGTGAGGGGGAATGGGGAGAGTGGTTCAGTTTTGGAGTATAAGTTAACATAGGGCTGAGCCCAAAACCAAACCCAAAGTGAAAAGTAGCAAAAATCAACTTTCTCCAAACATATCGAAGCTTATACTCAAAAAGGTCGCAAATGGCATTTTAAACTCAATGGGAGTGGTCCCGAGTCCTAATTCGACCGTACGCAAAAAGTAGCTTTTTAGACTAAAATCCGACTAACGATAAAATATTTAAATATAAAATCGATAAATATGCGGGTTGTTACAGACTCCCCTCCTTAAAGAAATTGCGTCCTCACAATATTTAAGAATAGAACATAAATTAACAACCATAAAAGCATATTCAATCACAAAAGAAACTTGAAATAAGAAGTTCACCTCAAAGAACACGAGAAAGTAAGTGCGGATGTGTTTGCTCGATGTACTCTCTAGATTCCCAAGAACAATCCTTAGGATTTGAAGACCATTGAACTTTAACAAGCGGAACATCTTTATTTCGAAGTCGTTTGACCTCCGAAGCAATGATACGAATAGGATGTTGCTCATAAGTTAAATTAGGCGAAACTTCAATCTCTTCCACAACACCGGGCTCAAGAACAGAATCGGAATCTCGAAGACATTTTCGAAGTTGAGAAACGTGAAACACGTCATGGATAGCAGAAAATTGAGCCGGTAATAAAAGGCGATAAGCGATGGAACCAATACGTTCAATGATAGGAAATGGCCCAATATATCGAGGCGCCAATTTTCCCGATCGACTAAAACGTACAACACCTTTCATAGGTGAAACACGAATGAACACAAGATCTCCCTCAGAAAATTCTAACTTCCTTCTCCGGTTATCGGCATAGGATTTTTGTGTACTCTGGGCTTCTTTCATCCTATGACGAATAAGATCAATCTTTTCTGTGGAATCACGAATAAAATCTGGACCTAAAACCAGCTTCTCACCGGCCTCAAGCCAACAAGAAGGAGATCGGCATGGCCTTCCATAGAGTGCCTCAAAAGGTGCCATACCAATACTAGATTGGAAGCTATTATTATAGGAAAATTCAACAAGTGAAATATGATCTTTCGAACTTCCACCAAAATCAAGAACACAAGCACGAAGAAGATCTTCAAGAGTTTGATTCACACGCTCAGTTTGTCCATCGGACTGGGGGTGATAAGCGGTGCTAAATTTAAGCTTCGTTCCTAAAGCTTTTTGAAGACTCTTCCAAATTCCACTAGTAAACAGTGTATCACGATCGCTAACAATAGAAGTAGGTGTAACAGCCCGCAAATCCGTACCCCATGAGTCAACACTATTCTACAACAATCAACTCAAGTTGCACAGAAATACGAACCATTTGGGTTTAAGAAGAAGAGGTAGAAGAAGAGAAAACAAAATCAACATCAGAATCAAACCATCGCAGCGGAATAAAATATAATAGATAATAAATAATCTTTACTCAAAATCAAATATATCTGCTTACATACATTTCATCATTAGAGTACATCAGTCACAGCTCACATCAATACAATACAATGGATACACATCAACTCAAAGTACACAACAACTCAAACAGCGGAATATATATATATAACAAGTACGACTATACGTATCGTCATCCAGCTCGTCTCCTGAGCTCCACAGCATCATATCCTGTATCCTATAATACTCGGTCTGACCCGAGCATTACAGTTAAATAATACCCGAGTCAGTCTGGAATACCAGAGTGAGAAAATCACACCCAATTGATTATTAAAGTTTCAAAAATCCTTTGAAAACCAAAAGCATCTCGTAAGACCACGCCACAAATAAACATGTCGGGTTTTTACCTTACGATAGCTAAACCAATTTTTATAGAAATCCTCTGATATTATAATAGGGTCTATATACAAATACTTATGAAATAGCCGAAATTGTTACATTCATTAAATTCCAGCTACTAGCCACAAAAGTGGGTAATACAAACAAAACTCGTACAAGGCTCGTAGGGAGAATGGATTTCCAACAATGACTAGGCACTGGGTACCACCTGTCACAGTACGGGGCCTAGATCACCGTACCGAGGACTACTCCCTTCATCCCCTGCAACACAAGGCCGGAACCATTCCTTACTGAACAGTCCCGAACAAGATAAACCCCGTGGTTGGCGCGACCAACCACCCACTAAGCCGAAATATATATAAGGGACATCTAGACAGGGGAATTATCTTGTCCTGCTTGGGCATGACCCACCTAACCTTGCTGCATATCCCCTGATTTTCAGTCATTCCCATTTGATGAGGCTTGAGGCTAAGCGTTACCTTTTTAGAACGTATTTACTTAGAATGCCCATCGCCCTCCTGACGATGTTTCGCAAGCATTCATCCATACAAGTCCGTCCCGGGTTCGAACGGACCGAAGGCACTATTCCTACTACATCCATTTTGGAAATATCCTCAGGATTAGTAGCGACTAGCCCTTGCACTTCACTGCTCCATCTTCGAATCCGAACACGTTTTTCGCACGAAACGTACAATCCGAATCGAAGTGGTTTTCGAGAAATAAATCTCGATCCCGGTCTCTTCGAAACGATCAACGCATTGTCCAATATTGATAGTCGGTTATTTAACTATCAATTAATATTCACAAACAACCATCAACCAATAAATAATTTCCCAAATTATTTATGTATCTCAAAATATCCTCAAAGATATATTTCTATTTTCAATCCTTTGAAAACAGTTTCAAATCCCTCATTCTTTTCAGAATCAACTTTCCTAAATATTTTCTATCTTCTCTGAAATCACCAAGCACAAAACTAGATTTAAAAATAATTTAAAACACTTTACTTTGAAATATATACTTTAAAAACATTTATTTTAAAAACTACTTCAATAATTTACTAAAAACACATACTATATGATTTTTGAAAATAAAGTTACTTTATAAAATATAAAACTAGGTTTTCACTCTTAAAAATAAAATACTAAGTCACATTTAAATAGTTCTTACAATAATAGATTTGAAACATATTTACTTATGAATTTTAAACATTCAGAAATAATAAAATTCCTAAAATATGCTTTTTAAAACCACATTAAACTTTTATCTTATATTTAAATTTTCTTTTTTAAAAAAAAAACGTACTTGGCTATCCAGGGAAATATACTTCCCTTCACATTCTTCTTGAAATTCTAATTTATATCACTTGAATCAATTTCCAAATTGAATTCCAATTATCTTCCTTTCTATTTCAAAACCTATTAATTTTAGATTTTATTTCCTTAAATATGAGTTAAATTACTTTTAACTGAAAATACCAATTCTTAGATTTCTCAAGTTACTTCTTTATTCTTTAAATACATTTAAACTTTAAATTTTAAAATAATTCTCTATTCTTTTATGGATATATCTTAAGTTTACAATTCATCAATTTCATTTTGTTCAAAATTCTTTCACTTCATTCTCGAAGTCATTTATTATTATTTTATTACTTCTATTTTTCTCAATTCACTCTTAATTTATTCAAATTTCCTATAATTACTTTACTTACAAATTCATTTCTTTTATTTTCTTTCCAAAACCCAATCCATATAATTTTGGTAATTCATTATACCACAAATATATCCAATCAACCATAACATTCAATATTCCAATATAATTCATTATAGAATGTCAATATTCACAGCAGAGAAAATTAAATAATTTAAATAAATGTTGAGGGATCCAGTTGGACCCCTCCAACCTGTTTCCCTGCATCCACAGATGTTAGCACAACATAATATACCAATTCCAGAATATATCATACTATAGCACATCAATCAATCAATTTCAACCATTCAAACAATTATTCAAATTTAATCATTTAATATTTGAATTTAAACTGAGTGAGATTAACTCACCTTTGATTTAATTTGCAATTCATCCAATCCGACTTGATTTTCCATGATTTCGGACCTTGTGAGAATAATTATAAAATTTATTAGATTATTTAATTGACTAAAAATTTATCCAACTAATCATTTTCTTTTCAATAAGAGCCAATCAGCTAATGATTTAGTTTGAACTCTTTACGGTATGATTTATCAATATCGAAGATAATCTACAAATAATTAACCACTGATTAAATTAACCATCAATTTAATTTAGACTAACCATTTGGTTTTAAAATAATAACTTTAAAACGTATATAGGTAAATTTATTTTCTTTTGAAACTACATATATATATATATATATATACTTATATAGAATTGATAAAAATATAACTTATATAAATTTTCAATATTTAAAAACCCCTTTTATTTGTCAAAATCTTTTATATATATTTATATTATATGTTTATTGTTTATCTATTTAAAATCGATATCTTAAACCTTACCGAAAAAATGATTTTCTATTAACTATACTAGCTCAATGTAAATTATTTAAATCAAAATAACTTACTGTAAGTTATATATGTATTTCTTGTTCTAAGAATCACTCTTACAATATAAATTTCTACCCTACATATACATACATATTTTAAACAAAAATTTAGTTACTGTGAATTTAACTGAAATTGAAATGTATATATATTTTAAATTGAAAGTAAATGATGACGAATACCTTACTGATCTCGACCCAGCCCTAGCTCTCTCGAAACCCCGCATGAGCCGATCTTTCCATTGCTTCGTCGCCTCCTCAGATCGAAGTCGCTGCTGCCTCGTTTCCGGCCTCGCAAACCTTAAAATGCCCACGCGGTTGAAACCCTAACATCACCAACCACCTCGACGAGCTGCTCTACAACATCAAAGTCAACCCAACAAAGCCATCGAAGTCGAGACTCACCTCAGCTCTCACGATCACTTAACGATGAACTCGCGACTACCAACTCCACTGCCTCGCCCAAATCGACCACACAACCACGAGTTTGACTCGACAACGCTACTCAATCTGCACCTAGACCCTCGACCGTGTTGCCGCCCCACATCCACACGAGCATCGTCCACGCGATGTCGTCGCCACGCCCTAAATCCCATCACCGCACGCAGTTCATCCAAGCAATCGCTCGTGTGCGTCGTTGACCTCGTCCCTCTCTCTCTCTCTGCTTTCGAAGACACAGGGAAATCTCGAGTGCAATCGACTCGAATTGTACAACATGAGTCGCCGATTTCGGTGGGCAGAAGGAGGAAGACATTCGGTGGATCTCGAATTGGAACGAATCAATTTCGATCCGGTTTAGAAATGAAGCCACCTCACGCGTCGCTCGCGTCCCCCATCCCTCTTTTTATTTTACTTTATTTTATACAATTTCGTGAACGAATTTGATTTGGGAAGAAGGAAAGTAAATTGCTCGGCCAAAAATCGAATTGAACTTCAAATGGAAGCATCGGCCATTATCTGATTTTTTTCTTTTTTTCTGTTTGCTTCTTGAAGGAACGAAAAGAAACAGCCTGATATGAACAAAGGAATAGGTAGCGTGTTTAAACGACTAAAGGATGGCGTATAGAGGAAGCCTAATTAATTAAATTAAATTTTATTAGGTTATTATCAATTAAATCCCTAGCACGTTAATATTTCGTATACTCACACGCTAATTCCGATCAAAACGAAATTTGGAATCTGATAATAAATCAACATCACGGATCCAATGGAACTGGTTTCGTCGGATTCCGAGACTGCGGCTCGGAAGGCTATTTTCAAATTCAGTTTAAACGATTTTCGAAACTGAACAAATCACTGTTTATTTCAAATTTTACAACTTCTATTATTCTCTATACTATCAATACAAATTTTACAAGCCTACAGATTATTTATAACAGGCTTAAAATTCCAGATTCAATATTTTAATCAACTTCAACTTGTTTTACTTCAATGATTCAATTATCAAATAAATTGTGATATTCGTAATTCAAGTTAAAATTAACTTTTAAATATTTAAACTCAATCAAATATTCAAATTTTGAATGCTCAAAAATTCCGGGTCGTCACATTCCTCCCCCCTTAAAAGAATTTCGTCCCCGAAATTACTAATTAGGAAGAATGGTTCAATACCCGTTTGTTATTTCCCTAAACCAAACAGTTTTCTAACAATTCAACATCTTACCAATTATCTTTTATATAAAAGACTCATTATCTTTCTTACTAACTTCCAAACCTTTCTCTAGTTCCAAACCATATCATTTGTTTAACCATTCAAGTTCGATTTAAAACCAAATTTTGAATTATCAAAAAATTTCTCAAAATTTTTCTAACTCCCTAAATTCACGAAAAATTTCGCCAGCGTCTCCTTTGCGCGGCTAGCTCGGTACAACTACAAAAGGGCTCTACGGCCTCCCAAATCCAAAAAGAAAACAAAAGGCCAAGTGGCTCAATCCCAATCAATTTTCATACCAAATTTAAATACATACCTTTTGTCGGGCAATTCAAATTTATCTCTTGAAATCAAATCCAATTTTCTTTTCCCCTTTTATCATACCTGCATATCCTGCTTAGCACTAATATCCAATCACAATATTCCAAAACAATTTATCGATTTTCTCACAAAACGCCAATATCTATTCATTCTAATATTATCTTAGGATACATTTGTAGCATCGATTTCCAATCAAGAATTCACCATTCCCTTCTTAAATTAATATAAACATTTTATATGTTTCTTATCTTTATTTCTCTTTACCTCTTTTAGTTTATACTTACTTCTATTCAAATCGATTTTCACATTACATATGTATTTCATTTATTTTCAACTTTGAATTTTTAATTTTTAACTTTTATCCTCCATTTATAACTAATTTAAGTCATTACTTTAATTAGTTTCATTTGCTAACTTATTTTAGTTTCCAATTCTAAATAGTTTTGTCGTTAACAAAATTTTCCAAATTTTCAAAAATTTTCTAACTCCCATAATTTCTGAAAATTTTTGGCAGAGTCCCCTTTGTACGGAGGAGCTTTTGCAATTTGACAAAAGAGACAAATATATATACATCGACCCACACGGTCGGAAAAACCAAAAACAGTTCATATTTCCTATTTTTAATTGCGTAGGCGTACCTTATTTAGCATTTTAAGCAAGCAGCTTATTATATTTTAGCAAGTAGCACTACCAAATCCAGCCTCACGACTTACAGGTACCTGTACTTACTCAATTTAAACATGTAACTGCCAAATATATGAAGTTTAACAACATATCACTTATTTGTAATAGTTAAAACATATGAATTCTAAAAGAAACTCATACCAAACATTTTTCTGTAAGCAATTTATATAGTTTCCATGCTAATTCAACTGTTCCAATTTATTTATAACCATTTTCACTCAATTCGGATGGTTTTCGATTCATTCGTATACAATTCCATCAATTTGAATGGTTTAGAATTCAATTGCTTACTTTTAATTTATTCTTAAGCAAATTGAACTCACATTTAATTCAATTGCTTACAAAATCAATTTATTTTACTTCTATCCATTTATAGAATTTAATTACTTCCATTTATATCCAACAACAATTTATTCTATGAAATTCGACGAGATTTATGTGAATAAATAAGCACTTGGGTTCTATAATCAATTTAAATTAACTCCAACTCAGCTTACACTTAGTTCAGTTCCATTTCGGATATATTCACAATCCACATATTCTCAGTTTTATTGCATTTAAATTTTATTGACTAAACTAGTCCATTCAAAACCATTAACAATCTAGGCTTCATCTCCATTACCAATTAAGCTTCCCCTTTATTTTAATCCATTCACAATCATTTATTTAGCTCGACACATTCCATTTAAATTTTATTTACAATTCATTTATTTACATTTCATTCCATATTTGTTTATTCCGAACTACTTTATTTAGCTCAAAAATAATCCAATCTATTTCATTTAAGAACCATTTCTCAACTTATTTAAATCACATTTCATTTGATACTTATTTATTCCATCCATTTATATTTATTCAATAATATTAATTTATCCACATTCACTTAAACCATTCTAATAAACTTGAAACATCCTATTTTCCCTATTGTCTCCAGTTATTTCAATTCCTTAATAATTTTTTTAAATGGTTTACAATTATTTATTCTGGAATTTCATTCCATTAATATTAGTTAATACTCATCGAATTTTATTTCGATTAACAATTTATTTTCACTTAATTTAAATCCAACCCAATATCATTAAACTCAGTTCAAGTTGAATTCAATTCAACTCTCCTCCATTCATTTAGCTTAAGTCAATTTACTTCAATTTATTCGAATTTTATACTTAAGTTCATTTCCATCTTACAAGTATATTTTCTCTTTTATACTCAGCTTGACTCAATTTATTACAGAGCCATATCCAATTTATTTCCACATATTTGGATTTTATTTGCAATTCATACCATTACTATTTTAAATCCAGATCCATTTTTTTTTTTTCGATACATTCCCAATTATTTTTAATTTGTCAACACTTCAAGTTAAATTTTAATTAATAACTCAAGTTCTGATTTCACCATTTACATTTTAACTTACCATCCAATTTATTAACTTACATTGCAATTTGGTACACAAATCAATTAATTAATTGCAAGGCCACTTTCCATTATATTTTCTTCATCGACAATGTAAGTCGAATTTAATTATAACTTGAGTTTTATTTTCAAACCTCATCATAAACTCACAATTCAATTTCATTAACTAATTTATTATCCAATTAGTTCTCCCATTATTCATAATCCAACACTTGAAATTTTTATTCAAAATATCACTCCATTTAATTTTCTTAAGTTCAATATTTATTTTATACTTCAAGTTCGGATCCTCATTTCATTTTTCAATTTATCAAAATATTGATTTTGGGCATTGTATTCCATTTTCAATTTAATTTTAACTCAGATTTATTTAATCCAATTCGATTTCAACTTATTCAATCAGTCTCAATCCAATCAAATCTTTATTTCCAAGTCCAAGTTAATTCCATCTTTAACTTTTCTTTTAAATTTAAGTTCCAACATTCAAAGCTTATATTCCATTTCTGATTTTAAAAATCATCTCAATTTATAAGCTTACAACTTATCTCATCAGAATTTTATACACCCGGCTTTTGCTTTCAAATCATTTTGAAATCTCCAATATCCCAAATCACACTTCTCAAATTTTTAAACCAATCTTGGTTTTATTTCCAACAAATTTCCTTTGGAATTTCAAAAACAACTTTCTTTTCTAAACAAAATCAATTTGGTAGCACTACTTCACTTAGAAATTCGAAAACGAATACTGATGATGCGGCCGTCATCATCAGAATTATTTTTCAATAATCCAAGTGATTTCAATGCTATATTACTTTCAAAATCCATTTAAAATAAATTTCCATCCAGAAATACTTCCAAACTAATAATGTTATCATTTATCTTCAAAACACTTCGATAACATTCCCAAAATCTCTGAAATTTTGAATTTCCAAATCCTGCTTAAATACATTTTAACTATGATTCATTTGTATAATTTATGCTTATACAAATTTCTATTTGATTGTATTTCAATTCATAAATTACATTTATAATTCATATTTACAAATTTCATTTTATCATGAATTTATTTCCGTAAACTTTGTTTATTTTCAATTTCTAGTTAAATTTTCATTTAACAATGATAATACTTTAATATTATCATTTCTAACATCCAAGCAACCATATAATAGCTATATAGTTTACCAAAAACTTTCTTCATATCAAAAATATATTTTTGGGTAAAATTATTTCATTTACCCATATTGAAAACAATACC
The DNA here is from genome assembly GCA_030765085.1 of Allium cepa. Lineage (NCBI taxonomy): Eukaryota > Viridiplantae > Streptophyta > Magnoliopsida > Asparagales > Amaryllidaceae > Allium > Allium cepa. The sequence goes on from CM060945.1 coordinate 76,276,708, forward strand.
GTGTCGATTGTTCTATTTAAGTGTTTAGAAACCCCTTCGATACAGTTTTCGAGGCTGTGCCGACGAAGGTTCATATACCACTCCATAAACCAATCAACACAATATAAAACCATTTTATATTCACTAACAAATACGCGCTCATATCTATTAATACGCTCAAACTCATTATAGAGTACTACGGACTCTAATTTAAATGAATAATTCCCACCAGAGCCAAGGTTATCACCAACCTAAGCTCTGATACCAACTGTAAAAGCCCGCAAATCCGTACCCCTTGAGCCAACACTATTCTACAACAATCAACTCAAGTTGCACAGAAATACGAACCATTTGGGTTTAAGAAGAAGAGGTAGAAGAAGAGAAAACAAAATCAACATCAGAATCTAACCATCGCAGCGGAATAAAATATAATAGATAATAAATAATCTTTACTCAAAATCAAATATATCTGTTTACATACATTTCATCATCAGAGTACATCAATCACAGCTCACATCAATACAATACAATGGATACACATCAACTCAAAGTACACAACAACTCAAACAGCGGAATATATATATATAACAAGTACGACTATACGTATCGTCATCCAGCTCGTCTCCTGAGCTCCACATCATCATATCCTGTATCCTATAATACTCGGTCTGACCCGAGCATTACAGTTAAATAATACCCGAGTCAGTCTGGAATACCAGAGTGAGAAAATCACACCCAATTGATTATTAAAGTTTCAAAAATCCTTTGAAAACCAAAAGCATCTCGTAAGACCACGCCACAAATAAACATGTCGGGTTTTTACCTTACGATAGCTAAACCAATTTTTATAGAAATCCTCTGATATTATAATAGGCTCTATATACAAATACTTATAAAATAGCCGAAATTGTTACATTCATTAAATTCCAGCTACTAGCCACAAAAGTGGGTAATACAAACAAAACTCGTACAAGGCTCGTAGGGAGAATGGATTTCCAATAATGACTAGGCACTGGGGTACCACCTGTCACAGTACGGGGCCTAGATCACCGTACCGAGGACTACTCCCTTCATCCCCTGCAACACAAGGCCGGAACCATTCCTTACTGAACAGTCCCGAACAAGATAAACCCCGTGGTTGGCGCGACCAACCACCCACTAAGCCGAAATATATATAAGGGACATCTAGACAGGGGAATTATCTTGTCCTGCTTCGGCATGACCCACCTAACCTTGCTGCATATCCCCTGATTTTCAGTCATTCCCATTTGATGAGGCTTGAGGCTAAGCGTTACCTTTTTAGAATGTATTTACTTAGAATGCCCATCGCCCTCCTGACGATGTTTCGCAAGCATTCATCCATACAAGTCCGTCCCGGGTTCGAACGGAACCGAAGGCACTATTCCTACTACATCCATTTTGAAATATCCTCAGGATTAGTAGCGGCTAGCCCTTGCACTTCACTGCTCCATCTTCGAATCCGAACATGTTTTTCGCACGAAACGTACAATCCGAATCGAAGTGGTTTTCGAGAAATAAATCTCGATCCCGGTCTCTTCGAAACGATCAACGCATTGTCCAATATTGATAGTCCGTTATCTAACTATCAATTAATATTCACAAACAACCATCAACCAATAAATAATTTCCTAAATTATTTATGTATCTCAAAATATCCTCAAAGATATATTTCTATTTTCAATCCTTTGAAAACAGTTTCAAATCCCTCATTCTTTTCAGAATCAACTTTCCCAAATATTTTCTATCTTCTCTGAAATCACCAAGCACAAAACTAGATTTAAAAATAATTTAAAACACTTTACTTTGAAATATATACTTTAAAAACATTTATTTTAAAAACTACTTCAATAATTTACTAAAAACACATACTATATGATTTTTGAAAATAAAGTTACTTTATAAAATATAAAACTAGGTTTTCACTCTTAAAAATAAAATACTAAGTCACATTTAAATAGTTCTTACAATAATAGATTTAAAACATATTTACTTATGAATTTTAAACATTCAGAAATAATAAAATTCCTAAAATATGCTTTTTAAAACCACATTAAACTTTTATCTTATATTTAAATTTTCTTTTTTAAAAAAAAACGTACTTGGCTATCCAGGGAAATATACTTCCCTTCACATTCTTCTTGAAATTCTAATTTATATCACTTGAATCAATTTCCAAATTGAATTCCAATTATCTTCCTTTCTATTTCAAAACCTATTAATTTTAGATTTTATTTCCTTAAATATGAGTTAAATTACTTTTAACTGAAAATACCAATTCTTAGATTTCTCAAGTTACTTCTTTATTCTTTAAATACATTTAAACTTTAAATTTTAAAATAATTCTCTATTCTTTTATGGATATATCTTAAGTTTACAATTCATCAATTTCATTTTGTTCAAAATTCTTTCACTTCATTCTCGAAGTCATTTATTATTATTTTATTACTTCTATTTTCCTCAATTCACTCTTAATTTATTCAAATTTCCTATAATTACTTTACTTACAAATTCATTTCTTTTATTTTCTTTCCAAAACCCAATCCATATAATTTTGGTAATTCATTATACCACAAATATATCCAATCAACCATAACATTCAATATTCCAATATAATTCATTATAAAATGTCAATATTCACAGCAGAGAAAATTAAATAATTTAAATAAATGTTGAGGGATCCAGTTGGACCCCTCCAACCTGTTTCCCTGCATCCACAGATGTTAGCACAACATAATATACCAATTCCAGAATATATCATACTATAGCACATCAATCAATCAATTTCAACCATTCAAACAATTATTCAAATTTAATCATTTAATATTTGAATTTAAACTGAGTGAGATTAACTCACCTTTGATTTAATTTGCAATTCATCCAATCCGACTTGATTTTCCATGATTTCGGACCTTGTGAGAATAATTATAAAATTTATTAGATTATTTAATTGACTAAAAATTTATCCAACTAATCATTTTCTTTTCAATAAGAGCCAATCAGCTAATGATTTAGTTTGAACTCTTTACGGTATGATTTATCAATATCGAAGATAATCTACAAATAATTAACCACTGATTAAATTAACCATCAATTTAATTTAGACTAACCATTTGGTTTTAAAATAATAACTTTAAAACGTATATAGGTATATTTATTTTCTTTTGAAACTACATATATATATATATATACACTTATATAGAATTGATAAAAATATAACTTATATAAATTTTCAATATTTAAAAACCCCTTTTATTTGTCAAAATCTTTTATATATATTTATATTATATGTTTATTGTTTATCTATTTAAAATCGATATTTTAACCTTACCGAAAAAATGATTTTCTATTAACTATACTATCTCAATGTAAATTATTTAAATCAAAATAACTTACTGTAAGTTATATATGTATTTCTTGTTCTAAGAATCACTCTTACAATATAAATTTCTACCCTACATATACATACATATTTTAAACAAAAATTTAGTTACTGTGAATTTAACTGAAATTGAAATGTATATATATTTTAAATTGAAAGTAAATGATGACGAATACCTTACTGATCTCGACCCAGCCCTAGCTTTCTCGAAACCCCGCATGAGCCGATCTTTCCATTGCTTCGTCGCCTCCCCAGATCGAAGTCGCTGCTGCCTCGTTTCCGGCCTCGCAAACCTTAAAATGCCCACGCGGTTGAAACCCTAACATCACCAACCACCTCGACGAGCTGCTCTACAACATCAAAGTCAACCCAACAAAGCCATCGAAGTCGAGACTCACCTCAGCTCTCACGATCACTTAACGATGAACTCGCGACTACCAACTCCACTGCCTCGCCCAAATCGACCACACAACCACGAGTTTGACTCGACAACGCTACTCAATCTGCACCTAGACCCTCGACCGTGTTGCCGCCCCACATCCGCACGAGCATCGTCCACGCGATGTCGTCGCCACGCCCTAAATCCCATCGCCGCACGCAGTTCATCCAAGCAATCGCTCGTGTGCGTCGTTGACCTCGTCCCTCTCTCTCTCTGCTTTCGAAGACACAGGGAAATCTCGAGTGCAATCGACTCGAATTGTACAACATGAGTTGCCGATTTCGATGGGCAGAAGAAGGAAGACATTCGGTGGATCTCGAATTGGAACAAATCAATTTCGATCCGGTTTAGAAATGAAGCCACCTCACGCGTCGCTCGCGTCCCCCATCCCTCTTTTTATTTTACTTTATTTTATACAATTTCGTGAACGAATTTGATTTGGGAAGAAGGAAAGTAAATTGCTCGGCCAAAAATCGAATTGAACTTCAAATGGAAGCATCGGCCATTATCTGATTTTTTTCTTTTTTTCTGTTTGCTTCTTGAAGGAACGAAAAGAAACAGCCTGATATGAACAAAGGAATAGGTAGCGTGTTTAAACGACTAAAGGATGGCGTATAGAGGAAGCCTAATTAATTAAATTAAATTTTATTAGGTTATTATCAATTAAATCCCTAGCACGTTAATATTTCGTATACTCACACGCTAATTCCGATCAAAACGAAATTTGGAATCCGATAATAAATCAACATCACGGATCCAATGGAACTGGTTTCGTCGGATTCCGAGACTGCGCCTCGGAAGGCTATTTTCAAATTCAGTTTAAACGATTTTCGAAACTGAACAAATCACTGTTTATTTCAAATTTTACAACTTCTATTATTCTCTATACTATCAATACAAATTTTACAAGCCTACAGATTATTTATAACAGGCTTAAAATTCCTGATTCAATATTTTAATCAACTTCAACTTGTTTTACTTCAATGATTCAATTATCAAATAAATTGTGATATTCGTAATTCAAGTTAAAATTAACTTTTAAATATTTAAACTCAATCAAATATTCAAATTTTGAATGCTCAAAAATTCCGGGTCGTCACAGTAGGAACTCCATGCAATTTAACAATTTCTTTGATAAAGATTTTGGCCAAAAGAGGAACGGTTCGATTAGATCGAACGGGAATAAAATGGGCGGATTTAGTAAGTCTATCGACGATCACACATAAGCTATCATGACCCAAACGAGAACGGGGAAGGCCGTCAATAAAATCCATGGAAATTTGATCCCACTTCCAAATAGGAATTTCTAAAGGTTGCAATAACCCACCGGGCCTTTGATGTTCGGCTTTAACGAGTTGGCAAGTTATGCAACGCTTAACGAAGTTAGCGATGTCAAGTTTCATTCCCTCCCAATAATAAAGTCGCTTCATATCCGCGTACATTTTACTACTACCGGGATGAATGGTGAATTTAGAATGATGTGAATCTTCTAAAATATCTTTACGAAGATCACTAATATTTGGCACGATGAGTCTACCAAATCTTCGAACGCCGCCACGAGAATCGATGTCAAAGTCTTTCAATCCTTCAATATCATTCTTATCCTTAATATTTTGGCTAAGAAGAGCCAATTCGGGATCTAGCCTTTGAGCTTCAAGAATGCGGTCTAAAAGAGAAGGATGAGCCTCAAGGCTACATAAAACAAGAGATGAACATAAATCGGATAAGCGGTCTCGAATCTCACAAGTGGATAAGGTCTCGAGATCGTTCCATTCGGATATCATCGTAGAAACAACTGCTTGTTGCTTACGGCTAAGAGCATCAGCGACACGATTACCCTTACCGGGGGTATAAAGAATATCAAGATCATAAGGTGCAAGAAACTCGAGCCAACGCTGTTGACGCAAATTAAGTTCCTTCTGAGGGAATAAATATTTCAAGGACTTATGATCGGTATAAAGAACAAATTTCTCTCCTAAAAGATAATGACGCCAAATACGAAGGGCGGAAACAATAGCCGCGAGCTCTAAATCATGAGTGGCATACCTAGTCTCAGCAGGCTTCAATTGCCTAGAAGCATAAGCAATAACACGTTCTCTTTGCATAAGAACGGCACCCAAACCAACACGACTAGCATCGGTATAAACAACGAAATCTTGATTCCCCTAGGGAATAACGAGAATAGGAGCATTAGAAAGAAGTACTTTTAATTTCTGAAAAGAAACTTCACATTTGTCCGACCAAATGTATTTAACTCCTTTCCTCGTCAATCTAGTGAGAGGCACGGCAATCTTAGAAAAGTCTTTGATAAAACGACGGTAATAGCCAGCCAAGCCGAGAAAACTACGAATCTCTGTCACACTCTCCGGTCTCTTCCAATCTTGAATCGCTTCAATCATTGGAGGATCCACGGAAATTCCGGATTCGGAAATAATATTACCGAGAAACTTCACACGAGATTGCCAAAAGTGGCATTTAGAAAATTTTTCCTTTAATTGCTTACTCCTAAGAGTTTCCAACACAATCCGAAGATGTTTTTCATGCTCCTCTTCGATTTTTGAATACACAAGAATATCATCAATAAAGATGAGAACAAATCGATCAAGAAAATCTTGGAAGACTCGATTCATAAGGTCAACGAAATAAGCCGGGGCATTCGTCAAACCAAATGGCATGACAGGCCATTCATAAGATCCATAACGAGTATGGAACGATGTCAAAGGAATACTATCCTCTGAAATACAAAGCTGATGAAATCCAGTAGCTAAGTCTAGTTGTGAAAAGACCTTAGCACCACTAAGCTGATCGAATAGATCATCAATCCGAGGTAAAAGGTATTTATTTTTGATAGTAAGATCATTAAGCTTGCGGTAGTCAACGCAAAGCCTAAGTGTCCCATCGGATTTCTTCACAAAAATAGCCGAAGCTCCCCAAGGCGAGGTACTAGAGCGAATAAATTGCTTCGTCTCTAATTCGGATAATTGTTTAAGCATCTCCTCGTTTTCTTTATTGGACATACGATACGGAGGACGAGTGATAGGTTGAGCTCCAGGAATAAGATTAATTCTGAACTCAATTGCTCGCTTAGGTGGTAATCCTAAAACGGGCTCGTATATGTCGGAAAATTCACGAACGACGTGAATAAGAAAAATAATATCACCCTCATCATCATCATCGTCATCACGAGGATTTAAAGAATATAAGGATGCAACCAAGCTGGAATCTGAATTTTTAAGATTAATAGAAATCTGCTTAACAGATTGAGGATGTCGAAGATGAATAGTCCGCTCAGGACATTGGATATGAGCTTCATAATGGCTAAGCCAATCCATTCCCAAAATCATTCCAAAGCCCAAATAACGCATGACATGCAAATCGGCTAGGAAAGGAAAATCACACAAAATAATTTCGACATCTTTACACAATAAACTGATTGTTGTGGATCCACCAACCGGATTCGCAATTCTCAAAGAAGTCATCAGACACAAAACATCCAAAGAAAAAGCGTCAACAAGTTCTTTTGATATAAAAGAATGGGACGCACCCATATCAAAAAGAACTCGAATAGGATGATCACGAAATAAAATAATTCCATCAAGGATAGAATGAGGCATACCTTGACCACGAGATGTGTTTCCAGGGGCTTGAGCAACATTTAACTTTCCCTCCTTCCTGCCCTGAAGTTTGGGGCATGAAAATATAACATGTCCGGGAACTTTGCAGTAGCGACAAGAGAGAGACTTTGGGCACTTGTTCGCATAATGGTCCTTCGAACCACAATTATAGCATTCCCCACGGCCAAAGGAAGAAGTCTTTGCCACGGAGGTTGCTTGTTTCCCTTTTTTATTGGGATAAGGACCTTTAAATTTGTTTGGCCTCTTCTTGTTATTGTTGAAGTTTGGTTTGGAACCCACCACTTCAACATCATTCTCTCTATCCGCCTCTTCAAGACGAAAAGCGATATCAACGAGTTGGTCCAAAGAAACTTCTAATTTTAGAAGTAATGGCTTCTTGAGACTTTTGTTTAAGCCATAAACAAATCTCTCCTTCTTCTTCAGAGCGGTGTTGATGTATTCAACCCCATATTTGGAAAGCGACTCGAAGGAGGCGACGTAATCAGTCACGGAGGACTCACCTTGAACAAGGTCTATAAATCGTCGAGCCAATGTCACTTTCTCAGCTTCTGGCACGAATTTTAATTCGAAGCGTTCCCGGAATTGCTCCCAGGTGAGATCCGCTTCATTAATCTCAGAAATAAGAAGCTCGTACCAGTCCAATGCTCTTTCTCGGAGCATACTAGAAGCCACCTGAACTCGGTGAAGGTCAATAAGATACATGCGCGAAAAGATGTGATCGCATGTTCTAAGCCAAGCTTCGACTTCAATAACAGTTTCGGAACCTTTGAATGGCTCCCTACCCAAATTGGTGTAATCGCTGCACAAGCGTGCAAATCCCGACTTTGGGTGAGTAGGTTCCGGGTTAGCTCCAGCTGCTTGAGCATTAGTTACCAAATCAAGAAGCTGTTGAGCAGTCATAAAAACTCCATCCTGGGGTAGAGTACTAGATGGCACGGCTCTGGGGCGGCCAGGTCTAGACATTTCTCTTCCTTAAGAAAGAAAGAAGAGGAAGAAGAAGGTTATTCACCAAATTGAATATCAAGCAATCTTGATAGACAAAACAAGGAATCATAAAAGGAAATAGGATAAGACGGTACGTAGACCCGAATAAAATCCTAAAGCACGACTCCTAAGATGGACTTAGGACGATGATCCTTGTTATAATATTCCATATTATTTCGAAGTTTGGCTCTGATACCAAGCTGTGACCCCCCACCTCTATACCCACGCTAGCCAAGAACATTACTGTGAATGCTATCAACTAGCACGGAGAATAAGGCTGTTGAGGAGCGACCATCTGTATAATTGCTTTATGCGAGTACCGATATACCGGATAAAAATATAACTTTTCATCTCAAGAGGAAATCCGATATACCGACACAGACTCAAAGCTACTACACAGTGGCTATAAAGGTCTTCGGAAACAAATATAGAAATAAACATAACACAAATCAGTCACAGACAATTCATATCACAAAGGCGGAAATAGATATGAATATTACACATGAAAGTGTATATCAGAGTAGTGGTCTAAAAAGATCCACAATATCACAAAAGAATAGTTACATGAACTACACAAAAGAATAAGTATACATTATGGAGTCTATATCTCAAATGTATACAACAAAAAACTACTAATCTAAGTAGTTAACCAAAAGTCAGAGGAATCAATCCCAAGAGAGAAGTCAAGCAGAAGCACCTGTAACATCTCGGTCTGACCCGAGTATTATTTAATAAGAAAATAATAAACGGATCAGTCTAGCTATAAATATCAGGTGAAACGATATAGAATAAGAGATATGACTAAACACATAACAATCACTATGCCAAGCTGTGATACATATAAGTAATTGAAAATCAACAAGAGATTAATCAATATCACCAAATCTACACAAGAATCAAAGAAATGTCATACTCCTTATTTCGTTCACCAAACCACAAATATTGACGAATATATCAACGTCAATCACAAAAGTCAATGACTCTCAAATTCACCAATGCACAAATATTGACAATAATATCAATGTCAATCACAAATGTCAATGAGACACAAATTCACCAATGCACAAATATTGATAAAACTTATCAATGGAAATCACGAAAATTGGTGAAACACAAATTCTAGAAATCATCTCAAGAAATCCAGAAATCACAAAGGGGGGTAGGCCTATCACAAACGGGAGCATAAAGCCCACCAACACGTGTATCACAAACGGAATGCTAATTCCATGGTTGCTAACCATCACAAATTGAGCCGAAGCTCCACAAACGGCCCGAAGACCATGGGTTGCTACCCCACCAAATTGAGTCGAAACTCCACAAAATGGGGTTTAGTCTCCCTCGCAGACAAAGTGACATCGCACATTGCTAGTCCAAATCATAAAGATGATCGTCATGATCATCAAGAAGTGTCAATTACACCAAGCTAGTAAATATGCGAGTTTAGCATCATGTCCCATAACCACAAGCTTAACTTAAATATTTACGAACAAATTGTAAGTTTCCACTAGAAAATTGCCACAAGAGATTCAATCGAACAAGTCCAAGAATTAACCGAACAAGTAAATGCAAGCGTTTTATACCACTTGTTTTACTAAGCCGTTTAATTAGATTTCTCATACGAGTGAGGTAAAGGTTTGTATATACTAGTAGATTGGAAAACGGTTTGAGAAAAACGAGCTTTGTAAATAAAATAGTGTTGGAATCGTTTTGATGAAAGAGTTTTGATATTTAATACTAGTATTGAAACCTTTATATTTTTAAAGTGACAAATCACAAAAATGATTGTAGGATAATCAATGACCAAAATTCACATTCAAAGACGTGAATAAAATCCAAAGAAATCGATACCAAATCCATAGAAATGGATATTCCCAAAAATCACGAATAAAATGTCATCAAAGTCAATAACAAATGATAACAACAAAAAGGGAATCAACACGAATCGATTAAAGTTGGAAATATACTCAAAATTTGGCAAATAGGCAAAACTAGGGATTCCAGACGTCTGAGGGGTTGTCCAGACGTCTGGTTTTGGTTTCTGGAAATTTCCCAAAAAACCATCCAGACGTCTGAAACCTAAAATCAGACGTCTAACCTTATTCCAGACGTCTGAAACAATAATTCAGACGTCTGAAATTAGCCACTGCCTTATTTATTCTTCTGCCGTATTTTATTTTTCTCCAGGTTGCAAAACCAGACGCCTGGCATTGGTCTCCATACGTCTGAAAACCTGGTAAGGGAAACAATTTGCCTAGGCCATATGGCCCAAACGATGTTGGGAGCGATCGAGCGAGCAACGACGACTAAGGATTTACGTCAAATGACAGCCCGACCTTATAGGCTCTTCGATACACCCCAAATATCGTAACCAAACATCCATAAAAGGATTTTCACAAAAATTGGAATATTCACCAATTCGATCCAAATCAAAAGCAAATGAATATGCACAAATGTTACGAATTCATACCTAACCACAAAGATGGATATAGACATAGATGTGAGATAAAAATCTCACCTTTTCACAAAATCAAACAAGAAGAAGCTTGAAAGCAAATGGAGAATCAACCTCTCTTCAACACAACCCAAATGAGCTTGAATCTAAGCTCAAAAACAAGAACATTCCCAAAATTAGGTTTAGGAATTTCTGAAATTGGTAAGAGAATAAGTTGGAGAAGAAGAAGAGAAGCTTACCAATGGGTTCTTCTTGAGTTTGGAGCTAGGAATTTGATTTGCAAGAGGAACTAGGGTTTTGGAGTTTTAATTTCCAATCTCTCTCACCATTAATGCTAGAAAACTGAAAAGAGAAAGAAGTGAGGGAGAATGGGGAGAGTGGTTCAGTTTTGGAGTATAAGTTAACATAGGGCTGAGCCCAAAACCAAACCCAAAGTGAAAAGTAGCAAAAATCAACTTTCTCCTAACATATCGAAGATTATACTCAAAAAGGTCGCAAACGGCATTTTAAACTCAATGGGAGTGGTCCCGAGTCCTAATTCGACAGTATGCAAAAAGTAGCTTTTCGGACTAAAATCCGACTAACGATAAAATATTTAAATAAAATATTTAAATATAAAATCGATAAATATGCGGGTTGTTACATGATTGCCATTTTATACGAGAAAAGATTTTACAAGGAATTGTATGTACAAGCTTTGTTAGAACTGGAAATCAAGTCACTGATATCTTTACCAAGGCATTGGATGGGGCCAAAATTAAAGCTTTAAATGACAAGTTGAGCGTCATAAATCTATATGCTCCACTGGAGGGGGAGTGTTAGAGTAGCATTTTTCCATTGCTTTGTTACATGTTTCGGTTATATTTTGTTTGTGTGTCTTTCTTATTTTTTTCGGGCTTCTTATATTGGCCCATATCTTTTCATTTCTCAAATAGAAGACTCTCTTCTATTATATAAGTTTGTATCTGCTAGTTTGTTTTTGGTTAAGTTGAATAATAATCAAACTTAAAAGTTACCGCTCTCTCTCTCAAAATCTTAATAGAATCGAAATGGTATTCGGAAGTTTAAATCTATATTTAGAATTGATTTGTGAAATCTAAAGAAGCTATTTTGTTTTATAAAAGTAGTTTAATATTTAACCATTTAAGAGATGGAAATTTGTTTCAAAGCTATGTTTTTCAAGGTAGTATAATTTAGAAATATTATATTCAAGAGTTTTGATTTCTAAATATTTTACTTTGGAAACCTTATGATTTTGGAAAGAATATATGTTAGAAAATAAAATGATATCGTATTGATTTTGGGTTTTAAAAATATAAATGATATCGTATTTATATGGGTTTAAAATGGATATTTTATTCTGGTTTTAAAGTATAATTATTTTAAATGACCGCGGTGTTATAATAACGTTTGGTTGTTGAAGAGACCGGGATCGGAAGTTGTCATACTCTCTGCCAACTCCGAAAACCACTTTAACAACCGTGTACACGGTGGAGATTCCAGAATGAAGTAGGTTGGTGGCGGCGTTTCCTGTAAGGTAAATACGAGGACCCAACTGCCGTGAGTTGGCATAAGGTGGCTAAAACAAGAGCGATTAACGGGTTAATGAGGTAGCACCTCTGATCGGATACTCCTCTTCGATACTATACTCTGACTTTGGATTTTATTCGGTGGCCATCTTCATTTTTGATTGCTTTGATGTGGGGAGTTTGTCCGAGGTGGGCGGCAGCTGCGCGCTGCGCGTTTCCATCGGCCCGGAAGCGTAATTGGTATATCTACCCTGACATTGGCTAGTTGTGCCGTGTCACCTACCCTAGCACGCCTTATACGATTTTGTTTTGTACCATACCTATGGAGCGCCCTCTGACGACGCCCAGTACGGGGGAGATTACAGTACTTTATAGACTATGGGAATATAGATGTGTGTTAAGGGCTATATGGGTAACCCCTTAACGCTATTTAAAAGTAAGTTTATTTTATGAATAGACATTATTATAATAGTGAAATATACTACATAGTAAATAGTTTAACGGATCCTTAGGAGATGTAAATCCCGAACATCTCTTGAGTTATTGCACTCATATTTACACCTGTTAATTTAACTCACATAAGTTCTTTTAGTTCTGACTCGAGTGTTTTGTCTTTTCAATTCGCTCGGGTCAGTCCGAGCGTTTCAGGATTGAAGATTTTGTTTCTGGAGGAAGAAGACGAAGATTTTATTATTATTACTATAGATTATATGGTTCCACTACACCCATTTTGTTCCGCTACATTATTATATGGTATGTGTACTCTGATATGTATTGTATAAATATAATCAAAGGTTTTGTAAAACAGATTTATGAACTGTATACTTTATTATTATATTTTATCCTTCCGCTGTGAGATTCTGTTTAGTTTTTATTTCTCTGTTTTTTCATATTTATCCCATAACAATCCGCCCTTACGTATATTTTGAATTGGCACATGTGTCTGTTTAAATCGTGCGAAAAGGCGGGACGCTACATAAGCTAAAGCTGGCAAAGCAGGTAAAAGTAAAATAAATATTCAAGGCTAGAACAAGCTAAAGAAAGGAAAGGACAAATAAGAATGGACTGAGGTAAGGCAAGTAGATATGTGCAGTAGTGTGCAAGACAAGGTAATTAATGCAGCACCCAAAGTGCTCTCATCAGCCACCATATGGATGTTTCAGCCACCAAACGTTTGCATAGTCAACAAAGCAAAGAAAAATATCTTTGAAATGTTGTACAAAATATATAACCAATATTGTACAAAACAATATTCTATACCCAGTACACTTCATTTTTATATATCTTATCTCCACCATTTCATCTATTTCAAAAACTGAAAAACATAATTCAACATAACAACTTAGCAAACCTTAGAAGAAAAAGGCAAAGCAACTTGAACCTGAAACTTTATATCTTAGATGATCAACTCAAAGCAAAGATCAGTTTTCAAATGCAGAGTCTGTTCTCTACTATTCAAAACCCAAGTGAGTAACCTTTCTTTAAAAAAAAAAATTTAAGGAATAAATCTGTTGTACATATGCCTGTGGATAAGTATATATATATATGTGTGTGTATATATACGTATGTTTGTGCATTTATAATCATGTGTATATATGGGTAGATTGAAAGTAGGATATACAGGCTGTTGTTTGAATTGCATCCGCTCTCAGTTTAGAACTTGAACTGTTAATTCAAAAATCTTTTACTCCTTTCTGATTTGATGACTGAACTTCAGATTCAAACAAAGGATGTTTATATCATTGTAAATTGAGCTTTAAATATTTAGTTAAGATTAAAACAACTTAAAATTTATCTCTGGAAACCCACAACTTTGAACAAACTCAACGTTGGCCAAATTTAGAATTCACGAAATATTGATTTAAATATATAACTTGAATTCGTACTGGAAGACTTGATTTTTTATCATGGTATGATGATTTTTAGTTTAGTGGTATAGGTGTAGTTCGACATTGAACGGAAATGGGTTTTTGGGGGATTGCTGGTGATCAGGGGTACTGGAGGTGCTAGGGTTGTCCGGGGAGGTGGAGGAGCGATTGGTGGTGTCGGGAAAAATATTGCGATGGTCAATCGATGACCACGGTGGCGGCGGGAGTCGTTTAAATTCTGGTGACCTAGTTTTGGGGTGGCTGATGTTTTCCACTCGCACGTCGTCAATAATGGATCTAGTGCCACGCGAGTTTGTAGGGAGGTAGAGCGGAGATAGACGATGCTATGGCCGGAGTTTGGTGGGCTCCGGTGGTCGGAGTGTCGAGCGAACGGCGTTGACAGGTTAGGAAGTCGAGGCGTGTGAGTGTTCCAGGTTTCGAATTTCACTCGTATTCGCTTTTGATTTGAACTGGCTGGAGTTGGGTGGTGGGAAGCGGTGCTGGGGATGACCTTCGACTTGCTCGAAGCATTGGTGGCGAGCGGAGGTGGCGAACGGAGGCAAACACGTGCACCGTGCACTTGCATGTTTGGGAGGTTCTGATGAATTGAAAAAGGGTTTTGACTCGAAGCTGTTGAGGTTGTCTCGGGTGGTTTTGGTTGGCTTCACATTTTACAAAGAACCTGCTAATAAAAATTAAAAGCTAAGTTCTAATGAAAAGCAAGGATTCAAAACAAGTATAAATCCAAGTTTAAACTGGTTCAAGTAGTTTTGGAATCTCAGTTTTCAAAATAAATAAAGTTTTTTTTTATTTTAATTGTTTTAAATAGTTTTAATGATAAAGTAAATTAATCAAATGGATTTGAATTTATATGAAATTGGGTTTAAATTCTCTTAACTTCTAGTATAAAAAAAAGAAAATTTCTTGTAAAATAAAAAGGATTTGAGACTATTTAAAACCTTGTTTAAGTTAGATTGTCTTCATTTTTAATCTTAAATTTAAAATGAAATTTTAAAGGTAAAATTTGTAATTTAATTATTTAAGTGACTTGTTAATGATAGCTTAATTCATTAAGAAGAAAAGATTTTATCTTTAAATAAATAGAGATTGATTAATTAAAGAGTTCAAATAAACTAATTAAGGTTTTAGCTAATTAATATAGGATAATTTAATTAGTAAATAAAGATCATTTATTTAAATAACGATTTGAAATTTAAATAAATGGTTGGTAATGAATTAACAAAGAATAATTTAATTAATTAAGGTGATTGATTAATTAATTTATATTAAATGATTTGTAAATAATAAATCAAGATTGTATTATTAATTCATAAGTAATTTATTTAATTGGAAATAAATTGAATTAATTAGGATTAAACGATTAACTAATCCTACTTATAAATGTTTATTGAATGCTTGACCTTATTTATGAATGATTGTATTATATGAGATGCCTTGAATCTACTGCCTTATCAGATTTGTGATATTTTGTTTTGTAGATTGTGCTATGTATAATTTGTTCATCTATTTGATGATACATCTATATATTTTCTGTGAATCTGTGAATGAGTGATAAGCGTAATAGTTATATCACTTATTAAATATTTTTCTGTGTTTTAATCTGTGGTGATTGAATGTTGTCGCACTAGTGTGTTAAACCCTTGGACCATACTATACACACACAAATTTGGATTTCACGAGGGAATCGATTAAGTCACAGATTTTGAAATAGTTTAAAAGTGGAATATTTGAAAACCAAATGTTTTGGAAATGGATTGGGTTTAAAGTGAAAAGCTTTTGAAATGGAATTTGAAAGATGAAATTTATTTTGAGTAACTTGATTGAGTTTTGAAATTTGAATATTTGATTTGAAATTTGAATTCAATATTTGAAATTGAATTCTATAATTTGAAACCAGGGATTAAAGATGTTATACGAGTTATATATAGGTTAAATCATTTTAAATGTATTGATTTTGGAATATGAATATAATTTGAGGACTTTAACTCGTGTAAATATAATTGGATTTTTCCGAAACGAAAACTGTTTGTTTTCACATAATAAAAGCTTTCACATAAGTAATGAACTTCCAATTTGTGTTAAAAAGAACTTCAAGTTTGAAAATGAAAATGACTTCCAAGTTATGGAAAGGTTTGAAATTATAAGTTAAATCTTTGATTTAAATATTTAACGAGTTAATCCTATCGAAATGAAATTGTTTTGGAAATTTATGAGTTGAACTTTATAAAATAAATCTTTTTGTTTAAAGATTTGAAATGGTAATTTGTTTAACCATTTAAAGAAAGTTTTTGGTTAATAAGTTGTGACTTAATTGAAACCCCAATATCCATATGTTTTTGAAATATTGCGCTCATTAATTCGGTCTAGCCGGGAGAGGACCTTTGTGTCATATATCCCATTCCGAATATGTGATACGTCGTTATGGATAGCATTTGAAGACCGATGGTGAAGACCAGATATTTTCGAAAATGAAAGGACAACTCGTCGAATGTTTTTGCATCGGCTGGTCCCCGGTATAGAGACTCCATATGTGATGGGAAGTCAGAATGTGATTAGTGAATATCCGGATGGCAAGGGCTTCTTTGGAAGTGCCTTCGGTTCTGTTCGAACCCAGAACAGACTTGTATGGATTTTATGCCTGACACTACACTTCGAGATATAAAGCAGATTTCTTTCAAATACATTTATGTTGGTGGCGGAGAATTTATTCTCTTAGCTTAACAACCTTCTCTGATACGTACGAGTTCAGAGGTTATGTAGTTGAAGGTTATCAGCGATATATTCCCAATTTGGTAGCGTGGCATGCCGAGTGTTGTTGGGTAATGATCATTGTTTGATCATTTGTGATATGATCATTTGTTTGATCATTTATCTTTGTTATCATTAGTTTGATCATTTGTTGACCCAAAGCATGGCTTTGTGAAAAGCGCAGCTTTGTGGACGAGACTTCGTCGAGCCTCACACCCCGGAATGGTCGAAACAGGAAAGATGCGGCTTGGTTATTAGGGGGTAGCGCCCCTTTAGGGTATGTTCATTTCCTTCTGGATAGAGGTGGTGTCATGGTATGGAGCCCAGATACTTAACCTATGTTGTTGCTGCAAATTTATTTCTTTGTGGTTGTTGGTTATCGGGATCCCGGATAAAGGTTGGTTACGACCTGGGGACGACATACTCGTGTCAGTAGTTACCCAGTTAGGGGTAACCCGGCCTTGTGTTGGCAGAGATCCGGTTTGGTTCTCGGGGACGTCCTTCCAGAGGCGTTCTCATGTGGCAATGGGAAGTTCCTTGGACTGACCATTTGTTGGAAATCCAAAGAAACAATACGATCTTGTACGGTTTTAGTTGTAGGACCTATCATTCACTTATGTTGGCGCCCAACTGTTTGGATGGTTGCTATAGTAGGCATAAGTGCAAAACGCCTATGCTGGCTAAGATTTATATTCTACTTTTGAAATTTTTTCTACACTATGCACTAGAAATAATATCAAATGTTTCTTTTAATGCGTATCAAGCATCTTTGAGTATGATAAGGAGAAATCTCCTCCGATTCTGCATTTGCATTGTGTGTGTGTGCGGGAGGCCTTATGGTAGTCTCATTTTCCAAAAAGCATTGCGAATCTATTTAAAAAAAATACTTCTTGGTTTGTTTCTTAAAAGACAAAATGTTTTGTTGCTCACACCAGTCCCACGACTGATCCGGAGTTTATTGTTTCTTTCCTAAACTCTAGGTGCTCATTATTTTCTACACGAGCAGTCTAGAGTTGGGTTTTTCAGATAGCCAGGTTTAGTAGATTTTCTGGAGTTAGTTCAGTCTTTGGATCACACCAGTCTTGCTTAGCTTGGTGCATCGTCCTTGGAAGTTCGAGCTTTTTCTGGATTGGTTCTTGAAGATGGAGATTATCCGCTGCTGATGTTATCGTTTTCTATTCCGCTGCTATTTTCTTGTATCTCCAATGTATATTGATATCTATTGTATCATCTGTTGTATCAGATATTGTATCAATGTTGTATATTAGTGTATTATTCTTTTTATTCCGCTGTGCTGTTTACTTAATGTTGTTATAAGCTCCGGCGAATCGGATTTGAACGATCAAATCTGCGGCATTCGAATACGATATGAAGTATGGATGTCGATTTTCGAGCGGGAAAATCCTTCTTGTTAAATTTGGTATCAGAGCTAAAGTTAAAACTTTGGCTCAGGAGTATAACACATTAAGTAACTCATTTTAGATAGGGTGAAGTATGCCTAGAATGAGTATATCCCTAAGATATCCGTTTGAATGCCTCAGTAAATTCTCTTACTATCTACTGATAATAAGTATGCGCGCAAGAAGAGGACGAGATAGGGGACAGGGAAATACGACTATAATTGGTCAATATCCTGAAACAGTGGAAATAACTTTCTTATCAATTTTCTTTGATTCGTCTTTTCAATTCTTTTTGATTGCTTCGTGACAGTTCCAGAAAGAAGTTTGGTGCGTTGATGCTCTACGAATCATTGTGGAAAATCTTTACTTCGTATTTCATCAGATTCTTATCAACTTTTCGATTTTAACTTTAATGAATATAAATTCGAAATTTGAAATTTAGAATTATAAATTGGAAATTTTAATTTGAGTTAAATTGATAAATAGAATATGAAGGGTAAATTGTATTGGATTGATAAAATGATTTCGTTTAAAACTAAATTTGAAATTCTATTTTTCTTGTGTCTATTGTTGATATTCTGATTTGGTGAGCCAAATGCAGAAGTGATATCCAGTTTAATTTGGAAAGATATTTCTCTTTCATCTATCTTTGTTGTTTTCGTGCCTGCGAATTTCGAGGACGAAATTCTTTTTAAAGGGAGAAGTCTGTAACGATCTCGAATTTTATTAAGTTTAAATTGATAATTAAATTTAATTTTTGAATAAAAATTACGAAAATAATTGGTAATTAATATAAAATTTTTGTTAAATTTTAAATAATCGAGAATTAATTTGGACATTTGAAAATGAACATGTTTATTAAATAGATTGAAAAATTGAATTGGGATTTAAATTTAAATATCATAAAAAAAATAAACTTGTATTTGGATTTTGGATATGATTAAATTTGATATTAGATAATTAAACTTTCAAAGGAATTAAAATAATTATTAATGTTGAAAACAAAATGTTAGTCACAAACACATATGTAATTTGGAAATAAAATAAATAAATATATATAAGGATGCTCGCAAAAGAAGCCAATGTTTTATATTCAAGTTAAATAAACATGTAGACCTGGAAGGAAATAAAGTAGACTTATATCTATGTACACATGGAAAAGACAATAGCAAGTGTGTATTCATTTTGCTAAAGAAAGATAAAATACATTCAAAGTAAAGAAATATGACAAAGCATAAAACAAAGTAAAAACAAGCTAATAAATGCTATCATCACAGCCGAGACAAGCAAGAGGCTGTAGACAATGTAGGACAGTAAGTTTATATTTAAGTATATCAACATCAAGCACATAAGCTAAAGCTAGTAAAGCAAGTAAAAGTAAAATAAATATTCAAGGCTAGAACAATCTAAAGAAAAGAAAGGACAAGTAAGAATGGACTGAGGTAAGGCAAGTAGATATGTGCAGTAGTGTGCAAGACAAGGTAATTAATGCAGCACCCAAAGTGTTCTCACCAGCCACCATATGTGTTTTAGCCACCAAACGTTTTCACAGTCAAGAAAGCAAAGAAAAATATCTCTGAAATGTTGTACAAAATATATAACCAATATTGTACAAAACAATATTCTATATCCAGTACACTTCATTTTCATATATCTTATCTCCACCATTTCATCTATTTCAAAAACTGAAAAACAAAATTCAACATAACAACTTAGCAAACCTGAGAAGAAAAAGGCAAAGCAACTTGTTGACGCTAAAAAATAAACGCTAACACCCTGGTGTATAGATGGAAATTGTGAAAGCACCACCCGTTGGTACGGGAACAAAGTATATGCAAAGAAATCACAGGAAAGCTATAAAAGACACAGTATTTATAGTGGTTCGGCTTAGGATCAAGCCTACGTCCACTTTAAAGCTCTTTATTGCTGATTTAGTTACAATTCTTTACAATCAACTCCGATTACAACACACTTAGACAAATATCTCAAACCCCGATGTAGAAGAATCCTTCGAATGCATGATGAATGAGTTATTTTTCTTCTTGAGATTTGTCGAAATGTCTTTGGTGATTGGCGTGATAGAAGTGTTGCTTGAGTGTTGCTTGAAGTCGAGATAATAGCAGAGTAATGGCGCCTAGGAAGTCAGTCCCCAAAAGTCCCCCAAATGTTGAATATGGCCATGTATTTATAGGCAAAATGTTAGGCTGAAACTGTAAAGTCATGAGTCGTGACCGACTCATGATGAGTCGTGACCGACTCATGATGAGTCGTGAGTCATCTATGAGTCACCCCTTTGCAGCATGACTCTGAACTTGCCTCTGAGTCTTGTGTCGTGCGTCGACTTATCTTGTGAGTCGTAAACCTCCCTGAGTCGTGCCATCCTTAACTCATAGAATCTCCTTAACTCGCCAGGTTCCTTAGGTCGTAGGTTTCTTGAGTCGTTAGCCTGTTGAGTCGTGGACTTTTCCTGAGTCGTAGCTCCAATGAGTCGGTAAGACCTTAAGTGGATGAGTCGTGATCAGATGAGTCGGTCTTTGATGAGTCGGAGCCAGGTCAAATGAGTCGGTACCTTCCCTAAGTCGTCCTTTCAATGAGTCGCTAATGCTTTAACTTATTAGGCTCCTTAAGTCGTGAGTCGCTGAGTTTAGAAACTCCCATGAGTCGCATAATAGTTGAGTCGGGGATTCTTTGAGTCGGTCCTTTCCTTAAGTTGTGAGGTCTCCTAAGTCGTTAGGCACCTTAAGTCGTAGGTCGTTTCAAGTCTTAACCCGTTGACGCCTCTAACTCGTAGGCCTTTTAGCTCGTATGCTGGAACGGGGTTAACATTTGCCCCTCGAAGCACACGCTTAAGTCGTAAGTCGTGTGCTTCGACTCATCATGACCCGTGCCGAATCGAGTCCCAACATTTCCAGGTATAAAAATGCTTGAGTCGCTTCTCCTCTTTCTCACTTCTTATTACTTATCCCAGAGCCGCATCTGCCATTAGAGACCTTTCAACCTTTCGAAGGCGAATCCAAGTTAATTGATCATCAATCCATCCTTTCCACTACATTGCGTAAGTGATTTCGAACTTCAATCCAACAACGTCCATTGCTAGGGCACAAATTTTCGCTTCCTGTTCCCAAATCACCATCGCATGTCTCACTTGGGCTTTGATTTGAGTTGTGAACGATTCTGATCATTGTTGGCTACGTTGTTGTTGTGATCCTCTAGATTATAGCATCGCGTTTGATTCGCCGTACACTTGAAGCGATTCGAATTGGTTTTTTGGGTGCTTTCTGATGATGTGAGGAGAAGATGATGAATTACAATGTCTTGATTTGACTGGCCCGTGGGTTCGGAGGAGATGAGGAAGTTCTTAATTTAACGGGTTAGAAAGGGGTTGACTGGTTGAGGAAACGACTTAGGATCTCACGACTTAGTTGGTTTTGCTTTTCGGCCACTGATTCTGAAATACCTTGCAATCACAACCGTACACGACTTAATGCTTTTAGCCATAAACCACAAACGACTCAAGCTATAAGTCGTGAACGACTTAAGCCATAAGCCGTGCACGACTCAGTACTTTCCCGTGACTTATCCCTTAAACCGTGCACGACTTAAACTATAAGCCGTGTACGACTCAGTGGCTTCCATGCGACCCAGTAGCCTTTACTATCGACTTTAATCCGACTTAGCAAATTTTACGACAAAATCCATGAGTCGTGACCGGGTTAGAACTTAGAAGGTTTCTTATTGCTTTGATCTGGACCTTCCTCCTGTTCTTTGACTTACGACCCATAGTGCTGCCGACTTATAACATCAGCGGTTTAGAGTTGGAGTAACCTAACTTAACTCGCCTCACTTTCCTTAGGTCGTAGTCGAGCCACCTAAATAGCCAACGACTTAGCTTAACCCGTACAAAGAATCCTTGAGTCGTTTACGACTTAGTACTTGTAAATTTTGTTTGAACTCTGAATTATTGCATGGACTCTGAACTGCTATATTGCTGCATTCTTTTACTGATTACTTCAACTTGTAAGCTAATAATCTGTTAATACAACATTCACAGAAAACTGGGACGAATATACTGTCATTGATTGTCCACATCGAACGACAGATTAGTTAATGATATATAATTAACTTAAATAAATCGTGTGAATGAAGTGCTACCAATTTCAAGTGGAATATTAAAGCAGCACTGGATTAGTCAATTGAAACTGACCAGCCCGCATTAATATTGTGCTTGAGCTTTAAATAACAAGTTCCGAAATTACCATAGTCAATCAATCGTCAACCAGTTTAATTCCAGTTATCTTTACTTGTTATTATTATTATTTTATTAGCTTTGCACGACACTTCACACTTTTTAGGAAACGTGCACCTTCGCATTTGAACATCCAGTTGCTTGTGTAGAATGACCTCTCATCAAGAAGAGCCGATGGGTCAGGCCGAAGATGTCTTTCCAGTAGCCATCCCTATAGACAACCCTCCGGAGAGAACACCCACAACTTTGAATCAGCGGGTGTTTAACCAACTGCGCATTCAGTTTGGCATTGATGATGCTGACACCTTATTTCCGGGGCCAAATGACACTGCTGACAATCCTCCCTACGGCTTTGTTGCAGTCAATCGCCAAATGTGCTTAAGTGGGGCGATTCCTCCTTTTAACGGCTTTCTCCAACAGCTTCTGCTTCGGTTGTCTATCTCTCCATTCCAATTACACCCCAATGGCTATGCCATTTTGATGGGGTTATGTGTTCTATTCAGGAGAGTTTTGGATCGGTTACCAAGCTTCGAGGAAATCTGCTATTTTTGCTCATTCACGAAAACTAAAGACCATCCCTCCATCGTGGTTGTAAGAAGCGCTCGAAATCGCAAACTTATTACTGATCTCTCCGAAAGCGCTCACGGATTTTTGAATCAGTTTTTCTTCGTTCGCTGCCCTCCAGGGTTTTATGCCATCTGGAGAGTGGGAAGTAAGATTTCCTGTCTCTACTTTTTCCGTTTTGAAACTTTCTCGAGATCTGAACTCTCAGCTGCTAATTTCATTCTTTCTCTGTTTTTAGCACTACCACCCCCTGCTAGGGACCCAAGTCTCAAGCAAATTTTTGAAAGATTAAGTGCCGTGCCGGTAGAAGAGAGGAGCATAAAGTTTCTGCTAAACGATGAACTTTTACATCAATACGGACTCCTCCATCTCTCTCGCTTTACTCGGCCTCGTGAAGCTCCAACGGAGGTTCCTGACTCTCCGGTGAAAACTCCTGATCTTCCGATCTCCACTAAAGAGCACATACGAGGAGAAATTTCTGCAGAAACCTTATTAGTAAAGTGCTCTACTCCCAGAGACGATACGGGACCCTCCGAAAAGCCCGCACTTGCTCCCATTATTGAAGAAGAAGAGGAGCCCCTTTCCCAAACCAGGGAGAGTGCTGACAAAGGAGATGATGGAGGGAATCAGGTTGGGCATGCCGGTGATGACGTCTTTGGGGATTTAAGCGACATAATTATTACTTCCCAAGAGCTCTTTAAAGAAGACCCTGCTCATGGTAAAGCTATACTTCCGACGATTGAAGCAACATCTGCCCTCCAACAGACTCTTACTCCTTCATCTCAAGAATTGTCATCAACAGTGAAATCTATCACTTCCCCCCAACAGAGGAGTGGTTCGTTAGTCCAACGTGAGTAGCTTGCACTTCACACACAACTAAGGATTTTCCAGCACATTTATGCACTTATCTTCTTATACTTTAGAGATTTCTAAAGCTTATCTTTTCTTATTTCAGATTCTTCAATGACACGCGGCGGATCGTATTATCAGGATTTCCAACGCTACGGGGGGCGTGGTCAATATGATTATCGGCGTTACTTTCCCTCTTATAGAGAGTCTGACGAAGAGAGGGCTGCTCGAAAGGCTCGTGAAAGGAGGGATGCAGAAGAGCGTTATGACAGAAGGGATAGGGATGATTACCATGATTCTCTGCAAAGGAGTGACGACTCTCACAAAAGGAAATCTTACGACGACCGGGGAAAAGGTCATGTAACTGAAGATTCAGGCAAACGAGCCCGACATGGTGAGAGACATACTTCCACTATTCCCGAAAAGCCTACTGCCCCTGCCCCTCTTGACATTACTTCTGACTCTCCTGCTCTTGGGAAGGAGGACATCCAGACAATAATAAGTAGGCCTAAATTTCAAGTGGGACCGGGCCCAGCCACTTTACAAAGTCGTTTTCCGCAGTGGTGTTTAAAGGGTGTGAGGTTCGATCTCGACCTAGTCCCTATTGACAAGCCTGCTATGCTACGAAATCTTGATGCCGTTAAACTTGATATCGAGAGGATGTCAAACTGGCAGAAGCTTGTTGATGAGCTTCAACGAGTTAACCGTGCCAACTTAGAGGCTATGCTCACCATGGAAAACGATAAGGCTGAGTGGCAAAAGGTCCTTGAGCAGCATGATACTGAGATGAGAAGTATTACTTCCTACAACGAGGAGCTCGAAGCAAAGGTTGAGAAGTTGAAAGATGAGCTTGCTGCTTCCTCTACTTCATACTCTCAAAAAGAAGAAGTGCTTCTCAGACAAGTTAGAGATGCTCATGCCAGTCAGAGAGACGCTGAGGACAGGCTTGAAGTACAAAAAAGAATCAGTGACGGCTATGTCTCTGATATTGCTGAGCTTCGAAAGAAAAACAACTCCCAGGAGGCGGAGATACAAATGCTTAAGCTTCAGCTTGCCAGAACTGAAAGGGAGCGCGATGAGGCTGTCGCCGGCAAAATCGCAGCCGAAGAGTCTCATGAGGCGACCAAAAACAGCTTCGGCTTAACATTATTCGACTTCTACTTGCATAGCGTCTTGGGGCGTGGAAGCCTCGCCTTTCTTGGTCCCAAGTATGAGATCACTTTAGCTGAAGTGTGGGAGGCCGCCCTCGATATGCTTGGTGCTGAAGGTGCTGGTTATGACGAGCCAGCCCTGGAAAGGCATTATTTTGATGAAGACGCTCGCGCTGCTCTCGCCAGGGGAAAGGAACAACTTGCCAAACTAAGAACCGAAGTCACGGAAGGGGACCAGCTGGGGAAAACCACTTCAACTACTCTAGTCCAGCCACCTTCTTCGTCTGAAGTCGACATTATTGGTTCCAGTTCCCATCTCGCATCTCCCACCAAAGTTACCGCTGATATTACAAGCACACAAGGTGGAGACGAGGGTGAAGAGAGCGCTGATGCGCAAGCTTATGAAGTCGATATCAGGAAACCAGCTTCTCCAGGTAATTTCACTGTTAATCTTGCTACTGTCAATTCTGCTCAAGCTGGTTACTCGTTTATTTCTCATGAGTTTCACGAGCTCCTTGGCTATTTTCTCAACCTTGACGAGCCTTCATCTCCTCTCTTTACTGACTTCATTGGTGAACCCTTTTTTCTTCTGTAGAGAAAGTACCAAGCACTGCTCAAACTTCTACTCCTTCGGTCATCCTTCCTTCATCTCTTCAGGCGGTGCCTCCTTCTGCCTCGCAACCTGGATCAGAGGAGGAACAAATAGAGGCTCTTCACGGCTTGGATGATCCCATCACTTCGCAAGAGCAGAAAGATGAGAGACCTGAGGGAGGTGACATTTCTCCGGAACGGACTCCTTCCGACGACATTGTTCTATCAAAACTTGTCACTCCGGGGAGTGAGTCTTCCTCACAAAGGAGAGAGAAGCGTGGGACATCAAAAAGGAGGGGGAAGAAAATCACCGCCACTGAAGAGGAGCCGGAAGTTGAACCGGTTACACCTGCCTCTCCTACTTCCCTTATACCCACTGGCCGACCTGAAAAGCTGGTTATTCGACCGAGCAAAGGGTCCAAAGGAGGGAAGAAAAAGTGAAGATTTTAGTTTTTTGCCTTTTGTATGAACTGGCCGAGAGTTGTGCGGGTACCGGCGCCCGCTTTTATTTTGAAAACCTGTATCTGCATTATAGTTGAATAAAATGATTCTTCGTTTGTACAAACTTCTGTTTGAATTTGAGAATGCATTTACTATTTATTCTTGCACAAGTTTGTTTATATAGTGTTGCAGCGGGCTTATGGTATGTTGCTTGAGTATTACTCTACTGATGCATCTATACTACTATACCATATTGCCCCCATACCTTAAGCTCGCTGCAATATTTTACACTTCGAGGGGACTTGCACTCTTATTTGCTAAAGAATAATTATTTTATTCTTTAAAGAAAATTTTTATAGAGTACAACTCCTTTCGTATAAGTTTTTACGCTTTGTCGTTCGAAGAAATCACTTTTTTCTTTTGCTTAAGTGCATATTTCACCAAGTGAATTCCTCTATGTGGTAAAGCGGACCTCTGAAGGGTACTTTAACTTCTTTTCTTTTTACGATCATTTCCCATAGTAGGCAAATTACTTTTCCTTTGAAAGTTAAAGTACGCTTTTGATGAGGATTTTTTTTTATATAGAAAGTTGTACCTCTGAGGAGGGATTTTTTCACGTTTCAACACTTGGAAGTTTTATTTCAATCTCGGTGAAACGTGTACCTCCAAAGAGTTATGCCTTAGAAATCCTTTTCACGTTTCAACACTTGGAAGTTTTATTTCAATCTCGGTGAAACGTGGGTTTCCGAAGAGGTCTTTCTTCTTAATTGTGTCCCCGGGAGGGGGTTGTACCTCTAAGGAGGGATTTTTTTTTTTTTTTTTTTTTTTTTTTTACGTTTCAACACTTGGAAGTTTTATTTCAATCTCGGTGAAACGTGTACCCTCAAAGAGTTGTGCCTTCGAAGAAAGCCTTTTCACGTTTCAACACTTGGAAGTTTTATTTCAATCTCGGTGAAACGTGTGCTTTCAAGAAGGTCTTTGTTTTTGCATTTCAACTTTGGTGAAGTGAAATTCCGAAGAGCGGTTGTTACACTTCAACTCCTGGCGAAATGTGCCTCCGAAGAGGGCTTTTATTTTGTTTACATTTCAACTCTGGTGAAGTGAAATTCCGAAGAGCGGTTGTTACACTTCAACTCCTGGTGAAATGGGCCTCCGAAGAGGGCTTTTATTTTGTTTGCATTTCAATTCTGGTGAAGTGAAATCCCGAAGAACGGTTATGACACTTCAACTCCTGGTGAAATGTGCCTCAGAGAGGGTTTTCATCGCCTGGAAGTTACTCTCTCATGGTTGGAGGGTCATGACTCCTCCAATCTTTTTTGTTGAGTAGAGAACTTTCTTTTTTTGTGGCGTATGACCCATTAGAGGTCTTTTATCCTCCGAAGAGTTGCGCCTCTGAAGAGGACTTGTGCTGCTGATGGTAGCTTTGGTTGTTCCTTTGTTCACTTGCTTATGCCTTTTCAGCGATCCCCTCCTTTTTTTTTTTTTTTTAAGTTTTCATCCCCCTCTTCTCGCAAGTGGCTTGTTTAATCCAAGGAAATGTACTTCATTGCCAGGCAAGTTCGTGAGAACGGGCACTAGCTTCCTAATTGGATGTTTGTTTGTTCAAACAATCTCAATTTATCAGCAAGGGCTCGTTTCTATCGAAATCATTAGCCGTTCAATTGAAGTATTTCCTATCTAGGATTTGAATTCGGGGTCTTTGAGACTTGAAATTTGTTTGTTGAATGATGGTGAGAATCACTCGGTCTTATTATGCGCAAGTTTCATTTCCATTGTCTGCAAAAATTTAAATTGACATTTCAGCAATACATTTTATGTATTTTTATATCGAAAACAAAGCAAACATATAATGGTAATAAGGAACACAAGATTTATAGTGGTTCGGCCATGAAATTGGGCCTACATCCACTTTATATTCTTTCATTATTTACTTGCATCAGTTTCACAATTGCTTTCAATTACAAGAATCATACATTCATAATTCTTTTTACAATGTTTCAACAAAATTTTCAAGTAAAGTATGGACGCAAGTGGTTGCTGTTCCATGCCCTTGGAATTTGATCTCCATCAACAGTGGTGAGCTTGAATGTGCCGTCGAGAAGCTTCTGACCTATTACATATGGTCCTTCCCAATTTGGTCCAAACACACCTGTCGCGGTCATAATTCTTTTCAGGACTAGATCTCCAATTTCAAAGCTGCGTTGACGAACTTTGGAATTGAAATGTCTGGCTATCCTTTGCTGATGAGCTGCAACTCTGAGGTTAGCTTCATCTCTTTTTTCATCAAGGAGATCCAGCGCTTCAAGTTGCAGCTTTTCATTTTCTGCTTGATTGAAATGGATTCTTCTGTGTGAAGGGACCTCTGTTTCAACCGGGATCATTGCTTCCGATCCGTATGCTAACGAAAAAGGAGTATGCCCAGTTGCAGTTTTGTGAGTAGTTCTGTATGCCCATAGTGCAAGTGGTAGTTTATCGACCCAACCACCTCTTGCTCTTTCGAGTTGCTTTTTGATGGTTGATTTGATGATCTTGTTCACTGCTTCCACTTGCCCGTTTGCCTGCGGATGAGCTACTGCCGAAAAGCTTTTCTGGATTTTAAATCGTTTGCAAAAATCCTGGAATTCCTCACTTTCAAACTGAGTACCATTGTCTGTGATTATTTTCTGAGGCACACCGTATCTGCAAATGATATTCTTGGTCACAAAGCTTATCATTTTCTTAGAAGTGATAGTAGCCAATGGTTCAGCTTCAGCCCACTTAGTAAAATAATCAACTGCAACAATAGCATATTTAATCCCTGATTTAGCAGTTGGTAGCGGCCCAATGAGATCCATTCCCCAAATTGCAAATGGCCATGGACTGACCATCTGTGTGAGTTCGGTAGAAGGTGCTCTAGGAATTTTGGCATATCTTTGGCACTTGTCACATTTTCGGGAGTAATCTGCGGCATCCCGATTAATTTCTGGCCAAAAATATCCGTATCGGAGAATTTTCTTTGCTAATGTTTGACCACCTGAATGATCACCGCATTCTCCTCCATGCACTTCAGCTAGGATTGTTTTGGACTCTTCCCGGGATACACATCGAAGCAATGGCATTGAGAATCCCCGTCTGTACAATCGGCCATCCTGAATTACATAGCGAGAGGCCTTCCTTAGAAGCTTTCGTCTTTCTATCGAGTTTTCTGGCAGAGAACCCCTGAGTAGGTAATCCAGTATTGGAGTCATCCATGACTCTTGTTCTTGAGATACATTCATAATCCAGTCTATATCCATCTCGTCTATACTTGGCGCTGAAAGGACTTCTACGGGGACCAATCCCAATAGTTGAGCTTCACCAGAACTTGAATACTTTGCGAGGGAATCTACCTTCATATTCTCTTCACGAGGAATGTGGCTTATTGAATAGTGATCGAGTTCATATAGGAGTTCCCAAGCCTTTAACAAGTAGGAAGGCAGATTTCCACCTTTTGCTTGAAATTCCTTCTTGACTTGGCATACGATAAGCTGAGAATCACTGAAAATTTGTAATGCTCGAATGTTTAGCTCTTTAGCGATTTTCAGACCTGCAATAAGAGCTTCATATTCCGCTTCATTGTTTGTTGAAGGAAATTCCAGTCTTAGTGCATAACATAATGATCGACCTTCAGGAGTTTCAAGTACCACTCCGGCTCCAGAACAGTAGTCATTTCTTGCGCCATCAACATACATCTTCCACTGGATTGGAGAATCATTGATCGCTTTTTCCTCGCCATTATCTTTCTCTGTGAATTCTGCAATGAAATCAGCTAAAGCTTGTCCGTTGATTGCTTTTCGGGGGTGATAGGTGATGTCATATTGACTAAGTTCAATGTTCCATTTTAGAAGACGACCCGAAGTTTCAGGGCGAAATAGGACTTGCTTTAGAGGCTGATCAGTGAGTACTTTGATAGGATGAGCTTGGAAATATTGCCTCAGTTTCCTCGATGCAACTAGTAGGCAATAGGCGAGTTTTTCCAACTTGGAGTAATTCAGCTCTGGCCCAGTGAGTCTTTTGCTGATATAGTAAACTGGATGTTGAATCCTTTTGTCTTCCCGTATCAGCGCTGCACTTAGAGCATGAGATGATACCGCCAAGTATATAAGAAGATTCTCGCCATCGCCTGGCCTAGAAAGTATCGGAGGCGTTTCCATATGACGGATCAACTCTTCAAAAGCTTTTTGGCATTCGGGAGTCCATTCAAAGTTCTTCTTTCCTTTTTTCAGGGCATCGAAGAACGGGATGCATTTATCAGTAGCTTTGGAAATGAACCGATTCAAAGCGGCGACCTTTCCGTTGAGACTTTGCAATTCCTTCTTCGTTCTAGGGGCTTTAACCTCTTTTAAGGCCGTAATTTGAGCTGGGCTAGCCTCTATGCCCCTAGCACTGACAATAAAACCTAAGAACTTTCCGGATTCGACCACAAATGTACATTTCAGAGGGTTAAGTTTCATTCTGTATTTCCGGAGGACTGCGAACATTTCTGCTAAGTGTTCAATGTGATCCACTGCTTTCCTGGACTTCACTAACATGTCGTCGACGTAGACTTCCATAGTTTTGCCCAATTGCGGTTTGAACATAGCATTAACAAGTCTTTGGTAGGTTGCCCCTGCGTTTTTCAATCCGAAGGGCATAACTCTGTAGCAATAAAGTCCAACATCTGTGATAAAGCTTGTATCCTCTTGATCCGGCTCATGCATCATGATTTGGTTATAACCGGAGTAAGCATCCATGAAGGATAACAATTCATGTCCCGCAGTTCCGTCTACCAGTTGATCGATCCTGGGTAATGGGAAGCAATCTTTGGGGCAAGCCTTGTTTAGATCAGAAAAGTCGATGCATACTCTCCATTTTCCATTAGCTTTCTTGACCAGCACAGGATTTGAAACCCAATTCGGATACGTAGATTCTTTGATGAAGTTATTTTCCATGAGTCGATCAACTTCTTCTTTTAATGCTGCTGACCTTTCTGGACCTTGGGTTCTTCTTTTCTGTTTAACTGGCGTAAACTTTGGGTCAATATTCAGAGCGTGTACTGCAACTTCTGGGGATATCCCACACATATCGGCATGAGTCCAAGCAAAGACATCCAGATTTGCTTTCAGGAAAGATATCAAGACATTCTGAATTGACACATTAAGCTGCGAACCCACATTCAACACCTTATTTGGGTCCTTCGGGTCAACAGGTACCGGAATTGTCGTTTCGACCGGTACTACTCTATTCTCCCCTGTACTGGCTTTTCTGGGATCCATTTCTTTCCGTGCCCCGCTGTGCTCGCCAGTGCAGGGTCCGCTCTGTAATTGCTACAAAGCTGGTTCCTTGATGCGGACTGAAGTTGCCGCATCCTTTCCCATTTCTCTTTTTCTTGACTCTCGCAGCTCTGTCCAATAACATTCTCGCGCAGCATTTTGATCCCCTTTTATAACTCCTACTCCATTGTCAGTAGGGAATTTAATAGTGAGGCACCACGGGGCTAGGATAGCTTTGAATGCTGCGAGTGTTGGACGGCCAAGAAAAGCATTATAGGCAGAAAACTCATCGACAATCACAAACGTTTGCTTTCGGACCACTTTCCTTTCTCCTTCCCCAAGTTCTACAAACAAATCGATGGTTCCTACTGGTTGCTTTGGCTCCCCTGTGAAGCCCACAATTTTCTGTGATGAGGCTTGCACATCGATCATAGGGATTTTCATCTGGTCAAATGTCTTTTTGAAGAGGATATTACATGATGCTCCGCAGTCAATGAGGACTCTTCTGACAATGGCTGGTCCAATACCAGCCGAGATGACCAAGGGATCTAAAGTAGGAGCTTCAATACCTGTAGAATCTCTGACTCTGAAAATAATATCATCACTGAAAGTTTTTTGTTGTTTAAGGGGCGTAGTATCTTCTAGAACAAAGACGTTTTCTTCAGCTGGAGCATATTTCAAAGCCCTGGAATATCTCTCCATCTCACCCCAACTCTTGCCAGCTGTGTGAGGTCCTCCGGAAATGACATTGATAACGGGCCTTCCAGATTCATGCCCCGTAGCTTTCTCACCTGCCCCAGGCTGATGAACAGGAGCCCGCTGCCCCTGACTCGATGATGCAGGATTGTTGCTATTCTTTTTCACAAATTGCTGCAATTTGTTTTCTCTTAGCAGCTCTTCAATCAGATTCTTCAGCTGGCGGCATTCATCAGTTTCATGACCTGGTTGATTGTGGAAGCGGCAAAATTTCCCACTTTGTATGGCTTTTCTCCCAGTTCTCAAAGGGATAGGTTTAGGGAAATCGACGGAATCTTTGGTGGCAAGGTAGATGTGCTCCGGCGTATGTGATAATGGAGTATATTCTGATGGCTTGAAGGACCGGGGCTTCTTCAGATTACTCTGTTTCTTTCCATTATTATTCTCCCTTTTCTGCCCCACCGACTCATTCTTGCGTGGAGCGACAGTATTGTCTTCAGCTTTTTCCAACACTGCCTTTACTGGCAAAGGACGACTTTCCAAGCGAATGAATTCGTCCGCTTTTTTGTAGAACTTCTCGAGAGAGGTTGGCTCCTTCATATTTAACCATTTCCCAAATTCGCTTGACTTATCAATAGCCCTCATCAGATAAGTCAATATCATTCGTGGTTCAGCATTGTCCACTTCAGCCAATGCTATATTGAAACGGTTCAAGAAAGATCTGATAGACTCACCAGGATTCTGCTCTAAACTGGACAATGACATGATATCCTTGGCCTTCGAAGCATATAACCTAAACTGCTCCTTAAATTTTCTGGTCAAGTCTGAAAACTGATCGATAGACCGAACTGGCAACTTGGTGAACCACAGCAAAGCCACGCTTTCCAGGTATACGGGGAAATATCGGCACTTTATTTCGTCGGAGGCCCTGGCACCTGTCATGTGCCAATCATATTTATACAAGAACTCATTCGGATCACTTGTCCCTTTGTATGCTGGGATAGTTGGAGGGACAAATTTCCTTGGAAATTCCGCCTTCAAGATTTTTTCAGTAAACGGAGTTTTGCTTGGAGCGAAACCCCATTCCTTCTCATCTTCAACCCTTTGCATACTTTCTTTCATGATCTGCCGGACCATTCCGGAAAGATATTCCTCATCATGCCGAGTTCTAGATCCACCTGCGTCAGGTACTGCCTGCTCAAAGGGACTAGTAGGCCTTTCATGAGCATTCCTTTCATTAACATCATGAATGTTGCCAGCATAGTTCCTTTCATTACCAGCCGGTTCATTGTTTGCCCCAAGCAAGTCGTTCAACTTATTCAGAATCAGAGCATTCTGGGCACTTTGAGCCTCTAGTTGCGCATTTTGGGCGTTTGTCTGCTGGTTTAGCCCTAGAATCACAGCATCCAATTCCGCTTTTGTAACTCCAACAGACGGAGTGGGTAGATTAGGCGCAGGGGAAGCGGAGGTTCCCTCTTGAATGTTCCCAGATCTGATAGATCTGCTTTTCCTTCCAGGAGCCATAATCTCAGATATACTTCTGGTTTTTAAGGAAATTCTTTCTTCAAATCTCTGCGAAGCAATGATGACAGCTGTCCTGAGTTCAATTCTCAGTGAAAGCACCAAAAATGTTGACGCTAAAAAATAAACGCTAACACCCCGGTGTATAGATGGAAATTGTGAAAGCACCACCCGTTGGTACGGGAACAAAGTATATGCAAAGAAATCACAGGAAAGCTATAAAAGACACAGTATTTATAGTGGTTCGGCTTAGGATCAAGCCTACGTCCACTTTAAAGCTCTTTATTGCTGATTTAGTTACAATTCTTTACAATCAACTCCGATTACAACACACTTAGACAAATATCTCAAACCCCGATGTAGAAGAATCCTTCGAATGCATGATGAATGAGTTATTTTTCTTCTTGAGATTTGTCGAAATGTCTTTGGTGATTGGCGTGATAGAAGTGTTGCTTGAAGTCGAGATAATAGCAGAGTAATGGCGCCTAGGAAGTCAGTCCCCAAAAGTCCCCCAAATGTTGAATATGGCCATGTATTTATAGGCAAAATGTTAGGCTGAAACTGTAGAGTCATGAGTCGTGACCGACTCATGATGAGTCGTGACCGACTCATGATGAGTCGTGAGTCATCTATGAGTCACCCCTTTGCAGCATGACTCTGAACTTGCCTCTGAGTCTTGTGTCGTGCGTCGACTTATCTTGTGAGTCGTAAACCTCCCTGAGTCGTGCCATCCTTAACTCATAGAATCTCCTTAACTCGCCAGGTTCCTTAGGTCGTAGGTTTCTTGAGTCGTTAGCCTGTTGAGTCGTGGACTTTTCCTGAGTCGTAGCTCCAATGAGTCGGTAAGACCTTAAGTGGATGAGTCGTGATCAGATGAGTCGGTCTTTGATGAGTCGGAGCCAGGTCAAATGAGTCGGTACCTTCCCTAAGTCGTCCTTTCAATGAGTCGCTAATGCTTTAACTTATTAGGCTCCTTAAGTCGTGAGTCGCTGAGTTTAGAAACTCCCATGAGTCGCATAATAGTTGAGTCGGGGATTCTTTGAGTCGGTCCTTTCCTTAAGTTGTGAGGTCTCCTAAGTCGTTAGGCACCTTAAGTCGTAGGTCGTTTCAAGTCTTAACCCGTTGACGCCTCTAACTCGTAGGCCTTTTAGCTCGTATGCTGGAACGGGGTTAACACAACTTCTACCTGAAGCTTTATATCTGAGATGATCAACTCAAAGCAAAGATCAGTTTTCAAATGCAGATTCTGTTCTCTGCTATTCAAAACCCATGTGAGTAACCTTTCTTTAAAAAAAAAATTAAAGGAATGAATCTGTTGTACATATGCCTGTGGATAAGTGTATATATATGTATATATATATATATATGTATGTTTCTGCATTTATAATCATCTGTATATATGGGTAGACTGAAAGTAGGATATACAGGTTGTTGTTTAAATTGCATCTGTTCTCAGTTTAGAACTTAAACTGTTAATTCAAAAATCATTTACTCCTTTCTGATTTGATGACTGAACTTCAGATTCAAACAAAGGATGTTTATATCATTGTAAACTAAGCTTTAAAAATTTAGTTAAGATTAAAACAACCTAAAATTTATCTCTGGAAACCCAAAACTTCGAACAAACTCAAGATTGGCCAAATTTAGAACTTCACGAAATATTGATTTAAATATATAACTTGAATTCGTACTGGAAGACATGATTTTTAATCATGGTATGACGATTTTTAGTTGAGTGGTATAGTTGTAGTTCGACATTGAACGGAAATGGGTTTTTTGGGGATTGCTGGTGATCGGGGGTACTGGAGGTGCTAGGGTTGTCCGGGGAGGTGGAGGAGTGATCGGTGGTGTCCGAAAAAATATTGCGATGGTCAATTGATGACCACGGTGGCGGCGGGAGTCGTTTAAATTCTGGTGACCTAGTTTTGGGGTGGCTGATGTTTTCCACTCGCGCGTCGTCGATAATGGATCAGTGCCACGTGAGTTTGTGGGGAGGTAGAAGGGAGATAGACGATGCTACGGCCGAAGTTTTGTAGCCTCCGGTGGTCGAGTGTCGAGCAAACGGCGTTGACAGGTTGGGAAGTCGAGGCGTGTGAGTGTTCCAGGTTTCGAATTTCACACGAATTCGCTTTCGAGTTGAACTAGCCGGAGTTGGGTGGTGGGAAGCGGAGCTGGGGATGACCTTCGACTTGCTTGAAGTATTGGTGGCGAGCGGAGGTGGCGAACTGAGGCGTATACGTGCACCGTGCACTTGCATGTTTGGGAGGTTCTGATGAATTGAAAAAGGGTTTTGACTTGAAGCTGTTGAGATTGTCTCAGGTGGTTTTGGTTGGCTTCACATTTTACAGAGAACCTGCTAATAAAAATTAAAAGCTAAGTTCTAATGAATAGCAAGGATTTAAAACAAGTATAAATCCAAGTTTAAACTGGTTCAAGTAATTTTGGAATCTCATTTTTCAAAATAAATAAAGTTTTTTTTATTTTAATTGTTTTAAATAGTTTTAATGATAAAGTAAATTAATCAAATGGATTTGAATTTATATGAAATTGGGTTTAAATTCTCTTAACTTCTAGTATAAAAAAGGAAAATTTCTTGTAAAATAAAAAGGATTTGAGATTGTTTAAAACCTTGTTTAAGTTAGATTGTCTTCATTTTTAATCTTAAATTTAAAATGAAATTTTAAAGGTAAAATTTGGAATTTAATTGTTTAAGTGACTTGTTAATGATAGCTTAATTCATTAATAAGAAAAGATTTTATCTTTAAATAAATAGAGATTGATTAATTAAAGAGTTCAAATAAACTAATTAAGGTTTTAGCTAATTAATCTAGGATAAGTTAATTAGTGAATAAAGATCATTTATTTAAATAAAAATTTGAAATTTAAATAAATGGTTGGTAATGAATTAATCAAGAATAATTTAATTAAATAAGGTGATTGATTAATTAATTTATATCAAATGATTTGTAATTTATAAATCAAGATTGGATAATTAATTCATAAGTAATTTATTTAATTGGAAACAAATTGAATTAATCAGGATTAAACGATTAATTAATCCTACTTATAAATTTTTATTGAATGCTTGACCTTATTTATGAATGATTGTATTATATGAGATGCCTTAAATCTACCACCTTATCTGATTTGTGATATTTTATTCTGTAGATTGTGCTATGTATAATTTATCATCTATTTGATGATACATCTGTATATTATCTGTGAATCTGTGAATGAGCGATAAGCGTAATAGTTATATCGCTTATCAACTATTTTTCTGTGTTTTAATCTGTGATGATTGAATGTTGTTGCACTAGTGTGTTAAACCCTTGGACCACACTATACACACACAAATATGGATTTCACGAGGGAATCGATTAAGTCACAGATTTTGTAATAGATTAAAAGTGGAATATTTGAAAACCAAATGTTTTGGAAATGGATTGGGTTTAAAGTGAAAAGCTTTTGAAATGGAATTTCAAAGATGAAATTTATTTTGAGTAACTTGATTGAGTTTTGAAATTTGAATATTTGATTTAAAATTTGAATTCAATATTTGAAATTGAATTCTATAATTTGAAACTAAGGATTAAAGATGTTATACGAGTTATATATAGGTTAAATCATTTTAAATGTATTGATTTGGGAATATGAATATAATTCGAGGACTTTAACTCGTGTAAATATAATTGGATTTTTCCGAAACGAAAACTGTTTGTTTTCACATAACAAAAGCTTTCACATAAGTAATGAACTTCCAATTTGTGTTAAAAAGAATTTCAGGTTTGAAAATGAAAATGACTTCCAAGTTTTGGAAACGGTTTGAAATTATAAGTTAAATCTTTGATTTAAAGATTTAACGAGTTAATCCTATCGAAATGAAATTGTTTTGGAAATTTATGAATTGAACTTTATGAAATAAATCTTTTTGTTTAAAATTTGAAATGGTAATTTGTTTAACCATTTAAAGAAAAATTTTGGGTAATAAGTTGTGACTTAATTGAAATCCCAATATCCATATGTTTTTGAAATATTGCGCTCATTTATTCGGTCTAGCCGGGAGAGGACCTTTGTGTCATATATCCCATTCCGAATATGTGATGCGTCGTTATGGATAGCATTTGAAGACCGGTGGTTAAGACCGGATATTTTCGAAAACGAAAGGACAACTCGTCGAATGTCTTTGCATCGACTGTTCCTCGGTATAGAGACTCCATATGTGATGGGAAGTCCGAACGTGATTAGTGAATATCCGGATGGCAAGGGCTTCTTTGGAAGTGCCTTCGGTTCTGTTCGAATCCAGAACAGACTTGTATGGATTGTATATCTGACACTACACTTTGAGATATAAAGCAGATTTCTTTCAAATACATTTCTGTTGGTGGTGGAGAATT
The DNA here is from genome assembly GCA_030765085.1 of Allium cepa. NCBI lineage: Eukaryota > Viridiplantae > Streptophyta > Magnoliopsida > Asparagales > Amaryllidaceae > Allium > Allium cepa. The sequence goes on from CM060945.1 coordinate 76,314,886, forward strand.
TATTCTCTTAGCTTAACACCCTTCTCTGAGATGTACGAGTTCAGAGGTTATGTAGTTGAAGGTTATCAGCGATATATTCCCAATTTGGTAGCGTGGCATGTTGAGTGTTGCTGTGTAATGATCATTGTTTGATCATTTCTGATATGATCATTTGTTTGATCATTTATCTTTGTGATCATTACTTTGATCATTTGTTGACCCAAAGCATGGCTTTGTGAAAAGTGTAGCTTTGTGGACGAGACTTCGTCGAGCCTCACACCCCGGAATGGTCGAAACAGGATAGATGCGGCAAGTTATTAGGGGGTAGCGCCCCCTTAGAGTATGTTCATTTCCTTCTGGATAGAGGTGGTATCATAGTATGGAGCCCAGATACTTAACCTATGTTGTTGCTGCAAATTTATTACTTTGTGGTTGTTGGTTATCGGGATCCCGGATAAAGGTTGGCTACGACCGGGGGATGGCATACTCGTGTCAGTAGTTACCCAGTTAGGGGTAACCCGGCCTTGTGTTGGAAGAGATCCGGTTTGGTTCTCGGGGACGTCCTTCCCGAGGCGTTCTCATGTGGCAAAGGGAAGTTCCTTGGCCTGACCATTTGTTGGAAATCCAAAGAAACAATACGATCTTGTACGGTTTTTGTTGTAGAACCTATCATTCACTTATGGTGGCGCCCCACTATTTGGATGGTAGCTATAGTAGGCATAAGTGCAAAATGCCTATGCTGGCTAAGATTTATATTCTACTTTTGAAATGTTTTCTACACTATGCACTAGTAATAATATCAAATGTTTCTTTTAATGCGTATCAAGCATCTTTGACTATCATAAGGAGAAATCTCCTCCGATTCTGCGTTTGCATTGTGTGTGTGTGCGGGAGGTCTTATGGTAGTCTCATTTTCCAAAAAGCATTGCGAATCTATTTTAAAAAAATATTTCTTGGTTTGTTTTTTTAAAAGACAAAATGTTTTTGTTGCTCACACCAGTCCCACGACTGATCCGGAGTTTATTGTTTCTTTCCTAAACTCTGGGTGCTCATTATTTTCTACACGAGCAGTCTAGAGTTGGGTTTTTCAGATAGCCAGGTTTAGTAGATTATCTGGAGTTAGTTCAGTCTTTGGATCACAGCAGTCTTGCTTAGCTTGGTGCATCGTCATTGGAAGTTCGAGCTTTTCCTGGATTGGTGCTTGAAGATGGAGATTATCCGCTGCTGATGTTATCGTTTTCTTTTCCGCTGCTATTTTCTTGTATCTATGATGTATATTGATATCTATTGTATCATCTGTTGTATCAGATATTGTATCAATGTTGTATATCAATGTATTATTCTTTTTATTCTGCTGTGCTGTTTATTAATGTTGTTATAAGCTCCGGCGAATCGGATTTGAACGATCGAATCTACAGCATTCGAATATGATTTGAAGTATGGATGTCGATTTTTGAGCGGGCAAAATCCTTCTCGTTACATTAAAAGATAGTAATTTGGGTACTAAAAAAGTATGAAACTAAGAAATCAATTTACAGAGAATATTTAGTTGAAATTAATATATTTGGCAATAATATAATAAATGTAATGAAATCCAAATTAGTATAAGAAATTGTTATTTTTAATTGATTGAAATTTGTAGAATGAGGAATGGATTAAAGGTTATTGAATTAAAACAGGTAATCAATTGCAATAAAATTCAAATTGAATGTTATGTTAAGGTAAATTAAATGTTATGCAATTGAGGTAAAGAATTAGGAAAAATGTAAAGGTATCTGGATATATACCAAAAAAATGGTACCCAGGATGGTAATATGATAAATAGTGAATTTGGAAAAAAAAAATGGGAATCAGGATTTATTTATTTATATTGAAATATAAAGTCTAACAATTGAATTTAATTGCAATTTAACGAAATTAAGGATTTATATTGAAATTAATGTAGTTTAAATGTTTCAATTAAAAGGAAAGAAACGGTGATTGGAATTAATAAATTTAATAAAAAAATGCACGTTTTGTATTAAACAAAATTTAATGCTAGTTTACTACATATATGTTTATACCGAAATTCAAACTTATGTTTTAGATCAAAATTTAATGCTAGTTTTTATTGAAATCTCATGCGTTGTTAAATTAAATATTAATAGGAGATGATAAAGAGGGTAAAATAGATTTACACTTGACTATTTCCTTTCCAATTAGACTTTATTAGATTTTATTGCAACATAACTTACCTTTCCATCTTCACTTTTCTAATTTACTCTTACATTCATTACCTCCTTATGTGGATTATTTCCATACCTTTTATTTATGAATGTAAACTATAAGTGGCGATAAAGACGTACATATATACACCTATTTATATTACCTTGTTTATGCTATCATATTTTTTGAATGTATGTTAATGCATTCCTTGTAAAACATTCAACCGAAATGTTAACATGTTGTTAATTTCCAATCTAATCACAAACAGGGATAAATGAAGATTTCTTAATGTTGTATATTCTTTTAATTTATGACACAAATTTGGGTGGAGAATTTATTTTCATTTATTGTGTGTTAATCAAATCTTTAAAAGATGTTAATTTTGGTATGTTTAGGGTTAACAAAACTAATTAAGTGAACGATTGTTTTGAAATTTGAATTCTAAAAGCTTGTTTATAGTATAGAGTTGGTCCATTCATTCCCTTTCAAATTAATAATTGCAGCATTCTTTTCATTATTTACCCATTTGTTCCATTACTCCTTTCCATTTACATTGTCCAAAGCTTTTCGATTTTTGCAAATATGAACTACTTTTCATATTTTTAATTCTTTCTTTTACCTCTTTTTAAAACCTGCTACTTTTAAAAGGGTTGTTCATATTTACTATATTTCGAAACCAAGTTTGTTCATATTTACTTTATTTCTTTCCATTCATTTTCCTACTTCATTTTCTGAAACGTCATTTCATTTATTTTTAATTAATAGCGGTCTCTCTTTTCAAATCACTTTGACCCTAAACCTAACTCTAACCTTATAAATAAGATAAGACGCAAATGAAACCACAGCCTCCATTCTAATCTTCTTCTTTTTTTTCCTTTTCTTTTTTTCTTCAAATCTCCGTATTATCTCTCATTTAATTTTTCCTTCCCCTTCAAATATTTTTCTTCTTCAAATTTTCTTCTATTTCAAACTTTCTTCTTTCTTTTCAAATCTAGATCTTCTCTTCCATTTTCAGTTCTTATTTTAATCATTTTCTTTTTCAATTCTTCTTTTTCAAATCTTTTTTTCCTTTCAAACCTTTTAAAAATACATACATTCATATAATAAGGAGGAAAATTAAAGTAAATCCAAATAAAAGAAAAATTAGGGAACAAAGCTAGCAATCAAGAAGAAGCATACGCGTTTTTAACGTGGGAAGAGTGGATGTGGCACGGTATTTTATTTTTGTTTAATTTATTTTTGTTAATTTCGATTTCAATTAGTTCTAATAATCATAATTTATACATACGGAATCTGTTTCATGCGAATTTTTTTTGTTAGGATCGTAGTAAAATTTCGGACACTTTCATACTAGTTTGGACGAATTTGGAGACTGTTAAAATTTTGGATTTAAATTGGATTTAAAGTCAATTTAAATTCAAATAGGTGAGTGTTTTAACTCACTCACAACTTCTAAAGTTTCTTATGTTTGTTAAATTGATTTATGATATGAGTAGAAAATCATTTATGACTGTTTGGCATATTTTATTCATCATCTCAATTAGATTGCAATTATTTAAGTTAAATTGTTATAAATTTTATTATTGCATATGAATTGACAGTTAATTTATTTACTTTTGCATATGAACTGCTAATTAAACAGTTATAAACTATTATTGAATATGAACTGTTCGTTGATACCTGTTACATTTTATATGCTGTATATTGATGTTTTGTTAAAATTTGATGATGATTGCAATAAATGGTTGATGATTGATGTTTGGTGAATGGATGATGTGTTATATATTATATAATCCGCAAGTTATCATGTATTTCATTTTATTCTGGATTGCGGTTTGAAATGATATACAACCGCATTTTTATTCTTTCTTAAATTGCGGGTTGAAATGATAAATATCCGTATCACTTGACCATAGGATAGAAAATTATATACAAGCACCGCGGTATATATATAAATTTATATTTTGAAATTATTTTATGGTTTGGATATGATACGGTTTAATAAATATTAAATTTGGATATTATATAAATATTATTTTATATATATATATATAGTTAAATTTAGAATTTAAGCTACGTATAAATCTGTGGAATATAAATAAATAAGTTGAATAATGAAGTTTGATAATTTACATTATACGATTAAGTACAGGTTTAAGATATTATATATATATATATATATATATAGAGTTTTAATGATTCAAATCAATTAAGATTGGAAGGTAAATTAGAAAATTTATTTGAATTGAGCGTATTTAAGAATTAAACTCTATAAGTTGATGAAGAACCTCATTAAGCTTGAAAATTTTAAAAGATATGATACTTATAACTGAAATTTTATTCAAGTTGAATTAAATGAATAGTATAAATAAATTGAAGGAAATTGTAACAACCCGCATATTTAACGATTTTATATTTAAATGTTTAATTTAAATATAGCGTCGTTAGTCGGATTTTGGTCCGAAGTGTTACTTTTTGCGAATGGCCGAATTGGAACTCGAAACTACCTCCATTGATTCCAAAATGGCGTTTGCGATCTTTTTGAGTATAATCTTTGATATGTTTGGAGTTTGTGGAATTTTGGCTACTTTTTCTACTGGGTTTGGGTTTGGGTTCAGCCCACTAGCTTAACTAACCCTTCTACTTCAGCCCCTCCCCTCATCTCTCTTCATTTCATTTTATTTCTTAAGCTAAAAACTGAAATGGGGGAAGGAAGTGGAAATAGAAATTAGCAAGCCCTAGCTTCATCTTGTAAACTTGATTCTTGCTCCAAAATCAAAGAGAAGCTATTGGTAAGTTCATCTCCATCTTCTCCATCTCTTCTCCTCTTCAATTTCAGTAATTTCCTAACCCTAACTTAGGAAATACTTGCTTTGATTCTAGATTGAAGCTTGTTGAGTTGAAGTAGTGTTTGGTTGGTCTTCTCCTTGTGATTTAGCTCCTCCATCTTCTTTGTTTGTGAGAGTAAAAGGTGAGTTTTTAACTCACATCTACCTCTCTTGCTATCATTGATGTTGGGTATGATTTCCTAACAAATATTCATGTGCTATTGCTTTGATTTGAAAAAAATTGGGAATTCATTTGATAAGGGCAGGAAGTGCTGGAAAACAGCCTTCGGCCGACCGAGTGTAGGCTTCGGTCGACCGAGTGTAGGCTTCGGTCGACCGACCTGCTGCCCCGAGCCATATTTGGTTTCCTGCATCTGGCCGGCCGACCGAGCCCTGTAGTCCGGTCGACCGACCTGCTCTGTTTTGCCTATTTTGCCTATTTTTCATATTTTGTTTTTCGGATTTTATCGATTCAAGTTGCTTTAGTGGTTGTTAATGCATATTTGACTTTAATAACTTACTGTTGACTTCATCCACGGGTTTTTATAAAATAATCTCTCGAATCGCTTTTAAAAGCTCGTTTCCCCAATTTATAAATTCTATTTAAAACACCCACTTTCGCACTTCGAGCGAAGTGGAAGGGTGATTAAATGGTTGGGAAAAGCACGGACCATGAATCTGTGCGTTTATCTTTCCGATTAGTCCCCGACCTATTCGATTGATTGTTTTGACCTTTGGGTTTAGTTTACCGATGATATGAGGTAAATTTGTACTGCTTTGAGGGTGAAAGTGACTGACGGATAGTAAACCGTTTAGTGCGAACGAGTGGTTATGGGACATACGTTAACACTGTTCGGATTCCTTTTCGAGAGTTGTGACACATTCCTCCAGTTAGTGGTGTCCAGTACTGGGTCTACGACCTTCACCACTACGGTTTGTTGCCCTATAAAGTATCGCTCCGATGTTGGCCTTATGTGCCGCATGAGTGATATTGGGTTTGTTGCCTTCGGCTATGTTGCCTTCAGATGTGTGCCTTCGGGTTTGTTGCCCTATATAGTTTCGCTCTGATGTTGGCCTTATGTGCCGCATGGGTGATACTTGGGTTTGGAGCCTTCGGGCTTATGGATCCTTGTTTGTACAGTACTGAGCTCGAGCAATTTTCTGATGTTTCATTGATATGTATATTCCTATGGTATCGCCCTTCGGTGTTGGTCTTTTTGAGCCGCATGATGCGTACCGTTTACCTTGTGGAAGTTGTATACCTTATTGGTATTTGTTATTTGCCTTTTTGGCTTGTTTTGGGATATTCGTATCCATTGTTTCTATATGTTGCCAATGATATGAGGCTTGTTCTATATTATTCGTCTCTTGTTGATGATTGTGTTATCTCCTCTGGAGATATTTGTTATACTGTATGACCTTACAGGTTTATTATTGTTCAGTTTATCTGACTGATTTGTTATCTAGAGTGACCCGTGTATTTTATACTCGAGTCAGACCGAGATGTTTCAGGTTAGGTGCTTTTGGGACATAGCCTATTTTGATTCCGCATGGACTATTCGCTAGCTTCATTTTGTTATAGCGTCTTTTGTGGTCCTTATCTGTTGTAACTCTGATATTTATACTTTTTCTCGTCTCGTCTGTATATTGTGGACTCCTGTACCACTTGACATGTATTATTTTGTATACTCTGTTGTATATCTGTTTATGTGTATATTATGATCGACTGTTCTGTGATGTGAATTACATTTGAGTTGTTATATTTTCTTCTGATAGATCCTATAGCCATTGTAGTTTTGCTTTAAATATTTATTGAATAGGTCGAATTTTAATGTAATTCTACTTTTCGACGTATTTAGTGAATAATTAAGGTAAGATTACACATGGTCGCTCCTATCCAGCCTTATTCTCCATGTTAGCAGACGGTATTATCTATTAATGCTCTTTGCTAGCGTGGGTATAGAGGTGGGGCGTCACAGTGTGGTATCAGAGATGAGTTCATAACAAAATATGATAAACACAGAATAGATGCACATATTATGGTACATCAAAGTGTACAAGTGATACAAATCTTTGAATCATCGTGTCTCTTTATTCCATCAAGGTTAGATAGAGTTTGGGAATACGTCTAGGATTATTCCATAGTACTCCATATTGCAATATCTACCTTGTGAATAATCTTTTCCTTATCTTGAATTTCAGCTTATGTCTCGAAGAGGCAGAGGTCGACGTTCGGATGTTGGGCAATCTAGTGGCTCACATTCGGATGGCGTTTATATGTCTGCCGATCAGTTTATGGAGTTGTTTAGGAGCACTCAGCCTCCCGTTCCTCCTCGAGTGTCTCCACCTCGCAAGTCTGCCTTTGCACGTCAGTGCAGTGATTTTGCTCATCTTGGAGGAAAACCCTTTAAGGGCTCCGAGTCTGTTCTTGAAGTCCAAGCTTGGTTTCGCGCGTGCGAGCGTATCTTCTCTCGCATGGATCTTTCTGACCATGGTAGAGTTCTAGTGATTTCTAGCTTATTACAAGAGCGCGCTCTTGATTGGTATGAGCCTCTTGTAGCCGAGATTGATGAGTCTACCCTTTCTTGGACTCAGTTTCGGGAGCGATTTGAACTCAAGTTCGTTCCTGAATCTGAAAAAGTTCTATTGACCCGTCGCTTCCTTGAGTTGAAGCAAGGGAAATCTTCTGTTTCTGAGTATGTCGCATCTTTTGAGGCCTTATCTAAGTATGGTCTTGAATTCATCAGCACTTCTTACAAGAAGAATTTGAAGTTTGTCTCTGGTCTTAAGAAATATCTTAAGAAGTCCTTGTTGCTCCAGCTTAAGCTTTCTTTCGAGGAATTGGTTGATTCGGCACTTCATCTCGAAGCTGTCGAGAAGGAGTGTGATAGTGGTGAGGATGTTGAGGTTTCCAAGAACCCCAACAAGAGGCCGTTTCCAATTCAGAAGAAGCCTTTTCCTTCTAAGAAGAAGAAGACCGGTGGTCCTAGCTCTCAGCCTCAGTCTTCCGGAACACCTTTCGTTCGAAAGTGTTTCAATTGTGGTTCTCCGGATCATATTATTCGAGCTTGTCCAAAGCCTCTCTTCTGTCGTTATTGCAAGAAGGAAGGTCATCATGTTTCAGCTTGTCCTACTGCTCCTGCTAATGCAACATCTGGCAAGCTCAGTGTGGCAAATGCTTCTGAAGGTTCATCTCAATCCAAAGGTATGTCTCCATCTATTTTGGAGGGTTCAATTCTATTTCATGATCATAGTATACGAGTTCTTTTCGATACGGGTGCTTCACATTCTTTCGCATCGAAGAAGCTTGTAGATGATTTATCTTTGGATGCTTCTTGCATGGTTACTTCTTTAAGGATTGCGAATCCTATTGGGGGATCCGCGACCCTTAGCTTGTTTTGTGATGATATTGAGATTGTTTTATGTGGCTTTTCTTTCCGTGCGAATCTGCACATTGTATCTCATTTGGGTTTTGGTATGCTTTTTGGTATGGACTGGCTAGTGAGGTACGATGCCAGGATTATTTGTTCCGAGAGAATTTTATATCTTTATCATCCTAATTCGCCTTCTCAGTTATTTCTTGTTCTTCGGGATGTGGATAATTCCGAGATGGCTTTATATTCTCTTGATTCGCGAGATGATGAGGATATATCTCGTATTCCTATTGCTTGTGACTTTTCTGATGTTTTTGAGCCTGTATCGGGTTTGCCACCTAAGCGGGCAATTGAGTTCCGCATTGATCTCATTCCAGGAGCGCAGCCAGTTAGTCGTCCTCCCACGAGGATGTCTACAAAGGAAAATGAGGAACTCAAGAAGCAACTTTTAGAGCTCGAATCCAAACAATTGATTCAATCTAGTTTTTCTCCGTGGGGATCCGCGGTCGTCTTTGTGAAGAAGTCTGATGGAACTCTTAGGCTTTGCATTGACTATCGCAAGCTTAACGAGTTGACCATTAAGAATAGGTATCCGTTGCCTAGGATCGATGATATGTTCGATCTATTGAGTGGTGCTAAGGTCTTTTCTCAGCTTGACCTTGCCACAGGTTTTCATCAGTTACGAGTCGCGGAGGATAGCATACCTCTTACCGCTTTCCGCACTCGATATGGTTCTTTTGAGTGGCTCGTTATGCCGTTCGGTTTGACGAACGCTCCTGCTTTCTTTGTTGATCTCATGAATCGGGTATTCCGAGAATATCTCGATAAGTTCGTCCTTGTGTTCATTGATGATATCCTTATTTATTCTAAGTCTGAAGCTGAGCATGCTAATCATTTGAGAATTGTCTTGACTACCCTCCGTTGTCATCAGCTTAGAGCCAAATTCTCCAAGTGCCACTTTTGGGAGAATAAGGTTAAGTTCTTCGGCCATGTTGTATCTTCCGATGGCATTTCTGTCGATCCCTCAAAGATCGAAGCCATTCAGAATTGGAAGAGGCCTGAGACTGTTCATGAGATTCGTAGTTTTCTTGGATTGGCGGGTTACTACCGTCGGTTCATCAATGATTTTTCCCGTGTTGTGCTTCCTCTCACAAGCCTTACCCGGAAAGGCTTTTGTTTTATTTGGTCCGACAAGTGTGAAGCTTCCTTTCAGACATTGAAAGAACTTCTCATTAATGCTCCTATTCTTGTGGTTCCCGAAGGGAATCATGTTCTTGTTGTCTACACTGATGCTTGTGGTAGTGGTCTCGGTGATATTCTTATGCAGAGAGATCGGGTGGTTGCTTATGCTTCTAGGCAACTGCGTCCGAATGAAGTTCGCTATGCCACTCATGATCTTGAGTTAGCCGCCATCGTCTTTGCCTTGAAGATTTGGCGACACTATTTATCGAGCGAGCGCTTCATTCTTTATACCGATCATAAATCTTTGAAGTATTTGTTTACTCAGAAGGAACTCAATATGAGACAACAGCGTTGGCTCGAGTTTCTTGCTTCTTATGACTTTGATATCCAGTATACCCCTGGTAAGGGTAATCGTGTTGCAGATGCGCTTAGTTGCAAACATTCGGCTGTTATTTCTATGATGTTTGCCGAATGGGATATTCTCGAGACTCTATCTTTTTGTGAAATTCGTGATCGAGGTTCATCTTCTGATTCTCCTATTCTATTATTTAGTTTGGGAGCTCGACCTGTTTTATTGGATCGTATTGGCGATCTCAGCGGTGTGATCCTAATTTGTTGCATTTTATTCAGCTTTGTGAGTCTGGATCTTGCGATGAGGCGTTGCAAGATTTTAGCATTGATTCTCATGGGTGTCTTCGTAAGAAGAACCATCTTTTTGTGCCTTCTGACTTTGCACTTAGGCATGACATTCTTGATGATTGTCACCGTTCTAAGTATACCATTCATCCCGGTTGTAGCAAGATGTATGCCGATATGCGTTGTCTTTATTATTGGGAAGGCATGAAGCGCGATGTGGCGAGTTATGTGAGCAATTGCATGACTTGTCAGCGTTTTAAAGCCGAGCATCAGCATCCTTCGGGTCTTCTTCAGCCTCTTGAGATTCCATTGTGGAAGTGGGATCAGATTTCTATGGATTTCATAGACGGCCTACCCCGTTCGAGATCTGGCCATTCTAGCATTTGGGTTATTGTTGATCGCCTTTCTAAGTCTGCTCATTTCGTCCCTATTAATTCTAATAGGACCGCTTCGCATTTGGCTAAGTTGTATATCAAGGAAATCGTGAGACTTCACGGTGTTCCTTGTTCTATTGTGAGTGACCGTGATCCTTTATTCACGAGTCATTTTTGGAAGAGTCTTCGGCAAGCTTTGGGAACAAAGCTTAATTTTTCTACAGCTTATCATCCGCAGTCTGACGTACAGACTGAACGGGTAAATCATATCTTGGAAGATCTTCTCCATATTTTTATTTTTGATTTCGGTGGTAGTTGGGAGGATCATCTACCTCTTGTAGAGTTCTCCTACAATCATAGTTTTCAGTCTAGTATCGGTATGGCTCCTTTCGAAGCCTTATACGGAAGGCCATGTCGATCACCTTCATGTTGGTTGGAATCTGGGGAGAAGCTTATTCTTGGCCCGGACTTTATTCGTGATTCTTCCGAGAAGATTGATCTTATTCGATTGAGAATGAAAGAGGCACAGAGTCGCCAGAAATCCTAGGCGGACAACCGTAGGAAGCCTCTCGAGTTCTCGATTGGTGATCTTGTTTTTATTCGTGTTTCTCCTTTGAAAGGGGTTATGCGTTTCAGTGCGACTGGGAAATTGGCTCCTCGTTATATAGGACCGTTTTCTATTATTGAACGTATTGGCCCTGTGGCTTATAGAGTTTCACTTCCAGCTCATTTATCTGGCATTCATGACGTGTTTCACGTCTCGCAACTTCGGAAGTGTCTTCGGGAGTCGGATTCTGTTATTACTTCTCCTGATTTGCAAGAGCTTGAGACCTCACTGGACTTATCTATTGTACAGTAACCTATTCGCGTGCTTGACACCGAGGTGCGACACCTTTGGAACAAGGACGTGCCACTCGTTAAAGTTCAATGGTCCGCTAATCCCAATGACTGTACTTGGGAAACCAGAGAGTATATTGAGCGATCTTATCCAGTTTTTCTTTCTTTGCTTTGAAACGGTGAGTATATCTTTTCGTTTCTAACTTGTTTACTTCTCTTTTGAATGTTGTATGTATGTAGTTGTTACAAACATCGTCTCTAGAAATTGCGGGGACACAATTTTGTAAGGAGGGAAGATCTGTAACAACCCGCATATTTAACGATTTTATATTTAAATGTTTAATTTAAATATAGCGTCGTTAGTCGGATTTTGGTCCGAAGTGTTACTTTTTGCAAATGGACGAATTGGAACTCGAAACTACCTCCATTGATTCCAAAATGGCGTTTGCGATCTTTTTGAGTATAATCTTTGATATGTTTGGAGTTTGTGGAATTTTGGCTACTTTTTCTATTGGGTTTGGGTTTGGGTTCAGCCCACTAGCTTAACTAACCCTTCTACTTCAGCCCCTCCCCTCATCTCTCTTCATTTCATTTTATTTCTTAAGCTAAAAACTGAAATGGGGTAAGGAAGTGGAAATAGAAATTAGCAAGCCCTTGCTTCATCTTGTAAACTTGATTCTTGCTCCAAAATCAAAGAGAAGCTATTGGTAAGTTCATCTCCATCTTCCCCATCTCTTCTCCTCTTCAATTTCAGTAATTTCCTAACCCTAACTTAGGAAATACTTGCATTGATTCTAGATTGAAGCTTGTTGAGTAGAAGTAGTGTTTGGTTGGTCTTTTCCTTGTGATTTAGCTCCTCCATCTTCTTTGTTTGTGAGATTAAAAGGTGAGTTTTTAACTCAGATCTACCTCTCTTGCTATCACTGATGTTGGGTATGATTTCCTAACAAATATTCATGTGCTATTGCTTTGATTTGAAAAAGATTGGGAATTCATTTGATAAGGGCAGGAAGTGCTGGAAAATAGCCTTCGGCCGACCGAGTGCAGGCTTCGGTCGACCGACCTGCTGCCCCGAGCCATATTTGGTTTCCTGCATCTGGCCTGCCGACCGAGCCCTGTAGTCCGGTCGACCGACCTACTCTGTTTTGCCTATTTTGCCTATTTTGCATATTTTAATTTGTTTTCCGGATTTTATCGATTCAAGTTGCTTTTTAGTGGTTGTTAATGCATATTTGACTTTAATAACTTACTCTTGACTTCATCCATGGGTTTTTATAAAATAATCTCTCGAATCGCATTTAAAAGCTCGTTTCCCCAATTTATAAATTCTATTTAAAACACCCACTTTCGCACTTCGAGCGAAGTGGAAGGGTGATTAAATGTTTGGGCAAAACACGGACCATGAATCTGTGCGTTTATCTTTCCGATTAGTCCCCGACCTATCCGATTGATTGTTTTGACCTTTGTGTTTAGTTTACCGATGATATGAGGTAAATTTGTACTGCTTTGAGTGTGAAAGTGACTGACGGATAGTAAACCATTTAGTGCGAACGAGTGGTCATGGGACATACGTTAACACTGTTCGGATTCCTTTTCGAGAATTGTGACACGTTCCGCCAGTTAGTGGTGTCCAGTACTGGGTCTACGACCTTCACCACTACGGTTTGTTGCCCTATAAAGTATCGCTCCAATGTTGGCCTTATGTGCCGCATGAGTGATATTGGGTTTGTTGCGTTCGTGTATGTTGCCTTCGGGTGTGTGCCTTCGGGTTTGTTGCCCTATATAGTTTCGCTCTGATGTTGGCCTTATGCGCCGCATGGATGATACTTGGGTTTGGAGCCTTCGGGCTTATGGATCCTTGTTTGTACAGTACTGAGCTCGAGTAATTTTCTGATGTTTCATTGATATGTATATTCCCATGGTATCGCCCTTCGGTGTTGGTCTTTTTGAGCCGCATGATGCGTAGCGTTTACCTTGTGGAAGTTGTATACCTTATTGGTATTTGTTATTTGCCTTTTTGGCTTGTTGTGGGATATTTGTATCCTTTGTTTCTATATGTTGCCAATGATATGAGGCTTGTTCTATATGATTCATCTCTTGTTGATGATTGTGTTATCTCCTCTGGAGATATTTGTTATATTGTATGACCTTACAGATTTATTATTGTTCAATTTATCTAACTGATTTGTTATCTAGACTGACCCATGTATTTTATACTCGGATCAGACCGAGATGTTTCAGGTTAGGTGCTTTTGGGACTTGGCCTATTTTGATTCCGCCTGGACTATTCGCTAGCTTCATTTTGTTATAGCGTCTTTTGTGGTCCTTATCTGTTGTAACTCTGATATTTATACTTTTTCTCGTCTCGTTTGTATATTGTGGACTTCTGTACCACTTGACATGTATTATTTTGTATACTCTGTTGTATATCGAATCAAGTCACTCCAGCTGTCGGAGTTACAAAGGCAGAGCTGGATGCTGCAATCTTAGGGCTGAACCAACAGATAAATGCCCAAAATGCACAATTCGAGGCTCAGAATGCCCAGAATGCCCTAATTCTGAATAGGTTGAACGATTTACTTGGGGAAAACCGTCAACCGGCAGGTAATGAAAGGAATTTTGCTTGCAACATTCATGAGGCAGAAGAGAGGAATGCTCCTGAAAGGGCTGCTAGCCCCTTTGAACAAACACTTCCAGAGGTTGGTGGATCTAGAACTCGACATGATGAGGAGTATCTTTCTGGAATGGTCCGACAAATTATGAAAGAGAGTATGCAGAGGGTTGAAGACGAGAAAGAATGGGGTTTCGCCCCAAGTAAAACTCCGTTTACTGAGAAAATCTTAAAGGCTGAATTCCCAAGGAAGTTTGTCCCTCCAACCATTCCAGCTTACAGGGGGACAAGTGATCCGAACGAATTCTTATACAAGTATGATTGGCACATGACAGGTGTCAGAGCCTCTGATGAAATAAAGTGCCGATATTTTCCTGTGTATCTCGAAGGTGTAGCTCTGCTTTTGTTCACCAAACTTCCAGTCCGATCTATCGATCAGTTTTCTGACTTAACCCGGAAGTTCAAGGAGCAGTTCAGACTATACGCCTCAAAAGCCAAGGATATCATGTCACTGTCAAGTTTGGAGCAGAATCCAGGAGAGACTATCAAATCTTTCTTCAACCACTTTAATATAGCGCTAGCTGAGGTGGACAATGCAGAACCGCGAATGATATTGACTTATCTGATGAAGGGTATTGACAAGTCGAGCGAATTTGGGAAATGGCTAAACATGAAGGAACCAAATTCCCTTGAAAGGTTCTATAAAAAAGCAGATGAATTCATACGCTTAGAAAGCCGTCCCGTACAGGTAAAGGCAGTGTTGGAAAAAGCCGAAGATAACACTGTTGTTCCACGCAAGAATGAATCTGTAGGGCAAAAAAGGGAAAATAACAATGGGAAGAAGCAGAGTAATCTGAAGAAACCCCGATCCTTCAAGCCATCAGAATATACTCCTTTATCAGATACGCCGGAGCGTATCTACCTTGCCACTAAAGATTCTGTTGACTTTCCTAAACCTCCTCCTCTAAGGACCGGGAAAAAGGCTATACAGAGTGGGAAGTTCTGCCGCTTCCATAATCCACCCGGTCACGAGACCGACGAATGCCGCCAGCTGAAAAATCTGATTGAAGAATTGCTAAGGGAAAACAAACTGCAGCAATTTGTGAAAAAGAATAGCAACAATCCTGCTTCATCTAGTCAGGGGCAACAGGCTCCTACTCATCAGCCTAGGACTAGTGAGAAGGCTGCAGGGCATGAATCTGGAAGGCCCATTATCAATGTCATTACAAGAGGACCTCACCCAGCAGGCAGAAGCTAGGGTGAGATGGAAAGGTATACTCGAGCTTTAAAGTATGTACCGACCGAGGAAGATGTATTCGTTTTGGAAGGTGCTACGCCCTTGAAGCAACAAAGAACTTTTGATGATGATATTTTGTTCAAAGCTAGGGATTCCGCAGGTATTGAAGCTCCTACCTTGGATCCTCTAGTCATCTCGGCTGGTATCGGGCCAGCTATTGTCAGAAGAGTTCTCATTGATTGTGGCGCATCCTGCAATATCCTCTTCAAGAAAACATTCGACCAAATGAAGATCCCGATGGCTGATGTGCAAGCCTCATCGCAGAAAATTGCTGGTTTCACTGGGGAGCCAAAGCAGCTGGTAGGGACCATTGATTTGTTTGTGGAACTTGGAGAAGGAGAGAGAAAAGTGGTCCGCAAGCAAACTTTTGTGATTGTCGACGAATTTTCTGCTTACAATGCTTTCCTTGGTCGTCCATCTCTGGCAGCGTTCAAAGCTGTTCTTGCCCCGTGGTGCCTCACTATTGAATTCCCTACAGACAATGGAGTAGGAGTTATAAAAGGGGATCAAAATGCTGGGCGAGAGTGTTATCTGACAGAGCTACGAGAAACCAGAAAAAGAGAAATGGGAAAGAATGCGGCAGCCCCAGTCCGCATCAAAGAACCAGCCTTGTAGCAATTACAGGGCGGACCCTGCACTGGCGAGCACAGCGGAGCAAGGAAAGAGATGGACCCTAGAAAAGTCGGTGCAGGGGAAAATAGAGTGGTACCAGTGGAAACGACAATACCAATACCTGTTGACCCAAAGGACCCAAACAAGGTGTTGAATGTGGGTTCACAACTTAATGTGTCAATTCAGAATATCCTAATATCTTTTTTAAAGGCAAATCTGGATGTTTTTGCTTGGACTCATGCCGATATGTGCGGAATATCCCCAGAAGTTGCAGTGCATGCTCTAAATATTGATCCAAAATTTACACCTGTGAAACAGAAGAGGAGAACTCAAGGTCCAGAAAGGTCGGCGGCATTAAAAGAAGAAGTTGATCGGCTCATGGAGAATAATTTTATCAAAGAATCTACCTATCCGAATTGGGTTTCAAATCCAGTGCTGGTTAAGAAAGCCAACGGAAAATGGAGAGTATGCATCGATTTTTCAGATCTAAACAAGGCCCGCCCCAAAGACTGCTTCCTATTACCCAGGATCGATCAACTGGTAGACGGAACAACGGGGCACGAATTGTTATCTTTTATGGATGCTTACTCTGGATATAACCAGATTATGATGCATGAGCCAGATCAGGAGGACACGAGCTTTATCACCGACATTGGTCTTTACTGCTACAGAGTTATGCCCTTCGGGCTAAAGAATGCAGGGGCAACATACCAAAGACTTGTTAATGCTATGTTCAAACAGCAATTAGGCAAGACTATGGAAGTCTACGTCGATGACATGTTAGTAAAGTCTAAGAAAGCAGTGGATCACATAAAACACTTAGCGGATGTTCGCAGTCCTCCGAAAATACGGAATGAAGCTCAATCCTTTGAAATGTTCATTTGGAGTGGAATCCGGCAAGTTTTTAGGTTTCATCGTGAGCGCTAGGGGCATTGAGGCCAGTCCAGCTCAAATTACTGCATTGAAAGAAGTCAAAGCCCCTAGAACAAAGAAGGAATTGCAAATTCTCAATGGAAAGGTCGCCGCCTTGAGTCGGTTCATTTCCAAAGCCACAGATAAATGCATCCCATTCTTTGATGCCCTAAAGAAAGGAAAGAAAAACTTCGATTGGACTCCCGAATGCCAAAAAGCCTTTGATGAATTGATTCGCCATATGGAAACGCCTCCAATACTTTCTAGGCCTGGCGATGGCGAGGATCTTCTTATATACTTGGCAGTATCATCTCATGCTTCAGCGCTGATACGAGAAGACAAAAGGATTCAACATCCAGTTTACTATATCAGCAAAAGACTCACTGGGGCAGAGATGAATTACTCTAAGTTGGAAAAACTCGCCTATTGCCTACTAATTGCATCTAGGAAGTTGAGGCAATATTTTCAAGCCCATCCTATCAGAGTCCTCACTGATCAACCTTTAAAGCAAGTCCTGTTTCGCCCTGAGACTTCGGATCGCCTTCTAAAGTGGAATATTGAACTCAGTCAGTATGACATCACTTATCATCCCTGAAAAGCAATCAATGGACAAGCTTTAGCGGATTTCATCGCATAATTCACAGATAAGGTTAACAGTGAGGAAGAGGTGGTCAACGATTCCCCAATCCAATGGAAGCTATATGTTGATGGTGCGAGAAACGACTACTGTTCTGAAGCCGGAGTTGTACTTGAGACCCCTGAAGGCCGATCATTATGCTACGCGCTAAGATTGGAATTTCCTTCAACAAACAATGAAGCAGAATACGAAGCCCTTATCGCTGGCTTAAGGATTGCTAAAGAATTAAACATCCGAGCGTTACAAATATTCAGTGATTCTCAGCTTATCGTATGCCAAGTCAAAAAGGAATTCCAAGCAAAAGGGGGGAATCTGCCCACCTACTTGTCAAAGGCTTGGGAACTCCGGGGTGATTTCGATCATTACATGATAAGTCACATTCCTCGAGAAGAAAACGTGAAAGCAGATTCTCTCGCAAAGTATTCTAGCACAGGTGAAGCTCAATTTCTGGGGTTGACTCCAGTGGAGGTCCTGTCGACTCCTAGCATTGATGAGATGGACATTGATTGGATCATGAGCATGTCTAAAGAGCAAGAATCGTGGATGACTCCGATAACAGAATATCTGCTCAATGGATCCTTACCAGGGAACTCAAAAGAACGACAAAAGCTACTGAGAAAAGCCTCTCGATATATAATCCAGGATGGTCGATTATACAGACGGGGATTCTCAATGCCATTACTTCGATGTGTATCCAGGGAAGAGTCCAAAGCAATCCTAGCGGAGGTACACGGAGGAGAATGTGGTGATCACTCAGGAGGCCAATCATTAGCAAAGAAAATTCTCCGATACGGATATTTTTGGCCAGAAATTAATCGAGATGCAGCAGAGTATTCCCGAAAATGTGACAGATGCCAAAGATTCGCCAAAATTCCTAGAGCTCCTTCCACTGAACTCACACAGATGGTCAGTCCATGGCCGTTTGCAATATGGGGGATAGACCTTGTAGGACCGTTACCAACTGCCAAATCTGGAATTAAATATGCCATTGTTGCTGTAGATTATTTTACTAAGTGGGCAGAAGCTGAACCACTGGCTACTATCACCTCAAAGAAGATGATAAGTTTTGTAACTAAAAACATCATTTGCAGATACGGTGTGCCTCAAAAAATAATTACAGACAATGGTACTCAGTTTGAAAGTGAAGAATTCCAAGATTTTTGCAAGCGATTCAAAATCCGGAAAAGCTTCTCAGCAGTGGCTCATCCGCAGGCAAACGGGCAAGTGGAAGCCATGAATAAAATTATTAAGTCAACCATCAAAAAGCAACTTGAAAGAGCAAAAGGTGGTTGGGTCGATAAGCTACCACTGGCACTATGGGCATACAGAACCACTCACAAAACTGCGACTGGGCACACCCCGTTTTCATTAGCATACGGGTCGGAGGCAATGATTCCGGTAGAAATAGAGGTCCCTTCACATAGAAGAATTCATTTCAATCAAGCAGAAAACGAAAAGCTACAGCTTGAAGCGCTAGATCTCCTTGATGAAAAAAGAGATGAGGCTAATCTTAGAATTGCAGCTCATCAGCAAAGGATAGCCAGACATTTCAATTCCAAAGTTCGCCAACGCAACTTTAAGATTGGAGACCTAGTCCTGAAAAGAATTATGACAGCAACAGGTGTGTTTGGGCCAAATTGGGAAGGACCATATGTCATAGGTCAGAAGCTTCTTGACGGCACATTCAAACTCGCTACTGTTGAAGGAGATCAAATTCCAAGGGCATGGAACAGCAATCATTTGCGTCCATACTTTACTTGAAAATTTTGTTGAAATATTGTAAAATGAATTATGAATGTATGATTCTTGTAATTGAAGGCAATTGTAAAACTGATGCAAGTAAATAATAAAAAATATAAAGTGGATGTAGGCCCAATTTCCTTGCCGAACCACTATAAATCTTGTGTTCCTTATTATTATTACATGTTTGCTTTATTTTCGATATAAAAAGTACATAGAATGTATTGCTGAAATGTCGATTTAAATTTTCGCAGACAATGGAAGTGAAACTTGCACATAATAGGACCCAGTGATTCTCGCCAAACTTCAAGTCACAAAAGCTCCAAATTCAAATCCTAGATAGGAAGTACTTCAATTGAACGGCCTATGATTTCGACAGAAACGGGCCTTTGCTAATAAATTGAGATTGTTTGAACAAACAAACATCCAATCAAGAAGCTGATGCTCGTTCTCACGAACTTGCCTGACAATGGAGTACATTTCCTTGGATTAAACAAGTCACTTGTAAAAAAAAAGAGGATCACTGAAAAAGCATAAGCAAGTGGACAAGGGAACAACCAAAGCCATCATCGGCAGCACAAATCCTCTTCGGAGGCACAACTCATCGGAGGATAAAGACCTCTAATGGGTCATATGCCACAAAAAAGAAAGTTCTCTACTCAACAAAAAAGATTGGAGGAGTCATGACCCTCCAACCATGAGAGAGTAACTTCCAGGCGATGAAAACCCTCTCTGAGGCACATTTCACCAGGAGTTGAAGTGTAACAACCGCTCTTCGGAATTTCACTTCACTAGAGTTGAAATGTAAACAAAATAAAAGCCCTCTTCGGAGGCCCATTTCACCAGGAGTTGAAGTGTTACGACCGCTCTTCGGAATTTCACTTCACCAAAGTTGAAAAGCAAAACAAAACAAAGACCTTTCTGGAAGCCCACGTTTCACCGAGATTGAAATAAAACTTCCAAGTGTTGAAACGTGAAAAGGCTTTCTTCAAAGGCACAACTATTTGGAGGTACACGTTTCTCCAAGATTGAAATAAAACTTCCAAGTGTTGAAACGTGAAAAATCCCTCCTCAGTGGTACAACCCCCTCCCGGGGACACAATCAAAAAGAAAGACTTCTTCGGAAGCACACGTTTCACCGAGATTGAAATAAAACTTCCAAGTGTTGAAACGTGAAAAGGCTTTCTTCGAAGGCGCAATTCTTTGGAGGTACACGTTTCACCAAAATTGAAATAAAACTTCCAAGTGTTGAAACGTGAAAAATCCCTCCTCAGAAGTACAAATTTCTATTTCGAAAAAAAATATATCCTCATCAAGGGTATACTTTAACTTTCAAAGGAAGAGTGATTCACCTATTCTAGAAAATAACCTTCCTCAAAAAAAAAAAAAAAAAAAAGAGGAAGAAAGTTAAAGTACCCTTCAGAGGCTCGCTTTACCACATAGAAGAATTCACTTGGCAAAATGCATACATAAGTAAAAAAAAAGTGATTTCTTCGAAGGACAAAGCGTAAAATTTATGTGAAGGAAGTCGTACTCTACGAAAAATTTCTTCAGGAATGAAGTAATTACTCTTCAGAAAATAAGAGTGCAAGTCCCCTCAAAGTATAAAATATTGCAGCAAGCTTATGGTATGGGGGCAACATGGTATAGTTACATACAAAATGGTATAGCTATATTGGTAAAATATGCTCAAGCCACATACCACAAGTTCACAGCAATATCATATAAATAAACTTGTGCAAAAATGAATAATAAATGCATTCTCAAATTCAAACAAGAGTCTGTACAAATAAAGGATCATTTTATTCAATTGCAGATACAGGTTTCAAAATAAAAAAGCAAGGGCCGGTGCCTGCACAACATCCGACCATTACACAAAAAAGGAGTCAAAAAGCCCGAAGTCCGACTCTTCACTTCTTCTTACCACCTTTGGACCCTTTGCCTGGCCGAATGATTAGTTTTTCAGGTCTATCTACAGGCATAAGGGAAGAAGGAGAGGGAGGTGCAACCGGTGCAACTTCCGGTTCCTCTTCAGTAGTGATGATTTTCTTCCCCCTCCTCTTCGATGTTCCGTGCTTCTTTCTTCTCTTCGAAGAAGACTCGCTCCCTGGAGTAACAAGAGCGGACAAAACTACGTCGTCAGAAGGAGTCCGCTCCGGAGAGATCTCGCCTCCTTCAAGTCCCTCGTCCTTCTGCTCTTGCGAAGCGATAGGGTCGTCCAAGCCATGAAGAGCCTCAATCTGCTCCTCTTGTGACCCGGGCTGTGAAGTAGAAGGAGGAGTCACCTGAAGAGACGGAGGAGGGATAATCGGAGGAAGTGAAGTCTGCACAACACTTGGTGTTTCAAATGCAGAAGAAGAGAAATTAAAAATATTAGTATCTCCCCGAAAGAAGGGAGATATGGGTTCGTCGAGATTCAAGAAGTAATCGAGAAGCTCATCAAACTTTTGAGGAGTAAGCAAGCGATCCACCTGAATCGGACCAATGTCAAAATTACCTGAAGATGTTTGCTTTGTTAGTTCAATCTCATAATTCTGAGCCCCAATATCCTCCAAAGCCTCATCATCAGTAGGGGTAATTACCCCAGTTCTTGTAGGAGGCAGCGAATGAGCATTGGAACCTGTAATGTCCACTTCGGAAGAAACAAAAGGACGTTCAGAAGTGGTAGGTAGTGTTTCTTTCTCAGAACGTTCCCCTTCCGCCATTCCGGCCCGTACCCTGGCGAGTTGCTCTTTTCCCTTGGCAAGAGCGGCACGGGCATCATCATCGAGATAATGCTCTTCAAGAGCTGTCTCAGCGTAGCCAGCACCTTTACCACCTAGCATATCGAGTGCTGCCTCCCAAACTTCAGCTAATGTAATTTCATACTTAGGGCCTAGAAAGGCAAGGCTGCCACGCCCCAAAATGCTGTACAGATAAAAATCAAATAATGTGGAGCTAATGTCAGCTTTGGTTGCTTGATGGGCCTCTTCGGCCGCGAGTTTACCAGCAACAGCCTCGTCACGCTCCTTTTCGGCCATAGCAAGTCCAGCTTTTAACATCTCTATCTCCAAGCTTTGAGAGCCGGTCTGTTCTCGCAGCTGTAGAGTTTCAGCGCGATATTCTTCTATGACCTTCTCCTTGTGTGTGAGCTTATCTTCGACTGCCCTTTGACTGGCATGCGCATGTCGTACTTGTTGCTGAAGCATGCTCTCCTTTTGAGAATAGAGAGTAGACGAAGCAGCTAATTCTTCTTTAAGCTTTTCTACTTCCGCTTCCAGCTTTTCATTATAGGAAGCAATACTTCTCATTTCGCCGTCATGCTGTTCGAGAGTCTTCTGCCACTCAGCCTTATCGTTCTCCATTGTGAGTATGGCCTCAAGATTGGCTCGGTTAACCCTCTGAAGCTCGTCGACAAGTTTTTTCCAGTTCGACATTCTTTCAATATCGGTCCTGACAGTATCAAGATTTCGCAGCATAGCCGATTTGTCGAGAGGAATCAAGTCGAGATCAAATCGAACCCCTCTTAGGCACCACTGAGGGAATCGACTTTGAAGAGTGGGAGGACCTTGCCCAACTTGGTATGCGGGCCGGTTGATGATTGTTTGAATGTCGGAACGAACGGGGGCAGGAGATTGAGCAGGAACATTTTGAGAAACTGTCGGCATTGTTTCTTCAGTAAGTTTAGCCCGCTTGCTAGAAGAATCTTCCATGTGACCTTTACCTCTCTCATCGTGAGTCTTTCTTTTTTGGGTATCATCATCTCTGTGGGGAGGGTCATGTCTTTCTTGTTCTCTTCGGTGACGTTCTTCATATGCTCGTCTCTCATCTGCTTTCCTGATGGCCCTCTCTTCATCCGATTCTCTGTAAGAGGGGAGGTGACGCCTGTAATCATATTGGCTACGCCTCCCGTAGCGCTGGAAATCATCATAATATGAACTGCTGCGCCCCATTGGAGAATCTGGAATAAAAATAATTAGCTTTAGAAATCTTTAAAGTATAAGAAGATGAATGCGTAGAAGTGCTGAAAAATCCTAAGTGTTGTGTAACGTGTAAACTACACGCATCAAGTTACAGACCACTCTGTGGAGTAGAGGTAGTGATAACTTGAGTGGAAGGATTTCACATTTGTTGTGGAGAGGATGTCGCCTCAATTACAGAAGAGATAGTTTTGGAAACATCATCTTTGAAAAGTTCTTGAGAAGTCACAATTAAATCTCTCAACCCCTCGAAAACATCATCGCCATCATGTTTTTTGGGACTGGCTTTCTCAACTCCTTCGTCAGCAAATCTTCCGGAAGATCGTGGAGTTTCTTCCTCTTCGATAACTGGGGCATGTGCGGATTTGTCGGACGGCCCCGCAATGTCCTTCGGAATTGAACACTTCACTAGTGGAGTTTCTATAGAGGTTCGTCCCTGCGTGTGCTCTTTATTAGAGACCGGGGCATCAGGAGTTTCCGTCGGAGAATCAGGAATTTCAGCTGGGACTTCACGAAGCTGAGTGAAGCGAGAGGAATGAAGAAGCCCATATTGATGTAAAAATCCATCATTTAACAAGAACTTTATACTCCTCTCTTCTGCCGCCACGGCGTTCAATCTCTCAAAAATTTGTTTATAGCATGGATCTCTAGAGGGAGGAGGAAGTGCTAAAGCAAAAAAAAAAGAAGCCAAGTTAGCGTTTAGCAACTCAGATTTCGAAAAGCCCGAGAATGAAGAAATAAAAGCAGGAAAATCTTACTTCCTACTCTCCAGAAGGCATAAGACCCTGGAGGACAGCGGACAAAGAAGTACTGATTTAGAAATCCATGAACGCTTTCAGGAAGATCGGTGATGAGCTTGCGGTTTCGAGCACTCCTTATAACTACGATAGAGGGATGATCTTTAATTTTTGTGAATGAGCAGAAGTAGCAGATTTCCTCAAAGCTCGGTAATCGGCCCAGAACTCTACCAAATAGCACACATAACCCCATCGGAATGGCATGACCATTGGGGTGCAATTGGAATGGAGAGATAGATAGTCGGAGCAGGAACTGCTGAAGGAAGTCATTGAAAGGTGGTATGGCACCGCTCAAGCACATTTGGCGGTTGACAGCAATAAAGCCAGAAGGGGGCCTATCTGCAGTATCATTTGGCCCCGGCAGTAAGGCATCAGCTTCGGCAATTCCAAACTGGATGAGCAATTGGTTAAACACCCGCTGATTCAGAGTTGTGGGAGTTCTCTCCGGAGGGTTATCCAACAAGTTGGCTACTGGGAAGACATCTTCAGCCTGGCCCATCGGTTCTTCTTGTTGAGATGTCATTCTACACAAGCAACTGGGTGTTCAAATGCGAAGTTGCACGTTTCCTAAAAGTGTGAAGTGTTGTGCAGATCTAATGAAAATAACAAGTAAATATAACTGGAATTAAACTAGTTGACGATTGATCGACTATGGTAATTTCAGAACTTGTTAATTTAAAGTTCAAGCATAATATAAGTGCAGGCTGGTCAGTTTCAATTGACTGTTTCAGTGTTGCTTTAATATTCTACTTGAAATCGATAGCACTTCGTTCACACGATTTGTTTAAGTTAATTATCTGTTATTAACTAATCTGTCATTTGATATGGGCAGTCGATGACAGTATATTTGACCCAGTTTTCTGTGAATGTTGTATTGAACAGATTGTTAGCCTGCAAGTCAAAATAACCTGTGAATGAATGCAATAAAATTCAACAGTTCAAAGTTAATGCAATGGTCCAAAGTTCGAGCAGGATTCACGCAAGTCCTAACTCATCAATGGCTCAAAAATTTTGAGTCGGCAGTGCCCTAAGTCGTAAGTCGTATAAAAAGGGAGAAGCTCTGGTTCAACTCAAGGCTTAGGCCGTAAGTCGTAAGTCGTAAGTCGTGAGTCGTAAGTCGTATCTCGGCCACGACTCAAGGCTTAGGCCGTAGAGCATGTTGGGTCGGATCATGGTTGTTGGATCATACAAAAATGACCGAGTCGTACGTAAAGAAGTATTCGAATCAATCTCACCAACTAATCACCTAACTCCTAACCAGGTTGCCTTCTAACCCATAAACCATTTCACTCCTAACTCCTAACCCGTTAATCTTCCATATTTTAACCCATTAACCCAATAAGCTCTCAATCAACAATCCTATCTCTATCGCACTGCTAAACCGCCTCGAATCGTAAGCCATCAGAACAGATAACCCTAAGTCCATTGATGACCGAAGCAACCAAATTCGCAGGGTTCAAAGGGGCAAATCGAAGATGGAGATAGGGCGCATAAGCTAGGGATAATCGGAAATCATAAGGAGAGCGAGATCGCTTACGCAATATGATGATAAGGATGATCGATGGAGAATCTGGTCGAAATCGCTTTTGAAAGTTTGAATGTGCGTTAATGGCAGACACGGTTTAAAGGTTAGGGAATGAGAAGAAAAGGTGAATGACTCAGGTTTTTATAACGTTGGGCAGTAGAGTTTGAGTCGGCACACGAGTTAAGATAAGTCGAAGCACACGACCTACGACTTAGGCGTGTACTTTGAGGGGCAAATGTTAACCCTGTTCTACCAACGAGATGAAACTTGGGCCGACTCATTCACTTAAGGTCTTTAACGACTCATTGGATTTACGACTCAAGGGGCTTCAGCAACTTAAGGAAAGGACCGACTCAACTGGTAGCGACTCAATTGGCTGACGAGCTAAGGCTCAAGGCAACTTAGAGGAATGGAACGACTCATGGAGGTTAGCGGTTCATGATACAGGCCGACTCATTGAGTTACCGACTCAACGAAGTTCACGGCTCATACGAGACGACTCAAGGACTGGACCGACTCATCTACCCAAGGTTCGTAACGACTCAGTAGACCAACGACTCAATGAGTTAATGCCTTAGAAGAGCAGAGTGGTTTAACTAGTTAGTGGTTTATGGGGTAGACCGACTCAGGGTTTCCAACGACTCAGGGTTTCCAATGACTCAAGGTGACTAACGACCTATCATAAGTCGCTGGCGACCTAAGCATACGAGGAACAAGCTCAATGCCATTTCATCTATGCCACTGCTTGCTGACTCGTGGTATGTGAGTCGGTCACGGTTCATTCTGAGTCGGTCACGACTCATGAGTTAACAATTCCAGCCCAGAAATTTGCTTATAAATACATGGCCACCTCCAACATTCAAAGGACTTTTGGCTCATTCATTTCAAGCGCCGTTACTCTGCTGCATTCTAAACTACTTCAACACCTTCAAGAAACTTCACGAAGAAATCAAACATGTCAAACATGTGTTCAAAGATTTGGATCGACATTGAAGTTTATGCTACTTGTTCAAAGTCACTTGAAACTCAAAGTATGTTTTAATCAAAGTGTAACTGCATTGACTTGTAATCAAATCGTCAATAAAGATATTCAAAGTGGACGTAGGCTATCTCTTAAGCCGAACTACTATAAAATTGTTGTTGTTTACTGTTTTTTCACTATTATCTGCTTAAAATCTGTTCCCGAGTTATCGGGTGGTGCTTTCACGATCTCACTTCATACACCGGGGTGTTAGCGTTCAAATTTTAGCGTTAACAACAGGGCGGACCCAGCACTGGCGAGCACAGCGGAGCAAGGAAAGAGATGGACCCTAGAAAAGTCAGTGCAGGGGAAAATAGAGTGGTACCAGTGGAAACGACAATACCAATACCTGTTGACCCAAAAGACCAAAACAAGGTGTTGAATGTGGGTTCACAACTTAATGTGTCAATTCAGAATATCTTAATATCTTTTTTAAAGGCAAATCTGGATGTTTTTGCTTGGACTCATGCCGATATGTGCGGAATATCCCCAGAAGTTGCAGTGCATGCTCTAAATATTGATCCAAAATTTACACCTGTGAAACAGAAGAGGAGAACTCAAGGTCCAGAAAGGTCGGCGGCATTAAAAGAAGAAGTTGATCGGCTAATGGAGAATAATTTTATCAAAGAATCTACCTATCTGAATTGGGTTTCAAATCCAGTGCTGGTTAAGAAAGCCAACGGAAAATGGAGAGTATGCATCGATTTTTCAGATCTAAACAAGGCCTACCCCAAAGACTGCTTCCCATTACCCAGGATCGATCAACTGGTAGACGGAACAGTAGGGCACGAATTGTTATCTTTTATGGTGCTTACTCCGGATATAACCAGATTATGATGCATGAGCCAGATCAGGAGGACACGAGCTTTATCACCGACATTGGTCTTTACTGCTACAGAGTTATGCCCTTCGGGCTAAAGAATGCAGGGGCAACATACCAAAGACTTGTTAATGCTATGTTCAAACTGCAATTAGGCAAGACTATGTAAGTCTACGTCGATGACATGTTAGTAAAGTCTAAGAAAGCAGTGGATCACATAGAACACTTAGCGGACATGTTCGCAGTCCTCCGAAAATACGGAATGAAGCTCAATCCTTTGAAATGTTCATTTGGAGTGGAATCCTGCAAGTTTTTAGGTTTCATCGTGAGCGCTAGGGGCATTGAGGCCAGTCCAGCTAAAATTACTGCATTGAAAGAAGTCAAAGCCCCTAGAACAAAGAAGGAATTGCAAAGTCTCAATGGAAAGGTCGCCGCCTTGAGTCGGTTCATTTCCAAAGCCACAGATAAATGCATCCCATTCTTTGACGCCCTAAAGAAAGGAAAGAAAAACTTCGATTGGACTCCCGAATGCCAAAAAGCCTTTGATGAATTGATTCGCCATATGGAAACGCCTCCAATACTTTCTAGGCCTGGAGATGGCGAGGATCTTCTTATATTCTTGGCAGTATCATCTCACGCTTTAAGTGCAGCGCTGATACGAGAAGACAAAAGGATTCAACATCCAGTTTACTATATCAGCAAAAGACTCACTGGGGCAGAGATGAATTACTCTAAGTTGGAAAAACTCGCCTATTGCCTACTAATTGCATCTAGAAAGTTGAGGCAATATTTTCTAGCTCATCCTATCAGAGTCCTCACTGATCAACCTTTAAAGCAAGTCCTGTTTCGCCCTGAGACTTCGGGTCGTCTTCTAAAGTGGAATATTGAACTCAGTCAGAATGACATCACTTATCATCCCCGAAAAGCAATCAATGGACAAGCTTTAGCGGATTTCAGCGTAGAATTCACAGATAAGGGTAACAGTGAGGAAGAGGTGGTCAACGATTCCCCAATCCAATGGAAGCTATATGTTGATGGTGCGAGAAACGACTACTGTTCTGGAGCCGGAGTTGTACTTGAGACCCCTGAAGGCCGATCATTATGCTATGCGCTAAGATTGGAATTTCCTTCAACAAACAATGAAGCAGAATACGAAGCCATTATCGCTGGCTTAAGGATTGCTAAAGAATTAAACATCCGAGCGTTACAAATATTCAGTGATTCTCAGCTTATCGTACGCCAAGTCAAAAAGGAATTCCAAGCAAAAGGGGGGAATCTGCCCGCCTACTTGTCAAAGGCTTGGGAACTCCTGGGTGATTTCGATCATTACATGATAAGTCACATTCCTCGAGAAGAAAACGTGAAAGCAGATTCTCTCGCAAAGTATTCTAGCACAGGCGAAGCTCAATTTCTGCGGTTGACTCCAGTGGAGGTCCTGTCGACACCTAGCATTGATGAGATGGACATTGATTGGATCATGAGCATGTCTCAAGAGCAAGAATCGTAGATGACTCCGATAACAGAATATCTTCTCAATGGATCCTTGCCAGGGAACTCAAAAGAACGACAAAAGCTACTGAGAAAAGCCTCTCGATATATAATCCAGGATGGCCGATTATACAGACGGGGATTCTCAATGCCATTACTTCGATGTGTATCCAGGGAAGAGTCCAAAGCAATCCTAGCGGAGGTACACGGAGGAGAATGTGGTGATCACTCAGGAGGCCAAACATTAGCAAAGAAAATTCTCCGATACGGATATTTTTGGCCAGAAATTAATCGAGATGCAGCAGAGTATTCCCGAAAATGTGACAGATGCCAAAGATTCGCCAAAATTCCTAGAGCTCCTTCCACTGAACTCACACAGATGGTCAGTCCATGGCCGTTTGCAATATGGGGGATAGACCTTGTAGGACCGTTACCAACTGCCAAATCTGGAATTAAATATGCCATTGTTGCTGTAGATTATTTTACTAAGTGGGCAGAAGCTGAACCACTGGCTACTATCACCTCAAAGAAAATGATAAGTTTTGTAACTAAAAACATCATTTGCAGATACGGTGTGCCTCAAAAAATAATTACAGACAATGGTACTCAGTTTGAAAGTGAAGAATTCCAAGATTTTTGCAAGCGATTCAAAATCCGGAAAAGCTTCTCATCAGTGGCTCATCCGCAGGCAAACGGGCAAGTGGAAGCCGTGAGTAAAATTATTAAGTCAACCATCAAAAAGCAACTTGAAAGAGCAAAAGGTGGTTGGGTCGATAAGCTACCACTTGCACTATGGGCATACAGAACCACTCACAAAACTGCGACTGGGCACACCCCGTTTTCATTAGCATACGGGTCGGAGGCAATGATTCCGGTAGAAATAGAGGTCCCTTCACATAGAAGAATCCATTTCAATCAAGCAGAAAACGAAAAGCTACAGCTTGAAGCGCTAGATCTCCTTGATGAAAAAAGAGATGAGGCTAATCTTAGAATTGCAGCTCATCAGCAAAGGATAGCCAGACATTTCAATTCCAAAGTTCGCCAACGCAACTTTAAGATTGGAGACCTAGTCCTGAAAATAATTATGACAGCGACAGGTGTGTTTGGGCCAAATTGGGAAGGACCATATGTCATAGGTCAGAAGCTTCTTGACGGCACATTCAAACTCACTACTGTTGAAGGAGATCAAATTCCAAGGGCATGGAACAGCAATCATTTGCGTCCATACTTTACTTGAAAATTTTGTTGAAATATTGTAAAAAGAATTATGTATGATTCTTGTAATTGAAGGCAATTGTAAAATTGATGCAAGTAAATAATAAAAAACATAAAGTGGATGTAGGCCCAATTTCCTGGCCGAACCACTATAAATCTTGTGTTCCTTATTATTATTACATGTTTGCTTTATTTTCGATATAAAAAGTACATAGAATGTATTGCTGAAATGTCGATTTAAATTTTTGCAGACAATGGAAGTGAAACTAGCACATAATAGGACCCAGTGATTCTCGCCAAACTTCAAGTCACAAAAGCTCCAAATTCAAATCCTAGATAGGAAGTACTTCAATTGAACGGCCTATGATTTCGACAGAAACGGGCCTTTGCTAATAAATTGAGATCGTTTGAACAAACAAACATCCAATTAAGAAGCTGATGCTCGTTCTCACGAACTTGCCTGACAATGGAGTACATTTCCTTGGATTAAACAAGTCATTTGTAAAAAAAAAGAGGATCACTGAAAAAGTATAAGCAAGTGGACAAGGGAACAACCAAAGCCATCATCGGCAGCACAAATCCTCTTCGGAGGCACAACTCATCGGAGGATAAAGACCTCTAATGGGTCATACGCCACAAAAAAGAAAGTTCTCTACTCAACAAAAAAGATTGGAGGAGTCATGACCCTCCAACCATGAGAGAGTAACTTCCAGGCGATGAAAACCCTCTCTGAGGCACATTTCACCAGGAGTTGAAGTGTAACAACCGCTCTTCGGAATTTCACTTCACCAGAGTTGAAATGTAAACAAAATAAAAGCCCTCTTCGGAGGCCCATTTCACCAGGAGTTGAAGTGTTACGACCGCTCTTCGGAATTTCACTTCACCAAAGTTGAAATGCAAAACAAAATAAAGACCTTTCTGGAAGCCCACGTTTCACCGAGATTGAAATAAAACTTCCAAGTGTTGAAACGTGAAAAGGCTTTGTTCAAAGGCACAACTCTTTGGAGGTACACGTTTCGCCAAGATTGAAATAAAACTTCCAAGTGTTGAAACGTGAAAAATCCCTCCTCAGAGGTACAACACCCTTCGGGGACAATCAAAAAGAAAGACTTCTTCGGAAGCCCACGTTTCACCGAGATTGAAATAAAACTTCCAAGTGTTGAAACGTGAAAAGGCTTTCTTCGAAGGCTTTGGAGGTA
This sequence comes from Allium cepa, assembly GCA_030765085.1. Lineage (NCBI taxonomy): Eukaryota > Viridiplantae > Streptophyta > Magnoliopsida > Asparagales > Amaryllidaceae > Allium > Allium cepa. The sequence continues at coordinate 76,346,134 of CM060945.1, forward strand.
CACGTTTCACCAAGATTGAAATAAAACTTCCAAGTGTTGAAACGTGAAAAATCCCTCCTCAGAAGTACAAATTTCTATTTCGAAAAAAAATATGTCCTCATCAAGGGCATACTTTAACTTTCAAAGGAAGAGTGATTTACCTATTCTAGAAAATAACCTTCCTCAAAAAAAAAAAAAAAAAAAAAAAAGAGGAAGAAAGTTAAAGTACCCTTCAGAGGCCCGCTTTACCACATAGAAGAATTCACTTGGCAAAATGCATACATAAGTAAAAAAAAAGTGATTTCTTCGAAGGACAAAGCGTAAAAATTTATGTGAAGGAAGTCGTACTCTACGAAAAATTTCTTCAAGAATGAAGTAATTACTCTTCAGAAAATAAGAGTGCAAGTCCCCTCAAAGTATAAAATATTGCAGCAAGCTTATGGTATGGGGGCAACATGGTATAGTTACATACAAAATGGTATGGCTATATCGGTAAAATATGCTCAAGCAACATACCACAAGTTCACCGCAATATCATATAAATAAACTTGTGCAAAAATGAATAATAAATGCATTCTCAAATTCAAACAAGAGTCTGTACAAATAAAGGATCATTTTATTCAATTGCAGATACATGTTTCAAAATAAAAAAGCAGGGGCCGGTGCCTGCACAACATCCGACCATTACACAAAAAAGGAGTCAAATAGCCCGGAGTCCGACTCTTCACTTCTTCTTACCACCTTTGGACCCTTTGCCTGGCCGAATGATTAGTTTTTCAGGTCTATCTATAGGCATAAGGGAAGAAGGAGAGGGAGGTGCAACCGGTGCAACTTCCGGTTCCTCTTCAGTAGTGATGATTTTCTTCCCCCTCCTCTTCGATGTTCCGTGCTTCTTTCTTCTCTTCGAAGAAGACTCACTCCCTGGAGTAACAAGAGCGGACAAAACTACGTCATCAGAAGGAGTCCGCTCCGGAGAGATCTCGCCTCCTTCAAGTCCCTCGCCCTTCTGCTCTTGCGAAGCGATAGGGTCATCCAAGCCATGAAGAGCCTCAATCTGCTCCTCTTGTGACCCGGGCTGTGAAGCAAAAGGAGGAGTCACCTGAAGAGACGGAGGAGGGATAACCGGAGGAAGTGAAGTCTGCACAGCACTTGGTGTTTCAACTGCAGAAGAAGAGAAATTAAAAATATTAGTATCTCCCCGAAAGAAGGGAGATATGGGTTCGTCGAGATTCAAGAAGTAATCGAGAAGCTCATCAAACTTTTGAGGAGTAAGCAAGCGATCCACCTGAATCGGACCAATGTCAAAATTACCTGAAGATGTTTGCTTCGTTTGTTCAATCTCATAATTCTGAGCCCCAATATCCTCCAAAGCCTCATCATCAGTAGGGGTAATTACCCCAGTTCTTGTAGGAGGCAGCGAATGAGCACTGGAACCTGTAATGTCCACTTCGGAAGAAACTAAAGGACGTTCAGAAGTGGTAGGTAGTGTTTCTTTCTCAGAACGTTCCCCTTCCGCCATTCCGGCCCGTACCCTGGCGAATTGCTCTTTTCCCTTGGCAAGAGCGGCACGGGCATCATCATCGAGATAATGCTCTTCAAGAGATGTCTCAGCGTAGCCAGCACCTTTACCACCTAGCATATCGAGTGCTGCCTCCCAAACTTCAGCTAATGTAATTTCATACTTAGGGCCTAGAAAGGCAAGGCTACCATGCCCCAAAATGCTGTGTAGATAAAAATCAAATAATGTGGAGCTAATGTCAGCTTTGGTTGCTAGATGGGCCTCTTCGGCCGCGAGTTTACCAGCAACAGCCTCGTCACGCTCCTTTTCGGCCATAGCAAGTCGAGCTTTTAACATCTCTATCTCCAAGCTTTGAGAGCCGGTCTGTTCTCGCAGCTGTAGAGTTTCAGCGCGATATTCTTCTATGACCTTCTCCTTGTGTGTGAGCTTATCTTCGACTGCCCTTTGACTGGCATGCGCATCTCGTACTTGTTGCTGAAGCATGCTCTCCTTTTGAGAATAGAGAGTAGACGAAGTAGCTAATTCTTCTTTAAGCTTTTCTACTTCCGCTTCCAGCTTTTTATTATAGGAAGCAATACTTCTCATTTCGGCGTCATGCTGTTCGAGAGTCTTCTGCCACTCAGCCTTATCGTTCTCCATTGTGAGCATGGCCACGAGATTGGCTCGGTTAACTATCTGAAGCTCGTCGACAAGTTTTTGCCAGTTCGACATTCTTTCAATATCGGTCCTGACAGTATCAAGATTTCGCAGCATAGCCGATTTGTCGAGAGGAACCAAGTCGAGATCAAATCGAACCCCTCTCAGGCACCACTGAGGGAATCGACTTTGAAGAGTGGGAGGACCTTGCCCAAATTGGTATGCGGGCCGGTTGATGATTGTTTGAATGTCGGAACGAACGGGGGCAGGAGATTGAGCAGGAACATTTTGAGAAACTGTCGGCATTGTTTCTTCAGTAAGTTTAGCGCGCTTGCTAGAAGAATCTTCCATGTGACCTTTACCTCTCTCATCGTGAGTCTTTCTTTTTTGGGTATCATCATCTCTGTGGGGAGGGTCATGTCTTTCTTGTTCTCTTCGGTGACGTTCTTCATATGCTCGTCTCTCATCTGCTTTCCTGATGGCCCTCTCTTCATCTGATTCTCTGTAAGAGGGGAGGTGACGCCTGTAATCATATTGGCTACGCCTCTCGTAGCGCTGGAAATCATCATAATATGAAATGCTGTGCCCCATTGGAGAATCTGGAATAAAAATAATAAGCTTTAGAAATCTTTAAAGTATAAGAAGATGAATGCGTAGAAGTGCTGAAAAATCCTAAGTGTTGTGTAACGTGTAAACTACACGCATCAAGTTACAGACCACTCTGTGGAGTAGAGGTAGTGATAACTTGAGTGGAAGGAGTTGACATTTGTTGTAGAGAGGATGTCGCCTCAATTACAGAAGAGATAGTTTTGGAAACATCATCTTTGAAAAGTTCTTGAGAAGTCACAATTAAATCGCTCAACCCCTCGAAAACATCATCGCCATCATGTTTTTTGGTACTGGCTTTCTCAACTCCTTCGTCAGCAAATCTTCCGGAAGATCGTGGAGTTTCTTCCTCTTCGATAACTGGGGCAAGTGCGGATTTGTCGGACGGTCCCGCAACGTCCTTCGGAATTGAACACTTCACTAGTGGAGTTTCTATAGAGGTTCCTCCCTGCGTGTGCTCTTTAGTAGAGACCGGGGCATCAGGAGTTTCCGTCGGAGAATCAGGAATTTCTGTTGGGACTTCACGAAGCTGAGTGAAGCGAGAGGAATGAAGAAGCCCATATTGATGGCAAAATTCCATCATTTAACAAGACCTTTATACTCCTCTCTTCTGCCGCCACGGTGTTCAATCTCTCAAAAATTTGTTTATAGCATGGATCTCTAGAGGGAGGAGGAAGTGCTAAAACAGAAAAAAAAAAAAGAAGCCAAGTTAGCGTTTAGCAACTCAGATTTCGAAAAGCCCAAGAATGGAGAAATAAAAGCAGGAAAATCTTACTTCCTACTCTCCAGATGGCGTAACACCCTGGAGGACAGCGGACAAAGAAGTGCTGATTTAGAAATCCATGAACGCTTTCAGGAAGATCGGTGATGAGCTTGCGGTTTCGAGCACTCCTTATAACTACGATAGAGGGATGATCTTTAATTTTTGTGAATGAGCAGAAGTAGCAGATTTCCTCAAAGCTCGGTAATCGGCCCAGAACTCTACTAAATAGCACACATAACCCCATCAGAATGGCATGACCATTGGGGTGCAATTGGAATGGAGAGATAGATAGTCGGAGCAGGAACTGCTGAAGGAAGTCATTGAAAGGTGGTATGGCACCGCTCAAGCACATTTGGCGGTTGACAGCAATAAAGCCAGAAGGGGGCCTATCTACAGTATCATTTGGCCCCGGCAGTAAGGCATCAGCTTCGGCAATGCCAAACTGGATGAGCAATTGGTTAAACACCCGCTGATTCAGAGTTGTGGGAGTTCTCTCCGGAGGGTTATCCAACAAGTTGGCTACTGGGAAGACATCTTCAGCCTGGCCCATCGGTTTTTCTTGTTGAGATGTCATTCTACACAAGCAACTGGGTGTTCAAATGCGAAGGTGCACGTTTCCTAAAAGTGTGAAGTGTTGTGCAGAACTAATGAAAATAACAAGTAAATATAACTGGAATTAAACTGGTTGACGATTGATCGACTATGGTAATTTCAGAACTTGTTAATTTAAAGTTCAAGCATAATATTAGTGCAGGCTGGTCAGTTTCAATTGACTGTTTCAGTGTTGCTATAATATTCTACTTGAAATCGATAGCACTTCGTTCACACGATTTGTTTAAGTTAATTATCTGTTATTAACTAATGTGTCATTTGATATGGGCAGTCGATGACAGTATATTCGTCCCAGTTTTCTGTGAATGTTGTATTGAACAGATTGTTAGCCTGCAAGTCAAAATAACCTGTGAATGAATGCAATAAAATTCAAAAGTTCAAAGTTAATGCAATGGTCCAAAGTTCGAGCAGGATTCACGCAAGTCCTAACTCGTCAACGGCTCAAAAATTTTGAGTCGGCAGTGCCCTAAGTCGTAAGTCGTATAAAAAGGGAGAAGCTCTGGTTCAACTCAAGGCTTAGGCCGTAAGTCGTAAGTCGTAAGTCGTGAGTCGTAAGTCGTAAGTCGTATCTCGGCCACGACTCAAGGCTTAGGCCGTGGAGCATGTTGGGTCGGATCATGGTTGTTGGATCATACAAAAATGACCGAGTCGTACCTAAAGCAGTATTCGAATCAATCTGACCAACTAATCACCTAACTCCTAACCAGGTTGCCTTCTAACCCATAAACCATTTCACTCCTAACTCCTAACCCGTTAATCTTCCAACTTTTAACCCATTAACCCAATAAGCTCTCAATCAACAATCCTATCTCTATCGCACCGCTAAACCGCCTCGAATCGTAAGCCATCAGAATAGATAACCCTAAGTCCATTGATGACCAAAGCAACCAAATTCGCAGGGTTCAAAGGGGCAAATCGAAGATGGAGATGGGGCGCATAAGCTAGGGATAATCGGAAATCATAAGGAGAGCGAGATCGCTTACGCAATATGATGATAAGGATGATCGATGGAGAATCTGGTCAAAATCGCTTTTGAAAGCTTGAATGTGCGTTAATGGCAGACACGGTTTAAAGGTTAGGGAATGAGAAGAAAAGGTGAACGACTCAGGTTTTTATAACGTTGGGCAGTAGAGTTTGAGTCGGCACACGAGTTAAGATAAGTCGAAGCACACGACCTACGACTTAGGCGTGTACTTCGAGGGGTAAATGTTAACCCTGTTCTGCCAACGAGATGAAACCTGGGCCCACTCATTCACTTAAGGTCTTTAACGACTCATTGGATTTACGACTCAAGGGGCTTCAGCAACTTAAGGAAAGGACCGACTCAACTGGTAGCGACTCAATTGGCTGACGAGCTAAGGCTCAAGGCAACTTAGAGGAATGGAACGACTCATGGAGGTTAGCGGTTCATGATACAGGCCGACTCATTGAGTTACCGACTCAACGAAGTTCACGGCTCATACGAGACGACTCAAGGACTGGACCGACTCATCTACCCAAGGTTCGTAACGACTCAGTAGACCAACGACTCAACGAGTTAACGCCTTAGAAGAGCAGAGTGGTTTAACTAGTTAGTGGTTTATGGGGTAGACCGACTCAGGGTTTCCAACGACTCAGGGTTTCCAACGACTCAAGGTGACTAACAACCTATCATAAGTCGCTGGCGACCTAAGCATACGAGGAACAAGCTCAATGTCATTTCATCTATGCCACTGCTTGCTGACTCGTGGTATGTGAGTCGGTCACGGTTCATTCTGAGTCGGTCACGACTCATGACTTAACAATTCCAGCCCAGAAATTTGCCTATAAATACATGGCCACCTCCAACATTCAAAGGACTTTTGGCTCATTCATTTCAAGCGCCGTTACTCTGCTGCATTCTAAACTACTTCAACACCTTCAAGAAACTTCACGAAGAAATCAAACATGTCAAACATGTGTTCAAAGATTTGGATCGACATTGAAGTTTAAGCTACTTGTTCAAAGTCACTTGAAACTCAAAGTGTGTTGTAATCAAAGTGTAACTGCATTGACTTGTAATCAAATCGTCAATAAAGATATTCAAAGTGGACGTAGGCTATCTCTTAAGCCGAACCACTATAAAATTGCTGTTGTTTACTGTTTTTTCACTATTATCTGCTTAAAATCTGTTCCCGAGTTATCGGGTGGTGCTTTCACGATCTCATTTCATACACCGGGGTGTTAGCGTTCAAATTTTAGCTTTAACAATTATGATCGACTGTTCTGTGATGTGAATTACATTTGAGTTGTTATATTTTCTTCTGATAGATCCTATAGCCATTGTAGTTTTCCTTTAAATATTTATTGAATAGGTCGAATTTTAATGTAATTCTACTTTTCGACGTATTTAGTGAATAATTAAGGTAAGATTACACATGGTCGCTCCTATCCAGCCTTATTCTCCGTGTTAGTAGACGGTATTATCTATTAATGCTCTTTGCTAGCGTGGGTATAGAGGTGGGGCGTCACAGAAATTTTCTTTATAAGTAATTTGAGTTTTTATTAAATGATTACGGGTTTATTATGCAAATATTTCAAACTAAATAATAGGACTTTAATTTGTAGAATATAAATTTCCAACCTTAGTTCCAATTATCTAATATTCAAAGTTTGCAATATATTGAAACTGAAGTGGTTATTGAAACTGAAAGCGTTTTTGAAATTTACGGATTTTGACTTAATTTTAAATGAAATAAATTGTAAGTCGCAGAAATTATTTTATTTTATAAAGTAATTTTAAATGCAAACTATTTTATTCTATATATACCGTTTGAATATCCAAACCATCCAAGTTTAGAAGTTATGGTTTTAAAGCTATGAATTTTCGAAGTATTATGGTTGGAAGTTATAATTCAAATGTTTGGTTTCCAATTATTATAAATTTTTAAAGCAATATGTTTTGGAAAAGAAATATATTTGAAATAAAATGATATTATATTTATTTGAGGTTTATAAAAATAATATCAAATGAGTTTGTTTTGGAATGGAAAGGGTATCATATTTATACGGTTTTGAAATATATATTTTATTCTGGTTTTGAAAGTAAACTTATTTTTAAATAACCGCGGTGTTATAAAAAAGCTTGGTTGTTAAAGAGACCGGGATCGGAAGTTGTCATACTCTCTGACAACTCAGAAAACCACTTTAACAACCGTGTACGCGGTGGAGATTCCAGAATGCAGTAGGTTGGTAGCGGCGTTTCCTGTAAGGTAAATACGTGGACCCAACTCCCGTGAGTTATCATAAGGTGGCTAAAACAGGAGCGATCGACGGGTTAATGAGGTCGCACCTCTGATCGGACACTTCCCTTCGATACTATACTCTGACTTTGGATTGATTGGGTGGCCACCTTCACTTTTGATTTCTTTGATTTGGAGGAGTTTGTCCGAGGTGGGCGGTAGCTGCGCGCTACGCGTTTCCATCGACCCGGAAGCATAATTGGTATATCTGCCCTGGCATTGCCTAGTTGTGCCGTGTCACCTACCCTAGCGCGCCTTCTACGAGTTTCTATTTGTGTCGTACCTATGGAGTATCCTCTGGTAGCCTCTTGATCAGGAGGTATTACGGTACTGTGTAGACTATTGGCATTTTACGTGTTAAGGTGGAAAATTTAAAGCCTTAATGCTAAAAGTAAGTTTATTTTACAATTAGACAATATTATAATAGCGAAATATACTACATAGTAAATAGTTTAACGGATCCTTAGGAGATGTAAATCCTGAGCATCTCTTGAGTTACTGCACTCATATCTACTTCTGTTAATTTAACTTACATAAGATCTTTTAGTTCTGACTCGAGTGTTTTGTTTTTCAATTCGCTCGGGTCAGTCCGAGCGTTTCAGGATTTGAAGATTTTATTCTGGAGGTCGAAGACGAAGTTTTGTAATACTATTATCTACTATGTTGCTCCACTACACCATTAAATTCCGCTACATTTATTTATTTATTATTCTCTTGTATGTGTACTCTGATATGTATTGTATAAATAAAATAAAAGATTTTGTAAACAGCTTCATGAACTTTATATTTGATTATTATATTTTATCCTTCCGCTGTGAGATTCTACTTTGTTTTATTTCTTCTCTTTTTTTCTTATTTATCCCATAACAATCCGCCCTTCCGTCTGGTTTGAATTGGCACATGTGTCTGTTAGATCGTGCGAAAAGGCGGGATGTTACAACGGATCCTTAGGAAATGTAAATCCCGAGCATCTCTTGACTTACTGCACTCATATCTAATTCTATTAATTTAACTTACATAAGATCTTTTATGTAACGACCCGTATAATTCGTGGATTTAATTAGGTTGAATTTATGAGTTTTGTAATTTAATTTAGAAAAAAATATACTTTATAAACAAATATTTAAATAAACGCTAAATTAAATTATGTAAATGGTGACTTAAAACCTGTATATAGAAGTTGGGTAAAATTCAAATGAATTAAGTAGAAAAATATTTTTACCTGAAATTTAATATGAGAAATTTATGAAAGTATTAATTTGATTTAATGCAATAAATGATTTTAAACGGTAATTGGAATAAATTAAGGTATCACATTAGTGGAAGTTAATAATTTATGACTTGAATGAAATATCGATTCAATAAAATCATTTAAATGTTATAATTTGATTTTTATTGGAATATGAGAAAACAAATGTAAGGATTGGACTAAGATGTATGTTATTTATTCAGGGTATTGAATAAAATTGGGAACCCAATTGTAATTAACGGTAATAATGTTGGTATTAGCTAATAAATTAAATTATCAATGCAATACCCATAAATGAATGAAATGGAATGAATATATGTAAAGGTACACTAAGTTATTTATCAAATAGAAGGAAAGGAAAGTAAATATCGGATTGATTGATGGATAAATATACATTAAATAGAAATTGAATGTAAAGTTAATGGTAATTGTATAAAATCAATCAATGAATGTATATAGATTGTAAAGCTATAATAATAAATAGTAATTGGATGTCTTGTTCGAGGTTATAATTTTGTGTGAATTATTAATAAAGAATAACTAGAATGGGATTTCAAATTTATATAATAATGGGAAGTGTTAATTTTGCTCTTGAGAATAAATTAACAATAAGCAGTATAAAGCAAACATTTAATTAACCAAATTCAATCCAATCCAATTTATTAAAACGACAGTTAGGCTATAATTGAATATAGGTTTAAGTTAGAAATGTACACTTAATGCAAGATTGTAATTTGGGAAATAAGAAGAATGAAACCAAGAAAGAAGTTATAGAGGATAGTTAATTGAAAACAATGTATCTATTTGGAAAAAATATAATAAGTGTAGTACAATCCAAATTAATGTAAGCAAGGTGTGAAGTTCTAATTTATTGGAATTGGTAGAATTTGGAATGGACTAAATGTTACATAAATTGATGGTATGATACGTAATGAATTTTAGAATTTGAATTTTTTTTAAATAGTAAGTTAATTGATTTAATTTATAATAGTTGGATGTAGTGCAAAGGAATGAAATCAAGTATTTAACCATTATTTAATATAAAAATTAAGTTGAAAACTGGAAAATTATGTGATAATTTTTAAATCCAATGGTAAACCCTTATATTGGAAATTTATGGATGGAATAAATATAGGTTAATTCAATAAAAAGGAAATTTTGTAAATTTATCTACAATTTTGAATTTTATGAAATTGAAGATTTATATTGATATAATCTTTAATAAATTCACATATAAAATTTGTTAAATCATTTTAAATATTGAGAAAATAGTAGTAAATAGATTGCAATTTGATTGAATCAAGGATAGGTAAGTAATTTTAATAAATTATAATTGATATTTAATTATGAATGTGAGTAGAATTTGGCATTTAGTGATAATTGTTAAAATTTGCCCATTCATCTAATTTACTTAATTAGAGCTAAGTCAATGACAACATTTGTGTTAATAGTAGCCTGTATGTGAGGACTCGCAAATCCTTACTCCTTGAATAGACACTAATCTCCGTTCTACACTCAAGATAAACAGAAATACGCATTCTCAGGGTTTTAGAAAGAAGAAAAAGATAGAAGAAGAGAGAAAAGATAGAACAGAACAGAAAGAAAACAACAGAACAATATCAGAATCTCACAATCGCAGCGGAACAACATATAATAAATAAATGAATAATCTTAAACAAAGAACTATATTAGTTATTACATTACATCATATCATCATCAGAGTGTACAACAACAACAACAAACAACGGAAAAAGAACTACTATATACTAGTGAATACGCCATGTCATCCATCTTGCCTCCAGCAACTCCTGAATTTCAGAATATCCTGATAAACTAACTCTTGACTGCCCGTGTCGAAATTGGAGGGCACCCAGAGTTTAGGAAGGAAAACAATAAACTCCGAGTCAGTCATGTGACTGGTGTGAGAACTCAAAACAGTTTATCATTAAAAAAAGAATAGGAATCTCCTAATATATTATATAAAATTGGTGGGTACAAGTTTGATATGTCAATTTATAATATATATATTTTTATGATTGTTTTAGTATTTTAGAGTCTACCGTACTATATTTTTTTTATTTTCAACAATTTACATAAGTTATATTTAAATGTAGTTATATATATAAATTTTCTATGGTAGTTTTACAGTATAAGTTATATCAATATTTTATAATTTCAACAATATATACTTTTAAAAGTTTATTTCATGTCAGCCTTAAGGTTGTTTGCACTGACTGATATACGTTGGAATATTTTTTTTTAAGGGATGTGTATTTTGATTTCAAGTATATTCATATACAAATTGGTAGAGGAAATGTTATATAGTATATATATGGTTATATTAATATAGTCGGTCTGCACACCTATGTATATATATTAACCGAGGCATGCATATTTTGTTGCATATTTTATAAACTGTGTCTGCATATGTTGGCTAGTTGTATATAAGCTCACTTATCCTATTTATCTTCCTTGATCCAATTCTAATTTGCATTCGTCTATTCCTATTATCAGCTTTGATCATTGAACCGTTTCCATCTAGCTTTGTTTTGGAATTCGGATCTGGATTTCATAACTCACTTCTTTTTCTCTGGCCTCGAAAGGTGAGAAATCACTCACGATTAACGTTCTTTTATTTACTAAATTTGATTTCAATTGAGACGACAATTGAAATATGAGGCTGTAGTTATTTATTGTTATATATGCTATTATCTGTAACTATTCACTTATGGGATATGACACCATATCCTATTGTTTATATATTTATTTTGATGATATATGCATGTTGTTATTATTATTTACATATCTTTTATCACTCTGCAAGTTCCCTGTTAGTATAGAAATCACTATGGGTTGAAATGATACATACCCGAACATACTTTAGAATAGGAGAAAATCGTTATGGGTTGAAATGATAACCCAAGCGATTTTCATTTAGTTGAATTGGGATTACGGGTTGAAATGCTATCCACACGTATACATTTAGTGTACGGATTGAAATGATAAATATCCGTAACACTTGACCATATGATAAGAAATATATACAGACATCGTTGGTCCATATATATAAATATTGTGAAATCTAATTCATTGTTTTGGAAAGAAATATATGGTCTTATTAAATGTTAATCCTTAAGTTTTTTTATATATAAAGGGTATGATATATAGATTTAATAATATTTAATTTAGTCAAAATTTGATTTAATACATAAATTATGTTAAATATTTATGTAAATTTTATTCCAAAAAGTATTCTGCAATTTACTAAGATTGGGAGATAAATGTGGGTTTATCTAAATGGTATTTAAATAAGGATTTATTCAATTAAATCAATTTGAAATTACTGAATGGGAAATTTAAGGGTATGATTTTGTAACTGGATTTTTATTTAAGTGATTTAATGAATATTTCACGTTTAAATAAATTAAAGAAAATATTGAGTAAAATGTAATTTAAGGTTACTTAAATGATATTGTATCTAATGAGGGATTATTTTAAGACTAGATAATAATGAGGTTAAATCGAGATCTACATGGAACTATTAAATTGAACATTTAATTAAATATTAAAGCTTTGAACTATATTGGGATTTAAATGGTTTATTTTGAGATTCGGATATGTATTTGAAATCAGTATAGTTGAATTTATTATTTAGAAACTAAATTGATTAAAAAGTTAGTTTGAAACGTTGAATACTTATAGTTTTGAAATATATTGAATATAAAGGGTATTTTGTGATTTCAAATCCGAATTTGAGATCGATAAAATTGAAGTGGTTATTTTAGAAATTGAGTTGAATTTAAATTAATAAATTGAGATTGAAATAGATTTAAATGGGGTGGTCGGGTTGATGTTAAACGATTTGTTAAGTTGAGGAATTAAAATTTCTTTACTATACAAATTATTTAATATATAAAAATACTATTTGGGAAGTATAGAGATATTTGAAGTGAAAATGATATTTGGTTTTGAAGTATAAATTAAGTTGAAAAGACTACGGTGTTATAGTGTATATTTCTATCTTTTAGATAGTTCCATGAACCCTTAGAGGATGGTTATCCCAAACATCCTCTAAGTTAATTATATTTCAGTTGATATTTCATTTGAGTTAGAATTATAGATATAAGAATGTTAACCCTAACTCGAGTGTTTTGTGTTTTGCTTTACGCTCGGGTTAGACTGAGAGATACAGCATTTGGGACTCATCTTCGAAGTTGGAGCTTTGCTTGAAGATCCAGCTATCTATCCCTTCAGTCATCCAGTTGATTGGTTCAGAGAAGCCATCTGTTGCATTGGAGACTTCATGGCATTTGAACTATTCGGTTGTATTTTATTTCTAACTCTGAGGTATATAGTAGCTTCATGAACTACTATTCTTTATCTATTCCGCTGCATTGTATTACTCTGTGTAAGTGATCTATGATTGATTTATTTACTGTATATTTTAAGTTTTGCCAAATTTTATTAACAATTCGATATTTTGAATTATTCAAGTCGGACATGTACGGTTTTATTGTCGATTTGAATGGTCCAAAATAGCGGGTCGTTACAGTTGGTATGAGAGCTTTGGCTCTAGGCAAAACCTAGCATATATGGTAAATTCATTTACAAAATCACTTTCGTTCGAGTTGAATCCCTTCTTTTTGACTTGATTTCCTTTGAATTTTGGAATGTCCCTCGGTTCCGAAATTCATTATTGTCTCTCCCTATTTATATTCATTTGATTCTGGAGTATCCCATAACTCCACGGAATGAATTGTAAAGGGGGTGAAAACTCCTTTACAATTGGCATTGATTCACCGGAGATTTCTGTATCCTCGGTTTACGATGCTGCTATATCTTGGTATGTCGAATTCTATCTCTGGCAATCGAATGTCGATTTGCTTTAGAATTCCGCATCAATTATATTCCTGAAGTCACGGTTGACCCGGTTAAGGTCGCCCGAGATTTATAGAAGTATGTCCATCTTCTATTTTGTAATTTGATTTTCTCAACTTTGTTTGAGCCTATCTTCGAATCAGGATTCTATTGATTAGAGTTCCTCTAAATTAAATCTCTATCTTTGTTTTGAAATCTATCCTTGAATCATCCTTTGAAAATCGGGTTTGTTGTATTTTAAAATTGTTTTATACGAAATTATTATTTTGATAACTATGATTTTATTCTATATATAAAAGTGAAAATGTTTTCGATAAGGATTATATACCTATATATAAAACGAATAAGAAATGTTATTCTATATATAAAAGTTTTGAAAAGATTGGATATTTTGAAAATTTATAAGAAAGTGATTTATATAAAAAGGATTTATAACTGAAGGGTTAAATTTGAAATTCGAGAATTGAATTCCGATATTTTGAAATTGGTTTTAAGATTTTGGGAAAATATATAAAAATAATACGATTTAAAAGTATTTTTCCGAATAAGAAATGTTTCAAATGGGTTCAAATTAATTCCAATAATTTTGAAGAAATTTCAAAGATGTTTTCAAGAAAATAGAAGTCCGGAACTCACTTATGTCGCTGGAGAATAATTTCGGTGATGAGTACACGCATCATCGACATTGATTTCCGAGTTTCAGAGTGCGGGAGAGGCCACTTTAATAGCTTCGCTATGCGAGTGATTTTGTAAAACCGTTTTTGATTTCAAATTCCGAAGTATAATTTGATATTTTCGAAAGATATATGTATATATTTGAAACAATTTAAAGTGAGACCGGTGTTCAGTCCTCGAGTTTTCAATTTGACTAGTAATATCTCTATTTATAAAAAAAAAATTGATTTCCAACTTTTAGATTCGAAATTTGATTTCATCGACTATTTTGAAGGTTCGAGCACTTACAAATCAAGGTTTAAAAGTTTTGAACTAAGAAATTTCGAAAAGTAAAATTTTTTTGATAAAGTATATAAGTTTAGTTTTGAAGAGTATGACTTAAGTAAGTTTGAAACCTTTTGTTAAGTAAGTGAATATGACTATTTTTAATTATACTAATATGGAATTTAGTTTTGAAATGTTTTGGAAAAAAAAATTTAATTTCAAATAATGGTTTTCAGAAAGGTAAATTGGATATTTCTAATAGAAATAGATAGTTTAAAAGTTTTAAAGTGATGATTATAAATTTGGAAACCATTTTGAGTATAATTGATTTTGAGAAAATATTTGGTTTTGAAATTAAATTGAAATTAAAAACCAGTACTTATATGGTGATTTTGGAAATGAATTTGTTTGACTTGAATTATTTTAATTTGGAAACTGGGATAATTTTCTAAACCTATTATTTTGGGAACTTTGAAATTTAGATACTTAATTTGGAAGAAAATTTGGTGAAATCCTATATGATTTTGAAACTGAATTGATATTGATATGATTTGAAATTGAGAACCTTATATTGTTAAGCACTTGATTTGGGAGTGGTTGAACTTATATAAAATGGATTTGTATAAGTATGAAGTGATTTGAAATCTATTGATTTGAAAGGTACTCAATTTGGAAAGAGAACTTTTTTTATAAATCGAAGTCTATATAAGTATGATTTGACATACTATTGATTTGGAAAGTATTGGATTTGAAAATGGAATCTTATATATATATATATATATGGATTTTATATAAGTATGATATTTGAAAGTATTTGAAAAGGTACTATATGATATATATTTTCGAAGTAAAGATATGGAAAGTGCCTTCTGCTTGATATCCGCTTTGTGGCCACATCGTGGATTCATTCTATCGATATTATTCTCTCTGATTTTCGGTTTTCCGGATGTAATACTCGAGTGTTTCCCACCGTGGCGTAACCCATGGTTTTTTTTCCTCTCGTGACTGCATAGCGCAACTGCCTGGCTGAGTCTTGCCTAGGGGTACGGATTGTTTCCTGGGGGATCCAGGCGTAACCATTGTGTATCCTACAATCTGTGTAGGTCGCGAATAGTAGCGCAAGTGCCTGGCTGAGTCTTGCCTAGGGGCACGGATTGTTTCTTGGGGGATCCAGGCGTAACCATTGTGTATCCTGCACTCTACTAGTCATCGTGGCGTAACTCGCAGGGCTGAGAAAGCTTACGGATATGGATTGTTTCCTGGGAGACCCAGGCGTAACCATTGTGTATCTGCGAACCATGGTCGGACAAAGGTTTTGGTTTGGTTGTTTGTTTGGATTGTACTTTCCACATCTGTTTTTAAAAAGGTTTTTCAAGTATTTTCACTGGGTGTTGAAACAGTTCTACTAAGTACTTGAAGAATTCTAGCTTTGCGCCTGATCAACACATGGCCAGAGTCTACAAGAATGAGGATAAACTTGTTAAAACATCGAGTTATTAAAATATTTTCGATAGAAAGATTTATTTCGATATAAACGTATTATTATAAAGGTATTTATTATAAAAGTATTTTTCCCAACAAAGAAATTTTGTATTAATATTTGAAATTAAAATTCTTATGGTTTGAAATAAATTATTCGTGCCAAATTCTATTCTTTTGAATCCACCTCATCTACTCAGCTTCATTTTTCACCTATATTCCATTTTCGGAATCTACCTTCCTTTCCTTTTTGAATAAATCTTTTAAATATTGCTTATTTGTATACTACATTGTTTTATATAAAATTTTAGTGTTATAAATATTTTTGAAGTTATAAATTAAATAAAACATCTTTAAAGAAAATGATTATTAATTTATTGATAATATTTGAAAGGTATCTTGAGATAAATTAAAATTTTCATAAATTTTGGATTTAATATTTTCAATAGTCTTTGTAAATAGAAGTAATAATGTAAATAATTGTTTGCAAAGGAGTTTGAGAAGTATTAAATATTAAAGAAAATTTAATTTCAAATGAAATTTTCAAATAAATATTTTAAATAAAATTTATATAGTTTTAAAATTTATTGTTTATCTTGGCTTTCAATCTATTTTTTTCTGGTTTTTTTATTCTCCTACCTCCTTCCTTTTCGGGGACGAAAAGTTTTGAGTGGGGGAGAGTGTAACGACCCGGAAAATTTTAACAATTTTAATTGATTCGATAACGTATTTAATTGAATATTTGTGAAATCTTATAATAATTGAATTTTTAAATAAAATGTTTATATATTTAGAATACGTATATTTAAATATAGCAGATTGTAAATTTTCAAATAATTTTATGGAAGTTTATTTAATTGAGAAAACGTGCTGTCCAATTCAAGCTATTAATTGCTTTAATTGATTTCTGAATCAGTGCGTAACGGTTTCTTTTTACTACCGTTAAAGATTTCTATTGCTTAATACTTTTCCAATTCAGGTAGACTTTTCCATTCGTAACCATTAATAAATTTAAGATCATCGACCTTGCTTTTATTATTCCTTGTAGTTTCGTGCACTGACTTTACCTTTCCCACTACCCATAATTTTCTCTATACGTTTCTTTTGCAATTGAAGCGTATATTTATATTTATGGTGGTGCGTTTATTCTGGTCTCTCTTTATTTTTGTTTCTAACGCTTGAAAGAATCTCAAATCATCAAGCTAGTAGCATCCGTTCCTTCCCTCGCTTTCATAAGGCCTATAATATATAAACCACTTGCTTATAGATCCGAACACAACTTTGTCATCAAATTTAATGTGCCTTCCTCTCCCTATTATTTCGGTTCCAACCTTCCTAGTAAATGGCTTTAATAAATTTTGGCTAAATCATTGCTACGAACTTTTCAAATTTCTTTCATTTTATATTTATTTCCAATTCCTTCATTTGCTTCAAAATTTTTGAACGTGCCTAATCATCTTAGCATGTATATATAATTTAAGCCTACCTTTCCTTGGAAAGCTATTGCTCACAAAATTTCCTGATTTCTTTCCTTTTATCCATTTTTATATCCTTGACTTTCAAAACTCATTATGTGTTGTACAAACAAACAAAAATTTATTGCTTTAAGTGTATAGCTAAATCAACTATTGACCGTTACAATTACTTTTTTTTTTCATTTCAATTTATTACTTAAATAATGTTTTGATGAATTAATGGACAACTTTACGTTTCTTTTGCTTTGAAAACTTTATATTTATAGTGTACGTTTCTTTTGCGTTTCAAAAATTCGAAACACGCTGCCCCATTTAAGCCATTAATTGTTTTATTTATTTTTCTTAATCAACATATAACCGTTGCTTTTTATTATTCTAGGATTTACATCCATACTTTAATCTCTTCTGTTCCATTTATTTCATTTGAAATCTAAATTTATTTACCATTCATTTATACGCCTCTTTCTCTTCCCTCTTTTACCTCTTCGTTTCTGTGTTCCTAGAAATATCTATATATATAGTATAGCATAGATTGCATCTTCTTTTCTCTCTGTAGGCTATTCGTTGCCCTCAAATTAATATTAAAAGAGGAGAGGGCTTTGTAAATATTATATAAAGTCATATAGCATGTTCACATATCAGATGCAGACCTACCATTATATTTAAGAAACTAGCATTTTCTCTGTTGCCTGAAGAATGCCCTTCGCCATGTCATGTTGCTTGAATCACGCATGCATTCTTCCTTTGAAGATCGCCTGTTCTCATCTCCCCTCCATCTTTTCTTATTTCTTCCAAACCTGAGCATGAGCTCTCTCTTTTCCTTGGCCTTCCTCCTCCCCATGGCCGCATGCATTAGTTGGCAAAACATTTCCTCTCTGGTTTTTAAAAGTAAGTACGCATTTTATTTGATATAAGTCTATTTTATATATTAAGAACATTATAGATTGCGCATAAGTTTTATTTTATATGTTTACTGCAACTATGGGGATTTTGAATTCCCAAACAGTTGAACTTTAAAAATAATAATATATTTCATAATAGTATATATATGATAATTGTTATATTTATAAACGTGTATATAAATATTTAACTTTTGTTCATATATAAAGGTTAGTATATATTTATACTGTATTATGTATATTATTTTAAGATTTTACAGTATATAGTTTTTGACTTTTGTTAGCATATAGTTATCGTACGTCTTTTAGATACGTATGTTTTACTAACTAGTTGATAAGTTATATATATATATATATATATATATATATATATATATATATATATACGCGTTTTATTTTACTATTGATAGCTTACGGTATATATGGTATAAGTTTGGCAGCCTTCTATTAATATACGTATTTTTATATGTTTTATATATTTGGTTATAACTTCTTCGACTATAATAAAATATGTTATTTTATTAGCTTTCATATGTTAGATAAATAAAATATAGTATTTCAATTTTCGTTACTGTTTTGGTATATATATTATATAAAATTGGTGGGTACAAGTTTGATAGGTCAATTTATAATATATATATATATTTATGATTGTTTTAGTATTTTAGAATCTACCGTACTATATTTTATTTTATTTTCAACAATTTACATAAGTTATATTTAAATGTAGGTATATATATAAATTTTCTATGGTAGTTTTACAGTATAAGTTATATCAATATTTTATTATTTCAACAGTATATGCTTTCAAAAGTTTATTTCATGTCAGCCTTAAGGTTGTTTGCACCGACTGATATACGTTGGATTTTTTTTTTAAGGGATGTGTATTTTGATTTCAAGTATAGTCATATGTATAGTCATATACAAATTGGTAGAGGAAATGTTATATAGTATATATATGGTTATATTAATATAGTCGGTCTGCACACCTATGTATATATATTAACCGAGGCATGCATATTTTGTTGCATATTTTATAAACTGTGTCTGCATATGTTGGCTAGTTGTATATAAGCTCACTTATCCTATTTATCTTCCTTGATCAAATTCTGATTTTAATTCATCTATTCCTATTATCAGCTTTGATCATTGAACCGTGTCCATCTAGCTTTGTTTTGGAATTCGGATCTGGATTTCATAACTCACTTCTTTTTCTCTGGCCTCGAAAGGTGAGAAATCACTCACGATTAACATTCTTTTATTTACTAAATTTGATTTCAATTGAGACGACAATTGAAATATGAGGCTGTAGTTATTTAAATTGTTATATATGCTATTATCTGTAACTATTCACTTATGGGATATGACACCATATCCTATTGTTTATATATTTATTTTGATGATATATGCGTGTTGTTATTATTATTTACATATCTGTTATCACTCTGCAAGTTCCCTGTTAGTATAGAAATCACTATGGGTTGAAATGATACATACCCGAACAGACTTTAGAATAGGAAAAAATCGTTATGGGTTGAAATGATAACCCAAGCGATTTTCATTTAATTGAATTGGGATTACGGGTTGAAATGCTATCCACCCGTATACATTTAGTGTACGGATTGAAATGATAAATATCCGTAACACTTGACTATATGATAGGAAATATATACAGACATCGTTGGTCCATATATATAAATATTGTGAAATCTAATTCGTTGTTTTGGAAAGAAATATATGGTCTTATTAAATGTTAATCCTTAAATTATTTTATATATAAAGGGTAATGATATATAGATTTAATAATATTTAATTTAGTCAAAATTTGATTTAATACATAAATTATGTTAAATACTTATGTAAATTTTATTCCAAAGGTATTCTGCAATTTACTAAGATTGGGAGATAAATGTGGGTTTATCTAAATGGTATTTAAATAAGGATTTATTCAATTAAATCAATTTGAAATTATTGAATGGGAAATTTAAGGGTATGATTTTGTAACTGGATTTTTATTTAAGTGATTTAATGAATATTTCACGTTTAAATAAATTAAAGAAAATATTGAGTAAAATGTAATTTAAGGTTACTTAAATGATATTGTATCTAATGAGGGATTATTTTAAGACTAGATAATAATGAGGTTAAATCGAGATCTGTATGGAACTATTAAATTGAACATTTAATTAAATATTAAAGCTTTGAACTATATTGGGATTTAAATGGTTTATTTTGAGATTCGGATATGTATTTGAAATCAGTATAGTTGAATTTATTATTTAGAAACTAAATTGATTAAAATGTTAGTTTGAAACGTTGAATACTTAAAGTTTTGAAATATATTGAATATAAAGGGTATTTTGTGATTTCAAATCCGAATTTGAGATCGATAAAATTGAAGGGGTTATTTTAGAAATTGAGTTGAATTTAAATTAATAAATTGAGATTGAAATAGATTTAAATGGGGTGGTCGGGTTGATGTTAAACGATTTGTTAAGTTGAGGAACTGAAATTTCTTTACTGTACAAATTATTTAATATATAAAAATACTATTTGGGAAGTATAGAGATATTTGAAGTGAAAATGATATTTGGTTTTGAAGTATAAATTAAGTTGTAAAGACTACGGTCTTATAGTGTATATTTCTATCTTTTAGATAGTTCCATGAACCCTTAGAGGATGGTTATCCCAAACATCCTCTAAGTTAATTATATTTCAGTTGATACTTCATTTGAGTTAGATTTATAGATATAAGAATGTTAATCCTGACTCGAGTCTTTTGTGTTTTGCTTTACGCTCGGGTCAGACTGAGAGATACAGCATTTGAGACTCATCTTCGAAGTTGGAGCTTTGCTTGAAGGTCCAGCTATCTATCCCTTCAGTCATCCAGTTGATTGGTTCAGAGAAGGCATCTGTTGCATTGGAGACTTCATGGCATTTGAACTATTCGGTTGTATTTTATTTCTAACTCTGAGGTATATAGTAGCTTCATGAACTACTATTCTTTATATATTCCGCTGCATTGTATTACTCTGTGTAAGTGATCTATGCTTGATTTATTTACTGTACATTTTAAGTTTTGCCAAATTTTATTAACAATTCGGTATTTTGAATTATTCAAGTCGGACATGTACGGTTTTATTGTCGATTTGAATGGTCCAAAATAGCGGGTCGTTACAGGATCCCTCCAACCTGTTTTCCTGCATCCACAAACATTAGCACAATACCAATTCCGTTCCAGTACGGAATTATCGCGGTATATGGGATTTAAAATATTATCCGCTATTATACGGCGCAATAGGGTCTCATCCTCTATATAATGCGGGAAATCGATTCCAAGTACATATCGCGGTATATGTTTTTAATAAATAACCTCCGCTTACTAACGGCGTATAATGTCTATTTTAACAATCAATAGATAACAATCATCATTCAAACATACATTCAAGAATTTTAAATCTAACTATTTAAATTTAAAATCGAAACCGATTCGATTGAGTGAGAAGTTCTCACCTTGCTTTCAATTTCGTTTTCAGCTTTTATTTCGAATAAAATTAAACGCGCGTTTAATTTTATCCAAAATTTTCGCTTGCTCCAATCAACTCCAATCCAATTCCATAGCGTAGTATTCGTCAATACGAACCCAACGCAACTGGTTCCGTGTGTTTTCGACCTCGTATGAAAAAGTTATGATATTTCAAAGTTTAAATGAATTTAAATAAATTAATTACACAATTTCTTTTTATAATTTTATACCCTCTGCTAATCCCGGCCGTTCATTCAGAGATCCAAGATCCAGGCCGCAAGATTCAACTTCCTCATCGCGATAATTTCCAGGTTCAAATGAATCCAATAACGCACGGCAACATCCAAACATCGCCGCCACCACCATCGTCTAAACTTCGATCAGGAGCCGCCGTTCACTAGCTCATCGCGAGAACCATCACCGGCCAACATATCATCAAACTCGGTCACTTATGTACGTTGGAAAACGCGCGCGACTGGGGTGAGTTCGAGCTCGATTTGCTGCGAATCAACTCCACCAAACAAGATCATAGCCCTACAGATTGAAAGCTCTCTCCGTGCTCTACGTTTTTCGTTTAGATGCCGAAGCCAAATTGTTAACAGATCTTGAGCTATTGAGGAAGAAAGATGATGCATTTCTGGCCATTGAAGACATAAGTGGCGGCTAGGCTTTTAATTATGGTTTGGCTGCAATTGTGAAGAGTGGAGGTCCTTTTGTAGAAAAATGGCAAAACACTATTCACCGAAAATTTTTCGAACTCCAAACGAAGCGTGCCGGTTGGAGTTTCTAGGGTTTACCCCATGTTCCGAACACAATGGAACGTGTTTCGGGAGCTAATTCGATCATCTGTGCGAGTTATGGCAATAAACGTTCGATTTAAAATTAAATAGGTAAATCAAATTTCTAGGTGTTTTAGCTTGCCCCGGACAAACGGTAAATCCGATTGACTTGAAATTTGAAACCATACAATAATATCACATTACGGATCCGATGAAACTGGTTTCGTCGAAATCCGAGACTTTTTGAAAAATGGCTATTTTAACTCGCCAATTAAATAGTAAAAACAATTTCGATGCGTTTCGAGCTGCCACGGTCAAACGACAACACCGATTGCTACGAAAATTGAAATCTGATAATAACAAACTGCGATTGCAATCATCTGAGTCGTCGTTCATTTTAGGTTGGCAACGAGTTAAGACTGTTGAGTCGGTAATCATTGTGAGTCGCGAGCCTGGTTTGAGTCGCTTGAGCAGAGGAGTTAACAATAAGACTTGGAAATAAAGTTATTAACGTATTGGAAAATAATTACATTTGATGAAATTAAATGTTGAAATATTTCATAGATAAGAATTTAGATGAAATGGATTAATATATGAAATAAAATGTTAAGTAATTATAATATTGTCATTAATAATAAACGTTACTTTAAGGATAATTAATGTAGTAACGTAAGGTGAAAATGTAAATTAAAAGGGAAACGTAAAATTTAGTTAAGGTAGTAATTTATGAATTGGGAATAAAATTCAAATGTTATATTAGGCTGTAAATCAATTTGGGAATAAAATTTTATTTAATTGGGGTAATTGGATATATAATAATGTTAAATATATACATAAGATGATGATTGATTTAATAAAGAGAATTGAATACGAATGGTATAAAATTTCATTGAAATAAGATTTTTTAATTTATTGAGTTTACTTTAATTAAAGGTAAATACTAAAAATTTTGCAATAAATCCTTATTTGATATGGAGGTTTGGTTAATAAATTTGAATCTAATTGCAAACAGAAATGATAGAAATGGTAAGTTGACCATTTATTCATAATAAGATCTAAAAATCAAATAAATGGATTATTGGAATTTAAATTGACAAATTGTGAATTCATTTAAATTCGGATCCATCTGCCTATTCCAACTTCATCTATAAATACCCCTGTAACGACCCGTAATTTTCGTTCCCGGTGTGTAAAGTGTAGTTGTGAAAGCACCACCCGATGGTTCGGGAACAGAGTATAAGCAGAAAACTGCAGAAAAAACAGTAAACAACAGCGATTTTATAGTGGTTCGGCTTAATAGTTTGCCTACATCCACTTTGAATATCTTTATTGATGGATTCGTTACAGATTGATACAATTCTTCCCAAGTACGATACACTTTGAATTACTAAACACTTTGAACGAATCGCTTAAACTTCAATGTGAGTGAAAGTCTTCAAATCCATGTCGGATGTATGAGATTCCTTCTTGAAGATGTTGGTAGCGTTCTATGTGTCTTGAAAGCTTTGAGTGTCGAGTCGGTTTGGAATGCAGCAGAGTATCGGTGCTTGGAAAGAATGAGGCAAAAGTCCTCTTCATGTTGGAGATCGTCACGTATTTATAGGCAAATCTGGATAAGAATTTTTCACCCAAGTCCTGAGTCGTGACCGACTCAGGGAGAGTCGTAGGTCGCACTCGAGAGTCAGCAGGCAATGGAGTAGGTGAAGTGGTACTGAGCTTTTCTTCATTCATCTGGATATAAGTCCTAACTCGTTCGCGAGTTAAGGAGTCACGGCTCAAAATGAGGCAGCACTAAAATTTTGGTTATGTGGTTTTAGGTCATGTTCGACTTATACTAGGTCGTAAGTCGGTCACGACTCAAATCCAGTCACTCTCGCCCTCCTTTGTCTTGAGTCACTAGGTCGCTCTGCCTTTAGGTCTTTTAGGTCGTAGCCCCTTAAGTCGTGTACCATCCTGAGTCGTGACATATCTTAAGTCGCGGAGGCCTTAATTCGCAGATTTCTCTGAGTCGTGAGTCGCTCATTCTGCCAACTCATTAAGTCGTTCAATCCTTAAGCCGTAAACTGTTCACCTCCTTAAGTCGTAAGTCGCACAATTCTTTAACTCGTGCAACTCTTCAATTGTTGAGTCGGTATCTTGTTGAGTCAGCCAACACCTTTAAGGAATTAAGGTTATAACCCGGTGAGTCGCTGTCCCTCCTGAGTCGTTAAGTCGGCAACCAGCTGAGTCGTCGTTCATTTTAGGTTGGCAACGAGTTAAGGCTGTTGAGTCGGTAATCATTGTGAGTCGCGAGCCTGGTTTGAGTCGCTTGAGCAGAGGAGTTAACAATTGCCCCTCGAAGTACACGCTTAAACCGTAATTCGTGTGCTTCGACCCATGCATGAGTCGTAAACGACTCAAAGAGGCTCATGACTCATGACTCGTTAGTCCTTTCATCTTCCCCCCTATTTCGCATATAAGCCGTTGAGTCGGTCTTTCCTCCTCACTTTACTGCTTATCTATTTTATTTGATCCTACCATTAACGATCCTTCAAGTTTCTAGAGACGAATCCAAGCTAATCAGACATCAACTCATCTTCGTCTTTATATTGCGTAAGTGAATTCACCTTCTGTTCAATCCACGATCACCATTGACTCACGAATCTGGACTCCTCATTTTCTGACTCCAATTCATTTCTGTGCCGTGTTCCACCGCGAACAACGTTTCTGATTGATATGCGACTGCCATTGATCGTATTGTTGTTATCATTCACGATAACATTGTAGTGCACCAGATTTGCCGCAAACTTGAAGCGATTCGAATTGGTTTTTTGGGTGATTTCTGACCATGTGAGGAGAAGACAATGAGTTACAGTGTCTCAAATTAACTGGTTTGTGATTTTGGAGGAGATGAGAAGGTCCTTAGCGGGTTAATGGGTTAGAAGAGTTAATTGGTTGAGGGGACGACTTAGAATTCTCACGACTTAGTTGGTTTTCTGGATCTACCGACTTAGGAATGCCTTGCAATCTCATCCGTCCATGACCTAATTTTTGAGTCGTGTTGATTTCCTGGCAATTTAGGACTTAGGTCGTACAAGTGATTCAGCCCTTTAGATCCTTACTACAACTTATTCTTTAGACCGTGAATGTCTCAAGCCATAAGTCGTGAACGAATCAGCACTTGGGCTATTTTCCATTCCAAGTTGTTTCTTGTGGCTTAACCCTTGACCGAATCAAGTAGGAGGGACCTAGGCTTTGAGTCGCGGCCGAGACAGGACTTTGAGAAATTTGCTTTGTTCTGATTTGAGGCTTTTTCCTCCATGCGCATTACGACTTACAGAACTTAACTTAACTCGCCGCATATCCCTTAGGTCGTGAACGAGTTGCCACTTGAAAGCATAATCCCAACTTTATTATTTAACTTGTATTACCGGATTGAATTGCCTAAACTCTGAATTGCCCAAACTTTAAATTGTTTGAACTTTGTTGCATTATTCCACAAATCCTGTTAACTTATAAGCTAATTACCTGTTGAAAATAACAACTACAGAAAACCAAGGCGAATATACTGTCATTGACTGCCCACATCAAATGACAGATCAGTTGACAGAAGGTAATTAACTTAAACAGATTGTGTGAATGAAGTGCTTCAATTCAACGAATTCAAGTAAAGTATTAAAGCAACATTGAGACAGTCGATTGAAATCGACCGGTTTGCACCAATACTGCACTTGAACCTTTTTTGAAATTAACAAGTCCTGAAGTTTAGTAATCGATCAATTGTCGATTAGTTTAACTTCAGTTATATTTACTTGTCATTATTAGTTTTGCACAACACTTCACACTTTTTAGGAAACGTGCACCTTCACATTTGAATATCCAGTTGCTTGTGTAGAATGACTTCTCAGGAAGAAGATACAACAGTTCAGGCTGGAGAGGCAACTGTTATTCCGGCTTCACTAGTCAATCCTCCCGAAAGAGCCCCTACCACGCTATCATACAAAGTTTTTCGCCAGTTGTGCACTCAGTTTGGCATTGCTGAATCAGATGCCATTCTTCCTGAGAGAAGTAACACTGCTGACATAGCACCCCCTGGCTTTGTGACAGTTAAAAGACAAATGTGCCTGAGCGGGGCCATCCCTCCTTTCAACAACTTTCTTCAGCATCTTCCGTCAACTGGCCATCGCTCCATCCCAGCTACACCCCAACGGTTATGCCATTCTAATGGGGTTGGGTGTGCTATTTAGGAGAATGCTTGATCGACTTCCGAGCTTTGATGAAATCTGTTACTTATGTTCCTTTACCCGGACCAAAGATCATCCTTCTATTACTATCGTGAGAAGTGCTCGAAATCGTAAATTGATCATCGGTCTTCCTGACAGCGCTCATGGGTTTTTGACCCAATTTTTCTATGTCCGTTGCCCCCCGGGGTTTTATGCTGTGTGGAGAGAAGGAAGTAAGATCATCTACCTTTCCCTCCTCTATACTCTGATTTTTTTTTGAAGTTCGAATTTCCAAGTGTTAACTTCATCATCATTTATTATATTTATTTTTTATTTCAGCGCTTCCCCCTCCTTGTAGAGATCCCAGTCACAAGCCAACTCTGGAGAGACTTGTAGTTGAACCGGTTGAAGAGCGGGATATGAAATTTTTGCTGAATGACGAATTCCTTCACCAGTTCGGACTTCTTCACCCTTCTCGCTCCACACACCCCTGCGAGGTTCCAGACTCCCCACATAAAGCATCAGATACCCCGGTTTCTTCTGACGTACCTGTACCAAAAGATCCCGCTCCCGAAGCTTCTTTAGTGAAGTGCTCCACTTCTGTTGATGTCGCGGGGTCATCTGGCAAATTTGCCCCGGTCACTGAAGAAGAAGAGCCTCGGGATTCTTCTCTGCATTCAAAGAAACCTGGTGACGAAGAAGCTGAGAAAACCAGCCCTGTCAACCAGAGCAGGGACGACACTTTCGAAGGACTGAGTGACCTCTTTGCCACCTCGCAAGAGATCTTTAAAGATGATCCTATTACTACCGGGGTTTCTTCTTCAGTAGTCGAGGCGACTTCTATTCTGCAACAGACCCCGTCAACTCAAGAGTTGATGTTAACTTCTACTCCCATAACTACTCCACAATTAAAGAGTGGTTCGTAGTTCGATGCGCGTAGTTTGCACATTACACACACTTAGAATCTTTCAGCACTTTTATGCTTCTGACTTTTTGTATTTTGAAGAATTCTAAAATTTAGCTCTTTTATTTCAGATTCTCCGATGGGACGCAGCGGATCCTACTATGATGACTTCCAGCGCTACGGAAGGCGTAGCCAATATGATTATAGGCGTTACCTCCCCTCTTTCAGAGAATCCGATGAAGAAAGAGCCGCCCGAAAGGCTTAAGAGAAGAGGGCTCAAGAGGAGCGTTGTGAAAGAAGAGAGAGGGAGGAGCGTCACGATTCTTCGCAGTGAGGCGACGATTCCCATAAAAGAAAATCCCATGATGACCGAGGAAAAAGTCATATGGTTGAAGATTCGAGCAAGCGAGCCCGACATGGTGAGAAGCACACCTCTACAATTCCTGAGAAGGTTACTGCCCCCGCCTCGCTTGACATTCCTTCCGGCTCTCCCACTCTCGGGAAGACAGACATCCAAACAATAATTAACAGGCCCAAATTCCAAGTCGGACCGGGCCCGGCCACCTTGCAAAGTCGGTTTCCACAGTGGTGTCTGAAGGGAGTAAGGTTCGACCTTGACTTGGTCCCCATTAACTAGTCTGCCATGTTACGAAACCTCGATGCCGTCAAGCTTGATATTGAGAGGATGTCGAACTGGCAAAAACTTGTTGACGAGCTTCAAAGGGTTAATCGTGCAAACATAGAGGCCATGCTCACTATGGAAAATGATAAAGCCGAATGGCAAAAGGTTCTTGAGCAACATGACACTGAAATGAGGAGCATCGCTTCTTACAATGAAGAGCTTGAAGCAAAAGTTGAGGAACTGAAACTAGAGCTTGCTGCTTCCTCTACTTCCTATTCTCAAAAAGAAGAAGTGCTCCTAAAACAAGTGAGAGACGCTCATGCCAGCCAAAGAGATGCCGAAGACAGGCTTGAAGTGCAGAAAAGAATTAGTAAGGTCTATGTTGCTGATATTGAAGAGATTCGGAAGAAAAACAGCTCCCAAGAGGCGATGATTCAAATGCTTAAGCTTCAACTTTCCAAAGCTGAAAGGGAGCGTGATGAGGCCGTTGCCGGCAAAATTGCGGCTGAAGAATCTCACGAGGCAACGAGGACCAACATCAGCTCGACATTATTTGATTTCTACCTGCATAGCATCTTGGGGCGCGGTAGCCTCGCCTTTCTAGGCCCCAAGTATGAAATTACTTTGGATGAAGTTTGGGAGGCCGCACTCGATATGCTTGGAGGTAAAGGCGCTGATTATGCTGAGTCAGCTCTTGAGGAGCATTATCTTGATGATGATGCTCGCGCCGCTCTTGCCAGGGGGAGAGAACAGCTTGCAAAATTAAGGGCCGAAACAGCGGCAGGAGAATACTCAGGAAAAATTATCTCAACTGCTCCGATTCAACCTTCTCCTTCAGCCGAAATTGATATCATCGGTTCCAGTTTCCACTCCCCATCTCCTACTAAAGTTACCACCGAGGCCATAATTACACGTGCCGTAGTTGAACCACAAGAGAGTGCTGAAGCTGTAGACTACGAAATTGATGTGATACCACCAACTTCTCCAGGTAACCCTAATAATGCTCAGGGGGACAACTTGCCAGTTTCTTACGGATTTGGCGAGCTTCTTGATTATCTCTTGAATCTCGACGAGCCATTTTCTCCTCTTTTTGCGGGAAATACTGACACTTTTATCTTTTCCTTTGTAGAGAAAGCGCCAAGCGCCACTCAAATTTCTCCACCTCCAGTTACTGTTTCTCTGCCTCCCCCAATCATTCCTTCCCCTCATCTGGGATCACAGGAAGAAACAATAGGTGCCCTTCGGGGCTTAGATGACCCAGCTGCTTCGCAAGAGCAAAAAGACGAAGGACTTGAGGGAGGTGAGATATCTCCGGAGCGGACTCCTTCTGATGACATAATTTTGTCTAAACTTGTTACTCCCGGAAGTGAATCTTCTTCAAAGAGGAGAAAGAAGCGCGGAACATCAAAGAGGAGAAGGAAGAGCATCATTGCTACTGAAGAGGAACTGGAAGTTGAACCAGTTGTACCTCCCTCTCCTTCTTCCCTCATGCCATAGATCGGCCCCAAAGGCTAACCATCCGGCCGGGTGAAGGGTCCAAAGGTGGCAAGAAGAAATGAAGCTTCCAGTTTTTAGCTTTTCTTTTTTAATCTCGAAACTTGTATCTGTAAGAAATTGTAATAAAATTGAATAAAATGATCCTTTATTTGTACAAACTCTTGTTTGAATTTGAGAATGCATTTTTATTTTTTATATTTGTACAAGTTTCTTTTCATGATATTGCAGTGAGCTTGTGGTATACTGTTCGAGCGTAATTTTATCGATGTAGTTATACCATGTTGCCCCTATACCATAAGCTCATTGCAATATTTTATATTTTGAGGGGACTTGTACTTTCATTTTCCAGAGAATAATTATTCCATGCTTGGAGGAATATTATTTCGTTAAAAATCAGAGTGCAACTCCCTCCAAGTAAATTTTTACACTTCATCCTTCGAAGATATCACCTTTTCTTTTGTTCATATACACATTTTACCAAGTGAATTCTTCTATGTGGTAAAGCGGGCCTCTGAAGGATACTTTAACTTCTTTTTGAGAAAGAGTACTTTCCAGAATAGGTAAATTATTCTTCCTTTGGAAGTTAAAGTGTGTCTTTGATGAGGGCTTCTTTTTTGTTACGCCACAGTAAAGGGCTTTTTGATTTTTGTTTCTTTGAAAAGTTGCACCTCTGAGGAAGGCTTTTTCACGTTTCAACACTTGGAAATTTTATTTCAATCTCGGTGAAACGTGTGCCTCCGAAGAGGTCTTTCTGCTTGATTGTGCCTCCGGGAGGAGGTCTTTTTATTTTGTTTTGCATTTCAACTCTGGTGAAGTGAAACTCCGAAGAGCGGCTGTTGCACTTCAACTCCTGGTGAAATGTGCCTCCGAAGAGGGCTTTACTTTGTTTTGCATTTCAACTCTGGTGAAGTGGACCTCCGAAGAGCGGCTGTTGCACTTCAACTCCTGGTGAAATGTGCCTCCAAAGAGGGCTTTTATTGCCTGGAAGTTACCCTCTCATGGTTGGAGGGTCATGACTCCTCCAATCTTTTTTGTTGAGTAGAGAACTTTCTTTTTTTGCGGCATATGCCTCGTTAGAGGTCTTTATCCTCCGAAGCGTTGTGCCTCCGAAGAGGGCTTGTGCCTCTGAAGAGGGCTTTGGTTTCTGAGGAGAAGCATTTTATCTCCGTAGAGAAGCATTTTGCCTCCGAAGAGGGCTTTTCACATTTCATCTCACGGGAGTGTATCGACCGATTATGAAATGTGTGCCTCTGAGCTGGGTTACCGCCTGGAAGTTTGGAGTTTCTTTCTCTCGGTTGGACGGATTCACGGGAGTGTATAGACCGATCATTCCGCAACTTTGTAATGAGGAAGATCTCTCTTTTGCTGGCTAGAACCGCTCGAGGTCTTTGATTTGGACTCTAAAGAGTAGCTTTGGACTCTAAAGAGTAGCATTGGATCTTTGAAGAATAGCGTTGGGTCTCCGAAGAGAAGCACTTGGACTCTAAAGAGTATTGTTGGCGCTTGTGTCTTTATACCCTACGCTTCTTAGAAATCCCTCACCATAACTTCAAGCACATGTCCCATTCTTTCATTTGTTCTTTGCTAGAGAAAAATGGCTTGTTACTGGGTGGGTCCATGGGGCAGATGCATGTCGCTCCACCAGATGTTCGTTTACACAAACGATTATGGTCGGTTAGCAAAGGCTCAAAATCTCCCTATTAGGAAGGTGCCCTCTTTGGTGGAATCCTCAATAGTTTGCAAATTGCCCTCCTTTCAAAATAATTGAATTCGGAACATTTGCCACTTTTCATTTGTTTACTCTGTGATTTGTAGGGATCACTTCGCTCTGTGATATGTTGGGTGAGCAAGCTTTATCCTGATAGCCTGCAATACTAAATCGATATTTTTTAGTAATATTTGCATATCAAAATGATACGGGTATTTCAATGGTATTAAAGAATACAAGGTTTATAATTGCTCATTATTGATTCACATCAAATTCACAGTGGTTAACAGCACAGGAGTTATACTTCCATGATCATTTTACAAAGTTAAGCAATGCTATTAAGTAAAATATGGATGTAAATGAATGTTATTCCATGATTTTGTGATTCATATGTTAGTCAATGACCAGCTTCTCGGATTCCTGCTCTGTAGTTCTGTTGCCTGAGCTGGATCGATAAGCAAGACATGGCTGCCCCTGAGTGGACGAGGTTGGGTCAATTCCGTCTTTCTTCGCATACTGTTGAAGTTTATTCTGTTTCAGCAATTCTTCAATCACATTCCTTAACTGGCGCATTGATCAGTATCGTGACCGGGTTGGTTGTGAAATCGACAGAATTTCCCATTTTGCACTGCACCTCTCCCCATTTCAGGTGGTTTAGGGTATTTGACAACATCTTTTGTTGCCAAGAAGATCTTTTCCGGTGTATCAGTTAAGGGGGTGAAATTTGAAGGGTTAAAATGTCGAGGTTTTTTCTTATCTCCCTGCCATTTCCTTTCATCACTCTCCCTTTTCTGGTTTCTAGATCCTTTCTTGTGAGTGATGTCATCGTTATTCCTGATTTCGGCTACCACTGCTTTTACTGGCATCGAGAGGCTTTCTAGGCGTATGAATTCGTCGGCCTTTTTATAAAACTTTTCGAGTGAGTTTGGTTCCTTCATTTTGAGCCACGTCCCAAATTCACTCGACTTGTCGATGGCCCGGACTAAGTATGTTAAAATCATTCGGGGTTCCGCGTTGTCCACCTCGGCTAAAGCTATATTAAAACGGTTCAAAAAAGACTTGATGGGTTCTCCGGGTGCTTGTTCTTGTCTAGACAATGACATTATATCTTTTGCCTTTGACGCATACAATCTGAATTGTTCTTTAAATTTCCGGGTTAAATCGAAGAATTGATCTATGGATCGAACCGGTAGCTTGGTGAACCAAAGCAAAGCCACCCCTTCCAAATATACTGGAAAATACCGACATTTAATCTCATCCGATGCCCGTGCCCCGGTCATATGCCAATTGTATCTGCGTAGAAATTGGTTAGGGTCACTCGTCCCTCGATAAGCCGGGATAGTAGGAGGTACAAATTTCCTGGGAAATTCCGCCTTTAAAATCCTTTCAGTGAATGGAGTTTTACTCGGAGCGAATCCCCAATCGCTTTCATCCTCATGCCTTCGCATGCTTTCTCTTATGATTGACCGAACCATCCCTGATAGATACTCCTCGTCGTTTTGAGACTTTGCCTGTAAGAAGTTAGCTGCCCTTTCGAAAGTTTGAAAGGTTGGTTGTGGCCTTGACCCTTCAGCTTGGGAAGGTGCCCCTGCAGCGATGTTGTCTGGTCTTTGAGGAATATCTTTCCCTTGGGGGTCATGGGCATCTTCAGCATAGGTTGTTTCATTATCCTGTCGTTGGTGACTTGCCTCAAGCAGGGCGTTTAACCTATCCATAATCAAGGCATTCTGGGCATTCTGGCCTCTAATTGTGCATTTTGAGCATTTAACTCTTGATTCAATCTCAAAACCACAGCGTCTAATTCCGCCCGTGTAACTCCCACAATTGGAGTTGTCTGACTCAGAGGAGGAGAAGTGGCGATGTTCTCTTAAAAATCTTCAGATCTGACAGATCTACGTTTCCTTCCGGGAGCCATAATTTCTGTTAAACTTCTGGTCCTAACGGAGATTCTTTCCTCACAGTTTGGTGGAGTAAAGATGTCAATGTTCCTGAGTTCAATTCTCAGCGAAAGCACCAAAAATGTTAATGCTAAAATTTGAACGCTAACACCCCGGTGTGTAAAGTGTAGTTGTGAAAGCACCACCCGATGGTTCGGGAACAGAGTATAAGCAGAAAACTGTAGAAAAAACAGTAAACAACAACGATTTTATAGTGGTTCGGCTTAATAGTTTGCCTACATCCACTTTGAATATCTTTATTGATGGATACGTTACAGATTGATACAATTCTTCCTAAGTACGATACACTTTGAATTACTAAACACTTTGAACGAATCGCTTAAACTTCAATGTGAGTTAAAGTCTTCAAATCCGTGTCAGATGTATGAGATTCCTTCTTGAAGTTGTTGGTAGCGTTCTATGTGTCTTGAAAGCTTTGAGTGTCGAGTCGGTTTGGAATGCAGCAGAGTAACGGTGCTTGGAAAGAATGAGCCAAAAGTGTTAAATCATTGAAATTGATTAAGAAATACATAAGCGATAAAATTTGGTAAATTTTAGGATTTGAATATAAAATTTGATTTTATAATTTATTTTAATTTATTTAATTAATATAAAAATAGCCATTTTGGCCACGGACTCGGATTTCGACACTTAATAGTTAAATCTCTAAACACTTAATAGGACAGACCGACATAATTTTTTTTTAATATAGGTGAATGAAATAATTTTGCCTATTATATTTTCTATATATATAAAATAAAAATTTTCAAATGATATCTATATTTGGTTGCGATAGATTGGTTGTTAGGAATAAAATTTAGAAATAATAAGAAAAATAAGAATGAAATTAACATCAATGGAATTTGGAAATTTTAGAACTTAAGTCCGGGATTTTTGAAAATTTGCTTTCAAAGGATTTATGAAATATAATAATTTTTTTATAAGTATTTTCTTATATAAATATTTAGTATAATTCGGAAGAATTGTTTTAAAGAAGATTTTGGAGAAAATAAGTTTTGTACTTTCCTCTCTGTCGCTGGAAAATAATTTCGGTGATGGCGGCCGCATCATCGACTTTCATTTTCGAGTTTCGAAGGGGAAAGGCCACTGTAGTAAATTCTACTGCAGATTTATTTTGAAAATATCTAAATTTTAATTGTTTTAAATATAATTAGAGGTATATAAGTTATAAGAATATATTTATCTATTAAAATTTAACCCGGTATTTAATTCTTAAATTTCCATTAATTAATTGTTTCAATTATGGTAGCGAAATAGAATTTAATTAATAATTGAAATCCTAAATAAAATAAGAGACTAAAATGCTAAGTTATAAAGGAAGTTAAAATTTTAACTTATAAATATATATATATATATATATATATATATATATATATTAAAGATTTATTGAACATTAAATTTAATTAAAAGATGAGATAAAACTTGTATAAGTTCTTTTGCATTTTCTTTAACATATATAACTTACCAAATATGAAAAGTTGAAATGTTAAATAAGAGATTGGAAATAGATATTGTACAAGTAGAAATTTTGGAAATAATGAAGTATTCAATGAATTGCCATTATAAATGAGAATTTAATGGTATAAACTTAAGATTGGAATTTTACAAAAATTAAAGGCAAGTATTATAAATAGGCGATTTTATACTTAAGTAATAAAATGAAATTCTTTAATAAATAAGGATTGATGTGTAGGGTTATAAACTCAAGTATGATTGAAAGTAGGTAATATAAATAGATGACTGCAAACCATCGTTAATGAATTAATAAAATCCTTTACTTATAAGAATGAATGTTATAAGGTTAAGAATTTAAGTGTAAGTAAAAAGGATTACTATAATTAAATATAATAGAAATGTAAGCATTAAATAAAATATTGAAAGTGAGAAGTGCATTAAATGTAATACAATAGAAGAAACATACATGACCTAAATAAATGGAAATGGATAATTGGAGGTAATAAGTGAAAATTAATGAAGCAAACATTTAATGAGTAACTGTAAATTAAAATGATGAATCACTATATAGGATGAATCACTGTATAGATAAACAGATAATCAAACAACCAAAGTATGTAAGGAATTTATATAAGTTAATTTGATTTGATAGTTTAGAATCGATATTGTTTGATCTATGGTTGGTTGGGTAAGGAAATTTGAAGTTGTTGGATGGATAAATAATCTATTTTATCCCATCTAAGACTGTTGAGTAAATGATGCACTGGATAGTTTTTTTTTTTCATTCCGTACCATTTCAAGTTTTGAACCCGAACAACTATTTGCTTGTTTGATTGAATGGTTGATTTGTTGTGTATGCTGTTTGTTAAAATGGATGGTTGTTGTATTGATTTGTGGTTAGTTATTGAAACCACTTAAATATTTCACTTTATATAAATTGTTAAACCTTTGGATTTTTTTAAGTGTAATGCAGGTTATGAAGCAACTGCTACTGCTTTTGGTTCCATAATAATAAGCGAAAATTGCCGACAAATAGGTACGTTTCGGATTACGGTTTATAGCGCTATTTTGTATATTTTTCCCGTGTTGGGATATAATAAGTTTGGATATTATATGTGATATTTTGTAATATTTAATAGTATATTTTTCTCTCGAACCTCTCAATACAAAGGAGACTCTGCCAAAATTTTCCGTAAATTTTGGACTTAGAATTATGTTGAAAATGTTTTCAAACTTTAATTATTTAAGTATAAATGGATAATGATTATAAAACGGGTATAGTTCATTTAAGGAAATAAATTTAGTAAATTATTGTTTATAAGTTAATATTTGAAATAAGATGTACTGTTTATTTAAGTCTTCCTTCTCTTTTCTTATCCTTTTCGTGGACGAAAAGTTTTGAGTGGGGGAGAGTGTAACGACTCGTAATTTTCGTTAAATAAAGTTGTCATTTTAATAAGATTTAGATAATTTAATTTTAAAAAAAAAGTAAAGATTTATAATTTATAATGAAGCATATGTTGAAAAGAAATGAAACCATAGAAATTTAAGCTAAGTATTAATAGTTGATATATAATGACGAATAAATTGAAATGATGTAAATGTTTATACTAGGCTAAGAAGAGAATATAGGAAAACAAGGGTAAGTTGTGAATTTATTTAATGGATTTATAATATTAGATAGTAAATTGAATTAAATCAATGTCCTGTAGAAGTTGGAGTATGGTTTAGGAATGAAAGCTTTTAAAGGAAAACCTTTAAATGGAAATCAATGCATTTAATTAGGTGTAACTGAATGCATGTAAATAATTTTGTAAGAATAAGTTAATAAACAATTTATTTGCGCATACCCGATTTAATTGAAATAACAGGAAAGACAAGAACTTGATTTGCCTAGATATTAATATATTGATAAACTATAACTAAATGAAAAGTTTGGTAGTAAATAGGATATAAGAAGACAAAGGCAACTAGTAAATTAATAAATGAAGTCATAATAATAAGTAGTAATTAATGCATATATATTTGGCATTTGTGATAATTACAAAATTTTACCCGATCGTCTAATTTATTTATTTAAATCTAAATCAATGGCAACATTGTTGTTAATGATGGTTGTAAGTGAATTTGAATGTAAAAGGGTAACAATTATTTAGGTTAACCATTATGGAGTATATTAAGTTAAGGATGGAAATCGATTGAAATAAATCTAAATTAATTATTTTGTTTTGTTAATGGGTTCTAGTTAATAAAGGGGAATTTATAAGAAATGAAGCATGCACTAATGAAATGTATTATAATTCAAATGTCATTTATACCCATAAAATGTCTATTTACTGAATAGAAAGATTTTAAATCAATAAACAAATTTATTGAGGTTCCAATTTATAATTTATAACATTTAATGTAGACTCAATTTCAATAAATTGATTTAAATTGTACAGTAGCGTAGATTTGTTTTGTAATTGAAGTAGTTAATTCTATAAGATGAAGTTAATGCTAATTCTATTTATATTTGGACCATTTGTTGATATAGATTATAGAAAGCAGGATTTATAAATTTAATTAGAGTATCAAATTCAACAATTGCATTTATTGCATAATAAAAT
Source organism: Allium cepa (assembly GCA_030765085.1). Lineage (NCBI taxonomy): Eukaryota > Viridiplantae > Streptophyta > Magnoliopsida > Asparagales > Amaryllidaceae > Allium > Allium cepa. The sequence continues at coordinate 76,383,688 of CM060945.1, forward strand.
GGAATTTAACGGTTAAATATTACGTTATTGAAATTAAAATGGACTTTGAGGATAATAATGTGAAATTATGAACCAATGTTAGTGGCATCCTTATTTTGAATAAAAGGTGAGAATATAAAAGTTGAAAATCTAATAAATGGGTTTTTGAGAATTTAATTTATAATCCCTAAATATAAGGAAGCGGAGAAATTGACACTGCAATTGATAGACTTATCAACTTTTAATTCACATCTAAACTTGTTAAATCATTGAAATTGATTAAGAAATATATAAGCGATAAAACTTGGTAAATTTTAGGATTTGAATATAAAATTTGATTTTATAATTTATTTTAATTTATTTAATTAATATAAAAATAGTCATTTTGGCCACGGACTCGGATTTCAACGAAACCAGTTTCGTCGGATCTGTATCGATGAATTATTGTAGGGTTTCAAGTTTCGTATCGATCGGACCTGTCGTTTGATAGTACGGACGCGAAACGCCTTGAAATCGGTTTAATTAAAATCAATTTGAAATCAATTTGGAAATTTTGTTTTCAGAATAACTTCTTCATACGATCAAATTTGGACGTGAAACTTTTTCCATCGCGTTCAGAATATTTTAAAATACCTATTTGGATATATGGGTTTAATAGATTTCGTTGCGGGGTCAGAACGGGCTTTTTAGGCCAACTACCGTTTAGCACGTTCGTAATACGTGCCCACCTATCCTACTACAATTTGTCTATAAATATGCTGTGATAAACCCTAGCCTCCTTTCTATTCTATTCTCTTTTGTTGTACATTCTTTTCTTCAACTCCTTCTCCTCCTCAAAATGGATGCAAATGTCAGATCCAATTCTATTCAAATAAAAATAAAAATTCAAACATCTCAGAAAAATCCCTAAAAATTATATGTTAAAGTTCTCGAGATACGGAATCTGCTGGTACAACTCATTTTTCATTTTAGTATGTGGTTTGACCAGAAGAAATCGATGAAGTTTCGGCCGTTCATCATCACCGCAGCAAACTTCGTCGGATCGAGAAAATATTTCTGGGTATTGTGGAGAGGCTCGTACGCTTCGCATCAGTGGCATTGGTTTGGGTTTTTGACGGCTAGATCGAGCTAATAAATTGAATTAGGGTTTCAACGAGTGGCGGCGCATGGCGTTTATGGTGGCGTGGGGGGTGCCGCTGGGTGCGCCTCGGCTAGGCGAGAAGAATGGAGGTGGTCGGCCTGAAGGGCAACGGCCGTGGGTGATGGGTTTTGCGGTCAACGTTTCGGTCAAAGCTTTGATGTTGGGTTCGTTTTCTCTGTTCGCGACCTGGGTATGTGCGTGAAGATGGATGGATGTTGCGGTGACGTGGTGAGTGTGACGTGGAGTATGGTAAGCTTGTTTGTTTATTTTTTTTATTTTAATTTCAAATCGTCTAACGATGATATCTTCCGTATACTTTGTCCGATTCACACGAGATTTTTTTCGTTAGGATCGTAATTAAATTTCAGATCTGTTGATGCTAGTTTGGACTGATTTAGAGGACGTCGAATTTTTGAGTTTAAATCGGATTTAAATTCGATTTAAATTCAAAAGGTGAGTGTTTTAACCCACTCACAACTTCTAAAAGTTTTTATGTTTGTTAAATTTATTTTGGATATGAGTAGAAATTTATTTATGACTGTTTGGCATGTTTTATTCAGCATATCTGTTAAATCGCATTTATTTAATTTAACTGTTAATTTATTTTATTTATTGCATAAAATTGCACTGTTAGAATTTATTTGCACATAAATTGCTAGTTAACAGTCATTTAATTTATTATGGAATATAAACTGTTAGTTAATATCTGTTATTGATTCCTGTAAAATTCATATGCTCCGTATCAATGATTGTTTAAAATGGGATGATGATTGCAATTGATGATTGATGATTGATATTTGGATGAATGGATGCTATAATTATATTGTATAAACTGCAAGTCATCATGCATTTTTCATTTCATTCAGGATTGTGGTTTGAAATGATATACAACCGCCAAATTTTATATCTTTTAAATTGCGGATTGAAATGATAAATATTCGTATCACTTAACCATTGGATAGAAAATTTTATACAGGCACCGTGGTCTATATATAAATATTTTTAAAGTGATTTCTATGGTTTGGATGGAATACGGTTTATAATAATTTTAATTTTGATATTTTTCTTCTATATATATCCATATGAAGTTAGAAATTTTGAATTTAAGATGTGTATAAATCTTTTAAATAAAAATGGAAAAATTGAGAAAATGAAGTTTGATAATTTATATTATATGTTTAAATGTTTAAGTTTGGAAATTTTAAGATATGATATTTATAACTGGATTTTTCCAAGATAAATTTAACATGAATATTCTAGTATAATTAAATTGAAGAAAATATTTAATTGCTAGAAATTGGAGTTTTATTTATGGATTTTATGTGAATATTCAAGACTAAATAATAGAATATTTAATTTGTTGAAAGAATAAATTCCAACTTTAGTTTTGAAAAAATTCATACTCCAAATGGATATATATATATATATATATATATATATATAGAAATTGAAGTGGTTTTGGAACTTGAAAGTGATATTTAATTTTGGTTCAGACTTTAAATAAAGAAACATATTTGTAAAGCCATGGATATTATTTTTCTTTACAAAGTTACCTTAAGTTAAACCATTTATTTTATATACCGTTGGATATCCAAACCATTCAAGTTTTAGAAGTTATGGTTTTAAAACTTATGAATTTCGAAATATTATGCTTTGAAAGTATAATTCAAATGTTTGGATTACAGATATTATAAATTTTAAAGCAGTATGATTTTTGGAAAAGAATTATATTTGGATAAAATGATATCATATTGTTTTGGGTTTTAAAATGATATCGTATTCATAGCTTTGAAATGGAAATTTTATTCTGGTTTTAAAGTATAAACTAATTTTAAATGACCGCGGTGTTATAATAACGATTGGTTGGCAAAGAGACCGGGATCGGATATGGACATACTCTCTGTCGATACCGAAAACCACTTTGACTAACCGTGTACGCGGTAGAGATTCCAGAATGAAGTAGGTTGGTGGCGACGTTTCCTGTAAGGTAAATACGTGGAGCCAACTCCCGTGAGTTGGCATAAGGTGGCTAAAACAGGAGCGATCGACGGGTTAATGAGGTCATTCCTCTGATCGGACACTCCTCTTCGATATTATACTTTGACTTTGGATTGATTCAGTGGCCACTTTTACTTTGATTTTTGGGGGAGTTTGTTCGAGGTGGGCGGTAGCTGCGGCTACGCGTTTCCATCGGCCCGGAAGCGTAATTGGTATATCTACCCTGGCATTGCCTAGTTGTGCCATGTCACCTACCATACCGAGCCTTGTACGAGTTTGGATTTCTCCCATTGCCCGTGTGGTATCCTCTGGTGGCTTCCCGATATGGAGGGACTATGATATTGGATGGACTACTGGGACTATTACATGTCAAGGTGGAAAATGTAAAGCCTTAATGCTATTTAAAAGTATGTTTATTTTACTATTAGACACTATTATAATAGCGAAATATACTACATAGTAAATAGCTTAACGGATCCTTAGGAGATGTAAATCCCGAGCATCTCTTGAGTTATTGCGCTCATATTTATTTCTGTTAATTTAACTCACGTAAGCTCTTTTAGTTCTGACTCGAGTGTTTTTGTCTTTTCAAATTCGCTCGGGTCAGTCCGAGCGCTTCAGGATTTGAGGATTTAGCTCTAGAGGACGAAGGCGAAGATTCGTATTACGAGCATCTTCTATATTATTCCTCTACACCATTTAATTCCGCTGCATTGATTGTATTGGTATGTGTAACTCTGATATTTATTGTACAAGTAAAATAAAATATTTTGTAAAACAGCTTCATGAACTGTTGTAACATCCCGCCTTTTCGCACACTTTAAACCGACACACATGACGATTCAAACCATACGGAAGGGCGGATTGTTATGGGGTAAATAAGAAAAATAGAGAAGAAATAAAACAAAATAGAATCTCACAGCGGAAGGATAAAATATAATAATAAGATATACAGTTTATAAAACTGTTTACAAACATTTATATAATACATATCAGAGTTACACATACCAATAACAATGCAGCGGAAAAATGTGAGTGTAGTGGAATAATAGTAGATAATAGTAATACAAATCTTTGTCTTCGTCCTCCAGAGCTAAAACTTCAAATCCTGAAACGCTCGGACTGACCCGAGCGAATTTGAAAAGACAAAAACACTCGAGTCAGAACTAAAAGATCTTATGTGAGTAAAATTAACAGAAATAAATATGAGTACAGTAACTCAAGAGATGCTCGGGATTTACATCTCCTAAGGGTCCGTTAAACTATTTACTATGTAGTATATTGCGCTATTATAATAATGTCTATTTATAAAATAAACTTACTTTTTAATAGCGTTAAGGGGTTACCCATATAGCCCTTAACACAGAATATATTCCCATAATCTATACAGTACCGTAATCTCCCCCGTAATGGGCGTCGTCAGAGGGCACTCCATAGGTATGGTACAAAACAAAACTCGTAGTAAAGGCTCGGTATGGTAGGTGACACGGCACAACTAGGCAATGCCAGGGTAGATAAACTTCAAGTCCACGTATTTACCTTACAGGAAACGCCGCCACCAACCTACTTTATTCTGGAATCTCCACCGCGTACACGGTTAGTCAAAGTGGTTTTCGGTATCGACAGAGAGTGTGTCCATATCCGATCCCGGTCTCTTTGCCAACCAATCGTTATTATAACACCGCGGTCATTTAAAATATTTTATACTTTAAAACCAGAATAAAAATTCCATTTCAAAACTATGAATACGATATCATCTTAAAACGCAGAACAATATGATATCATTTTATCCAAATATATTTCTTTTCCAAAATCATACTGCTTTAAAATTTAAAATATCTGGAAACCAAATTTGTAACTTATACTTTCAAAGCATAATATTTCGAAATTCATATATTTTAAAACCATAACTTCTAAAACTTGAATGGTTTGGATATTCAACGGTATATAAAATAAATGGTTTGAATTTAAGGTTACTTTGTAAAGAAAATAATTTCCATGGCTTTACAAATATATTTCTTTATTTAAAGTCTAAACCGAAATTTAAATATCACTTTCAAGTTCCAAAACCACTTCAATTTCTATATATATATATATATATATATATCCATTTGGATTATTAATATTTCAAAACTAAAGTTGGAATTTATTCCTTTAACCAAATTAAATGTTCTATTATTTAGTCTTGAATATTTACATAAAAATCCATAAATAAAACTCCAATTTCTAGCAATTTAAATATTTACTTCAATTAAATTATACTAGAATATTCATTTTAAATTTATCTTGGAAAAATCCAGTTATAAATATCATACCTTAAAATTTTCCAAACTTAAACATATAATATGAATTATCAAATTCCATTTCTCAATTTTCCCATTTTTATTTAATAGATTTATACACAGCTTAAATTCAAAAATTTTAACTTCATATGGATATATAAGAAGAATAACATTTATAAAATATCAAAATTAAAAATTTTTATAAACCGTATCCCATCCAAACCATAGAAATCACTTTAAAATAATTTATATATAGACCACGGTGCCTATATAAAATTTTCTATCCTATGGTCAAGTGATACAGATATTTATCGTTTCAATCCGCAATTTAAAAATAAAATTTGCGGTTGTATATCATTTCAAACCACAATCCCGAATGAAATGAAAAATGCATGATAACTTGTAGTTTAATGATATACAATAAAACATCCATTCACCCATCATCAATCAAAGTTATTTCAAACATCATCAGTTTAACAACCATCAGTATATATACAACATAACAAGAAATAATTGACAGTTATTAACTAACATTTTATATTCAATTAAATTTATAACTGTCTAACTAGTAGTTTGTATGCAAATAAATAAATTCTAATTGTCAATTAATATGCAATAAATGAATTAAATTGACAGTTAAATTAAATAAATGCGAATTAACCGATATGCTGAATAAAACATGCCAAACAATCATAAATAAATTTCTACTCATGTCTAAAATAAATTTAACAAACATAAAAACTTTTAGAAGTTGTGAGTGGGTTAAAACACTCACCTTTTGAATTTAAATCGAATTTAAATTCAATTTAAACTCAAAAATCCAACGATCTCCAAATCTGTCCAAACCAGCGTCATCAGATCCGGAATTTAATTACGATCCTAACAAAAGAAATTTCGCACGAAACGGGTAACGTATGAAAAAGTTGTTCAATTTTAATGAGTTGAAACAAAAATTAAATAAAACAAAATTAAACAACAACCTAATTAAAGCTTGCCACGTCATAAAGCTTCTTCTCGACTCACGTATGCTCGTCCAGGGAATGAACCCATTTCAACGCACGCCCTCCCCATCTTTGACCGTGCCTTTAGACCGCCCCAGGCCACCAGATGGTGACGCGCCTCCACCATTACGACTTCCCTAACCGAGCTCTCCAATACCCAGAAAGCAATTTGCAAATAGTCGCTCCAAATCAAAACGCCCAAATTGACTTAGGTTTCGAATTTCCTGATTTTGACCGCGATTTGCCGCTGACTCGAGTATCGATTTCAAAAACAGAGACTGTGCATAGATTCGTATGGTTGAAATCTACAACATATATTTTTTTTTTGAAATTTTCTTAGATGTTTGAATTTTCATTTGAAATTTGAATAGAAATAGATCTAGGCTTGCATCCATTTGACGAGGAGAAGGAGTTTGAAGAAAATAACATACAGACAAATGATAGAAGATGGAGGCTTGGGTTTTTTTGATCATCTATTTATAGATAGATCGCAAAAGAATAGGTGTGCACGAATTTTTTAAAATCTATTTATAACTTTTTCCATCGCGTTCAGAATATTTTAAAATACCTATTTGGATATATGAGTTTAATAGATTTCGTTCCGGGGCCAGAACGGACTTTTTGGGCCAACTACCGTTTCGCACGTTCGTAATACGTGCCCACCTAGCCTACTACAATTTGTCTATAAATATGCTGTGATAAACCCTAGCCTCCTTTCTATTCTATTCTCTTTTGCTGTACGTTCTTTTCTTCAACTCCTTCTCCTCCTCAAAATGGATGCAAATGTCAGACCCAATTCGATTCAAATTTCAAATAAAAATTCAAACATTTCAGAAAAATTCCTAAAAATTATCTGTTAAAGTTCTCCAGATACGTAATATGCTGGTACAACTCGTTTTTCATTTTGGTATGTGGTTTGACCAGAAGAAATCGATGAAGTTTCGGCCGTTCATCATCACCGCAGCAAACTTCGTCGGATCGAGAAAATATTTCTGGGTATTGTGGAGAGGCTCGTACGCTTCGCATCAGTGGCATTGGTTTGGGTTTTCGACGGCTAGATTAAGCTAATAAATTGAATTAGGGTTTCAAGGAGTGGCGGCGCATGGCGTTTCTGGTGGCGTGGGGGTGCCGCTGGGTGCGCCTCGGCTAGGCGAGAAGAATGGAGGTGGTCGGCCTGAAGGGCAACGGCCGTGGGTGATGGGTTTTGCAGTCAACGTTTCGGTCAAAGCTTTGATGTTGGGTTCGTTTTCTCTGTTCGCGACCTGGGTATGTGCGTGAAGATGGATGGATGTTGCAGTGACGTGGAGTATGGTAAGCTTGTTTGTTTATTTTTTTTTTTTTAATTTCAAATCGTCTAACGATGATATCTTCCGCATACATTGTCCGATTCACGTGAGATTTTTTTCGTTAGGATCGTAATTAAATTTCGGATCTGTTGAAGCTGGTTTGGACTGATTTGGAGGCCGTCGAATTTTTGAGTTTAAATCGGATTTAAATTCGATTTAAATTCAAAAGGTGAGTGTTTTAACCCACTCACAACTTCTAAAACTTTTTATGTTTGTTAAATTTATTTTAGATATGAGTAGAAACTTATTTATGACTGTTTGGCATGTTGTATTAAGCATATCTGTTAAATCGCATTTATTTAATTTAACTGTTAATTTATTTTATTTATTGCATAAAATTGGACAGTTAGAATTTATTTTGCACATAAACTGCTAGTTAACAGTCATTTATTTTATTATGGAATATAAACTGTTAGTTAATATCTGTTATTGATTCCTGTAAAATTCATATGCTCTGTATCAATGATTGTTTAAAATGGGATGATGATTGCAATTGATAATTGATGATTGATATTTGGATGAATGGATGCTATAATTATATTGTATAAACTGCAAGTCATCATGCATTTTTCATTTCATTCGGGGTTGTGGTTTGAAATGATATACATCCGCCAAATTTTATATCTTTTAAATTGCAGATTGAAATGATAAATATCCGTATCACTTGACCATAGGATAGAAAATTTTATACAGGCACTGTGGTCTATATATAATTATTTATAAAGTGATTTCTATGGTTTGGATGGAATATGGTTTATAATAATTTTAATTTTGATATGTTTCTTCTATATATATCCATATGAAGTTAGAAATTTTGAATTTAAGCTGTGTATAAATCTCTTAAATAAAAATGGAAAATTTGAGAAAATTAAGTTTGATAATTTATATTATATGTTTAAATGTTTAAGTTTGGAAATTTTAAGATATGATATTTATAACTGGATTTTTCCAAGATAAATTTAAAATGAATATTCTAGTATAATTAAATTGAAGAAAATATTTAATTGCTAGAAATTGGTGTTTTATTTATGGATTTTATGTGAATATTCAAGACTAAATAATAGAACATTTAATTTGTTGAAAGAATAAATTCCAACTTTAGTTTTGAAAAAATTTATACTCCAAATGGATATATATATATATATATAGAAATTGAAGTGGTTTTGGAATTTCAAAGTGATATTTAATTTTGGTTCAGACTTTAAATAAAGAAACATATTTGTAAAGCCATGGAAATTATTTTTCTTTACAAAGTTACCTTAAGTTAAACCATTTATTTTATATACCGTTGGATATCCAAACCATTCAAGTTTTAGAAGTTATGGTTTTAAAATTTATGAATTTCGAAATATTATGCTTTGAAAGTATAATTCAAATGTTTGATTTCCAAATATTATAAATTTTAAAGCAGTATGATTTTTGGAAAAGAATTACATTTGGATAAAATGATATCATATTGTTTTGGGTTTTAAAATGATATCATATTCATTGTTTTGAAATGGAAATTTTATTCTGGTTTTAAAGTATAAACTATTTTTAATTGACCGCGGTGTTATAATAACGATTCGTTGGCAAAGAGACCGAGATTGGATATGGACATACTCTCTGTCGATACCGAAAACCACTTTGACTAACCGTGTACGCGGTGGAGATTCCAGAATGAAGTAGGTTGGTGGCGACGTTTCCTGTAAGGTAAATACGTGGACCCAACTCCCGTGAGTTGGCATAAGGTGGCTAAAACAGGAGCGATCGACGGGTTAATGAGGTCATTCCTCTGATCGGACACTCCTCTTCGATATTATACTTTGACTTTGGATTGATTCAGTAGCCACTTTTACTTTTATTTTTGGGGGAGTTTGTTCGAGGTGGGCGGTAGCTACGGCTATGCGTTTCCATCGGCCCGGAAGCGTAATTGGTATATCTACCCTGGCATTGCCTAGTTGTGCCGTGTCACCTACCATACCGAGCCTTGTACGAGTTTGGATTTCTCCCGTAGCCCGTGTGGTATCCTCTGGTGGCTTCCCGATCAGGAGGGACTATGATATTGGATGGACTACTGGGACTATTACGTCTTAAGGTGGAAAATGTAAAGCCTTAATGCTATATAGAAGTATTTTTATTTTACTATTAGACACTATTATAATAGCGAAATATACTACATAGTAAATAGTTTAACGGATCCTTAGGAGATGTAAATCCCGAGCATCTCTTGAGTTATTGCACTCATATTTATTTCTGTTAATTTAACTCACATAAGATCTTTTAGTTCTGACTCGAGTGTTTTTGTCTTTTCAAATTCGCTCGGGTCAGTCCGAGCGTTTCAGGATTTGAGGATTTAGCTCTGGAGGACGAAGGCGAAGATTTGTATTACGAGTATCTTCTATATTATTCCTCTACAAAATTTAATTCCGCTGCATTGATTGTATTGGTATGTGTAACTCTGATATTTATTGTACAAGTAAAATAAAATATTTTGTAAAACAGCTTCATGAACTGTATATTTGATTTATTATATTTTATCCTTCCGCTGTGAGATTCTGTTTGTTTATTTCTTATCTGTTTCTCTTATTTACCCCATAACAATCTGCCCTTCCGTATGGTTTGAATTCGCACGTGTGCTGGTTTAAATCGTGCGAAAAGGCGGGATGTTACAGTTGGTATCAGAGCTTTGGTTTAGCGATAAAACCTTGGCTTTGTGGGGTTTGACTCTTTACTAATAGGGTAGTAATACCCTATGGGAGTCACTGAGTGTATATATATGAGAGAGCGTATTTGTTAGTGTTATAAAAAGGTTTTAATATTGTGTTAATCTGTTCCGTTTTGTATTTATAAATTCTGATTGGTGCATGAGACGTTATGACATCAATAGGGATTTCTAAACACTTAATAGGACAGACCGACATAATTTTTTTTTAATATAGGTGAATGAAATAATTTTGCCTATTATATTTTCTATATATATAAAATAAAAATTTTCAAATGATATCTATATTTGGTTGCGATAGATTGGTTGTTAGGAATAAAATTTAGAAATAATAAGAAAAATAAGAATGAAATTAACATCAATGGAATTTGGAAATTTTAGAACTTAAGTCCGGGATTTTTGAAAATTTGCTTTCAAAGGATTTATGAAATATAATAATTTTTTTATAAGTATTTTCTTATATAAATATTTAGTATAATTCGGAAGAATTGTTTTAAAGAAGATTTTGGAGAAAATAAGTTTTGTACTTTCCTCTCTGTCGCTGGAAAATAATTTCGGTGATGGCGGCCGCATCATCGACTTTCATTTTCGAGTTTCGAAGGGGAAAGGCCACTGTAGTAAATTCTACTGCAGATTTATTTTGAAAATATCTAAATTTTAATTGTTTTAAATATAATTAGAGGTATATAAGTTATAAGAATATATTTATCTATTAAAATTTAACCCGGTATTTAATTCTTAAATTTCCATTAATTAATTGTTTCAATTATGGTAGCGAAATAGAATTTAATTAATAATTGAAATCCTAAATAAAATAAGAGACTAAAATGCTAAGTTATAAAGGAAGTTAAAATTTTAACTTATAAATATATATATATATATATATATATATATTAAAGATTTATTGAACATTAAATTTAATTAAAAGATGAGATAAAACTTGTATAAGTTCTTTTGCATTTTCTTTAACATATATAACTTACCAAATATGAAAAGTTGAAATGTTAAATAAGAGATTGGAAATAGATATTGTACAAGTAGAAATTTTGGAAATAATGAAGTATTCAATGAATTGCCATTATAAATGAGAATTTAATGGTATAAACTTAAGATTGGAATTTTACAAAAATTAAAGGCAAGTATTATAAATAGGCGATTTTATACTTAAGTAATAAAATGAAATTCTTTAATAAATAAGGATTGATGTGTAGGGTTATAAACTCAAGTATGATTGAAAGTAGGTAATATAAATAGATGACTGCAAACCATCGTTAATGAATTAATAAAATCCTTTACTTATAAGAATGAATGTTATAAGGTTAAGAATTTAAGTGTAAGTAAAAAGGATTACTATAATTAAATATAATAGAAATGTAAGCATTAAATAAAATATTGAAAGTGAGAAGTGCATTAAATGTAATACAATAGAAGAAACATACATGACCTAAATAAATGGAAATGGATAATTGGAGGTAATAAGTGAAAATTAATGAAGCAAACATTTAATGAGTAACTGTAAATTAAAATGATGAATCACTATATAGGATGAATCACTGTATAGATAAACAGATAATCAAACAACCAAAGTATGTAAGGAATTTATATAAGTTAATTTGATTTGATAGTTTAGAATCGATATTGTTTGATCTATGGTTGGTTGGGTAAGGAAATTTGAAGTTGTTGGATGGATAAATAATCTATTTTATCCCATCTAAGACTGTTGAGTAAATGATGCACTGGATAGTTTTTTTTTTTCATTCCGTACCATTTCAAGTTTTGAACCCGAACAACTATTTGCTTGTTTGATTGAATGGTTGATTTGTTGTGTATGCTGTTTGTTAAAATGGATGGTTGTTGTATTGATTTGTGGTTAGTTATTGAAACCACTTAAATATTTCACTTTATATAAATTGTTAAACCTTTGGATTTTTTTAAGTGTAATGCAGGTTATGAAGCAACTGCTACTGCTTTTGGTTCCATAATAATAAGCGAAAATTGCCGACAAATAGGTACATTTCGGATTACGGTTTATAGCGCTATTTTGTATATTTTTCCCGTGTTGGGATATAATAAGTTTGGATATTATATGTGATATTTTGTAATATTTAATAGTATATTTTTCTCTCGAACCTCTCAATACAAAGGAGACTCTGCCAAAATTTTCCGTAAATTTTGGACTTAGAATTATGTTGAAAATGTTTTCAAACTTTAATTATTTAAGTATAAATGGATAATGATTATAAAACGGGTATAGTTCATTTAAGGAAATAAATTTAGTAAATTATTGTTTATAAGTTAATATTTGAAATAAGATGTACTGTTTATTTAAGTCTTCCTTCTCTTTTCTTATCCTTTTCGTGGACGAAAAGTTTTGAGTGGGGGAGAGTGTAACGACTCGTAATTTTCGTTAAATAAAGTTGTCATTTTAATAAGATTTAGATAATTTAATTTTAAAAAAAAAGTAAAGATTTATAATTTATAATGAAGCATATGTTGAAAAGAAATGAAACCATAGAAATTTAAGCTAAGTATTAATAGTTGATATATAATGACGAATAAATTGAAATGATGTAAATGTTTATACTAGGCTAAGAAGAGAATATAGGAAAACAAGGGTAAGTTGTGAATTTATTTAATGGATTTATAATATTAGATAGTAAATTGAATTAAATCAATGTCCTGTAGAAGTTGGAGTATGGTTTAGGAATGAAAGCTTTTAAAGGAAAACCTTTAAATGGAAATCAATGCATTTAATTAGGTGTAACTGAATGCATGTAAATAATTTTGTAAGAATAAGTTAATAAACAATTTATTTGCGCATACCCGATTTAATTGAAATAACAGGAAAGACAAGAACTTGATTTGCCTAGATATTAATATATTGATAAACTATAACTAAATGAAAAGTTTGGTAGTAAATAGGATATAAGAAGACAAAGGCAACTAGTAAATTAATAAATGAAGTCATAATAATAAGTAGTAATTAATGCATATATATTTGGCATTTGTGATAATTACAAAATTTTACCCGATCGTCTAATTTATTTATTTAAATCTAAATCAATGGCAACATTGTTGTTAATGATGGTTGTAAGTGAATTTGAATGTAAAAGGGTAACAATTATTTAGGTTAACCATTATGGAGTATATTAAGTTAAGGATGGAAATCGATTGAAATAAATCTAAATTAATTATTTTGTTTTGTTAATGGGTTCTAGTTAATAAAGGGGAATTTATAAGAAATGAAGCATGCACTAATGAAATGTATTATAATTCAAATGTCATTTATACCCATAAAATGTCTATTTACTGAATAGAAAGATTTTAAATCAATAAACAAATTTATTGAGGTTCCAATTTATAATTTATAACATTTAATGTAGACTCAATTTCAATAAATTGATTTAAATTGTACAGTAGCGTAGATTTGTTTTGTAATTGAAGTAGTTAATTCTATAAGATGAAGTTAATGCTAATTCTATTTATATTTGGACCATTTGTTGATATAGATTATAGAAAGCAGGATTTATAAATTTAATTAGAGTATCAAATTCAACAATTGCATTTATTGCATAATAAAATGGAATTTAACGGTTAAATATTACGTTATTGAAATTAAAATGGACTTTGAGGATAATAATGTGAAATTATGAACCAATGTTAGTGGCATCCTTATTTTGAATAAAAGGTGAGAATATAAAAGTTGAAAATCTAATAAATGGGTTTTTGAGAATTTAATTTATAATCCCTAAATATAAGGAAGCGGAGAAATTGACACTGCAATTGATAGACTTATCAACTTTTAATTCACATCTAAACTTGTTAAATCATTGAAATTGATTAAGAAATATATAAGCGATAAAACTTGGTAAATTTTAGGATTTGAATATAAAATTTGATTTTATAATTTATTTTAATTTATTTAATTAATATAAAAATAGTCATTTTGGCCACGGACTCGGATTTCAACGAAACCAGTTTCGTCGGATCTGTATCGATGAATTATTGTAGGGTTTCAAGTTTCGTATCGATCGGACCTGTCGTTTGATAGTACGGACGCGAAACGCCTTGAAATCGGTTTAATTAAAATCAATTTGAAATCAATTTGGAAATTTTGTTTTCAGAATAACTTCTTCATACGATCAAATTTGGACGTGAAACTTTTTCCATCGCGTTCAGAATATTTTAAAATACCTATTTGGATATATGGGTTTAATAGATTTCGTTGCGGGGTCAGAACGGGCTTTTTAGGCCAACTACCGTTTAGCACGTTCGTAATACGTGCCCACCTATCCTACTACAATTTGTCTATAAATATGCTGTGATAAACCCTAGCCTCCTTTCTATTCTATTCTCTTTTGTTGTACATTCTTTTCTTCAACTCCTTCTCCTCCTCAAAATGGATGCAAATGTCAGATCCAATTCTATTCAAATTTCAAATAAAAATTCAAACATCTCAGAAAAATCCCTAAAAATTATATGTTAAAGTTCTCGAGATACGGAATCTGCTGGTACAACTCATTTTTCATTTTAGTATGTGGTTTGACCAGAAGAAATCGATGAAGTTTCGGCCGTTCATCATCACCGCAGCAAACTTCGTCGGATCGAGAAAATATTTCTGGGTATTGTGGAGAGGCTCGTACGCTTCGCATCAGTGGCATTGGTTTGGGTTTTTGACGGCTAGATCGAGCTAATAAATTGAATTAGGGTTTCAACGAGTGGCGGCGCATGGCGTTTATGGTGGCGTGGGGGGTGCCGCTGGGTGCGCCTCGGCTAGGCGAGAAGAATGGAGGTGGTCGGCCTGAAGGGCAACGGCCGTGGGTGATGGGTTTTGCGGTCAACGTTTCGGTCAAAGCTTTGATGTTGGGTTCGTTTTCTCTGTTCGCGACCTGGGTATGTGCGTGAAGATGGATGGATGTTGCGGTGACGTGGTGAATGTGACGTGGAGTATGGTAAGCTTGTTTGTTTATTTTTTTTATTTTAATTTCAAATCGTCTAACGATGATATCTTCCGTATACTTTGTCCGATTCACACGAGATTTTTTTCGTTAGGATCGTAATTAAATTTCAGATCTGTTGATGCTAGTTTGGACTGATTTAGAGGACGTCGAATTTTTGAGTTTAAATCGGATTTAAATTCGATTTAAATTCAAAAGGTGAGTGTTTTAACCCACTCACAACTTCTAAAAGTTTTTATGTTTGTTAAATTTATTTTGGATATGAGTAGAAATTTATTTATGACTGTTTGGCATGTTTTATTCAGCATATCTGTTAAATCGCATTTATTTAATTTAACTGTTAATTTATTTTATTTATTGCATAAAATTGCACTGTTAGAATTTATTTGCACATAAATTGCTAGTTAACAGTCATTTAATTTATTATGGAATATAAACTGTTAGTTAATATCTGTTATTGATTCCTGTAAAATTCATATGCTCCGTATCAATGATTGTTTAAAATGGGATGATGATTGCAATTGATGATTGATGATTGATATTTGGATGAATGGATGCTATAATTATATTGTATAAACTGCAAGTCATCATGCATTTTTCATTTCATTCAGGATTGTGGTTTGAAATGATATACAACCGCCAAATTTTATATCTTTTAAATTGCGGATTGAAATGATAAATATTCGTATCACTTAACCATTGGATAGAAAATTTTATACAGGCACCGTGGTCTATATATAAATATTTTTAAAGTGATTTCTATGGTTTGGATGGAATACGGTTTATAATAATTTTAATTTTGATATTTTTCTTCTATATATATCCATATGAAGTTAGAAATTTTGAATTTAAGATGTGTATAAATCTTTTAAATAAAAATGGAAAAATTGAGAAAATGAAGTTTGATAATTTATATTATATGTTTAAATGTTTAAGTTTGGAAATTTTAAGATATGATATTTATAACTGGATTTTTCCAAGATAAATTTAACATGAATATTCTAGTATAATTAAATTGAAGAAAATATTTAATTGCTAGAAATTGGAGTTTTATTTATGGATTTTATGTGAATATTCAAGACTAAATAATAGAATATTTAATTTGTTGAAAGAATAAATTCCAACTTTAGTTTTGAAAAAATTCATACTCCAAATGGATATATATATATATATATATATATATATATATAGAAATTGAAGTGGTTTTGGAACTTGAAAGTGATATTTAATTTTGGTTCAGACTTTAAATAAAGAAACATATTTGTAAAGCCATGGATATTATTTTTCTTTACAAAGTTACCTTAAGTTAAACCATTTATTTTATATACCGTTGGATATCCAAACCATTCAAGTTTTAGAAGTTATGGTTTTAAAACTTATGAATTTCGAAATATTATGCTTTGAAAGTATAATTCAAATGTTTGGATTACAGATATTATAAATTTTAAAGCAGTATGATTTTTGGAAAAGAATTATATTTGGATAAAATGATATCATATTGTTTTGGGTTTTAAAATGATATCGTATTCATAGCTTTGAAATGGAAATTTTATTCTGGTTTTAAAGTATAAACTAATTTTAAATGACCGCGGTGTTATAATAACGATTGGTTGGCAAAGAGACCGGGATCGGATATGGACATACTCTCTGTCGATACCGAAAACCACTTTGACTAACCGTGTACGCGGTAGAGATTCCAGAATGAAGTAGGTTGGTGGCGACGTTTCCTGTAAGGTAAATACGTGGAGCCAACTCCCGTGAGTTGGCATAAGGTGGCTAAAACAGGAGCGATCGACGGGTTAATGAGGTCATTCCTCTGATCGGACACTCCTCTTCGATATTATACTTTGACTTTGGATTGATTCAGTGGCCACTTTTACTTTGATTTTTGGGGGAGTTTGTTCGAGGTGGGCGGTAGCTGCGGCTACGCGTTTCCATCGGCCCGGAAGCGTAATTGGTATATCTACCCTGGCATTGCCTAGTTGTGCCATGTCACCTACCATACCGAGCCTTGTACGAGTTTGGATTTCTCCCATTGCCCGTGTGGTATCCTCTGGTGGCTTCCCGATATGGAGGGACTATGATATTGGATGGACTACTGGGACTATTACATGTCAAGGTGGAAAATGTAAAGCCTTAATGCTATTTAAAAGTATGTTTATTTTACTATTAGACACTATTATAATAGCGAAATATACTACATAGTAAATAGCTTAACGGATCCTTAGGAGATGTAAATCCCGAGCATCTCTGGAGTTATTGCGCTCATATTTATTTCTGTTAATTTAACTCACGTAAGCTCTTTTAGTTCTGACTCGAGTGTTTTTGTCTTTTCAAATTCGCTCGGGTCAGTCCGAGCGCTTCAGGATTTGAGGATTTAGCTCTAGAGGACGAAGGCGAAGATTCGTATTACGAGCATCTTCTATATTATTCCTCTACACCATTTAATTCCGCTGCATTGATTGTATTGGTATGTGTAACTCTGATATTTATTGTACAAGTAAAATAAAATATTTTGTAAAACAGCTTCATGAACTGTTGTAACATCCCGCCTTTTCGCACACTTTAAACCGACACACATGACGATTCAAACCATACGGAAGGGCGGATTGTTATGGGGTAAATAAGAAAAATAGAGAAGAAATAAAACAAAATAGAATCTCACAGCGGAAGGATAAAATATAATAATAAGATATACAGTTTATAAAACTGTTTACAAACATTTATATAATACATATCAGAGTTACACATACCAATAACAATGCAGCGGAAAAATGTGAGTGTAGTGGAATAATAGTAGATAATAGTAATACAAATCTTTGTCTTCGTCCTCCAGAGCTAAAACTTCAAATCCTGAAACGCTCGGACTGACCCGAGCGAATTTGAAAAGACAAAAACACTCGAGTCAGAACTAAAAGATCTTATGTGAGTAAAATTAACAGAAATAAATATGAGTACAGTAACTCAAGAGATGCTCGGGATTTACATCTCCTAAGGGTCCGTTAAACTATTTACTATGTAGTATATTGCGCTATTATAATAATGTCTATTTATAAAATAAACTTACTTTTTAATAGCGTTAAGGGGTTACCCATATAGCCCTTAACACAGAATATATTCCCATAATCTATACAGTACCGTAATCTCCCCCGTAATGGGCGTCGTCAGAGGGCACTCCATAGGTATGGTACAAAACAAAACTCGTAGTAAAGGCTCGGTATGGTAGGTGACACGGCACAACTAGGCAATGCCAGGGTAGATAAACTTCAAGTCCACGTATTTACCTTACAGGAAACGCCGCCACCAACCTACTTTATTCTGGAATCTCCACCGCGTACACGGTTAGTCAAAGTGGTTTTCGGTATCGACAGAGAGTGTGTCCATATCTGATCCCGGTCTCTTTGCCAACCAATCGTTATTATAACACCGCGGTCATTTAAAATATTTTATACTTTAAAACCAGAATAAAAATTCCATTTCAAAACTATGAATACGATATCATCTTAAAACGCAGAACAATATGATATCATTTTATCCAAATATATTTCTTTTCCAAAATCATACTGCTTTAAAATTTAAAATATCTGGAAACCAAATTTGTAACTTATACTTTCAAAGCATAATATTTCGAAATTCATATATTTTAAAACCATAACTTCTAAAACTTGAATGGTTTGGATATTCAACGGTATATAAAATAAATGGTTTGAATTTAAGGTTACTTTGTAAAGAAAATAATTTCCATGGCTTTACAAATATATTTCTTTATTTAAAGTCTAAACCGAAATTTAAATATCACTTTCAAGTTCCAAAACCACTTCAATTTCTATATATATATATATATATATATATATATATCCATTTGGATTATTAATATTTCAAAACTAAAGTTGGAATTTATTCCTTTAACCAAATTAAATGTTCTATTATTTAGTCTTGAATATTTACATAAAAATCCATAAATAAAACTCCAATTTCTAGCAATTTAAATATTTACTTCAATTAAATTATACTAGAATATTCATTTTAAATTTATCTTGGAAAAATCCAGTTATAAATATCATACCTTAAAATTTTCCAAACTTAAACATATAATATGAATTATCAAATTCCATTTCTCAATTTTCCCATTTTTATTTAATAGATTTATACACAGCTTAAATTCAAAAATTTTAACTTCATATGGATATATAAGAAGAATAACATTTATAAAATATCAAAATTAAAAATTTTTATAAACCGTATCCCATCCAAACCATAGAAATCACTTTAAAATAATTTATATATAGACCACGGTGCCTATATAAAATTTTCTATCCTATGGTCAAGTGATACAGATATTTATCGTTTCAATCCGCAATTTAAAAATAAAATTTGCGGTTGTATATCATTTCAAACCACAATCCCGAATGAAATGAAAAATGCATGATAACTTGTAGTTTAATGATATACAATAAAACATCCATTCACCCATCATCAATCAAAGTTATTTCAAACATCATCAGTTTAACAACCATCAGTATATATACAACATAACAAGAAATAATTGACAGTTATTAACTAACATTTTATATTCAATTAAATTTATAACTGTCTAACTAGTAGTTTGTATGCAAATAAATAAATTCTAATTGTCAATTAATATGCAATAAATGAATTAAATTGACAGTTAAATTAAATAAATGCGAATTAACCGATATGCTGAATAAAACATGCCAAACAATCATAAATAAATTTCTACTCATGTCTAAAATAAATTTAACAAACATAAAAACTTTTAGAAGTTGTGAGTGGGTTAAAACACTCACCTTTTGAATTTAAATCGAATTTAAATTCAATTTAAACTCAAAAATCCAACGATCTCCAAATCTGTCCAAACCAGCGTCATCAGATCCGGAATTTAATTACGATCCTAACAAAAGAAATTTCGCACGAAACGGGTAACGTATGAAAAAGTTGTTCAATTTTAATGAGTTGAAACAAAAATTAAATAAAACAAAATTAAACAACAACCTAATTAAAGCTTGCCACGTCATAAAGCTTCTTCTCGACTCACGTATGCTCGTCCAGGGAATGAACCCATTTCAACGCACGCCCTCCCCATCTTTGACCGTGCCTTTAGACCGCCCCAGGCCACCAGATGGTGACGCGCCTCCACCATTACGACTTCCCTAACCGAGCTCTCCAATACCCAGAAAGCAATTTGCAAATAGTCGCTCCAAATCAAAACGCCCAAATTGACTTAGGTTTCGAATTTCCTGATTTTGACCGCGATTTGCCGCTGACTCGAGTATCGATTTCAAAAACAGAGACTGTGCATAGATTCGTATGGTTGAAATCTACAACATATATTTTTTTTTTGAAATTTTCTTAGATGTTTGAATTTTCATTTGAAATTTGAATAGAAATAGATCTAGGCTTGCATCCATTTGACGAGGAGAAGGAGTTTGAAGAAAATAACATACAGACAAATGATAGAAGATGGAGGCTTGGGTTTTTTTGATCATCTATTTATAGATAGATCGCAAAAGAATAGGTGTGCACGAATTTTAATGTGCAAACGGAAGTGGTCCCAAAAGATAAATAATATTAATTACACACGTTACGGATTTAGGAAATAAATAAATTCCTTATCATTTAACAAATGTAAATCTAGACGTTTCGTTTACGTTTCAAAATATATCCATAATTTTATTAATTTCTAAATTGATCTAAACAAATTTAGATGTAAATTAAAAGCAGATAAGTCTATCCATTGCAGTGTTAATTTCTCCACTTCCTTATATTTAGGAATTATAAATTAAGTTTTCAAAAACCTATTTTTGATTTTCAAACTTTTATATACTCATCTTTTACCAGTAATAAGGATTCATTAACATTTGTTCATGGTTTCACCTTATTATCCTCAACTTCCACTTTAATTTTCAATAATTACAATTGTTGAATGTTGATACTTAAATTAAATTTATACATCTTGCTTTCTATAATCTATATCAACAAATGGTCAAATTATAAATAGAATTAGCATTAACTTCATCTTGTAGGATTAACTACTCCAATTACAAAACAAATCTACGCTAACTGCACGATTTAAGTCAATTTTGTAATTGAGTCTACATTAAACGTTATAAATTGGAACCTCAATAAATTCGCTTATTGATTTAAAATCTTTCTATTCGGTAAATAGACATTTAATGGGTATAAATAACATTTGAATTACAACACATGTCATTAGTGCATGCTTCATTTCTTATAAACTCCCATTTATTAACTAGAACACATTAACCAAAACAAAATAATTAATTTAGATTTATTTCAATCGATTGCCATTCTTAACTTAACATACTCAAAAATGGTTAACCTAAATAATTGTTACCCTTTTACATTCAAATTCACTTACAACCATCATTACAACAATGTTGCCATAGATTTAGATTTAATTAAATAAATTAGATAAATGGGTAAAGTATTGTAATTATCACTAATGCCAAATATATATGCATTAATTACTACTTATTATTATGAATTCATTTATTAATTTACTAGTTGCCTTTGTCTTCTTATATCCTATTTACTACAAATCTTTCTATTTAGTTATAGTTTATCAATATATATACCTAGGCAAATCAAGTTCTTGTCTTTTCTGTTATTTCAATTAAATCGGGTATGCACAAATAAATTGTTTATAACTTATTCTTACAAAATTATCTACATGCATTCAGTTACACCTAATTTAATGCATTGATTTTCATTTATAAATTAATGGTTTTTCCTTTAAAAGCTTTTATTACTAACCATACTCCAACCTCTACAGGACATTGATTTATTAAATTTTCACTTATTATGCATACTTTTAGCAACTCATATATACTTTGCGTCTATTCCCCAAATTTCACATTCTATTGTTACATAAATTTGCATTGATTACTATTTATTATTACTTTACTGATAAATTAGATATTTGCATTGGTTTTGCTTATGCTAAATTAATTTCCCATAATAAATAAGGTTTCAAAACAATCAATAACATTTCCTTAGCCCAAACCCCGTTTACCAATTATTTTCCTTCAATAATTCTTGTTGCTATAAATACGTACATTTACACTTTATAGTTATTCTAGTATACCTATTCCAACACTCTTAACCCTTATCTTTACGTTCACCCACTTGTAATATTAATTATATTTATTACAATTCAATGTTGGCATTTATTACTATTAATTTATACAATGTTTATTGCCCTTATTTCAATTTCTTCCTTTTCAGTTGCTACTCTACTATTCACATTTCCTTTTGTATACTCCTTTCCTATATAATCCAACATACACAAATTCCAATTAAATCCAATTATTACCTTTAAATAAAACATAACATTCGAATACCTCTTATTAAATTGGAATGTTTCATTTAAGTTTATAATTGATCCACTTGCATTAACATAAATTTTTAGTTTCAAATTTATTCCCATTTACGGTTAATCAATGTTATTTTACATTAACCAATTTTAATATTCACCTTTAATTTCACATCTTCAAAGTATATCTAGGAAAAATCTTTCCACCACTTAATTTACTGAATCTTATGCAGTCTTACTATAAATAGGTTTTAAATTACCATTACTGTACATTCTATTACTATCCAAAGTATTTATTCGTAAACCAATCCGATATATACGTTCGTTTCCTTCTATTTGATTTATACCTAGTACACATTTCTAAATCCTATTTCATTACCTTCATTTAATGGTTATCGCATTGAGATCAAATTTATTAGCTTATATTGCATTATTACCATTAATTAAAATTGGCTTAATTTTTTTTTATTTCAATACTCTAAATAAATAACATATTATTACATAATTACTCTTGTTTTCACATATTGCATTCAAAATTTAAACCACAATATTTACAATATTTTATTGAATTGGAAATCTCATTTTAAATTGTTAACTTTTCATAAGAACAAATGGCAACACCAAATTCCTAACATTCATTTTATTACAAATTATGGAAAATATGACAAATTTAGTTAACGAAATTTTCTGGTCGTTACACTCTCCCCCACTCAAAACTTTTCGTCCCCGAAAAGGAAAAGAAGGGAGAAGAAAGGATTAATTAACAATACATCTTATTCAAAATATTTAACTTATAAACAGTAATTTACTAAATTTATTACCTTAAATAAAATATACCCGTTTTATAATCATTATATCCTTTTATACTTAAATAATTAAAGTTTGGAAAACATTTTCACATAATTCTGAGTCCAAAATTTACGGAAAATTTTGGTAGAGTCTCCTTTGTACGGAGAGGCTCGGGAAAATATAATACCAAAATATAACAAAGTATCATATAAAATATTCAAAATAGTATATCCCAACACGGGAAAATATATAAAAATAGCGCTACAAAATGTAAACCGGGAATGTACCTATTTGTTGGGCAAATTACGCTGAATTTATGGAAACAAAAGCAGTAACAATTGCTTCCATACCTTCATTTCACTTATATAATCTAAAAAGGTTAACTATTTATATAAAGTGAAATATTTTCATGGTTTCAACTACTAACAACAATCAATTTCGACAAACAGTATACACAACTAAACAAAACAACCATTCAATCAAACAAGCAAATAGTTGTTCGGGTTTAAAACTTGAAATGGTACGAAATGAAAAATAACTATCCAGTGCATCATTTACTCAACAGTCTTAGATGGGACAAAAATAGATTATTTATTCATCCAACAACTTCAAATTTCCTTACCCAGCCAACTATAAAGTAAACAATATCGATTTAAACCAACAAATCAATTCAACTTATATAAATTCATTACATACTTTAATTGTTTGATTTCCTTTCTTTTATTCAACCCACATAAATTTTCCTTTTTATAATTTACATTTATTTCTAACAACTTCAAATTTTATTTCTCATTCAATGGTTGTTTCCTTATTTCAACTTATTACTTACCATTATTTTTATTTTATTTAGCTTATGTAAGTCTCTTTTATGTGTATTACATTTAATGCACTTCTCAAATTCAATCATTTATTAAATGCTTACATGGTATTATATTATATTACAGTAACCCTTTTTTTAATTACACTTAAATTCTTAACCTTATAACCTCCATTCTTATAAATAAAGGATTTTATTAATTTATTACCTAAGGTTTGCAGTCATTTATTTATATTACCTACTTTCCATTTTATTCAACTAGTAGCATTTAAATCATACTTAGGTTTATAACCCTACACATCAATCCTTATTATTAAAGAATTTCATTTTATTTACTTAAGTTTAAAATCACCTATTTATAATACTTACCTTTAATTTTGGTAAAATTTCAATTTATAACTTAAGTTTATAACATTAAATTCTCATTTATAACAGAAATTCATTGAATACTTCATTATTTCCAAAATTTCTACTTGTATAATATTCTATTCCGATCACTTATTTAACATTTCAACTTTTCATATTTGGTAAGTTATATATGTTAAAGAAAATGCAAAAGAACTTAGACAAGTTTTATCTCTTCTTTTAATCAAATTTAATGTTCAACAATATTACTTTTTGTCTCATATGTTAAAATTTTCAAATTTCGCTTTATAACTTTGCATAAATTTTCTTACCTAAATTAGAGGTTTAAATTCATTAATTACTTACCTTTTATTTCACTAAAATAATTTAAACTATTAATTAATGGAAATTTAAGAATTAAATACCAGGTCAAATTTCAAATTATTTTAAAAATAATAGATAAATAATTTCTTACAACTTTTATATCTCTAATTATGTTTAAAACAATTAAAATTTTAAATAATTTCAAAATAAATCTGCAGTAGAATTTACCACAGTGGCCTTTCCCCTTCGAAACTCGAAAATGAAAGTCGATGATGCGGCCGCCATCACCAAAAAATTTTTCCTACGACAGAGAGGAAAGTACAAAACTTATTTTCTCCAAAATCTTCTTTAAAACAATTCTTCCGGATTATACTGAAATATTTATATCGGAAAATATTTATAACAATATTATTATACTTCAAAATCCTTTAAAAGCAAATTTCAAAATCCCGAACTTAAGTTCTAAAATTTCCAAATTTCATTGATTTTAAATTCAATCTTATTTACCTATTATATATAAATTTTATTCCTAACACCCAATCTATTGCAACAAAATATATATATATATATATAATATCATTTAAAAATTTATTTTATATATAGAAAATATAATAGGCAAAATTATTTCATTCACCTATATTAAAACAGATATTGTGTCGGTCTGTCCTATTAAGTATTTAGAAATCCCTATTGATGACATAGCGTCCCATGCATAAACCAGAATTTATAAATACAAAACGGAACAGATTAACACAATAGTAAAATCTTTTTATAACACTAACAAATACGCTCTCTCAAATATATACACTCAGCGACTCCCATAGGGTATTACTACCCTATTAACAAAGAGTCAAACCCCATAAAGCCAAGGTTTATCGCTAAACCAAAGCTCTGATACCAACTGTAACGTCACTCTTTTCGCACACTTTAAACCGACACACATGACGATTCAAACCATACAGAAGGGCGGATTGTTATTGGGTAAATAAGAAAAACAGAGAAGAAATAAAACAAAATAGAATCTCACAGCGGAAGGATAAAATATAATAATTAGATATACAGTTTATAAAACTGTTTACAAACGTATATATAATACATATCAGAGTTACACATACCAATAACAATGCAGCGGAAAAATATGAGTGTAGTGGAATAATAGTAGATAATAGTAATACAAATCTTCGTCTTCGTCCTCCAGAGCTAAAACTTCAAATCCTGAAACGCTCGGACTGACCCGAGCGAATTTGAAAAGACAAAAACACTCAAGTCAGAACTAAAAGATATTATGTGAGTAAAATTAACAGAAATAAATATGAGTACAGTAACTCAAGAGATGCTCGGGATTTACATCTCCTAAGGGTCCGTTAAACTATTTACTATGTAGTATATTGCACTATTATAATAATGTCTATTTATAAAATAAACTTACTTTTTAATAGCGTTAAGGGGTTACCCATATAGCCCTTAACACGGAATATATTCCCATAGTCTATACAGTACCGTAATCTCCCCCGTAATGGGCGTCGTCAGAGGGCACTCCATAGGTATGGTACAAAACAAAACTCGTAGTAAAGGCTCGGTATGATAGGTGACACGGCACAACTAGGCAATGCCAGGGTAGATATACCAATTGCTATCAGGGCTGGTGGAAACGCGCAGCGTGCAGCTGCCGCCCACCTCGAACAAACTCCCCCAAAATCAAAAATAAAAGTGGCCACTGAATCAACCCAAGTCAAAGTAAAATATCGAAGAGGAGTGTCTGATAAGAGGAATGACCTCATTGGCCCAAGAATCGCTGCTGTTTTAGCCATCTTATGCCAACTCACGGGAGTCGGGTCCACGTATTTACCTTACAGGAAACGCCGCCACCAACCTACTTCATTCTGGAATCTCCACCGCGTACACGGTTAGTCAAAGTGGTTTCCGATATCGACAGAGAGTATGTCCATATCCGATCCCGGTCTCTTTGCCAACCAATTGTTATTATAACACCGCGGTCATTTAAAATAGTTTATACTTTAAAACCAGAATAAAAATTCCATTTCAAAACTATGAATACGATATCATCTTAAAACCCAAAACAATATGATATCATTTTATCCAAATATATTTCTTTTCCAAAATCATACTGCTTTAAAATTTAAAATATCTGGAAACCAAATATGTGACTTATACTTTCAAAGCATAATATTTCGAAATTCATATATTTTAAAACCATAACTTCTAAAACATGAATGGTTTGGATATTCAATGGTATATAAAATAAATGGTTTGACTTTAAGGTTACTTTGTAAAGAAAATAATTTCCATGGCTTTACAAATATATTTCTTTAATTAAAGTCTAAACCAAAATTTAAATATCACTTTCAAGTTCCAAAACCACTTCAATTTCTATATATATATATATATATATATATATATATATATCCATTTGGAGATT
The DNA here is from genome assembly GCA_030765085.1 of Allium cepa. Taxonomy (NCBI): domain Eukaryota; kingdom Viridiplantae; phylum Streptophyta; class Magnoliopsida; order Asparagales; family Amaryllidaceae; genus Allium; species Allium cepa. The sequence continues at coordinate 76,411,166 of CM060945.1, forward strand.
AATATTTCAAAACTAAAGTTGGAATTTATTCCTTCAACCAAATTAAATGTTCTATTATTTAGTCTTCAATATTTACATAAAAATCCCTAAATAAAACTCCAATTTCTACCAATTTAAATATTTTCTTCAATTAAATTATACTAGAATATTCATTTTAAATTTATCTTGGAAAAATCCAGTTATAAATATCATACCTTAAAATTTTCCAAACTTAAACATATAATATGAATTATCAAATTCCATTTCTCAATTTTCCCATTTTTATTTAATAGATTTATACACAACTTAAATTCAAAAAATTTAACTTCATATGTATATATATAAAAGAATAACATTTATAAAATATCAAAATTAAAAAATTTTATAAACCGTATCCCATCCAAACCATAGAAATCACTTTAAAATAATTTATATATAGACCACGGTGCCTGTATAAAATTTTCTATTGTATGGTCAAGTGACACAGATATTTATCGTTTCAATCCGCAATTTAAAAATAAAATTTGCGGTTGTATATCATTTCAAACCACAATCCCGAATGAAATGAAAAATGCATGATAACTTGTAGTTTAATGATATACAATAAAACATCCATTCACCAATCATCAATCAAAATTATTTCAAACATCAACAGTTTAACAACCATCAATATATATATACAATATAACAGGAAATAATTGACAGTTATTAACTAACATTTTATATTCAATTAAATTTATAGCTGTTTAACGCTGTGACGCCCCACTCCGAGAGCCTCGTTAACAAAGAGTATTACATAGATAATACTGTCGGCTAACGCGGACAATAGAGTATAATGGAAGCGACCATGTGTAATCTTACCTTAACTATTCACTAAATACGTCGAAAAGTAGAAACATTAAAAATTCGACCTATTCAATAAATATTTAAAGCAAAACTACAATGGCTATAGGATCTATCAGAAGAAAATATAACAACTCAAATGTAATATACATCACAGAACAGTAAATCATCATATACCCATATACTGATACATTTCAGAGTATACAAAATAATACAAGTCAAGTGGTATAGCAAATCGCAATATACAGACGAGTTCCAGATGAATACTATCATAGTTACTACAAAAGGGGACTACACAAAAAGCTATGACAAAAAGAAGCTAGCGTAGTAGTCCATGCGGAAGCAAAATAGGCTAAGTCCAAAAGCACCTAACCTGAAACATCTCGGTCTGACCCGAGTATAAAATACACGGATCAGTCTAGCTAAACAAATCAGTTAGATAAACTGAACAACAATAAACCTGCAAGGTTACAAAGCATAGTAGATATCTCTAAAAGAGATAACACAATCATCTCACGAAAGATGAATCATATAGATCAAGCCTCATATCATCAGCAACATATAGAAACAAAGGATAAGAATATCCCAAGGCAAGCCATAAAGGCAAACAACAAATACCAATAAATACGAGTTCCACAAGGTAAACGCTATATTTCGTGTGGCTCTAAAGAACCAATACAGAAAAGCAATACCTAGGGAATATACATATAAATGAAACATCATGAGCGGTGGTGAGTAAACCACTCCTTTATCCCTTGAGCGGTGGTGAAGAAACCACTCCAATATCTCTTGAGCGGTGGTGAAGAAACCACTCCAATATCTCTTGAGCGGTGGTGAAGAAACCACTCCGAAAGCAATACTAAAGGTAACCGACAACCCCAAATATCTTTCGAGTCGGGGCAAAGGACCAACTCCAAAATCGATATTTAAAGGAAACAAGCCAGAGGAGACAGTCCGAAGACACTATCCCAAAGGCAGCATGTGTCACAAACTCCCAGAGAGGAATCCGAAAAGTGGTAACGTGAGTCCCATAACCACCCGTTCGCACTAAACGGTTTACTATCCGTTAGTTTATTTCACACTCAAAGCAGTAAAAATTTACCTCATCTCATCGGTAAACAGACACAAGGGTCAAAACGATCAATCGAATACGTCGGGGATTAATCGAAAAGATAAACGCATGGATTCATGGTCCGTGTTTTACCCAACCGTTTAATCTTCCTTCCACTTCGCTCGAAGTGCGAAATCGTGTGTGTGGGTTTAAATGGAATTTATGAATTGGAGAAACGAGCTTTTAAATGCGATTTGAGAAATCATTTTATAAAAACCCGTGGATGAAGTCAAGAGTAAGTTATCAAAGTCAAAGATGCGATAAAAAACACTAAAAAGCAACTTGAATCGATAGAATCCGGAAAAATCAATCAAATATGAAAAATAAGGAAAACAGGCAAAACAAAGCAGGTCGGTCGACCGGACTGTAGGGCTCGGTCGGCCGGCCAGATGCAGAAACCCAATTCTGGCTCGGGGCAGCAGGTCGGTCGACCGAAGCCTGCACTCGGTCGGCCGAAGGCTGTTTTCCTGCACTTCCTGCCCTTATCAAATGAATTCCAATTCTTTTACAAATCAAAGCACTAGCCCATGAATATTTGTTAGGAAATCATACCCAACATCAATGATAGCAAGAGAGGTAGATGTGAGTTAAGAACTCACCTTTTTTACACAAAACAAAGAAGATGAAGAAGCACAAATGCAAGGAATCAACCAACTACACTCCACTTCAACACTACAAGCTTCAACCTAGAATCAAAGCAAGTATTTCCTAAGTTAGGGTTAGGAATTTACTGAAATTGAAGAGGAGAAGAGATGGAGAAGATGGAGATGAACTTACCAATGGATTCTCTTTGATTTTGGAGCAAGAAATCAAGTTTACAAGAAGAACTAGGGCTTGCTAATTTCTATTTCTCCTTCCCTTCCACCATTTTCAGTTCTAAGCTTAAGTTATGAAATGAAATGAAGAGAGATGAAGAGAAGGGGTTGAGTTAGAGGTTTAGTTAAGCTAGTGGGCTGAACCCAAGCCCAAACCCAATAGAAAAGGTCAAAATTTCACTTACTCCAAACATATCAAAGATTATACTCAAAAAGATCGCAAACGCCATTTTGGAACCAATGGAGGAGTTTCGAGTTCCAATTCGGCCATTTGCAAAAAGTAACATTTCGGACCCCAAAATCCGAATAACGACGCTATATTTAAATCAAACATTTAAATATAAAATCGTTAAATATGCGGGTTGTTACAGATCTCCCCTCCTTACGAAATTGCGTCCCCGCAATTTCTAGAGACAATATTTGTAACAACTACATACATACAACATCAAAAGAAAAAGGAATAAGCTGGAGATGAAAAGACACACTCACCGGTTTCAAGCTAAGAAAGAAACCCCGGATAAGATCGCTCGATATACTCTCTGGTTTCCCAAGTACAGTCATTGGGATTAGCGGACCATTGAACTTTAACGAGCGACACGTCCTTGTTCCGAAGGTGTCGCATCTCCGTGTCAAGCACGCGAATAGGTTGCTGTAAAATAGATAAGTCCGGTGAGACCTCAAGCTCTTGTAAATCAGGAGAAGTAATAACAGAATCCGACTCCCGAAGACACTTCCGAAGTTGCGAGACGTGAAATACGTCATGAATGCCAGATAAATGAGCTGGAAGTGAAACTCTATAAGCCACAGGGCCAATACGTTCAGTAATAGAAAATGGTCCTATAAAGCGAGGAGCCAATTTCCCAGTCGCACTGAAACGCATAACCCCCTTCAAAGGAGAAACACAAATAAAAACAAGATCGCCGATCGAGAACTCGAGAGGCTTCCTACGGTTGTCCGCATTGGATTTCTGGCGACTCTGTGCCTCTTTCATTCTCAACCGGATAAGATCAATCTTCTCGGAAGAATCACGAACAAAATCTGGACCAAGAATAAGCTTCTCTCCAGATTCCAACCAACAAGAAGGTGATCGGCATGGCCTTCCGTATAAGGCTTCGAAAGGAGCCATACCAATACTAGACTGAAAACTATTGTTGTAGGAGAACTCTACAAGAGGTAGGTGATCCTCCCAACTACCACCGAAATCAAAAATACAAATACGGAGAAGATCTTCCGAGATACGATTCACCTGTTTAGTCTGTCCGTCAGACTGCGGATGATAAGCTGTAGAAAAATTAAGCTTTGTTCCCACAGCTTGCTGAAGACTCTTCCAAAAATGATTCGTGAATAAAGGATCACGGTCACTCACAATAGAACTAGGAACACCGTGAAGTCTCACGATTTCCTTGATATACAACTTAGCCAAATGCGGAGCAGTTCTATTAGACTTAATAGGGACAAAATGAGCAGACTTAGTGAGGCGATCAACAATAACCCAAATACTAGAATGACCCGATCTCGAACGAGGTAGGCCGTCAATGAAATCCATAGAAATCTGATCCCATTTCCACAATGGAATCTCAAGAGGCTGAAGAAGACCCGAAGGACGCTGTTGCTCGGCTTTTAAAAGCTGACAAGTTATGCAATTGCTCACATAACTCGCCACATCACGCTTCATGCCTTCCCAATAATAAAGACGACGCATATCGGCATACATCTTGCTACTACCGGGATGAATAGTATACTTAGAACGGTGACAATCATCAAGAATGTCATGCCTAAGTGCAAAGTCAGAAGGCACAAAGAGACGGTTCTTCTTACGAAGACACCCATGAGAATCAATGCTGAAATCTCGCAACGCCTCATCACAAAATCCAAAACCACAAAGCTAAATAGGATGCAACAATTCAGGATCATGCCGCTGAGCATCGGCAATACGATCCAACAAAATAGGTCGAGCTCCCAAACTAAATAATAGAATAGGAGAATCAGAAGATGAACCTCGATCACGAATTTCACAAAAAGATAGAGTCTCAAGAATATCCCATTCGGCAAACATCATAGAAATAACAGCCGAATGTTTGCGGCTAAACGCATCTGCAACACGATTACCCTTACCAGGGGTATACAGGATATCAAAGTCATAAGAAGCAAGAAACTCGAGCCAACGCTGTTGCCTCATATTGAGTTCCTTCTGAGTAAACAAATACTTCAAGGATTTATGATCGGTATAGAGAATGAAGCGCTCGCCCAATAAATAATGTCGCCAAATCTTCAAGGCAAAGACAATGGCGGCAAGCTCAAGATCATGAGTGGCATAGCGAACTTCATTCGGGCGCAGTTGCCTAGAAGCATAAGAAACTACCTGATCCTTCTGCATAAGAACAGCACCGAGACCACTACCACAAGCATCAGTGTAGACAACAAGGTCATGATTCCCTTCGGGAACCACAAGGATAGGAGCATTAGTGAGAAGTTCCTTCAATGCCTGAAAGGAAGCTTCACACTTGTCGGACCAAATAAAACGAATGCCTTTCCGAGTAAGGAAAGTGAGAGGAAGCACAACACGAGAAAAGTTCTTAATGAACCGACGGTAATAACCCGCCAATCCAAGAAAACTACGAATCTCATGAACATTCTCAGGCCTCTTCCAATTCTGAATGGCTTCGATCTTTGAGGGATCGACAGAAATGCCATCGGAAGATACAACATGGCCTAAGAACTTAACCTTATTCTCCCAAAAGTGGCACTTGGAGAATTTGGCTCTAAGCTGATGACGACGGAGAGTACTCAAGACAATTCTCAAATGATTAGCATGCTCAGCTTCAGACTTAGAATAAATAAGGATATCATCAATGAAGACAAGCACGAACTTATCGAGATATTCCAGGAATACCAGATTCATGAGATCAACAAAGAAAGCAGGAGCGTTCGTCAAACCGAACGGCATAACGAGCCACTCAAAAGAACCATATCGAGTGCGGAAAGCGGTAAGAGGTATGCTATCCTCCTCGACTCGTAATTGATGAAAACCTGTGGCAAGATCAAGCTGAGAAAAGACCTTAGCACCACTCAATAGATCGAACATGTCATCGATCCTAGGCAATGGATACCTATTCCTAATGGTCAACTCGTTAAGCTTGCGATGGTCAATGCAAAGCCTAAGAGTTCCATCAGACTTCTTCACAAAAACGACCGCGGATCCCCATGGAGAAAAACTGGACTGAATCAACTGCTTGGACTCGAGCTCTAAAAGCTGCTTCTTGAGTTCCACATTTTCCTTTGTAGACATCTTCGTGGGAGGACGACTAACAGGCTGCGCGCCTGGAATGAGATCAATGCGGAACTCAATTGCCCGTTTGGGTGGCAAACCCGATACAGGCTCAAAAACATCTGAAAAGTCACAAGCAATAGGAATACGAGATATATCATCATCATCTCGCGAATCAAGAGAATATAAAGCCATCTCGGAATTATCCACATCCCGAAGAACAAGAGATAACTGAGAAGGCGAATCAGGATGACAAAAATATAAAATTCTCTTGGAAAAAATAATCCTGGCATCGTACCTCACTAGCCAGTCCATACCAAAAATCATATCAAAACCCAAATGAGAAACAACGTGCAGATTCGCACGGAAAGAAAAGCCACATAAAAAAATCTCAATATCATCACAAAACAAGCTAAGGGTCGCGGATCCCCCAATAGGATTCACAATCCTTAAATAAGTAACCATACAACAAACATCCAAAGATAAATCATCTACAAGCTTCTTCGATACGAAAGAATGTGAAGCACCCGTATCGAAAAGAACTCGTATACTATGGTCATAAAATAAAATAGAACCTTCCAAAATAGATGGAGATATACCTTTAGATTGAGAAGGACCTCCAGAAGCATTCGCTACATTTAACTTGCCAGATGAAGAATTATTCGGAGCAATGGGACAAGTGGAACTACGATGACCTTCCCCCTTGCAGTAATGGCAGAAGAGAGGCTTAGGACAAGCTCGAATAATATGATCCGGAGAACCACAATTAAAACATTTTCGAACGAAAGGAGTTCCGGAAGACTGAGGCTGAGAACTAGGACCACCGGTCTTCTTTTTCTTAGAAGGAAAAGGCTTCTTCTGAATTGGAAACGGCCTCTTGTTGGGGTTCTTAGAAGCCTCAACATCTACATCACTTTCACACTCCTTCTCGACGGTCTCGAGATGAAGCGCCGAATCAACCAATTCCTCGAAAGAAAGTTTAAGCTGGAGCAACAAGGACTTCCTAAGATATTTCTTAAGCCCAGAAACAAACTTCAAATTCTTCTTGTAAGAAGTGCTGATGAATTCAAGACCATACTGAGATAAAGCCTCGAACGATGTGACATACTCAGAAACAGAAGATTTCCCTTGCTTCAACTCAACGAAGCGACGTGTCAATAAAACTTTTTCAGATTCAGGAACGAACTTGAGTTCAAATCGTCCCCGAAACTGAGTCCAAGAAAGAGTAGACTCATCAATCTCAGCCACAAGAAGCTCATACCAATCAAGAGCACGCTCTTGTAATAAACTAGAAGTCACAAGAACTCTATCATGGTCAGAAAGATCCATGCGAGAAAAGATACGCTCGCATGTGCGAAACCAAGCTTGGACTTCAAGAACAGACTCGGAGCCCTTAAACGGTTTTCCTCCAAGATGAGCAAAATCACTGCACTGACGTGCAAAAGAAGATTTGCGAGGTGGAGACACTCGAGGAGGAGCGAGAGGCTGAGTGCTCCTAAACAACCCCAAAAACTGATCGGCAGACATATATACGCCATCCGGATGTGAGCCACTAGATTGCCCAGCATCCGAACGTCGACCTCTGCCTCTTCCAGACATAAGCTGAAAGTCAAGATAAGAAAAAGATTATTCACAAGGTAGATATTTCAATATGGGACACTACGGAATAATCCTTGACGTATTCCCAACTCTATCTAACCTTGATGGAATAAAGAGACACGATGATTCAAAGATTTGTATCACTTGTACACTTTGATGTACCGTAATATGTGCATCTATTCTATGTTTATCATATTTTGTTCTGAACTCAGCTCCGATACCACGCTGTGATGCCCCACTCCGAGAGCCTCGTTAACAAAGAGTATTACATAGATAATATTGTCGGCTAACGCGGACAATAGAGTATGATGGAAGCGACCATGTGTAATCTTACCTTAACTATTCACTAAATACGTCGAAAAGTAGAAACATTAAAAATTCGACATATTCAATAAATATTTAAAGCAAAACTACAATGGCTATAGGATCTATCAGAAGAAAATATAACAACTCAAATGTAATATACATCACAGAACAGTAAATCATCATATAACCATATATTGATACATTTCAGAGTATACAAAATAATACAAGTCAAGTGGTATAGCAAACCACAATATACAGACGAGTTCCAGATGAATACATATCAGAGTTACTACAAAAGGGGACTACACAAAAAGCTATGATAAAAAGAAGCTAGCGTAGTAGTCCATGCGGAAGCAAAATAGGCTAAGTCCAAAAGCACCTAACCTGAAACATCTCGGTCTGACCCGAGTATAAAATACACGGATCAGTCTAAACAAATCAGTTAGATAAACTAAACAACAATAAACCTGCAAGGTTACAAAGCATAATAGATATCTCTAAAAGAGATAACACAATCATCTCATGAAAGATGAATCATATAGATCAAGCCTCATATCATCGGCAACATATAGAAACAAAGGATAAGAATATCCCAAGGCAAGCCATAAAGGCAAACAACAAATACCAATAAATACGAGTTCCACAAGGTAAACGCTATATTTCGTGTGGCTCTAAAGAACCAATACAGAAAAGCAATACCTAGGGAATATACATATAAATGAAACATCATGAGCGGTGGTGAGTAAACCACTCCATTATCCCTTAAGCAGTGGTGAAGAAACCACTACAATATCTCTTGAGCGGTGGTGAAGAAACCACTCCAATATCTCTTGAGCGGTGGTGAAGAAACCACTCCGAAAGCAATACTAAAGGTAACCGACAACCCCAAATATCTTTCGAGTCGGGGCAAAGGACCAACTCCAAAAGCGATATTTAAAGGAAACAAGCCAGAGGAGACAGTCCGAAGACACTATCCCAAAGGCAGCATGTGTCACAAACTCCCAGAGAGGAATCCGAAAAGTGGTAACGTGAGTCCCATAACCACCCGTTCGCACTAAACGGTTTACTATCCGTTAGTTTATTTCACACTCAAAGCAGTACAAATTTACCTCATCTCATCGGTAAACAGACACAAGGGTCAAAACGATCAATCGAATACGTCGGGGATTAATCGAAAAGATAAACGCATGGATTCATGGTCCGTGTTTTACCCAACCGTTTAATCTTCCTTCCACTTCGCTCGAAGTGCGAAATCGTGTGTGTGGGTTTAAATGGATTTTATGAATTGGAGAAACGAGCTTTTAAATGCGATTTGAGAAATCATTTTATAAAAACCCGTGGATGAAGTCAAGAGTAAGTTATCAAAGTCAAAGATGCGATAACAAACACTAAAAAGCAACTTGAATCGATAGAATCCGGAAAAATCAATCAAATATGAAAAATAAGGAAAACAGGCAAAACAAAGCAGGTCGGTCGACCGGACTGTAGGGCTCGGTTGGCCGGCCAGATGCAGAAACCCAATTCTGACTCGGGGCAGCAGGTCGGTCGACCGAAGCCTGCACTCGGTCGGCCGAAGGCTGTTTTCCAGCACTTCCTGCCCTTATCAAATGAATTCCAATTCTTTTACAAATCAAAGCACTAGCCCATGAATATTTGTTAGGAAATCATACCCAACATCAATGATAGCAAGAGAGGTAGATGTGATTTACAAACTCACCTTTTTTACACAAAACAAAGAAGATGAAGAAGCACAAATGCAAGGAATCAACCAACTACACTCCACTTCAAAACTACAAGCTTCAACCTAGAATCAAAGCAAGTATTTCCTAAGTTAGGGTTAGGAATTTACTGAAATTGAAGAGGAGAAGAGATGGAGAAGATGGAGATGAACTTACCAATGCATTCTCTTTGATTTTGGAGCAAGAAATCAAGTTTCCAAGAAGAACTAGGGCTTGCTAATTTCTATTTCTCCTTCCCTTCCACCATTTTTAGTTCTAAGCTTAAGTTATGAAATGAAATGAAGAGAGATGAAGAGAAGGGGTTGAGTTAGAGGTTTAGTTAAGCTAGTGGGCTGAACCCAAGCCCAAAGCCCAATAGAAAAGGTCAAAATTTCACTTACTCCAAACATATCAAAGATTATACTCAAAAAGATCGCAAACGCCATTTTGGAACCAATGGAGGTAGTTTCGAGTTCCAATTCAGCCATTTGCAAAAAGTAACATTTCGGACCCCAAAATCCGAATAACGACGCTATATTTAAATCAAACATTTAAATATAAAATCGTTAAATATGCGGGTTGTTACAGTTTACCTAGTAGTTTATATGCAAATAAATAAATTCTAACTGTCAATTAATATGCAATAAATGAATTAAATTGACAGTTAAATTAAATAAATGTGAATTAACCGATATGCTGAATAAAACATGCCAAACAATCATAAATAAATTTCTACTCATATCTAAAATAAATTTAACAAACATAAAAACTTTTAGAAGTTGTGAGTGGGTTAAAACACTCACCTTTTGAATTTAAATAGAATTTAAATTCAATTTAAACTCAAAAATCCAACGGTCTCCAAATCTGTCCAAACCAGCGTCATCAGATCCGGAATTTAATTACGATCCTAACAAAAGAAATTTCGCGCGAAACGGGTAACGTATGAAAAAGTTGTTCAATTTTAATGAGTTGAAACAAAAATTAAATAAAACAAAATTAAACAACAACCTAATTAAAGCTTGCCACTTCATAAAGCTTCTTCTCAACTCATGTATGCTCGTCCAGGGAATGAACCCATTTCAACGCACGCCCTCCCCATCTTTGACCGTGCCTTTAGACCGCCTCAGGCCACCAGATGGTGACGCGCCTCCACCATTACGACTTCCCTAGCCGAGCTCTCCAATACCCAGAAACCAATTTGCAAATAGTCGCTCCAAATCAAAACGCCCAAATTGACTTAGGTTTCGAATTTCTTGATTTTGACCGCGATTTGCCGCTGACTCGAGTATCGATTTCGAAAACAGAGACTGCACGTAGATTCGTATGGATTAAATCTACAACATATATTTTTTTTTGAAATTTTCTGAGATGTTTGAATTTTCATTTGAAATTTGAATAGAAATAGATCTAGGCTTGCATCCATTTGAGGAGGAGAAGGAGTTTGAAGAAAAGAACGCACAGAAAAATGATAGAAGATGGAGGCTAGGGTTTTTTTGATAAATAATATTAATTACACACGTTACGAATTTAGGAAATAAATAAATTCCTTATCATTCACATTTTATTTTAACGTATATACAAATGTAAATCTAGACGTTTCGTTTACGTTTCAAAATATATCCACAATTTTATTAATTTCCAAACTGATCTAAACAAATTTAGATGTAAATTAAAAGCTGATAAGTCTATCCATTACAGTGTTAATTTCTCCACTTCCTTATATTTAGAAATTATAAATTAAGTTTTCAAAAACCTATTTTTGATTTTCAAACTTTTATATACTCATCTTTTACCAGTAATAAGGATGCATTAACATATGTTCATGGTTTCACCTTATTATCCTCAACTTCCATTTTAATTTTCAATAATTACAATTGTTGAATGTTGATACTTGAATTAAATTTATACATCTTGCTTTCTATAATCTATATCAACAAATGGTCCAATTATAAATAGAATTAGCATTAACTTCATCTTATAGGATTAACTACTCTAATTACAAAACAAATCTACGCTAACTGCACGATTTAAGTCAATTTTGTAATTGAGTCTACATTAAACGTTATAAATTGAAACCTCAATAAATTCGCTTATTGATTTAAAATCTTTCTATTCAGTAAATAGACATTTTATGGGTATAAATAACATTTGAATTACAACACATGTCATTAGTGCATGCTTCATTTCTTATAAACTCCCCTTTATTAACTAGAACACATTAACCAAAACAAAATAATTAATTTAGATTTATTTCAATCGATTGCCATTCTTAACTTAACATACTCAAAATGGTTAACCTAAATAATTGTTACCCTTTTACATTCAAATTCACTTACAACTATCATTACAACAATGTTGCCATAGATTTAGATTTAATTAAATAAATTAGATAAATGGGTAAAGTTTTGTAATTATCACTAATGCCAAATATATATGCATTAATTACTACTTATTATTATGAATTCATTTATTAATTTACTAGTTGCCTTTGTCTTCTTATATCCTATTTACTACAAATCTTTCTATTTAGTTATAGTTTATCAATATATATATACCTAGGCAAATCAAGTTCTTGTCTTTTCCGTTATTTCAATTAAATCGTGTATGCACAAATAAATTGTTTATAACTTATTCTTACAAAATTATCTGCATGCATTCAGTTACACCTAATTTAATGCATTGATTTTCATTTATAAATTAAAGGTTTTTCCTTTAAAAGCTTTTATTACTAACCATACTCCAACCTCTATAGGACATTGATTTATTAAATTTGCACTTATTATGCATACTTTTAGCAACTCATATATACTTTGCGTCTATTTCCCAAATTTCACATTCTATTGTTACATAAATTTGCATTTATTACTATTTATTATTACTTTACTGATAAATTATATATTTGCATTGGTTTTGCTTATGCTAAATTAATTTCCCATAATAAATAAGGTTTCAAAACAATCAATAACATTTCCTTAGCCCAAACCCCGTTTACCAATTATTTTCCTTCAATAATTCTTGTTGCTATAAATACATACATTTACACTTTATAGTTATTCTAGTATACCTATTCCAACACTCTTAACCCTTATCTTTACGTTCACCCACTTGTAATATTAATTATATTTATTACAATTCAATGTTGGCATTTATTACTATTAATTTATACAATGTTTATTGCCCTTATTTCAATTTCTTCCTTTTCAGTTGCTACTCTACTATTCACAGTTCCTTTTGTATACTCCTTTACTATATAATCCAACATACACAAATTCCAATTAAATCCAATTATTACCCTTAAATAAAACATAACATTCGAATACCTCTTCTTAAATTGGAATGTTTCATATAAGTTTATAATTGATCCACTTGTATTAACATAAATTTTTATTTTCAAATTTATTCCCATTTACGGTTAATCAATGTTATTTTACATTAACCAATTTTAATATTCACCTTTAATTTCACATCTTCAAAGTATATCTAGGAAAAATCTTTCCACCACTTAATTTACTGAATCTTATGAAGTCTTACTATAAATAGGTTTTAAATTACCATTACTGTACATTCAATTATCTTCAGCTCCTTCTCCTCCTCAATGGCAGACAAACAAATCTTAGATCCAAATAAAAATTCCAAACCAAATCAAAAGCTAAAATTCAAACTTCTCAGACAAATCTGGAAGCAAAACGCATGAGGGAGAGAGTGAAAGAAAGGGGGATGACGTGGCGCTTGAAGGTGTTCTTTTATTTCTATTCTTTTTTCTTTTTTTGAAATTTCAATCACCATTAATGCGTATAACTTTCTCCTACAAACTCCGTTTCGCGCGACATTTTCTTGTTAGGATCGTAATAAAATTCCAGATCTTTTGACGCTTGTTTGGACAGATTTGGAGACCGTCGAATTTTTGGGTTTAAATCAGATTTTTATTCGATTAAAATTAAAAAGGTGAGTGTTTTAACCCACTCACAACTTCTAGAATTTCTTATGTCTATTAAATTAATTTTAGATATGAGTAGAAATTTATTTATGACTGTTTGGCATGTTTTATTCATCATCTCTGTTAAATCGAATTTATTTAATTTACCTGTTAATTTATTATTGCACATATTTTGACAGTTAAGATTTATTTAGTTGCATATAAACTGATAGTTTAATAGTTATTAAATTTATTTCTGAATATAAACTGTTAGCTAATATCTATTATTTATTACCTGTATATTTTATATGCTATATATTGATGACTGGTTAAATTGATGATGATTGCAATAAATTGGTTGATGATTTATATTGGGTGAATGGATGATGTGTTCTATCTTATATAAACTGCAAGTTATCATGCATTTTCATTCATTCGGGATTGCGGTTTGAAATGTTATACAACCGCAATTTTTATTTTTAAATTGCGTATTGAAATGATAAATATCCGTATCACTTTACCATAGGATAGAGAATTCTATACAGGCACCGTCAATCTATATATAATTAATTTCAAAATGATTTCTATGGTTTGGATAGGATACGGTTTAATAAATATTAAGTTTTGATATTTTTGAATATTTTTATATACATATATAGTTAAATTGTTGAATTTAAGCTATGTATAAATCTGATAAATAAAAATTTAATAAGTTGAAAAATGGAGTTTTATAATTCATATTTTATGTTCAAGTACAGGTTCAAGATATTTTATGTATATAGAGTTTTAAATAATTCAACTCAATTTAAGATTTGGAATATAAATTGGAAATTTATTTGGAATTGAGCTATTTAAAAAATTAACTCCATAAGTTGATGTAAACCTGTTAAACTTGGTGATTTTAAAGGTATAATATTTATAACTGGATTTTTATTCAAGATGAATTAAATGAATATTTCTATTATAAATGAATTAAAAGAAATATTTAGTTATAGGTACTTCGAGTTTTATTTAAATGATTTTGGTTTATTATGCTATATTTCAAACTAAATAATAGGACATTTAATGGTTGAATAATAATTTCCTATCTAAAATTTTGGAAGTATAATACTTAAAGTTTGAAATATATGGTAAAAATTGAAGTGGTTTTGGAAATTGAAAGTGATATTTAAATTTATGGCTTAGACTTTAATTAAAGAAAATATATTTGTAAAGTCATGGAAATTATTTTCTTTGCAAAGTAATCTTGAGTTAAACCATTTTATTTTATATACTGTTGAATATCCAAACCATTCAAGTTTTAGAAGTTATGGTTTTAAACTATGAATTTCGAAGTATTATGTTTGAAAGTACAATTCAAATGTTGGTTTCGAGGTGTTATAAATTTTAAAGGTGGTATGATTTTGGAAAGGAAATATATTTGGAAAAAAAATGATATCATATTAATTTGGGTTTTAAAGGGAAATGATATCGTATTTACATGATTTTGAAATATATATTTTATTCTGGTTTTGAAAGTATAATTATTTTTAAATGACCGCGGTGTAATAATAACGATTGGTTGTTGAAGAGACTGGGATCGGAAGTTGTCATACTCTCTGCCAACTACGAAAATGACTTCAACAACCGTGTACGCGGTAGAGATTCCAGAATGAAGTAGGTTGGTGACGGCGTTTCCTGTAAGGTAAATACGTGGACCCAACTCCCGTGAGTTGGCATAAGGTGGCTAAAACAAGAGCGATTGACGGGTTAATGAGGTAGCACCTCTGATCGGACACTTCTCTTCGATACTATACTTGGACTTTGGATTTATTCGGTGGCCACCTTCGCTTTTGATTTCTTTAATTTGGGGAAGTTTGTTCGAGGTGGGCGGTAGCTGCGGCTATGCGTTTCCATCGGCCCGGAAGCGTAATTGGTATATCTACCCTGGCATTGCCTAGTTGTGCCATGTCACCTACCCTAGCGCGTCTTATGCGATTTTGTTTTGTACCATACTATGGAGTGCCCTCTGACGGCGCCCAGTACGGTGGAGATTACGGTACTGTATAGACGATGGGAATATATTATGTGTTAAGGGCTATATGGGTAACCCCATAACGCTATTAAAAAGTAAGTTTATTTTACAATTAGACACTATTATAATAGCGCAATACACTACATAGTAAATAGTTTAACGGATCCTTAGGAGATGTAAATCCCGAGCATCTCTTGAGTTACTGTACTCATATTTATTTCTGTTAATTTAACTCACATAAGAACTTTTAGTTCTGACTCGAGTGTTTTTCTCCTTTCAAATTCGCTCGGGTCAGTCCGAGCGTTTCAGGATTGAAGATTTTATTTCTGGAGGAAGAAGACGAAGATTTTATTATTATTACTATAGATTATATGGTTCCACTGCACCCATATTGTTCCGCTGCATTGTTATATGGTATGTGTACTCTGATATGTATTGTATAAATATAATCAAAGGTTTTGTAAAACAGATTTATGAACTGTATACTTTATTATTTTATTTTATCCTTCCGCTGTGAGATTCTGTTTAGTTTTCTTTCTCTATTTTTCTTATTTATCCCATAAAAATCCGCCCTTACGTATGATTTGAATTGGCATGTGCGTCTGTTTAAATCGTACGAAAAGGCGGTGTTACATTTTAGTTCCGACTCAAGTGTTTTGTCTTTTTAATTCGCTCAGGTCAGTCCGAGCGTTTCAGGATTTGAAGATTTAGCTCTGGAGGACGAAGACGAAGATTTGTATTATTATTATTTATATTGTTCCACTACAGTGTATTCCGCTGCATCAAATTTTTATTCGTTGGTATGTGCAACTCTGATATATATTGTATAAGAAAAATTAAATTTTTGTAAACAGCTTCATGACCTGTATATTTCATTATTATATTTTATCCTTCCGCTGTGGGATTCTATATTTGTTTTATTTCTTTCTTGTTTTTCTTATTTATCCCATAACAATCCGCCCTTTTGTATGGTTTGAATTGGCACATGTGTCAATTTAAAGCGTGCGAAAAGGCGGGACGTTACAGCTGGTATCAGAGCTTTGGTTTAGCGATAAACCTTAGCTTTGTGGGGTTTGACTCTTTACTAATAGGGTAGTAATACCCAATGGGAGTCGCCGAGCGTATATATTTGAGAGAGCGTATTTGTTAGTGTTATAAAAAGGTTTTAATATTGTGTTAATTTGTTCCGTTTTGTATTTATAAATTCTGCTTGATGCATGGGCGCTGTGACATCAATAGGGATTTCTAAACACTTAATAAGATGGACCGACATAATATTTGTTTTTAATATAGGCGAATGAAATAATTTTGCCTATTATATTTTCTATATATAAAATAAATTTTTATAAATAAGATATATATTTAGTTGCTATATATTGGTGGTTAGATAATGAAATTTATAAATAATAGTTGAAATAAAGTTGAAAATAAAATAAATGAAAATTAGTGTAACGTCCCACCTTTTTGTACGCTTTAAATCGACGATAAACCACACACATCAGACTTAAACCATACAGAAGGGTGGATTGTTATGGGGTGAATAATAAAAATCAGAGAAAGGGAAAACAAAATAGAATCTTGCAGCGGAACGATAACATATAATAATCAAATAAACAGTTCATGAATCTGATTTACAAAATATTTGATTTTACTAATACATACATATCAGAGTTACACATACCATAGAATATTTATAATGCAGCGGAATAGTATGAATGTAGTGGAATACTATAATATATAATAATAAATCTTTGTCTTCGTCCTCAGAATACGGTCTTCCAAATCCTAAAATGCTCGGACTGACCCGAGCGAATTAAAAAGACAAAACACTCGAGTCAGAACTAAAAGATCTTATGTAAGTTAAATCAACAGAAATAAATATGAGTGCAGTAACTTAAGAGATGCTCGGGATTCACATCTCCTAAGGATCCGTTAAACTATTTACTGTGTATTAATATTTCGCTATTATAATAATGCCTAATAGTAAAACAAACTTACTTTTAAATAGCGTTAAGGGGTTACCCATATAGCCCTTAACACAAATAATGCCAATAGTCTATACAGTGCCTGCATATCTCCTGATCGAGAGACTACGAGAAGACACTCCATAGGTACGACACAAATAGAAACTCGTAGTAAAGGCTCGGTATGGTAGGTGACACGGCATAACTAGGCAATGCCAGGGTAGATATACCAACTGTTATCCGGGCTGGTGGAAAAGCGTAGCATCTACTACCGCCCACCTCGAACAACACTCCCAAAATAAAAAATCAAAAGTGGCCATCGAATCAATTCACAAGTCAGAGTATAATATCGAAGGAGTGCATCCGATCAGAGGAATGACCCCATTGGCCCGAGAATCGCTCCTGTTTTAGCCACCTTATGCCAACTCACGGGAGTTGGGTCCACGTATATCCCTCAAAGGAAACGCCGCTACCATCCCACTTCATTCTGGAATCTCCACCGCGTACACGGTTGTTAAAGTGGTTTTCGGAGTTAGTAGAAAGTATGACAACTTCCGATCCCAGTCTCTTTGACAACCAAACGTTATTATAACACCGCGGTCTTTTCAAAATAGTTTATACTTTTAAACAAGAATTAAATATCCATTTCAAAACCACATAAATACGATATCCTTTCCATTTCAAAAACAAACTCATTATGATATTATTTTTATAAAAACCCAAATCAATATAATATCATTTTTATTTCAAATATATTTATTTTCCAAAATCATAGCACTTTAAATTTTATAATGTCTCGAAACCAAACATTTGAATTATAACTTTTCAAAACATAATACTTCGAAATTCATAGCTTTAAAACCATAACTTCCAAAACTTAAATGGTTTGGATATTCAAACAGTATATAAAATAAAATAGTTTGAATTTAAAATTACTTTTATAAAGTAAAATTTTTCCATGACTTTACAATTTTATTCACTTAAATTAAGTCTAAATCAATAAATTTTAAATTCACTTTCAGTTTTCAATAAACCACTTCAATTTCAATATATTTCAAAGCTTTGAGTATTAAACAATTTCAAAACTAAGGTTGGAAATTACTATTCAACAATTCAATGTCCTATTATTTCATTTTGAAATATTTGCATAATAAATCCATAATAATTTAAATAAAAATCAAATTACCAATAACTAAATATTTCCTTTAATTTAATTATACTAGATATTTTCATTTAATTCATCTTGAATAAAAATCCAGTTATAAATATCATACCTTCTAAAATTTCAAGTTTAATAAGTTTTGCATCAACTTATGGAGTTTAATTCTTAAATAAGCTCAATTCCAAACAAATTTCCAATTTACCTTCCAATCTTAATTGATTTAAATCATTAAAACTCTACATATATACAATATCTTAAACAAGTACTTAACCATATAATATAAACCAATCAAACTCCATTATGCAACTTATTTATTTATTTATTTATTCATTTTTTAACCAATTTATACATAGCTTAAATTCAATAATTTAAATCTATATATATAATATTTATATAATATCAAAAATTAATATTTATTAAACCGTATCCTATCCAAACCATAGAAATCATTTTCAAAATATTTATATATATAGACTGACGGTGTCTGTATAAAAGTTTCTACCCTATGGTCAAGTGATACGGATATTTATCATTTCAATCAGTAATTTAAAATAAAAATTATGGTTATATATCATTTCAAACCGCAATCCCGAATCAATAATGAGAAATCAATAAAGAACTTGCAGATTTTGATGATATAAACAAAACATCCATTCATCCATCATAAAATCATACATTCATCACAATCTTCATCCAAAACAATCAATCAATATCAATATATAACTGACAATATATTACAGGAAATTAACTGGCAGTTACGTTCAATAATAAATTAAATAACGATTTAATTTAAATAAATGCAATTAACTAAGATGATGATTAGAATATACAAAACAGTCATAAATAAATTCATAATCACAACATAAATTAAATTTAACGAACATAAGAAATTTTAGAAGTTGTGAGTGGGTTAAAACACTCACCTTTGATTTTAGCCCAAAAATATCCAAACAGAAGCTCAAAACTCAATAATCTCCGAATTCTACTAAATCAATTTCATGTTGTCCGAAATTTAAATACGAATCCAACAAAAGAAATCGCGCGTGAATCAAAGTTTATATGCAAAAGATATTCATGTTATAAGAAATATTATTAAAATAAAAATTAGTACGCGTTAAAAATTTATATATAAATAAACAAATTTTAATACTTACGTTTTTCTCAAGATGAGGCTTCAGGAAAAGATTGAAGAACAACTAAGATGAGGACAGGAAGTGCACGAAAAATGATAACAAAATCATGTTTTATAAAAGAATGCTTTTGGATTTGCAAGAATAAGAGCTTTTGAATATGAGGTGTCAGGAGTAACAAAATGTAAAAGAAGAAATAAGCAATTAGATAATGAAGGTGGAGGGACAAAAATAAATGTCAAGTTTTATTTTTAAAGCTTCAGGCATTAATAATGCATAAGGAAATGTACGTAGGAATGGAAAAGTTTGCAAATGAAAGTAAAATTTTGTATACGTGAAAATGAGGTGGCAAGAATTAAATACAACCTAAAACTCTAGGCTCAGGTATTAAATATAAGGAGAAATAAACGGATCAAATATTAATAATAAGGTTACTATTTTAAAACGTTCATGCAACAATTAATAATAAAAGAAATGAATGGACCATGTACGTCGCACAACCTTTTGAAATTCAATTTTTCTGAAACGTAACCAAATTAACTTCATTAACTCAAATAATATTCAAATTTATATGCATTTAGGTTTTTATCTACGCATAATAAAATATCCAAACTTACCTTAAAAATGAAAACGTTCAATTTTGGTTTCTCAAAATGATCTTTTATTTCCGTTCAATCACCCTTTTTGCTTAACACAAAACGTGTGTTTCTTTTATTAAATCTATTAATTGCAATCAACGTTTTCTTTCTTTTTAACTGAAACATTAGAATTACATTAATTGCAATTACTTACAAAGTTAAATTTTAAACAGACAACTGAAATGGATGAAAAAAAATAGAACAATTGTTTATTTAAACACGTTTATAAATTTGTTGTTTATACACAAGAGTAATAAATAACTTACTGAAATAGATTATTTTCCTATTCTCGTAATCTATCTGTAAGCTAAAACATAGTCCAAATAAACATATATTTCTTTAAAATCAATCATTCTATTCTTTATTTTAATGAAATTAAACCTACATTAACAAATGAAACATTCATTTTATTTGATGTAAATATTCTTTTCATCATATCAAACATTCCTTATATTTTCACAAAACATAAGCTACTTTTAATTGCACCTATTAATTTACAATTAATATTCTCTCTCCTATTAATTGAAAATTTTCAATTACATTGATTTCAGTTGATTAAGTTTCAAAATGAACTAAATGAATGTAATGAGAAGTAGAACTATTATTTCCTATCTAATGGCAATTTAAACATAATTATAAACTATTTGATACAAACAGTAATGATGCATTTCTTACCAAATAATGGTTTCTCGTCTCTACAATCAATCTTTCAGCTATGAAACATTTCAAATAAATAAACATATGTTTACCCCTTTACTAAACTTATTCATTTTTATTCTTTTTGATTTACACTCCTACTATTAAATCAACAATGCCTTATGAAATTATTAACATAGGTTTCCATCTTTTTATTTCATAAATCATTGCCTTGTAAATAAAGTTTACATTTCTATACCTTTTATTACGTTGACACTACAATTATTTTCTTATTCCACATTAATGTAACATTTATTTACGTTCAATTGCAATATATCCATTTATTATAATATAAAGTATAATAAATTGATCAAACATGATTTCCATTCTTTTTTATTCAAATCAATAGTCATATTATGATTAAAATTTTCATTGGTTACATCCTATTGAATTAACATTCTTCGATTTCCAATTTAATCTACATTAATTAAGTAAATTAACTGCAACTGATTTCAAATTAAATTTTATGAACTAAATAAATAGGTAACTTATGACCATTGTTACCCTTAACTTTTAATTACATTTGAAAGTTCATTAATTACAACAAATGTTCCAATCAGCTATATAATTCTAATTTCATCTTTTATTTGTGTTAACTATTTTATTTCCATTATGATGAAATTTTGTCACTTATACACATTTAATATCCCAATTCATTTATTTATCTTGGTTTCAATCTTTTATTAAATCAATTGCCATCTTATGCATATAATTAACATTTCTATTCATTTTACATTCAAAATTTTCAGTTATTATCTTAACTTACATAAGGTAATGTTTAATTGCATTTAATTGCTATTGATTAAATACATTGGTAACGAACAATAGTTGTCACCATTATACATTTTATAACATTTGTAAGTTTATTCTTTACAAACAATTATTACAACAACTCTCATTAAAATACATTTATTCCATTTTGCATCCATTACACATTATTTTATTACCTTTTACATCCCACTATAAATCAGTGCACACATTAATACGACAAATATTATAATTCATTACACAATACTGATCTTATTCAATTACCATTAACTATCTATTTTATACAATAATTAAATATTTACATTTGTTACTTATATTAAATTTTATAACTGTAACGACCCGTAAATTTAGACAATTAAATTTGTCAATTTAATAGGATTTGTAATTAAAATTTAATAGAAATAATAAAAGGTGATAAATTTATTATTGAATGAGTGCTAATTTAAAATACAACAATGGTAATTTAAGTCTATTTATAGCAAATTGCATAAGATTCAATAAATTAAGTAGTGGAAAGATTTTTACCTAGATATACTTTGAATATGAGAAAATAAAGGAAGATATTATATTGATTAATGTAATATAACATTGATTAACCGTAAATGGAAATAAATTTAAAGAATTATGTTAATGCAAGTGGATCATTTATAAACTTAAATGAAACATTCCAATTTAATAGAGTTATTCGAATGTTATGACTTATTTTAAAGGTAATAATTGGATTTAATTGGGATTTCTTATATTTGGTCTAAATAGGAAAGGAGTAGACAAAGGTAACTGTGAATAGTGAAGTCGTAACTGTAAATGAAAGAAATTGTAATAAGAAGCAGTAAACATTTAATAAATTTATAGGGATAAATGCCAACATTGAATTGTAATAAATGCAATTAAATATTCAATTGTAGGAAACGTAGAGATAAGGGTTAAGAGTTACTGGAATGGGTATATTAAAATAATTATAAAGTGTAAATGAAATGTGGATTAAATGGAGCACTATAAATTGTCTTACTAAGCTAAGAATTTATTATAAGGAAGACAAAGGCAAATAGTAAATCAATAAATGAATTTATATAGACGGTAAAGTTATGATAACAATTAGTAATTGGATGTCTTGTTCGAAGTTAAAATTTTGTGTGAATTATAAATAAAGAATAACTAGAATGGGATTTCAAATTTATATAATAATGGGAAGTGTTAATTTTGCTCCTGAGCATAAATTAACAATAAGCAATTTAAAGCAAACATTTAATTAACCAAATTCAATCATGACTGTTGTGACGCCCCACCTCTATACCCACGCTAGCCAAGGACACTATGGTGTAATGCCGTGACCTAGCACGGAGAATAAGGCTGTTGAGGAGCGACCATCCGTGTAATTTCTTTGTGCGAGCATCGATATGTCAAATAATATAACATGCATTTCTTTTCAAGAGGAAATCCGACATACCGACACAAACTCAAAGCTAATACACAGTGGCTATAATATCTTCGGAAACAAATATAGAAATAAAAATAACGTAAATCAGTCATAGACAATTCATATCACAAAGGCGGAAATAGATATGAATATTACACATAAAAGTGTATATCAGAGTGGCGGTCAAATAAGATCCACACATCATAAAAGTATAGATGCAAGTGCTAGACAAAAGAATATGTATACATCAAGGCGTCTATTTCTCAAATGCATACAACAATAAATTACTAATCTAGAGTAGTTAGGCAAAAGGTCAGATGATGGTTCCAGATAGGAAGTCAAGAGGAAGCACCTTTAAAATCTCAGTCTGACCCGAGTATTATTTAAGAAGAAAATAATAAACGGATCAGTCTAGCTATAATTATCAGATAAAATGAGATATAAGAAGAGATATAATATTAAAACGTATGATAACCAAAGATGTCATACTACAACTAATATACATTAGAGAATCACAAAAGTCATACAAAATCTCAAGAATCTCATAGCATCAAAAAGAATGTCATATTCTTTATTTAAATCACCAAGCCACAAAATGACATACATAACAATGCCAACTTAAAAAGGTGGTGAAATATAAATTTCAGAAATCAATAATTAGAAATCCAGAAATCACAAGAAAAGGATGGCCAATCCCATAAAAATGGGCCGGAGCTCCTCCACACAGTGTATAGTCCCCCATTGCGGACTTTGAGCCGAAGCTCCTCCTGGTGAGTCGAAACTCCTCCTGACAGGGTATAGTCCCCCATTGCGGACATTGAGCCGAAGCTCCTCCTGGTGGGTCGAAACTCCTCCTGACAGGGTACAGTCCCCCATTACGGACATTGAGCCGATGCTCCTCCTGGTGAGTCAACACTCCTCTTGACAGGGTATAGTCTCCCATTGCGGACATTGAGCCGAAGCTCGTCCTGGTGAGCCGGAGCTCAATAAAATTGAGGTATAGTACTCCACATGGACAAAGAGACATCGCACATTGCTAGTCTAAACCATAAAATGATCATCATCGATCATGAAGAAGTGTCAATTACAATAAGCTAGTAAATATATGAGTTTAGCATCATGTCTCATAACCACTAGCTTAACTTAAATATTTGCGAACAAATTGTAGATCTCCACTAGAAAATTGTCACAAGAGTTTCAATCGAACAAGTTCAAGAATTAACCAACGAAGTAAACGCAAGCATTTCATATCACTTTTTTTACTAAGCCGTTTAATTAGATTTCTCATACGAATGAGGTAAAGGTTTGTATATATTAATAGATTGGAAAACGGTTTTAAGAAACGAGCTTTGAACTAAAATAGTGTTGAAATCATTTGAAGAAAGAGTTTTGATATTTACTACTAGTATGGAAAACCATTATATTTTAAAGTGACAAATCATAGAAGTGATTATAGAAACAATCGATCTTAAAAATTCACATTCGAAGACATGAACAAAATTCAAAGAAATCGATATCAAATCTATCAAAATGGATATATCCAAAATTCCCAAAGAAAATGTCATCAAAGTCGATAATAAATGATAACAACCAAAGGGGAACAACACGAATCGATTAAAGTTGGAAATTCAATCAACTAGGCAAAATAGGCATAGTTGACAAATAGGAGCAGGTCGGTCAACCGGACTTTCTGGTCGGTTGACCGAACCAGAGGCAGGAAGTGCTCTGGTAGCTGGTCGGTAGACCGGCACAGGGGCTCGGTCGGCCGAAGCCTGTAACCAGCACTTCCAAAACAGAGGCAGGAAGTGCTCGGGTAGCAGGTCGGTCGACCGGCCCAGGGGCTCGATCGGCTGAAGCCTATAACTAGCACTTCCAAAACAGAGGCAGGAAGTGCTCGGGTAGCAGGTCGGTCGACCGGCCCAGGGGCTCGGTCGGCCGAACCTGTATACTTGCACTTCCTACCCTATTTCAAATGAGGTGCAAACTCCCTCAATTTGCAAACGGTCGAGCAACGGCACTAAGGGTTTACGCCAATCGACTAACCGGCCATAGAAGCTCCTCGTTCATCACCAAAACATGATCAAAACATCAAAGTTATGATTTTTAAAGAATTGAACCCAAAACACCAAAAATTGGAATATTCACAAAAGCAATCCAAATCAAAATCAAATGCACATGAATAAGTGTTAGGAATTCATACCTAACAATCGAAGTTAAATCATAGACTTAGATGTGAGATTAAAAATCTCGCCTTTGAACCAAAATTAATGAAGGAGAAGCTTTTAAAACAAGCTAAGATCAATTCCTGTTCAATAACAACTCAAGAAGCTTCAATCTAAGCTTAAAAGAGAAACAATTCCCAAATTAGGTTTAGAAATTTTCTAAAATCAAAGAGAGAATGAGTTGGAGAAGAAGAAGGCGATGCTTACGAAATGGGTTCTCTTGAGTTTGGAGCTAAAGCTTGGATTTTGCAAATGAACTACGGCTTAGGGATTCTAATTTCCAATCTTTTCCCCCATTATTCTCTTGAACTTGAGAGAGTTAGGAAATGAGGAGTGAATTAAGAGGAGAGGGGGTTGGGACTGAGTTAGTAAGTGGGTTCAACCCAAACCAAAGCCCTAAGTGAAAAAGAGGCAAAATTCAACTTTCTCCAAACACATCGAAGCTTATACTTAAAAACTTCGCAAACGGTATTTTGAACTCAATGGAAGGGGTCTCGAGTCCTAATTCGGCTGTTTGCAAAAAGTAGCTTTTCGGACCAAAATCCGACTAACGATATAATATTTAAATAAAATATTTAAATATACCATCGATAAATATGCGGGTTGTTACAGACTCCCCTCCTTAAAGAAATTGCATCCTCGCAATACTTAAGAAGAAAATAAAGAGTAACAACCATAGAAGCATATCAACACAAAAGAAAATTTGAATCAAGAAGTCCACCATAAAGAGCACGAAGGAGTAAATCCGTAAGTTTTCGTTCGATGAATTCTCAAGATTTCTCAAGAGCAATCCTTAGGATTTGAGAACCATTGAACTTTTATCAAAAAGAATATCTTTATATCGAAGGCGTTCAACCGCCGAAGCAATGATGCGAATAGAATGTTGCTCAAAAGTCAAATTTGGTGAAACTTCGATCGCCTCAATAACACCGGCCTCAAGAATAAAAACTGGAAACATAAAAGCATTTCCATAGTTAAAAGACGTGGAAAACGTCAAGAATAGCAGAAAATTGAGCCGGTGCAACGGCGTAGTACATAATGGGTACGCCTGAGAAACTAGAAACTCGAATAATTTGGAACACCGACGTAGTACACAAACGGTACGTCCAATGAACCGATAAACCGGAACAACGATATAGTATAATAATGGTACATTCATTGATCCAGATAAGATGGAACATCGATGTAGTATAATAACAGTACATCCGATGAACCGATCACCATAAAAGAACATCGGACGCTAGTCCATAAAAGAAATGAGGCGAAGCTCAACAAAACAAAGTACATCGAAACGTCCGATGAACTTGGTAAAAAGATCATAAGATACAAGGAATTTAAGCCAACGGGGTTGACGCAAATTAAGTTTCTTGTAAGTGAATGAATATTTCATAGATTTATGATCAAAGTGAAGAACAGATTTCTCCCTAAAAAATGATGATGCCAAATTCTAAAAGTAAAAACAATAGCCGCGAGCACTAGATCATGAGTGGCATATCTAGTCTCGATAAGCTATAATGATTTAGAAGCACAAGTGATAGAACGTACTCCTTTGCGAGAGAACGGCATCCAAACCAATACGACTAGTATCGGTACAAATAGCAAAGTCTTGGTTCCCCTTCAGGAATCACAAGAATAAGAGTATCGAAAGGAAGAGTTCTTTTAAATAATCTTCTTTCCCGAAAAACTAAAACTTTCAAAATTACATTTATCTTTATGTAATAACCTTTCTAGAAAAATTTACATTTTTACAAGTCAATATATCGTGTCTGATTGTCACATCAAAGCGTTTAGGAAATTCTTATCGATAACGTTGATCAAGCGCATCGACCAGAATTCTTAAAGCACTCAATGGGCAATACAATCAAAAAACGATCTTCTAGATAATACACATGTTTCTTAAAAACTTTTGAAATATTCTTCGTTCGTTTCAAGAAAAAAATTAAATTTTACTTATAAATAAATCTTATGAAAAATATTTGCAAAATTTTAAATTACTATTTTCATCCGAAATCAATATATAGAAGAATGGAGTCATCGAGATCGTAGAATACTTGATTCATAAAATGGATGAAATAAGCTGGACAATCTGAATGATATAATAAGTCATTCATAAGAATCATAACAAGTGCGGAATGCAGTAAGTGCAATGCTAACTCCCGCAACTCGTAGCCAAATGGAAATCGATGGTAAAGTCAAACTGAAAAGACCTTAGCACCACTCAAAAGATTACTTAGGTGATAATCCTAAGACAAGCTCACAAAGAAAAATAGAAATCTGCTTAACAGATTGAAAATGTCGAAGATGAATAGTCCACTCGAAAAATAGGATACGGCTTCATAATAATTAAGTCAATCCTTTCAGAAAAAGTCAATTCCGAAGCCAAAGTAAAAATATCGGCTCGGAAAGAAAAATCATATAAAATAATTTCGACATCAATAGGAAGCAAATTGAGTGTCGCGGATCCATCCGGATTCACAATTCTCAACGAAGACATCAAGCCCAAAATATTTTTAAAGAAAAAGAATCAACAAGTTCTTTTTGATATAAAATAATAAGACGAACTCATACGAACAAGAACTCAAATAAGAAGATCACGAAATAAAACAATGCCATCAAGGATTGAGTTAAAAATACCTTGAACAAGAGAAGAGTCGCTAGGGGTTTGCACAATATTTAGCTTTCTCATGTCCTTGTTCAGAAGTTTGGGACATGAAGATAAAAGATGACCCGGTTTCTTGCAATAGCGACAAGAATGGGGTTTCAGACACATATTCGCATAGCGTTCCTTAGAATTACAATTGTAGCATCCGCCACGATTAGGGATTGGAGTCTTTGCTACAAAAGTAGTTTGCTTCACTCTCTTATTGGGATTAAGGCTCTTGAACTTAATATGCCTCTTCTTGGAAGTCCCAATATCACAAACACTTCCTTTACCAACCTCTCCATGAAGAAGAGTAATTTCCACAAGCTGATTGAAAGAAACTTCAAGTTTCAAAGGTAGAACCATTTCGGGGTTCTTACTCAAAGCATAGATAAACTCTTGATTCTTTACAAGATCCAAAAGTTGTTGAGCAGACATAAATGCTCCATCCAGGGGAGTAGCACTAGATTGTCCGGCACTGGGACGATTTGATCTAACCATTTATCTTCTTTTAAGAAAGAAAGAAAGAAGAAGAAAAAAGTTATTCTCAAAATAAATTTCAATCAAACTTGATTGATAAAACAAGGAATCATAAAGAAAATTAGGATAGAACGGTTTGAAGACACGAACTAAATCCTAAGGCACAACTCCTAAGAAAGACTTAGGACATGATCCTTACTAGATTATTCTACATTGTTCCAAAGTTTGGCTCTGATACCAAGTTGTGACGCCCCACCTCTATACCCACGCTAGCCAAGGACACTACGGTGTAATGCCGTCAACTAGAACGGAGAATAAGGCTATTGAGGAGCGACCATCCGTGTAATTTCTTTGTGCGAGCATCGATATGTTAGATAGTATAACATATATTTCTTTTCAAGAGGAAATCTGACATACCGACACAAACTCAAAGCTACTACACAGTGGCTATAATGTCTTTGGAAACAAATATAGAAATAAACATAACGTAAATCAGTCAAAGACAATTCATATCACAAAGGCGGAAATAGATATGAATATTACACATAAAAGTGTATATCAGAGTGGCGGTCAAATAAGATCCGCACATCATAAAAGTATAGATGCAAGTGCTAGACAAAAGAATATGTATACATCAAGGCGTCTATTTCTAAAATGCATACAACAATAAACTACTAATCTAGAGTAGTTAGCCAAAAGGTCAGATGATGGTTCCAGATAGGAAGTCAAGAGGAAGCACCTGTAAAATCTCAGTCTGACCCGAGTATTATTTAAGAAGAAAATAATAAACGGATCAGTCTAGCTATAATTATTAGATAAAATGAGATATAAGAAGATATATAATATTAAAACGTATGATAACCAAAGATGTCATACTACGACTAGTATACATTAGAGAATCACAAAAGTCATACAAAATCTCAAGAATCTCATAGCGTCAAAAAGAATGTCATATTCTTTATATAATTCACCAAGCCACAAAATGGCATACATAACAACGCCAACTGAAAAATGTGGTGAAATATAAAATCCAGAAATCAATAATTAGAAATCCAAAAATCACAAGAAAAGGATGGCCAATCCCATAAAAATGAGCCGGAGCTCATCCAAACAGGGTATAGTCCCCCATTGCGGACTTTGAGCCGAAGCTCCTCCTGGTGAGTCGAAACTCCTCCTGACAGGGTATAGTTCATCATTGCGGACATTGAGCCGAAGCTCCTCCTGGTGAGTCGAAACTCCTCCTGATAGGGTATAGTCCCCCATTGCGGACATTGAGCCGAAGCTCCTCCTGGTGAGCCGGAGCTCAATAAAATTGAGGTATAGTCCTCCACATGGACAAAGAGACATCGCACATTGCTAGTCTAAACCATAAAATGATCATCATCGATCATCAAGAAGTGTCAATTACAATAAGCTAGTAAATATATGAGTTTAGCATAATGTCCCATAACCACTAGCTTAACTTAAATATTTGCGAACAAATTGTAGATCTCCACTAGAAAATTGTCACAAGAGTTTCAATCGAACAAGTCCAAAAATTAACCGACGAAGTAAACGCAAGCGTTTCATACCACTTGTTTTACTAAGCCGTTTAATTAGATTTCTCATACGAATGAGGTAAAGGTTTGTATATACTAATAGAGGTGAAACTGGTTTTAAGAAACGAGCTTTGAACTAAAATAGTGTTGAAATCATTTGAAGAAAGAGTTTTGATATTTACTACTAGTATAGAAAACCTTTATATTTTAAAGTAACAAATCATAGAAGTGATTGTAGAAACAATCGATCATAAAAATTCACATTCGACGACGTGAATAAAATACAAAGAAATTGATATCAAATCCATCAAAGTGGATATATCCAAAATTCCCAAAGAAAATGTCATCAAAGTCGATAATAAATGATAACAACAAAAGGGGAACAACACGAATCGATTAAAGTTGGAAATTCAATCAACTAGGCAAAATAGGCATAGTTGACAAATAGGAGCAGGTCGGTCAACCGGACTTTCTGGTCGGTTGACCGAACCAGAGGCAGGAAGTGCTCGGGTAGCAGGTCGGTCGACCGGCCCAGGGGCTCGGTCGGCCGAAGCCTGTAACCAGCACTTCCAAAACAGAGGCAGGAAGTGCTCGGGTAGCAGGTCGGTCGACCGGCCCAGGGGCTCGGTCGGCCGAAGCCTGTAACCAGCACTTCCAAAACAGAGGCAGGAAGTGCTCGGGTAGCAGGTCGGTCGACCGGCCCAAGGGCTCGGTCGACCGAACCTGTATACTTGCACTTCCTACCCTATTTCAAATGAGGTGCAAACTCCCTCAATTTGCAAACGGTCGAGCAACGACACTAAGGCTTTACGCCAATCGACTACCCGGCCATAGAAGCTCCTCGGTTCATCACCAAAACATGATCAAAACATCAAAGGTATGATTTTTAAAGAATTGAACCCAAAACGCCAAAAATTGGAATATTCATAAAAGCAATCCAAATCAAAATCAAATGCACATGAATAAGTGTTAGGAATTCATACCTAACAATCGAAGATAATTCATAGACTTAGATGTGAGATTAAAAATCTCACCATTGAACCCAAGTTAATGAAGGAGAAGCTTTTAAAACAAGCTAAGATCAATTCCTCTTCAATAACCACTCAAGAAGCTTCAATCTAAGCTTAAAAGAGATACAATTCCCAAATTAGGTTTAGGAATTTTCTGAAATCAAAGAGAGAATGAGTTGGAGAAGAAGAAGGAGATGCTTACCAAATGGGTTCTCTTGAGTTTGGAGCTAAAGCTTGGATTTTGCAAATGAACTAGGGCTTAGGAATTCTAATTTCCAATCTTTTCCCCTATTATTCTCTTGAACTTGAAAGAGTTAGGAAATGAGGAATGAATGAAGAAGAGAGGGGGTTGGGACTGAGTTAGTAATTGTGTTCACCCCAAACCAAAGCCCTAAGTGAAAAAGTGGCAAAAATCAACTTTCTCCAAACACATCGAAGCTTATACTTAAGAAGGTCGCAAACGGCATTTTGAACTCAATGGAAGGGGTCTCGAGTCCTAATTCGGTTGTTTGCAAAAGTAGCTTTTCGGGCCAAAATCCGACTAACGTTATAATATTTAAATAAAATATTTAAATATACCATCGATAAATATGTGGGTTGTTACAACTGTTAGGTTATAATTGAATATAAATTAAAATAGAGATGTACACTTAATACAAGATATAAATTGGGAAATAAAAAGATGAAACCAAGAAATAAGTTACAGAGAATAGTTAATTGAAATCAATGTATCTATTTGGCAAAAATATATTAAGTGTAGTACAATCCAAATTAATGCAAGCAAAGTGTGAAGTTCTAATTTATTGGAATTGGTAGGATTGGGAATGGATTAAAGGTTATATAAATTGATGTAATGATACGTAATGAATTTTAGAATTTGAACTTTTAAATAGTAAGTTAATTGATTTAATTTATAATAATTGGATGTAGTGCAAAGGAATGAAATCAAATATTTAACCGTTTTTTAATATAAAAATTAAGTTGAAAACTGGAAAATTATGTGATAATTTTAAATCCAATGGTAAACCCTTATATTGGAAATTTGTGAATGGAATAAATATAGGTTAATTCAATAAAAAGGAAATTTTGGAAATTTATCTACAATTTTGCATTTTATGAAATTGAAGATTTGTATTGATTTAATCTTTAATAAATTGACATATAAAATTTGTTAAATCATTTTAAATGTTGAGAATTTGTAAGTGATAAAAATTTCCAATTCTGGAACTGAAGTATAAAAATTAGATTTATTTACTAATTCTTAATTTATTTAATTAATATAAAAATAGCCATTTTGGCCACTGACTCGGATTTCGACGAATTTAGTTTCATCGGATCTGCATCAGTGAATTATTGTAGGGTTTCAAGTTTCGCAGCGATCGGACTTGTCGTTTGATCGAACGAACGCGAATCGCCTTGAAATTGATAAATTGAAATCAATTTGAAATCAATTTGAAAATATTGTTGTTAGCATAGCTTCTTCATACGATGAAATTTGGACGTGAAACTTTTTCCATCGCATTCAAAATATTTCAAAATACCTATTGTGATATATGGGTTGACCCAATTTCGTTCCGGAGTCAAAACGGGCTTTTTGGGCCAATTTTCGTTCAACACGTTTGTTTATCGTGTCCATCTACTCTATCTCTAACCTACCTATATAAGCACAGTTAAAAAAAAACCTTAGCCTCCATTTATTATCATTTGGATGTGCGTTCATTTTCATCAACTCTTTCTCTTCCTCAATGGATGCAAATTTCAGATCCAATTCTATTCAAAAATCAAATAGAAATTCAAGTCCTCAGAAAAATTTGAGAAAAATATATGTTGTAGATTTCATCGATACAAATCTGCGCCCGCCATTCGTTTTTCAAGACGGTGACCGGATTTACCAGAAACCGCGGTCAAACCTTAGAATTTCGAAACCCATGAGGTCGATTTGGGGCTTTTCGATTTAGGCTTCAAACGAAGGAATTGATACATGGGTTTAGAGAGGCTCGTCGCAAGGAGGCTAGCGTTTGTGGTTGTTGGTCATGCAGGGGCTTGAGGCGCTGGGAATTTGCGTTTTAGGGTTAGAATTCTCGGTTTGAGCGTGACGGCTGGCGGAGCTTGGGACGATTGGACCGAGGGGAGGGTGTGCGCCTCGGTCTGGTGAGTTCGGCGATGGTGGTGGTTGAGCCCCTAGTGACGTACGGCGATGGATATTCTTGGTCAAAGGTGGGTTGTGTGGCGGCTGCGTGAGTGTTGAAGGACGGAGAGGTTCTCGTGCGCGTTCTGTATGGTTGACGTGGCAGTTTTTATAAGGTGATTGTTATTTTATTTCTGTTTTATTTTTTTTAAATTCAAATCTTTTAATTCGAATAACTTTCACCTACGAAGTCGAAATCACGCGTAATTTTTTTGTTAGGATTGTAATTAAATTCCAGATCTTTTAACGCTGGTTTGGACAGATTTGGCGACCGTCGAATTTTTGGGTTTAAATCGGATTTACATTCGATTTAAATTCAAAAGGTGAGTGTTTTAACCCACTCAAAGCTTCTAAAATTTCTTATGTTTGTTAAATTAACTTAAGATATGAGTAGAAATTTATTTATGATTGTTTAGCATGTTTTATTCATCATCTCAGTTAAATCGCATTTATTTAAATTAACTGTTAGTAAATTTTATTTATTGCATATAAATTTGACAGTTAGAATTTATTTATTTGCATATTAACTGCCAATCATAGTTATGTTTAATTTTTATTTCATATTAACTGCTAGTTAAATTTACGTTTATTTTTGCATATAAACTGCCAATTAAGAGTTATTAAATTTATTTTGAGTATAGACTGATAATTGATACCAGTTATTTATCACCTGTTATATATTGATGTATTGTTTGAAATTGGATGATGGTTGTGATAAATGATGCATGATTTGATGGATGAATGGATGATTAATTATATTAATTGCAAGTTTCTATGCATTTAATTTCATTCGGGATTTGCGGTTTGAAATGATATACAACCGCAAAAAAAATTATTTTTAAATTGCGGATTGAAATGATAAATATCCGTATCACTTGACCATAGAATAGAGAATTCTATACAGACACCGTCGGTCTATATATAATTATTTTCAAAATGATTTTTATGGTTTGGATATGATACGGTTTAATAAGTATTAAGTTTTGATATTTTAAATATTTATATACATATATAGTTAAATTGTTGAATTTATGCTATGTATAAATCTGATAAATAAAAATTTAATAAGTTGAAAAATGGAGTTTGATAATTCATATTATATGTTCAAGTACAGGTTTAAAATATTGTATATATATATAGAGTTTTAAATGATTCAACTCAATGTAAGATTTGAAATATAAATTGGAAATTTATTTGGAATTGAGCTATTTAAAAATTTAACTCCATATGTGGATGTAAACTTGCTAAACTTGGAGATTTTAAAGCTACGATATTTATAACTGAAACTTTATTCAGGATGAATTAAATGAATATTTCTATTATAAATGAATTAAAGGAAATATTTAGTTATAGGTAATTTGAGTTTTATTTAAATGATTATGGTTTTAGTATGCTATATTTCAACTAAATAATAGGACATTAAATGGTTGAATAATAATTTCCTATCTTAAATTTTGGAAGTGTAATACTTAAAGTTTGAAATATATGTTGAAATTGAAGGGGTTTTGGAAATTGAATGTGAAATTTAAATTTATGGCTTAGACTTCAATTTAAGAAAATATATTTCTAAAGTCATGGGAATTATTTTTCTTTTCAAAGTAATCTTAAAGTTAAGCCATTTATTTTATATACCGTTGAATATCCAAACCATTCAAGTTTTAGAAGTTATGGTTTTAAAGCTATGAATTTCGAAGTATTATGTTTGAAAAGTATAATTCAAATGTTTGGTTTCGAGGTATTATAAATTTTAAAAGTGGTATGATTTTGGAAAGGAAATATATTTGAAATAAAATGATATCATATTGATTTGGGTTTTAAAAGGAAATTATATCATATTTATATGGTTTTGAAATAGATATTTTATTCTGGTTTTAAAGTATAAACTGTTTTTAAAGACCGCGGTGTTATAATAACGTTTGGTTGTTGAAGAGACCGGGATCGGAAGTTGTCATACTCTCTACCAACTCCGAAAACCACTTTAACAACCGTGTACGCGGTGGAGATTCCAGAATGAAGTAGGTTGGTGGCGGCGTTTCCTGTAAGGTAAATACGTGGACCCAACTCCCGTGAGTTGGCATAAGGTGGCTAAAACAGGAGCGATTGACGGGTTAATGAGGTAGCACCTCTGATCGGACACTTCCCTTCGATACTATACTCTGACTTTGGATTTTATTTCGGTAGCCACCTTCATTTTTTATTTCTTTGATGTGGGGAGTTTGTCCGAGGTGGGCGGCAGCTGCACGCTGCGCGTTTCCATCGGCCCGGAAGCATAATTGATATATCTACCCTGGCATTGCCTAGTTGTTCCGTGTCACCTACCACACCGAGCCTTTACTACGAGTTTCTATTTTTGTCGTACCTATGGAGTATCCTCTGGTTGCCTCTCGATCAGGAGGTATTACGGTACTGTTTAGACTATTGGCATTATTTGTGTTAAGGGCTATATGGGTAACCCCTTAACGCTATTAAAAAGTAAGTTTATTTTACCATTAGACACTATTATAATAGCGAAATATACTACATAGTAAATAGTTTAACGGATCCTTAGGAGATGTAAATCCCGAGCATCTCTTGAGTTACTGCACTCATATTTATTTCTGTTGATTTAACTTACATAAGGTCTTTTAGTTCTGACTCGAGTGTTTTGTCTTTTCAATTCGCTCGGGTCAGTCCGAGCGTTTCAGGATTTGAAGATTTAGCTCTGAAGGACGAAGACGAAGTTTTGTATTATTATTAATTATATGCCACTACACTTATATTGTTCCGCTGCATTGTTATATGGTATGTGTACTCTGATATGTATGGTATAAATTAAATCAAACATTTTGTAAAACAGATTCATGAACCGCATATTTGATTATTATATTTTATCCTTCCGCTGTGAGATTTTGTTTAGATTTTTTTTTTCTTCTCTATTTTTCTTATTTATCCCATAACAATCCGCCCTTATGTATGGTTTGAATTGGCACGTGTGTCTATTTAAATCGTGCGAAAAGGCGGGGTGTTACAGTTGGTATCAAAGCGAGGTTTAGCGATAAACCTTGGCTTTGTGGGGTTTGACTCTTTGTTAATAGGGTAGAAATACCCTATGGGAGTCGCTGAGTGTATATATATGAGAGAGCGTATTTGTTAGTGTTATAAAAGATTTTAATATTGTGTTAATCTGTTCCGTTTTGTATTTATAAATTCTGGTTGATGCATGGGACGCTGTGACATCAATATGGATTTCTAAACACTTAATAGGACAGACCGACATAATATTTGTTTTATATGGGTGAACGAAATAATTTTGCCTGTTATATTTTCTATATAAAATAAAAAATTTCAAATGATATCTATATTTGGCTGAAATAGATTGGTTGTTAGGTAATAGGGTGTATAAATAATAATAGAAATAAGATTTGAAAAATAAAATAAATGGAATTTGGAAATTTAGAATTTAAGATCCGGACTTTTGAAATTTCTTTCGAATAAATTTTGGAATAGAATAATATTGTTTATAAGTACTTTCTGATATAAATATTTATTATAATTCGAAAGAATTGTTTTAAAGAAGATTTTGGAGAAAAATAAGTTTTGCACCTTCCTCTCTGTCGCTGGAAAATAATTTCGGTGATGGCGGCCGCATCATCAACTTTCATTTTCGAGTTTCGAAGGGAGAATGCCACTGTAGTAGTTTTACTACAGACTAATTTTGATAGAAAAATATAAATTTTGAATTGTTTTCAATATAATTAAAGATATATAAGTTGTAAGAATATTGTTGTCTATTGTTTTAAAATAAATTGAAGTTTAACCCGGTATTAAATTCTTGAATTTCCATTAATTAATTGTTTCAATTATTGTAGTGAAATGAAAGGTAAGTAATTAACAATTGAAACCTCTAATTTAGGTAAGAGATTTAATGCTAAGTTATTAATGGATTCAAAGAAAATTTGTATTTGTAATTTATATAAGGAAAGGATAGTATTGTTGAACTTTAATTTAATTTAATGAAATAGAAGGAACTTGTATAACCTTCAATTACACTCTTAAATAACATATACAACTTACCAAATATTAAAAGTTGAAATGTTTACTAAGAGATTGTAATAGAATATTATACAAGTAGGAATTTGAAATAGTAAAATTACTCAATGAAATTGCTGTTAAATGAGAATTTAATGTTATAAACTTAAAGTTATAATTGAAATTTTACCAAGTAAATATAATTGAAGGTAAGTTAGACAAATAGATGATTATGAACTTAAGCAAATAAAAGTGTAAGTAGATGAAGTCATACAATAATAAATGAATGCAATATAATAAAGAGAAATTGTAAATTTAAGAAATAGGGTTGAAGTTATTTTTAAGTAAAATTGAAAGGAATAAATGAAAATAAATAAAAAGATAAACCATTATATGAATGAAAAGAATCAAAAAAATAATGTATGATATAAAAATTTATAATGAGTTAATTGATGTGTTAGTAGGAATTGTTGTTGTTTGGATGGTTGGTTGGGTAAGATACCTTAAAATTGGATTTGGGGTGAATGAATAATCTATTTAGTTTATCTAAGACTGTTGAGTAAATGATGCGCTAGTAGTTTATTCTTCACTTCGTACAATTTTAAGGTTTTAAACCCGAACGACTATTTGTTTGTTTGATTGAATGGTTGCTTTGTATTTGTTGTATGCTGGTTGTTGAAATTGTTGGTTATTAGTGATTGTAGCCACTTAAATATTTCACTGTACATATAATTGTTAACCTCTTAGATTATACAAGTGAAATACAGGTTATGGAAGCAATTGCTACTGCTTTTGGTTCCATAACATAAGCGTAAATTGCCCGACAAATAGGTGCGTTTTTGAATTACAGTTTATAGCGCTATTTTATATGCCTTCCCGTGTTGGAATATAATAGTTTGGATATTATATTTGATATTTGTTAATATTTAATATTATATTTTCTCCCATGCCTCTCCGTACAAAGGAGACTCTGTCAAAATTTTCCGTAAATTTTGAACTTAGGAATTATTTTGAAAATGTTTTCCAACTTTAATAATTTAAGTATAAAAAGATAATGTTTGTAAATTTGTATTTTTTAAGTAAAGTAACAAATGTTGTAAATTTAATTGTTTATAAGGTTAATGTTTTGAATAAGATATATAGATTTCTAAATCCTTCTTTCCCCTTCTTTTTCCTTTTCGGGGACGAAAAGTTTTGAGTGGGGGAGAGTGTAACGACCAGTAAATTTCGGAAGTTAAATTTGTTGATTTAATAGGATTTTGTAATTAAAATTTAGTAGAAATAATAAAAGGTGATAAATTTATATTGGAATGAGCGCTAATTTAAAATACAACAATGGTAATTTAAGTCTATTTATAGAAAATTGCATAAGATTAAATAAATTAAGTAGTGGAAAGATTTTTACCTAGATATACTTTGAATATGAGAAAATAAAGGAAGATATTATATGGATTAATGTAATATAACATTGATCTACCGTAAATGGGAATTAATTTAAAGAATTATGTTAATGCAAGTGGATCATTTATAAACTTAAATGAAACATTCCAATTTAATAGAGTTATTCGAATGTTATGACTTATTTTAAAGGTAATAATTGGATTTAATTAGGATTTGTTATATTTGGTTTAAATAGGAAAGGAGTACATAAAGGTAACTGTGAATAGTGATGTCGTAACTGTAAATGAAAGAAATTGTAATAAGAAGCAGTAAACATTTAATAAATTTATAGGGATAAATGCCAACATTGAATTGTAATAAATGCAATTAAATATTCAAGTGTGGGAAACGTAAAGATAAGGGTTAAGAGTTGCTGGAATGGGTATATTAAAATAATTATAAAGTGTAAATGAAATGTGGATTAAATGGAGCACTATAAATTGTCTTACTAAGCTAAGAATTTATAAGTAAGACAAAGGCAAATAGTAAATCAATAAATGAATTTATATAGACGGTAAAGTTATGATAACAATTAGTAATTGGATGTCTTGTTCGAGGTTATAATTTTGTGTGAATTATTAATAAAGAATAACTAGAATGGGATTTCAAATTTATATAATAATGGGAAGTGTTAATTTTGCTCTTGAGCATAAATTAACAATAAGCAATTTAAAGCAAACATTTAATTAACCAAATTCAATCCAATCCAATTGATTGAAACGACTGTTAGGTTATAATTGAATATAAATTAAAATAGAAACATACACTTAATACAAGATAGTAAATTGGGAAATAAAAATATGAAACCAAGAAATAAGTTACAGAGAATAGTTAATTGAAATCAATGTATCTATTTGGCAAAAATATATTTAGTGTAGTACAATCCAAATTAATGCAAGAAAAGTGTGAAGTTCTAATTTATTGGAGTTGGTAGGATTGGGAATGGATTAAAGGTTATATAAATTGATGTAATGATACGTAATGAATTTCAGAATTTGAATTTTTAAATAGTAAGTTAATTGATTTAATTTATAAAAATTGGATATAGTGCAAAGGAATGAAATCAAGTATTTAACCATTTTTTAATATAAAAATTAAGTTGAAAACTAGAAAATTACTTGATAATTTTAAATCCAATGGTAAACCCTTATATTGGAAATTTATGAATGGAATAAATATGGGTTGATTCAATAAAAAGGAAATTTTGGAAATTTATCTACAATTTTGAATTTTATGAAATTGAAGATTTATATTGATTTAATCTTTAATAAATTGACATATAAAATTTGTTAATTCATTTTAAATGTTGAGAATTTGTAAGTGATAAAAATTTCCAATTCTGGAACTGAAGTATAAAAATTGTATTTATTTACTAATTCTTAGTATATTTAATTAATATAGAAATAGCCATTTTGGCCACTGACTCGAATTTCGACGAAACCAGTTTCATCGGATCCGTATCAGTGAATTATTGTAGGGTTTCAAGTTTCGCAGCGATCGGACTTGTCGTTTGATCGTACGAACGGGAAATGCCTTGAAATCGATAAATTGAAATCAATTTGAAATCAATTTGAAAATATTGTTTTCAGCATAACTTCTTCATACGATGGAATTTGGACGTGAAAATTTTTCTATCGCGTTAAGAATATTTTAAAATACCTATTCTGATATATGGGTAGACCCAATTTCGTTCCGGAGTTGAAACGGGCTTTTTGGGTCAATTTTCGTTCAGCACGTTTGTTTATCGTATCCATCTACTCTATCTCTAACCTACCTATATAAGCACAGTTAAAAAAAAACCCTAGCCTCCATCTATTATCATTTGGCTCTGCGTTCATTTTCATTAACTCTTTCTCTTCCTCAATGGATGCAAATTTCAGATCCAATTCTATTCAAAAATCAAATAAAAATTCAAGTCCTCAGAAAAATTTGAGAAAAATATATGTTGTAGATTTCACCGATACGAATCTGCGCTTGCTGTTCGTTTTTCAAGACGGTGACCGGAATTACCAGAAACCGCGGTCAAACCTTGGAATTTCGAAACCCATATGGTCGATTTGGGGCTTTTCGATTTAGGCTTCAATCGATGGAAATGAAACATGGGTTTGGTGAGGCTCGTCGCAAGGAGGCTAGCACTGGTGGCCGTTGGTCGTGCAGGGGCTTGAGGCGTCGGGTATTTGCGTTTTAGGGTTAGAATTCTCGGCTTGAGCGTGACGGCTGGCGGGGCTTGGGGCGATCGGACCGAGGGGAGGGTGTGCGCCTCGGTCTGGTGAGTTCGGCGATGGTGGTGGTTCAGCCCCTAGTGACCTACGGCGATGGATATTCTTGGTCAAAGGTGGGTTGCGTGGCGGCTGCGTGAGTGTTGAAGGAGGGAGAGGTTCTCGTGCGCGTTCTATATGGTTGACGTGGCAATTTTTATAAGGTGATTGTTATTTTATTTCTGTTTTTTTTTTTTAAATTCAAATCTTTTAATTCGAATAAATTTCACCTACGAAGTCGAAATCACGCGCAATTTTTTTGTTAGGATCGTAATTAAATTTTAGATCTTTTGATGCTGGTTTGGACAGATTTGGAGACCGTCGAATTTTTGGGTTTAAATCGGATTTAAATTCGATTTAAATTCAAAAGGTGAGTGTTTTAACCCACTCACAACTTCTAGAATTTCTTATGTTTGTTAAATTAACTTAAGATATGAGTAGAAATTTATTTATGATTGTTTGGCATGTTTTATTCATCATCTCAGTTAATTCGCATTTATTTAAATTAACTGTTAATTAATTTTATTTATTGCATATAAATTTGACAGTTAGAATTTATTTATTTGCATATTAACTGCCAGTCATAGCTATGTTTAATTTTTATTTCACATTAACTGCCAATTAAATTTACGTTTATTTTTGCATATAAACTGCCAATTAACAATTATTAAATTTATTTTGAGTATAAACAAATAATTGATACCAGTTATTTATCACCTGTTATATATTGATGTATTGTTTGAAATTGGATGATGGTTGTGATAAATGATGCATGATTTGATGGATGAATGGATGATTAATTATTATTTGCAAGTTCCTATGCATTTCATTTCATTCGGGATTTGCGGTTTGAAATGATATACAACCGCAAAAAATTTTATTTTTAAATTGCGGATTGAAATGATAAATATCCGTATCACTTGACCATAGGATAGAGAATTCTATACAGACACCGTCGGTCTATATATAATTATTTTCAAAATGATTTTTATGTTTTGGATATGATACGGTTTAGTAAGTATTAAGTTTTGATATTTTAAATATTTTATATACATATATAGTTAAATTGTTGAATTTAAGCTATGTATAAATCTGATAAATAAAAATTTAATAAGTTGAAAAATGGGGTTTGATAATTCATATTATATGTTCAAGTACAGGTTTAAGATATTATATATATAGAGTTTTAAATGATTCAACTCAATGTAAGATTTGAAATATAAATTGGAAATTTAGTTGGAATTGAGCTATTTAAAAATTTAACTCCATAAGTGGATGTAAACTTGCTAAACTTGGAGATTTTAAAGGTATGATATTTATAACTGAAATTTTATTCAGGATGAATTAAATGAATATTTCTATTATAAATGAATTAAAGGAAATATTTAGTTATAGGTAATTTGAGTTTTATTTAAATGATTATGGCTTTAGTATGCTATATTTCAACTAAATAATAGGACATTAATTGGTTGAATAATAATTTCCTATCTTAAATTTTGGAAATGTAATACTTAAAGTTTGAAATATATGTTGAAATTGAAGGGGTTTTGGAAATTGAAAGTGAAATTTAAATTTATGGCTTAGACTTCAATTTAAGAAAATATATTTCTAAAGTCATGGGAATTATTTTTCTTTTCAAAGTAATCTTAAAGTTAAACCATTTATTTTATATACCTTTGAATATCTAAACCATTCAAGTTTTAGAAGTTATGGTTTTAAAGCTATGAATTTCGAAGTATTATGTTTGAAAAGTATAATTCAAATGTTTGGTTTCGAGGTATTATAAATTTTAAAAGTGGTATGATTTTGGAAAGGAAATATATTTGAAATAAAATGATATCATATTGATTTGGGTTTTAAAAGGAAATTATATCGTATTTATATGGTTTTGAAATAGATATTTTATTCTGCTTTTAAAGTATAAACTGTTTTTAAAGACCGCGGTGTTATAATAACGTTAGGTTGTTGAAGAGACCAGGATCGGAAGTTGTCATACTCTCTGCCAACTCCGAAAACCACTTTAACAACCGTGTACGCGGTGGAGATTCCAGAATGAAGTAGGTTGGTGGCGGCATTTCCTGTAAGGTAAATACGTGGACCCAACTCCCGTGAGTTGGCATAAGGTGGCTAAAACAGTAGCGATTGACGGGTTAATGAGGTAGCACCTCTGATCGGACACTTCCCTTCGATACTATACTCTGACTTTGGATTTAATTTCGGTACCAACCTTCATTTTTTATTTCTTTGATGTGGGGAGTTTGTTCGAGGTGGGCGGCAGTTGCGCGCTGCGCGTTTCCGTCAGCCCGGAAGCGTAATTGGTATATCTACCCTGGCATTGCCTACTTGTGCCGTGTCACCTACCATACCGAGCCTTTATTACGAGTTGTTATTTGTGTCGTACCTATGGAGTATCCTCTGGTAGCCTCCCGATCAGGAGGTATTATGGTACTGTATAGACTATTGGCATTATTTGTGTTAAGGGCTATATGGGTAACCCCTTAACGCTATTAAAAAGTAAGTTTATTTTACAATTAGACACTATTATAGTAGCGAAATATACTACATAGTAAATAGTTTAACTGATCCTTAGGAGATGTAAATCCCGAGCATCTCTTGAGTTACTGCACTCATATTTATTTCTGTTGATTTAACTTACATAAGATCTTTTAGTTCTGACTCGAGTGTTTTGTCTTTTCAATTTGCTCGAGTCAGTCCGAGCGTTTCAGGATTTGAAGATTTAGCTCTGAAGGACGAAGACGAAGTTTTGTATTATTATTAATTTTATGCCACTACACTCATATTGTTCCGCTGCAATTTTATATGGTATGTGTACTCTGATATGTATTGTATAAATTAAATCAAAGGTTTTGTAAAACAGATTCATGAACCGTATATTTGATTATTATATTTTATCCTTCCGCTATGAGATTCTGTTTATTTTATTTTCTTCTCTGTTTTTCTTATTT
The DNA here is from genome assembly GCA_030765085.1 of Allium cepa. Taxonomy (NCBI): domain Eukaryota; kingdom Viridiplantae; phylum Streptophyta; class Magnoliopsida; order Asparagales; family Amaryllidaceae; genus Allium; species Allium cepa. Next base: position 76,455,261 of record CM060945.1, read on the forward strand.
ATTCCATAACAATCTGCCCTTACGTATGGTTTGAATCGGCACGTGTGTCTGTTTACATCGTGCAAAAAGGTGGGATGTTACAATAACCAAGCATAGCATGTTTAATTACAATGAATTAAAGTTTCAGTAATATTGTTGATAATTAACTTGTATTAACATTATTTCATTTTAATTTAGTTATTAATCCATTATTAAATTACAAACTTTTATTTCTTTCAATATTAACTCATAAAATATTATTAATTTAACAATTTTTAAACATCGAAAATTTATGGGTCATTACACTCTCCCCCACTCAAAACTTTTCGTCCTCGAAAAGGAGAAAGAAGGGAAAAGAAGAAATTGAGTAGTCAATACATCTTATTCAAAGTATTAATTTTATAAACAAATAAATTTACAAAGTTTAATAATTTAAATAAAATATATGTAACATCCCGCCTTTTCACACGATTTAAACAGACACACGTGCCGATTCAAACCATACGGAAGGGCGGATTGCTATGGGATAAATAAGAAAAAAAGAGAAGGAATAAAACAAAATAGAATCTCACAGCGGAAGGATAAAATATAATAATCAGTATACAGTTCATGAAGCTGTTTTACAAAGCCTTTATTATATTTATACAATGCATATCAGAGTACACATACCTTATGACAATGCAGCGGAACAATATGAGTGTAATGTAATAATATAAATAATAATAATACAAATCTTCATCTTCGTCCTCCGGAGCTAAATCTTCAAATCCTGAACACTCGGACTGACCCGAGCGAATTGAAAAGACAAAACACTCGAGTCAGAACTAAAAGAACTTATGTAAGTTAAATTAACAGAAATAAATATGAGTGCAGTAACTCAAAAGATGCTCGGGATTTACATCTCACAAGGATCCGTTAAACTATTTACTAGATAGTATATTTCGCTATTATAATTGTGTCTAATTGTAAAATAAACTTACTTTTAAATAGCGTTAAGGGGTTACCCATATAGCCCTTAACACAGAATATATTCCCATAGTCTATACAGTACCGTAATCTCCCCCGTACTGGGCGTCGTCAGAGGGCACTCCATAGGTATGGCACAAAACAAAATCGTATAAGGCGCGCTAGGGTAGGTGACACGGCACAACTAGGCAATGCTAGGGTAGATATACCAATTACGCATCCGGGCTGATGGAAACGCGTAGCCGCAGCTACCGCCCTCCTCGAACCAACTCCCCCAAAATCAAAGTAAGAGTGGCCACTGAATCAATACAAAGTCAAAGTACAATATCGAAGAGGAGTGTCCGATCAGAGGTATGACCTCATTGGCCCGAGAATCGCTCATGTTTTAGCCACCTTATGCCAACTCACGGGAGTTGGGTCTACGTATTTACCTTACAGGAAATGTCGCCACCAACCTACTTCATTTTGGAATCTCCACCGCGTACACGGTTGTTAAAGTGGTTTTCGGAGTTGGCAGAGAGTATGACAACTTCCGATCCCGGTCTCTTCAACAACCAACCGTTATTATAACACCGCGGTCTTTTCAAAATAGTTTATACTTTTAAAACTAGAACAAAATATTCATTTCAAAACCATAAAAATATGATATCATTTTCTTTTTAAAACCCAAATCAACATGAAATCATCTTTATTTTCCAATATATTCTTTTCCAAAAATCATAGTGTTTCAAAGTAAAATATTTAGAAATCAAAACTCTTGAATATAATATTTCCAAATTATACTACCTTGAAAATCATAACTTTGAAACAAATTTCCTTCTCTTAAATGGTTAAATATTAAAGTACTTTATAAAACAAAATAGCTTCTTTAGATTTCCCAAATCAATTTCAAATATCGATTTAAACTTCCAAATACCATTTCAATTCTTAGGATTCTAAGCTTTAAATATTTCAACATTTCAAAAACAAACTCATTTGACAATCCCATATATATTAAATTCAATTACTTATTATTTAGACTTGAAATCTTTACTTAATGAATTCAATATAATTTAAGAAAAACCTTTAACTTCACATAACTGGAAAATCTTTCAATTTATTATATATTCATTTAAATCAACTTGATATTCATTTAAATCACTCTACACAAAAATCAAGTTATAAAATCATATCCTTTAAAAATTTCTAACCTTTTTATTTAATTCCAATTTAACTTAATATTCATCTTCCAACCTTATTTTCATTTAAGTCAATAAAACTCCAGTAATTAAATGTTAAATAAATGCTTAATCGTATTTGATCTTAAAAATCAAACTTTATTTTATACTTTAAGTCAAATTTATACAAAGCTTAAAAACCGAAAATTTCTATATATATATATATATATAAATAACCAAATCAATATCCCATAAACCATATATATATAGCTTTACAAAACCATAGAAAACATTTCAAAAATAATTTTATATATATATCGTGGTGCCTGTATAAAATTTTCTACCCTATAGTCAAGTGATACAGATGTTTATCATTTCAATCCGCAATTTAAAATAAAAATGCGGTTGTATATCATTTCAAACCGCAACCCCGAATAAAATGAAAATGCATGATGACTTGCAGTTTATACAATATAAATATAGCATCCATTGACCCAAAAATCAAATCATCAATCATTATTTGGAATCATCATCCAATTTAAACAATCATCGATATAGAGCATATAAATTATACAGGTAATAAATAACAGGTATTAACTAACAATTTATATTCAATAATAAATTTAATAACTGTTAAACTATCAGATTATATGCAAAATAAATGTAAATTTAACTGGCAGTTAATACGAAATAAAATAAACATAACTATGACTGGATGTTAATATGCACATGAATAAATTCTAACTGTCAAATTTTATGCAATTAATAAAATTAATTAATAGTTAAATTAAATAAATGCGATTTAACTGAGATGATGAATAAAACATGCCAAACTGTCATAAATAAATTTCTACTCAAATCTTAAATCAATTTAACAAACATAAGAAATTCTTGAAGTTGTGAGTGGGTTAAAACACTCACCTTTTGAATTTAAATTGAATTTAAATTCAATTTAAACTCAAAAATTTGACGGTCTCAGAATTTGTCCAAACAAGGGTCATCAGGTCCGGAATTTCAATACGATCCTAACAAAAAAAATTTGGCGTGAAATGGATAACGTATGAGAAAGTTATGTCGAAAATTTCGATTGAATTTCAATTATTCAAAATTAAGAAAAAGAACACAAATTAAATTAAAATAAACTAACCAAAAAAACTCGCCACGTCATCCTACAACCGCGCCTTCTCCAGTTATGCTACAGTGCTTCACGCGGCTCTTTTAGGTTTCAAATCGAAATCTCCTACAGGCTGCCACCGTTCACGATTCGTTCGCCAATTTTGCCGTCCTCCACGTTCGGTTTCCTCGAGATCAGAGCCCACCACGCTTGTCCCCATGCCCAGCCGCTCCATCCTGACCCCACACGACCGGCTACGCCACCACCTGAAGCTCACACTGTCGTACCCCCAAACGGTCAAAACTCTCGATTTCTGGCAAAATCTATCATCTTCTGGCTGAAGTAACCATATGGATCGAAAGCCCTAGTCGACCTCTACACAGCATCACCCTCCGATCGAACCATCGATGACGATCCACCTTTGAACGAGAAGCCTTCCAATGAACGGTCGGAACTAAATCGCTGATTTCAGGACAAACGATAACTTGAATCGAGAAACAAATTGCACCAGCAGATTACGTACATCGAGAACTTCCACTTGTATTTTTTCGGAACTTTCTGAGAACTTTGAATTTTCATTTGAATTTTGAATAGAATTGGATCTGAAATTTGCATCCATTGAGGAAGAGAAAGAGTTGAAGAAATGAACGTACAACCAAATGACAATAGATGGAGGCTATGGTTTATCACAGCCTATTTATAGACAAACTGCAATAGAATAGGGGGCACGAATTATAAACGTGCTAAACGGTAGTTGGCCCAAAAAACCCGTTCTGACCCCGGAATGAAATTTGTCAAACCCATATATCCAAATAGGTATTTAAAAATATTCTGGACGCGATGGAAAAAGTTTCACGTCCAAATTCCATCGTATGAAGAAGTTATGATGAAAACAATATTTTCAAATTGATTTCAAATTGATTTCTATTAAATCGATTTCAAGGCGTTTCGCGTTCGTACGATCAAACGACAAGTCCGATCGATACGAAACTTGAAATCCTACAATAATTCACCGATACTGATCCGATGAAACTGGTTTCGTCGAAATCCGAGTCCGTGTCTAAAATGACTATTTTTATATTGATTAATTAATTGAAAAATCCAAATTTTATAATTTAAATTCTAAAGTTGACAAATTTATCATCTTTATATTACTAAAACGTTTACAATGATTTTAACCAATCTAAATGTCAGTATAGAGAAGACAAATTTATCAAGTCAAATGTTAATCTCATTTTTAATAATTAATTTCATTTAATTCACAAAATTATAAATAAAATCCTCAAAATTCCATTTTAGCTAAATAAATTAATTATTATCCCATTCAAAATTTTAAATAGAAGGGTTTACCATTTGGATTTAAGATTATCACATTAATATTTCCCGTATCCAACTTAATTTCCAATTAACGTAAAATTTTATATTTAATCTTAATTAATTTCAATAAATCCAAAGAAATACATAAAGCTTGATTCTCGTTTAAACATTTAACTCATTTGATAGCAATTAACCCATTTTTATAGTAAATTAAATTCTGATATATTAATAAAACTTTAATTCCTTTCTTTTTATTCACAAATCATCAAATTATGTAGAACATTGACGTTATTCCCCATTAATTGCCTTAAATTTATTTAATGTAACATTATATTTATATCTATTGCAATGATTTCAAATTTAACTAAAGGAACTAAGTATATAACTCAAAATAGTTGTTGTAAGAATCTTAATCCCATATTTATAATATACTATTTCCACTAAAGTATTATAGATGTTTACAGAGTATTGGTTTTCATTTAATCATTATTTATTATTTTTTAATTAAATAAATTCACTATTCAAGTCCGTTAAAATTTTATTACCAAATATCCATCTACCTTTCCCAACAGATTTGAATTCCATTCAATTAATAACCAATCAAAATTTCCATTCACACTTTATTATAAACCCAAAATCTACAATTCATTATCTTATATTAATGTCATCCAATTTCGATTTATTATTATAACTTAAAAAATCTATATTCATTCATTGATTGATTTTATACAATTACCATTAACTTTACATTCAATTACTATTTAATGTATATTTATCCATCAATCAATCCGATATTTACTTTTCTTTCCTTCTATTTGACAAATAACCTAGTATACCTTTACATATATTCATTTCATTCCATTCATTTATGGGTATTGCATTGAAATTTATTTTATTAGCAAATACCAACATTATTACCATTAATTACAATTAGGTTCCCAATTTTATTTAATAACCTGAATAAATAACATACATATTAGTCCAATCCTTACATTTGTTTTCTCATATTCCATTAAAAATCAAATCATAACATTTAAATGATTATATTTAATTGGAATTTCATTCAAGTCAAAAATTATTAACCTGTATGTTAACGCTAAAATGTGAACGCTAACACCCCGGTGTGTAAAGTGTAGTGGTGAAAGCACCACCCGATAGATCGGGAAAGAATTACAAGCAAGTAATAGCAGAAAAGCAGTAAACAACAACGATTTTATAGTGGTTCGGCTTAAGGGTATAGCCTACGTCCACTCTAAGTACTTTTATTAATAATCCCGTTACAAACTGATACAATTCTTCTCAAGTACAATACACTTCAAGTTACAAGTGATTTGGAACAAGTCTTAAGCTTCAATGTCGATTAAAGTTCTTAGATTCATATTGAAGATGTGTGGTTTCTTCGTGAATTTCTTTGATGAATTCGTCTAATCTTGGAAGCTCTAAGTGTTGATGAAGTTCTCAATGCAGCAAGGTAACGGTGTGTGAAGAGAATGCGCCAAAAGTCCATTGAATGTTGGAGGTGGTTGCCTATTTATAGAGAGTTCTGGTCTGGAATTTTTGCCAAGTCCTAAGTCGTGGCCGATCTAAGTTAAGTCGTAGCCGACTTAACATGAGTCGTGGCCGGTCCATCTGGCCCCCTTCTGGCTTCACAGGAGTTCACTTGCACAAGTCCTAGGTCGCCTCCGAGTCAACACTACTCCTTCTTAGTAATATGGCATCGGGCTTACACTTAGTGGCTTTAGGTCGTGGACGAGTTAACTTGGTAAGTCGCAAATCACGGTCTGAACGAGATAACTGGGGAGCTGGATCGGTTGTGACTTGGGTCGTTGCTGAGTTAACATGCGCGTGTCAAGTAGCTGTATAGGATTTGCCTTCATTTACCTGGGTCGTGAACGGCTTGGCATAAGTCTTAAGTCGGTTGCGACTTAAGTATAGGTCGTGCACCTTTCCATGTCCTGATCAGTTAGGTCGGCAACTCCTTTAGGTAATTAGATCGGTACTTAAGTTAGGTCAGTAGACTTCCTAAGTCGGCATCCTTTAAGGCATTAGGTCGTTATCCATTTAGGGCCTTAGGTCGGCATTCCTGTTAAGGCAGTTAGGTCGGCAACCAGTTAAGTCGGCAATCTCCCTAGACTGTTAGGTCGGTATCTATGTTGAGTCAGTAGAGTCAGTAGCCTCATTGAAGTGTTAAGTCGGCATACCCTTAGGCCTTAGGTCGGCACCCCCTGTTGAGCTTTAGGTCGGCACGCTTCTAACTGTTAGGTCGGAACCTCCTGATGCACTAGATCGGTGAGTCATGGTTAAGGCGGTGTTAACATTTGCCGCTCGAAGTATACGCCTAAATGTTAGGTCGTGTGCTTCGATAGTCCTTAACCCGTCCCCTCTTAGGTCGGTAGGTCGTACGCGACCCAACAGTTAGACCGCATCTGCCGCTTCAGTTCTCCCTACTGTAAGGTATAAAACATCCATCTTCTTCTTCCTTTTCATTACTTACTACCTTGCTCAATTCTGCCATTAAAATTCTTCCGGGCTCAAAAAGACGATTTAATTCCAATCAACTACTGAAAACATCTGCTATTCATTGCGTAAGCGATTTCATTCTTTTTTCGACCATAGATTACCATTGATTCGTGAATTCTGTTGCCTAAACTCGAATCGCCTCCCTATATGACGCTCCATCACGAATCTCATCACGTTTATAGCTGATGGAGCCTAGGTTACCCAATCCGGCTTCAGATGATCGCTGATACAACGAAGGTGATTTATCACCTTAGGCTCGATGATCTCTGATGGCAGGGTATTAGATTTGTGACAACTTCGAACTGTTGTATTGGGTGATTCGATAGCATGAATGAAGGCTGTTGTTGATGGAATGGTTATCGGGTTAATGGGTAGATGGAGTGTGATGTTGGTTCGGGAGCGAGTCAGTGATTTTGGGTGGCTCATCCTTTAGCCGACCTGGCTCTTAGCAGCCTTAAGTCGTGGCTGAGATAGTGCTTGAAGAACACTTGCCGATTTAAACTTTAAGGCCTGAATCGTGACCGAGTTAATACTTGGAAAAGTTCCTGTCTTTCGGACCGGAGCTTACATTCTTATCTCTCCCTTGCGACCTAGAGGACTGAGTTGCCAAATTAAAATGCTTAGACTCTGACCCGCTACCGACCTAGCCTTATCTCGCGAAAAACTTTTGAACCGTAGCCGACTTAATACTTGGGGAAATCTGCCGATTTGACCTTCTATTGATTTAACCTTGAACCGCAGCCAAGTTAACCCCTAAGTCGTGACCGAGCTAAGCCCTTAAACCGTGACCGAGTTGGCTCTTAAACCGCTGCCGAGTTAACACTTAAGCTTTGGGCATGCTGACTTGTTGAGAGCATAGATCCACTTTGAGTTTCTAACTTGAACTGCCAAACTAAGTTGCCTAAATTTTGAACTGCCCCAACTTTAAATTTGCTTGAATCTGAGTGTATTATTTCACAGATCGCATTAACTTATAAGCTGCTAACCTGCTGAAAATAACAAACAAAGAAAACCAAGGCGAAAATACTGCCATTGACTGCCCATGTCAGATGACAGATTAGTCAAGACAGGACAAGCAACTCAATTACACTGCATGAAATGTTTGTGAATCAATCAATTAAAGTTAAACATTAATGCAAAGTATCAATAATCTGAACTGATTTATGTGCATCAACATCTTACTTGCATATTTAGGCCTAAAACAATAGTCCCTGAATTTCATAACTAACAAATGCTTGCTAGTTTTCATTCCAGTTATATTTGTTCACTGCTTGATTGATTTTACACAACACTTCACACACTTTAGGAAACGTGCACCTTCATGTTTGAATACCCAGTTGTTTATGTAGAATGACTTCCCACCGAGAAGAAGAAGTGGTAACTCAAGAGGAAGAAACTTTTCCGATAGCTGTTCCCATAGAGAATCCTCCGGAGAGAACCCCGACTATTCTAACTTCGAGAGCGTTTGTCCAGCTGCGCACTCAATTTGGCTTTGCTGAAAGTGATGTTCTTCTCCCTGGGCCAAGTGATACTGCTGACAATCCTCCCTATGGCTTTGTTGCAGTCAATCGCCAAATGTGCTTAAGTGGGGCGATTCCTCCTTTTAATGACTTCCTTCGAACTCTTCTCCTTCGATTGACAATCTCTCCGTTTCAACTTCATCCCAATGGCTATGCCATCTTGACGGGGTTATGTGTTTTGTTTAGAAGAACTCTTGATCGCCTACCGAGTTTTGAAGAAATTCGTTATCTGTGCTCATTTGCAAAGTGTAAAGATCATCCTTCCCTTATTATTGTGAGAAGTGCCAGAAACCGCAAGCTCATTTCCGATCTTACTGAAAGCGTTCATGGATTTTTGAACCAGTTTTTCTTTGCCCGCTGTCCCTCAGGCTTTTATGCCATCTGGAGAGTAGGAAGTAAGATTAGTGTTTCTATTTTCTCCGTTTTGAAACTTTTTCGAGATCCGAACTTTCAGTTGCTTATTTCATTCTTTATTCTTTTCAGCACTTCCTCTCCCCTCTAGAGACCCAATTCACAAGCAAGTTTTTGAGAGGTTGAGTGCCGTGGCCACAGAAGAGAGGAGCATAAAATTTCTGTTGAGGGATGAATTTTTACATCAACATGGGCTTCTACACACTTCTCGCTCTATGCATGCTCATGAAGTTCCAACGGAAGTCCCCGATTCTCCGATAAAGACTCCTGAATCTTCGCTGGTGAAGTGCTCCACTTCTGTCGATGTTGCGGGGCCATCTGGTAAACTTGCCCCGGTTATCGAGGAAGAAGAGCCTCAGGGATCCTCTCACCATTCACAAGAATCTGGTGAAAAGGCTAAGAAATCCAGTCCTGTCAAGCAAAGCAGGGACGATACCTTCGAAGGATTGAGCGACCTCTTCGCTACTTCACAAGAGATCTTCAAAGATGACCCTACTACTGCCGGGATTTCTTCTTCAGTAGTTGAAGCTACTTCTATTTTGCAACAACCGTCGTCGACTCAAGAGTTGACGTTAACTATTACACCCACAACCACTCCCCAAATAAAGAGTGGTTCGTAGATTAATGCGCGTAGTTTGCACAACACACACACTTAGAATTTCTCATCACTTCTATGCACTTATCTTCTTGCACTTTAAAGATTTCTAAAGCTTATTATTTTAATTCCAGATTCTCCTATGGGGCGTAGCGGCTCGTATTATGACGATTTCCAGCGCTACGGGAGGCGTAGCCAGTATGATTACAGGCGTTACCTTCCTTCCTACCGAGAGTCGGATGAAGAGAGGGCTGCCCGAAAGGCTCATGAAAGGAGGACTGAAGAAGAACATCGTGAAAGAAGGGAGAGAGAAGAGCGCCATGATTCTTGGCAAAAAGGCGATGACTCTCACAAGAGAAAATCTCATGACGATCGAGGAAAAGGTCACATGAGTGAAGACTTAAGCAAACGAGCCCGTCACAGTGAAAAGCAGGCCTCTACTACTCCTGAGAAAGTTACTATTCCTGCCTCACTCGACATCCCTTCTGACTCTCCTGCTCTTGGGAAATCAGATATTCAAACGATAATTAGCAGGCCCAAATTTCAAGTTGGACCGGGTCCTGCCACTCTGCAGAGCCGATTTCCTCAATGGTGCCTTAAGGGGGTGAGGTTCGACCTAGACTTGGTCCCCATTGACAAGTCTGCTATGTTGCGCAATCTTGATGCAGTCAAGCTCGATATCGAGAGGATGTCAAACTGGCAGAAGCCTGTCGATGAGCTTCAAAGAGTTAACCGTGCCAACATAGAGGCCATGCTTACTATGGAAAACGATAAGGCCGAATGTCAAAAGGTCGTTGAGCAACACGACACCGAAATGAGGAGCATTGCTTCTTACAATGAGGAGCTTGAAGCAAAAGTCGAGGAATTGAAACATGAGCTTGCTGCTTCCTCTACTTCCTATTCTCAAAAAGAAGAAGTGCTCCTGAAACAAGTGAGAGACGCTCACGCTAGCCAAAGGGATGCCGAAGACAGGCTCGAAGTACAAAAAAGAATCAGTGAAGGCTATGCTACTGATGTTGCTGAGCTCCGAAAGAAAAACAACTCCCAGGAGGCGGAGATACAAATGCTTAAGCTTCAGCTTGCCAAAACTGAAAGGGAGCGTGATGAGGCTGTCGCCGGCAGAATCGCAGCTGAAGAATCTCATGAGGCGACCAAAAACAGCATCAGCTCAACATTATTCGACTTCTACTTGCACAGCGTCTTGGGGCGTGGAAGCCTTGCCTTTTTAGGCCCCAAGTATGAAATCACACTGGCTGAAGTTTGGGAGACAGCACTTGATATGCTCGGTGGTAAAGGTGCTGGATATGCTGAGTCAGCCCTTGAAGAGCATTATCTTGATGACGAAAGCCCGTGCCGCTCTTGCCAAGGGTAAGGAGCAGCTTGCCAGAGCGCGGGCCGGGATGGCGGAAGAGGAGCGTTCTGAAAAAGAAGTACCGCCTACCATCTCCGAACGTCCTCTAGTTTCTCCCGAGGTGGACATTACAGGCCCTAGTGCTCATTTTCCGCCTCCTACAAGAACTGGGGTAATCACCCCTACTGATGAAGAGGCTTTGGAGGACATTGGGGCTCAGAATTATGAGATTGAACTGACAAAGCCAATATCTTCAGGTAATTTCGACATTGGTCCGATTCAGGTGGATTGCCTGCTTATTCCTCAAAAATTTGATGAGCTTCTCGATTACCTCCTGAATCTCGATGAACCCATATCTCCCCTCTTTCGGGAAGATGCTAACATTTTCAATTTTTCTTCTTCTGCAGTTGAAACAACAAGTGCCGTGCAGACTTCGCCTTCTCTGGTTATTCCTCCTCCATCTCTTCAGGTGACTCCTCCTTCTGCTTCACAACCTGGGTCACAAGAGGAGAAAATTGAGGCTCTTCATGGTTTGGATGACCCTGTTGCCTCGCATGAGCAAAAAGATGAGGGACTCGAAGGAGGCGAGATCTCTCCGGAGCGGACTCCTTCTGACGACGTAGTTTTGTCCGCTCTCGTTACTCCGGAGAGTGAGTCTTCTTCGCAGAGAAGAAAGAAGCTTGGGACATCGAAGAGGAGGGGGAAGAAAATTATCACCACTGAAGAGGAACCGGAAATTGCACCAGTTGTACCTCCCTCCCCTTCTTCCCTCATGCCTTCAGACCAACCTGGAAGACCCGAAAAGCTAACCACTCGGCCGGGTAAAGGGTCTAAAGGCGGCAAGAAGAAATGAAGAGTTGAGCTTTTTGATTCCTTTTTTGTGTAATGGTCGGATGTTGTGCAGGTACCGGCCCCTGCTTCTTATTTTGAAACCTGTATCTGCAATATCTGCAATTGAATAAAATGATTCTTTATTTGTACATACTTCTGTTTGAATTTGAGTATGCATTTATTATTCATTTTTGCACAAGTTTATTTATATGATATTGCAGCGGGCTTATGGTATGTTGTTTGAGTATTACTTTACTGATGCAGCTATACTATTATACCATGTTGCCCCCATACCTTAAGCTTGCTGCAATATTTTATACTTCGAGGGGAATTGCACTCTTATTTGCTAAAGAATAATTATTTTATTCTTTAAAGAAAATTTTTGTAGAGTACAACTCCCTTCGTATAAGTTTCTACGCTTTGTCGTTCGAAGAAATCACTTTTTTCTTTTGCTTATGTGCATATTTTACCAAGTGAATTCCTCTATGTGGTAAAGCGGACCTCTGAAGGGTACTTTAACTTCTTTTCTTTTTCTCTTTTTTTTTTTTTTTTTTTTTTGACGATCATTTTCCATAGTAGGTAAATTACTCTTCCTTTGAAAGTTAAAGTACGCCTTTGATGAGGATTTTTTTTTTACAAAGTTGTACCTCTGAGGAGGGATTTTTCACGTTTCAACACTTGGAAGTTTTATTTCAATCTCGGTGAAACGTGTACCTCCAAAGAGTTATGCCTTAGAAATCCTTTTCACGTTTCAACACTTGCAAGTTTTATTTCAATCTCGGTGAAACGTAGGTTTCCGAAGAGGTCTTTCTTCTTAATTGTGTCCCCGGGAGGGGGTTGTACCTCTGAGGAGGGATTTCTCACGTTCCAACACTTGGAAGTTTTATTTCAATCTTGGTGAAACGTGTACCTCCAAAGAGTTGTGCCTTCGAGGAAAGCCTTTTCACGTTTCAACACTTGGAAGTTTTATTTCAATCTCGGTGAAACGTGGACTTTCAGAAAGGTCTTTATTTTGTTTTGCATTTCAACTTTGGTGAAGTGAAATTCCGAAGAGCGGTTGTTACACTTCAACTCCTGGCGAAATGTGCCTCCGAAGAGGGCTTTTATTTTGTTTGCATTTCAACTCTGGTGAAGTGAAATTCCGAAGAGCGGTCATAACACTTCAACTCCTGGTGAAATGTGCCCCCGAAGAGGTCTTTATTTTGTTTGCATTTCAACTCTGGTGAAGTGTAATTCCGAAGAGCGGTCATAACACTCCAACTCCTGGTGAAATGTGCCCCCGAAGAGGTCTTTATTTTGTTTGCATTTCAACTCTGGTGAAGTGTAATTCCGAAGAGCGGTCATAACACTTCAACTCCTGGTGAAATGTGCCCCCGAAGAGGTCTTTATTTTGTTTGCATTTCAACTCTGGTGAAGTGTAATTCCGAAGAGCGGTCATAACACTTCAACTCCTGGTGAAATGTGCCCCCGAAGAGGTCTTTATTTTGTCTGCATTTCAACTCTGGTGAAGTGTAATTCCGAAGAGTGGTCATAACACTTCAACTCCTGGTGAAATGTGCCCCAGAGATGGTTTACATTGCCTGGAAGTTACTCTCTCATGGTTGGTGGGTCATGACTCCTCCAATCTTTTTTGTTGAGTAGAGAACTTTCTTTTTTGTGGCATATGTCCCATTAGAGGTCTTTGTCCTCCGAAGAGTTGTGCCTCCGAAGAGGAGCATTTTGCCTCTGAAGAGGGCTTTGGTCTCTAAGGAGAAGCATTTGGTCCCCGTAGAGAAGCATTTTGCCTCTGAAGAGGGCTTTGGTCTCTGAGGAGAAGCATTTGGTCCCCGTAGAGAAGCATTTCGCCTCCGAAGAGGGCTTTGGTCTCTGAGGAGAAGCATTCGGTCTCCGTAGAGAAGCATTTCGCCTCCGAAGAGGGCTTTAGTCTCTGAGGAGAAGCATTTGGTCTCCGTAGAGAAGCATTTTGCCTTCGAAGAGGGCTTCGGTCTCTGAGGAGAAGCATTCGGTCTCCGTAGAGAAGCATTTCGCCTCCGAAGAGGGCTTTAGTCTCTAAGGAGAAGCATTTGGTCTCCGTAGAGAAGCATTTTGCCTCCGAAGAGGGCTTTAGTCTCTGAGGAGAAGCATTCGATCTCTGTAGAGAAGCATTTCGCCTCCGGAGAGGGCTTTAGTCTCTGAGGAGAAGCATTTGGTCTCCGTAGAGAAGCATTTTGCCTCCGAAGAGGGCTTTAGTCTCTGAGGAGAAGCATTTGGTCTCCGTAGAGAAGCATTTTGCCTCGGAAGAGGGCTTCGGTCTCTGAGGAGAAGCATTCGGTCTCCGTAGAGAAGCATTTAGCCTCCGAAGAGGGCTTCGGTCTCTGAGGAGAAGCATTCGGTCTCCGTAGAGAAGCATTTCGCCTCCGAAGAGGGCTTTAGTCTCTGAGGAGAAGCATTTGGTCTCCGTAGAGAAGCATTTTGCCTCCGAAGAGGGCTTCGGTCTCTGAGGAGAAGCATTCGGTCTCCGTAGAGAAGCATTTCGCCTCCGAAGAGGGCTTTAGTCCCTGAGGAGAAGCATTTTGTCTCCGTAGAGAAGCATTTTGCCTCCGAAGAGGGCTTCGGTCTCTGAGGAGAAGCATTCGGTCTCCGTAGAGAACCATTTCGCCTCCGGAGAGGGCTTTAGTCTCTGAGGAGAAGCATTTGGTCTCCGTAGAGAAGCATTTTGCCTCCGAAGAGGGCTTTAGTCTCTGAGGAGAAGCATTTGGTCTCCGTAGAGAAGCATTTTGCCTCCGAAGAGGGCTTCGGTCTCTGAGGAGAAGCATTCGGTCTCCGTAGAGAAGCATTTTGCCTCCGAAGAGGGCTTCGGTCTCTGAGGAGAAGCATTTGGTCTCCGTAGAGAAGCATTTCGCCTCCGAAGAGGGCTTTAGTCCCTGAGGAGAAGCATTTGGTCTCCGTAGAGAAGCATTTCTCCCCCGAGGAGAGCTTTTCACATTTCATCTCACGGGAGTATGTCGACCGGGTGTGGTGAAATGCGTGCCCCTAATTAGGGTTATTGTCAGGAAGTTTGGAGTTTCCTTTTCTCGGTTGGATGGATTCTCGGGAGTGTGTCGACCGATAACTCCACGACTTTGTAACGAGAAAGACGCCTTTTTTCGGTGAAGCCCGCTTGAGGTTTTTATCCTCTGAGGAGTTATGCCTTCAAAGAGGGCTTATGCTTCTGAAATATTCTTTTTGTTGGCTGACGCTTGCTCTCGCATGTCTCTTTGCCGTTGATTCATGTTGATAATCCCCATTGCTTCGCAAGTGTCACCACTTTCAGCTGCCAAGCCTCTCCCTTACCCAAAGGAGTATATTTTATAGTTAAGCAAATTGGTGGTGGCAGATATAGGTTCTTTAACTTGCTGTTTGTTTGTTCAAGCATTTGTAGTTAGCCATATATGATCTGCTTCTATCCACCTTGCTTACTTTCGTCTGAAGTTCTCCTTTTGTAGGATTTGAATATGGGAATTTTGAATGGCTCAGTGCTTGATTGCTGGATGATGTCGCGGATCACTTGGTCTCGTGACTGGTAAGCTTTGTTTTTATGGCCTGCATTATTAAATCGTTTTTTTTTAGTAACACGATTAACGTATTTCATATGCCGAAATAAAACAAAGCAGTTTATAATAGTAGGGAACATAAGAATTATAGTGGTTTAACCGAAACTGGGCCTATATCCACTTTATAGCTTTTGTTATTCGCCTGCCTTGCAATTGCCCTTAACAAGAGAATCACATATTTGTAAATTCTTTGCAATATCTTAGCAAAGTTTTCATGTAAAATATGGATGTAAATGGTTGCTGTTCCAAGTTCTTGGAATTGGTTTTCTTTTGACAGTTGCGAATTTGGTTGATTATATTAGTAATTCCTTAGTGCCGTCTTTAAGTGTGCATCATCTTCTTCTGTTGGCGGGTGGTTTTAACTGAAGAAACATACTCTAGCCAAATCTTATTTGTTTGCTTAGAGTACTTCTTATTCAGGATTTGACCCTGGAATTCTGTTGTTGAAGGCTTGCTTTTGAATGCTACCAAGGGTTGCTTGATATTGCAATGAATCAGCTTGGTATTATTTGCTTGCAAATTTAGATCGATAATCTTAGTGATATTCTCAGAATATTTCACATATCGAAATAAAATAAGCGACTCGTAATAATAGGGAAAGCAAGACTTATAGTTTTTATTATTTATTGGCGTTGTTTTTACAACAGATTTTGATACAAGAATCATTGGATCAGCACTTTTTTACAAATTTGAAACAAAGTGTTCAAGTAAGGTATGGAAGCAATTGCTGCCCCAGGCTTTAGGAATTGAATTTTTTGGCATAAGAGGACTGGATGGCAACATCTTTCAGAATCGAAACTTCCTTTCACTTTGAAGGTCTCCTTGGAGCGTGAGCACGTCTTCCCGCCTCATCCAATTTTTCCCTGCCTGGTGAGGGCTTGCTGTGATGATACTGATGATAGGACCTTCATCTCCCTGTGCCACGGTTCTTTTATTTGAGCTACATTGTTGAGCGGGAACCAGCTGCACTTTAGAGGATGAGGAGTAGCTAATTCCATCTTTTTTCACATACTGTTGCAGATCATTCTGCTTGATCAATCCTTCAATCTCCTTCCTTAAATGGCGACATTGGTTAGTTTCATGGCCAGGTTGATTGTGAAATTGACAGAATTTCCCATTGTCTGTCGCGCTTCTCCTCATCAGAGACGGTTTGGGGTAAACAACAACATCCTTTGTTGCCAAGAAGATACTTTCCGGAGTGTCGGTCAAGGGAGTGAAGTTGGAGGGTATGAAGCGTCGAGCTTTTTTCAAGAGTTTCTGTTTTCTCCTTCCCCCATTCTTTTCTTTCTGTTCAATCATTTCCGGTATGTATTCTTCATCGTTACCAGGACTTAATGGGTAATCATCAACTATTCTTTCAAAAGTTCGCCTTGACAAACGTTCGTGGATAGTTGGTCGTGGCCATGAATTCTCTGTTTGGGGGAATGTTCCAATAGTAATGCCAGTTGCTCGTTGAGGAGCATTCCATTCCTCTGAAACCTGGGCCTCTTTGGCAATGGTTTTTATATCACTTTCTAGTTGATGGACTTCTTCCTGCAATGCGTTCATCTTATCCAGTATCCTATTGCTTTGAACTTCCATGTGTTGATATATTCCATATATCACGGCATTTAATTCAGCCCTTGTGACTCCAATACTTGAAGCTGTTTCACTTAGCGTGGGAAGAGCAATGGCATTGCTGCAAGTACCTTCAAACCTTAACAACTTCCGTTTCCTTTCTGAAGCCATGGTTTCTGTTAGAATTTTGTTGAACAATGGTTGAAGTTTGCCCCTGAGTTCAATTCTCAGTGAAAGCACCAAAAATGTTAACGCTAAAATGTGAACGCTAACACCCCGGTGTGTAAAGTGTAGTCGTGAAAGCACCACCCGATAGATCGGGAAAGAATTACAAGCAAGTAATAGCAGAAAAGCAGTAAACAACAACGATTTTATAGTGGTTCGGCTTAAGGGTATAGCCTACGTCCACTCTAAGTACTTTTATTAATAATCCCGTTACAAACTGATACAATTCTTCTCAAGTACAATACACTTCAAGTTACAAGTGATTTGGAACAAGTCTTAAGCTTCAATGTCGATTAAAGTTCTTAGATTCATATTGAAGATGTGTGGTTTCTTCGTGAATTTCTTTGATGAATTCCTCTAATCTTGGAAGCTCTAAGTGTTGATGAAGTTCTCAATGCAGCAAGGTAACGGTGTGTGAAGAGAATGCGCCAAAAGTCCATTGAATGTTGGAGGTGGTTGCCTATTTATAGAGAGTTCTGGTCTGGAATTTTTGCCAAGTCCTAAGTCGTGGCCGATCTAAGTTAAGTCGTAGCCGACTTAACATGAGTCGTGGCCGGTCCATCTGGCCCCCTTCTGGCTTCACAGGAGTTCACTTGCACAAGTCCTAGGTCGCCTCCGAGTCAACACTACTCCTTCTTAGTAATATGGCATCGGGCTTACACTTAGTGGCTTTAGGTCGTGGACGAGTTAACTTGGTAAGTCGCAAATCACGGTCTGAACGAGATAACTGGGGAGCTGGATCGGTTGTGACTTGGGTCGTTGCTGAGTTAACATGCGCGTGTCAAGTAGCTGTATAGGATTTGCCTTCATTTGCCTGGGTCGTGAACGGCTTGGCATAAGTCTTAAGTCGGTTGCGACTTAAGTATAGGTCGTGCACCTTTCCATGTCCTGATCAGTTAGGTCGGCAACTCCTTTAGGTAATTAGATCGGTACTTAAGTTAGGTCAGTAGACTTCCTAAGTCGGCATCCTTTAAGGCATTAGGTCGTTATCCATTTAGGGCCTTAGGTCGGCATTCCTGTTAAGGCAGTTAGGTCGGCAACCAGTTAAGTCGGCAATCTCCCTAGACTGTTAGGTCGGTATCTATGTTGAGTCAGTAGAGTCAGTAGCCTCATTGAAGTGTTAAGTCGGCATACCCTTAGGCCTTAGGTCGGCACCCCCTGTTGAGCTTTAGGTCGGCACGCTTCTAACTGTTAGGTCGGAACCTCCTGATGCACTAGATCGGTGAGTCATGGTTAAGGCGGTGTTAACACTGTACTAATATGATCCCTTAATTTATTCCAATTACCGTTTACAATCTTTTATTGCATTAAATCAAATTAATACTTTCATAAATTTCTCATATTAAATTTTATATCCAGGTAAGAATCCTTTTCTACTTAATTCATTTGGATTTTATTCAAATTTCTATAAATAGGTTATAAATTACCATTACTGTAATTAAATTTTAGCTTTCATTTTTAATACTTATTTACCCCTTTTATTATTTAAACAAAATAAATTACAAAATCCTATTAATTTAATTCATTTTAACATCGAATTTACACGGGTCGTTACACTCTCCCCCACTCAAAACTTTTCGTCCCCGAAAAGGAAAGGAAAAGGAAACGAAGAACTAAGAAATCAATATACCTTATTCAAACATTAACTTATAAACAATTAAATTTATAAAATTACTCAATTTAGATAAATTATCTCAATTTATAATCATTAATTTTTTTATACTTAGATTTTACTAAAGTTTGGAAAACATTTTCAAAATATTTCCAAGTTCAAAATTTATGGAAAATTTTGGCAGAGTCTCCTTTGTACGGAGAGGCTCGGGAGAAAATATAATATTAAATATAAAAAAATATCATATACAATATCCAAAATAGTATATTCCAACACGGGAAAAAATATATAAAATAGTGATATAAAACTTAATCCGAAAACGTACCTATTTGTCGGGCAAATTACGTTTATTTTATGGAACCAAAAGCAGTAGCAATTGCTTCCATAACCTGCATTTCACTTATAGGATCCAAAGGGTTAACTATTTATATAAAGTGAAACATTTAAGTGGTTTCAACCACTAACAACAAATGAACACAACAACCAACTGTTAACTCCACTTTTTCAGCAAGGCCGTGATATCAAAAAATCGACCGAGAAACAAATGATAGTTCGTCTCGAAAAATGGTCAACTCAACATCCCACCAAAGCAAGTTCTGTTGAATGTTTTTTCGGATAAGATCCCCTACGGAGGGGGGGTCCAGGGGGTGCCAACCCCCCTAGGTGGGGGTGCGGGGGCAACGCCACCGCTACGGTGATCGACCTGCCCGGTCAGGTTGCAGGGGTCCAGCGGGCAGCGCCCCGTCCAAAACGGTATACGACCTAAAGCTTCAACTAGTTAACGGGTTAGAGGACTAAGCGAGCTAAGAAGACCTCGCGACCTAAGCTGGACCAAAGATCAGCGACCTAACGGGTAAACCTATCAGCGACTTAAGGCATAAAGCGACTCAACCGAGTTAACGAGCTAACAGGAGAAGCGACCTAACGACTTAAGGAGTCCACGACCTAACGACTTAAGGAGTGCCACGACCTAATGACTTAAGCAGTGCCATGACTTAGCGACTTAAGTGTTGGACGACTTAACAGCTTAAAAGGTTGGACGACTTAACGAGTTAAAGGTTGGACGACTTAACGAGTTAAAGGTTGGACGTTTTAATGGCTGAAGGGCTTCACGACTTAGAGAGTTAAAGCGGCAACGACTTAAAACTTTCACGACCTACTATAAGTCGTTCACGACCTTGTACTTGGAGATTTAACTATGCCGCTTTCCATAAGTCGCTAATACCCATCAGCTGGTACAAATGGACATGTGCGAACCAGCTAGGTCGTGACTCCTACCGCCTTAACCCGCTGCCGACCTACGACCTATCCTGAGTCGTAACCCACGACTTACGACTTACCTTAAGTATAAACGACTTAAGGCCTTTGAAGAATTCACTATAAATACAGCCTGAGCACCAACATTCGGGGGACTTTTCCGATCATTTCTTCAAAGCGTCAAGACTCTTCCATTTTCAAGCCGAGCCATACTCCAACATTTGAAACACACAAGACGCTTCAATCAACTTCAAACGAGGATTCGACACATTCAATCATGAATTCGAAGAACTCTCTCACACCGAAGTTTTTTTTTAGCTACCTGTCTTTTGAAGTGCATTGTAATTGAAGGAAATTGTAAAGGATTGTAATCATATAAGCAATACACAGGATTGAAGTGGACGTGGGCTTGATTATAGGCCGAACCACTATAAACTCTGTGTCTTTTACTGCTTTTCTGTGATTTTTATACTTATCTCTAATCCCCGTGGGAACGGGTGGTGCTTTCACACTTACATTACTTGCACCAGGGTGTTAGCGTCCAATTTTTACGTTAACACCAACAATTTCCACAACATCATATACAACTAATACAAAACAACCATACAATCAAACAAACAAATAGTTGTTCGGGTTCGAACTTTTAATTTGTACGGAATGAAGAATAAACCATCAAGTGCAACATTTACTCAACAGTCTCAGATTAAACAAAATGGATTATTCATCCATCCCACCAAAATTTAAAGTACCCTTACCCAAACAACTAAAACCCAAAACAAACGACAACCAATTTGAACAACAATTTTTGTTTATCCTTATTAATTTCATTCATACATTTGTTGTTTAATTTCTCTTTTTTATTCATACCACAAAAAATTTCCCTTTATAATTTACATTTATTTCTAACAAACTTTTAATTTTATTTACTCATTCAATGTTTGTTTCAATTATTTCATTCAATTTTATTTTCATCTTATTTCTTTCAATTTTATTCGGAAATAAATCCAACCCTATTTCTTAAATTTACAATTTCTCTTTTTTATATTACATCCATTTTTATTGCATGACCTCATTTATTTACACTTTAATTTCTTAAGTTTATAATCATCTATTTGTCATACTTACCTTTAATTATATTTACTTAGTAAAATTTCAATTATAACTTAAGTTTATAACATTAAATTCTCATTTAACATCAATTTCATTGAATACTTCCATTATTTCAAATTTCTACTTGTATAATATTCCATTACAATCACTTATTAAACATTTCAACTTTTAATATTTGGTAAGTTATATATGTGTTATTTAAGGGTGTAATTTGAAAGTTATACAAGTTTTTTCAATAAATTTTTACCTTTTCTTATAAGTTATAAATTTCAACTTCCTTTTTATTTCCTTTATAACTTAGCCTTAAATCTCTTACCTAAATTAGAGGTTTCAATTATTAATTACTTACCTTTTATTTCACTACAATAACTGAAATAATTAATTATTGGAAATTTAAGAGTTAAATACCGGGTTAAATTTCAATTTATTTTAAAATAATAAATAAATATATTCTTACAACTTATATATCTCAAATTATATTAAAACAATCCAAAATTTATATATAAATTTTTTCTTCAAAATGAATCTGCAGTGAAACTACTACAGTGGCCTTCCCCCTTCGAAACTCGAAAATGAATGTCGATGATGCGGCCGCCATCACCGAAATTATTTTCCAGCGACAGAGAGGAAAGTGCAAAACTAATTTTCTCCAAGATCTTCTTTAAAACAGTTCTTCCGAATTATACTGAAATATTTATATCAGAAAATAATTATAAACAATATTATTATATTTATAAATCCTTTGAAAGCAAATTTTCAAAATCCCGGACTTAAGTTCTAAAATTTCTAAATTTCATTGATTTTAATTTCAATCTTATTTTACCTATTATTTATAAATTCTATTCCTAACAACCAATCTATTGCAACCAAATATATATATATATATATATAATATCATTTAAAAATTTATTTTATATATAGAAAATATAATAGGCAATTTTTTTTATTCGCCTATATAAAAACAAATATTATGTCGGTCTGTCCTATTAAGTGTTTAGAAATCCCTATCGATCTCATAGCGTCCCATACATCAACTGGAATTTTTAAATACAAAACGAAACAAATTAACACAATATTAAAACCTTTTTATAACACTAACAAATACGCTCTCTCATATATATACACTCAGGGACTCCTATAGGGTATTACTACACTATGAACAAAGAGTCAAACCCCACAAAGCCAAGGTTTTATCGCTAAACCAAAGCTCTGATACCAACTGTAACATCCCGCTTTTTCACACGATTTAAACAGACATACGTGCCGATTCAAACCATACGGAAGGGCGGATTGCTATGGGATAAATAAGAAAAACAAAGAAGGAATAAAACAAAATAGAATCTCACAGCGGAAGGATAAAATATAATAACCAGTATACAGTTCATGAAGCTGCTTTACAAAGCCTTTATTATATTTATACAATACATATCAGAGTACACATACCATATGACAATGCAGCGGAACAATATGAGTGTAGTGTAATAATATAAATAATAATAGTACAAATCTTCGTCTTCGTCCTCCAGAGCTAAATCTTCAAATCCTGAACGCTCGGATTGACCCGAGCGAATTGAAAAGACAAAACACTCGAGTTAGAACTAAAAGAATTTACGTAAGTTAAATTAACAGAAATAAATATGAGTGCAGTAACTCAAAAGATGCTCGGGATTTACATCTCCTAAGGATCCGTTAAACTATTTACTAGATAGTATATTTCGCTGTTATAATAGTGTCTAATTGTAAAATAAACTTACTTTTAAATAGCGTTAAGGGGTTACCCATATAGCCCTTAACATAGAATACATTCCCATAGTCTATACAGTACCGTAATCTCCCCCGTACTGGGCGTCGTCAGAGGGCACTCCATAGGTATGGTACAAAACAAAATCGTATAAGGCGTGCTAGGGTAGGTGACACGGCACAACTAGGCAATGCCAGGGTAGATATACCAATCACGCATCCGGGCTGATGGAAACGCGTAGCCGCAGCTACCGCCCACCTCGAACAAACTCCCCCAAAATCAAAGTAAGAGTGGCCACTGAATCAATCCAAAGTCAAAGTATAATATCGAAGAGGAGTGTTCGATCAGAGGTATGACTTCATTGGCCCGAGAATCGCTCCTGTTTTAGCCACCTTATGCCAACTCACGGGAGTTGGATCCACGTATTTACCTTACAGGAAACGTCGCCACCAACCTACTTCATTCTGGAATCTCGACCGTGTACACGATTGTTAAAGTGGTTTTCGGAGTTGGCAGAGAGTATGACAACTTCCGATCCCGGTCTCTTCAACAACCAACCGTTATTATAATACCGCGGTCTTTTCAAAATAGTTTATACTTTTAAAACTAGAATAAAATATCCATTTCAAAACCATAAAAATATGATATCATTTCCTTTTTAAACCCAAATCAACATGAAATCATCTTTATTTTCCAATATATTCTTTTCCAAAAATCATAGTGTTTCAAAGTAAAATATTTAGAAATCAAAACTCTTGAATATAATATTTCCAAATTGTATTACCTTGAAAATGATAACTTTGAAACAAATTTCCATCTCTTAAATGGTTAAATATTAAAGTACTTTATAAAAAAAAATAGCTTCTTTAGATTTCCTATATCAATTTCAAATATCGATTTAAACTTCCAAATACCATTTCAATTCTTAGGACTCGAAACTTTAAATATTTCACCATTTCAAAAACAAACTCATTTGACAATCCCATGTATATTAAATTCAATTACTTATTATTTAGACTTGAAATCTTTACTTAATGAATTCAGTATAATTTAAGAAAAACCTTTAACTTCACATAACTGGAAAGTCTTTCAACTTATTATATATTCATTTAAATCAACTTGATATTCATTTAAATTACTCTACACAAAAATCAAGTTATAAAATCATATCCTTTAAAAATTTCTAACCTTTTTATTTAATTCCAATTTAACTTAATATTCATCTTCCAACCTTATTCTCATTTAATTCAATAAAACTCCAGAAATTAAATTTCAAATAAATGCTTAATCGTATTTGATCTTAAAAATCAAACTTTATTTTATACTTCAATTCAAATTTGTACAAAGCTTAAAAACCGAAAATTTCTATATATATATAAATAACCAAATCAATATCCCATAAACCATATATATATAGCTTTACCAAACCATAGAAAACATTTCAAAAATAATTTTCATTTCAATCCGCAATTTAAAATAAAAATGTAGTTGAATATCATTTCAAACCGCAATCCCGAATGAAATGAAAATGCATGATGACTTGCAGTTTATACGATATAAATATAGCATCCATTCACCCAAAAATCAAATCATCAATCATTACTTGAAATCATCATCCAATTTAAACAATCATCGATATAGAGCATATAAATTATACAGGTAATAAATAACAGGTATTAACTAACAGTTTATATTCAATAATAAATTTAATAACTGTTAAACTAGCAGATTATATGCAAAATAAATGTAAATTTAACTGGCAGTTAATATGAAATAAAATAAACATAACTATGACTGGCAGTTAATATGCAGATGAATAAATTCTAACTGTCAAATTTTACGCAATAAATAAAATTAATCAATAGTTAAATTAAATAAATGCGATTTAACTGAGATGATGAATAAAACATGCCAAACAGTCATAAATAAATTTCTACTCAAATCTTAAATCAATTTAACAAACATAAGAAATTCTAGAAGTTGTGAGTGGGTTAAAACACTCACCTTTTGAATTTAAATTGAATTTAAATTCAATTTAAACTCAAAAATTTAACGGTCTCAGAATTTGTCCAAACCAGCATTATCAGGTCCGGAATTTCAATACGATCCTAACAAAAAAAAAATTTGCGTGAAATGGATAATGTATGAGAAAGTTATGTCGAAAATTTCGATTGAATTTCAATTATTTAAATTAAGAAAACGAACACAAACTAAATTAAAATAAACTAACCAAAAAAACTCGCCACGTCATCCTACAACCGCGTCTTCTCCAGGTATGCCACGGTGCTTCACGCGGCTCTTTTAGGTTTCGAAACGAAATCTCCTACAGGCCGCCACCGTTCACCATTCGTTCGCCAATTTTGTCGTCCCCCTCGTTCGGTTTCCTCGAGATCAGAGCCCACCACGCCTGTCCCCAAACCCTGCCGCTTCATCCTGACCCCACGCGACCGGCTACGCCGGCACCTGAAGCTCGCGCCGCCGTACCCCCAAACGGTCAAAACTCTCGATTTCTGGCAAAATCTATCATTTTCTCGCCGAAGTAACCATATGGATCGAAAGCCCTAGTCGACCTCTACACAGCAGCACCCTCCGATCAAACCATCGATGACGATCCACCGTTGAACGAAAAGCCTTCCAATGAACGGTCGGAATTAAATCGGTGATTTCAGGACAAACGATAACTTGAATCGAGAAACAAATTGCACCAACAGATTACATACTTCGAGAACTTCCACTTATATTTTTTTTGGAATTTTCGGAGAAATTTGAATTTTCATTTGAATTTTGAATAGAATTGGATCTGAAATTTGCATCCATTGAGGAAGAGAAAGAGTTGAAGAAATGAACGTACAACCAAATGACAATAGATGGAGGCTACGGTTTATCACAGCCTATTTATAGACAAACTGCAATAGAATAGGTGGGCGCGAATTATAAACGTGTTAAACGGTAGTTGGCCCAAAAAGCCCGTTCTGACCCCGGAATAAAATTTGTTAAACCCATATATCCAAATAGGTATTTAAAAATATTCTGGACGCGATCGAAAAAGTTTCACGTCCAAATTCCATCGTATGAAGAAGTTATGCTGAAAACAATATTTTCAAATTGATTTCTGTTAAATCGATTTCAAGGCGTTTCCCATTCGTAAGATCAAACGACAAGTCCGATCGATACCAAACTTGACACCCTACAATAATTAACCGATACAGATCCGATGAAACTGGTTTCGTCAAAATCCGAGTCCGTGGCCAAAATGGCTATTTTTATATTGATTAATTAATTGAAAAATCCAAATTTTATAATTTAAATTCTAAAGTTGACAAATTTATCATCTTTATATTACTCAAACGTTTACAATGATTTTAACCAATCTAAATGGCAGTATAGAGAAGACAAATTTATCAAGTCAAATGTT
This sequence comes from Allium cepa, assembly GCA_030765085.1. Classification (NCBI taxonomy): domain Eukaryota; kingdom Viridiplantae; phylum Streptophyta; class Magnoliopsida; order Asparagales; family Amaryllidaceae; genus Allium; species Allium cepa. The sequence continues at coordinate 76,481,511 of CM060945.1, forward strand.
AATCTCATTTTTAAAAATTAATTTCATTTAATTCACAAAATTATAAATAAAATCCTCAAAATTCCATTTTAGCTAAATAAATTAATTATTATCCCATTCAAAATTTTAAATAGAAGGGTTTACCATTTGGATTTAAGATTATCACATAAATATTTCCCGTATCCAACTTAATTTCCAATTAATGTAAAATTTTATATTTAATCTTAATTAATTTCAATAAATCCAAAGAAATACATAAAGCTTGATTCCCGTTTAAACATTTAACTCATTTGATAGCAATTAACCCTTTTTTTATAGTAAATTAAATTCCGATATATTAATAAAACTTTAATTCCATTCTTTTTATTCACAAATCATCAAATTATGAAGCATATTTACGTTATTCCCCATTAATTGCCTTAAATTTATTTAATGTAACATTAAATTTATATCTATTGCAATGATTTCAAATTTAACTGAAGGAACTAAGTATATAACTCAAAATAGTTGTTGTAATACTCTTAGTCCCACATTTATAAGTATATTATTTCCACTCAAGTATTATAGATATGTACAGAGTATTGGTTTTCATTTAATCATTATTTATTGTATTTTAATTAAATAAATTCACTATTCAAGTCCGTTAAAATTTTATTACCAAATATCCATCTACCATTCCAAACAGATTTGAATTCCATTCAATTAATAACCACTCAAAATTTCCATTCACACTTTATTATAAACCCAAAATCTTCAATTCATTATCTTATATTAATGTCATCCAAATTCTATTTATTATTATAACTTAAAAAATCTATATTCATTCATTGATTGATTTTATACAATTACCATTAACTTTACATTCAATTACTATTTAATGTATATTTATCCATCAATCAATCCGATATTTATTTTTCTTTCCTTCTATTTGACAAATAACCTAGTATACCTTTACATATATTCATTCCATTCCATTCATTTATGGGTATTGCTTTGAAATTTATTTTATTAGCAAATACCAACATTATTACCATTAATTACAATTGGGTTCCCAATTTTATTCAATACCCTGAATAAATAACATACATATTAGTCCAATCCTTACATTTGTTTTCTCATATTCCATTAAAAATCAAATCATAACATTTAAATGATTATATTGAATTGGAATTTCATTCAAGTCATAAATTATTAACCTGCACTGATATGATCCCTTAATTTATTCCAATTACCGTTTACAATCTTTTATTGCATTAAATCCAATTAATACTTTCATAAATTTCTCATATTAAATTTTATATCTAGGTAAGAATCCTTTTCTACTTAATTCATTTGGATTTTATTCAAATTTCTATAAATAGGTTGTAAATTACCATTACTGTAATTAAATTTTAGCTTTCATTTTTAATACTGATTTACCCCTTTTATTATTTCTACAAAATAAATTACAAAATCTTATTAATTTAATTCATTTTAACATCGAATTCACACGGGTCATTACTATAACGATCTGCTATTTTGGACCATTCAAATCGACAATAAAACTAGACATGTCCGACTTGAATAATTCAAAATACCGCGTTGTTAATTTAATCTGGCAAACTCAGCATAAATAGTAAATAAATAATCACAGACACAGAGTAATAAAAATGCAGTGGGATAGATAAAGATAGTAGTTCATGAAGCTGCTATATACCTCAGAGTAGAAATAAAATACATCAGAATATCCCAGATGTAGTGAAGTCTTCAATACGAGCTGATGACTTCTCTAAACCAATCAATTGGATGACTAAAGGATAGATAGCTGGATCTTCAAGCAAAGCTCCAACTTCGAAGGTGAGTCTCAAATGCTGTATCACTTAGTCTGACCCGAGCGTAAGGCAAAACACTCGAGTCAGGATTAACATTCTTATATAAATAAATCCAACTCAAGTGAAATATCAACTGAAATACAAATAACTTAAAGGATGTTTGGGATAACCATCCTCTAAGGGTCCATAGAACTATCTACAAGGTAGAAATATACACTATAACACCGTGGCCATTTCAACTTAATTTATACTTCTAACCAAATATCATTTTACTTCAATTATCTTTATATTTCCCAAAATAGTATTTACATATAATAAATAATTTATAAAGTAAAGTATTCAATTCCCTCAACTTAACAAATCGTTTCAACATCAATCCGACCTTCCCATTCAAATTAAATTCAATCTCAATTTATCAATTTAAATTCAACTCAATTTCTAAAATAACCACTTCAATTTTATCGATCTCAAATTCGGATTTTCCATCACAGAATACCCCTTTATATTTCAATATATTTCAAAACTTTAAGTATTCAACGTTTCAAACTAAATTTTATTCAATTTAGTTTTCTAAATAATAAATTCAATTTTTGTTCAACCTAAATTTTCATTTAATTCAATTTAGTATCTAAATAACAAATTCAACTATATTGATTTCAAATACAGATCCGAATCTCAAAATAAACCATTTAAATTCCATTATAGTCAAAGCTTTAATATTTAAATGTTCAATGTAACAGTTTCATATAGATCTTGATTTAACCACATTTTTATTTAGTTTTGAAATACTCCCTCATTAGATTCAATATCATTTAAGTAACCTTAAATTACATTTTACTCAATATTTTCTTTAATTCTTCAATATTTTTCCCAAACTCATTTGAATTTTTTTTTATCTTAAGATACTTTCAACATTATAGATACATCAATAATCATTTTATTTATACATGTTTTATTAAATTAATAACTTCAAAATATTTATAACACTAAAATTTTATATTAAACAATGAAGTATACAAATAAGCAATATTTAAAAAGGATATATCCAATAAGGAAGGAAGGTAGATTTGGAAAACAGAATTAAGGTGAATAACTAAACTGACCAGATAAGGTAGATGCAAGGAATAGTATCGGGCATGTATAATTAATCCAGAACCATAAGAATTTCAGTTTCGAATAATAATACAGAATTTCTTTGTTAGGAATACTTTTATAATAAAATACTTTTATATCAAAACAAATTTCTTTTCGAAAATAATTTTATAACTCGATGTTTCAACAAGTTTATCCTCGTTCTTGCAGACTCTGGCCATGCGTTAATCAGGCGCAAAGCTAGAATTCTTCAAGTACTTAGTAGATCCGTTTCAACAACCAGTGAAAATACTTGAAAAACCATTAAAAACAAATATGGAAAGTACAATCCAAACAAACAACCAAACCAAACCTTTGTCCAACCATGGTTCGTAGATACACAATGGTTACGCCTGGGTCCCCCAGGAAACAATCCATATCCATAAGATTTCTCAGCCCTGCGAGTTACGCCATGATGACTAGTAGAGTGCAGGATACACAATGGTTACGCCTGGATCGCCCAGGAAACAATCCGTACCCCTAGGCAAGACTCAGCCAGGCAGTTGCGCTACTATTCGCGACCTACACAGATTGCAGGATACACAATGGTTACGCCTGGATCCCCCAGGAAACAATCCATACCCCTAGGCAAGACTCAGCCAGGCAGTTGTGCTATGCAGTTGCGAGAGAAAAAAAAACCATGGGTTACGCCACGGTGGGAACACTCGGGTATCACATCCGGAAAACCAAAAATCAGAGAGAATAATATCGATAGAATGAATCCACGATGTGGCCACAAAGCGGATATCAAGCAAAAGGCACTTTCCATATCTTTACTTCGAAAATATATATCATATAGTACCTTTCAAATACTTCCAAATATCATAATTATATAAAGTCCATTATATATAGGATTCCCTTTTCAAATCGAATACTTTCCAAATCAATAGTATATCAAATCATACTTATATAGACGTTCATTATATAAAATTCTCTTTCCAAATTGAGTACCTTTCAAATCAATAGATTTCAAATCAACTTCATACTTATACAAATCCATTTTATATAAGTTCGATCACTCCCAAATCAAGTACTTAATAATATAAGGTTCTCAATTTCAAATTATTTTAATATCAATTCAGTTTCAAAATCATATATGATTTCACCAATTTTCTTCCAAATTAAATATCTAAAGTCAAACAAATACATTTTCAAAATCACCATATAAGTATTGGTTATTCTCTGTGTTTATATTAAAACTGAAATTTTACAGTAACATATTTTGTTGTAAGTGTATTGTTAAATATTATATTTATAGTCTTAACGTGTATTGTAATAAGTGTACTATATACTACAAAATAAGTATCTTTCATTTTTAATAAGAATATATATATATATATATGAATATATATACATATATATATATATATATATATATTGTGTTTTATATTTTAATATGGGTCAGCTTCTATTTGTTGATATCAGGTTTCCTATAATATGGTTATTCGCTAATGTAAGTCATATATTTGTTTTGTTACAGACTATATAAAATACTTTAACATATGTATATTATGCGGTTTGTTACCATATGGGTTTCTATGTGGTACTGACTTATTTAGTTGATGATTGTATATATTTTGTTACAGTATTATATTTATACTATTTTGGATTTAAGATGATTTTATAAATACTCTATTTTATAAATTATTATAATACACATATAATTTGGAAATTTATATAGGTTGAATATAATATGTTATTGAATGTAAAAATATGGATGGATTTAAATTATATATATAACATTTAATATATATATATAGAAATAGTTATATGTAAAAAAGTTTTCTTTTAGGTATTCATATTTAAACATTTATTTTATCTGTTTGAGAATATATATATATACTAGTTATATAAGTTTAGTTTAAAGGTGTTAGTATATATATATATATATATATATATTATTTTAAGTGTATGTTGATTTTTTTTTTAAAAATGTAAGCTTGATTTATTTATTTATTTATATGTTTGAAAAACATGTAAATTAAATTTGTGATGTTTGAACTTAGAATACAAATTTCATATGTGTATATATAGTTATAGGTGGTTATCAAAGTTCGCTTATACCATTTATCCTCATCGTTCCAGTTTTGGTCTGATCCGTTTCATCAATTCGAGCCAATCAGCTTTGATCGTTGAATTCGTGCCGATTTTGCTTTGCTTGGAGTTGAAATTTAATTTCAGTGTCTATATCAGTGTGCGTATCTGTATCTCCTTCTATATTCTCTAGCCTCGAAAGGTGAGCAATCACATACGATTAACGTTCTTTTATTTATTAAATTTGATTTCAATTGAAACAACAATTGAAATATGAGGCTGTGGTTATTTAAATTGTTATATATGCTATTATCTATAACTGTTCACTTATGGGATATGACACCATATCCTATTATTTATATTTATTTTTAATGATATATGCCTATTGTTATTATTTTCATATCTGTTATCACTCTGCAAGTTCCCTATTAGTATAGAAATCACTATGGGTTGAAATGATACATACCCGAACGGACTTTAGAATTGGAGAATTTCGTTATGGGTTGAAATGATAAACACAAGCGATTTTCATTTAATTGAATTTGGGATTATGGGTTGAAATGATATCCACCCATATATATTTAGTGTACAGATTGAAATGATAAATATCCGTAGCACTAGACTATATGATAGGAAATATATACAGACACCGTTGGTCCATATAAATATTTTGAAAATAATTTCTATAATTTTGGAAAGAAATATATGGTTTAATAAATTTGATTCTTAAGATATTATATAAATGAAAATTTTATATATAGATTTAGTCGTAATATTTGATTTAAATTAGATTGATTTAATACACATAATATGGTTGAGTATTTATGTAAATCTATATTTCAAATAGTTTTTTTTGTAATAAGTTGAATAATTAAGATTGGGAGATAAATTTGGGTTTATTAAAAATGGTATTTAAATAAGGATTTCTTTAATTAAATCGATTTGAAATTTCTGAATGGGAAATTTAAGTGTATGATTTTGCAACTGAATTTTTGATTTGAGCGATTTAATGAATATTTGATGATTAAATAAATTAAAGAAAATATTGATTAAAATGTAATTTAAGGTTACTTAAATGATATTTGGTTTGAAGTATAAATTAAGTTGAAATGGCCACGGTGTTATAGTGTATATTTCTACCTTGTAGATAGTTCTATGGACCCTTAGAGGATGGTTAGCCCAAATGTTAACGTAAAAATTGGACGCTAACACCCCGGTGTAAGTTGGAATTAAGTGAAAGCACCACCCGTTAATACAGGAATCAGAATCAAGTAGAAATTAGTAGAAAAGAAGTAAAAGACACAGTATATATAGTGGTTCGGCTTATGATCAAGCCTATGTCCACTTCAATCTTCTTTATTGCTTATTTGATTACAAATCTTTACAAATTCCTTCAATTACAATTCACTTTAGACTAGTAGCTCAAACTTCGATGTAGAACAATCTTTTGAGTTCATGTTGAATGATGTAGATTATCTCATGAAGTTTGTCGTAGCGTCCTTGGAGTTCGGAGTGTTTGAAGTGTTGCTCGAGTTGAGAAAATGGCATGGTGTCGATGCTTCGAAGAAATGATCCAAAGGTCCCCTGAATGTTGGAGCTCAGGCCGTATTTATAGGAAATTCTGAACGGGCCTTAGGTCGTGAGCGACCTAAGGAAGGTCATAGGTCGAAGGTTGCGACGTAAGATAGGTCGTAGGTCGCCTGCGAGTTAAGGGGATACGAGCTATGACCTAATTGGTTCGCACTTGGCCATCTGAACTAACTGGTAGGTGGGAAAGCGGCATAGTTTAATCACAAAGTACTAGGTCGTGAACGACTTAAAGTACGTCGTGAAAGCATTAGGTCATTGCCGCTTTAAGTCTTTAGGTCGCAGCCTGTAGTAGATTGTTAAGTCGCGAACCATAGGTCGCTACATCATTGAATTTGGTAGGTCGCTGACTAGTTGAGTCGCTAGGATACTTCACATTTTAGGTCGCAGAGCACTTAAGTCGTTAGGTCGTGAAGCAGTTTAACTTGTTAGCTCGCTTTAACTCATAGGTCACTGGTCTTTGGTCTTCCTTAGGTCGCTTGCCTGTTAGCTTGTTAGGTCGCGGATCTCTTCAACTGTTTAGGTCGTTGGTTTTCTTAAGTCGCTAAATTATTCCACTTCTTAGGTCGCTAGGTCTTCTGTGATAGTTAGGTCGCTAGGTCGTTGAGCTCACTAGGTCGCTAGGTCATTTGCCTCTTAGGTTGTTGGGTCGTCTTTCAAAACGGAGTTAACACTTGCCCCTCGAAGTACACGCCTAGGTCGTAGGTCGTGTGCTTCGACCTAATGCCGCTAGGTCGTGAGCGACCTAAGAAATTTGATAACTCGCGTGGCCATTCACCTTCTTTTCTTTGCTCAATATAAGATGCTAATTCGCTTCTTCCACTTCACCTAATTGCTTCAACAATCTTTTCCGCCATTAACGTTCTTCAGAGCTTCCAAAGGCAAATTCAATCAATCCATCCTGTTATCAATCAATTCAATCCTTACCATCACATTGCGTAAGTAGTCTTGATCTTTTATCCAACCCAAGATCACTGTTAACCCACGAATTCCCACTTTCTTCCCCCAATCAGGCTTCGTATATTGCATTTCTCCTTTGAGCCATTTTGCGATCGATTTTCGACCGCCTCCAGCTACGTTGTTACTATGATTTACGAGAGCCCAACAATGTGTTGAATTTATGATGGATTTGAGGTGGTATGAATAAGCATTGGGTAATTTTACGGTATAAATGGATAACGGGTTACTGGATCTCAAGTTTACGGGTTAATGAGCTTCTGAGTAGAGAGGAAGTCAATTGGTTAAGGGAAGCGAGGCATTGATTTGGGCAAGAGATAGCTCGAGATTCCGTTAGAGACGACCTAACAAATCTGAGCGACTCATGAACCTTCGCGACATAAGATACTTGACCGACCTAACAGCTTGCAACCTAGACCGTGTATGACTTAATTCCTTAGGTTGTTTCTCATATCCATACGACCTAGGACTTAACCGAATGCCCACTGCCTTGATTTGGACAATGTGACTTAATCTTTAGATCGTGTGAGCGACCTAGACTTTAGGTCGTGTAAACGACTTAGTACTCGAACAACTTTTTCACTGCCAAATAGCTTCTTGCGACCTAGACCAATTTCGACCTATCTCGTTAGGTCGCGAGCGACCTAGGACTTGAACAACTTGAAAGCTTCAAAATTTTGATAGAATTTGATTGCGCTTCCAACTTGAACTTTAAACTGCCGAGACATCACATGATAGGTTGCTTAAGTTTGATTGACAGCACTTTAACTTGAATTCTTCATTTGAACTGCTGAGATAACTTGTATGACCTTGTTGTACTTCTTAACAGATTATATTAACTTTAATGCTAATGACCTGTTAAATACAACATTTGCAGAAAACTAGGGCGAATATACTGCCATTGACTGCCCACATTGAATGACAGATTAGTTGATAAAAGATAGTCAACTTATAGAAATTGTATGAAGTGTCATGAATCATTAAATTCAAGTAAAGTATTAAAGCAAAACAATATTAATCAATTAAAGTTGATTTGTTTGCATCAATACTGCACTTGTATTTCAGACTGAAAGCAATTAATCCTGAAACTTTATAATTGACATATGTCTATTTGTTTAATTTTAGTTATATTTGCTTGTCGTCTTGTTATTTTTGCACAACACTTCACACTTTTTAGGAAACGTGCACCTTCACATTTGAATATCTAGTTGCTTGTGTAGAATGACTTCTCAACAAGAAGAGGTAATAGTTCAAACTGGAGAGGCTATTCCTATTCCTGCCCCGTTAACTAATCCTCTAGAAGGAACGTCGACCACTCTAAATCATAAAGTCTTCAGCCAATTATGTGCTCAATTCGGCATCGCTGAAGCAGAAGCCATATTTCCTGGGAAAAGCGACACTGTTGACATACCACCTTCTGGTTTTGTCGTCGTTAATCGTCAAATGTGCATGAGTGGTGCTATCCCTCCTTTCAACGACTTTCTTCAGCAACTTCTTCTCCGACTGGCTATCTCTCCCTTTCAGCTTCATCCCAATGGCTATGCCATCCTGATGGGGCAATGTGTGCTATTGAGGAGGACGCTGGACCGTCTTCCGAGTTTTGACGAAATTTGCTACTTGTGCACTTTTACCAAGAACAAAGACCATCCTTCAATCACACTTGTAAGAAGTGCTCGGAATCGTAAACTTATCATTGGTCTTCCCGAAAGTGCTCACGGGTTTCTGAGCCAATTCTTCTTCGTTCGCTGTCCTCCAGGATTTTATTCCATCTGGATAGTAGGAAGTAAGATGGCTCGTCTTTGTTTTCTACTACTTTTTTAGTTTTTAGGAGTCCGAGTTGTCAAGTGCTAATTTCGCTCTTTTCTTTTCAACGCTTCCCCCTCCTTCTAGAGACTCTGGCCACAAGCCGACTTTTGAGAGGCTTATCGTTGTTCCTGTCGAGGAGAGAAGCATCAAATTTCTATTAACTGACGAATTTTTACACCAGTTTGGACTTCAACACTCCTCCAGGTCCATTCAACTTCATGATGCCACTGACTCTCAAGCTGCAACATCTGATGCCCTTATTTCAGCCGAAGAAACTGCGTCAAAAGAACTTGCCGTGGAAGCTTCTTTGGTAAAATGCTCTACTTCTGCTGATGTTGCGGGATTGTCAGGCAAGTTCACGCTTTCTCCGGTCGTTGAACAAGAGGAGCCTTCTCAGCATCTCAGAAAGGCGGCTAATATGGAATTTGAAAGGGAAGGTTCCACTGGGTTCAATGGTGATGATATTTTTGGGGGGTTGAGTGATCTAGTTACAACTTCACAGGAGCTCTTTAGAGATGATGCTTCAAAAGTTATCTCCCCTGCAGTTGAGGTGACGTCTGCCTTGCAATAGATTTCAACGCCTGCTATACAAGTCGTCACCACTTCCACACCAAAAAGTGGTTTGTAGTTTGACGCGCGTAGCTTGCACGCCACACACACTTAGGATGCTTAGCACTTATATGCACTTGACTCCTTTTCTATGAAGACTTTTTAAGACTTTTCTTTTTCACTTTTAAGTTCTTCAATGGGGCGGAGTGGCTCGTATTATGATGATTTTAAGAACTACGGAAAGCGTGGTCAGCATGATTACAAGCGCTATCTTCCTGCCCATAGGGAAACTGATGAAGAGAGAGCTGCTCGAAAAGCCCAAGAAAGACGCACCTACGAAGAACGCTACGGGAGAGGGGATGCACGATACGATTCTTCCCATAGAGAGGATGATTCTCACAAACGAAAAATCCATGATGACAGAGGAAAGAGTCATATGGCCGATGATCCGAGCAAACGGGCTAAGCTCAGTGAACAACCGGCGTCTGCAATTTCTGAGAAGATCGCTGCTCCCATTTCCTCTCAATCTCCTACCCCTACCCGTACTGATATCCAATCAATCATTAATAGGCCTTCATATCAAGTTGGACAAGGTCCGGCTACTCTTCAAAGCCGGTTTCCGCAGTGGTGCTTGAGGGGAGTCCGCTTCGACCTTGATTTGGTTCCCATCGACAAGCAGGCTATGCTTAGAAACCTTGACGCCATTAAGCTTGATATTGAGAGAATGTCAAATTGGCAAAAACTTGTCGACGAACTCCAGAGAGTAAACTGTGCAAATCGTGAAGCTATGCTGACGATGGAGAACGACAAATCTGAATGGCGGAAAATTCTCGATCAGCACAATACCGAGACGAAAAACATTGCAGATTACAACGAAAAGCTTGAGGCAGAGGTCGATAAACTTAAACACGAGCTTGTTACTTCTTCCACCTCTCATACTCCAAAGGAAGAAGTGCTTCAGAAACAAGTTTGAGATGTTCATGCCGCTCAACGGTATGCCAAAGCCCAACTTGAAGCTGAATAGGAAGCAGCGGAAAAATATCGTGCTGATTCCACAGAGCTATAGGGGAAAGCTAACTCCCGGGACTTGGAAATTATGAGGCTGAAAGCTCAACTATTAAGGACTGAGAAAGAACGTGATGATGCCAAGGCTGGAAAAAGAGCAGCTGAACAATCTCATGAAGAGACAAAGGCCGACATCAATTCTACTCTATTTGATTTTTACATTCAGAGCGTCTTGGGGCGTGGCAGCCTTGCATTTTTGGGGCCTAAATATGAAATTACTTTGGCCGAAGTATCGGAGGCTGCAATGGATATGTTTGGAGGCGCTGGTTATTCTGAAGACCAACTTGAGGCGCATTACTTTGATGATGATACTCGCGCTGCTCTTGCCAGAGGGAAGAAGCAGCTTGCTAAAGTGCGAGCCGAAATGATGGGAGGGGAGCATCCAGAGAAGGAAGTACCTTTAATTTCCCTTGTCCCTCCTTCGATTTCGGCCGACGTTGATATCATTGGCTCCGGTTCCCATTCTCCGCCCCTTGCTAAAGTCAAAGCTGAGATTACAAGCACACAGAGTGGAGATGAAGGCGAAGAAAGCACTGAAGTACAAGCCTATGAAGTTGACGTTAGAAATCCAACTTCTCCAGGTAATATTAACGTCGAACCAAGTCAAGCGGATTACTCATTTGCTTCGGCCGCGCTTGATGAATTTCTCGCTTATTACTTAAGTCTCGACGAACCAATGTCTTCTCTTTTTATGAAGAGTACTAATTTTAACTTTTCTTCTTCTGTAGCGGAAATTCCATGTGGTGGGCACGCTTCTCCTCTTTCGGCCGTTCTTCCTTTATCTTCTCAAGTTACTCCTCCTTCTACTTTTCTACCAGGATCACAAGAAGAGAAAATAGGAGCACTTCAGGGTTTGGATCATCCGGTTGCTTCACAAGAACAGCAGGCAGAGGAACTTGAGGAAGGTTAGAAGACTCCGGAGCAACCTTATGATGATGATACAAAACTTTCTTCATTAATTACTCCGGGAAGTGAGTCTTCTTCAAAGAAGAGGAGAAAGCGTTTAGTTTCAAAGAGGAAGAAGAAAAGCGCTTCTGCTGGCGAAGAAAAAACAGAAGAAGATCCAGCCACACCTCCTTCTCCTTCCTCCCCGACCCGTCCAAGTCGGCCTCAGAAACTATTCATTAGATCGGGTAAAAGTTCCAAGGGTGGAAGGTAGAAGGAGAAATGAATTTGGCTTTACTTTGATGATTTTGCGTTCTTTCTTTTTGCTTGTACTGGCTGGAGATTGTGCGGGTATCGGTCCCCGCTTTCCTTTATTTTGAAACCTTCATATGTACAAAATTTTGACAGTGTTGAATAAAATGATTCCTTTTATTTGTACAAACTTCTGTCTGTATTTGAGAATGCATTTGTTCTTCTTTTTTATACAAGTTTCTTTATTTTCTTTGTGTGATATTGCAGTGAGCTTGTGGTATGTTGCTTTTATTACTTTCGTTATATTATATTGCCCCCATACCATAGCTTATTGCAATCTCTTTAGAGAACAATTCTTCTGCTTTGAGAAGACCTGCACTCTTACTCTGGAGAGCAACTTTTCCATTATAAGAAGGCACGCACTTTTACTTTAGAGAACAATTTTTTCCACTTTTTTGAGGAAATATTACTCTACTTTTCGTATAGTACGCCTTTATTGGAGAAGTCTCTCTTATTTTCTTTTACACTTCAACCTTCGGAGATGATCACTTTTATTTTTGAGAAATGGAATCTCCTACGCGGTGAAGCAGGCCTCTGAAGAGGGCTTTCTTTTATATTTGTTGTGCCTCATTGGAGGGCTTTTTGTTTTGCACTTCAAACTTGGGAAGTGTGCCTCATTGGAGGACTTTGAATTTGCACTTCAAACTTGGGAAGTGTACCTCGTTGGAGGTCTTTAATTCGCACTTCAAACTTGGGAAGTGTGCCTCGTTGGAGGTCTTATTTCACACTTCAAACTTGGGAAGTGTGCCTCTTTGGAGGACTTTGTTTCGCACTTCAAACTTGGGAAGTGTGCCTCGTTGGAGGTCTTTCATTTCGCACTTCAAACTTGGGAAGTGTGCCTCATTGGAGGTCTTTAATATACTTGAAAGTTATTTTGTCGAAGTTAAATGGATCCATGGGGGCGGGCGCAAGTTACTCAATTGGATATTCGTTTACCCAAACGACCGTAATCGGTTAACAAAAGCCCTGTGCCTTCATCTTGGGAAGGTGCCCCTCTAGTGGTTCCACCAACTTTATTGTTGAGGGATAAGACTTCCTTTTGGCCGTTTTGTCTGCTTGCCCCATGTACTTTCATCATTTGCCCCACAGCGATTCCTTGTTATCATTTCCACGTCCATGCTTTTTTCTTTGCCAGTTATTTCTTTACTTTCCAGAGAAGTGCACTTTACTATTAAGTGAATCCACGGTGCAAACTTAAACAACCCAACTGGATGTTTGTATGCACAAACAATCACTGTTGGTTAGTAAGGGTCTGGAACCTCCACGTTGGGAAGGTGCCCCTTTGGTGGAATTGACTATTTTGTGAGGAACACTTTTTATGCCGGAATTGGATTTGGAACTTTTCTGGCTTGACGTTTGTTTGTTGAATGATTTATAGGAATCGCTTGGCTTTATAATGCGTTGACTAGGTTAGCCTTGCTTTGATTGCCTGCAATATTAAATCGACATTTTAGCAACATATTTAAAATATTTGCATATCGAAATGAAACAGGCCTTTTATAGTAATAGAAAGCACAAGATTTATAGTTCCTATTATTCATTAGCAATGTTTTTTACAATGGCTTTTAATACAAGAATGATACATCCATTATTCTTTTACAATTTTATAAAAAAGCCTTAAAGTAAAACATGGATGTAAATGATCGTTGTCCCAAGCTTTCGGGATTGAAACTCCGTTATTAAGGGATTGGACAACAGCATCTTTTAAAACAGAAACATTCTCTCCCTTTGAGGCTTTTCTCAAGGCATAAGCATATCTTTCCATCTCCTCCCAACTTCTGCCTGCTGGGTGAGGCCCCCCTGTGATGACATTAATGATAGGCCTCTCGTCTCCCTGTATTGCCGTTCTTTTATTTGAGTCGGTTTGACGAGCAGGATTCTGTTGCCCCTGAGTTGATGAAGTCAGGCCGTTTATGTTCCTTTTCACATATTGTTGAAGTTTATTCTGTTTCAATAGTTCTTCGATCAAATTCTTTAGGTGGCGACATTCGTTAGTGTCATGGCCAGGTTGATTGTGGAACCGACAGAATCTTCCACTCTGCATAGCATATCTCCCAACCTTCGTTTCGGGTGGCTCGGGATATTCTATAGCATCCTTTGTTGCAAGAAAGATCATTTCTGGAGTTTCAGTTAAGGAAGTAAAGTATGAAGGTTTAAAACGGTGAGCTTTCTTCAAGTCTCTCTGCTTTTTCACACCATCATTCTCCCTCTTCCGTCCTTCGGATTCGTCTTTATCAGAAGCAACATTGTTATTCTGAATCTCGGCTACGACTACTTTTGATGGCACAGGAAGATTTTCCAAGCGCATAAATTCGTCGGCCTTTTTATAAAATTTCTCAAGTGAGTTTGGTTCCTTCATTTTCAACCATATCCCGAATTCACTTGACTTGTCAATGGCCCGCATCAAGTATGTCAGGATCATTCGGGGCTCCACGTTATCTACTTCGGCCAAAGCTATATTGAAATGGTTCAAAAAAGACCTGATGGATTCTCCGGGTTCTTGTTCAAGGCTGGACAGTGACATCATATCTTTCGCCTTTGAGGCATACAACCTGAATTGTTCTTTAAATTTTCGGGTTAAGTCGGAGAATTGATCTATGGATCGAACTGGTAGCTTGGTGAACCAAAGCAAAGCCACTCCTTCCAAATACACTGGAAAGTATCGGCATTCAATCTCATCTGATGCTCGTACCCCAGTCATATGCTAATCGTACTTATATAGAAACTGATTTGGGTCACTTGTCCCTTGGTATGGCGGGATAGTAGGAGGTACAAATTTCTTGGGAAACTCTGCCTTTAAGATCTTTTTGGTGAACGGAGTCTTGCTCGGGGCGAACCCCCAATCCCTTTTATCCTCTTGCCTCTGCATGCTTTCTCTCAAAATTGAGCGAATCATCCCTGATAGGTACTCCTTGTTGTTCAGAGGCCTTGCCTGGCTGACGTTAGCTGCTCTTTCGGAAGTTTGTCTGGGCTGTGGCCTTGATCCTTCAGCTTGGGAAGGTGCCCCTGTGGCGATGCCATCTGCTCTTTGAGGAATACCGTTCTCTTTGGAATCACGGGCATCTTCGGCAAAGGTTGTTTTATTGTCTTGTCATTGGCGATTTCCCCAAGCAGGGCGTTTAACCTGTCCATCACCAAAGCATTCTGAGTTTCCATTTGTTGGAAAAATGTAGACACTGTATCATCTAGTTCGGCTCTTGTGACTCCAACAGTAGAAATTGCCTGATTCGGTGCTGGGGAAGCGGAGGTTCCCTCGTGAGCTTTCCCGGATCTGGCAGATCTACTCTTTCTTCCAGGAGCCATGATTTCAGATAAACTTCTGGTCTTTAGAGAGATTCTTTCAGCAAACTTTCGCGGAGCAATGATGAAAACAGGCTGAGTTGGGCTCTCAATGAAAGCACCAAAAATGTTAACGTAAAAATTGGACACTAACACCCCGGTGTAAGTTGGAATTAAGTGAAAGCACCACCCGTTAATACGGGAATCAGAAACAAGTAGAAATTAGTAGAAAAACAGTAAAAGACACAGTATTTATAGTGGTTCGGCTTATGATCAAGCCTACGTCCACTTCAATCTTCTTTATTGCTTATTTGATTACAATTCTTTACAACTTCCTTCAATTACAATTCACTTTAGACTAGTAGCTCAAACTTCGATGTAGAATAATCTTTTGATTTCATGTTGAATGATGTAGATTATCTCTTGAAGTTTGTCATAGCATCCTTGGAGTTCGGAGTGTTTGAAGTGTTGCTCGAGTTGAGAAAATGGCAAGGTGTCGATGCTTCGGAGAAATGATCCAAAGGTCCCCTGAATGTTGGAGCTCGGGCCGTATTTGTAGGAAATTTTGAACAGGCCTTAGGTCGTGAGCGACCTAAGGAAGGTCATAGGTCGAAGGTTGCGACCTAAGATAGGTCGTAGGTCGCCAGTGAGTTAAGGGGATACGAGCTATGACCTAATTGGTTCGCACTTGGCCATCTGAACTAACTGGTAGGTGGGAAAGCGGCATAGTTTAATCACAAAGTACTAGGTCATGAACGACTTAAAGTAGGTCATGAAAGCATTCGGTCGTTGCCGCTTTAAGTCTTTAGGTCGCAGCCTGTATTAGATTGTTAAGTCGCGAACCTTAGGTCGCTACATCATTGAATTTGGTAGGTCGCTGACTAGTTGAGTCGCTAGGTTACTTCACATTTTAGGTCGCAGAGCTCTTAAGTCCTTAGGTCGTGAAGTAGTTTAACTTGTTAGCTCGTTTTAACTCATAGGTCACTAGTCTTCGGTCTTCCTTAGGTCGCTTGCCTGTTAGCTTGTTAGGTCGTGGAGCTCTTCAACTGTTTTGGTCGTTGGTTTTCTTAAGTTGTTAACTCGTTCAACTTCTTAGGTCGCTAGGTCTTCTGTGATAGTTAGGTCGTTAGGTCATTGAGCTCACTAGGTCGCTAGGTCGTTTGCCTCTTAGGTCGTTGGGTCGCCTTTCAAAGAAGAGTTAACACCAAACATCCTTTAAGTTATTTGTGTTTCAGTTGATATTTCGCTTGAGTTGGATTTATTTATATAAGAATGTTAATCCTGACTCGAGTGTTTTGTGTTTTGCTTTACGCTCGGGTCAGACTGAGTGATACAACATTTGAGACTCACCTTCGAAGTTTGAGGTTTGCTTGAAGATCCAGCTATCTATCCTTCAGTCATCCAATTGATTGGTTCAGAGAAGTCATCTGCTCGTATTGGAGACTTCACTGCATCTGGGATATTCTGATGTATTTTATTTCTACTCTGAGGTATATAGTAGCTTCATGAACTACTATTCTTTATCTATTCCGCTGCATTTTTATTACTCTGTGTCTGTGATCTGTGATTATTTATTTATTGTTTATGCAGAGTTTGCCAAATTAAATTAACAACGCGGTAATTTGAATTATTCAAGTAGGACATGTATGGTTTTATTGTCGATTTGAATGGTCCAAAATAGCTGGTCGTTACAGTTGGTATCAGAGCTTTCGCTCTAGGCAAAACCTAGCATATATGGTAAATTCATTTACAGAATCACTTTCGTTCGAGTTGAATCTCTTCCTTTTTGACTCAATTTCCTTTGAATTTTGGAATGTCCCTCGGTTCCGAAATTCATTCTTGTCTCCCCCTATTTATATTCGTTTGATTCTGGAGTATCCCATAACTCCACGGAATGAATTGTAAAGGGGGTGAAAACTCCTTTACAATTGGCATTGATTCACCGAAGATTTCTGTGTCCTCGGTTTACGATGCTGATATATCTTGATATGCAGAATTCCATCTCTGGCGATCGAATGTCGCTTTGTTTTGGAATTTCGCATCGATTATATTCCTGAAGTCACGGTTGACCCGGTTAAGGTCGCCCGCGATTTATAGAAGTATATCCATCTTCTATTTTGTAATTTAATTATCTCATCTTCAATCGAGTCTATCTTCGAATCAGAATTCTATTGATTGGAGTTCCTCTAATTCAAATCTCCATCTTTGTTTTGAAATCCATTCATAAAATTATCCTTTGAAAATCGGGTATATTTGCATTTTTGAAATTGTTTTATATATCGAAATTATTATTTTGATAACTATGATTCTATTCTATATATAAAAGTGAATTTTTTTTCGATAAGGCTTATATACCTATATATAAAACTATTAAAATTGATTTCCAAGTGAAGTTTTCAAATGAATATTTCAAGTAAAATTTATATAGTTTTAAAATTTATTGTCTATCTTGTCTTTCAATCTATTTTCTTTCTGATTGTTTTAATTCTCCTACCTCCTTCCTTTTCGGGGACGAAAAGTTTTGAGTGGGAGAGAGTGTAACAGCCCAAATTTTAGCAATATTTTATTCTTTATTTATAACTCTGGGGTTTTGTTTTTCGAAAATTTGATTGTCTAAATTTAATTATAAATAATCACCCAAGATTTTTATTAGTGTGAAAATTCTAAAATTCTTATTTTGGTTAAAAATTTAAATTTATTGAAGTTATAAATCTTTAAATTTTTAATTTTTAATCTTTTGGTTTAATTTAATATATTCGTAACAACGTTTATTTCACCTTTTGTTCTTTAAAAAAAATTGATTTTATACTTTTAAAATGTAATATTTTATGTTTTACTTATATACGTTTTTGAAATAAATTTCTTTGTAAATGTGTAATCATATTTTATATAAGTAATAAATTTCCAAAACTTTGTGTATAAATAAATTGTTTAATTACGCGTTTAAAAGGCGAGTTATTTGATGGAATAAATAATGTATATATACATACAAGAAAATGTATATTTACTACATAAGAAAAACGTACAAATTTAAAAGCGTATCTTTGTTATAAATTGGGCGTATATTTTTACGTCAGTTTTACGCATGTCTCATTTTCTTATATTGGATAATAATTAAATTTATCCGTGCGTATTTTTTTGAGTGGGAAAGAAATAGATTCCCTAACCATTCAATTTAGTTTAAAATGTTTGCCTTGGATTCATCCGGAAAATTTTCTACTCTTTCCAATTGCCTTCTCGTTTAAAATTGGTATAAAATCTTTAAAATCCAATCCGGTTCAAAATCTACTTTCCTCCTGCTTTTTTCCTTCACCGTTATCAACGCGTGTTTGATTATAAAACACGATTCATTTCATACTTCTTTACCGTTCCTAAAGCAATTTATTTCATACCGTTTCCTCCATTCAATCAACGCAAATTACTCCCTTTAAATATAAAACGTTCCTCGCCATTTACGTACAAATTATATTCACTTTCCTTTTGCCTTCTGATTTAATAGGAACGCGATCCATGAATTGCTAACCGTTCCAAAATCTTTAAATTTCTTCCCATTTTTCCCTTGATGCACGCAAGCTTTTCTCTAAATGCTAAACATGTTTTCTTCCTTGCTTTAAAATTTGCATGCTTTGATTTTTGCTTTCCCGCTTTAACAAACTGTATTGTCGCAAATGACTACAAACCACGTATCAAACTTCATCTGCATCTCATTTTGGGTACCTCTCCTTCTTCTTGCGTGTGAGCAAAGCATTAGGTAATGACCGAATTATTTTTCCTCCTTCTTTTTTTCTTTTCTTCATTGTTCTGTTCAATTTTTTTAGCTCTACTATTTCACCACATGACACCTACCCTCCTCCACAATCAAGAGCACCCTCCATAGTATAGATAGATTCTTGCTTATATCATTTATAAACACGTTGGAAAAGGATGTAGGTGGCATCGCTGTTTTACTTCAGGTTTTAAATCACTGAAAATATTCTCCTCAGCTTTGTTCGTTCAAGGTCTTAACGTTAATCAGTATTTTGGTTTGAGTAAAAAATGCATTTGGCTAAGACCTTGAAAAAAATTATTTGCTCCACTTGTACTATAAGATAGAGTAAATATGTTTGCACCACTTTTATAAAAATAGAAAATAAATGTTATTGCATGTTAGACCATGCGTGTTTTGTTAGTCACCTGTGCTCTAGGAGAATGAGAAAATATTATTCAGGCATCACTTTTCATTTATATATAAAAAATACTAATAATAATAATAAGAATAAATAAATTAGATATATATAATATGTATAAAGAAGCATATGTTTTTGTATGGGTTAAAAACATTCGTATGATGTATATTTTAAAAGTTATTTTATAAGGATAAAGTTTTTTTTGAAAAAAGTTTTAAAAGTTATTTCAACTGTTCAGTGTATAAAATATATATATAATGATAAAGTTTAAAAGTTATTTTATACTTGTTGTTTCATATAAAAATGCATGACCGCTTATATATATATCTCGCTATTGAGTATATTAACTGCATAAGAAAGTATAAAAAGGTATTATATATTCTCAACTACATATACATTTGAAGTATAGTTATGTTATTAGCTTTTGAATATAAATATATAGCAATAGTTATTAAATAACTGAATATTAATAAATATATAAGGTTGTCCTCTGTGTTTATATTAAAACTGAAATTTTACAGTCACATATTTTGTTATAAGTGTATTGTTAAATATTATTTTTATAGTCTTAACGTGTATTGTAATAAGTGTACTGTATACTATAAAATAAGTATCTTTCATTTTTAATAAGAATATATATATATATATATATATATATATATATATATTGTGTTTTATATTTTAACATGAGTCAGCTTCTATTTGTTGTTATCAGGTTTCCTATAATATGGTTATTCGCTTATGTAAGTCATATATTTGTTTTGTTACAGATTATATAAAATACTTTAATATATGTATATTATGCGGTTTGTTACCATATGGGTTTCTATGTGGTACTGACTTATTTAGTTGATGATTGTATATATTTTGTTACAGTATTATATTTATACTACTTTGGATTTAAGATGATTTTATAAATACTCTACTTTATAAATTATTTTAATACACATATATAATTTGGAAATTTATATAGGTTGAATATAATATGTTATTGAATGTAAAAATATGGATGGATTTAAATTTTATATATATAACATTTAATATATATATATATATAGAAATAGTTATATATAAAAAAGTTTTCTTTTGGATATTCATACAACATTTATTTTATCTGTTTGAGAATATATATATACTAGTTATATAAGTTTAGTATAAAGGTGTTAGTATATATATATATATATTATTTAAAGTTTGATTTTTTTTTTAAAATGTAAGCTTGATTGATTTATTTATTTATATGTTTGAAAAACATGTAAATTAAATTTGTGATGTTTAAACTTAGAATACAAATTTCATATGTGTATATATAGTTATAGGTGGTTATTAAAGTTCTCTTATACCATTTATCTTCATCGTTCCAGTTCTGGTCTGATCCGTTTCATCAATTCGAGCCAATCAGCTTTGATCGTTGAATTCGTGCCGATTTTGATTTGCTTGGAGTTGAAATTTAATTTCAGTGTCTGTATCAGTGTGCGTATCCGTCTCTCCTTCTATATTCTCTAGCCTCGAAAGGTGAGCAATCACTCACGATTAACGTTCTTTTATTTATTAAATTTGATTTCAATTGAAACAACAATTGAAATATGAGGCTATAGTTATTTAAATTGTTATATATGCTATTATCTATAACTGTTCACTTATGGGATATGACACCATATCCTATTGTTTATATTTATTTTTAATGATATATGCCTGTGGTTATTATTTTCATATCTGTTATCACTCTGCAAGTTCCCTGTTAGTATAGAAATCACTATGGCTTGAAATGATACATACCCGAACGGACTTTAGAATATGAGAATTTCGTTATCGGTTGAAATGATAAACACAAGAGATTTTCATTTAATTGAATTTGGGATTACGTGTTGAAATGATATCCAACCATATATATTTAGTGTACAGATTGAAATGATAAATATCCGTAGCACTAGACTATATAATAGGAAATATATACAGACACCGTTGGTCCATATAAATATTTTGAAAATAATTTCTATAATTTTGGAAAGAAATATATGGTTTCATAAATTTGATTCTTAAGATATTATATAAATGAAAATTTTATATATTGACGTAGTCATAATATTTGATTTAAATTAGATTGATTTAATACAAATAATATGGTTGCGTATTTATGTAAATCTATATTTCAAATATATTTTTTGTAATAAGTTCAATAATTAAGATTGGGAGATAAATTTGGGTTTATTAAAAATGGTATTTAAATAAGGATTTATTTAATTAAATCGATTTGAAATTTTTGAATGGGAAATTTAAGGGTATGATTTTGCAACTGGATTTTTGATTTAAGTGATTTAATGAATATTTGATGATTAAATAAATTAAAGAAAATATTGAGTAAAATGTAAGTTAAGGTTACTTAAATGATATTTGGTTTGAAGCATAAATTAAGTTGAAATGGCCACGGTGTTATGGTGTATATTTCTACCTTGTAGATAGTTTTATGGACCCTTAGAGGATGGTTATCCCAAACATCCTTTAAGTTATTTGTATTTCAGTTCATATTTCACTTGAGTTGGATTTATTTATATAAGAATGTTAATCCTGACTCGAGTGTTTTGTGTTTTGCTTTATGCTCGGGTAAGACTGAGTGATACAGCATTTGAGACTCACCTTCGAAGTTGGAGCTTTGCTTGAAGATCCAGCTATCTATCCTTCAGTCATCCAATTGATTGGTTCAGAGAAGTCATCTGCTCGTATTGGAGACTTCACTGCATCTGGGATATTCTGATGTATTTTATTTCTACTGTGAGGTATATACTAGCTTTATGAACTACTATTCTTTATCTATTCCGCTGCATTTTTATTACTCTGTGTCTGTGATCTGTGATTATTTATTTACTGTTTATGTTGAGTTTGACAAATCAAATTAACAACGCGATATTTTGAATTATTCAAGTTGGACATGTATGGTTTTATTGTCCATTTGAATGGTCCAAAATAGCGGGTCGTTACAGTTACTATATATCTATTTATAACTATTAAATCTTTTTATACTCAAATTAATAAAGTTTGGAAAACATTTTTCGAAATTTTCTAAGTCCAAAATTTTCGGAAAATTTCTGTAATGACCCATAAAATTTTGATAATTTTTAATTGGTTTTATAACGTATTTATTTGAATATTTGTGAAATTTTATAATAATTGGATTTTTAAAATAAAATGTTTATATATTTAGAATACGTACATTTAAATATAGCAGATTTTAAATTTTCAATTAATTTTATGAAAGTTTATTTCATTGTGAAATTCTATTTAATTCAAGCTGGCCAATCATTGTTGATAATAAAATATTTTACAAATTTGAATATTTTTACATAGAAAAAATTTTAAACCATCTTCTGACTGAGACGTCATTTTTTCGTTTTTCCAAATATGGATTTCTTTAGCCCGTCGATCTTATTTTCTGTGTTTTGCTGCACTTTCCCTTAGTAGAAATTTCAAAATTTTATAATTCAATCATACCACTAATATCGGTATACCGTTTTGATCGCCTCATCGTGTTGATCTCAGCGGTATATTCATTTCTGTGTTTTGGATTCCGGTACGCGACAGAACCAAAAGAATATTTGTTGTAACGGTACCAAACTTTTGTTCTTTCACTTTCAATTGCTTTTCAGATCTAAACGTGCAGGCCAAGCAATACAATAAATTGCTTTAAACATTTTGCTGAATTAATGGACAGCTGTGCGTTTCTTTTGCTTTTGAAACTTTATATTTTTGGTGTACATTTCTTTTGCATTTTAAATTTTAAACGCATAAATCATTGCTTTAATATTGTCCACGCAAATATTAAGAGCCATAAATTTTCAGCTTAATCCAAGCTCGTGACAGTTGCCATCCCATATTGAAAATCAAAACAAATGAATTGTATACGTTTTATTCTTTTTGAACGTTTGATAATAATAATATTTTTGAGATCTAGGAAATTATTAAATAAAGGAAACGAATAACCTGCTAGCGATAATAAATTTTCTTTAATTGTTTTACCTGATTTCAGGGCAAGCGACCGTTGATTTCAAAAGAAATCATAATATAACACGTATGGTATCAAACTTTCATCCTCCCCAGATCCACTTTTCATTCAACTTGGAACTTGCCTCTGTTAATTCATTCATATTCCCCTCCCTGCCTCACTTTTCTCTCCACTTCTCCCACATGCCAAATTCCACCATGCAGCCTGCCTTCCAAACGAGCATCTCATCGCCGAGCTTCCTCATCAGCCAAGTCTTCACCTCCACGCGGCAGCTCCCTGCTCCACACTCTGGCCCCTCGACCCACTTCACTGGCCTTGGCTGAAGTCACAGCTTCCCGCATCAACCTGAACCCATCCCCTTGCCCACGCAGCTGCTCGCAAGCACCGTACCAAGCCACCGCGACCTCTGGCCTCTGCCACCACCTGACCGAGCACTACATCAAAGAATCCAAACCCTGCCTCCCCCTTACTTTTTCACCTTCCACACCCCACTTCCAGCGTCCCCTCCGTCGAGATCCCGCCACCTCAGCCTTTACCATGCCCAGCAAGTGCCGCTCCTCTCCCCACCACCCGAGCCTCCCCATTTCAACACCCGAAACGCTGCCCCTCTAAACTCCATGAACTCACGAACTAGACTTCACCTTGCCCCATGCAAACTCCAACAGCCATGCTCAGTTTGCGTCCACCTGCAATTGCCTCGACCGGGTTTCTTCTATAGTCGCGTTTCACATTCTCTCCACGTGTAGCCGAGCTAACCCTCACCTCTCTTTTATTTGGTTTCCAGTTCATGTTTTGAAGGAAGTAAGGTAATATATATAGGTGGTAATCTGTCACTTAAAGTTCATTCGAGTCATAAAAAGTTTATTCACAACATCTAATATTATAAAACTGTTAGTTGTATGCATGTTTCGTGTTATAACATACGCGTTAGCATGTTAGTTGGATATGATAGTTTCGGTATTTTAAAAAAAAAAAAAAGTATTTATTTTATGTATAAGCATATAGTTGTTTTGTATACAAACTGTTAGTTATATACATGTAAGTTCGGCAGCAATGTATATGGGTTTCTTGTTGCCATATAATTGTTTCAAGCAATGCTTGATAATGCATATTTCACATAAGGTTACAGTACTTATATATTTTAAAGGTGTTATTATTACTAGTATATAATTTTGGGTTGGATTGTATAGGATATAGATATGATGTGTCTGGGTAGGTTCAAAGGTTACTATATACTTATTATAAATAAAAAGGGAAGAAGGAAAAATATAAAATAAAAGGCTCAGTGTGTCAATTTATATATGTGTTATATTAAGGGTATAAGTTGGCATCTCCATTAGGTTGGCTGTCTGCATACATATGTTATATATAGGTTATCAGGTGTGTTAATATATTGCAGTATATGTATGTGAGCTATTTAAGTATGCATATATAACCTTTAATACTCATTGTTATTAAATTTGATTTATGAGTTGTAACCTTAACATAATACTATTAAGAAAGATGTGCACGTTAGAGATTGTTTTTTTCTCTATCTATATTTTAAAATGGTTAGTATGGTATTTGTTAAAAAAAAAAAAAAACGTGTTATGCATACATTGGGTAATGATGGGAACTAGGTATATTTTATATCAGTTTATGTACAGATATGGTTTATGCGTATGTAGGCATATTAGTCTAGGTGATTATATAGTATATATATATATATAGGTGAAATGTTGAGTTTATAATTAAGTAGATCGGTTTTGTCTTTTGTAGTAAAAGTTTTGCACAGTACGTATTAAGTATAATATTTATACAGTATGTTTTGTAAGTGTATAAAATAAACATTGTTTAATGGTATGATTGTACAAGTTGATATGGTAGTTGTATAGAATACCGTTTATATAAATAAGCTATGTATATATTCAAGAGTCTGGTTTCTTATAATAAAATATATATTTTATTTTGTACGTTTAAATTGATTCTATAAATATTAAATTTGAATGTGGTAGAGAAGAAAAATATATAGATATATTTATGAGTTCACTTATACTATCATCATAAATCGATCCAGCCTGATTTGGTTTTGTATACTTCTATTGATCAGATTTGTTCGTCAATTCGTGCCCATTTCACTCTACTTTGGAATTCGTGTTCGGAGTTCGTAACTCATCTTATTCTCGTTCGTCTCTAGCCTCGAAAGGTGAGCAATCACTCACGATTAACATTCTTTTATTTATTAAATTTGATTTCAATTGAAACGACAATTGAAATATGCTGCTGTAGTTATTTAAATTGTTATATTTAGGCTATTATCTGTAACTGTTCACTATGGGATATGACACCATATCCTATTTGTTTATATTTATTTTGATGATATATGCCCGTTATTATTATTATTTTCATATCTATTATCACTTTGCAAGTTCCCTGTTAGTATAGAAATCGCTATGGGTTGAAATGATAAACCCAAGCAATTTTCATTTAATTGAATTTGGGATTACGGGTTGAAATGCTATCCACCCGTATACATTTAGTGTACAGATTGAAATGATAAATATTCCGTAACACTTGACCCTATGATAAGAAATATATACAGACACCGTTGGTCCATATATGTATATTTTGAAATTAAATTCATTGTTTTGGAAAGAGATATATGGTCTTATTAGATGTTAAATCTTGAATTTGTATATAAAAAGGAAATGACATATATAGATTTAATGATATTTAATTTAGTCAAAATTTGATTTAATACATAAATTATGTTAAATATTTATGAAAATTTTATCCCAAATAGATTTCAAATTAACTAAGATTGGGAGATAAATATGGGTTTATTTAAAAAGGGTATTTATATAAAGATTTATTTAATTAAATCAATTTGAAATTATTGAATGGGAAATTTAAGGGTATGATTTTGTAACTGGATTTTTGATTTAAGTGATTTAATGAATATTTCACGTTTAAATAAAATAAAGAAAATTTTCAGAAGAATGAAATTTCAGGGTACTTAAATGATATTGAATCTAAGGAGGAAATATTTCAAGGCTAAATAATAATTTGGTTAAATCAAGATCTTATGTAACTATTAAATTGAACTTTGAAATGTTTAATATTTAAAGTTTTGAAATATTGAAATAATTGAGATCAATAAAATTTAAGTGGTTATTTTAGAAATTGAGTTGAATTTAAATTGATAAATTGAGGTTGAATTTAATTAAATAGGAAGGTCGGGTTGATGACTTTGTTAAGTTGAGGGGATTGAAATACTTTACTGTATAAATTATTTAATCTATATAAATACTATCTTGGGAAATATAGAGATACTTGAAATGAAAATGATTAGTTTTGAAGTATAAATGACCACGGTGTTATAGTGTATATTTCTACCTTGTAGATAGTTCTATGGACTCTTAGAGGATGGTTATCCCAAACATCCTTTAAGTTATTTGTACTTCAGTTGATATTTCACTTGAGTTGGATTTATTTATATAAGAATGTTAATCCTGACTCGAGTGTTTTGTGTTTTGCTTTACGCTCGGGTCAGACTGAGTGATACAGCATTTGAGACTCACCTACGAAGTTGGAGCTTTGCTTGAAGATCCAGCTATTTATCCTTTCAGTCATCCAGTTGATTGGTTCAGAGAAGTCATCTGCTCATACTAGAGACTTCATTGCATCTGGGATATTCTGATGTATTTTATTTCTAACTCTGATGTATATAGTAGCTTCATGAACTACTATTCCTTATCTATTCCGCTGCATTTTATTTCTCTATGTTTATGATCTGTGACTGATTTATTTGCTGTATATGTTACGTTTGCCAAATTTTAAATTAACAATTCGGTATTTTGAATTATTCAAGTCGGATATGTATGGTTTTATTTTCGATTTGAATGGTCCAAAATAGCGGGTCGTTACAGTTGGTATCAGAGCTTTGGCTCTAGGCAAAACTTAGCATATATGGTAAATTTATTTACAGAATCACTTTCGTTCGAGTTGAATCTCTTCCTTTTTGACTCGATTTCCTTTGAATTTTGGAATGTCCCTCGGTTCCGAAATTCATTCTGTCTCTCCCTATTTATATTCGTTGATTCTGGAGTATCCCATAACTCCACTGAATGATTCGTAAAAGGGGGTGAAAACTCCTTTTCAATTGGCATTGATTCACCGAAAATTTCTATATCCTCGGTTTACGATGTTGATATATCTTGATATGCCGAATTCCATCTCTGGCGATCGAATGTCGATTTGTTTTGGAATTCCGTACGATTATATTCCTGAAGTCACGGTTGACCCGGTTAAGGTCGTCCGAGATTTATAGAAGCATATCTATCTTCTATTTTGTAATTTGATTTTTCTCAACTTGTTTGAGTCTATCTTCATATCAGGATTCTATTGATTAGAGTTCCCTCTAATTTAAATCTCCATCTTTGTTTGAAATCCATTCTAAAATTATCCTTTGAAAATCGGGTATGTTTGTATTTTGAAATTGCTTTATATATCAAAAATTATATTTTAATAACTATGATTTTATCCTATGTATATAAAGAAATTGTTTTCAATAAGGATTATATACCTATATATACAAAGCAAATAAGATATGTTATTCAATATAAAAGGGGTTTTGAAAAGATTTGAATTTGAAAATTATAAGAGGTTTATTTATATAAAAATGTTTTATAACTGTAAAGGGTAAATTTGAAATTCGAGAATTGAATTCCGGTATTTGAAATTGGGTTTTAGGATTTTGGAAAACATATAAAAATAATACGATTTAAAAGTATTTTCCGAATAAGAAATGTTTCTATGAGTTCAAATGAATTCCAAAAATTTTGAAGGAGTTTCAAAGAAGTTTTCAAGAAAATAGAAGTCCAGAACTCACTTATGTCGCTGGAAAATAATTTCGGTGATGAGTGCACGCATCATCGACATTGATTTTCGAGTCTCAGAGTGGGGGAGAGGCCACTTTAATAGCTTCGCTGCGAGTGATTTTGTAAACCGTTTTTGATTTCAAATTTTGAAGTATAATTTGATATTTTAGAAAGATATATGTATATATTTGAAACAATTTAAAGTGAGACCGGTGTTTAGTCCTCGAGTTCCAGATTTAATAAATTGATTTATTGATTTATTGTTGATTTTCAACTCTTGAATTGAAAATTTGATTTCCCTAACTATTTTAAATGTTCGAACACTTCCAAATCGAGATTAAATTTTCAAAACTAAGAAATTTCGAAGAGTATAAAAAGTCTGATTAAGAATGTAAATTTAGTTTTGAAATGTTTTGGAAAAAATAGTTGAATAATGGTTTTCAAAAAGGTAAAATATCTATTTCTATGTGAAATATCTAATGGATTGTGGGAAAATATTGGGTTTTGAAATTTAATTGAAAATTAAAACCAGTACTTATATGATGATTTTGGAAATGAATTTGTTTGACTTAAATTATTTTAATCTGGAAACTGAGATAATTTTCTAAACCCATTTATGTTGGGGAACTTTGAAATTAGGATATCTAATTTGGAAGAAATTTGGTGAATTCATATATGACTTTGGAACTAAATTTGATATTGAATGATTTGAAATTGAGAACCCTGTATAATTAAGCACTTGATTAGGGAAGTGGTCGGACTTATATAAAATGGATTTGTATAAGTATGGAAGTGATTTGAAATCTATTGATTTGAAAGGTACTCAATTTGTAAAGAATTGTATATAATCAAAGTCCATAAATATGTTTTGATATACTATTGATTTGGAAGGTATTCGATTTGGTAAAGGAATCCTATATATAATGGACTTTATATAAGTATGATATTTGGAAGTATTTGAAAAGGTACTATACGATATATATTTTCCAAGTAAAGATATGGAAAGTGCCTTCTGCTTGATATCCGCTTTGTGGCCACATCGTGGATTCATTCTATCGATATTATTCTCTCTGATTTTCGGTTTTCCGGATGTAATACTCGAGTGTTTCCCACCGTGGCGTAACCCATGGTTTTTTTTTCTCTCGTGAATGCACAGCGCAATTGCCTGGCTGAGTCTTGCCTAGGGGTACGGATTGTTTCCTGGGGGATCCAGGCGTAACCATTGTGTATCCTGCAATCTGTGTAGGTCGCGAATAGTAGCGCAAGTGCCTGGCTGAGTCTTGCCTAGGGGTACGGATTGTTTCCTGGGGGATCCAGGCGTAACCATTGTGTATCCTGCACTCTACTAGTCATCATGGCGTAACTCGCAGGGCTGAGAAAGCTTACGGATATGGATTGTTTCCTGGGGGATCCAGGCGTAACCATTGTGTATCTGCGAACCATGGTCGGACAAAGGTTTTGGTTTGGTTGTTGTTTGGATTGTACTTTCCATATCTGTTTTTAAAAGGTTTTTCAAGTATTTTCACTGGGTGTTGAAACAAGTCTACTAAGTACTTTAAGAATTCTAGCTTTGCGCCTGATCAACGCATGGCCAGAGTCTGCAAGAACGAGGATAAACTTGTTGAAACATCGAGTTATAAAAAAAAAAAAAAAAATCGAAAGGAAAATTCGTTTTGATATAAAGGATTTTATTATAAGGGTATTTTATTATAAATTTATTTCCAACTAAGAAAATCTTATGGTTTGAATTAACTATTCGTGCCCGATACTATTCTTTTGAATCTACCTTATCTGCTCAGCTTTAGTTATTCACTTAGATTCCGTTTTCCGACTCTATCTTCTTTCTTTTTGAATATATCCTTTTAAAATATGGTTTATTCATATACTGCATGATTTAATCATAAATTTTTGGTGTTATAAATATTTTAGAAGTATTAATTTAATAAAAACATATATAAAGTAAATAATTATTGATTTATTTATAACATCTGAAAAGTATTTTAAACAAAATTTATAAATTGAGAATTATGGATTTTATGTTTCAATAGCTTTTTGCAAATATAACTAATGATGCAAATAATTATTTTCAAAGAGTTACATATATTGGTAGAGATGTTATTTAAACATATAAATAAAGGAAGCAGGAAATTTTACAAATAGGTTTTAAAAAGTTTTAGAGTATTAAAGATAATTAAATCGCAAATGAAGTTTTAGATAAATATTTCAAGTATAATTTATATATTTTTAAAATTTACTGTTTATCTTATCTTCCAATCTATTTTCGTTCTAGTTGTTTTTATTCTCCTACCTCCTTCCTTTTCGGGGACGAAAAGTTTTGAGTGGGGGAGAGTGTAATGACCCATAAAATTTTGATAATTTTTAATTGGTTTTATAACGTATTTATTTGAATATTTGTGAAATTTTATAATAATTGGATTTTTAAAATAAAATGTTTATATATTTAGAATACGTACATTTAAATATAGCAGATTTTAAATTTTCAATTAATTTTATGAAAGTTTATTTCATTGTGAAATTCTATTTAATTCAAGCTGGCCAATCATTGTTGATAATAAAATATTTTACAAATTTGAATATTTTTACATAGAAAAAATTTTAAACCATCTTCTGACTGAGACGTCATTTTTTCGTTTTTCCAAATATGGATTTCTTTAGCCCGTCGATCTTATTTTCTGTGTTTTGCTGCACTTTCCCTTAGTAGAAATTTCAAAATTTTATAATTCAATCATACCACTAATATCGGTATACCGTTTTGATCGCCTCATCGTGTTGATCTCAGCGGTATATTCATTTCTGTGTTTTGGATTCCGGTACGCGACAGAACCAAAAGAATATTTGTTGTAACGGTACCAAACTTTTGTTCTTTCACTTTCAATTGCTTTTCAGATCTAAACGTGCAGGCCAAGCAATACAATAAATTGCTTTAAACATTTTGCTGAATTAATGGACAGCTGTGCGTTTCTTTTGCTTTTGAAACTTTATATTTTTGGTGTACATTTCTTTTGCATTTTAAATTTTAAACGCATAAATCATTGCTTTAATATTGTCCACGCAAATATTAAGAGCCATAAATTTTCAGCTTAATCCAAGCTCGTGACAGTTGCCATCCCATATTGAAAATCAAAACAAATGAATTGTATACGTTTTATTCTTTTTGAACGTTTGATAATAATAATATTTTTGAGATCTAGGAAATTATTAAATAAAGGAAACGAATAACCTGCTAGCGATAATAAATTTTCTTTAATTGTTTTACCTGATTTCAGGGCAAGCGACCGTTGATTTCAAAAGAAATCATAATATAACACGTATGGTATCAAACTTTCATCCTCCCCAGATCCACTTTTCATTCAACTTGGAACTTGCCTCTGTTAATTCATTCATATTCCCCTCCCTGCCTCACTTTTCTCTCCACTTCTCCCACATGCCAAATTCCACCATGCAGCCTGCCTTCCAAACGAGCATCTCATCGCCGAGCTTCCTCATCAGCCAAGTCTTCACCTCCACGCGGCAGCTCCCTGCTCCACACTCTGGCCCCTCGACCCACTTCACTGGCCTTGGCTGAAGTCACAGCTTCCCGCATCAACCTGAACCCATCCCCTTGCCCACGCAGCTGCTCGCAAGCACCGTACCAAGCCACCGCGACCTCTGGCCTCTGCCACCACCTGACCGAGCACTACATCAAAGAATCCAAACCCTGCCTCCCCCTTACTTTTTCACCTTCCACACCCCACTTCCAGCGTCCCCTCCGTCGAGATCCCGCCACCTCAGCCTTTACCATGCCCAGCAAGTGCCGCTCCTCTCCCCACCACCCGAGCCTCCCCATTTCAACACCCGAAACGCTGCCCCTCTAAACTCCATGAACTCACGAACTAGACTTCACCTTGCCCCATGCAAACTCCAACAGCCATGCTCAGTTTGCGTCCACCTGCAATTGCCTCGACCGGGTTTCTTCTATAGTCGCGTTTCACATTCTCTCCACGTGTAGCCGAGCTAACCCTCACCTCTCTTTTATTTGGTTTCCAGTTCATGTTTTGAAGGAAGTAAGGTAATATATATAGGTGGTAATCTGTCACTTAAAGTTCATTCGAGTCATAAAAAGTTTATTCACAACATCTAATATTATAAAACTGTTAGTTGTATGCATGTTTCGTGTTATAACATACGCGTTAGCATGTTAGTTGGATATGATAGTTTCGGTATTTTAAAAAAAAAAAAAAGTATTTATTTTATGTATAAGCATATAGTTGTTTTGTATACAAACTGTTAGTTATATACATGTAAGTTCGGCAGCAATGTATATGGGTTTCTTGTTGCCATATAATTGTTTCAAGCAATGCTTGATAATGCATATTTCACATAAGGTTACAGTACTTATATATTTTAAAGGTGTTATTATTACTAGTATATAATTTTGGGTTGGATTGTATAGGATATAGATATGATGTGTCTGGGTAGGTTCAAAGGTTACTATATACTTATTATAAATAAAAAGGGAAGAAGGAAAAATATAAAATAAAAGGCTCAGTGTGTCAATTTATATATGTGTTATATTAAGGGTATAAGTTGGCATCTCCATTAGGTTGGCTGTCTGCATACATATGTTATATATAGGTTATCAGGTGTGTTAATATATTGCAGTATATGTATGTGAGCTATTTAAGTATGCATATATAACCTTTAATACTCATTGTTATTAAATTTGATTTATGAGTTGTAACCTTAACATAATACTATTAAGAAAGATGTGCACGTTAGAGATTGTTTTTTTCTCTATCTATATTTTAAAATGGTTAGTATGGTATTTGTTAAAAAAAAAAAAAACGTGTTATGCATACATTGGGTAATGATGGGAACTAGGTATATTTTATATCAGTTTATGTACAGATATGGTTTATGCGTATGTAGGCATATTAGTCTAGGTGATTATATAGTATATATATATATATAGGTGAAATGTTGAGTTTATAATTAAGTAGATCGGTTTTGTCTTTTGTAGTAAAAGTTTTGCACAGTACGTATTAAGTATAATATTTATACAGTATGTTTTGTAAGTGTATAAAATAAACATTGTTTAATGGTATGATTGTACAAGTTGATATGGTAGTTGTATAGAATACCGTTTATATAAATAAGCTATGTATATATTCAAGAGTCTGGTTTCTTATAATAAAATATATATTTTATTTTGTACGTTTAAATTGATTCTATAAATATTAAATTTGAATGTGGTAGAGAAGAAAAATATATAGATATATTTATGAGTTCACTTATACTATCATCATAAATCGATCCAGCCTGATTTGGTTTTGTATACTTCTATTGATCAGATTTGTTCGTCAATTCGTGCCCATTTCACTCTACTTTGGAATTCGTGTTCGGAGTTCGTAACTCATCTTATTCTCGTTCGTCTCTAGCCTCGAAAGGTGAGCAATCACTCACGATTAACATTCTTTTATTTATTAAATTTGATTTCAATTGAAACGACAATTGAAATATGCTGCTGTAGTTATTTAAATTGTTATATTTAGGCTATTATCTGTAACTGTTCACTATGGGATATGACACCATATCCTATTTGTTTATATTTATTTTGATGATATATGCCCGTTATTATTATTATTTTCATATCTATTATCACTTTGCAAGTTCCCTGTTAGTATAGAAATCGCTATGGGTTGAAATGATAAACCCAAGCAATTTTCATTTAATTGAATTTGGGATTACGGGTTGAAATGCTATCCACCCGTATACATTTAGTGTACAGATTGAAATGATAAATATTCCGTAACACTTGACCCTATGATAAGAAATATATACAGACACCGTTGGTCCATATATGTATATTTTGAAATTAAATTCATTGTTTTGGAAAGAGATATATGGTCTTATTAGATGTTAAATCTTGAATTTGTATATAAAAAGGAAATGACATATATAGATTTAATGATATTTAATTTAGTCAAAATTTGATTTAATACATAAATTATGTTAAATATTTATGAAAATTTTATCCCAAATAGATTTCAAATTAACTAAGATTGGGAGATAAATATGGGTTTATTTAAAAAGGGTATTTATATAAAGATTTATTTAATTAAATCAATTTGAAATTATTGAATGGGAAATTTAAGGGTATGATTTTGTAACTGGATTTTTGATTTAAGTGATTTAATGAATATTTCACGTTTAAATAAAATAAAGAAAATTTTCAGAAGAATGAAATTTCAGGGTACTTAAATGATATTGAATCTAAGGAGGAAATATTTCAAGGCTAAATAATAATTTGGTTAAATCAAGATCTTATGTAACTATTAAATTGAACTTTGAAATGTTTAATATTTAAAGTTTTGAAATATTGAAATAATTGAGATCAATAAAATTTAAGTGGTTATTTTAGAAATTGAGTTGAATTTAAATTGATAAATTGAGGTTGAATTTAATTAAATAGGAAGGTCGGGTTGATGACTTTGTTAAGTTGAGGGGATTGAAATACTTTACTGTATAAATTATTTAATCTATATAAATACTATCTTGGGAAATATAGAGATACTTGAAATGAAAATGATTAGTTTTGAAGTATAAATGACCACGGTGTTATAGTGTATATTTCTACCTTGTAGATAGTTCTATGGACTCTTAGAGGATGGTTATCCCAAACATCCTTTAAGTTATTTGTACTTCAGTTGATATTTCACTTGAGTTGGATTTATTTATATAAGAATGTTAATCCTGACTCGAGTGTTTTGTGTTTTGCTTTACGCTCGGGTCAGACTGAGTGATACAGCATTTGAGACTCACCTACGAAGTTGGAGCTTTGCTTGAAGATCCAGCTATTTATCCTTTCAGTCATCCAGTTGATTGGTTCAGAGAAGTCATCTGCTCATACTAGAGACTTCATTGCATCTGGGATATTCTGATGTATTTTATTTCTAACTCTGATGTATATAGTAGCTTCATGAACTACTATTCCTTATCTATTCCGCTGCATTTTATTTCTCTATGTTTATGATCTGTGACTGATTTATTTGCTGTATATGTTACGTTTGCCAAATTTTAAATTAACAATTCGGTATTTTGAATTATTCAAGTCGGATATGTATGGTTTTATTTTCGATTTGAATGGTCCAAAATAGCGGGTCGTTACAATTTCGGTAGAGTCTCCTTTGTACGGAGAGGCTCGGGAGAAAATATAATATCCAAATAACAATATACAACATATATTTTCCAAAATAAGATATATCCCAACATGGGAAAAACAATATAATAGCGCTATAAAACCGTAATCCAAAAACGCACCTATTTGTCGGGCAACTAACGCTTATTTTATGGAACCAAAACAGTGGCAATTGCTTCCATAACCTGTATTTCACTTATATAATCCAAAAGGTTAACAATTATATAAAATGAAATATTCAAGGTGGTTTCAACCATAAACAAACAAATCAATACAAACCCAATCACTTGCACAAGGCATACAATCATCACATAGAATCAACATAAATCAATCATTCATTCATATTAAACGAAACAAATAGTTGTTCGGGTTCAACTTTAAATTGCACAGAAGGGAAAATAAACTACTTAGCGCATCATTTACCCAACAGTCTTAGATGAAGCTAAATAAATTATTCATTCATCTAAACAAATTCAAAGTATCCTTGCCCAAACAACAATAAACCAAACAAACAGCACTACCAAACAAGAAATCAAGTTAAATTTTCCAATTTCATAGCATTTATTGTTTGATTGCCTTTTATTATATTACATTCATTTATTCACTGCTTAATTTCATTTATTTACAGTGTTCATCTTTCTGATTATTAAAATAATTAACTTCACAACTATTTAAGTCTATAATTACTTTACTTAAAACATTTACCTTCTATCATATTTTATATAGTAAGATTTCCATTATAACTTAAGTTTATAACAATTACAACATCAATTCTTATAAATAAAAGCAATTTATTACATACTTTTGCTTGTACAATTTCCATTACATTTTCTTATTAAACATTTCAACTTTTAGTACTTGGTAAGTTATATATATGCATTTAAAGAATGTAATTGAAATCATACAAGTTTATCTTTTATCTTTTAATAAATTAGATGTTCAATAATTTTATCTTTTGTCTTATAAATTACAATTTAAACTTTCTATTAATCTCATTTATAACTTAGCATTACATTCTTATTTCATTTAGAGGTTTCAGTTATTAGTTAAATTCCATTTCACTACACTAACTAAATCTATTAATTAATTGGAAACTTAAGAACAAGATACCGGGTTAAATTTCAAATCATTTTAAAATAATTGATAAATGTATATACTTACATTTTATATATATTTCCCATTATATTTAAAACAATTTAAAATTTATATTTGTTTCTCAAAAATGAATCTACAGTAAAACTACTACAGTGGCCTTCCCGTTTCGAAACTCGAAAATGAATGTCGATGATGCGGCCGCCATCACCGAAATTATTTTCCAGCGACAGAGAGGGGAGTACAAATTTATTTCTTCCCAAAATTTCTTTAAAACAATTCTTTCAAATTATTTTGAGATATTTATATCAGAAAACACTTATAAACAATATCATGATATTCCAAAATCCTTTAAAAGCAAATTTTTCAAAATCCCGAAACTAAGTTCTAAAATTTCCATTTTCATTTATTTTATCTTGAATCTTATTTCAACTATTATTTATAAATTTCATTACCTAACAACCAATATATTGCAACCAAATATATATCATTTATAAAAAGTTTATTATATATATATATATATAGAAAATATAATAGGCAAAATTATTTCATTCACCTATATTCAAAAACAAATATTATGTCGGTCTGTTCTATTAAGTGTTTAGAAATCTCTATTGATGTCGTAGCGTCCTATGCACCAACCAGGATTTATAAATACAAAACGGAACAAACTAACACAATATTAAAACCTTTTTATAACACTAAGAAATACGCTCTCTCATATATATAAGCTCTGCGACTCACATAGGGTATTACTACCCTATTAGTAAAGAGTCGGACCCCACAAAGGTAAGGTTTATCGCTAAACCAAAGCTCTGATACCAGATGTAACATCCCGCCTTTTTGTACGCTTTAAATCGACGATAAACCACACACGTCAGACTTAAACCATACAGAAGGGAAGATTGTTATGGGGTAAATAATAAAAATCAGAGAAACGAAAAACAAAATAGAATCTTGCAGCGGAACGATGACATATAATAATCAAATAAACAGTTCATGAATCTGTTTTACAAAATATTTGATTTTACTTATACATACATATCAGAGTTACACATACTATAGAACATTAATAATGCAGCGGAATAGTATGAATGTAGTGGAATACTATAATATATAATAATAAATCTTCATCTTCATCCTCCAGAATACGGTCTTCCAAATCCTGAAATGCTCGGACTGACCCGAGCAAATTTTTAACAACCCGGGGTTTTATAATAATTGATTACCTTCAAATGACGAATAATATTGTTGGCTTATTGCTATTAGGCGTTTTAATCGGTTGAATTCTTTTAAATATTGGGTTAAAATTATTTTAAAAAAATTCGTTGAATATCGGTGGGCTTTGAAAAATGAATCGTGGCCCATGTTTTATTTTGGGACGTGAACATTTTCAAGGTAATACACGATCCCCCTTTCATTTGCTTTCGTTCGAAAACCCTATAACCCGATCCTCCTTTACCATTCCCATTGGTAACCCTAAACATAAACAAACGAAAGAAAATAAAGAATGAAGGCGGCCACTTCTTCTTCAATCAAAAAACTAGGGTTTCGGTTATTCATCAGGCCGATTGCAATGCTCGATTTAACTCGATTTTCTGGCTAGAAATGTTGGTCGTCTCTTGAGATGCTGTCGGCTGCTTCTAATTGATTGAGTTCGTCTATGCTCTTCAAATCAAGGTGAGTGTTCATCACTCACATCTAATTCATTTGAAAATCTTGATTTCGGTTATATGAGTTCAATCTCCTTAATTGTGTTCGTATATATATTTGTTTGAAGTGTGAACTGATTTGAGTTGGCCATTGATTTTGTATAGATATTTGAGATTATTCACTGACTTTTTCAATTCATGTGGTTTTGAACTGTGACTTAGTTCGATTACTTGATTCTTTGGCACCCCGGTTTCAAATCTGAACTGTTCGATTCCTATCTTTTTGACTTCGGTTTGTGATGTTGTTTATGTGGTGATTTTGACTTTTGTGGTTGAACTTGCTACTGTTGATTTCTTTTGTGAACTTTGTCATCTGAGCATTTAGGTATGTATTTGAGTATTATTAGTGTTCATCTCCATATGGAGTAGTTTTTTGGTCACTCACTTGTAATCACTGCAAGTTGTAATTACATGCTAAAGTGAAATTTTGAGCTTTGTTCATCCTGAAGCCACTTGCGTCCTCTATCAGTTCAAGTGTGTTCGTCTCGTTCTTTGACTTCATGTGTATGCACTACCCACCAGTAGCACTGCTAATTCATGCGTGCATTTAGTAGTATGCACTATCCACCTATAGCACAGCTAACCAAATATTATGCACCACTTGAGTTTGCACTTGCATATCCACTTTAAATAGCTTTATCACCATTTCATGTTTACATATATATGCCCCAGTGATATTTCATTTGGTATGTGATGTCTGCACTCGATTCTTCTCATCTTCAACAATGATGTTTTGAGTCATGTTTAATTGAGTATACTGCAGTCCTTATATTTTAGTTTCATAAAGACTCTGGTCTGTTGGCTTTGCTGCCTTCATACATTTGTAGTTTTTAGTTGTGTTGTTGTTGCAATTGCTCCAGTAATTGTCTGTTCTACTCGAGTTTGTCTTCGAGACAGTCTACAGTTGCTTTCATGATGCAGTATCATCATATTACATCATACAGTCTTCACATTTGAACTACATGTGTAGTTGTTGTCAACATTCATGACTTGGTTTCACTGCACTGTGCACTTATATCATTTTGGGTACATTTATGACTTGACGTTTGATAACCACTGCTAAGTATCATTGTGTATATGCTATACCAAGTTGCATATTGCTGCAACTTGTGACGCCCCACCTCTATACCCACATTAGCAAAGAGTATTATTAGATAATACCGTCTGCTAATACGGAGAATAAGGCTGGATAGAAGCGACCATCTATAGCTTTACTTTAACTATCTAATGAATACATCGACAAATATCTTACCAAGCAGATCGACATATCCAATGAATACTTAAAACAAAACAATAGGTGCCTGGAGGATCTATTAGAACAGAATATAACAACTCAAATGTAATATACATCACAGAATAGTAGATCATCGTATTCACATATACTGATACATAACAGAGTATACAAAATAATACGAGCCAAGTGGTATAGCAAAACCACAATATACAGACAAATCCAAAAGAATACATATCAGAGTTACAACAAAATGGGACTACGCATGTAACGACCCAATACTTTTAACCATTCGCATCCGCACTTGTCGGACTTGATTTGTTCAAAATACCGCGTTGTAAAAATAAATTTGGCAAAACTCAGAATATGCAGTAAATAAATAACAGAATCACAGACACTGATATCAGAAATCTCGCAGCGGAATTTAAAAATACTTAGTGGTTCATGAAGCCACTACAAATAGTCTCAACAAATAAAAATTACATAGTCTTCATCCCAAATATAGTTTAAATCATCAAATAGAAATCCAAATAATCCCAAAGTCTTGATTTTATAAATAAGGTAACGGACAGAAAGAAGCCAACAGCTTGAAAGGATCTACAGAAGTCCTAGCTCCGGGATGATGGCCGAACTGCAACTCAGGCTGACCCGAGCGTAAGAAAATAAACACAAACACTCGAGTCAGAACATACATACTTATATAGTGTAAGCTAATTCAAGTGTACTGTAATATAGAGCAAGTAACTTAAAGGATGCTTGGGACCGCCCATCCTCTAAGGATCCGTTAAACTATTTACTATGTAGTAATACTTCGCTATTATAATAGTGTCTATTCGTAAAATAAACGTACTTTTAAATACCGTTAAGGGGTTACCCATATAGCCCTTAACACATAATATATTCCCATAGTCTATACAGTACCGTAATCTCCCCCGTACTGGGCGTCGTAAGAGGGCACTCCATAGGTATGGTACAAAACCAAAATCGTATAAGGCTCGCAATGGTAGGTGACACGGCACAACTAGGCAATGCCAGGGTAGATATACCAATTACGCATCCGGACCGACGGAAACGCGCAGCGCGCAGCTGCCGCCCACCTCGAACAACACTCCCAAATCAAAGGTGCGCACCAGGACGGTCACAAAAGTAATAGAATGGCATACGAAGAAGTGCGTTCGATCAGAGGTGCTACCTCATTAATCCGAGAATCGCTCCTGTTTTAGCCACCTTATGCCAACTCACGGGAGTCGGGTCCACGTATTTACCTCAAGAAAAACGTCACCACCATCCCACTTCATTCTGAAATCTCCACCGCATAGATGGTTGTCAAAGTGATTTTCGGTATCGACAGAGAGCATACCAGATATCCGATCCCGGTCTCTTTAACAACCAAACTTTATTATAACCCGTAGTTATAACTTTTAAAAATGGTATTTATACTTTACAA
This sequence comes from Allium cepa, assembly GCA_030765085.1. Lineage (NCBI taxonomy): Eukaryota > Viridiplantae > Streptophyta > Magnoliopsida > Asparagales > Amaryllidaceae > Allium > Allium cepa. The sequence continues at coordinate 76,522,611 of CM060945.1, forward strand.
ATCAAAATAAATTTCAAATACCTTTCAATATCATTATATCCTTTTAAACATCATGTAACATCCCGCCTTTTCGCACGATTTAAACAGACACACGTGCCAATTCAAACCATACGGAAGGGAGGATTTTTATGGGGTAAATAAGAAAACAGAAAAGAAATAAAACAAAATTAAATCTCACAGCGGAAGGATAAAATTAAATAATAAAATAGACAGTTTATAAAACTGCTTACAAAACAATTGATTCTTCTTTATACAATTAAATATCAGAGTTCACATACCAATAATATCAATGCAGCGGAATATAGTGTGAATGTAGTGCAATACTCTAAATAATAATAATACAAATCTTCGTCTCCGTCCTCCATAGCTAAATCTTCAAATCCTGAAACGCTCGGACTGACCCGAGCGAATTTGAAAAGACAAAAACACTCGAGTCAGAACTAAAAGATCTTATGTAAGTTAAATTAACAGAAATAAATATGAGTGCAGTAACTCAAGAGATGCTCGGGATTTACATCTCCTAAGGATCCGTTAAACTATTTACTATGTAGTATATCGCGCTATTATAATAATGTCTAATTGTAAAATAAACTTACTTTTTAATAACGTTAAGGGGTTACCCATATAGCCCTTAACACAAATAATGCCAATAGTCTATACAGTACCGTAATACCTCCTGATCGGGAGGCTACCAGAGGATACTCCATAGGTAGGACACAAATAGAAACTCGTACAAGGCGCGCTAGGTTAGGTGACACGGCACAACTAGGCAATGCCAGGGTAGATATACCAATTGCTATCCGGGCTGGAGGAAACACGCAGCGCGTAGCTACCGCCCACCTCGAACAAACACCCCAAAATCAAAGAAATCAATAGTGGCCACCGAACAATCCAAAGTCAGAGTATAGTATCGAAGGAGTGCATTCGATCAGAAAAATGACCTCATTGGCCCGAGAATCACTCCTGTTTTAGCCACCTTATGCCAACTCACGGGAGTTGGGTCCACGTATTTACCTTACAGGAAACGTCTCCACCATCCTACTTCATTCTGGAATCTCCACCGCGTACACGGTTAGTCAAAGTGGTTTTCGGTATCGACAGAGAGTATGTCCATATCCGATCCCGGTCTCTTTGCTAACCCATCGTTATTATAACACCGCGGTCATTTTAAAATAGTTCATACTTTAAAACCAGAATAAAAATTTCCATTTCAAACTATGAATACGATATTATTTTAAAACCCAAACAATATGATATCATTTTATCCCAAATAAAATCCTTTTCCAAAATCATACTGCTTTAAAAATTTATAATATCTGGAAACCAAACTTTTGAATTATGCTTTCAAAACATAATATTTCGAAATTCATACTTTTAAAAACCATAACTTCTAAAACTTGAATGGTTTGGATATTCGACGGTATATAAAATAAATGTTTCAACTTTAAGGTTACTTTGTAAAGAAAAATAATTGCCATGGCTTTACAAATATATTTCTTTATTTAAAGTCTAAACCAAAATTTAAATATCACTTCCAAGTTCCAAAATCAGTTCAATTCTATATATATATATATATCCATTTGGAGTATTCATATTTCAAAAACTAAAGTTGGGTTTTATTCTTTCAACAAATTAACGTTCTATTATTTAGTGTTGAATATTCCCATAAATTCCATAAATAAAACTCCAATTTCTAGAAATTAAATATTTCTCAAATTTACTTAATACTAGAATATTCATTTTTAAATTTATCTTGGAATATCCAGTTATAAATATCGTACCTTGAAATTTTCCAAACTTAAACATATAAGATAAATTACCAAATTCCATTTTCTCAATTTTTTTCGTTTTTATTCAACAGGTTTATCCACAGCTTAAATTTAACATTTTTAACTTCATATGTATATATATCGAAGAATAATATTTTATAAAATATCCAAATTAAATTTTTAAACCATATCTCATCCAAACCATAGAAATCACTTTAAAATAATTTATATATAGACCACGGTGCCTGTATATAATTTTCTATCCTATGGTCAAGTGATACGGATATTTATCATTTCAATCCGCAATTTAAAATATAAAATTTTGCGGTTGTATATCATTTCAAACCACAATCCCGAATGAAACGAAAAATGCATGATAACTTGCAGTTTAATGATATAAAATAAAACATCCATTCATCAACATCATCCATCATCCAAATCACAATCATCATCCAAAAATTAAATCAATATCAATATATATCTGATAATATATAACAGGAAATAACTGGCAGTTATATTCAAAAATAAATTTATCCATTACTAAGCTAATAGTTTATATTCAGTAATAAATTTTATAACTGTTTTCTAGCAGTTCATATGCAAATAAATAAATTCTAGCTGTCAATTAATATGCAATAAATAACTAAATTAACAGTTAAATTAAGTAAATGCGAATTAACAAATATGCTGAATAAAACATGCCAAACAATCATAAATAAATTTCTGCTCATATCCAAAATAAATTTAACAAACATAAAAACTTTTAGTAGTTGTGAGTGGGTTAAAACACTCACCTTTGGGATTTTAAATCGAATTTAAATCCGATTTAAACCCAAAAATTCGACGGTCTCCAAATCAGTCCAAACCAGCGTCAAAAGATCCGTAACTAAATTACGATCCTAACAAAAGAAATTTCGCGTGAATCGGAGATCGTACGCAAAAGTTATTCGAATAAACATTATAGAATCAAAATAAAAATTAAAAAAAAAATCTCACTCAAAATCAATGCCACGTACACCAGCTGAATCATCTTCACGCGCGCGTGCAACTGGCAGCTCGAACGCTACTTTGGTTCGTTCGGAAATCACGCCACCGCGACCCACGTCAAAGCCCCCTCCAATCATCAGTGACCTCTCCACGCAACCGGATCCACACGAGACCCTAGCCGCCGCCAGTTTTGTATAAACCGTAACAACCCGATATTTTCGTCAATTTTCAAATTGAAGTTTTTAAATTTTAAATTACAAATGGTTATAAAGTTTGAGGGGCTTTGATTTTTAAATAGTGGTTCATTTGTTTTTGGGCCGTGAAAATTTTAAAAACCAAATACCCTTTCCTTTTTCTTCGACTTAAACCCGATCCCCTCTTTCTCATTTTCTATTATTCGTTCGAAACCTAAAACCACCGAGAGAACAAAAATGGTGGCGGCCTCGTGCTCCATCGACCGTCATCACCAATTAGGGCTTCGGGAGGATCGGCTTCGTCAGTTCGAGTTCAACTTCGTCCTGCCTGCTCGATGGGGCTCGTCTTCATTCGTTCTCCTTCGTTCGACAATTGGGGCTTCATCAATTAATGGCTGCTCGCCCTCGCGCTCGTTCATCTTCACTTCCGTTCATGGCAAAGGTGAGTTTGCTCACATCTAATTCTTGGCTCGAGTTATTTGTCTGTTTTGTTGCTTGAATTCTTGGCTGATTATTGCTTCGAATTTTAGTGATTTCGATTTGAACTTGTGTGAGTTTTACTCACATCTATTTCTACTTGGTTTTCTCGGTACTGTTTTGTTGAGATGTTGATGTTTTCGATTTTCGTATGGATGTTGGAGATGATTTCTGGTTTTGGCAATTTCGTATATTTGTGTGATTTGATATCTACGGCAATGATTTCACGGCTTTGATACGTTGACTCTCGACTTCACTTCCATATACATTAATGACTTCGGCCATATGAATTTTTGTGTATCGAGTTGGATTAACTTCGTGGCCACCACGAGGTTGGCTTCGAGTGACTTCGACTTGTACCTTGCTGAGTTTTAACTTGGATTTGTCGACTGTTTTTGACCCGAGACTTTGATTTCTTTCGTGACTTCACATTTTGACTTCTGGTAAACCCTTGAGTTGTACCACTGCAGATATTCTCAGTCTTGTTTGATTTCCTTGGCCACCATCTTGATCATGTCCCCTTTGAACTTGAAGTGGTACGTGTTATAAGCTTATCAATTCGATGTTTGACACTGTCAAACTCGGCTTTGACTTGATAATGTGTTCGACTTTTATGTGATTGCTCCACTGGGTTGTTTTGATGTCCTGAGCTGACCTTCTGCCTGGTTATGTTAACATGCGTGTGTAAATATGAATCCATTCACCTAGTATTTCACTTTGGTCTTCATATGTAAACTGGGATTGGCAATTTGATAAGTGCTTCGAGTTGCTGCTGTTTCTACTCTTGTTCATGCAGTTTTATATGATGATTATTCAAGTCATTCATACTTTATGTTGTATACATGTGCATGTTATCACTTGATGTTCACTGTTCATGTCATTCTTTGGCCAGTTTGCTTTGCATTCTCTTTGTGTATTGTCACTACTTCATGTTCATATATGGTTATCCAAAGCCATTCTTTTGTTGAGGCTGTGTCACTGATGTTGGCTTGCTCATTTCTCCATTCATTTTCCATACTGGGTTGTTCATGTTTGTGACGTTGAACCATATTGTTACTTATGACATTCTTGTTCTTTACTGTGTACCTGGCCTGCACACATGTGCTTTGATTGTTCAGTGGTGTTTTCTGAAATTTGCAGTAGTCTTCATTGCAGTATTTGCCATTGTTCACCTTGACTTGTTCCTATACACTTTGTTTCAACTTGTTTTGCTGGTGCACTCGTTGCCTGCATCACTTGTTTACTACATTTGCTACTTCCTGAATGTTGCAGTGTTGTTTTATTCACTTGGTGGCATTTTGTTTGCTCACTATTTACACTGTGCAGTAACCCTGCTGCATTCGTTTGATTGTTGTAATTGGGTTTTCGGCTGCAGTTTGTTGTCATCTTTTCTTGACCGCTTTCGCATTTGTCTCTGCAATTTTAATCGACACTTGGCCTTATGACATTCGCGGCGATGCTTGTGAATTTTCATTGGGTACATCATCACTATAGTGGCAAGGCAGTGCACGCAAGCGTGAACTGCAGCCACCCGTTATTCAATGGGTACATCATCACTGTAGTGGCACGGCAGTGCACGCAAGCGTGAACTGCAGCCACACGGTATTGGTTTTGGTGTTATCTCTTTTGCTTTTGATTTATGGATCTATTTCGTATTCCAGATGTTGTAGTGGCGAGGCAGTATACGCGTGCGTATACTGCAGCCCTACTCGTGTTGACCTTTTAATTGATGTTCCAATTGTTTTGAATTAGTTCGCATTATATTTACTGTTATCCGATTTCTTATTTAAGAATCGGATAGGTAAATTTATTTCTGTGACTGTCGTCTAATTATTATTTGATTATTATTGCCTCTATGCACTAATAACTGAGTTTGAATTAGACTGACCCGGGTATTATTTTCTTTTGAATTTAGTACTCGGGTCAGACCGAGCATTTACAGGTTGTAGATATCTTGATTCTGGTGGCTGCTAGAGCTATGAAGTCCTTTCATACCTTTGGGAGTAGTCGACATCATTTATAGAAGTCTGTAATTGTATTGGAAGATATGTATTCATGTATATTATATATGTTAATGTACTTTATATGTAACTTCCAGAGTCGACAGTTGTTGTTGTATCATATGTATTGTACCACGTGTATTGTAACTGACATCAGTTATTGTATACATATATATATATATATATATGAGATTCCGTGATCTATTCTTTTGTGTTATTTTGGATCTTGTTAGACCACTACTCTGATAAACACTTTTAAGTGTGGTATATTCATATCTATTTCCGCCATTGTGATATGAATTATCTGTGACTGATTTATGTTATGCTTATTTCTATATTCGTTTCCGAAGATTATATATAGCCACCGCGTGATAGCTTTGAGTTTGCATCGGTATGTCGGATTTCCTCCTTAAATGAAATGCATGCTATACTATCTGACATATCAGTGCTCGCGCAAAGAAATTACACGGATGGTCGTTCCTCAACAGCCTTATTCTCCGTGCTAGTCGACAGCACTACACCGTAGTGTTCTTGGCTAGCGTGGGTATAGAGGTGGGGCGTCACAGCTTGGTATCAGAGCCACACTTCGGAACAATATGGAATATTATAACAAGGATCATCGTCCTAAGTCTATTTTAGGAGTCATGCTTTAGGATTTAATTCGGGTCTTCGTACCGTTCTATCCTATTCTCTTTATGATTCCTTGTTTTATCAATCGAGTTTGATTGAAATTCATTTCTGTGAATATCATTTTCTTCTTCCTTCTTTCTTTTCTTAAAGAAGAAGAATTGGTTGAATCTGGCTGTCTTAGCGCTATTCAATCCAGTAGTCCATCTCTGGATGGCATATTCATATCTGCCCAACAACTTTTGGATCTTATAAAGAATCAAAAGTTTATCTGTGCTTAGTTGAGATAGATTCGCTGACTTGATCGACTTTTGCCCTGCTATTTTCTGTCTCGAGTACCTTGCTCGTTTTTCTTTGATTTTTCCAATTGTTAATCGATTCTTCTTTTCCTTTTACTTGTTATCACCTTTGTCGACTCTGATAACTTCTATTTCAGGAATTTTTGGGTATTCCTACTTTGATGGATTTGGAATCGAATTCTTTGGATTTTATTCACGTCTTCGTATGTGAATTCTTGTGATTGATTGTTTCTACAATCATTTTTGTGATTTGTCACTTTAAAAATATAAAGGTTTTCAATACTAGTAGTAAATATCAAAACTCTTTTATCAAAATGTTTTCAACTCTATTTTCAATACAAAACTCTTTTTCTCAAACCGTTTTCCAATCTACTAGTATATACAAACCTTTACCTCACTCAGATGAGAAATCTAATTAAACGGCTTAGTGAAACAAGTGGTATGAAACACTTGCGTTCACTTCGTCGGTTAATTCTTGGACTTGTTCGATTGAACCTCATGTGACAATTTTCTAGTGAAGATTTACAGTTTGTTCGTAAGTATTTAAGTTAAGCAAGTGGTTATGGGACATGAAGCTAAACTTTTACATTTACTAACTTAGTGTAATTGACACTTCTCGTTGATCATGACGATCATTTTTACGGTTAGACTAGGCCTCATCGGTGTGATTTCGTCTCACACATATCTCTTGGGCTTTGAGGATTGCCTGGACACCATTTGTGTAACGACCCGCTATTTTGGACTATTCGCATCCGCACATGTCGGACTTGAATAATTCAAAATACCGAATTGTTAATTTTAAATTTTGGCAAAACTCAAATATACAGTAAATAAATAATCATAGAACCACAGACACAGAGTAATAATATGCAGCGGAAGTAAAAGAGATAGTAGTTCATGAAGCTACTATATAAATATATAAGATACATCAGAGTTTACAACAGAAGACAAATACGATACATCAAGTACAAGTCAGAATACATCACTGGAATCATCGAATACTGAAAACAGAATAGATGGCTGGATCTTCAAGCAAAGCTTCAACTCCAAAGGTGAGTCTCGAAAGCTGAACCACTCAGTCTGACCCGAGCGTAAAGCAAAAATACAAGACACTCGAGTCAGGATTAATATTCTTATATCAACAAATCCAACTCAAGTGAAATAACAAACGAAATACAGGTAACTCAAAGGATGGAATCATCATCCTCTAAGGATCCGTTAAACTATCTACTATTTAGTAATATACGCTAAATAGATAATGTCTATCAGTAATATAAAATATCAAAATAGTGTTAAGGCGTTACCATTATCCCCCTTAACACATTTTATACAAATGTCATAGTCTATACAGCACTGTAAACTCCACCGTAAACTGGTGGGATATCAGGGAGTACTCCATAGGTATAACACAAAACAAATTCGTAGTGGTCGCGTATATGGGAATGCAAGTATGACAAGGCACATGAGGCAATACCCAAGGTAGTGAAACTACCGTTCGCCTGATCCGGACTGGTGAGAACGCATCGCCGCAGCGATCGCAACACCGCGAAACAACACTCCTGAAAGTACGAGGGTGCACCAATCAATCACAAATAATGAGTAGTAGTTACGAAGAAGTGTGCTCGCTCGAGGTGGCTAACCCCGTTTGGCCCAGCACGGCTCCTGATTTTAGTCATTTCCAATTTGACACAAGTGTCAAGGCTATCCATTATCGTTCTCTTTCTTCAGTCATCACGTACATCATTCCAACCACTTCATTCTGGATCATCACTCCGCGTATAGTTATTAAAGTGGTTTTCGGTTTAGATAGAGAGTATCTCCATAACCGATTCCGGTCTCTTTAATAACTTTCGTAATTATTACACCGATTTGTCGTTTAGTAAATTTCAAACCAAATCAATTTCAATTTCAATTTCAATTCGTAAATCAACATTTCGTTTGTCTTCATAAATCAATTTCCAAAGTTTATGTTTCAAAACTTCCAAATTACCGTTTCAAAATCTTATAATTCAATTTCAATTTTTATTTAAAACAATTCAAATATTGATTCAAGTTCGTATATAGGTTTCATTCCGAAATCATTTAAATTGTTTAGTTTTCATTCAAATCAATTTAAATTCATTTATCGATTTCATTCAATATTCGCTAAGCTAATTTATCATTTAAACAATTCCATTTAAATTTCCAATTCATTTAAATCGATTACCTAAGTTCAACTTTATTATATTCAAACTTCAATTTGAATTAAACTAGATTCGTCAAATCAAATTCTTTAAATTACAAATCTTACATTTATTTCAATAAAACGCATTTTTATTTCCTATTAAAGAAATTCAATTTCACTTACTTCTTTACTTAGTTACAAATTTCCAAAACTCAATTAATAAAGGAACTACATTTCCTATATTCGAGAAGTTTAATTTCACTTATTAACTTACTTAAGCTTAATTAATAAATAAAGAAACTCAATTTCATTTAATAACAAAGTTCAAATCCACTTATTCAAAAGTTCAATTTCTCTTATCAAAGAATTCAATTTTTTTTTCAGTTATCAATTAACTAAATCTCATTCAATTATTAAATAATTTCAATCTTAATTATTAATAATTTCAAAACTTAATAGTTACAAACTTGATTATAAATCCAAACTTAATTATTAAATCATTTCCACTTAATTATGAATTCAAACTTAATCATCAAATCATTTCAACTTAATTATAAATTCAACTTAATATTTTCAAACTTAATTATAATTTCAAACTTAATTATAATTTCAAATTCAATTATTAAATGATTTCAAACTTAATAATTTCAAAACTCAATTATTAATAATTCCAATTTATTTATTAATAATTCTCAATTTAATTATGAAATAATTAAATTTCAAACAATGTTCTTTCATCAATTACTACGTTAGTATTTGTTTCAGAATTCAATCTTTACATTTTCCTTTCATAAAATTCAAATTCCAACTTCTTTTCAAAACTTATTCTTTGCTCGAAAAATCCTTATTTTATTTTAAAATCAAATTATTGACCAATCGGATTTTATTTCATTCTCTATCCTAGGTCAAATTCATTTGGGTATTTATCATTTCAACCCGATTCCAATTCAATTCAAAAATCAAACATAACAAAGGGAACTTGCAGTGTGATAACTGGGATGGTGTCCAAGTAAATAAACAAGCAATAACAACGATCAATAACAATCCAATAATCAATTCAAATAATCCCGAAATAATCGTATTAATTCGCATTGTTGTTTGTGCGAATTAATATAATTATCTCTAGAATCTACACTATCATTTCATGTAGATTAAAGATTATTTCATTACGGTTTTCCCCACTTGTCGTTCAATTTCAATTTCAAATTTAATACTACCCCAATTAATCCAATATACGTTCAAGGGTTCAAAGTAAAATTTATCAAATTCTACGCGTCAATTAACTTAACAATTAAAAGGGTCATATTATTCAAATTAACTAATCAAATTCTACACATATGTCCATTTACAATTTAAAACTATCCTACGTCAAATTCAGTTGTATAATATTTATCACTTTATACATTACAATTTACATCCAATATTAACAGCAAACAATCAATCAATTATCAACCAAACTGGATTATTATTGCATACATAACAGATAACGGTGTCAGATGTCAGAGGTGAACTGATACATAAATAACAGTGTAATAAATAACAGCAGTATATTTCAATTGTCGTTTCAATTGAAATCAAATTTAATAAATAAAAGAATATCAATCGTGAGTGATTACTCACCTTTCGAGGCTAGAGAGTTGAACGGGAATGGAAGCGAATAGACAAAGGCAACATACAGATCAAGCGGGTTGGATAACGACAAGTTGGCAGCTTGCTGCAATAGATTTGGAAATGAGAATGTCAGTCAAATGGCACGAGATCAAAGGAACAGGATATATCACATATATAAATTTTCTAAAATATCAAGTTTTAAAGATATAGTTAAAATAATACATATATTATCAAATCAATGTTTATTATATAATCCATATAAACTTATTTTGCTATAACAAATATTTTGGCTCAAAACAAATCATATAGACCCATATATGCCACTATATATACATATATATAAACTCATGTGCTTATTATATTATAAAAATCAATATAACTAATATATGCATAATTTTTTTTTTAAATAGACTTGCAGGCCTATATATGTCCAGAAACAATGTATAGTAATAACAAAACGTATGTATGCAGACTACAACTATCATATACACCTATATATGTAAGACCACTATATTCCTATCTACACAAACATGTAATATATAAGTAAAAGAAGGTTGTTGCTTTAAAATATATATAAATATCTCTTATGCAATATTCATATATCTATGTAAACTATCAAATATACTTATATACCAACCTAATTTAAGATTTGTATAAAATAACATTTACACTACATAAAATATAAAATATTGAACAACATAAATACTGTTCTTATATTGTAACTAACAGATCGGCTTTAAGAAATGTTTATACAAACTACAAACTGTATGTATAAAATATATATAAATTAAACTGATATAACTTAATATGTATATTACAAACATATATGCCTAACCTATAACATTCATATAACTTAACAAATATATCCATACGTCCAACAGTAAAGCTAGTATAACTTTATACTTAATATACTGTTTAGCATTATATAAACTAATATAGATAATATACGTACCAAACATATGTGATGCACAATGATCGAAGGCGGGGCAGAAAATGGTGGCTTCGGTTGAGCTTACGGAAAGTGGTGAGCATGGTCGGTCAGAGGAGGTGTAACGGCGGCCCTGCGGAGGCGATGGAAGCAGTCAGGTGGGTTAGCGTAGGTTTTTTTTTTTTTGTAACAAGCGGACTTCGTCGCTGAGGTGGAAGCACGGGCGGAGGCGACTTGGTGGCAGGGGCGGTTCATGGGGAGGCCATGGGATGAGGAGAGATTTGTCGAACATGGAACATTGTAGCATGGAGGAGGTGATGCGCTGGGTGGAAAAGCAGTGAGCTCGGTCGGTAGTTGTTTGATGGACATTTTGTTTATTTATTTTTTTTATATGCGGCTATGTTTTGATAATGGGAAGAAGGAACAGCGGCTGTTGCGACAGGAGTGGAAGACGTCGGGTTGGCAAGCAAAGGTCGGGACGGTGGAAGGGTGTGGAAGCTTTCATGTTTAACATACAATGAGGGAGGAAAAAGAAAAATGGAGCTACATGCAAAAGATTTGGTGAGAGAGGAAGGGATGGACCTAGAAGTAGCATGTTAGAAATAGAAAGAAGGGTCAGTAAAATAAAGGGAACTGAACGTGTGGAGGGGTAAGAAATGAAAAGTCAGGTAACAAATGAAAGTGAAAATGAGAACTCAAGTTTGAATGTGCATTGGATTCAATGAATGGCTACACGTTTTCTAACGTCCTTTCAAATGAACGTTCATATCTAATAAGTGTGTGACAGCTAACAAAATGAATAGATAAGAAGAGAAAAAAAATCTCCGAAATGAAAGGACTTAAAATGTATCGATACAGTGAAACGTTTTACGCATTCCGCTGTGTCGGACTTCAAAACACAAAAATAAATATACCGCAGAGGTCAGCACGACGATACGATCAAACGGTATATTGATATCAGTTATTCTAATCGAATTACAAAAATATCGAAATTTTATACTAGCGGAAAATGCATGAAAATCGTAGAAAATAAGATCGGCAGAGCAAAAGAAGTCCGAATTCGGAAAAACGACCAACTGACATCTTGCTCAGGAGATGGTTTAGAATTTTTCTACGTAAAAATATTTTGGTTTTGATAACGTTTTATTTTCATCGCTTTTTAACTGATTGAATTGAAGTAAAATTACGCGCGAAATAAACTTTCATATTTTCGAACGAAAATTTTTCAGTTGCTATGTTTAACTAGACGCATCCCAAATATCAAATTTATATTTCAAAATTTTATCATTTAAAATTCCACAAAATTCAATTGGTAACGTTATTAAAACCGGTTAAATCTACTGGTCGTTACATTCTCCCCCACTCAAAACTTTTCGTCCTCGAAAAGGAAAGAGATAGGAGAATAAAAGCAACCAAATGAAATAGACTTGGATTACATAATATTAATTTTGAACCATATGAATTTCAATTTAAATCAATTAATATTCAACAATTGGTTTTAAGTCAAGGAAATTCATTAAGTTGATATTATTTCAATTTTTAACTTTCAAAACAAATTTTTTTCTATTATTCTTTAATCACATCTATTATTCAATTAACTTATTATTCTATTTATCTCCATAAACATTTTATAATAGAAATGTAAGTGCGTTTACATTTCTATTTATAAAGACAATTTATATCATTTATTGTCCAATTTTCTTAAATTAACAATTTCAAAGATCATAAATTTCAATGGTCATTTATTATAATCATACTTTATTCGACAAATTTAATTCTTGTTTATTCCAAATTATTATTAAATTTATTCCACTTACTATATCTTATTACATATATTATGTATATTTACATTTATTATAACCACTCAAATTTATTTAAAAATTTCTTAACATTATTTTACGCTGTATAATATTCAATAACCCAGTTAACTTTTGAAAATTTAGGTAAGTTATATATAATGGAATCGAGTATTATACAAGTAAAATTTCTAATTCAATCCTCAAAAGTTTAAATATTAATTCAAAATTTTGGTTTCATTCATAATTGAAATCATCTTTTACCCAAATTTTAAGGATTAAATTTCCGATTAACTTCAAACAACTTAGAGATAATTATATACATACAATATATCCAAGTCAAATCAAATACTAATATATATATATATTTTAAATCGAGTCATACTTTAGAAATTCAAATCAGATTATTTTTCTCAACAAACCGTAGCAAAGCTACATAGTAGTCTTTCCACTTTGAAACTCGAAAATACATGTCGATGATGCGGCCGCCATCACCGAATTTTTTTTTTCCAGCTACAAAGAGAAGAGCGCTGATTAAACATTTAAAATTTCCTGAAAATGGTTTCTATTTGAAAATACTTTAAATACTATACACTTTAAAATTTTCAAATCAAAGTTTGAAATCACCGGAAATTAAATTCTCAAATTCTAATTTAAATCCATTTGAATTCCAAATCGAATTATAAACAAGTTTTATAAATTCATTTATTTATATTGCAATAGTTAATGGCTTACAAAATAATAAATGGAAATCCAATATTACCATTTCTGACAACAAATTCATTAGTAGTTCAATTTCAAAAAAATTTATACTTATATATAATATAATCATTCAAAATTATTTTGTTTATCAAATTTGAAAACGATATTGTGTCGATTTGCTCTGTTAAAGTGTTTTGGAAATCCAATCGATAGCGTTGATCAGACGAATCGATCGAAAACCCAAATCAACATCAACAACTCAAACAACACAAGATTCATAAAACATTTTAATTTTTAATTTTCAAATACACTTCCTCGCCCGACAATACAAAGATGGATTTCAAAGTAAGTATAGAGATTTAAATTGATGGAAATCCAACCGAAGAGAATTTTTGATTTGATAATAAGTTTGAGACAGAAGATAAGATAATTCAATTAACAGAACCGAGAGATGGACAACTTATTTAATTCACGGGCAACCTTAACCGGGTCGACCGTAACTTCAAGAATAAGATCGATGCAGAATTCCGAGGTAAATCAACATTCGATCTCAAGAGATGGAATTCAGGTATAGCAGGGAATGGATAGTACCGTAAACCGAGGATACAAAAATCTCCGGTAAATCGATGTCTAATGTAAAGGAGTTTCGTCCATTTACAAATAATTCGAAGATTGACGAGACCGCCGATTCATTATAAGGGTCATTCGAAGTGGAGTTATGGTATACTCCAGAATTGAAAGCAGACGAATAGTGAGGGACATGAATGAATTTCGAAACGGAGGGAACGTTCTAGAATTCAAAGAAATTGAGTCAAAAGGAAGAGATTGAAACTCGAATGAGAGTGATTCTGTAAATACATTTACCCTATATGCTAAGTTTTGCCTAGAGCTACCAAAAGCTCTGATACCAACTGTAACGACCCGCTATTTTGGACTATTCGCATCCGCACGTGTCGGACTTGAATAATTCAAAATACCGAATTATTAATTTTAAATTTTGGCAAAACTCAAATATACAGTAAATAAATAATCACAGAATCACAGACACAGAGTAGTAATATGCAACGGAAGTAAAAGAGATAGTAGTTCATGAAGCTACTATATAAATATATAAGATACATCAGAGTTTACAACAGAAGAGAAATACGATACATCAAGTACAAGTCAGAATACATCACTGGAATCATCGAATACTGAAAACAGAATAGATGGCTGGATCTTCAAGCAAAGCTTCAACTCCAAAGGTGAGTCTCGAAAGCTGAACCACTCAGTCTGACCCGAGCGTAAAGCAAAAATACAAGACACTCGAGTCAGGATTAATATTCTTATATCAACAAATCCAACTCAAGTGAAATAAAAAACGAAATACAGGTAACTCAAAGGATGTTGGAATCATCATCCTCTAAGGATCCGTTAAAATATCTACTATTTAGTAATATACGCTAAATAGATAATGTCTATCAGTAATAAAAAATATCAAAATAGTGTTAAGGCGTTACCATTATCCCCCTTAACACATTTTATACAAATGCCATAGTCTATACAGCACTGTAAACTCCACCGTAAACTGGTGGGATATCAGGGAGTACTCCATAGGTATAACACAAAACAAATTCGTAGTGGTCGCGTATATGGGAATACAAGTATGACAAGGCACATGAGGCAATACCCAAGGTAGTGAAACTACCGTTCGCCTGATCCAGACTGGTGAGAACGCATCGCCGCAGCGATCGCAACACCGCGAAACAACACTCCTGAAAGTACGAGGGTGCACAATCAATCACAAATAATGAGTAGTAGTTACGAAGAAGTGTGCTCGCTCGAGGTGGCTAACCCCGTTTGGCCTAGCACGGCTCCTGATTTTAGTCATTTCCAATTCGAAACAAGTGTCAAGGCTATCCATTATCGTTCTCTTTCTTCAGTCATCACGTACATCATTCCAACCACTTCATTATGGATCATCACTCCACTTATAGTTATTAAAGTGGTTTTCGGTTTAGATAGAGAGTATGTCCATAACCGATTCTGGTCTCTTTAATAACTTTCGTAATTATTACACCGATTGGTCGTTTAGTAAATTTCAAACCAAATCAATTTCAATTTCAATTTCAATTCGTAAATCAACATTTCGTTTGTCTTCCTAAATCAATTTCCAAAGTTTATGTTTCAAAACTTCCAAATTACCGTTTCAAAATCTTATAATTCAATTTCAATTTTTATTTAAAACAATTCAAATATTGATTCAAGTTCGTATATAGGTTTCATTCCGAAATCATTTAAATTGTTTAATTTTCATTCAAATCAATTTAAATTCATTTATCGATTTCATTCAATATTCGCTAAGCTAATTTATCATTTAAACAATTCCATTTAAATTTCCAATTCATTTAAATCGATTACCTAAGTTCAACTTTATTATATTCAAACTTCAATTTGAATTAAACTAGATTCGTCAAATCAAATTCTTTAAATTACAAATCTTACATTAATTTCAATAAAACGCATTTTTATTTCCTGTTAAAGAAATTCAATTTCACTTATTTCTTTACTTAGTTACAAATTTTCAAAACTCAATTAATAAAGGAACTACATTTCATATATTCGAGAAGTTTAATTTCACTTATTAACTTACTTAAGCTTAATTAATAAATAAAGAAACTCAATTTCATTTAATAACAAAGTTCAAATCCACTTATTCAAAAGTTCAATTTCTCTTATCAAAGAATTCAATTTTTTTTTTCAATTATCAATTAACTAAATCTCATTCAATTATTAAATAATTTCAATCTTAATTATTAATAATTTCAAAACTTAATAGCTACAAACTTGATTATAAATCCAAACTTAATTATTAAATCATTTCCACTTAATTATGAGTTCAAACTTAATCATCAAATCATTTCAACTTAATTATAAATTCCACTTAATATTTTCAAACTTAATTATAATTTCAAACTTAATTATAATTTCAAATTCAATTATTAAATGATTTCAAACTTAATAATTTCAAAACTCAATTATTACTAATTCCAATTTATTTATTAATAATTCTCAATTTAATTATGAAATAATTAAATTTCAAACAACGTTCTTTCATCAATTACTATGTTAGTATTTGTTTCAGAATTCAATCTTTACATTTTCCTTTCATAAAATTCAAATTCCAACTTCATTTCAAAACTTATTCTTTGCTCGAAAAATCATTATTTTATTTTAAAATCAAATTATTGACCAATCGGATTTTATTTCATTCTCTATCCTAGTTCAAATTCATTTGGGTATTTATCATTTCAACCCGATTCCAATTCAATTCAAAAATCAAACATAACAAAGGGAACTTGCAGTGTGATAACTGGGATGGTGTCCAAGTAAATAAACAAGCAATAACAACGATCAATAACAATCCAATAATCAATTCAAATAATCTCGAAATAATCGTATTAATTCGCATTGTTGTTTGTGCGAATTAATATAATTATCTCTAGAATCTACACTATCATTTCATGTAGATTAAAGATTATTTCATTACGGTTTTCCCCACTTGTCGTTCAATTTCAATTTCAAATTTAATACTACGCC
Source organism: Allium cepa (assembly GCA_030765085.1). Classification (NCBI taxonomy): domain Eukaryota; kingdom Viridiplantae; phylum Streptophyta; class Magnoliopsida; order Asparagales; family Amaryllidaceae; genus Allium; species Allium cepa. The sequence goes on from CM060945.1 coordinate 76,539,744, forward strand.
AATTAATCCAATATACGTTCAAGGGTTCAAAGTAAAATTTATCAAATTCTACGCGTCAATTAACTTAACAATTAAAAGGGTCATATTATTCAAATTAACTAATCAAATTCTACACATATGTCCATTTACAATTTAAAACTATCCTACGTCAAATTCAATTGCATAATATTTATCACTTTATACATTACAATTTGCATCCAATATTAACAGCAAACAATCAATCAATTATCAACCAAACTGGATTATTATTGCATACATAACAGATAACGGTGTCAGATGTCAGAGGTGAACTGATACATAAATAACAGTGTAATAAATAACAACAGTATATTTCAATTGTCGTTTCAATTGAAATCAAATTTAATAAATAAAAGAATATCAATCGTGAGTGATTACTCACCTTTCGAGGCTAGAGAGTTGAACGGGAATGGAAGCGAATAGACAAAGGCAACATACAGATCAAGCGGGTTGGATAACGACAAGTTGGCAGCTTGCTGCAATAGATTTGGAAATGAGAATGTCAGTCAAATGGCACGAGATCAAAGGAACAGGATATATCACATATATAAATTTTCTAAAATATCAAGTTTTAAACATATAGTTAAAATAATACATATATTATCAAATCAATGTTTATTATATAATCCATATAAACTTATTTTTCTATAACAAATATTTTGGCTCAAAACAAATCATATAGACCCATATATGCCACTATATATACATATATATAAACTCATGTGCTTATTATATTATAAAAATCAATATAACTAATATATGCATAATTTCTTTTTTTTAAATAGACTTGCAGGCCTATATATGTCCAGAGACAATGTATAGTAATAACAAAACGTATGTATGCAGACTACAACTATCATATACACCTATATATGTAAGACCACTATATTCCTATCTACACAAACGTGTAATATATAAGTAAAAGAAGGTTGTTGCTTTAAAATATATATAAATATCTCTTATGCAATATTCATAAATCTATGTAAACTATCAAATATACTTATATACCAACCTAATTTAAGATTTGTATAAAATAACATTTACACTACATAAAATATAAAATATTGAACAACATAAATACTGTTCTTATATTGTAACTAACAGATCGGCTTTAAGAAATGTTTATACAAACTACAAACTGTATGTATAAAATATATATAAATTAAAATGATATAACTTAATATGTATATTACAAACATATATGCCTAACCTATAACATTCATATAACTTAACAAATATATCCATACATCCAACAGTAAAGCTAGTATAACTTTATACTTAATATACTGTTTAGCATTATATAAACTAATATAGATAATATACGTACCAAACATATGTGATGCACAATGATCGAAGGCGGGCAGAAAACGGTGGCTTCGGTTGAGCTTACGGAAAGTGGTGAGCATGGTCGGTCAAAGGAGGTGTAACGGCGGCCGTGCGGAGGCGATGGAGGCAGTCAGGTGGGTTAGCGTAGGTTTTTTTTTTGTAACAAGCGGACTTCGTCGCTGAGGTGGAAGCACGGGCGGAGGCGACTTGGTGGCAGGGGCGGTTCATGGGGAGGTCGTGGGATGAGGAGAGATTGGTCGAACATGGAACATTGTAGCAGGTGATGCGCTGGGTGCAACAGCGGTGAGCTCGGTCGGTAGTTGTTTGATGGACATTTTGTTTAGTTTTTTTTTATATGCGGCTATGTTTTGATAATGGGAAGAAGGAACAGCGGCTGTTGCGACAGGAGTGGAAGACGTCGGGTTGGCAAGCAAAGGTCGGGACGGTGGAAGGGTGTGGAAGCTTTGATGTTTAACATACAATGAGAGAGGAGAAAGAAAAATGGAGCTACATGCAAAAGATTTGGTGAGAGAGGGAGGGATGGACCTGGAAGTAGCATGTTAGAAACAGGAAGAAGGGTCAGTAAAATAAAGGGAACTGAACGTGTGGAGGGGTAAGAAATTAAAAGTCAGGTAACAAATGAAAGTGAAAATGAGAACTCAAGTTTGAATGTGCATTGGATTCAATGAATGGCTACACGTTTTCTAACGTCCTTTCAAATGAACGTTCATATCTAATAAGTGTGTGACAGCTAACAAAATGAATAAATAAGAAGAGAAAAAAAAATCTCCGAAATGAAAGGACTTAAAATGTATCGATACGGTGAAACGTTTTACGCATTCCGCTGTGTATCGGACTTCAAAACACAGAAATAAATATACCGCAGAGGTCAGCATGACGAGACGATCAAACGGTATATTAATATCAGTTATTCTGATCGAATTACAAAAATATCGAAATTTTATACTAGCGGAAAATGCATGAAAATCGTAGAAAAATAAGATCGACGGAGCAAAAGAAGTCCGAATTTGGAAAAACGACCAACTGACATCTTGCTCAGGAGATGGTTTAGAATTTTTCTATGTAAAAATATTTTGGTTTTGATAACGTTTTATTTTCATCGCTTTTTAACTGATTAAATTGAAGTAAAATTACGCGCGAAATAAACTTTCATATTTTCGAACGAAAATTTTCCAGTTGCTATGTTTAAATAGACGCATCCCAAATATCAAATTTATATTTCAAAATTTTATCATTTAAAATTCCATAAAATTCAATTAGTAACGTTATTAAAACCGGTTAAATCTACTGGTCATTACAATTTGTGTGATTTCGTTCACACATACCTTTTCGGTTAGACTAGGACTCATCGGTGTGATTTCGTCTCACACATATCTCTTGGGCTTTGAGGATTGTCTAGACACCATTTGTGTGATTTCATTCACACATACTTTCCTTTTGTTTGCGAGGTTAGACTAGACACCACTTGTGTGATTCCACTCACACATACCTGTTTGAATTTTGGTTAGTCTAGACCTCAATCTGTGTGATTTCGACTCATACATGTGGGGTAGCGCCCCACGGTCTTCGGGCCATTCGTGTGTCAAAATTAATGGCTTGCAACCATGAGATAGCGTCTCGTTATGCGTTGCACGTGTTGGTGATTTTCATGCTCATGTGTAGGTGAGATTCCGTGCTCCCGTTCTCGCTTTGCGTTGCACGTGTTGATGATTTTTCATGCTCGCGTGTAGATGAGATTCTGTGCTCCCGTTCTCGCTTTGCGTTGCACGTGTTGGTGATTTTCATGCTCACGTGTAGGTGAGATTCCGTGCTCCCGTTCTCGCTTTGCACTGCACGTGTTGGTGAGTTTTCATGCTCGCGTGTAGGTGAGTTTTCGTGCTCCCGTTCTCGTTATGCGTTACATGTGTTGATGAATTTTCATGCTCGCGTATAGGTGAGTTTTCATACTCTCCTCCGAGTTTTCATACTCCGTCCGAGTTTTCATACTCTCCTTCGAGTTTTCATACTCCGTTTGAGTTTTCATACTCTCCTTCGAGTTTTCATACTCTGTTCGAGTTTTCATACTCCCCTTCGAGTTTTCATACTCCGTTTGAGTTTTCATACTCTCCTTCGAGTTTTCATACTCCGTTGGAGTTTTCATACTCTCCTCCGAATTTTCATACTCCGTTCGAGTTTTCATACTCTCATTCGAGTTTTCATACTCCCGTTCCAGTTCTCATACTCTTATCTTGTGATTTTTGGATTTCTTGTGTAGATTTCTAGAATTTGTGCTTCACCAATTTTCGTGATTTCTATTGATAAGTTTTATCAATTCTTGTGCATTGGTGAATTCGTGTGTTATTGACTTGTTATGAATACAAGTTTAGAGTATGATATCCCTTTCTATCTTTGAGAAGATTCTTGTGACACTTTTGATGAATGAAAATCCACTTATCAAAGTTGCTATAGATATCGCTGTTTTAATCACGTGTTTTAAAAATTGTTTCAAAATAAAAATCGTTTTCAAATTTTTTATAGTTTACGCTTTCAAAAGAATGAGGAAGCGATTTAAACGTTTCAGCAAAATCGAGGACTATGACCCCTTTCTTTTACTGATTCATTTAATTCCGGACTTGTCCGTTTGAGGGTGAAAATTTGTAAATTCCTTTTATGAAATTAAGAGAATATTTTGTGATGGTATTGCCCATTGAGTGCTTTAAGAATTCTGGTCGATGCGCTTGATCAACGTTATCGATAGGAATCTCCTAGACGCTTTGATGAGACAATCAGACACAATAAATTGAATTTTAAAATGTAAATTTTCTGAAAAGATAATTACATAAAGTAAATTGTAAATTTCGAAAGTTTTAGCTTTTCGGGAAAGAATATTATTTAAAACAACTCTTTTCCGACACTTCTATTCTGGTGATTCCCGTGGGAGCCAAGACTCTATCGTTTGTACCAATGCTAATCGTGTTAGTTTGCATGCCATTCTCTTGCAAAAGAGAACGTGCTGTCTCTTGTGTTTCTAAATCATTAATGCCTATTGAGACTAGATATGTCACTCATGATTTAGTGCTCTTGGCTATTGATTTCGTTCTTCAAGATTTGGCGTCATTATTTTGGGTAACAAATTTGTTCTCTACCCTGATCATGAATCTTGGGAATATTTATTTTCTCATAAGGAACATGATTTGCGTCAACCACGTTGACTCGAGCTCCATACATCTTATGATCTTGATATTATTTACCACTCCCGGATGGGAAATCGTGTTGCCGATGCACTTGTCATAGGCAAACAAGTGGTTGTTCTTTGATGATGTCCGAATGGAATCATCTTTTCACCAGGTTCATCAGACGTTTCGTTGTACTTCGTTTTATTGAGCTTCGTCTCATTCCTTTTAGGGACTTACGTCTGATGTTCTTTTATGTTGATCGGTTCATTGGACGTACCGTTTTTGTACTACGTCGGCGCTCCGAATTAATGAAGCTTTGATTCATCTGGCATATCGTTATTGTACTACGCTGTTGTTCCAAATTAATCGTGTTTCACCTATGAAAGGTGTTGTGCGTTTCAGTCGGTCGGGAAAGTTAGTGCCTCGATATATTGGGCCATTTCCTATCACTGAACGTATTGGTTTCTTGGCTTATCGCCTCTTATTACCGGCTCAATTTTCTGTAATTCATGACGTGTTTCACGCGTCTTTCTTTTACGGAAATGCCTTAGGGATTCCGATTTTTATTCTTGAGCCCCGTATTATTGAAGAAATTGAAGTTTCACCAGATTTGACTTTGAGCAACATTCTATTCACATCAATGCTTCGGGGGTTCAGCACCCTCGAAATAAAGATGTTTTTCTCGTGAAAGTTTATTGGTTCTCAAATCCTATGGATTTCACTTAGGAATCCAGAGAATTCATCGAGCAAACACATTCAGGCTCTCTCTCTCTCATGCTCTATATGGTGAACTTCCTATTTCAAATTTCTTCATCGTGTGTTGATATATTCTTATGGTTGTTACCTTTTGCCCATTTATTCCTTAAGATTGCGAGGACGCAATTTCTTTAAGGAGGGGAGTCTGTAACGACACGATATTTTCGTCAATTTTCAAATTGAAGTTTTTAAATTTTAAATTACAAATGGTTATAAAGTTTGAGGGGCTTTGATTTTTAAATAGTGGTTCATTTGTTTTTGGGCCGTGAAAATTTTAAAAACCCAATACCCTTTCCTTTTTCTTCGACTTAAACCCGATCCCCTCTTTCTCATTTTCTATTATTCGTTCGAAACCTAAAACCACCGAGAGAACAAAAATGGTGACGGCCTCGTGCTCCATCGATCGTCATCACCAATTAGGGCTTAGGGAGGATCGGCTTCGTCAGTTCGAGTTCAACTTCGTCTTGGCTGCTCGATGGGGCTCGTCTTCATTCGTTCTCCTTCGTTCGAGAATTAAGGCTTCATCAATTAATGGTTGCTCGCCCTCACGCTCGTTCATCTTCGCTTCCGTTCGTGGCAAAGGTGAGTTTGCTCACATCTAATTCTTGGCTCGAGTTATTTGTGTGTTTTGTTGCTTGAATTCTTGGCTTATTATTGCTTCGAATTTTAGTGATTTCGATTTGAACTTGTGTGAGTTTTACTCACATCTATTTCTACTTGGTTTTCTCGGCACTGTTTTGTTGAGATGTTGATGTTTTCGATTTTCGTATGGATGTTGGAGATGATTTCTGGTTTTGGCAATTTCGTATATTTGTGTGATTTGATATCTACGGCAATGATTTCACGGCTTTGATACGTTGACTCTCGACTACACTTCCATATACATTAATGACTTCGGCCATATGAATTTTTGTGTATCGAGTTGGATTAACTCCGTGGCCACCACGAGGTTGACTTCGAGTGACTTCGACTTGTACCTTGCTGAGTTTTAACTTGGATTTGTCGACTGTTTTTGACCTGAGACTTTGATTTCTTTCGTGACTTCACATTTTGACTTCTGGTAAACCCTTGAGTTGTACCACTGCAGATATTCTCAGTCTTGTTTGATTTCCTTGGCCACCGTCTTGATCATGTCCCCTTTGAACTTGAAGTGGTACGTGTTATAAGCTTATCAATTCGATATTTGACACTGTCAAACTCAGCTCTGACTTGATAATGTGTTCGACTTTTATGTGATTGCTCCACTGGGTTGTTTTGATGTCCTGAGTTGACCTGCTGCCTGGTTATGTTAACATGCGTGTGTAAATATGAATCCATTCACCTAGTATTTCACTTTGGTCTTCATATGTACACTGGGATTGGCAATTTGATAAGTGCTTCGAGTTGCTGCCGTTTCTACTCTTGTTCATGCAGTTTTATATGATGATTATTCAAGTCATTCATACTTTATGTTGTATACATGTGCATGTTATCACTTGATGTTCACTGTTCATGTCATTCTTTGGCCAGTTTGCTTTGCATTCTCTTTGTGTATTGTCACTGCTTCATGTTCATATATGGTTATCCAAAGCCATTCTTTTGTTGAGGCTGGGTCACTGATGTTGGCTTGCTCATTGCTCCATTCATTTTCCATACTGGGTTGTTCATGTTTGTGACATTGAACCATATTGTTACTTGTGACATTCTTGTTCTTTACTGTGTACCTGGCCTGCACACATGTGCTTTGATGGTTCAGTGGTGTTTTCTGAAATTTGCAGTAGTCTTCATTGCAATATTTGCCATTGTTCACCTTGACTTGTTCCTATACACTTTGTTTCAACTTGTTTTGCTGGTGCACTCGTTGCCTGCATCACTTGTTTACTACATTTGCTACTTCCGGAATGTTGCAGTGTTGTTTTATTCACTTGGTGGCATTTTGTTTGCTCACCATTTACACTGTGCAGTACCCCTGCTGCATTCGTTTGATTGTTGTGATTGGGTTTTCGGCTGCAGTTTGTTGTCATCTTTTCTTGACCGCTTTCACATTTGTCTCTGCAATTTTAATCGACACTTGGCCTTATGACATTCGCGGCGATGCTTGTGAATTTTCGTTGGGTACATCATCACTATAGTGGCAAGGCAGTGCATGCAAGCGTGAACTGCAGCCACACGGTATTCAATGGGTACATCATCACTGTAGTGGCACGGCAGTGCACGCAAGCGTAAACTGCAGCCACACGGTATTGGTTTTGGTGTTATCTCTTTTGCTTTTGATTTATGGATCTATTTCGTATGCCAGATGTTGTAGTGGCGAGGCAGTATACGCGTGCGTATACTGCAGCCCTACTCGTGTTGACCTTTTAATTGATGTTCCAATTGTTTTGAATTAGTTCGCGTTATATTTACTGTTATCCGATTTCTTATTTAAGAATCGGATAGGTAAATTTATTTCTATGACTGTCGTCTAATTATTATTTGATTATTACTGCCTCTATGCACTAATAACTGAGTTTGAATTAGACTGACCCGGGTATTATTTTCTTTTGAATTTAATACTCGGGTCAGACCGAGCATTTACAGGTTGTAGATATCTTGATTCAGGTTGCTGCTAGAGCTATGAAGTCCTTTCATACCTTTTGGAGTAGTCGACATCATTTATAGAAGTCTGTAATTGTATTGGAAGATATGTATTCATGTATATTATATATGTTAATGTACTTTATATGTAACTTCCAGAGTCGACAGTTGTTGTTGTATCATATGTATTGTATCACGTGTATTGTAATTGACATCAGTTATTGTGTATATATATATGAGATTCTGTGATCTATTCTTTTGTGTTATTGTGGATCTTGTTAGACCACTACTCTGATAAACACTTTTAAGTGTGGTATATTCATATCTATTTCCGCCTTTGTGATATGAATTATCTGTGACTGATTTATGTTATGCTTATTTCTATATTCGTTTCCGAAGATTATATATAGCCACCACGTGATAGCTTTGAGTTTGCATCGGTATGTCGGATTTCCTCCTTAAATGAAATGCATGCTATACTATCTGACATATCGGTGCTCGCGCAAAGAAATTACACGGATGGTCGCTCCTCAACAGCCTTATTCTCCGTGCTAGTCGACAGCACTACACCGTAGTGTTCTTGGCTAGCGTTGGTATAGTGGTGGGGCATCACATAAACCCTAATCAATTTTTGCCGCACATCCCACCGTTGATTCGACCCAAAAACTATACTGATGCAAACCCCTCGGTTATCTCCACAATACCCAGAAACAGTTTTCCGATCGGGCGAGTTTTGTTGCGACGATGATGAGTGGCCGAAAATGGTTTGAATTTTACTGGACGAACGAAAGCTCCAATCGAAAAAAAAATCACACCAGCAGATTTCGAACACTGAGAGCTATGACATATATTTTTATGGAATTTTTCTGGAGAGTTTGAATTTTCATTGAAATTTAAATTGAAGTAGATCTAGGTTTTTTGCAACCATTGAGGAAGAGAAAGAGATGAAGAAAAATGAACGTACAGCCAAATGACAATAGAAAGGAGGCTAGGGTTTATCACAGCATCTATATAGACAAATTGTAGAAGGCTAGGTGGGCACGAATTACGAACGTGCTAAGCGGTAGTTGGCCCAAAAAGCCCGTTCTGACCCCGGAACGAAATTTATTAAACCCACATATCCAAATAGGTATTTTAAAATATTCTGAACGCGATGGAAAAAGTTTCACGTCCAAATTTGATCGTATGAAGAAGTTATGTTGAAAACAAAATTTCCAAATTGATTTCAAATTGATTTTAATTAAATCGATTTCAAGGCGTTTCGCATCCGTACGATCAAACGACAGGTCCGATCGATACGAAACTTGAAACCCTACAATAATTCACCGATATGGATCCGATGAAACTGGTTTCGTCGAAATCCGAGTCCGTGACAAAAATGGCTATTTTTATACTAATTAAATAAATAAAAAAATTAGTCAATTAAATCAAATTTCCCATTTCTTTTTGATAATTGACGATTCTTATTATTATAAATTTTTCAATCACCTATACTAATTTAAACAAAATTTAACTTGTCGAAATTAAAATTTTAGAAATCCCCAAATTTCATTAATTTCACCAAAATATAAATTAAATTTCCAAAATTTTAATTAAATTTACTTTCCATTATTATTGTCAAATAGAAGAATTTATCATTGGATTCATATTTCAATATGTAAATATTTCCAATTTCATCTGACTTATATTTACATAATTCCTAAATATTAAATTTCAAATATCACTTCAATTAACATTAACGTAATAATTATTTATTATTTATTGCAGTTGATTATCAGTTACAATTAATATACTAAATAGATGGTAAATCTTGAATACTGGTTATCCTTAACGTTTTATTTCCCATTTTATTGCAACAACACAATTCCAAAAATTTAACTCAATTAAATAGGCAACTCTTTATATTCTAAATCAATTGTAATGGTTTAAAAGTTGCTAAATTTTGATTTCAGTAATCCCTTTAATTCGATTCAAAATCAGCAATTACCTATTAAATGCCCTAAAATTCCTATTAAATAAATCTAACAAATCTTTGCTTCTTAAATCACCCAATCATCATGTTATAATGGAAACTAACATTTATTACTCCTTATAGAATTTACTATCTTAAATGACAAATCAAATTACCCTAACAGCACTAATTTAGGGCAATTAATTGCAATTGATTTTTCCATTAAACTACATAATTTATCCAATTGAGACCTAAATAAAACGTTTATTTATTTTAAAAATCCTACTGTTTAAATGAATTGATCCTTTACGGTATAATTTACATTTGACTTGATTTCTCATTTATTTTGCAAAACAGTAAATTTCAATTGCTACCAACATTATAAATGGGATTTTCCTTGGTTACATCTTATTTGGCTTCAACATTCTTCATTTACCAATTTATTTCACTTTAACTACAGTAATTTAGCGGATAAATTTGAATTTGATTCCAGATTAACATTGACAACTAATAAAATAAGTAAAGTACAATAATTATAGTCATTAACTCTATTTCACACGTCTACATTCAGTTACTATTAGAAAATCTTATTGCATTGGTTTTATACAATCGCCATTTACTTTACATTTCATTACTATTTAATATATATTTATTCATCAATCAAATCCGATATTTACTTTCTATCCTTCTATTTGATAAATAACCTAGTATACATTTTACATATATTCATTTCATTTCATTCATTTATGGGCATTGCATTGAAATTTATTTATTAACTAATATCAACGTTATTATCATTAATTTAAATTGGATTCCCAATTTTATTCAATACCCTGAACAAATAACATATATATTAATCAAATCCCTACATTTGTATTTCTCATATTCCATAAAATCAAATCATAACATTTAAATGATTTTATTAAATTGGAATCTCATTCAAGTCGTAATCTATTAACTGGAACTAATATGATTCCTTAATTTATTCCCATTTAACGTTTAAAATCTTTCATTGCATTAAAACCATTTAACATTTTCATAAATTTCTCATATTAAATTCCATATCTAGGTGAGAATCCTTTTCTACTTAATTCATTTGGATTTCATTCTAAATTAAATTAGAAATCCTATTAAATTATCACATTTAAATCATCGAATTTAACGGGTCGTTACACTCTCCCCCACTCAAAACTTTTCGTCCCCGAAAAGGAAAAAGAAGGGAAAAGAAAGAATAAAAAAAACAGTACATCTTATTTAAAATATTAATTTATAAACAAAAATTTACTAAATTTATTACCTTAAATAAAATATACCCATTTTATAATCATTATATCCTTATGTACTAAAATAAATAAAGATTGGAAAACATTTTCAAATAATCTCTAAGTGGTTTCAGCCACTAACAACAAATCAATCCAACAACCATCCATTTCAACAAACAGCATACTCAACAAATATAAACAACCATATAATCAACAAACAAATAGTTGCTCGGGTTCAAAGCTTGAATTGGTACGGAATGAAAAATAACTATTCAGTGCATCATTTACTCAACAGTCTTAGATGAGATTGAATAGATTATTTATTCATCCAACTACTTCAAATTTCCTTACCCGACCAACCATAAATCAAACAATAACAATTCAACCAACAAATCAATTAATTCATTATAAAAATTTTCATACATTAGTTGTTTGATCTTTTCATTCATATAACAGTTTCTCTTTTATTTTCATTTTTCATACCACATAAATTATCCATTTATTATTTACATTTATTTCTAACAACTTTTAATTTTATTTACTCATTAAATGTTTTGTTTCATTTATTTTCACTTATTACTTCCAATTATCCATTTATTTAGGTCATGTAAGTTTCTTCTATTTGTATTACTTTTAATGCACTTCTCAAATTCAATCATTTATTAAATGCTTACATTCTATTATATTTAATTACAGTAACCCTTTTTAATTACACTTAAATTCTTAACCTTATAACCTCCATTCTTATAAATAAAGGATTTTCTTAATTTATTACTTAGGGTTTGCAGCCATTTATTTATATTACCTACTTTCCATTTTATTCAACTAGTAGCATTTAAATCATACTAAATTTTATAACCATACACATCAAACCTTATTTATTGAAGAATTTCGTTTTATTTACTTAAGTTTAAAATCACCTATTTATAATACTTACCTTTAATTATGGTAAAATTTCAATTATAACTTAAGTTTTATACCATTAAGTTCTTATTCATAATAGCAATTCATTGAATACTTCATCATTTCCAAATTCCTACTTGTATAATATTCTATTCCAATCTCTTATTTAACATTACAACTTTTCATATTGGTAAGTTATATATGTTAAAGAAAATGCAAAACAACTTATACAAGTTTTATCTCATCTTTTAATTAAATTTAATGTTCAACAATATTACTTTTTGTCTCATATGCTCAAAATTCTTTATAACTTTGCATTAATTCTCCTACCTAAATTAGAGGTTTCAATTCACTAATTACTTACCTTTTATTTCACTAAAATAAATTAAACAATTAATTAATGGAAATTTAAGAATTAAATACCGGGTCAAATTTTAATAGATAAATATATTCTTATAACTTATATACCTCTAATTATATTTAAAACAATTAAAAATTTAGAAAATTTCAAAATAAATCTGTAGTAGAATTCACTACTGGGGCCTTTCCCCTTTGAAACTCGAAAATAAAAGTCGATGATGCGGCCGCCGTCACCGAAATTATTTTCCAACGATAGAGAGGAAAGCACAATTTTTTTTTTCAAAATCTTCTTTAAAACAATTCTTCCGAATTATACTAAATATTTATATAAGAAAATACTTATAAACCAAATCATTATATTTCATAAATCCTTTGAAAGAAAAATTTCAAAATCCCGGACTTAAGTTCTAAAATTTCAAAATTTCCTCGATTTTAATTTCATTCTTATTTTACCTATTATTTAAAATTTTATTCCTAACAACCAATCTATTGCAACCAAAATATATATATATATATATATATATATATATATATAATATCATTTAATACTTTATACATAGAAAGTATAATAGGCAAAATTATTTCATTCACCTATATTAAAACAAATATTATGTCGGTCTGTCCTATTAAGTGTTTAGAAATCCCTATTGATGACATAGCGTCCCATGCACCAACCAGAATTTATAAATACAAAACGGAACAGATTAACACAATATTAAAACTTTTTATAACACTAATAAATACGCTCTCTCATTTATATACACTCAACGACTCCCATAGGGTATTACTACCCTATTAACAAAGAGTCAAACCCCACAAAGCTAAGGTTTATCACTAAACCAAAGCTCTGATACCAACTGTAACATCCCGCCTTTTCGCACGATTTAAACAGACACACGTGCCAATTCAAACCATACGGAAGGGCGGATTTTTATGGGGTAAATAAGAAAACAGAAAAGAAATAAAACAAAATTAAATCTCACAGCGGAAGGATAAAATATAATATTAAAATATACAGTTTATAAAACTGCTTACAAAACAATTGATTCTTCTTTATACAATTAAATATCAGAGTTCACATACCAATAATATCAATGCAGCGGAATATAGTGTGAGTGTAGTGCAATACTATAAATAATAATAATACAAATCTTCGTCTTCGTCCTCCATAGCTAAATCTTCAAATCCTGAAACGCTCGGACTGACCCGAGCGAATTTGAAAAGACAAAAACACTCGAGTCAGAACTAAAAGATCTTATGTAAGTTAAATTAACAGAAATAAATATGAGTGCGGTAACTCAAGAGATGCTCGGGATTTACATCTCCTAAGGATCCGTTAAACTATTTACTATATAGTATATCGCGCTATTATAATAATGTCTAATTGTAAAATAAACTTACTTTTTAATAGCGTTAAGGGGTTACCCATATAGCCCTTAACACAAATAATGCCAATAGTCTATACAGTATCGTAATACCTCCTGATCGGGAGGCTACCAGAGGATACTCCATAGGTACGACACAAATAGAAACTCGTACAAGGCGCGCCAGGGTAGGTGACATGGCACAACTAGGCAATGCCAGGGTAGATATACCAATTGCTATCCGGGCTGGTGGAAACGCGCAGCGCGCAGCTACCGCCCACCTCAAACAAACACCCCAAAATCAAAGAAATCAATAGTGGCCACCGAACAATCCAAAGTCAGAGTATAGTATCGAAGGAGTGCGTTCGATCAGAGGAATGACTTCATTGGCCCGAGAATCGCTCCTGTTTTAGCCACCTTATGCCAACTCACGGGAGTTGGGTCCACGTATTTACCTTACAAGAAACGTCGCCACCATCCTACTTCATTCTGCAATCTCCACCGCGTACACGGTTAGTCAAAGTGGTTTTTGGTATCGACAAAGAGTATGTCCATATCCGATCCCGGACTCTTTGCCAACCCATCGTTATTATAACACCGCGGTCATTTAAAAATAGTTTATACTTTAAAACTAGAATAAAAATTTCCATTTCAAACTATGAATACGATATCATTTTAGAACCCAAACAATATGATATCATTTTATCCCAAATAAAATCCTTTTCCAAAATCATACTGCTTTAAAAATTTATAATATCTGGAAACCAAACATTTGAATTAGACTTTCAAAACGTAATATTTCGGAATTCATACTTTTAAAAACCATAACTTCTAAAACTTGAATGGTTTGGATATTCAACGGTATATAAAATAAATGGTTCAATTTTAAGGTTACTTTGTAAAGAAAAATAATTTCCTTGGCTTTACAAATATATTTCTTTATTTAAAGTCTAAACCAAAATTTAAATATCACTTCCAAGTTCCAAAATCACTTCAATTCTATATATATATATCCATTTGGAGTATTCATATTTCAAAAACTAAAGTTGGGTTTTATTCTTTCAACAAATTAAAGTTCTATTATTTAGTCTTGAATATTCACATAAATTCCATAAATAAAACTCCAATTTCTAGAAATTAAATATTTCTCAAATTTACTTAATACTAGAATATTCATTTTTAAATTTGTCTTGGAAAATCCAGTTATAAATATCATACCTTGAAATTTTCCAAACTTAAACATATAAGATAAATTACCAAATTCCATTTTCTCAATTTTTATCATTTTTATTCAACAGGTTTATCCACAGCTTAAATTTAACATTTTTAACTTCATATGTATATATATCGATGAATAATATTTTATAAAATATCCAAATTAAATTTTTAAACCGTATCTCATCCAAACCATAGAAATCACTTTAAAATAATTTATATATAGACCACGGTGCCTGTATATAATTTTATATCCTATGGTCAAGTGATACGGATATTTATCATTTCAATCCGCAATTTAAAATATAAAATTTTGCGGTTGTATATCATTTCAAACCACAATCCCGAATGAAATGAAAAATGCATGATAACTTGCAGTTTAATGATATAAAATAAAACATCCATTCATCAACATCATCCATCATCCAAATCACAATCATCATCCAAAAATTAAATCAATATCAATATATATCTGATAATATATAACAGGTAATAACTGGTAGTTATATTCAAAAATAAATTTATCCACTATTAAGCTAACAGTTTATATTCAGTAATAAATTTTATAACTGTTTTCTAGCAGTTCATATGCAAATAAATAAATTCTAACTGTCAATTAATATGCAATAAATAACTAAATTAACAGTTAAATTAAATAAATGCGAATTAACAAATATGCTGAATAAAACATGCCAAACAATCATAAATAAATTTCTGCTCATATCCAAAATAAATTTAACAAACATAAAAACTTTTAGTAGTTGTGAGTGGGTTAAAACACTCACCTTTGGGATTTTAAATCAAATTTAAATCCGATTTAAACCCAAAAATTCGACGGTCTCCAAATCAGTCCAAACCAGCGTCAGCAGATCCGTAATTAAATTACGATCCTCACAAAAGAAATTTCGCGTGAATAGGAGATCGTACGCAAAAGTTATTCGAATAAGCATTATAGAATCAAAATAAAAATTAAAACAAAAAAAAACAAGTCTCACTCAAAATCAATGCCACGTACACCAGCTGAATCATCTTCACGCGCGCGTGCAACTGGCAGCTCGAACGCTGCTTTGGTTCGTTCGGAAATCATGCCAACCCCAACTTTGACCGCCTCTGCATGGACGACCACGGCCTACAGCGCCACCGCGACCCACGTCAAAGCCCCCTCCAATCATCAGCGACCTCTCCACGCAACCGGATTCACACGAGACCCTAGCCGCCGCCAGTTTTGTATAAACCCTAATCAATTTTTGCCTCAAATCCCACCGTTGATTCGACCCAAAAACTATACTGATGCAACCCCCTCAGTTATCTCCACAATACCCGAAACAGTTTTTCGATCGGGCGAGTTTTGTTGCGACGATGATGAGTGGCCGAAAATGGTTTGAATTTTACTGGACGAACGATAGCTCCAATCGAAAAACAAATCACACCAGCAGATTTCGAACACTGAGAGTTATGACATATATTTTTATGGAATTTTTCTGGAGAGTTTGAATTTTCATTGAAATTCAAATTGAAGTAGATATAGGTTTTTTGCAACCATTGAGGAAGAGAAAGAGATGAAGAAAAATGAACGTACAGCCAAATGACAATAGAAAGAAGGCTAGGGTTTATCACAGCATATATATAGACAAACTGTAGAAGGCTAGGTGGGCACGAATTACGAACGTGCAAAGCGGTAGTTGGCCCAAAAAGCCCGTTCTGACCCCGGAACGAAATTTATTAAACCCATATATCCAAATAGGTATTTTAAAATATTCTGAACGCGATGGAAAAAGTTTCACGTCCAAATTTGATCGTATGAAGAAGTTATGATGAAAACAAAATTTCCAAATTGATTTCAAATTGATTTTAATTAAATCGATTTCAAGGCGTTTCGTATCCGTACGATCAAACGACAGGTCCGATCGATACGAAACTTGAAACCCTACAATAATTCACCGATACGGATCCGACGAAACTGGTTTCGTCGAAATCCGAGTCCGTGACAAAAATGGCTATTTTTATACTAATTAAATAAATAAATAATTAGTCAATTAAATCAAATTTCCCATTTCTTTTTGATAATTGACGATTCTTATTATTATAAATTTTTCAATCATCTATACTAATTTAAACAAAATTTAACTTTTCGAAATTAAAATTTTATAAATCCCCAAATTTCATTAATTTCACCAAAATATAAATTAAATTTCCAAAATTTTAATTAAATTTACTTTCCATTATTATTGTCAAATAGAAGAATTTATCATTGGATTCATATTTCA
The DNA here is from genome assembly GCA_030765085.1 of Allium cepa. Taxonomy (NCBI): domain Eukaryota; kingdom Viridiplantae; phylum Streptophyta; class Magnoliopsida; order Asparagales; family Amaryllidaceae; genus Allium; species Allium cepa. The sequence continues at coordinate 76,556,898 of CM060945.1, forward strand.
ATATGTAAATATTTCCAATTTCATCTGACTTATATTTACATAATTCCTAAATATTAAATTTCAAATATCACTTCAATTAACATTAACGTAATAATTATTTATTATTTATTACAGTTGATTATCAGTTACAATTAATATATTAAATAGATGGTAAATCTTGAATACTGGTTATCCTTAACGTTTTATTTCTCATTTAATTGCAACAATGCAATTCCAAAAATTCAACTCAATTAAATAGACAACTTTTTATATTCTAAATCAATTGCAATGGTTAAAAGTTGCTAAATTTTGATTTCAGTAATCCCTTTAATTCGATTCAAAATCAGCAATTACCTATTAAATGCCCCAAAATTCCTATTAAATAAATCTAACAAATATTTGCTTCTTAAATCACCCAATCGTCATGTTGTAATGGAAACTAACATTTATTACTCCTTATAGAATTTACTATCTTAAATGACAAATCAAATTACCCTAACAGCACTAATTTAGGGCAATTAATTGCAATTGATTTTTCCATTAAACAACATAATTTATCCAATTAAAACCTAAATAAAAGGTTTATTTATTTTAAAAATCCTACTGTTTAAATGAATTGATCCTTTACGGTATAATTTACATTTGACTTGATTTCTCATTTATTTTGCAAAACAGTAAATTTCAATTGCTACCAACATTATAAATGGGATTTTCCTTGGTTACATTTTATTTGGCTTCAACATTCTTCATTTACCAATTTATTTCACTTTAACTACAGTAATTTAGCGGATAAATTTGGATTTGATTCCAGATTAACATTGACAACTAATAAAATAAGTAAAGTACAATAATTATAGTCATTAACTCTATTTCACACGTCTACATTCAGTTACTATTAGAAAATCTTATTGCATTGGTTTTATACAATCGCCATTTACTTTACATTTCATTACTATTTAATATATATTTATTCATCAGTCAAATCCGATATTTACTTTCTATCCTTCTATTTGATAAATAACCTAGTACACATTTTACATATATTCATTTCATTTCATTCATTTATGGGCATTGCATTGAAATTTATTTATTAACTAATATCAACGTTATTATCATTAATTTAAATTGGATTCCCAATTTTATTCAATACCCTGAACAAATAACATATACATTAATCAAATCCCTACATTTGTATTTCTCATATTCCATAAAATCAAATCATAACATTTAAATGATTTTATTAAATTGGAATCTCATTCAAGTCGTAATCTATTAACTGGAACTAATATGATTCCTTAATTTATTCCCATTTACCGTTTAAAATCTTTCATTGCATTAAAACCATTTAACATTTTCATAAATTTCTCATATTAAATTCCATATCCAGGTGAGAATCCTTTTCTACTTAATTCATTTGGATTTCATTCTAAATTAAATTAGAAATCCTATTAAATTATCACATTTAAATCATCGAATTTAACGGGTCGTTACACATCATTTATTTAAACATCGGTCATTCCATTTTCATCTATTTAACTTATTTAGGAATTTATTGCCTTTCAACTCAAATTTAAAAGTTAAATCCTTCCATTTAGAACCATTTAAAGTCAATTCCTTATCCTTATTTATTCATATTAAATTCCAAAATTTAAGCCTATTTCCCAAAGGTTATTTCCATTGAATTTTATTAAAACAATCAAAAATTCAGTTTCCATAGCACTTATAAAATGCTACCTAAAGTTATACGTTAAAATAGTCCATTTACAAAAGACAGCATTTTAGTGCTGTAATAATTATTAACTTAACAATTAAGTTTTAAATTCCCAATATAAGTTATTATCAATTAATTTACTTAACTAAAATCTCACTTTTAACAAAAATCCAGAATTTACCAAAATACGTTATATTCCAAAATTTTCTTAACCATTCATTTATTTAACATTTTTTTACCTATTCAAAAATCATTATAAATTTTATAAAATCCTTTAAATACATTTTAAGCCAGAATATCACAAACTTTCCATTTAAAATATTTTTAAAACATTTCAGAAAAATATTATATAAGCCACGGGTCTGTATACAGTTTTCTAGCCTAGGTCAAGTGATGCGGATATATATCATTTCAATCCGCAATTTACGCAAAAACCAGGGTACTGTCATTTCAAACCCGCAATCCCAAGTTAAGTACTAAATAATTAAATAAATAAATGAATATTAGTTATCGTTCAGGCCTATCATTTCAGCCTATAACGATCTCAAATTTTACAGGGAACTTGTAGTGATGATTAACAGTAAATAAGCATTTAATAGTATAACTGCAATAATATAAAATAAATAAATGAATGATGACGTGTCAATTTATAATGGGCTTTAACCTCATACGTTTATATCACAGGCAGATAAAATTAAATAAAATAAATTTACAATTACACTTGTGATAAATTCACAGATATATAGGCATGTTTGTCTGGTGAGAAATACTCACCTTTTCGAAGCTGCAGAATGTTTTCAAACAACGATATCTACCCCGAAAGAAGTGTACAGAAGACACGATCAAATTTCTGTGGATGCTACGACTTGATTAAAATCTTCAACAAAGTAATTAAATAAAACTAAGTATTCAAATCTTATCATGAACACAGCAAATTTGAAACAAGATTGAATTAAATGAAATTGACACAGCGGCTCGACCACTCACCACACGACTTGACCCACATATCAAAGGCTTGGCTTGTTCATTCTCTCTTTTTTTTTACTAAATGCAACATGTGATTTACGTATTAATACTTCATAATTATTCTTAGTACACAATACTTCATATGGATCTGTTCATAGAGCATAAAGACTGTTATTCATGCATGAATCTACCTACCTATATTCACTATATATCCTAACACGCTAATGCTCAGGATGTTCTACTCACATGCACAGGTGGCTCTCTACTATTATATTCACCATCTTATTATAATATTTTTTTTTTCTTTGGATTACACAAAAGTACATCCCTAGCCTATATCCAAAATGGATGCATGCACTGCTACTAAACTATCACCTTGTAGGCATGCAAAAAAATAGTCTACTGAAGCATTAGTCACTATATATTCTAATTTTGATCTGAAATCCAGTAAAGGTGCATGTAGCTTCATTCTATCTCCAGCTAGTGAATCCTATCAAATTTTATTCGATAGCACATAGAAATCAAACTTGCTAATTAGTAGTGGCAAAACATAGTACCATATCCAAACCATGAATCTGTATCAGCTAACATAAACGCAAAATATAACTTACCTAACCTAGTCAAGCATTCTATCCACGCAGTCTTAGATAATTCCATGAACATGAATATAGGCATAGAGAAAGGTGGATAAATCGGTGTAGTCAGGTCATGTGGTGGTGTAGGTCGAGCTTTACGTGACGGGAAAAAGAGAATAAATAATAAAAAGAGAAACAATAGAAGAAGATAAGCTAAAAGGTGGCCATTACCTGAAGAAGCTTGCACGTGAAGAAGGAGAAGACTGCAGTGGAAATTTTTTGAAGAGTGCAGTGCTAAATGTTTTGCTCTTCAACGAAAAGGTTGCGTGACTTTTATATTTGGGTGGAGTTGCGAAATTATAGGCTACTGAGATGAAATGAAAATTTTGTGAAGCTTGAATTTATAGGAGAGTATTGGGTTGCTTTGTACGCAAAGAAATGGTGATGTGCGTAATCAAAGCATGCGAGAAAACGACAAGAGATATTATTTTGTTTTTGAATGTTACAGAGCAAAGGCTTGATTTAAAAAGAAACGGCAATACTTTATACCAAATTTAAAAAGTTTGAATGCGTTGATTTTATCCTTTATGTTTGAACATGTTAAAAAAATAGGAAGCTGCATGATTTATTTCTTTTGAGATTTAGAAATTTTGTTTACACCGGTAATGGATAAGTTGCTTCCATTTAATGTTTATTACCAGAGCTAAAAATGAGATGCACGTTTCCAGAATTTAGATGAAGGGAATATGGAAAAATATTTTGGAAGCAAGAGAAAACGAACGTGCCTAAATTTACGCGCTTGATTATAGGAAAGAAAAGAGGCGAGAATTAATTGCTGAGAATGGAAAAAGGAAATTGCAGATTATATACCCATTAACCAAATGAAGTTGTACGTGGATTTGAATATTTATAACCAACATTGATTTCAAAAAAAATGGTAAAGTTTTATTAGACAAAGATTTATTTATTAATACGTTTTACTATTATATACGTTATTTATACCGTTAAATATCGTACCCTTTTAAATGCGCAATTATCAGTTTATTAATATGCTATAAATTCTTAACATTTATTACTAAATTAAAAAGATAAAACTTTGGTTACATCTCTCTCTGATTCCTATTACCATTAAAAGGCGATTTTATTATCCAAATGAAAGAAATTTTAAAATTTTTTAAAGCAAGTATATAAACCAATTTTTATTTAAATTCCAGTTAGAGTTATCCTTAAACAAAGTGAAACTTTCATTTATTATTAAGCATTTTGGAAATGATTTGATCAAATTAAAATATATATAAATTGGGAAGTAAATTTTACTGGAAAGAGAAAAATAAACGTAAGAAATATGGGTAAAGAGAAAAACGCATATGAAATAGGCAAGCAGATAGGAGAATGGATACTGCGCATGACTGATATTTAGGAGAAAATTGTGTTTTGAAAAAAAATGCAAGAAATAAGTTTTGTTGAACGGCAAAAATCTATGGATAATCAAATTTTTAAAGCAATGCGTTGAATTAGAGGCAACATACTTGATTTGAACACTAGACAATTCCTTCCCTCTAAAACACATGCCATTGATAAATTTACTCATTTACAACTAAGGTCATATTTTTAAGAATGTGTACCATAGCCATAATATTTTATGCCTAAAATATAATGGAATAACAGATTAAAATTCTATACGTTTTTATATATATATATGGTATTTATTCCCTCAATTTACGCGCCCTTTAAACGCATAATTACCCAGTTCATTTATATACTATAAAAATTTAAAATTTATTACTTAAATGGAAAAAAATTGTTTACATTTTTTTTCTTCCGATCAATTTACCGTTGACAAAGAAATGTATTATTCAAAATATTACTTAACTTTAAAAGGTAGATAATCCCTTTATAGCTAAGGTAAAAAAAATTGTGTTGTTTTAACAGTACAAAAAAAAGAAAAATTGGCGAACGTTTTATAAAATTGAACAAAGAAAAGTGTTGATTCTTAGAGTAAAGAAACGGAAAAGAATATTTGATTTGAACGTTATTGAAAAATCAATGGGTTTTATTTATTAAATATGTGGAGTCAACTGAAAGAAAATTTATTATTTTCTCACTTAAAATGTATGTATACTGATTTATTTGATTATTTATATCCAAGGTAATAAATTTAGATGCGTGAAAAACCGATGCAATAATTTAATCAAACACGCGTCCAGTTTCATAATAAAAGTAACGCTTTTTAAATTTACGCGTTCTCTTATGTAGTAAATATACGTTAAAAATATTCCATCAATAACACGCCTTTTAAACGCGCAATTAAACAGTTTATTTATACACTAAATTTTTTTCAAATCTTATTTCTTAATTAAAACTTGATTTTGCTAGAAATTAAGTTATTTACCATCTTCGACAAAAAAACCCAAATTTCCAATTAAAGTTAATTTTTAACCACGTCAAAATTTCAGAGATCGTATTATTTATTTGAAAATTTGGTCAACTGTTTTTAATCACTTTAAAATTTAGATTTTTATATACTAAACCCCAAAGTAAAAAAAATACAAGTGAAAAATACTTGTTAAAAATTTGGGTCGTTACACTCTCCCCCACTCAGAACTTTTCGTCCTCGAAAAGGAAGAAGGTAGGGGAATAGAAACAACCTGAGAGAAAACTAAATTGAAACTTAAATTAGAATCATTAATCTAAACCATACAAATTCAATTTGAAATTAATAATTGATTTTATCTATTTATACTTCAAAATTTTAACATTAATTTATTTACATATTTACTTGTATAATATCACTATACTTATAAAATCATTTTAATCCAAATTTTACATAAGGTATTATAACATTCTAATTTAAAAATGTTTAATTTTAATCCAAATTTGAAATGGTAATTTAACTTAATTGTTAAAGTAAATTTACCATTTCCAAAAATAAACTAAATTCCCCAATTAATTTCTTCTTTATTCCTGACTATAATTAAATTTATTTCTCTCAATATATTTTTCTCATCTATGTCAAATATGTTTACACTTATTACAACTATTTAAATTTATTCTTAGTTCCTTAACATCATTTTATATTGAAATTTATTCCATTACCTTTTATTTTGTTTACCTCTGTTAATCATTTTATAACTAGAATTTAAGTGTATAACATTTATTATAACCACTCAAATTTTATTTATAAATCTTTTTATATTGTATATTATCCAATTCCATTGTTAACTTCTGAAAATCAAGGTATGTTATATTGAAATGAAATTGAGTATTATACAAATAAAACTTTCAAATTCAATTATCTCAAGTTGGAATCATTTATACAAAAAATTGATTTTTTTTTATAATTGAAATTATTCCTCAAGATAAAATTTAAGAAATAAATTTCTGATTCCCTTCAACCCATATAGAGATAAATAAATATATGTACATAATATGTCAAATAAAATTTAAATCATATATCTATATATTATAAATCAAGTCATATTTTAGAGATTCAAATCAATTAAATTCTCAAGGTAACACTGTAGCCAGACTACAGAATGGTCTTTTCACTTTGAAACTCGGAAATGAATGTCGATGATGTTGCTGTCATCACCGAAATTATTTCCTAGCGACAAAGAGAAGAGCACTGATTTTTAAACCTTTACAATTATTTGGAAACAAATTTTTATTCGAAAATAATTTAAATAATATATCCTTTTAAAATTTTAAACATAAGGTTTGAAACCATCTGAAATTGAATTCTCGAGTTCTTGTTTTAAATTCATTTCTGTTTCCAAATTAATTTATAACAATTGTTTATATTCAATTATTTATATTAGACAAAACACATGGTTTACAAAACCATAAATAAAATCAAAAACTATTATCTCTTGACAACTAGTTAAATTAATTATAAAATTCTGAAAATTATACTTATATATAATATTAGATTTTTCCCAAATATAGGAATAAATTTTTCAAAAAAAGGATAGAGATTCAAATTTAATGGACTCAAATCAAAGAGAATTTTGATTTAAAGATAAGTTGGAATCAGAAGATCCGTTGATTAAATAACAGAATAAGGAACTGGATAAGTTTAGATAAATTGCGGGCAACCTTAACCGGGTCAACCATGACTTAAAGAATAAGATCGATGTAGATTTTTCTGGGGTAAATCTACATTCGATCTGAAGAGAAAGAGTTCAGAATAACCAAAGATACTACCATCTAAACCGAGGTTAAATATAAATCTCTGGTGAATCAAGGCTAATTGTAAAGGAGTTTCACCCCTTTATTAGAATATTGGCGAGACCGCCAATTCACTATAAAGATCATCCGAAATGGAGTTATGGGATACTCCAGAATCGAAAGAAGATCAACAGCAAGGGACAGGAATGAAATTTGGAACCGTAGGGAACGTTCCAAAATTCGAAAAGGAAGAGATTCAAGCTCGAATGAAAGTGATTCTGTAAATCAAATTTACCGTACATTCTATGTTTTGCCTAGAGCCAAAGCTTTGATACCAAATGTAATGACCCAGTATTTTCAACCATTCGCATCCGCACATATCGGACTTGAATTGTTCAAAATACCGCGTTGTAAAAATAAATTTGGCAAAACTCAGAATATGCAGTAAATAAATCACAGAATCACAGACACAGATATCAGAAATCTCGCAGCGGAATTAAAAAATACTTAGTGGTTCATGAAGCCACTACAAATAGTCTCAACAAATAAAAATTACATAGTCTTCATCCCAAATATAGTTTAAATCATCAAATAAAAATCCAAATAATCCCAAAGTCTTGATTTCATAAATAAGGTAATGGACAGAAAGAAGCCAGCAACTTGAAAGGATCTACAAAAGTCCTAGCTCCGGGATGATGACTGAACTGCAACTCAGGCTGACCCGAGCGTAAGAAAATAAACACAAACACTCGAGTCAGGACATACATACTTATATAGTGTAAGCTAATTCAAGTGTACGGTAATATAGAGCAAGTAACTTAAAGGATGCTTGGGACCGCCCATCCTCTAAGGATCCGTTAAAGTATTTACTATGTAGTAATACTTCGCTATTATAATAGTGTCTGTTTGTAAAATAAACTTACTTTTAAATAGCGTTAAGGGGTTACCCATATAGCCCTTAGCACATAATATATTCCCATAGTCCATACAGTACCGTAATCTCCCCCGTACTGGGCGTCGTCAGAGGGCACTCTATAGGTATGGTACAAAACCAAAATCGTATAAGGCTCGCTATGGTAGGTGACACGGCACAACTAGGCAATGCCAGGGTAGATATACCAATTACGCATCCGGACCGATGGAAACGCACAGCGCGCAGCTACCGCCCACCTCGAACAACACTCCAAAATCAAAGGTGCGCACCAAAACAATCACAAAAATAATAGAATGGCATACGAAGAAGTGCGTCTGATCAGAGGTGCTACCTCATTAATCCGAGAATTGCTCCTGTTTTAGCCACCTTATGCCAACTCAAGGGAGTCAGGTCCACGTATTTACCTTAAGAAAAACGTCCCCACCATCCTACTTCATTCTGAAATCTCCACCGCATACACGGTTATCAAAGTGATTTTCGGTATCGACAGAGAGTATGCCAGATATCCGATCCCGGTCTCTTTAACAACCAAACGTTATTATAACCCGTGGTTACAACTTTTAAAAATGGTATTTATACTTTACAAATCAAAATAAATTTCAAATACCTTTCAATATCATAATATCCTTTTAAACATCATTTATTTAAACATCGGTCATTCCATTTTCATCTATTTAACTTATTTAGGAATTTATTGCCTTTCAACTCAAATTTAAAAGTTAAATCCTTCCATTTAAAACCATTTAAAGTCAATTCCTTATCCTTATTTATTCATATTAAATTCCAAAATTTAAGTCTTTTTCCCAAAGATTATTTCCACTGAATTTTATTAAAACAATCAAAAATTCAGTTTCCATAGCACTTATAAAATGCTACCTAAAGTTATAGGTTAAAATAGTCCATTTACAAAAGACAGCATTTAAGTGCTGTAATAAATTATTAACTTAACAATTAAGTTTTAAATTCTCAATATAACTTATTATCAATTAATTTACTTAACTAAAATCTCACTTTTAACAAAAATTCAGAATTTCCCAAAATACGTTATATTCCAAAATTTTCTAAACCATTCATTTGTTTAACATTTTTTTAACTATTCAAAAATCAATATAAATTTTATAAAATCCTTTAAATACATTTTACGCCAGAATATCATAAAATTTCCATTTAAAATATTTTTAAAACATTTTAGAAAAATATTATATAAACCACGGGTCTGCATATAGTTTTCTAGCCTAGGTCAAGTGATACGGATATATATCATTTCAATCCGCAATTTACGCAAAAACCCGGGTTCTATCATTTCAAACCCGCAATCCCAAGTTAAATAATAAATAAGTAAACAATTAAACAATTAAATAAATAAATGAATATTAATTATCGTTCAGGCCTATTATTTCAGCCTATAACGATCTTAAATTTTATAGGGAATTTGCAGTGATGATTAACAGTAAATAAGCATTTAATAGTATAACTGCAATAATATAAAATAAATAAACGACTGATGATGTGTCAATTTATAATGGGGTTTAACCTCATACGTTTATATCGCAGGCAGATAAAATTAAATAAAATAAATTTACAATTACACTTGTGATAAATTCACAGATATATAGGTATATTTGTCTGGTGAGAAATACTCACCTTTTCGAAGCTGCAGAATTTATTCAAACAACAATATCTACCCCGAAAGAAGAGTACAGAAGACACGATCAAATTTCAGTGGATGCAACGACTTGATTCAAATCTTGAACAAAGTAATTAAATAAAACTAAGTATTCGAATCTTATCATGAACACAGCAAATTTGAAACAAGATTGAATTAAATGAAATTAACACAGCAGCTCGACCACTCACCACACGACTTGACCCACATATCAAAGGCTCGTCTTGTTCATTCTCTCTCTTTTATTTTTTACTAAGTGCAACATGTGGTTTACGTATTAATACTTCATAATTATTCTTAGTACACAATACTTCATATGGATCTGTTCATAGGGCATAAAGACTGTTATTCGTGCATGTATCTACCTACCTATATTCACTATATATCCTAACACGCTAATGCTCAGGATGTTCTACTCACATGCACAGGTGGCTCTCTACTATTATATTCACCATCTTATTATAATATATATTTTTTCTTTGGGTTACACAAAGGTACAGCCCTAGCCTATATCCAAAATGGATGCATGCACGGCTACTAAACTATCACCTTGTAGGTATGCAAAAAAAAAGTCTACCGAAGCATTAATCACTATATATTCTAATTTTGATCTGAAATCCAGTAAAGATGCATGCAGCTTCATTCTAACTCCAACTAGTGAATCCTATCAAATTTTATTCAATAGCACATAGAAATCAAACTTGCTAATTATTAGTAGCAAAAGCTAGTACCATATCCAAACCATGAATCTATATCAGCTAACATAAACGCAAAATATAACTTACCTAACCTAGTCAAGCATTCTATCCACGCAGTCTTAGATAATTCCATGAACATGAATATAGGCATAGAGGATAGGTGGATAAATAGGTGTAGTCAAGTTATGTGGTGGTGTAGGTCGAGCTTTACGTGACAAGACAAAGAGCATAAATAATAAAAAGAGAAACAATAGAAGAAGATAAGCTAAAAGGTGGCCATTACCTGAAGAAGCTTGCACGTGAAGAAGGAGAAGAATGCAGTGGAAATTTTTTGAAGAGTGCAGTGCTAAATGTTTTGCTCTTCAAAGAAAAGGTTGTGTGAGTTTTATATTTGGGTGGAGTTGCGAAATTATAGGCTACTGAGATGAAATGAAAATTTTGTGAGGCTTGAATTTATAGGAGAGTATTGGGTTGCTTTGTACGCAAGGAATGGTGGTGTGCGTAATCAAAGCATGCGAGAAAACGACAAGAGATATTATTTAGTTTTTGAATGTTACAGAGCAAAGGCTTGATTTAAAAAGAAACGGCAATAATTTATGCCAAATTTAAAAAGTTTGAATGCGTTGATTTTATCCTTTATGTTTGAACATGTTATAAAAAAGGAAGCTGCATGATTTATTTCTTTTGAGATGTAGAAATTTTGTTCATACCGGTAATGGATAAGTTGCTTCCATTTAATGTTTATTACCAGAGCTAAAAATGAGATGCACGTTTCCAGAATTTAGATGAAGGGAATATGGAAAAATATTTTGGAAGCAAGAGAAAACGAACGTGCCTAAATTTACGCGCTTGATTATAGGAAAGAAAAGAGGCAAGAATTAATTGCTGAGAATGGAAAAAGAAAATTGCAGATTATAAAGCCATTAACCAAATGAAGTTGTACGTGGATTTGAATATTTATAACCAACATTGATTTCAAAAGAAATGGTAAAGTTTTATTAGACAAAGATTTATTTATTAATACGTTTTACTATTATATACGTTATTTATACCGTTAAATATCGTACCCTTTTAAATGCGCAATTATCAGTTTATTAATATGCTATAAATTCTTAACATTTATTACTAAATTAAAAAGATAAAACTTTGGTTACATCTCTCTCTAATTCCTATTACCATTAAAAGGCGATTTTATTATCCAAATGAACCAAATTTTACAAATTTTTAAAGCAAGTATATAATCCAATTTGTATTTAAATTCCAGTTAGAGTTATCCTTAAACAAAGTGAAACTTTCATTTATTATTAAGCATTTTGGAAATGATTTGATCAAATTAAAATATATATAAATTGGGAAGTAAATTTTACTGGAAAGAGAAAAATAAACGTAAGAAATATGGGTAAAGAGAAAAACGCATATGAAATAGGCAAGCAGATAGGAGAATGGATACTGCGCATGACTGATATTTAGGAGAAAATTGTGTTTTGAAAAAAAATGCATGAAATAAGTTTTGTTGAACGGAAAAAATCTATGGATAATCAAATTTTTAAAGCAATGCGTTGAATTAGAGGCAACATACTTGATTTGAACACTAGACAATTCCTTCTCTCTAAAACACATGCCATTGATAAATTTACTCATTTACAACTAAGGTCATATTTTTAAGAATGTGTACCATAGCCATAATATTTTATGCCTAAAATATAATGGAATAACAGATTAAAATTCTATACGTTTTTATATATATATATATACGATATTTATTCCCTCAATTTACGCGCCCTTTAAACGCGTAATTACCCAGTTCATTTATACACTATAAAAATTTAAAATTTATTAAAATGGAATAAAATTTGTTTACATTTTTTTCTTCTGATCTATTTACCATTGACAAAGAAATGTATTATTCAAAACATTACTTAACTTTAAAAGGTAGATAATCCATTTTATAGCTAAGGTGAAAAAAATTGTGTTGTTTTAACAGTACAAAAAAAAATGAAAAATTGGCGTACGTTTTATAAAATTGAACAAAGAAAAGTGTTGATTCTTAGAGTAAAGAAACGGAAAAGAATATTTGATTTGAGCGTTATTGAAAAATCAATTGGTTTTATTTATTAAATATGTGGAGTCAACTGAAAGAAAATTTATTCCTTTCTCACTTAAAATGCATGTATACTGATTTATTTTATTATTTATATCCAAGGTAATAAATTTAGACGCGTGAAAAACCGATGCAATAATTTAATCAAACACGCGCCCAGTTTCATAATAAAAGTAACGCTTTTTAAATTTACACGTTCTCTTATGTAGTAAATATACGTTAAAAATATTCCATCAATAACACGCCTTTTAAACGCGTAATTAAACAGTTTATTTATACACTAAATATTTTTCAAATCTTATTTCTTAATTAAAACTTGATTTTGCTAGAAATTAAGTTACTTACCATCTTCGACAAAAAAACCCAAATTTCCAATTAAATTTAATTTTTAACCACGTCAAAATTTCAGAGATCTTATTATTTATTTGAAAATTTGGTCAATTGTTTTTAATCACTTTAAAATTTAGATTTTTATATACTAAACCCCATAGTAAAAAAATAATACAAGTGAAAAATCTTGTTAAAAATTTGGGCTGTTACACTACAAAAAGCTATGACAAAAAAAAAGAAGCTAGAGGAGTAGTCCATGCGGAAGCAAAATAGGCTAAGTCCAAAAGCACCTAACCTGAAACATCTCGGTCTGACCCGAGTATAAATTACACGGGTTAGTCTAGCTAAACAAATCAGTTAGATAAACTGAACAACATTAAACCTGCAAGGTAACAAAGTATAACAAATATCTCTAAGGGAGATAACACAATCATCCAACATAAGATGAATCATATCAAGGCAAGCCTCATATCATCGGCAACATAGATAAACAAAGGATACAAATACCCCAAATCAAGCCAAAAAGGCAATAACAAATACCAATGAAGGTAACACAAGTTCCACAAGGTAATCGCCATATATCATGCGGCTCAAAAAGACTGTAACAGCCCAAATTTTAGCAATATTTTATTCTTTATTTATAACCCTGGGATTTTATTTTTCGAAAATTCGATTATCTAAATTTAATTATAAATAATCACCCAAGATTTTTATTAGTGTGAAAATTCTAAAATTCTTATTTTGGTTAAAACTTAACATTTATTGAAGTTATAAATCTTTAAATTTTTAATTTTTAATCTTTTGGTTTAATTTAATATATTTGTAACAACGTTTATTTCACCTTTTGTTCTTTAAAAAAAATTGATTTTTTTACTTTTAAAATATAATATTTTATATCTTACTTATATACATTTTTGAAATAAATTTCTTAGTAAATGTGTAAACAAATCATATTTTTATATAAGTAATAAATTTCGAAAACTTTTGTATAAATAAACTGTTTAATTACGCGTTTAAAAGTCGCGTTATTTGATGGAATAAATAATGTATATATACATACAAGAAAACGTATTAAATTTAAATCCGTTATTTTCAATTTTTTTGGACAGAAATCACTGCGTCTGTTGTGCGCATTCTAATTTTATTCACTTTCCTTTTACTCTCCTGATTTAATAGGAACGTTATTTACAAATTTTATAACCGTTCACCTTTTTAATTTCTTGCCATTGTTCCCATCAACACGAGCTTTAAATTTTAAACGCATTCAATATTGTTTAAAAATCTTATTCCAAAATCTAATTATAGCTGACCGTTTCTTCTGCTTTAATTTCGAAACCCATTTGCTTAAAATTTGTTAAAAATCAACGTACGGCTCACACAATTATAAATTGCATTAAATTTTCTGCCGAACCACACTATGACCGTTTATATTACATTCATTTGGAATATATTCATTTGTTTGAAATCTTTCCCTTTCTCTCTCATCTCAGTTGGGAATAAAATAAATTTCAGCGGAAATCACGTTTCAATGCTTTCAACTCTTTATAACTTTTGACAAAATTTTCTGTTCTTTTTGAAACTAAAGCATATAGGGATATACGTTTTTCATTTATTAATTTCTAAATCATCCTGTTGTCCTTTTCATGTATGTTATATTTATTTATATTTTAACAATTTCTATTTATTTCACTCATCTCCCTACACGTTTCTATTTATTTGCTGATTTGTTGCATACGTTTCATTTTGGAAAAATGCGGTTCATTCCTATTTATTTTCATTTCTCACATTTATTTCATCTTTTACTGAAATTCGACCGTTGGCACATCATACCATTTTGAAAGTATGAATGTACAAAACATGCATACGTTTTATATTCATTTAATTGGAACGGTCACTTTAATTTTTGCCTTAAAATTCCATTTTCTTCACTACAGCTGGAAAGTTATAAAACATTGAAAAATTTTGAGAGCTCTCCTTAAATTGGGCAAAGCGTTTTCCTCTGCCTTCATAACTTTGGTTATGCCAGCTGTTACTTTTTTTCCATCAATTCAAAATTATTACTTGTCATTCCATTTTAGGGTCTCTTCATTCTCCTTTATCAACTTCCATATATTTATTTCCCTAGTCACTTTAAAACGTTTTATAATAATAATTAATATATAGTTGTTTCATGTTAAAGCTTTTCATACGTTTTATATATTAAAAAAATGTGAACGGATATTTACCTGAGGCCCACACCGTTTTGAATTATACGTTTTTTTTGTATTCGTTAATTCTTTTACAGCTCATTTTATTTCGCCTTTATAAACTTTTTTTTTTGGTAAAGAAAGGATCTACTATCACTTCCTTCTCCTCAATTTTTCTTCCTCCACCCTCTCTCTTCTTCCACACTCTTACACGCAGCCGTATCTCACCTTGTCACCCATTTTGCCTTGCAGCAAACTTTTCACAAATATATATATGATATCTTGAAAGGTAATACAACTTGTGTGTTTGTCTCATTAAGTATTGTTTTTTTTGTGTGCGTAAGTTATTATTTTGTTTTATTTTATATATATAAGCCTGAGTATTGTTTCTAAAACTTTAGATATTTGTGTGGGTACATATTTTCATATTGGGTTGGTTGTATAGATATACTAGTACACATTTCAGAGCTTTATAGGGTTTCTATTAGTTATAATATATATATATATATTATTTTTTTATTTTACCTTCGTCTATTGTCAATTATTGTTTAAAATATAATATGTATACAAGTTAGGTATAACAGCTGTTGTGAATATGGGTAACAATATATTTAAAACATGTATATAGCAGCCCATATAAAGGTTTGTTTGTACACACTTTATTGTACATATAAAATGTAGGTTTGCATGTCAACATTGGTAAGCATAAGAATCCTTTCTCCATTTTTCTACTAGCATTGTGTTAGCATATTTTTATTTTTGGTAATATATATATATATATATAATAATAATAATAATAATAATAATGATTATAATATATTATTTGTAAAGGAAGTCTGCATTTGGTTAAACTATTAGATTTCTTTAAACTTACATTATTTACTGTTATGTATATCTTTGGATGTTAATTTGGTTATGTACATTTAGTTTCAGATATTGATGTTTCAAATATAACGTATATACTATAAGATAGAGTCAATTTGGTTTTGATTTTTTTATATATGCTTGATTGCAATAAATATATTTAATTTAAGACTTATATGAAATGTATATATACTTTGATTTGAATTTTGGGTTTGAGGAGGATAATAATATAAAATACATCTCGCCTAAATTTTTATCGAGCTAATTTGACCCGTTCCCATTGATTTCTTTTATCAGCTTTGATCGTCGATTCGTGCCGATCTTACTTTGCTTTGAGATTGTTGATTGGGTTTCGTAACTTAACTTCATTGTCTATCTCGCTAACCTCGAAAGGTGAGCAGTCACTCATGATTAAGAGTTCTTATATTTATTAAATTTGATTTCAATTGAAAGGACAATTGAAATATGTTGTTGCAGTTGTTTAAATTTTCATTTATGCTATTATTTGTAACTGTTCACCTGTGGGATATGACACCATATCCCATTGTTTATATTTTATTTAATTACTGATGATATATGCCTATTGTTATATTATTATCATATCTGTTATCACTCTGCAAGTTCACTGTTAGTATAGTATTCACTATGGGTTGAAGTGATACATACCCGAACAGACTTTAGAATAGGAGGAAATCGTTATGGGTTGAAATGATAAACCCAAGCGATTTTCATTTAATTGAATTTGGGATTACGGGTTGGAATGATATCCACCCGTATATATTTAGTGTACGGATTGAAATGATAAATATCTGTAGCACTTGACTATATGATAGGAAATATATGCAGACACCGTTGGTCCATATAAATATTTTGAAAATAATTTCTATAAATTTGAAAAGAAATATATGGTTTAATAAATTTTGATTCTTAAGATATTATGTAAATGGAAATTTTATTGTAATATTTGACTTAAATTAGATTGATTTAATACATATAATATGGTTGAGTATTTATGTAAATCTATATTTCAAATAGATTTTCTTGAAATAAATTGAATAATTAAGATTGGGAGAAAATTTGGGTTTATTAAAAATGGTATTTAAATAAGGATTTATTTAATTAAATCGATTTGAAATTATTGAATGGGAAATTTAAAGGTATGATTTTGTAACTGGATTTTTGATTTAAGTGATTCAATGAATATTTCCCATTTAAATAAATGAAAGAAATATTTGAGTAAAATGTAATTTAAGGTCACTTAAATGATATTGAATCTAATGAGGGCGTATTTCAAGACTAAATAATAATAAGATTAAATCGAGATCTATATGAAACTGTTATATTGAACATTTCAATATTAAAGCTTAGAACTATATTGGAATTTAAATGGTTTACTTTGAGATTCGGATCTGTATTTGAAATCAATATAGTGAATTTGTTATTTAGAAACTAAATTGAATTAAAGCGAAAATTTAGGTTGAACCAAATTTGAATTTATAATTTAGAAAACTAAATTGAATAAAAATTTAGTTTTAAACGTTTAATACTTAAAGTTTTGAAATATATTGAAATATAAAGGGGTATTTATGATTACAAATCCGAATTTGAGATCGATAAAATTGAAGTGGTTATTTTAGAAATTGAGTTGAATTTAAATTGATAAATTGAGATTGAATTTAATTTGAATGGGAAGGTCAGGTTGATGTTGAAACGATTTGCTAAGTTGAGGGAATTGAAATACTTTCCTTTATAAATTATCTATTATATATAAATACTATTTTGGGAAATATAGAGATAATTGAAGTAAAATGATATTTGGTTTGAAGTATTGTAACATCCTGCCTTTTCGCACGATTTAAACAGACACACGTGCCGATTCAAACCATACGTAAGGGCGGATTGTTATAGGACAAATAAGAAAAACAGAGAAAGAAAAAAAAACTAAACAAAATCTCACAGCGGAAGGATAAAATATAATAATAAGATATAAAGTTCATAAATCTGTTTTTACAAAACCTTTGATTATATTTATACATACATATCAATGTACACATACCATATAACAATGCAGCGGAACAATATGGGTGTAGTGGAACCATAAAATCTATAATAATAATAATAAAATCTTCGTCTTCTTCCTCCAGAAATAAAATCTTTAATCCTGAAACGCTCGGACTGACCCGAGCGAATTGAAAAGACAAAACACTCGAGTCAGAACTAAAAGAACTTATGTAAGTTAAATTAACAGAAATAAATATGAGTGCAGTAACTCAAAAGATGCTCGGGATTTACATCTCTTAAGGATCCGTTAAACTATTTACTATGTAGTATATTTCGCTATTATAATAGTGTCTAATAGTAAAATAAACATGCTTTTAAATAGCGTTAAGGCTTTACATCTTCCACCTTAACACGTAATAGTCTCAGTAGTCCATCCAATGTCATAGTCCCTCCTGATCGGGAAGCCACCAGAGGATACCACACGGGCTACGGGAGAAATCCAAACTCGTACAAGGCTCGGTATGGTAGGTGACACGACACAACTAGGCAACGCCAGGGTAGATATACCAATTGCTATCCGGGCTGTTGGAAACGCGTAGCCACAGCTACCGCCCACCTCGAACAAACTCCCCCAAAATCAAAGTAAAAGTGGCCACTGAATCAATCCAAAGTCAAAGTGTAATATCGAAGAGGAGTGTCTGATCAGAGGAATGACCTCATTGGCCTGAGAATCGCTCATGTTTTAGCCACCTTATGCCAACTCACGGGAGTCGGGTCCACATATTTACCTTACAGGAAACGCCGCCACCATCCTACTTCATTCTGGAATCTCCACCGCGTACAAGGTCGTTAAAGTGGTTTTCGGAGTTGGCAGAGAGTATGACAACTTCCGATCCCGGTCTCTTCAACAACCAAACGTTATTATAACACCGCGGTCTTTTAAAATAGTTATACTTTCAAAACCATAATAAACATCTATTTCGAAACCATATAAATACGATATCATTTCAATTTCCAAAACAAATCATTTTGATATTATTTTTATAAAACCCAAATCATTAATATCAGTTTTATTTCAAATATATTTCCCTTCCAAATCATACTGCTTTACAATTTATAATATTTGGAAACCAACATTTAAATTATAACTTTCAAAACATAATACTTTGAAATTTATAGCTTTAAACCCATACTTCTAAAACTTGAATGGTTTGGATATTCAACAGCATATAAAATAAAATGGTTTAACTCAAGATTACTTTGTAAAGAAAAATAATTTCCATGACTTTACAAATATATTTTCTTTAATTGAGTCTAAGCCATAAATTTTAATATCACTGTCAATTTCCAAAACCACTTCAATTTTTAACATATATTTCAAACTTTAAGTATTATACTTCCAAAATTTAAGATAGGAAATTATTATTCAACCATTAAATGTTCTATTATTTAGTTTGAAATATAGCATACTAAACCAAAATCATTTAAATAAAACTCGGATTACCTATAAATAAATATTTCTTTCAATTCATTTATAATATAAATATTCATTTAATTCATCTTGAATAAAAATCAAGTTATAAATGTCATACCTTTAAAAAAATCTCCCAGTTTAACAGGTTTACATCAACTTATGGAGTAAAATTTTTAAATAGCTCAATTCCAAATAAATTTCCAATTTATATTTCAAATCTTAAATTGAGTTGAATCATTTAAAAACTCTATTTATATACAATATCTTAAACCTGTACATGAACATATAATATGAATTATCCAACTCCATTTTTCAACTTATTCAATTTTTATTTATCAGATTCATACATAGCTTAAATTCAACAATTTAACTATATATGTATATTAAAATATTTAAAAATATCAAAACTTAGTATTTATTAAACCGTATCCTATCCAAACCATAGAAATCATTTTAAAAATAATTTATATATATATACCACGATGTCTGTATAAAATTTTCTATCCTATGGTCAAGTGATACAGATATTTATCATTTCAATCCGCAATTTAAAATAAAAATTGCGGTTGTATATCATTTCAAACCGCAATCTCGAATGAAATGAAATGCATAGCAACTTGCAATTAATATAATTAATCATTCATTCATCCATCAAATCATTCATCCATTTATCACAATCATCATCCAATTTCAAACAATACATCAATATATAACAGGTGATAAATAACTGGTATCAATTATCAGTTTATACTCAAAATCAATTTAATAACTGTTAATTGGCAGTTTATGCAAAAGTAAATGTAAATTTAACTGGCAGTTAATGTGAAATAAAAATTGAACATAACTATGACTGGCAATTTATATGCAAATACATAACTTCCAACTGTTAAATTTATATGCAATAAATAAAATAAATTAACAGTTAAATTAAATAAATGCGATTTAACTGAGATGATGAATAATGCATGCCAAACAATTATAAATAAATTTCTACTCATATCTTAAGTCAATTTAACAATCATAAGAAATTTTAGAAGTCGTGAGTGGGTTAAAACACTCACATGTTGAATTTAAATCGAATTTAAATCCGATTTAAACCCAAAAATTCGACGATCTCCAAATCTGTCCAAACTAGCGTAAACGCGTCTGGAATTTTGCTACGATCCTAACAAAAAAAATCTCACGTAAATACGACTTCGTATGCGGAAGTTATTAAGATTTGAACAATTGAATTAGGAATTTAAATAAATAAAAATAAAACAACATACTGGCCACGTCATCTAGCAAGTTTCTCACGTGCTTTACCTTCCAGTACCCTAATGCAAGAATCTCACGAAGCTGCTGCCGCTCGTCCAACTTTGACCCTAATTTTCCCATCTCTCTGACCATCTTCGTCACGATCGGGCCTCACCATCGTCATCTCCTTCCCGAGGCGCCCCACCTCAGGCCGACCGGCCACCTCCGGTGTCCCCCTACGCTACACGACCGCCACCCGCTTTGAGCCTATTTCTAGCGATTTCCTCCACCTACAGTGAGAACGAACAATAGATCTAGGGCCTGCTCGACTCTCTTGTCACCATGGTGCTTCCCGATCGACCAATAGCTGCAGATCCGCCGTCAAATCTCGACGATGAACAAGAACGGCCGAGACAAAACCCCAATTTTCTGGTCAAACCACAAATCAAATTGAAAAACGAATTACGCCATCGAATTACGCTCGTCGAGAGCATTGACATATATTTTTTTTGGAATTTTCTGAGGTCTTTAAATTCTCATTTGAATTTTGAATAGAATTGGATCTGAAATTTGCATCCATTGAGGAAGAGAAAGAGTTGAAGAAATGAACGTACAATCAAATGACAATAGATGGACGCTATGTTTTATCATAGCCTATTTATAGACAAACTGCAATAGGATGGGTGGGCACGATTTATAAACGTGCTAAACGGTAGTTGGCCCAAAAAGCCCGTTCTGACCCCGGAACGAAATTTGTTAAACCATATATCCAAATAGGTATTTTAAAATATTCTGAACGCGATGGAAAAAGTTTCACGTCCAAATTCGATCGTATGAAGAAGTTATGCTGGAAAAAAAACTTTCAAATTTATTTCAAATTGATTTTGATTAAATCAATTTCAAGGCGTTTCGCGTTCGTACGATCAAACGACAAGTCCGATCGATACGAAACCTGAAACCCTACAATAATTCACTGTTACGGATCCGATGAATTTCATCGAAATCCGAGTCTGTGACAAAAATGGCTATTATTTATAACAATTAATTAAATTAAGAATTAGTAAGAAAATCCAAATTTTTATTCCAGTTTTAGTATTGGAAAATTTTATCGCTTAATAATCCTCAGACATTTACATTGATTTTAAACCAATTTTAAAAAAATGTAAATTTTGATGATCCATTTGTAACTTTCAATATTAATTCTCAATTTCATTAAATTCCAAATTTATAGATAAATTTCCAAAATTTCCTTTTTAAGTGAATTAACCTATATTTATTCCATTCATAAATTTCAAATATAAGGGTTTACCATTGGATTAATAATTATCACATAAATATTTCCCGTATCCAACTTAATTTTCAAATTAACATAAAATTTTATATTTAATTTTAATTAATTGCAATAAATCCAAATAAATACATAAAGCTTAATTCTCTTTTAAATATTTAACTCACTTAATTGCAATTAATCTTTTTATCATAAATTAAATTAAAATATATTAAATAAACTTTATTTCCATTCTTTTTACTCACAAATCATCATATTATGAAGAATATTTACGTTATTCCCCATTTATTGCCTTAATTTATTTAACGTAACATTAAATTTATATCTATTGCAATGATTTCAAATTTAACTGAAGGAACTAAGTATATAACTCAAAATAGTTGTTGTAAGACTCTTAATCCCACCTTTATAAGTATTTTATTTCCACTCAAGTATTATAGGTACTTACAGATTATTGGTTTTCATATAATTGTTATTTATTATATATTAATTAAATAAATTCACTATTCAAGTCCGTTTAAATTTTATTACCAAAAATCCATCTACCTTTTTCCAATAGATTTGAATTCCATTCAATTTATAACCAATCAAAATTTCCATTCACACTTTATTATAAGCCCAAAATCTGCAATTCATTATCTTATATTAATGTCCTCCAGTTTCTATTTATTATTATAACTTTACAATCTGTATACATTCATTGATTGGTTTTATACAATTACCATTTACTTTACATTCAATTACTATTGAAAGTATATTTATTCATCAATCAATCCGATATTTACTTTTCTTTCCTTCTATTTGATAAATAACCTAATATACCTTTACATATACTCATTTTATTCCATTCATTTATGGGTATTGCATTGAAATTTAATTTATTAGCTAATACCAACATTTTTACCATTAATTACAATTGGGTTCCCAATTTTATTCAATACCCTAAATAAATAACATACATATTAGTCCAATCCTTACATTTGTTTCCTCATATTTCATTAAAAATCAAATCATAACATTTAAATGATTTTATTGAATTGGAATTTCATTCAAGTCATAAATTATTAACTTGCACTAATATGATTCCTTAATTTATTCCAATTACCGTTTACAAACTTTTATTGCATTAAATGAAATTAATACTTTCATAAATTTCTCATACTAAATTTCAGGTAAGAATCTTTTTCAACTTAATTCACTTTGAATTTTTATTCAAACTTCTATAAATAGGTTTTAAGTCACCATTTACATAATTTAATTTAGCGTTTATTTCAATATTTGTTTAAAAAGTAATTTTTTTCCTACTGAATTAAATTGCAAAACTCAAAAATTCAACCAAATTAAATCCACTAAATTTACGGGTCGTTACACTCTCCCCCACTCAAAACTTTTCGTCCCCGAAAAGGAAAAAGAAGGGAGAAGGAAGAATTGAATAACAATACATCTTATTCAAAATATTAACTTAAAACAATAATTTACTAAATTTATTACCTTAAATAAAATATACTCGTTTTATAATCATTATATCCATTTATACTTAAATAATTAAAGTTTGGAAAACATTTTCAACATAATTCTAAGTCCAAAATTTAAGGAAAATTTTGGCAGAGTCTCCTTTGTACGGAGAGGTTCAGGAGAAAAATATAATATTAAATATTAGAAAATATCACATATAATATCCAAACTATTATATCCCAACACGGGAAAATATATAAAATAGCGCTATAAACCGTAATCCGAAAACGTACCTATTTGTCTGGCAATTTACATTTATTTTATGGAACCAAAACCAGAAGCAATTGCTTCCATAACCTGCATTTCACTTATAAAATCCAAAGGGTTAATAATTTATATAAAGTGAAATATTTAAGTGGTTTCAACCATTAACAACCAATCAATACAACAACCATCAATTTCACAAACAACATACACGCCCAAAACAAAGCAACCATTCAATCAAACAAACAGACAGTTGTTCGGGTTCAAAACTTGAAATTGTACCGAATGAAAATAACTATCAAGTGCATCAATTACTTAACAGTCTTAGATGGAAAGAAAATCGATTATTTGTTCATCCAACAACTTCAAATTTCCTTACCCAACCAACCATAAATCAAACAATAACAATTTAAACCAACAAACCAAATTAACTTATTATAAATTTATTTCATACTTTAGTTGTTTTGATTTCCTTTCTTTCATTTATTCAATGACTACTTCATTTTTTTTCATTTTTTTTCTTTTTATTTTGTTCAGAAAATAACTTCAACCCTTTTCTTAAGTTTACAGTTTCTCTTTATTATATTACACTCATTTAATTTCACTTACTACTTGCTATTATTCATTCGTTTATTATTTCATGATCTTATTTATCCACCCTTTAATTACTTAAATTCATTTTTCATACTTGCCTTTAATTATATTCTCTTATAGTAAAATCCCAATTATAACCTAAGTTTATAACATTAAATTCTCATTTATAATAGAAAATTCATTTGAATACTTCATTATCTACTCTTACTTGTACAAATTTCTATTACATTTCCTATTAAACATTTCAACTTTTAATATTTGGTAAGTTATATATGATTTAAAGAATATACTTGAAAGTTATACAAGTTTTCTCATTTCCTATGGTAAATTTAATGTTTAATATTAATATTCTTTATTTCATAAGTTATAATTTCAACTTTCATTTAATACCATTTATAACCTATCATTAAATCTCTTATTTCCTTTAGAGTGTGAAATCTATTAATTACCTACGTTCCAATTCACTATAGTAATTGAAACTATTAATTAATTCATTGTTGAATAAGGTTACAATTTCAACTTCCTTTTTATTTCCTTTATACTCATTCTTACATCTCTTACATAAATTAGAGGCTCCAATATTTTATTACTTACCTTTCATTTCACTACAATAATTGAACAATTTATTAACGGAAATTTAAGAATTTAAATACCGGGTTAAATTTCAATTTATTTTAAAATAATATATAATCTTACACTTATATATCTCTAATTGTATTTAAAACAATTCGAAATTTATATATTTTTAAAAAAATGGATCTGTAGTAGAATTACTACAGTGGCCTTCCCCCTTCGAAACTCGAAAATGAAAGTCGATGATGCGGCCATCATCACCGAAATTATTTTCTAGCGACAGAGAGGGAAGTACAACTTTATGTAATGACCCGGAATTTTGGGCAATATAAATTTAATAATCTGTGTAAATAATTTAATTGGTTTGATAATTTTTCTTTATAATTTTAATTTAAATTGGTAAATTTAATCTTTTAAAGGTTAATGAACTTTTAATCTGGAAATATTGAAAAGATTTTTGTCAAAGCAAATGAAATTTTATTCTATTTATAATATATACATTTGATATATATTGTGAATAGGAGATCTTGTGTTTTAAATTAAAGATGAATTTTCAAATTATAATATATATGTACGTATATGTTATAGTTTGAGTTGTTTTGAAATTTAATTAAATCTATTAGTAATTGATATATGAATGAATATTATAATTTAAAGCTTTGTTTTTAAAACTTAATAGTTTTCAAAGGTTAAATTTAAAGATTAACTCTATTGTTTGTAAGAATATAAAATAACTGCTTATTTTAAGTGTGATAGTATATAAAAGACTTAATCAAAGCTTTCTTTTTGTTTCTTTAAAATAGTTATAAATGCATATGCATAAATGTTTTAGATTTAAAAATATATATAAATGTTTTAGATTTTAAATACATATATAAGAATTTTTGCATTTTTATCAGTGTTAGAATATTTCTTTTAAAAGTAAACTTATATTTATTCATAAAGTAAATTTGATAAATAAGTTTATATTACATTTTAAACTAAGTAAAATTTATTAAAAAGACTTAAGGTACAAATGTAAACATATTATCACCTTTAAATAACACATGTAAGTAAGTTAAGCAAGCAAATGACAAATGTAAATCTTTGAAACAAGTGGCCTCTATTTCTTTTTATTTACAAATTTAAACATATAAAAGAAAATTATTTCTCCTTTTTCATTTTTTTTCTTCAAATCTTCCTTTCCTCTTCTCAAACTTTAATGGCAAAACAAAAAATTATTTCCAAAACCTGAAAATTAAATGCAAAAACAAAAATCAAATCTGAAGTGAAAATAAAACCTGCAACTTAATTATGCAAATGAAGATCTGCAGCCTTCATCTTTAAAGCATACAGATGGATTTTACAACAACCTGCAAATACAAGTAGACTTCAACCTGCAATCAAACTAAGGCATGCAAAAGGGGATTTTCAAAATCAAAGCAAATTCATTTTTCAGATTAATGTTCAAAAGCCTGGAAATTCACTAAACTGCTCAGCCTCTTTAATGAACAGGTGAGTAAATAATTTTAAAAACAGTTTAATATGTTTTCATTTCTATGCATGTGATGATATTTATTTGAATCAAAGTTCTTTTGCTTGAATTTAAGTAAGTTGGTATGATTCTGTTATGAACTTGTCTACCTTCAAGCTGTGCTCTGTTAGTTTACAGTAAATGATTCTGCTTTTAAAAAATAAAATTTCATTAATACCTATAAATCAAATTTCATATAGGCTTAAGTATGTGAATGAAATTGTTTGTAGTTTTATGATGAAGGTTATAAAATGGTTTTAGAACTTTTAAGTATCTCAAATCAGGTTTAAAGTAAAATTTGCAGTAAACTTAAATTTTGGTCAAAAATCTTCTGCTTTAAATTCAAATTTGGATTGCATATATGGAATGGTGATGGAAAATCATGATTTTTGATATTACTATCATAATTTTTAATTGAGTAATCATCATGAATTTAGGGTTTAAATGAATTGGGGATTTTTATGAACTGTGGATTGAATACCTAATAATTCGATTTGATTTTTTGACCGAAGCTTGAATATGAGCTATAGATAATGGGAAAAATGCTGAATAATTTTTCAAATAAGTGGATTGATGGGAATTGAGGAAGTTAGGGTTTAAGCTTGGTTAATGTTAGGTTGACTGTCGCGACTTTTATATCGAGGAGGATGGACCGGAGGCAATCGCGACAGGGGCATGTTGAGTAGGAGGTCGAGGCGAAGGTGTATTGTGGTCGGTGAGGTTCATCGGCGACTGGGTTGGTCGGCGGTGATGGGATTTTGGATCGAGTTGTTTCTGCAGTTGGACTTGAATTTCTCGTTTTTGATTCACCCAGCTTATTTAGTTTCTGGGTTGTGGGGAAGGTGGACGAGGCACTGCGTGATCGGTCGGCGATCGGGGAGATGGCCGGAGGGGCTTGGTTCGCCGTGCAGTATGCACACGTGTAGTTGTGTGCACTGGGTATTTCTTTTGGAGAAGATGAGATTTGTCTTGATGGGGTTCTCGCGTTTTCAAGGTGGTGACTCGAAGTGAGGAACTGGGTTTTTGCTTCGAGTGTTAGGCGAGTAGTTGAGGGGTTTGACTCAGGTATCTTTGGTCATTTGCTTTTTGGTTTGGTACCCTGTAATGATAAGTTGCAGATTATAACATAATGTTAAAATAAATGAAAACAAGCATTAAATTATAAACCAGTTTTATAAAGAAATAAATTACAAAGTTAAACTTGTTTTGAAATGAATGTAAATGCAGATTTTATTTGATTGTATAGAATAAGTAAAATCAAGTTTAAGTTATAAAACAAGTTTATTAAGGAAGTAAAAATAAGTTTAAACTTGTTGTTTTAGAGTGAAAGTAAATCATACATTTAAAAGGGATAATTGAATTTATTTTCAAAAATTAAAATGTTCAAGATGATTGTTTTTGAAAATAATTATCTATTTAAAATTTTGAAGTTCAATTTAAATGAGTGTTTTGAATTTAAGGTATTAAATCAAAGTTTAGAGAAATTTTTAAGTAAAGATTTTAAAAATCAAAATTTCAAATTTCAATTTGAATGAATAAGTTTAACTTAGATGATTAATGAGTTTTGAATTTTGAAATTTTGTTTAAAATGTACTATTTTCAATGAAGGTAAATATTATTGTAAACCAAATTGAATAATTTGTTTTAAGTTATTGAAATTTGATTTAATTCAAATAATTGACTTATGAAGATAAATAGTGTTAAATTATTTGAATATGAACTTAAGAATACTTGATTATATATGATCTGCAATTAAGTGAAGATTTAATTAAAATTTATGTTTTTCTTAATTAATTAAGGATTTTAAATATTAGAAGTTAATTAATTAATTGTTTAATTAATTTTAAATAATTAGTTAATTATTTATTAATCTTAAATAATCACTTAATTATGGATTAATTAAGTGTCATTACTAAATGAAGTAATCAATGATTAATTTTTGAATGTAATTAAGAATGGTAATTACTTATAAAAGTAATTAATGAAAATACTCATGGGAGTAATTAAATTGGAGGTGATTAATGGATAATCACTTAATGTTGTTAATCAAGGATTGATTAATATAATTGTTTTAAAGTTAATTAATTATTAAGTAATTAATTAATTAAATAATTAAGAATTATTTAATGATGAGATTAATTATTTGTTAAGTGATTAATTAAGAAAGTAATTAAGATTTATTAATGGAAGTAATTAGAGATAATTACTTATGTGAGTAATTAAGAGTTAATTACTTAATTAATTTTAGTTAATTAATTAATGTGATAGATTAATGAATGAATAAGATTAATTACTAAAGGTAATCAATTAAATTGTAATTAATTAATTAAGTAATTAATTAAGGATTAATTGTTAATTAGATTGAATAGCAATTACTTAATGAAGTAATTAAAGATTAATCAAATGGATTAATTAATCAAGGATTAATATAATTAAATTAGAAATTAATTAAGAAGTTAATTAATTTAGTTAAGTAATTATAAATTGTTAATTTCTGTTTAAGATTAATGAGATGATTAATTATAAGTTAATTAATTTAAGTAATTATAAATTAATAAGGATCATTAATTAATGTAATTAATGAATTAATCAAGGTTGATTAATAAAAGTAATTTATTTAAGTGTGATTAATTAATTGTAATTAATTAAAAATTAATGTAATTAATTATAGTTAATTAATTAATGTATGATCAATAATTATTGTAATTAATGATAGTAATTAAGGGATAATTACTGAATATGGTTAAGTATAATTACCTGAATGCAATTAAATGAGAATAATTAATCAAAGAAAGATTAATTAGTGAAGATCATTAGAGATGATTAATTTATTTATTTGGGATAAATAAATGAAGAATGATTTAAGTAATCCAATTGATTAGAGTTAATCAATTTTGTTATGGATGAATGATTAATATTGGATGAATGATTGATATTGGATGTTGAATGATATTGAGTGATTGGTTGATATTGGATGTTGATATTGGTTGATACTGGATATCTCTGCTATGTGAGATGCTGCTATGTGAGATGAATGTCAGATATGAATTATCCATTGTGATAAATGATTCATCTATCTTTTTATTTCATACTGTATATAAGTTTTAAAACTGTTTAAACCCTTAAGTACAACTTGGACATTAAAATGGCGTTTGGTTTCGGTGAGACCGGGATCGGGTTTCCATATTTGGATATCCGAAAACCACATCGATTCCAATTAAACTTTAGGTCGTGTATCCAAGTGGAGCAAGTGAAGACTCGAGGTGTAAGGGCTATACGTCAATATAACTCTGTGGGTGATCCCGTAATGAGTTTGACGGAATAGTGCTTATAGATTCGAGATGGCGAATCAGAGTGCAAGGCTATGGTCGTTGACTCTGAGGGTGATTCCAATAATGAGTGCAACGAGATAGTGCCTTCGGTTTCGTTCGAACCCGGAACGAACTTGTATGGATTGAATGCTTTCAGCACATCGTCAAGTGGACGATGAGCATTCTAAGATAAATGTGTTCTATAAAGGTAATCGTCACCTCAAGCCTCATCAACCGGGAATGGCCAAAACAGGGGAGGTGCATTAAGGCTTCGTGGGTAGCTCCAACTGGAGAGCAAGATTTTCCCCTGTCTAGAAGTCCCTTTTTATTCGGCTGTGTGGGCAGTTGGATCGCGGCCAACTGTGGGGTTGTCTTGTTCGGGACTGTCCAGTAAGGGATGGTTCCGGCCTTGTGTTGCAGGGGAGTTAGGGTGGCTCCTCGGTACGTTGATCTACGCCACGTACTGTGACAGGCGGTACCCCAGTAGCCCTGCCATTGATGGAAACCCATTTTCCCTACAAGACCCTACGGTTTTGTTTGTATTACCCACTTTTGAGTCTAGTAGCTGGAATTTAATAGATGTAACAATTTCGGCTATTTCTTATTTACTTGAAAACCCTAGACACTATTATAATATCACTGGATTTCCTATCAAATGTTTTGGTTAGCGTAAGGTAAAAACTTTTCCATGTTTATGTGTGGGAAGTCTTACGTGATACCTTTTCTTTTCAAAGGTTTTCTAAAGTTAAGCAATTTTAACCCGTTTACTCACACCAGACCCGTGTTTGACCCGAGTGTTTATTTTTTGTTTTATTAAACTCTTGGGTACTCATATTATGTATGAGTAGTCAAGTGAATCAGGTTAGCTTGACGAATTCTGGAGGAGATATGGAGCAGGAGGCTTCGACGTTTAGACATATATTGATTCCGCTGTGTTTGATTGATGTATGTTTCTTCGGTTGTATCTTGAGTTGTATGAATTAGAAAGATGTTATAACTATCTAATATGTGACGTATGGTTGTGTACTCTGATGTAATGAGATACTATGTATTATTTTATGAGATATATTATATTTTATTCGTTCCGCTGTGAGCTATCTGATGTTGTTTGTGTTCTTCTTTCTCTTTCTTTCTTCTTCTATCCCTTTCTTTCTCCAAGATGATGCGATTTTCTGGGAGTAGAAAATCGGGTCGTCACATTTGGTATCAGAGCATTAGGCTCTGAAGTGTGTTTTTCTTTAAGGAGCATTAGGTTTAGTGAATACCTAGGCTCTGTAGTGGTGTCTTTCTTGAGAAAGCGTACTTGTAATTTTTATATATAACTATATATATATATCTGCCTAATGGGTTGGATTATCTGTACGGATTTTCCAACATAAGTTTTAGAGGTAGATAGATGGAATAGGGGTTTGTGTGTGTAACACGAATACCACTGATGGAAGAGGTCCATATGTTTGAGGTTGGAAGTATTTGTCGAGACTATAGACCTAATACCATCTCGAGTAAGTTTTAAAGTTTGGAGTAAGGATTTCTCTGATATCCGAAGGAAATCTTTTGAAGATTCGGAGATTATCTTTGGATTGTAAATTTGGATTTCGCTCGGGTAAGCGAATTTTTCTTGAGTTTGGATTTGTTGGAAGTGCAGAAGTAAATGATGATATCTCGGTAACTGCATGATGAGATGCAGTATCCTTGGATTTTTTGAAGATGTTTTCTTTTGAAGCAGTTTTTACCTGCTGAAGAGATGATGTATCTGTGTATGAGTTGTTTGGATCATTAGCAAGGAGTTTGGCTGTTTTGGGATATGAGACTAAGGTCTATGAGTTGTTTCTCTTCAGGCATGGTCTCATTGTTATTCCCTAAGGAAAGCGAGTTGTTGATGCTTGGTTTGGAGTCCGAGTTTCTTGAGTGGTTGTCTGCAATCTCGAAGGTCCGTTGAGTGGTTTGTTGGAGGTTTTGGGTTTTGAGAAGCCTTGGATTATAGTCTTTGGTTAGCCGTGGTAGCAGTGCAACTCGAAGTGTTCGATGTGCTGACGAGGAGATCTTTTAGCTTCGCAGTATCATAGAGGTTGAGTTTAGAAGCAGTAGTGTGGCTTGTTTCTCTGATGGTTCAGGAATCTTTGTGGTTCTCTTTCAGCAGTCGGGGCTGAAGGTGGTGATGTTTTCTTGAAAGGTTAACCTAGCTTAGAAAAGCTTTAAAGCTGTTTTAATTGGTAAATAGGGGACAGTTTTATTTGGAATCTGAACTAGGTAAGATCGCAAAAGTTACTTGCGATTAGTTCGGAATTTTCTTAGGCTATTTGGGTGATCTTTTGTTTGAGACTGAGGAAATCAAAGAGGCGTCAGCGTCTGGAATTGAGTTCCATATTGTTTTGATTCCAGAAGAAATTCTGGTAGTTAGCCTGATAGTTGGATGGTTCTTGAAGGATAGTTGGTGTAGCAGCTCAGAATTTTTGGAATTGAAATTGGACTGATCTAGCTTTTGGAATAGGATTCTGTTTTGAGGTTGTGTGACCAAGTCTGATGTGTCACTCAGATTTTTATGGATTTGATGAACAAAGTTTCCCGGATATATTGGATAAGTTTGTATCTGTGTTCATCAACATTTTTTTTTCTCATCTATTTCAGAATCAGAGTTGTGCAGCGGAAGCATGGTAGCAGCTGTGTAAGGAAGGAAACAAGTTATGTTTGATATTGCTTGAGTAGTAGAGCTTGTGTCCTGGATTTCGATGAATTTGTGGAGGGCTTTTCTATTGAATAGGATCTAGAAACTGTTTTTCTTTTGTCTAGTTGTCCCTGGAAGTATCAGCATAGGTTGAGCTGATTGGAGGAAGTTTGGCAGTCCAGGAATATTTGTTGAGTTTTGCAGATATGAGATAAGGAGTTTGGTATTTGAAGTTGGAGACTTCAGTGTGGTTAGGATTCTCTGGTTAAGAGAACAGATATTGGATAAGACTGGTTGGCTAGTGCTGAGGCATTTGAGATTTCTTATCTGTGTTTTGGTAGGATAAGATTGAATTGCCAGTTTGGATATCTGGAATTCATTTTGTAACACGTATCTCTGAGGGAATACGTGTATGATTCATCGTTGGTTGTTGAATCTGTAGTTCAGTTGGAATTGGATGTTGATATGGATTTGAGAGTAGTCTGATGTTCTGTTCAGATTGAAGGATCTAGAGATGAGTGGAGCTCAGGATTTTGATTGTGTAGTTAGTTTGTTAGCTTTTATAGAGCGAGTCTCCCAGTGATTTATACTTGGGGAAACTCGAGATAGTATTAGAGATTTATTCTGATTTGTGTCAGAATAATTAGTTAGGTTTGTTTATTGATTGCTATGGATGTTAGTAATTGGTTGTTAGGAATGCTTTTCTTATTGAAATTAAAATCTGTACTGGATTATTAAATTACATTTGCTTTTAAATTTCGGGGACGAAATTCTTTTAAGGGGGGAGGATTGTAACGACCCGGAATTTTGGGCAATACAAATTTAATAATCTGTGTAAATAATTTAATTGGTTTGATAATTTTTCTTTATAATTTTAATTTAAATTGGTAAATTTAATCTTTTAAAGGTTAATGAATTTTTAATCTGGAAATATTGATAAGATTTTTGTCAAAGCAAACGAAATTTTATTCTATTTATAATATATGCATTTGATATACATTGCGAATAGGAGATCTTGTGTTTTAAATTAAAGATGAATTTTCAAATTATAATATATATGTACGTATATGTTATAGTTTGAGTTGTTTTGAAATTTAATTAAATCTACTAATAATTGATATATGAATGAATATTATAATTTAAAGCTTTGTTTTTAAAACTTAATATTTTCAAAGGTTAAATTTAAAGATTAACTCTATTGTTTGTAAAAATATAAAATAACTGCTTATTTTAAGTGTGATAGTATATAAAAGACTTAATCAAAGCTTCCTTTTTGTTTCTTTAAAATAGTTATAAATGCATATGCATAATTGTTTTAGATTTAAAAATATATATAAATGTTTTAGATTTTAAATACATATATAAGAATTTTCGCATTTTTATTAGTGTTAGAATATTTCTTTTAAAAGTAAACTTATATTTATTCATAAAGTAAATTTGATAAATAAGTTTATATTACATTTTAAACTAAGTAAAATTTATTAAAAAGACTTAAGGTACAAATGTAAACATATTATCACCTTTAAATAACACATGTAAGTAAGTTAAGCAAGCAAATGACAAATGTAAATCTTTGAAACAAGTGGCCTCTATTTCTTTTTATTTACAAATTTAAACATATAAAAGAAAATTGTTTCTCCTTTTTCATTTTTTTTCCAAAACTTCCTTTCCTCTTCTCAAACTTTATTGGAAAAACAAAAAATTATTTCCAAGACCTGAAAATTAAATGCAAAAACCAAAATCAAATCTGAAGTGAAAATAAAACCTGCAACTTCAATATGCAAATGAAGATCTGCAGCCTTCATCTTTAAAGCATACAGATGGATTTTACAACAACCTGCAAATACAAATAGACTTCAACCTGCAATCAAACTAAAGCATGCAAAAGGGGATTTTCAAAATCAAAGCAAATTCGTTTTTCATATTAATGTTCAAAAGCCTGGAAATTCACTAAACTGCTCTGCCTCTTTAATGAACAGGTGAGTAAATAATTTTAAAAACAGTTTAATATGTTTTCATTTCTATGCATGTGATGATATTTATTTGAATCAAAGTTCTTTTGCTTGAATTTAAGTAAGTTGGTATGATTCTGTTATGAACTTGTCTACCTTCAAGTTGTGCTCTGTTAGTTTACAGTAAATGATTCTGCTTTAAAAAAATAAAATTTCATTAATACCTATAAATCTAATTTCATATAGGCTTAAGTATGTGAATGAAATTGTTTGTAGTTATATGATGAAGGTTATAAAATGGTTTTAGAACTTTTAAATATCTCAAATCAGGATTAAAGTAAAATTTGCATTAAACTTAAATTTTGGTCAAAAATCTTCTGCTTTAAATTCAAATTTGGATTGCATATATGGAACGGTGATGGAAAATCTTGATTTTTGATATTACTATCATAATTTTTAATTGAGTAATCATCATGAATTTGGGGTTTAAATGAATTGGGGATTTTTAGGAACTGTGGATTGAATACCTAATAATTCGATTTGATTTTTTTGATCGAAGCTTGAATATAAGCTGTAGATAATGGGAAAAATGCTGAATAATTTTTCAAATGAGTGGATTGATGGGAATTGAGGAAGTTAGGGTTTAAGCTTGGTTAATGTTAGGTTGACTGTCGCGACTTTTATATCGAGGAGGATGGACCGGAGGCAATCGCGACAGGGGCATGTTGAGCAGGAGGTCGAGGCGAAGGTGTATTGTGGTCGGTGAGGTTCATCGGCGACTGGGTTGGTCGGCGGTGATGGGATTTTGGATCGAATTATTTCTGAAGTTGGACTTGCATTTCTCGTTTTTGATTCAGCCATCTTATTTTGTTTCTGGGTTGTGGGGAAGGTGGACGAGGCACTGCGTGATCGGTCGGCGATCAGGGAGATGGCCGGAGGGGCTTGGTTCGCCGTGAAGTATGCACGCGTGTAGTTGTGTGCACTGGGTATTTGTTTTGGAGAAGATGAGATTTGTCTCGATGGGGTTCTCGCGTTTTCAAGGTGGTGACTCGAAGTGAGGAACTGGGTTTTTGCTTCGAGTGTTAGGCGAGTAGTTGAGGGGTTTGACTCGGGTATCTTCGGTCATTTGCTTTTTGGTTTGGTACCGTGTAATGATAAGTTGCAGATTATAACATAATGTTAAAATAAATGAAAACAAGCATTAAATTATAAACCAGTTTTATAAAGAAATAAATTACAAAGTTAAACTTGTTTTGAAATGAATGTAAATGCAGATTTTACTTGATTGTATAGAATAAGTAAAATCAAGTTTAAGTTATACAACAAGTTTATTAAGGAAGTAAAAATAAAGTTAAACTTGTTGTTTTAGAGTGAAAGTAAATCATACATTTAAAAGGGATAATTGAATTTATTTTCAAAAATTAAAATGTTCAAGATGATTGTTTCTGAAAATAATTATCTAATTAAAATTTTGAAGTTAAATTTAAATGAGTGTTTTGAATTTAAGGTATTAAATCAAAGTTTAGAGAAATTTTTAAGTAAAGATTTTAAAAATCAAAATTTCAAATTTCAATTTGAATGAATAAGTTTAACTTAGATGATTAATGAGTTTTGAATTTTGAAATTTTGTTTAAAATGTACTATTTTCAATGAAGGTAAATATTATTGTAAACCAAATTGAATAATTTGTTTTAAGTTATTGAAATTTGATTTAATTCAAATAATTGACTCATGAAGATAAATAGTGTTAAATTATTTGAATATGAACTTAAGAATACTTGATTATATATGATCTGCAATTTAGTGAAGATTTAATTAAGATTTATGTTTTTATTAATTAATTAAGGATTTTAAATATTAGAAGTTAATTAATTAATTGTTTAATTAATTTTATATAATTAGTTAATTATTTATTAATCTTAAATAATCACTTAATTATGGATTAATTAAGTGTAATTACTAAATGAAGTAATCAACGATTAATTTTTGAATGTAATTAAGAATGATAATTACTTATAAAAGTAATTAATGAAAATACTCATGGGAGTAATTAAATTGGAGGTGATTAATGGATAATCACTTAATGTTATTAATCAAGGATTAATTAATATAATTCTTTTAAAGTTAACTAATTATTTAGTAATTAATTAATTAAAGAATTAAGAATTATTTAATGATGAGATTAATTATTTTTTTAAGTGATTAATTAAGAAAGTAATTAAGATTTATTAATGGAAGTAATTAGAGATAATTAATTATGTGAGTAATTAAGAGTTAATTACTTAATTAATTTTAGTTAATTAATTAATGTGATAGATTAATGAATGAATAAGATTAATTACTAAAGGTAATCAATTAAATTGTAATTGAATAATTAAGTAATTAATTAAGGATTAATTGTTAATTAGATTGTATAGCAATTACTTAATGAAGTAATTAAAGATTAATTAAATGGATTAATTAATCAAGGATTAATATAATTAAATTAGAAATTTAGTTAAGAAGTTAATTAATTTAGTTAAGTAATTATAAATTGTTAATTTCTTTTTAAGATTAATGAGATGATTAATTATAAGTTAATTAATTTAAGTAATTATAAATTAATAAGGATCATTAATTAATGTAATTAATGAATTAATCAAGGTTGATTAATAAAAGTAATTTATTTAAGTGTGATTAATTAATTGTAATTAATTAAAAATTAATGTAATTAATTATAGTTAATTAATTAAAGTATGATCATTAATTATTGTAACTAATGATAGTAATTAAGGGATAATTACTGAATATGGTTAAGTATAATTACCTGAATGCAATTAAATGAGAATAATTAATCAAAGAAAGATTAATTAGTGAAGATCATTAGAGATGATTAATTTATTTATTTGGGATAAATAAATGAAGAATGATTTAAGTAATCCAATTGATTAGAGTTAATACATTCTGTTATGGATGAATGATTAATATTGGATGAATGATTGATATTGGATGTTGAATGATATTGAGTGATTGGTTGATATTGGATGTTGATATTGGTTGATACTGGATATCTCTGTTATGTGAGATGCTGCTATGTGAGATGAATGTTTGATATGAATTATCCATTGTGATAAATGATTCATCTATCTGTTTATTTCATACTAGATATAAGTTTTAAAACTGTTTAAACCCTTAAGTACAACTTGGACATTAAAATGGCGTTTGGTTTCGGTGAGACCGGGATCGGGTTTCCATATTTGGATATCCGAAAACCACATCGATTCCAATTAAACGTTAGGTCGTGTATCCAAGTGAAGCAAGTGAAGACTCGAGGTGTAAGGGCTATACGTCAGTATAACTCTGTGGGTGATTCCGTAATGAGTTTGACGGAATAGTGCTTATAGATTCGAGATGGCGAATCAGAATGCAAGGGCTATGGTCGTTGACTCTGAGGGTGATTCCAATAATGAGTGCAACGAGATAGTGCCTTCGGTTTTGTTCGAACCCGGAACGAACTTGTATGGATTGAATGCTTTCAGCACATCGTCAGGTGGATGATGAGCATTCTAAGATAAATGTGTTCTATAAAGGTAATCGTCACCTCAAGCCTCATCAACCGGGAATGGCTAAAACAGGGGAGGTGCAGCAAGGCTTCGAGGGTAGCTCCCACTGGAGAGCATGATTTTCCCCTATCTATAAGTCCCTTTTTATTTGGCTGTGTGGGCAGTTGGGTCGCGGCCAACTGCGGGGTTGTCTTGTTCGGGACTGTCCAGTAAGGGATGGTTCCGGCCTTATGTTGCAGGGGAGTTAGGGTGGCTCCTCGGTACGTTGATCTAGGCCACGTACTGTGACAGGCGGTACCCCAGTAGCCCTGCCATTGATGGAAACCCATTTTCCCTACGAGACCCTACGGTTTTGTTTGTATTACCCACTTTTGTGGCTAGTAGCTGGAATTTAATAGATGTAACAATTTCGGCTATTTCTTATTTACTTGAAAACCCTAGACACTATTATAATATCACTGGATTTCCTATCAAATGTTTTGGTTAGCGTAAGGTAAAAACTTTTCCATGTTTATGTGTGGGAAGTCTTACGTGATACCTTTTCTTTTCAAAGGTTTTCTAAAGTTAAGCAATTTTAACCCGTTTACTCACACCAGACCCCTGTCTGACCCGAGTGTTTATTTTCTGTTTTATTAAACTCTTGGGTACTCATATTATGTATGAGTAGTCAAGTGAATCAGGTTAGCTTGACGAATTCTGGAGGAGATATGGAGCAGGAGGCTTCGACGTTTAGACATATATTGATTCCGCTGTGTTTGATTGATGTATGTTTCTTCGGTTGTATCTTGAGTTGTATGAATTAGACAGATGTTATAACTGTCTAATATGTGACGTATGGTTGTGTACTCTGATGTAATGAGATACTATGTGTTAATTTATGAGATATATTATATTTTATTCATTTCGCTGTGAGCTCTCTGATGTTGTTTGTGTTCTTCTTTCTCTTTCTTTCTTCTTCTATCCCTTTCTTTCTTCAAGATGACGCGATTTTCTAGGAGTTGAAAGTCCGGTCGTCACACTTTATCTTTCCAAAATTCTTTTAAAACAATTCTTTCA
This sequence comes from Allium cepa, assembly GCA_030765085.1. Classification (NCBI taxonomy): domain Eukaryota; kingdom Viridiplantae; phylum Streptophyta; class Magnoliopsida; order Asparagales; family Amaryllidaceae; genus Allium; species Allium cepa. The sequence goes on from CM060945.1 coordinate 76,595,999, forward strand.
CATTATATAGTCATACTTATATCAGAAAGTACTTTCTTTAAAATATTATTATTTATATTTCAAAATCATTCAAAAGAAATTTCAATACCCCGGACTTAAGTTCTGAATTTCCAAATTTCATTTACTTATTTTCTAACTTATTTCTATTATTATTTATACACCTTATTGCCTAACAACCAATCTATTGCAGCCAAATATAGATATCAATTGAAAAAAAAATTATTTTATATATAGAAAATATAATAGGCAAAATTATTTCATTCACCTATATTAAAACAAATATTATGTCGGTCTGTCCTATTAAGTGTATAGAAATCCCTATTGATGACATAACGTCCCATGCATCAACCAGAATTTATAAATACAAAACGGAACAGATTAACACAATATTAAAATCCTTTTATAACACCAACAAATACGCTCTCTCATATATATACGCTCAGTGACTCCCATAGGGTATTACTACCTTATTAACAAAGAGTCAAACCCCACAAAGCCAAGGTTCATCGCTAAAACAAAGCTCTGATATCAACTGTAACATCCCGCCTTTTCGCACGATTTAAACAGACACACGTGCCGATTCAAACCAGTCGTAAGGGCGGATTGTTATTGGATAAATAAGAAAAACAGAGAAAGAAAAAATACTAAAAAGAGTCTCACAGCGGAAGGATAAAATATAATAACAAGATGTACAGTTCATAAATCTGTTTTTACAAAACCTTTGATTATATTTATACATACATATCAGTGTACACATACCATATAACAATGCAGCAGAACAATATGGTGTAGTGGAACCATATAATCTATAGTAATAATAATAAAATCTTCGTCTTCTTCCTCCAGAAATAAAATCTTCAATCCTGAAACGCTCGGACTGACCCGAGCGAATTGAAAACACAAAACACTCGAGTCAGAACTAAAAGAACTTATGTAAGTTAAATTAATGAAAATAAATATGAGTGCAGTAACTTAAAAGATGCTCGGGATTTACATCTCTTAAGGATCTGTTAAACTATTTACTATGTTGTATATTTCGCTATTATAATAGTGTCTAATAGTAAAATAAACATTCTTTTAAAAAGCGTTAAGGCTTTACATTTTCCGCTTTAACACGTAATAGTCCCAATAGTCCATCCAATATCATAGTCCCTCCTGATCGGGAAGCCACCAGAGGATATCACACGGGCTACGGGAGAAATCCAAACTCGTACAAGGCTCGGTATGGTAGGTGACACGGCACAACTAGGCAATGCCAGGGTAGATATACCAATTGCTATCCGGGCTGGTGGAAACGCGTAGCCGCAGCTACCGCCCACCTCGAACAAACTCCCCCAAAATCAAAGTAAAAGTGGCCACTGAATCAATCCAAAGTCAAAGTGTAATATCGAAGAGGAGTGTCCAATCAGAGGAATGACCTCATTGTCCCGAGAATCGCTCCTGTTTTAGCCACCTTGTGCCAACTCATGGGAGTCGGGTCCACGTATTTACCTTACTGGAAACGCCGCCACCATCCTACTTCATTCTGGAATCTCCACCGCGTACCCGGTCGTTAAAGTGGTTTTCGGAGTTGCCAGAGAGTATGACAACTTCCAATCCCGGTCTCTTCAACAACCAAACTTTATTATAACACCACGGTCTTTTAAAATAATTATACTTTCAAAACCAGAATAAACATCTATTTCAAAACCATATAAATACGATATCATTTCAATTTCCAAAACAAATCATTTTGATATTATTTTTATAAAACCCAAATCAATAATATCAGTTTTATTTCAAATATATTTCCCTTCCAAATCATACTGCTTTAAAATTTATAATATCTGGAAACCAACATTTGAATTATAACTTTCAAAACATAATACTTTGAAATTTATAGCTTTAAACCCATACTTCTAAAACTTGAATGGTTTGGATATTCAACAGTATATAAAATAAAATGGTTTAACTCAAGATTACTTTGTAAAGAAAAATAATTTCCATGACTTTACAAATATATTTTCTTTAATTGAAGTCTAAGCCATAAATTTAAATATCACTTTCAATTTCCAAAACCCTTCAATTTTTAACATATATTTAAAATTTTAAGTATCATACTTCCAAAATTTAAGATAGGAAATTATTATTCAACCATTAAGTGGCCTATTATTTAGTTTGAAATATAGCATACTAAACCAAAATCATTTAAATAAAAGTCGGATTACCTATAACTAAATATATTTTTTAATTCATTTATAATAGAAATATTCATTTAATTCATCATGAATAAAAATCCAGTCATAAATATCATACCTTTAAAAAATTCTCCAAGTTTAACAGGTTTACATCAACTTATGGAGTTAAATTTTTAAATAGCTCAATTCCAAATAAATTTCCAATTTATACTTCAAATTTTAAATTGAATTGATTCATTTAAAAACTCTATATATATACAATATCTTAAACCTGTACTTGAACATATAATATGAATTATCCAACTCCATTTTTAAACTTATTCAATTTTTATTTATCAGATTTATACATAGCTTAAATTCAACAATTTAACCATATATGTATATAAAAATATTTAAAAATATCAAAACTTAATATTTATTAAACCGTATCCTATCCAAACCATAGAAATCATTTTAAAAATAATTTTTATATATATACCACGGTGCCTGTATAAAATTTTCTATCCTATGGTCAAGTGATACAGATATTTATCATTTCAATCCGCAATTTAAAATAAAAATTGCGGTTGTATATCATTTCAAACCGCAATCCCGAATGAAATGAAATGCATAGCAACTTGCAATTAATATAATTAATCATTCATTCATCCATCAAATCATTCATCCATTTATCACAATCATCATCCAATTTCAAACAATACATCAATATATAACAGGTGATAAATAACTGGTATCAATTATCAGTTTATACTCAAAATCAATTTAATAACTGTTAATTGGCAGTTTATGCAAAAGTAAACGTAAATTTAACTGGCAGTTAATATGAAATAAAAATTGGACATAACTATGACTGGCAGTTAATATGCAAATACATAACTTCTAACTGTCAAATTTATATGTAATAAATAAAATAAGTTAATAGTTAAATTAAATAAATGCGATTTAACTGAGATGATGAATAATGCATGCCAAACAATCATAAATAAATTTCTACTCATATCTTAAGTCAATTTAACAAACATAACAAATTTTAGAAGTTGTGAGTGGGTTAAAACACTCACCTTTTTAATTTAAATCTAATTTAAATCCGATTTAAACCCAAAAATTCTACGATCTCCAAATCTAACCAAACCAGCGTCAACGCGTCTGGAATTTTTCTACGATCCTAAAAAAAAAATATCGCGTAAATACGACTTCGTATGCGGAAGTTATTAAGCTTTGAACAATTGAATTAGGAATTTAAATAAATAAAAATAAAACAACATACTGGCCACGTCATCTAGCAAGTTAATCACATGCTTTACCTTCCAGTACCCTAACACAAGAATCTCACGAAGCCGCCGCCACTCTTCCAACTTTGATCCTAATTTTCCCATCTCTCTAACCATCTTCGACACGATCGGGCCTCGCCATCGTCATCTCCTTCCCGAGGCGCCCCACCTTAGGCCGACCAGCCACCTCCGGTGTCCCCCTGCCCTACGCGACCGCCGCCCCCTTTGAGCCTATTTCTGGCGATTTCCTCCACCTACAGTGAGAACGAACAATAGATCTAGGGCCTGCTCGAATCTCTTGTCATCATGGTGCTTCCCGATCGTCCAATAGCTGCAGATCCGCCGTCAAATCTCGACGATGAACATGAACGACCGAGGCAAAACCCTAATTTTCTGGTCAAACCACAAATCAAATTGAAAAATGAATTACGCCATCGAATTACGCTCGTCAAGAGCATCGACATATATTTTTTTTGGAATTTTCTGAGGTCTTTAAATTTTCATTTGAATTTTGAATAGAATTGGATCTGAAATTTGCATCCATTGAGGAAGAGAAAGAGTTGAAGAAATGAACGTACAATCAAATGACAATAGATGGAGGCTAGGGTTTATCACAGCCTATTTATAGACAAACTGCAATAGGATAGGTGGGCACGAATTATAAACGTGCTAAATGGTAGTTGGCCCAAAAAGCCCGTTCTGACCCCGGAACGAAATTTGTTAAACCCATATATCCAAATAGGTATTTTAAAATATTCTGAACGCGATGGAAAAAGTTTCACATCCAAATTCGATCGTATGAAGAAGTTATGCTGAAAACAAAATTTTCAAATTGATTTCAAATTGATTTCGATTAAATCGATTTTAAGGCGTTTCGCGGTCGTACGATCAAACGACAAGTCCGATCGATACGAAACTTGAAACCGTACAATAATTCACGGTTACGGATCCGATGAAACTGGTTTCATCGAAATCCGAGTCCGTGACAAAAATGGCTATTTTTTATATTAATTAATTAAATTAAGAATTAGTAAGAAAATCCAAATTTTTATTCCAGTTTTAGTATTGGAAAATTTTATCACTTAATAATCCTCAAACATTTACATTGACTTTAAACCAATTTAAAAAAAATGTAAATTTTGATGATCCATTTGTAACTTTCAATATTAATTCTCAATTTCAATAAATTCCAAATTTATAGATAAATTTCCAAAATTTCCTTTTTAATTGAATTAACCTATATTTATTCCATTCATAAATTTCAAATATAAGGGTTTACCATTGGATTAAAATCACATAAATATTTCCTGTATCCAACTTAATTTTCAAATTAGCATAAAATTTTATATTTAATTCTAATTAATTGCAATAAATCCATATAAATACATAAAGCTTGATTCCCATTTAAATATTTAACTCACTTATTACAATTAATCTTTTTATCATAAATTAAATTGCAATATATTAAATAAACTTTATTTCCATTCTTTTTACTCACAAATCATCATATTATGAAGAACATTTACGTTATTCCCCATTTATTGCCTTAATTTATTTAACGTAACATTAAATTTATATCTATTGCAATGATTTCAAATTTAACTGAAGGAACTAAGTATATAACTCAAAATAGTTGTTGTAAGACTCTTAGTCCCACCTTTATAAGTATATTATTTCCACCCAAGTATTATAGGTATTTACAGAGTATTGGTTTTCATTTAATCATTATTTATTATATATTAATTAAATAAATTCACTATTCAAGTCCGTTTAAATTTTATTACCAAAAATCCATCTACCTTTCCAAATAGATTTGAATTCCATTCAATTTATAACCAATCAAAATTTCCATTCACACTTTATTATAAACCCAAAATCTGCAATTCATTATCTTATATTAATGTCATCCAATTTCTATTTATTATTATAACTTTACAATCTATATACATTCATTGATTGATTTTATACAATTACCATTTACTTTACATTCAATTACTATTCAAAGTATATTTATTCATCAATCAATCCAATATTTACTTCTCTTTCCTTCTATTTGATAAATAACCTAATATACCTTTACGTATATTCATTTCATTCCATTCATTTATGGGTATTGCATTGAAATTTAATTTATTAGCTAATACCAACATTATTACCATTAATTACAATTGGGTTCCCAATTTTATTCAATACCCTGAATAAATAACATACATATTAGTCCTATCCTTACATTTGTTTCCTCATATTTCGTTAAAAATCAAATCATAACATTTAAATGATTTTATTGAATTGGAATTTCATTCAAGTCATAAATTATTAACTTGCACTAATATGACTCCTTAATTTATTCCAATTACCGTTTACAAACTTTTATTGCATTAAATCAAATTAATACTTTCATAAATTTCTCATATTAAATTTCAGGTAAGAATCTTTTTCAACTTAATTCACTTTGAATTTTTATCCAAACTTCTATAAATAGGTTTTAAGTCACCATTTACATAATTTAATTTAGCGTTTATTTCAATATTTGTTTATAAAGTAATTTTTTTCCTACTGAATTAAATTGCAAAACTCAAAAATTCAACCAAATTAAATCCACTAAATTTACGGGTCATTACAATTATAAATTAAGTTGAAATGGCCACGGTGTTATAGTGTATATTTCTACCTTGTAGATAGTTCTATAGACCGTTAGAGGATGGTTATCGCAAACATCCTTTAAGTTATTTGGATTTCAATTGATATTTCACTTGAGTTGGATTTATTTATATTAGAATGTTAATCCCGACTCGAGTGTTTTGTGTTTTGCTTTACGCTCGGGTCAGACTGAGTGATACAACATTTGAGACTCACCTTCGAAGTTGGAGCTTTGCTTGAAGATCCAGCTATCTATCCTTTAGCCATCCAGTTGATTGGTTCAGAGAAGTCATCTGCTCGTACTGGAGACTTCACTGCATCTGGGATATTCTGATGTATTTTATTCTAACTTTGATGTATATAGTAGCCTCATGAACTACTATTCTTTATCTATTCCGTTGCATTTTATTACTCTGTGTCTGTGATCTATAATTATTTATTTACTGTTTATGTTGAGTTTGCCAAATAAATTAACAATTCGGTATTTTGAATTATTCAAGTCAGACGTGTATGGTTTTATTGTCGATTTGAATGGTCCAAAATAGCGGGTCGTTACAGTTGGTATCATAGCTTTGGCTCTAGGCAAAACTTAGCATATATGGTAAATTTATTTACAGAATCACTTACGTTCGAGTTGAATCTCTTCCTTTTTGACTCAATTTCCTTTGAATTTTGGAATGTCCCTCGGTTCCGAAATTCATTCTTGTCTCTTCCTATTTATATTCGTTTGATTCTGGAGTATCCCATAACTCCACCGAATGTTTTGTAAAGGGGGTGGAAACTCCTTTACAATTGGCATTGATCCATCAAAGATTTCTGTATCCTCGGTTTATGATGCTGATATATCTTGATATGCCGAATTCCATCTCTGGTGATCGAATGTCGATTTGTTTTGGAATTCCGCATCGATTATATTTCTGAAGTCACGGTTGACCCGGTTAAGGTCGCCCGGGATTTGTAGAAGTATATCCATCTTCTATTTTGTAATTTAATTATCTCATCTTCGATCGAGTCTGTCTTCGAATCAGAATTCTATTGATTGGAGTTTCCTCTAATTCAAATCTCTATCTTTGTTTTGAAATCCATTCTTAAAATTATCCTTTGAAAATCGGGTATGTTTGCATTTTTGAAATTGTTTTATATATTGAAATTATTATTTTGATAACTATGATTTTATTCTATATATAAAAGTGAAAATGTTTTCGATAAGGATTATATACCTATATATAAAAAAAATAAGAAATGTTATTCTATATAAAGAGGTTTTGAAAGGATTTGAAATTTTGAAAAATTATAAGAAATTGTTTTATATAAAAATGATTTATAACTGAAGTGTTAAATTTGAAATTCGAGAATTGAATTCCGGTATTTTGAAATTGGTCTTAAGATTTTGGAAAATATATATAAATAATACGATTTAAAAGTATATTTCCGAATAAGAAATGTTTCAAATGAGTTCAAATGAATTCCAATAATTTTGAAGAAATTTCAAAGAAGTTTTCAAGAAAATAGAAGTCCAGAACTGACTTATGTCGCTGGAGAATAATTTCGGTGATGAGTGCACGCATTATCGACGTTGATTTTCGAGCTTCAGAGTGGGGGGAGAGGCCACTTTAATAGCTTCGCTATGCGAGTGATTTTGTAAAACCGATTTTGATTTCATATTCCAGAGTATAATTTGATATTTTCAAAAGATATATGTGTCTATTTGAAACAATTTAAGGTAAGACCGGTGTTCAGTCCTCGAGTTTCGGATTTGATTTGGTATAATCCTATCTATTGAAATTGATTATTGATTTATTGTTAATTTTCAACTCTTGAATTGGAAATTTTATTTCCCTAACTATTTTGAATGTTCGAACACTTCCAAATCAGGGTTAAATTTTCAAAGCTAAGAAGTTTCGAAGAGGATAAAATATTTGATAAAGCATATAAGTTTAGTTTTGTATGTTTAAATTTGAAACCTTTTGTAAAGTAAATGAATATGAATATTTTGAATATGGAATTTAGTTTTGAAATGTTTTGAAAAAAAATTAATTTTAAATAACGGTTTTAGAAAGGTAAATTGGATATTTCAAATAGAAATAAATAGTTTAAGGGATTTAAAGGGATAATTATAAATTTGGAAACCATTTTGAGTATAATTGGTTTTGAGAAAAATATTTGGTTTTTAAATTAGATTGGAAAATAAACTGGTACTTTTATGGTGATTTTGGAAAATAATTTGTTGACTTGAATTATGTTAATTTGGAAACTGGGATTATTTTCTAAACCTATTATTTTGGGAACTTTGAAATTGAGATATTTAATTTGGAAGAAAATTTGGTGAAATCATATATGATTTTGAAACTTAATTGATATTGAAATAATTTGAAATTGAGAACCTTATATTATTAAGTACTTGATTTGGGAGTGGTCGAACTCATATAAAATGGATTTGTATAAGTATGAAGTTGATTTGAAATCTATTGATTTGAAAGGTACTCAATTTGGAAAGAGAATTTTATATAATCGAAGTCTATATAAGTATGATTTGATATACTATTGATTTGGAAAGTATTCGATTTGAAAAGGAATCCTATATATAATGGACTTTATATAAGTATGATATTTGAAAGTATTTGGAAAGGTACTATATGATATATATTTTAGAAGTAAAGATATGGAAAGTGCCTTCTGCTTGATATCCGCTTTGTTACCACATTGTGGATTCATTCTATCGATATTTTTCTCTCTGATTTTTGGTTTATCGGAAGTGATACTCGAGTGTACCCACCGTGGCGTAACCCATGGTTTTTTTTCTCTCACGGCTGGATAGCGCAACTGCCTGGCTGAGTCTGGCCTAGGGGTACAGATTGTTTCCTAGGGGACCAAGGCGTAACCATTGTGTATCCTGAAATCTGTGTAGGTCGCGATTAGTAGCAAAACTGCCTGGCTGAGACAGCCTAGGGGTACAGATTGTTTCCTAGGGGACCCAGGCGTAACCATTGTGTATCCTGCACCCTACATCCTGCACCCTACTAGTCATCATGGCGTAACTCGTAGGGCAGAGAAAGCTTAGGGATATGGATTGTTTCCTGGGGGATCCAGGCATAACCATTGTGTATCTGCGAACCATGGTGGGACAAAGGTTTTGGTTTGATTGTTTTGTTTGGATTGTACTTTTCATATCTGTTTTTAAAAGATTTTCAAGTATTTTCACTAGGTGTTGAAACAGGTCTACTAAGTACTTGAAGAATTCTAGCTTTGCGCCTGATAACCGCATGGCTAGAGTCTGCAAGAACGAGGATAAACTTGTTAAAACATCGAGTTATAAAAGTATTTTCGAAAAGAAATTTGTTTTGATATAAAAGTATTTTATTATAAGGGTATTTTATTATAAAAGTATTTCTAACAAAGAAATTCTGTATTAATATCCGAAATTGAAATTCTTATGGTTCTAGATTAATTATTCGTGCCCGATACTACTCCTTGCATCTACCTCATCTGCTCAGTTTAGTTATTCACCTTGATTCTATTTTCCAGAATCTACCTTCCTTTCCTTTTTGAATATAATCTTTTAAATATTGCTTATTCGTATACTACTTGTTTAATAGAAAATTTTAGTGTTATAAATATTTTTGAAGTTATTAATTAAGTAAAAGATATTTAAAGTGAATGATTTTTTAATAATGTTTGAAAAGTATCTAAAGACAAATTTATAAATTTATGAATTATGGATTTAATGTTTTCAATAGCTTCTTAGTAAATATAACTAATGCAAATATATGTTTTCAAATAACTTTCATAAATGTATAAAGGTGTTATTTAAAAACATTAAATTCCAATGAGTTTTGAAAATTTTAAAGTATTAAAGATAACTGAATCGCAAATGAAGTTTTCAAATGAATATTTCAATTAAAATTTATATATTTTTAAAATTTATTGTTTATCTTGTCTTTCAATCTACTTTCTTCTTGGTGGTTTTAATTCTCCTACCTCCTTCCTTTTCGGGGACGAAAAGTTTTGAGTGGGGGAGAGTGTAACAACCCAAATTTTAGCAATATTTTATTCTTTATTTATAACTCTGGCGTTTTATTTTTCGAAAATTTGATTTTCAAAATTTAATTATAAATAATCGCCCAAGATTTTTATTAGTGTGAAAATTCTAAAATTCTTATTTTGGTTAAAACTTAACATTTATTGAAGTTATAAATCTTTAAATTTTTAATTTTTAATCTTTTGGTTTAATTTAATATATTTGTAACAACTTTATTTCACCTTTTGTGCTTTAAAAAAATTAATTTTATTACTTTTAAAATATAATATTTTATATCTTACTTATATACATTTTTGAAATAAATTTCTTAGTAAATGTGTAAACAAATCATATTTTTATATAAGTAATAAATTTCCAAAACTTTGTGTATAAATAAACTGTTTAATTACGCGTTTAAAAGGCTCGTTATTTGATGGAATAAATAATGTATATATACATACAAGAAAACGTATAAAATTTAAATCCGTTATTTTCATTTTTTTGACAGAAATCACTGCATCTGTTGTACGCATTCTAATTTTATTCACTTTCGTTTTTCTCTCCTGATTTAATAAGAACGTTATTTACAAATTTTATAACCGTTCACCTTTTTATTTTCTTTCCATTGTTCCCATCAACGCGAGCTTTAAATTTTAAACGCATTCAATATTGTTTAAAAATCTTATTCCAAATACTAATCTTAGCTGACCGTTTCTTCTGCTTTAATTTCGAAACACATTTGCTTAAAATTTGTTAAAAATCAACATACAGCTCACATAATTATAAATTGCATTAAATTTTTTGCTGAACCACTCCATGACCGTTTATATTACATTCATTTGGAATATATTCATTTGTTTGAAATCTTTCCCTTTCTCTCTCATTCAATTGGGAATAAAATAAATTTCAGCGAAAATCACGTTTCAATGCTTTTAACTCTTTATAACTTTTGATAAAATTTTCTGTTCTTTTTGAAACTAAAGCGTATAGGGACATACGTTTTTCATTTATTAATTTCTAAATCATCCTGTTGTCCTTTTCATGTATGTTATATTTATTTATATTTTAACATTTTCTATTTATTTCACTCATCTCCCTACACCTTTCTATTTATTTGCTGATTTGTTGCATACGTTTCATTTTGGAAAAATGCGGTTCATTCCTATTTATTTTCATTTCTCACATTTATTTCATCTTTTACTGAAATTCGACCGTTGCCACATCATACCATTTTGAAAGTATGAATGTACGAAACATGCATACGTTTTATATTCATTTAATTGGATCGGTCACTTTAATTTTTTCCTTTAAAATTCCATTTTCTTCACTACAGCTGGAAAGTTATAAAACATTCAAAAAAATTAAAAGCTCACCTTAAATTGTGCAAAGCGTTTTCCTCTGCCTTTATAACTTTGGATTATGCCAGCTGTTACTTTTTTCCATCAATTCAAAATTATTACTTGTCATTCCATTTTAGGGTCTCTTCATTCTCCTTTATCAACTTCCATATATTTATTTCCCTAGTCACTTTAAAACGTTTTATAATAATAATTAATATATTGTTGTTTCATGTTAAAGCTTTTCATACGTTTTATATATAAAAAAAATGTGAATGGATATTTACCTGAGGCCCACACTGTTTTGAATTATACGTTTTTTTTGTATTCATTAATTCTTTTACAGCTCATTTTATTTCACCTTTATAAGCTTTTTTTTGGTAAAGAAAGGATCTACTGTCACTTCCTTCTCCTCAATTTTTTTTCCTCCACCCACTCTCTTCTTCCACACTCTTACACGCAGCCGTATCTCACCTTGTCACCCATTTTTCCTTGCAGCAAACTTATCACATATATATATGATATCTTGATAGGTAATACAACTTGTGTGTTTGTCTCATTAAGTATTTTTTTTTTGTGCGCAAGTTATTATTTAATTTTATTTTATATATATAAGCCTTATTATTGTTTCTAAAACTTTAGATATTTGCGTGGGTACATATTTTCATATTGGGTTGGTTGTATAGATAAACTAGTATACATTTCAGAGCTTTATAGGTTTGTGTTAGTTTTAATATATACATATTATTATTTTTTATTTTACCTTCATCTATTGTCAATTATTGTTTAAAATATAATATGTATACAAGTTAGGTATAACGGCTGTTGTGAATATGGGTAACAATATATGTATAACATTTTTTAAAACATGTATATAGCAGCCCATATAAAGGTTTGTTTGTACACACTTTATTGTACATATAAAATGTAGGTTTGCATGTCAATATTGGTAAGCATAAGCATCCTTTCTCCATTTTTCTACTAGCATTGTGTTAGCATATTTTTATTTTTGGTAAAAAATATATATATAATAATAATAATGATGATGATGATGATTATAGTATATTATTTGTAAAGGAAGTCTGCATTTGGTTAAACTATTAGATTTCTTTAAACTTACATTATTTACTGTTATGTATATCTTTGGATGTTAATTTGGTTATGTACATTTAGTTTCAGATATTGATGTTTCAAATATAACGTATATACTATATGATAGAGTCAATTTGGTTTTGATTTTTTTTATATATGTTTGATTGCAATAAATATATTTAATTTAAGACTTATATGAAATGTATATATACTTTAATTTGAATTTAGGATTTAAGGAGGATAATAATATAAAATACATCTCGCCTAAATTTTTATCGGGCTAATTTGACCCGTTCTCATCGATTTCTTTTATCAGCTTTGATCGTCGATTCGTGCCGATCTTACATTGCTTTGAGAATTGTGCTTGGGTTTCGTAACTTAACTTCATTGTCTATCTCTCTAACCTCGAAAGGTGAGCAATCACTCACGATTAAGAATTCATATATTTATTAAATTTGATTTCAATTGAAACAAAAATTGAAATATGTTGTTGCAGTTGTTTAAATTGTCATTTATGCTATTATTTGTAACTGTTCACCTGTGGGATATGACACCATATCCCATTGTTTATTTTTATTTAATTACTGATAATATATGCCTGTTGTTATATTATTATCATATCTGTTATCACTCTGCAAGTTCCCTGTTAGTATAGTATTCACTATGGGTTGAAATGATACATACCCGAACAAACTTTAGAATAGGAGGAAATCGTTATGGGTTGAAATGATACATACCTAAACGAACTTTGGAATAGGAGGAAATCGTTATGGGTTGAAATGATACATACCCGAACGAACTTTAGAATAGGAGGAAATCGTTATGGGTTGAAATGATAAACCCAAGCGATTTTCATTTAATTGAATTTTGGATTACGGGTTGGAATGACATCCACCCGTATATATTTAGTGTACGGATTGAAATGATAAATATCTGTAGCACTTGACTATATGATAGGAAATATATACAGACACTGTTGGTCCATATAAATATTTTGAAAATAATTTCTATAAATTTGAAAAGAAATTATGGTTTAATAAATTTTTATTCTTAAGATATTATATAAATGGAAATTTTATCGTAATATTTGACTTAAATTAGATTGATTTAATACATATGATATGGTTGAGTATTTACGTAAATCTATATTTCAAATAAATTTTCTTGAAATAAATTGAATAATTAAGATTGGGAGAAAATTTGGGTTTATTAAAAATGGTATTTAAATAAGGATTTATTTAATTAAATCGATTTGAAATTATTGAATGGGAAATTTAAAGGTATGATTTTGTAACTGGATTTTTTTATTTATGTGATTCAATGAATATTTCCCGTTTAAATAAATTAAAGAAATATTTGGGTAAAATGTAATTTAAGGTTACTTAAATGATATTGAATCTAATGAGGGGGTATTTCAAGACTAAATAATAATAAGATTAAATCGAGATCTATATGAAACTGTTATATTAAACATTTAAATATTAAAGCTTATAACTATATTGGAATTTTAATGGTTTATTTTGAGATTCGGATCTGTATTTGAAATCAATATAGTGAATTTGTTATTCAAAAACTAAATTGAACTAAAGTGAAAATTTAGGTTGAACCAAATTTGAATTTATTATTTAGAAAACTAAATTGAGTAAAAATTTAGTTTTAAACGTTGAATACTTAAAGTTTTGAAATATATTGAAATATAAAGGGGTATTTGTGATTACAAATCCGAATTTGAGATCGATAAAATTGAAGTGGTTATTTTAGAAATTGAGTTGAATTTAAATTGATAAATGGAGATTGAATATAATTTGAATGGGAAGGTCAGGTTGATGTTCAAACGATTTGTTAAGTTGAGGGAATTGAAATAATTTCCTTTATAAGTTATTTATTATATATAAGAACTATTTTGGGAAATATAGAGATAATTAAAGTAAAATGATATTTGGTTTGAAGTATAAATTAATTTGAAATGGCCACGGTGTTATAGTGTATATTTCTACCTTGTAGATAGTTCTATGGACCCTTATCCCAAACATCCTTTAAGTTATTTGGATTTCAGTTGATATTTCACTTTAGTTGAATTTATTTATATAAGAATGTTAATCCTGACTCGAGTGTTTTGTGTTTTGCTTTACGCTCGGGTCAGACTGAGTGATACAACATTTGAGACTCACCTTCGAAGTTGGAGCTTTGCTTGAAGATCCAACTATCTATCCTTCAGTCATCCAGTTGATTGGTTCATAGAAGTCATCTGCTCGTACTGGAGACTTCACTACATCTGGGATATTCTGATGCATTTTATTCTAACTCTAATGTATATAGTAGCTTCATGAACTACTATTCTTTATCTATTCCGCTGCATTTTATTACTCTGTGTCTGTGATCTATAATTATTTATTTACTGTTTATGCTGAGTTTGCCAAAATTAATTAACAATTGGGTATTTTGAATTATTCAAGTCAGACATGTATGGTTTTATTGTCGATTTGAATGGTCCAAAATAGCAGGTCGTTACAAAGACCAACACCGAAGGACGATACCAAGGGAATATAATATCAATGAAATCAAAAGATTACTCGAGCTCAGTACTGTATAAACAAGGATCCATAAGTCCGAAGACTCTAAACCCAATATCACTCGAGCGGCTCATAAAGACCAACTCCGAAAGCGATACTATAGGGCAACAAACCCGAAGGCACAAACCCGTAGGCACAATCCCGAAGGCAACATACCCGAAGGCAACAAACCGTAGTGGCGAAGGTCCGAAGGCCGAGTACTGGACACCACTAACTGGCAAAATGTGTCATAACTCTCGAAAAGGAATCTGAAAAGTGTTAACGTGAGTCCCATAACCACTCGTTCGCACTAAGCGGTTTACTATCCGTCAGTCAATTTCACACTCAAAGCAGTACAAAGTTTACCTCATTTCATCGGTAAACCAGACCCAAAGGTCAAAACGATCAATTGAATAGGTCGAGGATTAATCGGAAGGATAAACACAAAGATTCATGGTCCGTGTTTTGCCCAACCATTTAATCACCCTTTCGCTTCGCTCGAAGTGCGAAATTGTGTGTGTGTTTTAAATAGAATTTATAAATTGGAGAAGCGAGCTTTTAATACGATTTGAAGAGATCTTTTATAAAACCTTTGAATGAAATTAAAGAGAAATCATCAAAGTCAAAGAAATGCAATAACAACTAACTGGAACCAACCCGAATAGATAAAAGTTGGAGTTACAAACATATAGGCATAATTGGCCAAAATTGAAGCAGGTCAGTCGACTGGTCCACTGAGAATAGTCGACTGATCCAGAAACATGGAAATCCCATTTTTTGCATTCAGCCGACTGGTTCTCTGAGAACAGTCGACTGATTAAAGATAATAGAGACTTCCTGTCTCTGTTATCTACCTTGATACGAAAATTCACTACAGACAGTCGACTGACTTTCCAGGTCAGTCGACTGACTGGCACTTTGGCAGTTTTCTGCCCCATCAATAAAGAGCAAAACACCACCAAATTTACATCGAACGAGCAATGGCGCTAGGGAATTATTCCAATCGACAACCCAACACTATTGACTCCTCCATACACCTCCAAAAACCTGATGAAACACCAAAGCTACGGTTTTTAGAGTTTTTGACTTCAAAACACCAAAAATTGCAATGTTCACAAAACCAATATGAATCAAAAGCAATTACACAAGAATAAGTGTTAGGAATTCATATCTAACATCAATGATATCAAGAGAAGTAGATGTGAGTTCAAAACTTACCTTTTTGCGCACAAACAAAGATGAGAAGCACAAACACAAGAAGGAGGTTAATCACTTTTCACTTCAACTCTACAAGCTACAATCAATGGCTTCTCTTTGATCTTGGAGCAAGAATTGAAGTTTGCAAAGAAAACTAGGGCTTGCAATTTCTATTTCCTCTTCCCTACCACCATTTTCAGTTTTACTTGAGTTTAGAGGAGTGGAATGAGAGAATGGAAAGAGATGGGCTGAGCTAGGGTATTTAGTTAAGCTAGTGGGCTGAACCCAAACCCAAAACCCAATAGTAAAAGTAGCGAAATTCGACTTACTCCACACATATCAAAGATTATACTCAAAAAGATTGCAAACGCCATTTTGGAATTAATGGAAGTGGTTTCGAGCTCCAATTCGGCCGTTTGCAAAAAGTAGCTTTTTGGATCCAAAAACCAACTAACGACGCTATATTTGAATTAAACATTTAAATATAAAATCGATAAATATGCGGGTTGTTACAGATCTCCCCTCCTCACAAAATTGCATCCTCGCAATTCCTAGAGACGATATTTGTAACAACTACATACAAACAACATTTAAAAGAAAAGGAAAAAGCTTGAGATGTAAAGATATACTCACCGTTGCCAAGCTAAGATAGAAAACCCGGATTAGATCGCTCAATAAATTCTCTGGTTTCCCAAGTACAGTCATTGGGATTAGCGGACCATTGAACTTTAACGAGCGGCACGTCCTTGTTTCGAAGGTGTCGCACCTCCGTGTCAAGTACGCGAATTGGCTGTTGTATAATAGATAAGTCCGGTGAGATCTCAAGCTCTTGCAAATCAGGAGAATCGATAACAGAATCTGACTCCCGAAGACACTTCCGAAGTTGCGAGACGTGAAACACGTCAAGGATGCCAGATAAATGAGCAGGAAGTGAAACACTATAAGCTACAGGGCCAATACGTTCAGTAATAGAAAATGGTCCTACATAACGAGGAGCCAATTTCCCAGTCGTGCTGAAGCGCATAACCCCTTTCAAAGGAGAAACACGAATAAAAACAAGATCACCGATCCAGAACTCGAGAGGTTTCCTACGGTTGTCCGTGTAGGATTTCTGGCGAATCTGTGCCTCTTTCATTCTCAAACGGATAAGATCAATCTTCTCAGAAGAATCACGAACAAAATCTAGGCCAAGAATAAGCTTCTCCCCAGATTCCAACCAATAAGAAGGTGATCGACATGACCTTCTGTATAAGGCTTCGAAAGGCGCCATACCGATACTAGACTGAAAACTTTTGTTGTAGGAGAACTCTACAAGATGTTGGTGATCCTCCCAACTACCACCAAAATCAAAAATACAAATACGAAGAATATCTTCCAAGATACGATTTACCCATTCAGACTGTTCGTCAGACTGTGGATGATAAGATGTGCTAAAATTAAGCTTTGTTCCCAAAGCTTGCTAAAGACTCCGCCAAAATTGACTCGTGAATAAGGGATCACGGTCACTCACAATAGAACTAGGAACACCATGAAGTCTCACGATTCCTTGACATATAACTTAGCCAAATGCGAAGCAATCCTATTAGACTTAATAGGGACAAAATGAGCAGACTTAATGAGGCGATCAACAATAACCCAGATGCTAGAATGGCCCAATCTCGAACGAGGTAGGCCGTCAATGAAATCCATAGAAATCTGATCCCATTTCCACAATGGAATCTCTAAAGGCTGAAGAAGACCAGAAGGACGCTGATGTGCGGCCTTAATACGCTGACAAGTTATGCAATTACTCATATAACTCGCTACATCGCGCTTCATGCCTTCCCAATAATAAAGGCGACGCATATCGGCATACATCTTACTACTACGGGGATGAATAGTATACTTAGAATAGTGACAGTCATCAAGAATGTCATGCCTAAGTGCAAAATCAGAAGGCACAAAAAGTCTGTTCTTCTTACGAAGACACCCATGAGAATCAATGCTAAAATCCCGCAATGCCTCATCACGAGATTCAGACTCACAAAGCTGAATAAGATGCAACAAATCAGGATCACACCGCTGAGCATCGGCAATACGATCCAATAAAATGGGTCGAGCTCCCAAACTAAATAATAGAATAGGAGAATCAGAAGATGGACCTCAATCACGAATTTCACAAAAAGATAGAGTCTCAAGAACATCCCATTCGGCAAGCATCATAGAAACAACAGCCAAATATTTGCGACTAAGCGCATCTGCAACACGATTACCCTTACCAGGGGTATACTGGATATCAAAGTCATAAGAGGCAAGAAACTCGAGCCAACGTTGTTGTCTCATATTGAGTTCCTTCTGAGTAAACAAATACTTCAAGGATTTATGATCGGTATAAAGAATGAAGCGCTCAGCTAATAAGTAGTGTCGCCAAATCTTCAAGGCCAAGACAATGGCGGCTAGCTCAAGATCATGAGTGGCATAGCAAACTTCATTCGGACGCAGTTGCCTGGAAGCATAAGCAACTACCTTATCCTTCTGCATAAGAACAGCACCGAGACCACTACCACAAGCATCGGTGTAGACAACAAGATCATGATCCCTTCGGGAACCACAAGAATAGGAGCATTAGTGAGAAGTTCCTTCAATGTATGAAAGGAAGCTTCACACTTGTCCGACCAAATATAATGAATGACTTTCCGAGTAAGGCTGGTGAGAGGAAGCACAACAAGGGAAAAGTTCTTAATGAACCGACGGTAATAACCCTCTAATCCAAGGAAGCTACGAATCTCATGGACATTCTCAGGCCTATTCCAATTCTAGATGGCTTCGATCTTTGACAGATCGACTGAAATGCCATCAGAAGATACAACATGGCCTAAGAACTTAACCTTATTCTCCCAAAAATGGCACTTGGAAAATTTGCCTCTAAGCTGATGGTGACGGAGAGTACTCAAGACAATTTTCAACTGATTAGCATGCTCAGCTTCAGACTTAGAATAGATAAGGATATCATCAATAAACACAAGGACGAACTTGTCGAGATATTATCATAATACTCGATTCATGAGATCAACAAAGAAAGCAGGAGCAATCGTCAAACCAAACGGCATAATGAGCCACTCAAAAGAACCATAACGAGTGCGAAAAGCTGTAAGGGGTATGCTATCCTCCGCGACTCGTAATTGATGAAAACCTATGGCAAGGTCAAGCTGAGAAAAGACCTTAGCACCACTCAACTGATCGAACATATCATCGATCCTTGGCAATGGATACCTAGTTTTGATGGTTAACTCGTTAAGCTTGCGATAGTCTCCATCGGACTTCTTCACGAAGACGACCGCGGATCCCCACGGAGAAAAACTGGACTGAATCAACTGCTTGGACTCAAGCTCTAAAAGCTGCTTCTTGTGTTCCTCATTTTCCTTTGTAGACATCCTCGTGGGAGGACGACTAACTGGCTGCGCGCCTGGAATGAGATTAATGCGGAACTCAATTGCCCGCTTGGGCGGTAAACCCGAAAAAGGCTCAAAAACATCAGAAAAGTCACAAGCAAAAGGAATACGAGATATATCATCATCATCTCGTGAGTCAAGAGAATACAAAACCATCTCGGAATTATCCACATCCCGAAGAACAAGTGATAATTGTAGACGAATCCGGATGTCGAAGATATATAATTCTCTCCGAACAAATAATTCTGGCATCATATCTCACTAGCCAGTCCATACCCAAAATCATATCAAATCCCAGACAGGAAATAACGTGCAGATTCGCACGAAAAGAAAAACCACATAAAACAATCTCAACATCATCACAAAGCAAACTAAGGGTGCAGGATCCCCGAATAGGATTCGCAATCCTCAAAGAAGTAACCATACAAGAAACATCCAAAGATAAATCATCAACGAGCTTCTTCGATATGAAAGAATGTGAAGCACCCGTATCGAAATGAGCTCGTATACTGTGGTCAAGAAATAAAATAGAACCTTCCAAAATAGATGGAGATATACCTTTGGGTTGAGAAGGACCTTCGGAAGCCTTGGCAGCATTAAGCTTGCCTGACTTAGCACTACCAGGAACAGTAGGGCAAGTTGAAACATGATGACCTTCCTTCTTGCAATAGCGACAGAAGAGAGGCTTAGGACAAGCTCGAATAATATGATCCGGAGAACCACAATTGAAACACTTCGGAAGGGAAGGTGTTCCAGCAGACTGAGACTGAGAATTGGCACTGCCAGTCTTCTTCTTCTTAGAAGGAAAAGACTTCTTCTGAAATGGAAATTCTTCTTGTTGGGGTTCTTGGAAACATCAACATCCTAACTACTATCACACTCTTTCTCGATAGTTTCGAGATGAAGTGCCGAATCAACCAATTCTTCAAAAGAAAGCTTAAGCTGGAGCAATAAAGACTTCTTAAGATACTTCTTAAGACCAGAAACAAACTTCAAATTCTTCTTATAAGAAGTACTAATGAACTCAAGACTATACGTAGATAAGGCCTTGAAAGATGCAACATATTCAAAAACAGAAGACTTCCCCTACTTCAACTCAATGAAGCGACGGGTCAATAAAACTTTTTCAGATTCAGGAACGAACTTGAGTTCGAACCACTCCCAAAACTGAGTCCAAGAAAGGGTAGACTCATCAATTTCGGCTATAAGAAGCTCATACAAATCAAGGGCACACTCTTGTAATAAGCTAGAAGTTACAAGAACTCTATCATGGTCAGAAAGATCCATACGAGAGAAAATATGCTCGCTTGTGCGAAACCAAGCTTGGACTTTAAGAAAAGATTCGGAGCCTTTAAACGGCTTTCCTCCAAGATGAGCAAAATTACTGCACTGAAGTGCAAAGGCAGACTTGCGAGGTGGAGACACTCGAGTAGGAACTGGAGGTTGAGTGCTCCTAAACAACTCCAAAAACTGATCGGCAGACATATAAACGCCATCCGGATGTGAGCCACTGGATTGCCCAGCATCCGAACGTCGTCCCCTGCCTCTTCCAGCCATACGCTGAAAGTTAAAATAAGAACAAGATTATTCACAAGGTAGATATTACATTATGGAATACTACGGAATAAAGTGCATTCCTAGACGTATTCCTGAATTCTATCTAACCTTTGATGGAATAGAGGCACGATGATTCAAAGATTTGTATCACTTACTACACTTTGATGTATCGTAATATGTGCTTCTATTCTGCGTTTATCATATTTTGTTCTTAACGCAGCTCTGATACCAAGCTGTGACGCCCCACCTCTATACCCACATTAGCAAAGAGTATTATTAGATAATATCGTCTGCTAATACGGAGAATAAGGCTGGATAGGAGCGACCATCTATAGCCTTGCTTGAACTATCTAATGAATACATCAACAAATATCTTACCAAGCAGATCAACATATCCAATGAATACTTAAAACAAAACCATAGGTGGCTGGAGGATCAATCAGAACAGAATATAACAACTCAAATGTAATATACATCACAGAACAGTAGATCATCATGTTCACATATACTGATACATAACAGAGTATACAAAATAATACGAGCCAAGTGGTATAGCAAACCACAATATACAGACAAATCCAAAAGAATGCATATCAAAGTTACAACAAAATGGGACTACGCAAAAAGCTATGACCAAAAAAAGAAGCTAGCGGAGTAGTCCATGCGGAAGCAAAATAGGCTAAGTTCAAAAGCACCTAACCTGAAACATCTCGGTCTGACCTGAGTATAAAATACACGGGTCAGTCTAGCTAAACAAATCAGCTAGATAAACTGAACAACAATAAACCTTCAAGGTTACAAAGTATAACAAATATCTCTAAGGGAGATAACACAATCATCCAATATATGATGAATCATATCAAGGCAAGCCTCATATCATCGGCAACATAGATAAACAAAGGATACAAACATCCCAAATCAAGCCAAAAAGGCAATAACAAATACCAATGAAGGTAACACAAGTTCCACAAGGTAATCGCCATATATCATGCGGCTCAAAAAGACCAACACCGAAGGATGATACCAAGGGAATATAATATCGATGAAATCAAAAGATTGCTTGAGCTCAGTACTGTATAAACAAGGATCCATAAGTCCGAAGACTCCAAACCCAATATCACTCGAGCGGCTTATAAAGACCAACTCTAAAAGCGATACTATAGGGCAACAAACCTGAAGGCACAAACCCGAAGGCACAAACCCGAAGGCGACATACCCGACGGCAACAAACCGTAGTGGCCAAGGTCTGGAGGCCCAGTAATGGACACCACTGACTGGCAAAATGTGTCATAATTCTCGAATAGGAATCTGAAAAGTGTTAACGTGAGTCCCATAACCACCCGTTCGCACTAAGCGGTTTACTATCCGTCAGTCAATTTCACACTCAAAGTAGTACAAAGTTTACCTCATTTCATCAGTAAACCAGACCCGAAGGTCAAAACGATCAATTGAATAGGTCCGGGATTAATCGGAAGGATAAACACACAGATTCATGGTCCGTGTTTTGCTCAACCATTTAATCACCCTTCCGCTTCGCCCGAAGTGCGAAATTGTGTGTGTTTTAAATAGAATTTATAAATTGGAGAAGCGAGCTTTTAATACGATTTGAAGAGATCATTCATAAAACCTGCGAATGAATTTAAAGAAAAATCATCAAAGTCAAAGAAATGCAATAACAACTAACTGGAACCAACCCGAATAGATAAAAGTTGGAGTTACAAACATATAAGCATAATTGGCCAAAACTGAAGCAGGTCAGTCGACTGGTCCACTGAGAACAGTCGACTGATCCAGAAACATGGAAATCCCATTTTCTGCATTCAGTCGACTGGTTCTCTGAGAACAGTCGATTGATTACAGTTAACAGAGACTTCCTGTCTCTTTTATCTACCTTGATACGAAAATTCACTACAGCCAGTCGACTGACTTCCCAGGTCAGTCGACTGACTGGCACTTGGGCAGTTTTCTGCCCCTTCAATGAAGAGCAAAACACCACCAAATTTACATTGAACGAGCAATGGCGCTAGTGAATTATTCCAATCGACAACCCAGCACTATTGACTCCTCCATACACCTCCAAAAACCTGATGAAACACCAAAGCTATGGTTTTTAGAGTTTTTGACTTCAAAACACCAAAAATTGCAATGTTCACAAAACCAATCTGAATCAAAAGCAATTACACAAGAATAAGTGTTAGGAATTCATACCTAACATCAATGATATCAAGAGAAGTAGATGTGAGTTCAAAACTCACCTTTTTGCACACAAACAAAGATGAGAAGCACAAACACAAGAAGGAGGTTAACAACTTTTCACATCAACTCTACAAGCTACAATCAATGGCTTCTCTTTGATCTTGGAGCAAGAATTCAAGTTTGCAAAGAAAACTAGGGCTTGCAATTTCTATTTCCTCTTCCCTTCCACCATTTTCAGTTTTAATTGAGTTTAGAGGAGTGGAATGAGAGAATGGAAAGAGATGGGCTGAGCTAGGGTATTTAGTTAAGCTAGTGGGCTGAACCCAAACGCAAAACCCAATAGAAAAAGTAGCGAAATTCGACTTACTCCAAACATATCAAAGATTATACTCAAAAAGGTCCCAAACGCCATTTTGGAATCAATGGAAGTGGTTCCGAGCTCCAATTCAGCCATTTGCAAAAAGTAGCCTTTTGGACCCAAAAACCGACTAACGACGCTAAATTTAAATTAAATGTTTAAATATAAAATCTTTAAATATGCGGGTTGTTACACAACTCGTACACACTTCGTTTTGAGCTCGCATTGTTTATTCGAACTGCTGTATATATGTATGCTTACCTCTGAACTATGTACTTGATGCAGTCTCCATGCAATTGGGTTTTGGTACCATTCTTTGACACAAATTGCATTTCAATTGTCGGCTTTGTCTGTTTATCCATTGTTTGTTGATTTTCTTTTGCTTCTCTGATATTTTTAAAATTACTTTGGTATAATAAAATATTTTTTTGACTTTGCCTTGTTGATATCCGCTTTGACTTTGTTTGACAGTATTTATTTCTCGACTCTGGCCATTTGTGTATATTGCTTCTGGTCATTGGTGCTCTGTAGCATCCTTGACTGGTTTAGAAAATATATCTTGATTTGTGAAAACTATTTTTGAGATGAGAACACTGTCTTGCAAAATTTGAAATTCATGCATCGATTGTTTTGAAACTGGGTTGACCTTGTTCTGCCTTTATTCATTTGTTTGTACTGCTTCATCATGTCACTGGCATGTGCATTTGTTCATTCGAGCCTCCGTGCTCTGTTGGTTCAGGTTGTATACTGCTTGCTACATGGTCATATTCTAAGTTGTCGCTACCCTTGTAGCTTGTGCCACTGCCTGTTCATGGTGATGTTTATACTACTGCACTGTGCCTTGAAGTGCTGTTTGGTTCTAGCCATATCTTTGTTTGCTTCTTTGTGTTGGGCAGTTTGTATACTTCAGGTGTACTTCTAGTTAGAGTGGTGCTTGTCTTTGAATTTCGAAACTGCAGCATGCGTATGGCCATCCCCCTTGCTGCAGATTCATTTATGCAGTCTCTGATTTGAACTATGGTCGAGGCTTGATTTTATGTCTTGGCCATTTCATTTGAATATACACCTGTGTTGAATCCAGCTAATTGCTTGGTTTTGACCTTGTGCTCGATTGTAAATCTTCATTGTGCATTCGTGTGCACTTTGTTCATTTGATAGTAACTGGTTGGATGCTGTACTCATGCTGTTGCAGTTCCACCTGGTTCATTTCGATTTGAGATGGTGCCAATTGCTTTTGATTCATTGAGATTTTGAGTATTTAATCATTGTAGTGGCGAGACAGTGCACGCGTGCGTGTACTGCAGCCACACGGTATTGATTTTTGTGATATTTCAACTATTTGAATTGTTTTGTTTATTCAATTCAACATTTTGAAATTGTATTTTGATTTGATTTGATTCGATCATTTTGATGTTGTCTAATTGTCTAATTAATAATTAGATTATGAGTTTCTAATTATTTTCTTAATATTTAGATTTTGTTTTAAGGGCCGTTTAGGCAATTCTGATGTTTTTCTAAATTACCTTCGTTGATAATCTTCTCATTTATCTTGGCTGATCATTTGAATCTGCTGATTTGTTGTTTAACACAGTTAAGTGTTATATTTATCGTTATCCAATTTCTATTTAAAGGATTGGATAGACGAGATTTTTGTGACTGTCGCCTAATTGTTATTTAATTATTATTGCTTCCGTGCATAAATAACTGAGTTTGAATTAGACTGACCCGTGTATTATTTTCTATTGAATTTAATACTCGGGTCAGACCGAGTTATTACAGGTTGTAGATATCATGCTTTGGGTTGCTGCTTGAGCTATGAAGTCTCTTCATATCTTTTGGAGTAGTTGTGTCATAGTATAGGAAGATATGTATTCATGTATATTATATACGATAATGTACTTGTATATGTAACTTCCAATGTCGACAGTTGTAGTTTGTGATGACCGCCCATGACTCCCGCACTAAATAAGGGAATGGTGCGCTGAAAGGTGTGCCAGGCGGCCATGGACGATAGTCAGGGTAAGATTTAAACAGCGGAGTCTACCGTATTACTCACAGCGCATGGACAAAATACAATAGAGTAATATATATAGTGAAGCTCCATAACAGAATATCATCATATAAACTTCATAAAGGTTTGATACAAGCATTTGAAAACACAATACAACAAGCCTCACTACATAACACTCAAAGCATATACGAGCAGCGGAACATCCAGTACATATAGTAAGAAAACAATATGCAGAAGCCTCCAGCTTGTCTTCGTCATCAACAGCGTTAGTCACTAAGAACAGCACCCGTCACCTGCTACCTAGTCTGCCCATCCCAACATGGATGAACAGCCCAAGGTAATAAGAGTTAAACGTAAAACCTTGAGTCAGACAAAAGTCCTAGTGAGCAGTGAATCAACTATCAAACATACCAAAAGAGCATAAAGGGTAAAAAGGAATAGGAACCCAACCATCCCACTCCACCTCTTTCTACAGTGATAGCCCCCAGACACACACTAAGGAGAAGCAAGCATAACAAAGCAGACAATTAAAGTAAAGCAATAATCACTCGAGTCAAGGTCGATGTTTTCCAAGTACAAACCCCCAAGGCCTAAACCAAAATCAGATAAGAACCCAGAAAACATCGCTCTTGGGGCCGAATGATGATACAACCAAACATCCATGACTCTGGCTATCACTGTTATCATTGCCTCGATATCATCGTTAATTGAATGAGCGGCACCATTCTTTCAGCCGTCAGTCAAGGGCTAATGGCAACCCTGGTTCTAGACATAACTCCGCACGTCGTCGCAGCCCGTGCCTAGGAATTTTCGCAACTACCTAGAGTACTAGCACGCCGTCGCAGCCCGTGCTTGGGACTATCGATTCTGCCCAACGTACTCTTGCTTTGAGCATGCTAGAACCTTCAACAACAATGAAATCTCAGCCTCCTAGTCATCCTTCTCGACGACTATTCTCATACTAGCCCAAGCATCTCTCGAGCCCACCATTATCAACCAACTCGAACCGCATCATCGAGTTATCAACATGATTGGGATGATCCCGTCTAGATTAAACCAAGCTCTCACATCATGCTTTGCTCCATCGCATCATAGCAAAGTCCATCATCTCAACATCATGCTTTTCTTCCTCTAATCATAGCAATGTCCAACATCATCGAATCTATCCATATGAGCTTCATCACCCGCTTCATATGCCACAAGCAGCTTTTACCATTCAAGAGCCTTTCCTCTGAGCTTTTGAACCGTCTTTGACCAACTTGTCCAAATCAACTATTAGCTAATTTGAAACGATCAAATCAATCATAAATCCAAACATTCAAACAAGATCTAATAAGAAATTATACAAGAAAATGGCAATTTGGTAATTAAAGTGTCCAAATCTATCAAGCATGAATAATAGGCAAATGTCTCTACAACTTGATGAATAAACTTATATAAGTTAACATGTAGCAAAATGGGTATCCAAAACTTCATAAACAATGGATCTACATGCAGACTTCAAGAAAATGCATGAAATCACTATCTTTAACACACAAACAAGCCACCGATCCAATATACTCCTTTGGGTCCGTGTGAGAGATGGCCACCACTCACCGAATCACTTAAACACTCCAAAAACTACCAACTCCAGATCTGGACAGCAAAGAAACAAGCTTGATCCGCCAAAGTTCCACTTCAAACGATGAAATCTCTCTTCGAAGAATGTAGATCTTTAACTTTGGCTCTTGGATCTTTGATCTTGATCTTCGATCTTGGATGGATGTTAACATTAGATCAAAGTGGAGAATAGAAGTGAAGAAGTGTTGTAGTCGAGCTCTCAAAATGGCTGCACTTCGTCGCTTCAAAATCCGGTGCCAAAAAGTGAAGATAGGCGCCCCTATTTATAGCTGAAATCCTTAAGTCGCCGCCCCCATGAGTCGTCCACGACTCATCAGACCCCCACGGCTTACGACCTAAAGCCCTGCCGTCCTAAAGACTTAGCAACATAGCCGCCTCAACGACCCAACACATTCCACGACCTAACGACTCATCACTTATACGACCTAACTGATATGCGACTTAACGCTACACAGGGTCACACGACCTAATCAGTGGCCGACCTAACAACTTACGATCTAACAAATCCAATGGCCTTAAAACACGCGCGACGTAATCCCTAAGTCGCTCGCGGCCTAACGTAAGTCGCTCACAATTAAGGTCGCTCACCACTAAGTCGCTAACTCCTATAAGTCGCCGATTCACTTGAGTCGGTTACTACCCTAAGTTGGTCACTACCTATGAGTCGCTCAAATCTATAGGTCGGTCAAACCTTAACTCGTTAACTCGCCCAACATTCTTAAGTCGTAACTTCTATAAGTCGCTCCACTCGACCTAACTCTCACACGACCTAAGCTTTGGTCGACTCAACTCTAAACAACTTAATATCGACAGTTCAACGATCTTTCAATCCGTAAAAATACGGGTCGTTACATTCTCTCCCCCTTAGGAATTTCGGTCCCGAAATTCCAAACAAACAAGAGCAACCACAACTATTCTGCATGCTTACCATCCATAGCAATCATCAAACCATGCATCCATTTACTAGCCTAGCATGCAGAATTCTAATATTAGAATCAAGTTACAAGTTCATGAGATGTCACGACACCTTAGGGTCATACCTCGATGAGTTCAGGATGAGCTGCCTTCATCCTCTCTTCCTCCTCCCATGTACAGTCGTTAACATCATCACTCCATTGTACCTTGAGCAACGTAATCGTCTTCCTCCTAAGCTGTTTCGTGTCGGTTTCCACAACACGAAGCGGCTTACGAGGTCTCGCAACAACTGGATCAACCTCCAAATCTTCACAGCTATCCGCAGAAACCACTGTACTCGAGTCGTGCACATACTTCCGTAGATACGATACATGAAAAACATTGTGCACACTTGCCATCTTTTCCGTTAACTCCAATTTATTGGCGAGCTTTCCAATTCGCTCGATGATCGGGAATGGTCCAACAAATCTCAGAGTCAACTTTCCTTTCTTCCTGAATCGAATAACATTCTTCAAAGGAGAAATCTTCACGAAAACCATATCACCTACGTCGAATTCCAAATCCTTACGACGATTATCAGCATAACTTTTCTGACGGTCTTGGGCTGCCTTCATTCGTTGCCGAATGGTCTCTATACAATCAGAAGTCTGTCGAATCATTTCGGGCCCAAGCATCAGCCTTTCTCCAGTTTCCAACCAACATGTCGGAGAGTTACACGGTCTTCCATACAATGCTTCATATGGTGCCATACCAATACTTGACTGGTAACTGTTATTATACGCAAATTCCACCAAATGAAGATGATCCTCCCATGATCCTCCAAAATCCAAAACACATGCTCTCAGGAGATCCTCCAAAACTCGGTTGACTCTCTCGGTCTGACCATCTGTTTGTGGGTGATAAGCTGTACTCAAACATAACTCGGTTCCCAAAACTTCCTAGAAGCTCTTCCAGAATCCACTAGTGCACAATGGGTCTCGATCGCTCACTATACTCTTCGGAATACCATGGAAGTGAACTATCCATTTAACATACAACTCAACCAACTTCGATGCAGTCCTAGTTGATCGAACAGGAATGAATCTTGCACTTTTAGTCAAACGATCTACTATGACCCAAATCCCTTCATTTGCCGCTCTGGTTCTAGGTAACCCATCGATAAAATCCATCGATAATTGCTCCCATTTCCATGTAGGAACTTCTAATGGCTGAAGCAATCCACTTGGCTTCTTCTGCTGGCTTTTACCAACTGACAGTTCATGCATTTGGAAATAAAATTTCCAACATTCTTCTTCATACCTTCCCAGTAAAAGGTTCTCTTCATATCCCGATACATCTTATTTCCACCTGGATGAATTGTCAACTTCGAGTGGTGACTTTCCCATAGAACTTCATCTCTCAATTCATCTATATCGGGAACGACTAGTCGTCCTTGTTTCCGAAGCCAACCCTTTCGATCGACTTCGTATCCTTTATCCTTTTCTGGGTTCAATCCAGATTCCAAATCACGGATAATCTTGACAAGCTTGTCGTCTCGCTTTTGGCTCTCGCCAACTCTTTCCACTAGAGTAGGTCTTATCGATAAGTTTGCCAACATCCCAGGTTCCAATTCACATCTAGGCCTGAAGTCAAATCCAGCCAAATACTCAAGACTCTTCCATTCTGAAAACATGGCTCCCAAATCTGCATGTCTTCGACTTAACGCATCAGCCACTGCGTTACCTTTTCCCGGAGTATAAGCTATACCAAAATCATATGATGCTAAAAACTCTAGCCATCGTTGCTGTCGGAGATTCAAATCCCTTTGGGAGAAAAGTTACTTCAACGACTTATGATCTGTAAACAACTCGAATCGAACTCCCAACAGGTAATGTCTCCACATCTTCAAAGCAAAAACAATTTCCGCTAACTCCAAATCATGAGTCGGATAATTCCTTTCGTGCGGCTTTAGTTGTCGACTTGCATATGCAACAACTTTATCCTTTTGCATCAGTACTGCTCCAAGTCCAGTACCACATGCATCAGTGTAAACCACCATCTCATCATTCCCACTTGGAATAGTCAAAACAGGAGCACTTGTTAGTCGCTCTTTCAGGATTCCAAAAGCTTGCTCACACTTAGCATCCCAACTGAATACCTGATTCTTTTTCGTCAATCCTGTTAATGGTGCAGCTATCTTGGAAAAGTCTTTGATAAATCGACGATAGTATCCTGCTAATCCAAGAAAACTTCTCGCATCAGATGTATTCTTAGGTCTAAACCAATCCTGGATTGTTGTCACCTTGGTGGGATCGACCGCCATTCCATTTCCAGAGATAACATGGCCTAAGAACCTCACTTCACTCTTCCAGAAGTGACACTTCGAAAACTTAGCCTTCAGCTGATGTTTTCGCAAGATTTCCAAAACAATACGCAAGTGCGTCTTGTGCTCTTCCTCGGTTCTGGAATAAATCAAAATATCATCCACGAACACAAGTACGAACTTGTTCAACTGATCTCTGAACACTCTATTCATAAGATCCACAAAATATGCTGGTGCATTGGTCAATCCAAACGGCATTACCAGCCACTCAAAGAAACCGGATGGTGTCCTGAAAGCAGTCTTCGGCACACTATCCTTCGCCACTCTTAACTGGTGAAATCCCGTTGCCAAATCCATCTGAGAAAACACCTTAGCTTCGTGAAGCTGATCAAACAAGTCATCTATTCTCGGCAATGGATACTTGTTCTTTTTAGTCACTTTATTCAGCTCACGATAATCGACACACAACCTCAACGATCCATCCGCTTTGGTTGCGAACACAACTGGTGCACCCAATTCGGACACACTACGCCGAATGAATCCTTTATGCAAAAGGTCATCAACTTGCACCTTCAACTCTTGCTGTTCCCTAGGCGCCATCCACCTAAGAGGCATCACAATAGGTCTGGCTACTTCAACTAGATCGATACGAAACTCGATCTCCCTATGCGGCGGTAACCCTTTGACTTCCTCAAAGACATCCTCAAATCCATTTACGATAGGCATCGATGACAGTCCATCCCGTGGAACAACCAGCGAATACATGAAGCTCATGAAGACGCCTTCTTCATGCTTACATCATTTCACAACCTTTCGCCCTTCCACATTCTCGAATGTAACCTCCAGCCTTTCACAATCAACCTTTGTCGCATACTTCATAAGCCAGTCCATACCCAATATAATTCCGAACCCTGCAAAGTTCAGAACAAAACAATCACAAACAAAAGAGCAATCATGACTCGATACAACTAGACCACGACATATCATACACAAACATGACGAACCCCCAACTGGATTAGTCACAACCACTGGCCTATCAACAATATCCGGTTCTAAACCCAACCGGCCTACAAGTTCATTACAAACAAAAGAATGCGACGCCCCAGTATCAAATAACACTCTAACTGGAACACCACAAATGGAAAGAGTACCTTGAACTACCACACTCTTCCCCTTCTCTTTTGCAGTAGGAGCTTTTGAAGACCCAAAGCATAAGCTTGCACAATCTGCTTGTCCTTTCTTGGTTCTGGAAAATTCCTCCTGAAATGCCCTGGCTTGTCACAGTTGTGGCACTTCGCTGGCACTTTCGGATTCTTACAATCCCTGGGGAGATGACCCTTCTGCTGGCAATTGTAGCAGGTTATTTCACCCTTCGGCTTCTTCTGGCTATCCTTACCCTTCTGTTGTTGCTGCTTCCTCTTCTTGTTTCCACCCTGCTGTGGCTTAGACTCCTCCTTGGTCACAGTAACAACAGATCCTTCCTTAGGAAACAGATTCTCATGCCTGAGAGCTTTCTCCACAAGCTTCTCAAATGGATCGTCCAG
The DNA here is from genome assembly GCA_030765085.1 of Allium cepa. Classification (NCBI taxonomy): domain Eukaryota; kingdom Viridiplantae; phylum Streptophyta; class Magnoliopsida; order Asparagales; family Amaryllidaceae; genus Allium; species Allium cepa. The sequence goes on from CM060945.1 coordinate 76,628,217, forward strand.
ATGATCCACCAACTGCCTCCCAAGATAAGTGTCCAAGCCTGTCACAAACTTCTCATTCTTCTGATAAAGAGATTCAATATATGACCGAGCATACTTGGACAAGGCCTCAAACTCAGAAACATACTCAAGAACTGACCTCCCACCTTGCTTGAATTCCACAAACCTCTTGAACAGAACAGATTTCTGAGCTGTAGAAATGAACTTAGCCTCAAATCTGACTTGGAATTGCTCCCAAGTAATCTCTTCCTCTGGAGTATCAATGGTGATAGAGTTCCACCAATCAGAAGCTCTCCCTTGAAGCTGTCTTGATGCAAGCTTCCTCTTAGTTGCATCCTCAATTCCCAAATCACCAAAGATTCTCCTACAAGCATTTATCCATCTCTGAACTTCAATGGTAGACTTCGTCCCCAAGAAAACCTTTCCTCCAAGAGCAGTATAGTCCTTACACAACGTAGCAAAATCCACCGGTCTTGGAGCTTGAACTTGAACTCCAACACCCACTGATGGTCCTGGAGCTGGTATTCTTCTCATGATCGAAGTCATCATAGCCTCGAACATAGAAGCATAATCAGCAACTCCCTCAGAAGCACGGCCTTCCCTAGTAGCTGGTCTCCCTCTTTGACTCATTCCTAATATCTATTAGAAAATGATTAACATACCCCGAGAAACAACTGCATAAGAAATTCAAATTCTTCTAAACTACTTCATTACATATATAGTAATTATCCATCAAAATACAATTACGTCTCTCATACGTAGTTACGTCAGCGAGCGTTGGCTAAAATCGATTAACCAAAGCTCTGATACCAAATGTGACGACCGCCCATGACTCTCGCACTAAACAAGGGAATGGTGCGCTGAAAGGTGTGCCAGCGGCCATGGACGATAGTCAGGGTAAGATTTAAACAGCGGAGTCTACCGTATTACTCACAGCGCATGGACAAAATACAATAGAGTAATATATATAGTGAAGCTCCATAACAGAATATCATCATATAAACTTCGTAAAGGTTTGATACAAGCATTTGAAAACACAATACAACAAGCCTCACTACATAACACTCAAAGCATATACGAGCAGCGGAACATCTAGTACATATAGTAAGAAAACAATATGCAGAAGCCTCTAGCTCGTCTTCGTCATCAACAGCGTTAGTCACCAAGAACAGCACCTGTCACCTGCTACCTAGTCTGCCCATCCCAACATGGATGAACAGCCCAAGGTAATAGGAGTTAAACATAAAACCTTGAGTCAGACAAAAGTACTAGTGAGAAGTAAATCAACTATCAAACATACCAAAAGAGCATAAAGGGTAAAACGGAATAGGAACCCAACCATCCCACTCCACCTCTTTCTACAATGATAGCCCCCAGACACACACTAAGGAGAAGCAAGCATAACAAAGCAGACAATTAAAGTAAAGCAATAATCACTCGAGTCAAGGTCGATGTTTTCCAAATACAAACCCCCAAGGCCTAAACCAAGATCAGATAAGCACCTAGAAAACACCGCTCTTGAGGCCGAATGATGATACAACCAAACATCCATGACTCAGGCTATCGCAGTTATCATTGCCTCGATATCATCGTTAATTGAATGACCGGCACCATTCTTTCAGCCGTCAGTCAAGGGCTAATGACAACCCTGGTTCTAAGCATAACTCCGCACGTCGTCGCAGCCCGTGCCTAGGAATTTTCGCAACTACCCAGAGTACTAGTACGACGTCGCAGCCCGTGCTTGGGACTATCGAATCTGCCCAACGTACTCTTGCTTTGAGCATGCTAGAACCTTCAACAACAATGAAATCTCAGCCTCCTAGTCATCCTCCTCGACGACTATTCTCATACTAGCCCAAGCGCCTCTCGAGCCCACCATTATCAACCAACTCGAACCGCATCATCGAGTTATCAACATGCTTGGGATGATCCCGTCTGGATTAAACCATGCTCTCACATCATGCTTTGCTCCATCGCATCATAGCAAAGTCCATCATCTCAACATCATGCTTTGCTTCCTCTAATCATAGCAAAGTCCATCATCATCGAATCTATCCATATGAGCTTCATCACCCGCTTCATATGCCACAAGCAGCTTTTACCATTCAAGAGCCTTTCCTCTTAGCTTTTGAATCGTCTTTGACCAACTTGTCCAAATCAACTATTAGCTAATTTGAAACAATCAAACCAATCATAAATCCAAACATTCAAACATTCAAACAAGATCTAATAAGAAATTATACAAGAAAATGGCAATTTGGTAATTAAAGTGTCCAAATCTATCAAGCATGAATAATAGGCAAATGTCTCTACAACTTGATGAATAAACTTATATAAGTTAACATGTAGCAAAATGGGTATCCAAGACTTCATAGACAATGGATCTACATGCAGACTTCAAGAAAATGAATGAAATCACTATCTTTAACACACAAACAAGCCACCGATCCAATATACTCCTTTGGGTCCGTGTGAGGGATAACCACCACTCACCGAATCACTTAAACACTCCAAAAACTACCAACTCCAGATCTCGACAGCAAAGAAACAAGCTTGATCCGCCAAAGTTCCGCTTCAAACGATGAAATCTCTCTTCGAAGAATGTAGACTTCAACTTTGGCTCTTGGATCTTCGATCTTGATCTTCGATCTTGGATGGATGTTAACACTATATCAAAGTGGAGAAAAGAAGTGAAGAAGTGTTGTAGTCGAGCTCTCAAAATGGCAGCACTTCGTCGCTTGAAAATCCGGTGCTAAAAAGTGAAGATAGGCGCCCCTATTTATAGCTGAAATCCTTAAGTCGCCGCCCTCATGAGTCGTCCACGACTCATCAGACCCCCACGGCTTACGACCTAAAGCCCTGCCGTCCTAAAGACTTAGAACATAGCCGCCTCAACGACCCAGCACATTCCACGACCTAACGACTCATCACTTATACGACCTAACTGATATGCGACTTAACGCTACACAGGGTCACACGACCTAATCAGAGGCCGACCTAACAGCTTACGATCTAACAAATCCAACGGCCTTAAAACACGTGCGACCTAATCCCTAAGTCGCTCGCGACCTAACGTAAGTCGCTCACAATTAAGGTCGCTCACCACTAAGTCGCTAACTCCTATAAGTCGCCGATTCACTTGAGTCGGTTACTACCCTAAGTTGGTCACTACCTATGAGTCGCTCAAATCTATAGGTCGGTCAAACCTTAACTCGTTAACTCGCCCAACATTCTTAAGTCGTAACTTCTATAAGTCGCTCCACTCGACCTAGCTCTCACACGACCTAAGCTTTGGTCGACTCAACTCTAAACAACTTAATATCGACAGTTCTACGATCTTTCAATCCGTAAATATACGGGTCGTTACATAGTTGTATCATATGTACTGTATCACATGTATTGTAACTGACATCAGTAATTATATATATGTGTGACTTTTTATTATCTGTGTTTCGCATTTGACTTATCTGCGTTAGTATTATATATATTGTCTTAAACTGTTATGAACCATCGCACTTCGTTTTATACTGGAATTGGATATGTCGATGGGAGTAAATAAATAAGAGATGAAAAATAAAAATATATACTACTCCTATCGAGATAACCAATACTAGTGTAAGGCCCAACTACGGATGGCTGCTCCTATCCAGCCTCATTCTTCGTAATAACAGACAGTATTTCCTTTTAATACTCTTTGTTATTGTGAGCATAGAGGTAGGGCGTTACAGAATTGAAAAGACAAAACACTCGAGTCGGAACTAAAAGATCTTATGTAAGTTAAATCAACAGAAATAAATATGTGTGCAGTAACTTAAGAGATGCTCGGGATTCACATCTCCTAAGGATCCGTTAAAATATTTACTATGTAGTAATATTTCGCTATTATGATAATGACTAAATAGTAAAATAAACTTAGTTTTAAATAGCGTTAAGGGGTTACCCATATAGCCCTTAACACAAATAATGCCAATAGTCTATACAGTGCCTGCATATCTCCTGATCGGGAGACTACGAGAAGACACTCCATAGGTACGACACAAATAGAAACTCGTAGTAAAGGCTCGGTATGGTAGGTGACATGGCACAACTAGGCATTGCCAGGGTAGATATACCAATTGCTATCCGGGCTGGTGGAAACGCGTAGCAGCTACTACCGCCCACCTCGAACAACACTCCAAAAATCAAAAATCAAAAGTGTCCACCAAATGAATCCAAAAGTCAGAGTATAATATCGAAGGAGTGCGTCCGATCAGAGGAATGACCTCATTGGCCCGAGAATCGCTCCTGTTTTAGCCACCTTATGCCAACTCAGGGGAGTTGGGTCCACGTATATACCTCAAAGGAAATGCCGCCACCATCCTACTTCATTCTGGAATCTCCACCGCGTACACGGTTGTTAAAATGGTTTTCGGAGTTGGCAGAGAGTATGACAACTTCCGATCACAGTCTCTTTGACAACCAAACATTATTATAACACCGCGGTCTTTTAAAAATAGTTTATACTTTTAAACCAGAATAAAATATCCATTTCGAAACCATATAAATACGATATCCTTTCCGTTTCAAAAATAAACTCATTATGATATTATTTTCATAAAAACCCAAATCAATATAATATCATTTCTATTTCAAATATATTTCTTTTCCAAAATCATACCACTTCAAAATTTATAATGTCTCGAAAACAAACATTTGAATTATAACTTTTCAAAACATAATACTTCGAAACTCATAGCTTTAAAACCATAACTTCTAAAACTTAAATGGTTTGGATATTCAAACAGTATATAAAATAAAATAGTTTGAATTTAAAATTACTTTATAAAGTAAAATAATTTCCACGACTTTACAATTTTATTCACTTAAATTAAGTCTAAATCCATAAATTTTAAATTCACTTTCAGCTTTCAATAAACCACTTCAATTTCAATATATTTCAAAGCTTTGAGTATTAAACAATTTCAAAACTAAGGTTGGAAATTACTATTCAACAATTCAATGTCCTATTATATAGTTTTGAAATATTTGCATAATAAATCCATAATCATTTAAATATAACCCAAATTACCAATAAATAAATATTTCCTTCAATTTAATTATAATAGATATATTCATTTAATTCATCTTGAATAAAATTCCAATTATAAATGTCACACCTTTTAAAATTTCAAGTTTAATAAGTATTACATCAACTTATGGAGTTTAATTCTTAAATAAGCTCAATTCCAAATAAATTTCCAATTTACCTTCCAATCTTAATTGATTTAAATCATTAAAACTCTATATATATATACAATATCTTAAACAAGTACTTAACCATATAATATAAGCCAATCAAACTCCATTATTCAACTTATTTACCGATTCATTTATTTTTTGACAAATTTATACATAGCTTAAATTCAATAATTTAACTATATATATATATAATATTTATATAATATCAAAATTTAATATTTATAAAACCGTATCCTATCCAAACCATAGAAATCATTTTCAAAATATTTATATATACAGACCGACGGTGTCTGTATAAAATTTTCTATCCTATGGTCAAGTGATACGGATATTTATCATTTCAATCCGTAATTTAAATTAAAAATTACGTTTATATATCATTTCAAACCGCAATCCCGAATCAATAATGAGAAATCAATAAAGAACTTGCTGATTTTGATGATATAAACAAAACATCCATTCATCCATCATAAAATCATACATTCATCAAAATCATCATCCAAAACAATCAATCAATATCAATATTTAACTGATAATATATAATAGGAAATTAACTGGCAGTTATATTCAATAATAAATTAAATAATGATTTAATTTAAATAAATGCAATTAACTGAGATGATAATTATAATATACAAAACAGTTATAAATAAATTCATAATCACAACATAAATTAAATTTAATGAACATAAGAAATTTTATAAGTTGTGAGTGGGTTAAAACACTCACCTTTGATTTTAGCCCATAAAAATCTAAACAGAAGCGCAAAACTCAACAATCTCCAAATTTAACTAAATCACTTTCATGTTGTCCGGAATTTAAATATGAATCCAACAGAAGAAATTGCGTGTGAATCAAAGTTCATATGCAAAAGATATTCATGTTATAAGAAATATTATTAAAATAAAAATTAGTACGCGTCAAAAATTTATATATAAATAAACAAATTTTAATACTTACGTTTTTATCAAGATAAGGCTTCAGGAAATGATTGAAGAACAACTAAGATGAGGACAGGAAGTGTATGAAAAATGAAAAAAATCATGTTTTATAAAAGAATGCTTTTGGATTTGCAAGAATAAAAGCTTTTGAATATGAGGTGTCAAGAGAAACAAAATGTAAAAGAAGAAATAAGCTGTAGGTTATTTATAATTAGAAAATGAAGGTGGAGGGACAAAAATAAATGTCACGTTTTATTTTTAAAGCTTCAGGCATTAATAATGCATAAGGAAATGTACGTACGAATGGAAAAGTTTGCAAATGAAAGTAAAATTTTGCATACGTGAGAATGAGGTGGAAATAATTAAATACAACCTAAAACTCTAGGCTTAGGTATTAAATAGAAGGAGAAATAAATGGATCAAATATTAATAATAAAGTAACTATTTTAAAACGTTCATGCTACAATTAATAATAAAAGAAATGAATGGACCATGTACGTCGCACAACCTTTTGAAATTCAATTTTTCTGAAATGTAACCAAATTAACTTCATTAACTCAAATAATATTCAAATTTATATGCATTTAGGTTTTTATCTACGCATAATAAAATATTTATACTTACCTTAAAAATGAAAACGTTCAATTTTGGTTTCTCAAAATGATCTTTTATTTCCATTCAATCACCCTTTTATTTAACACAAAACGTGCGTTTCTTTTATTAAATCTATTAATTGCAATCAACATTTTCTTTCTTTTTAACCGAAACATTTGAATTACATTAATTGTAATTACTTACAAGGTTCAATTTTAAAAAGATAACTGAAATGGATGAAAAAAATAGAAAAATTGTTTATTTAAACACGTTTATAAATTTGTTGTTTATATACAAGAGTAATAAATAACTTACTGAAATAGATTATTTTCCTATTCTTGTAATCAATCTGTAAGCTAAAACACAGTCGAAATAAACGTATATTTCTTTAAAATCAATCATTCTATTCTTTATTTTAATGAAATTAAACCTACATTCACAAATGAAACATTCATTTTATTTGATGTAAATATTCTTTTCATTATATCAAACATTCCTTATATTTTCACAAAAAATAAGCTGCTTTTAATTGCACCTACTAATTTACAATTAATATTCGCTCTCCTATTAATTGAAAATTTTCAATTACATTAATTTCAGTTGATTAAGTTTCAAAATGGACTAAATGAATGTAATGATAAGTAGAACTATTATTTCCTATCTAATAGCAATTTAAACATATTTATACACTATTTGATACAAACAGTAATGATGCATTTCTTACTAAATAATAGTTTCTCGTCTCTACAATCAATCTTTCAGCTACCAACCATTTCAAATAAATAAACATTTGTTTAATCCTTTACTAAACTTATTCATTTTTATTCTTTTTGATTTACACTCATACTATTAAATCAACAATACCTTATGAAATTATTAACATAGGTTTCTATCTTTTTATTTCATAAATCATTGCCTTGTAAATAAAGTTTACATTTCTATAGCTTTTATTACGTTGACACTACTATTATTGTCTTATTACACACTAATGTAGCATTTATTTACGTTCAATTGCCATATATACATTTATTATAATATAAACTACAATAAATTGATCAAACATGATTTCCATTCTTTTTATTCAAACCAATAGTCGTATTATGTTTAAAATTTTCATTGGTTACATCCTATTGAATTAACATTCTCCGATTACCAATTTAATCTACATTAATTGCACTAATTAAGTAAATTAACTGCAAATTATTTCAAATTAAATTTAAAAGTTCATTAATTACAACAAATGTTCCAATCAACTATATAATTCTAATTTCATCTTTTATTTGTGTTAACTATTTTATTTCCATTATGCTGAAATTTTGTCACTTATACACATTTAATATCCCAATTCATTTATTTATCTCGGTTTCAATCTTTTATTAAATCAATTGCCATCTTATGCATATAATTAACATTTTTATTGATTTTACATTCAAAATTTTCAGTTACTATCTTAACTTACATAAGGTAATGTTTAATTGCATCTAATTGCTATTGATTAAATACATTAGTAAGGAACAATAGTTGTGACCATTATACATTTTATAACTTTTTTAAGTTTATTCTTTACAAACAATTATTACAACAACTCTCATTAAAATACATTTATTCTATTTCTATCCATTACACATTATTTTATTACCTTTTACATCCCACTATAAATCAGTGCACACATTAATACAACAAATATTATAATTCCTTACACAACACTGATCTTATTCAATTACCATTAACTATCTATTTTATACAATAATTAAATATTTGCATTTGTTACTTATATTAAATTTTATAACCAAGCATAGCATGTTTAATTTGGAGTTTCATTAAGATTTTTGATAATTAACTTGTATTAACATTGTTTCATTTTAATTTAGTTATTATTCCATTATTAAATTACAAATTTTTATTTCTTTCAATATTAACTCATAAAATATTATTAAATTAACAAATTTTGAACATCGAAAATTTATGGGTCGTTACAATTGGAAATTTAGAACTTAAGTTCCGGGATTTTGAAACTTTCTTTTGAATATTTTGGAATATAGTAATAATATTTTAGAAGTATTTTCTGATATAAATATTCAATATAATTTGAAAGAATGTGTTTTAAAAAGGAATTTCGAAAGAAAAAATTTCCGTACTTCCTGCTCTATCCCTGGAAAACAATTTCGGTGATGATTGCACGCACCATCGACATTCATTTTCGAGTTTCGAAGTGGGAATGCCACTGTAGTAGTTTTACTGCAGAGTTGTTTTGATAAGCAATATATATATATATATATAAATTTTAAATTTTTTTGAATATAATTGGATATATATAAACTGTAAGTACATACATTTATCTATTATTTTAAATTAATTTGAAATTAAACCGGGTATTTAGTTCTTAAATTTCCGTTAATTAATAATTTCGATTATTATAGTGAAATTGAATGTAACTAATTTATAACTGGAACCTCTAATTTAAAATAAGAAGTTTAATGCTGAGTTATGAATGAAATTAAAGGAAATTTGGAAAGTGTAACTTATAAGACAAAAGATATTATTGTTGAACATTAAATTAATTGAAGGTAATGAGAAAACTTGTATATTTTTTCAATTACATTCTTAAAGCACATATATAACTTACCAAATAACAAAAGTTACAATGTTAATAAGGAAATGTAATGGGAAATCTTACAAGTAAAACTGGAGGTAATGGAAGTATTCAATGAATTTGCTGTTATAAATAAGAATTTAATGTTATAAACTTAAGTAAATAAGTCGAAGTCATTTCAAAATGAAATTGAAAGAAATAAAATGTAAATTACAAAGATAAACCATTGCATAAAGAAAAAGGAAATTTGCAAGAAATAAATGTGAATTTAAAGAAATCGTTAAATGAATAAAAAGGAAATCAAGTATAACGACCCGTAAATTTCGACAATTAAAATTGTTAATTTTGTAGGATTTTGTAATTAAATTTTAGTAGAAATAATAAAGGTGATAAATTAATATTGGAATGAACGCTAAATTAAACGTAGGACTTAGTTATAATTGTAAATTTATGGGTATGATAACAAATTTGTATAAATTACCTAATTAATTGGTCAATTAATTTGTTTGGAATCAAACCCATTTTAAATGGCAAGTAACTATAAGGTGTTATTGATATAAACGTTACTTTAATGATTATTAATAAAGTAACAAAAGTATAGATGAAAACTTAATAGAGACATAAATTTATTTTTAGGGAAAGGAGATGTATGGTACAAATTTACAAATTAGTATAAATTAAATGGTGATTTGATAGAATCAATAATTGATGAATTAAATGATAAGTAATTAGAATTTAATTCTATAAAATTTGAAAAACTGAATGTAATGTAATGTAATGTAATAAGGTTAGTGCAATACCAATTTGATTTGGAATTCAAATTTATATTAGTTATAGATTTTGTAGCAATTGAAGTTTACTATTTTGCAATTGAAATGAGAAATCAAAAATTTATAAAGGTATTAACTAGTGTGAAATTCATTAATATAATAGTGAATAGTGAAATTTGTTACATTTTGTTTAAAATAGAAAAGGATTATATAAAGGTAACTGTTGAATAATCAATCGCAATGAATATAAAATTAACTTTTGGTTAATGGAAATTTAGGTAATAAAGTATACGCAGGTCAATAAGTAGTTAATTGAAACAGTTGGGAGGTCAAAGTTGATTTCATTTGATAAATTGGGGGATAAATTTCATTATAGGTAATTTATTTATTTTGATTAATGTAAAGTGAGATAATTAAAGGTACGAAAATGATGATTAATACAATAACGGAATCGTGAAACCAAGTGAATAAATTTATTTAGAATAATTAGTCGTAATTAATGGATATAATTTGCTAACATATAATAAATGGAAATAGGAAGGTCATTAACTAAGGAAGAAATACGTAATAAATTGAATAAAATCAATATTATATAAGAACTGTAACATTTTTTGTGAATAGTGGATTCATATATGTAATTTATAGGTTTTGATAACGGCTGTTTTAAGCTAACCATTTATCCAGTCTATTAACTTTAAAACAGGTAACGGATTAAAATAAATCTGGATTTAATGTTACGTTAATAATAATTAGGGAAATATTTATGTAATAATTTTAAAATCCAATGGTAAACCCTTCTATTTGAAAATATGAATGAAATAATTATGGGGTAATTCAATTTAATGGAAATTTGGAAATTTATCTATAATTTTGAAATTTTATGAAATTGAAGATTTATATTGGTTAATCAGTAATAAATTGACATTTAAAAATTGTTAAATCATTGCAAATGTTGAGAATTATAAAGTGATAAAGATTGCAAATTTTAGGATTTAAATTTATTTAATTAATATAAAAGTAGCCATTTTTGCCACTGACTCGGATTTCAATGAAACCTGTTTCATCGGAACCGTATCGGTAAATTATTGTATGGTTTCAAGTTTCGTAGCGATCGGCCTTGTCATTTGATCTTACGAACGCGAAACGCCTTGAAATCGATTTAATTGAAATCAATTGAAATCAATTTGAAAATACTGATTTCAGCATAACTTCTTCATACGATGGAATTTGGACGTGAAACTTTTTCCATTGCGTTCAGAATATTTTAAAATACCTATTTTGTTATATAGGTTTACCCAATTTCGTTCCGGGGTCAGAATGTGCTTTTTGGGCCACATTAACGTTAGCATGTACATCTATCAACCCGATCCATATGTTTATTTCAATTTGCCTATAAATATCATGCTAAACCGTAGCCTCCGCCTATTCTCATTTATCTGCATGTAAAAATTTCATCAACTCTTCCTCTTCTTCAATGAATGCAAACCCTAGATCCAATTTCAAATTCAAAAATCAAATCCAAAGCCTAAAAATCAAAGTCCTCAGAAAAATTTGAAAAAAAATATATGTTGTAGATTTCATCGATACGAATCTGTATGTGGCGTCTGTTTCTACAAACGATGCTCCAATCAATGGCAAAACTCAATCAAAGATAGGAAATTACGAAACCCTAGCATCGATTTGGGGTTTTCCGATTTCATTGTTTAATTGCGAAATTGGTTCGTGGGTATTACAGAGATTGAGGTATTGTGTCGTTCGATGGTCGTTATGTGGTCTAGCTTAGTCGGAGGTGGCTGATTTAGGTGGGTTTGGGTTTCGAAAACCTATCTAAGGGGTGGCGGCCGGCGGCAGAATAGGGGATCGGACCCATGGGTGGACGTGGAGGAGATGACGGCAAAGACGAGTGATGGATCGGCAAAGCACGGAGGTGGCCGAGGAGGGCGGTAGCGTTGGTCAACGTCCGTTCGAGTTGATGCAGTACTTTTTCGCGTGAGAGGGATATGTGCGTACGAGTGGGAGAGAAGGGGAGTGACATGGCAAACATGAGGTGGGTTACTTTTCTTTTTCTGTTTTAAAATTTAATTTTAATTTCAACGTCGTTTTATTGCATAACTTCCACATACGATATCAGAATTTCAAACGATTTCTTGCGTTAGGATCATATTGAAATTCCGGACTTGATGACGCTGGTTTGGGTAGATTCTGAGGCTGTTGAATTTTTGGGTTTAAATTGGATTTAAATTCAATTTAAATTCAAAAGCTGAGTGTTTTAACCCACTCACAACTTCTAAAATTTCTTATGTTTGTTAAATCGATTTGTGATGTGTTTAGAAATTTGTTTATGACTATTTGGCATGTTTCAAATCATCATCTCAGTTAATTGCATTTATTTAAATTAAATTGTTATTTAATTTTATTTCTGCATATGAATTGCCAGTTAAAATTAATTTATTTTTGCATATGAATTTTCCAGTTAAAATTAATTTATTTTTGCACATAAATTGCCAGTTAAAATTAATTTATTATTGCATATAAATTGCCAGTTAAAATTGATTTATTTTGCATATAAATTGACAATTAAATTTATTTGTTTTTGCATATAAACTGCTAGTTAAACGGTTGTTAATTTATTTTTGAATATAAACTGTTCGTTGATACTTGATATATTTTATATGCTCTATATTGATGTTTGTTTAAATTGATGATGATTGAAATAAATTGGTTGATGATTGATATTGGGTGAATGGATGACGTATTCTATATTATACAAACTGCAAGTTATTATGCATTTTCATTTCATTCGGGATTGTGGTTTGAAATGATATACATCCGCATTTTTTATTTTAAATTGCGGATTGAAATGATAAATATCCGTATCACTTGACCATAGGATAGAAAATTATATACAGGCACGCGGTATATATATATAAACATTTCTTTTGAAATAATTTTCTATGGTTTTGATAAGAATACGGTTTAATAAATATTAAATTTTGATACATATATATATGTAGTAAAATTATTGGATTTAGCTCTATATAAGTTTGTTTCGAATTTTAAAATAAGCTAAATAATGAAGTTGATTTCTATTATATAATATGGTTAAGTATTTATTTAAATTTCTATTGTATATAGAGTTTATAATAACTCAAATATAAGTAAGGTTGATGATAAATGTGAATATGATTGAATTAAAGTATTTATGAATTATCCTCGAAAATTTGTTTTGAAATATAAATAAATTAAGATTCAAAGGGTATGATTTAATAACTTGATTTTTATTAGAGGATTTTAATGAATATCAAATTGTTTGAAAGAATATTATCAAGTTAATTTAATTAAAAGAAAATCCTATTATTGAAGTTTAAAGGTCTTACTTAAATAATATTTGTTGTATTAAGTAAACATTTCAAAAATTAAATAATAAGAATTGGACTTGATATATATTAAATTATCAAAGAATCCATTTTGAAATAGTGGAATGTTTAAAGATTGAAATAATATGAACTATAAAAATTTATGTTTTAAAATATGGGATATATAAGATTTGAATTATATGAAAATTTAAATGGTTATTGGAGATTTAAATTTGTATTAGGAATTTATTGTGAAATTTAAAGAAGCTATTTTAGTATATAAAGTAATATAGTATTTAAACCATTAAGTATTAAAAGTTATGTTTCAAATCTATGGTTTCAAAGTATATAGATTTGAAAGTGCTATGATTTTGGAAAAAGGATATATTTTGCAATAAAATGATATCATATTTGATTTGGGTTTTAAAACGGAAATGATATTGTATTTATATGGTTTTGAAATGGATATTGTATTATAGTTTTAAAGTATAAACTATTCTGAAAAGACCGCGGTGTTATAATAACATTTGTTTGTTGAAGAGACCGGGATCGGAAGTTGTCATACTCTCTGCCAACTCCGAAAACCACTTTAACAACCGTGTACGTGGTGGAGATTCCAGAATGAAGTAGGTTGGTGGCGGCATTTCCTTTGAGGCAAATACGTGGAACCAACTACCGTGATTTGGCATAAGGTGGCTAAAACATGAGCGATCGACGGGTTAAGGGGGTTAGTGCCCTTTATCGGATACTCCTCTTCGATACTATACTCTGACTTTGGATTGATTAGGTGGGCACTTTTACTTTTGATTTAGGGGGAAGTTTGTCCGAGGTGGGCGGTAGCTGCGGCTACGTGCTGCCACCGGTACGGAAGCGCAATTGATATATCTACCCTGGCATTGCCTAGTTATTTTGTGACACCTACCCTAGCGCGCCTTATATGATTTTGTTTTGTACCATATCTATGGAGTGCCCTCTGACGACGCCCAGTACGGCGGTGATTACGGTACTATATAGACTATGGAATATAAAAGTGTGTTAAGGGCTATATGGGTAACCCCTTAACGCTATTTAAAAGTAAGTTTATTTTACAATTAGACACTATTATAATAGCGAAATATACTACATAGTAAATAGTTTAACGGAGATGTAAATCCCGAGCAGCTCTTGAGTTATTGCATCCATATTTATTTCTGTTGATTTAACTTACATAATGTGACGCCCCACCTCTATACCCACGCTAGCCAAGAACATTACAGTGAATGCTGTCAACTAGCATGGAGAATAAGGCTGTTGAGGAGCGACCATCTGTATAATTGCTTTGTGCGAGTACCGATATACCGGATAAAAATATAACTTTTCATCTCAAGAGGAAATCCGACATACCGACACAAACTCAAAGCTACTACACAGTGGCTATAATTTCTTCGGAAACAAATATAGAAATAAACATAACATAAATCAGTCACAGACAATTCATATCACAAAGGCGGAATAAGATATGAATATTACACTAGAAAGTGTACATCAGAGTAGTGGTCTAAAAAGATCCACAATAATACAAAGGAATAGATACAAGTGCTAGACAAAAGAATAAGTATACATTAAGGAGTCTAAATCTCAAATGTATACAACAAAAACTACTAATCTAAGTAGTTAACCCAAAAGTCGAGGGAGTTAATCCCAAGAGAGAAGTCAAGCAGAAGCACCTGTAACATCTCGGTCTGACCCGAGTATTATTTAATAAGAAAATAATAAACGGATCAGTCTAACTATAAATATCAGATGAACGATATAGAATAAGAGATGTGACTAAACACATAATAATCACAATGCCAAGCTGTGATATATATATAAATATATACTTAGTTGATAATCATCAAGAGATTAATCAATGTCAGCAAATCTACACAAGAATCAAAGAAGTGTCATACTCTTTATTTCGTTCATCAAACCACAAATATTGACGATAATATCAATGTCATTCACCAAAGTCAAAGACGCACAAATTCCAGAAGACTACACAAGAAATCCAGAAATCACAAAAGGGGGGAAGGCCTATCACAAACGGGAGCATAAAGCTCACCAACAGCTGTAACACATGAACGAGAAGCTATCTCATGGTAGCTAACCATAAATTTGACACACGAATGGTCCGAAGACCTGACACACGAATGGCCCGAAGACCGTGGGTTGCTACCCCATAAATTTGACACACGAACGGGGTTTAGTCTCTCACGCAGACAAAGAGACATCGCACATTGCTAGTCTAAATCACAAAAATGATCGTCATGATCAGCGAGAAGTGTCGATTACACTAAGCTAGTAAATATATGAGTTTAGCTTCATGTCCCATAACCACTTGCTTAACTTAAATATTTACGAACAAACTGTAAGTCTCCACTAGAAAATTGTCACAAGAGGTTCAATCGAACAAGTCCAAGAATTAACCGACAAAGTAAACGCAAGCGTTTTATACCACTAGTTTTACTAAGCCGTTTAATTAGATTTCTCATACGAGTGAGGTAAAGGTTTGTATATACTAATAGATTGGAAAACGGTTTTATAAACGAATTTGGTATTAAAATAGTATTGAAATCGTTTGAGGAAAGAGTTTTGATATTTACTACTAGTATAGAAAACCTTTATATTTTTAAAGTGACAAATCACGAAGAAGATTGTAAGAACAATCAATCACAAAAATTCACATACGAAGACATGAATAAAATCCAAAGAAATCGATAAAGAATCCATCGAAATGGATATTCAAAAATCCCTAAAAAGAGTCATCAAAATCATAATAGATGATAACAACAAATAGGATTATCACAAATCGATTTAAATTGGAATTTCAATCCAAAAAGGCAAATTGGACTCAAACAGCAGGTTCAGTCGACTGAACAGAGAATTTCAGTCGACTGACCCTGTACATGGAAATTTTCTAGGTTCGGGAAACTTTCTGTTTCCAGTTTCAGTCGACTGTGCAGAAGTTTTCAGTCGACTGAATCATGCCTGGAAACTCTCGGGTTTCAGGTTCAGTCGACTGAACAGAGTTTTTCAGTCGACTGAATCATGCCTGGGCTGTTTTTCAACCTTATTCAAATGAAGAGCAAACTCTTCCAAAATGCAATCGGACGAACATTGGCTCTAAGGGTTTATGCCAATCGACAACCCGGCCCTATATGCTCCTCGATGCATCACCAAAAGCATGATCAAACATCCATAAAAGGAATTTACACAAATTTGACTTAAAAACCCAAAAATTGGAATATTCACAAAACCAATCCAAATCAAGAGCAAATGCACATGAAGAAGTGTTAGGAATTCATACCCAACAACCAAAGACAATTATAGTCATAGATGTGAGATAAAAATCTCACCTTTTCACAAAATTTATGAAGATGAAGCTTGAACGCAAAGGGGAATCAACCACTCTTCAAATCCAACTCTAGAAGCTTGAATCTAAGCTAAAAAGAAGAACATTTCCTAAGTTAGGTTTAGGAAATTTCTGAAATTCAAAGAGAGAATGAGTGGGAGAAGAAGAAGAGGAAGCTTACCAATGGGTTCTCATGAACTTTGAAGCAAGGAGATGGATTTGCAAAGCAAGCTAGGGCTTAGGAATTTCTATTTCCCCTTCTCTTCCTCCATTTTTGCTTGAGCTTGAGTGTTAGGAAAATAGAAGAGAAGTGAATGAAGAGAAGAGTGTTGGAACTGAGTTAAGTGGCTAATTGGCTCAGTCCAACCAAAGCCCTAAGCGGGAAAAAGTAGCAAAAATCAACTTTCTCCAAACATATCGAAGCTTATACTCAAAAAGGTCGCAAACGGCATTTTGAACTCAATGGGGGTGGTCTCGAGTCCTAATTCGACCGTATGCAAAAAGTAGGTTTTTGGTCCAAAATCCGACGAACGATAAAATATTTAAATATAAAAATCGATAAATATGTGGGTTGTTACAGACTCCCCTCCTTAAAGAAATTGTGTCCTCGCAATAAGTAAGAAGGAAATATATGAAGTAACAACCATAGAAGCATATTAACACAAAAGAAAATTTGAAATAGGTAGTTCACCCTAAAGTGCACAAAAGAGTTAGCAAGAAATCTGGTGAAACTTCAATTTCCACAATAACACCGGGCTCAAGAATAAAAAACTAGAATCCCTAAGGCATTCCCGTAGATAAAAGACGTGGGGAACGTCAAGAATAGCAAAAAATTGAGCCGGTGCAACGGCGTAGTACAAAAACGGTACGCCCGAAAAACTAGAAACTCAAACAATTTGGGACATTAGCATAGTACAAAAACGGTACGCCCATTGAACCCAAGCAAAGACATCGATGTAGTACAAACGGTACACCCGATGAATCAAAAGCAAAGACATCGATGTAGTACAACGGTACATCCGATGAATCAAACAGCAAAGACATCGATGTAGTACAACGGTACATCCGATGAATCAAAAGCAAAGACATCGATGTAGTACAACGGTACATCTGATGAATCAAAAGAAAAGACATCGATGTAGTACAACGGTACATCCGATGAATCAAAAGAAAAGACATCGATGTAGTACAATGGTACATCCGACGAATCAAAAGAAAAGACATCGATGTAGTACAACGGTGCATCCGATGATTCAAAAGCAAAGACATCGATGTAGTACAACGGTACATCCGATGAATCAAATAGCAAAGACATCGATGTAGTACAACGGTACATCCGATGAATCAAAAGCAAAGACATCGATGTAGTACAAACGGTACATCCGATGAATCAATAGCAAAGACATCGATGTAGTACAAACGGTACATCCGATGAATCAAATAGCAAAGACATCGATGTAGTACAAACGGTACATCCGATGAATCAAATACCAAAGACATCGATGTAGTAAAACGGTACATCCGATGAATCAAAAGCAAAGACATCGATGTAGTACAAACGGTACATCCGATGAATCAAAAGCAAAGACATCGATGTAGTACAAACGGTACATCCGATGAATCAATAGCAAAGACATCGATGTAGTACAAACGGTACATCCGATGAATCAAATAGCAAAGACATCGATGTAGTACAACGGTACATCCGATGAATCAAAAGCAAAGACATCGATGTAGTACAACGGTACATCCGATGAATCAAAAGAAAAGACATCGATGTAGTACAACGGTACATCCGATGAATCAAATAGCAAAGACATCGATTTAGTACAACGGTACATCCGATGAATCAAAAGCAAAGAAATCGATGTAGTACAACGGTACATCCGATGAATCAAAAGAAAAAACATCGATGTAGTACAACGGTACATCTGATGAATCAAAAGAAAAGACATCGATGTAGTACAACGGTACATCCAATGAATCAAAAGCAAAGACATCGATGTAGTACAAACGGTACATCCGATGAATCAAAAGCAAAGACATCGATGTAGTACAAACGGTACATCCGATGAATCAATAGCAAAGACATCGATGTAGTACAAACGGTACATCCGATGAATCAAATAGCAAAGACATCGATGTAGTACAACGGTACATCCGATGAATCAAAAGCAAAGACATCGATGTAGTACAACGGTACATCCGATGAATCAAAAGAAAATACATCGATGTAGTACAACGGTACATCCGATGAATCAAATAGCAAAGACATCGATGTAGTACAACGGTACATCCGATGAATCAAAAGAAAAGACATCGATGTAGTACAACGGTACATCTGATGAACCGAACACAATAAAAGGACATCGGACGCTAGTCCTTAAAAGGAATGAGATAAAGCTCAATAAAACGAAGTATACCAAAACGTCCGATGAAATTGATAGAAAAATAATTCCATTCAGACAACATCAAAGAGTCAACCACTTGTTGCCTACGACAAAGCGCATTGGCAACACGATTTCCCTTCTCGGGAATAAAAGAATATCAAGATCATAGGAAGCTAGGAACTCGAGTCTACAAGCAGTTCCTTAAGAGAACATAAATATTCCAAAGATTTATGATCGAGATGGAGAACAAATTTCTTCCCCAAAGATGATGATGTCAAATTCCAAAAGCAAAAACAATAGCCTCGAACACTAGATCATGAGTGGCATATCTAGTCCCGATAAGCTATAATGATTTAGAAGCACAAGCGATATCACGTCCTCCTTTGTAAGAGAATGGCATTCCAAACCAGTACGACTAGTATCGGTACAAATAGCAAAGTCTTGGTTCCCCTTCAGGAATCACAAGAAAGAATAAGAGTATCGAAAAGAAAGAACTTCTTTTAAATAATTCTCTTTCCCGAAAAGTTAAAACTTCCAAAATTACATTTATCATTATGTAATAATCTTTCTAGAAAAATTTACATTTTTACAAGTCAATATATCGTGTCTGACTGTCTCATCAAAGCGTTTAGGAGATTCCTATCGATAACGTTGATCAAGCGCATCGACCAAAATTCTTAAAGCACTCAACGGGCAATATAATCACAAAATCATCTTTTATAGGATAAATAAATCTCTTAAAAAGTTTTAAGAATATTCTTTGTTCGTTTCAAGAGCAAAAATCCAGTTTTACTTATAAATAAATCTTATGAAAAAGATTTGCAAAATTTTAAATTACTATTTTCATCCAAAATCAATAAATACAAGAATGGTCTCATCGAAATATTCATAGAATATTCGATTTATAAAATGGATGAAATAAGTTGGACAAATTGAATGACAAAATAAGTCATTCATAAGAATCATAACGAGTACGGAATGCGGTAAGTGGAATGCTAATTTCCGCAACTCGTAGCATACGAAAACCGGTGGTAAAGTCAAACTGAAAAGACCATAACACCCCACAAAAGATTTCTTAGGTGATAATCCTAAGACAAACTCAAAAATACCGGAAAATTTCTCAAACTACATGAATGAGAGAAATAACACTTTCCTTATAAGTGGGCTTAAGGAATAAAATGATGCCATCCAGATGGAATCAAAATCACAAAGAAAAATAGAAATCTGCTTAACAGATTGAAAATGTCGAAGATGAATAATCCACTCGGAAAAATAGGATATGGGCTTCACAATGATTAAGCCAATCCTTGCAGAAAGGTCAATTCCGAAGCCAAAGCAAAAATATTGGCTCGGAAAGAAAAGTCACATAAAACAATCTCGACATCTAAACAAAAGCAAATTGAGTGTTGCGGATCTACCATCCGGATACACAATTCTCAATGAAGTCAATAAGCCCAAAATATTCAAAGGAAAAGAATTGACAAGTTCTTTTGATATAAAAATAATGAGATGAAACCCATATCAAAAAGAGCTCAAATAGAAAGTTCACGAATTAAAACAATGCCATCGAGGATTGAATGAAATTACCTTGACCAAAAGTTGCAGCTTTCCTTCTCACTTGCTTGGAAGCTTTGGACACGAAGATAAAAGATGACCCGAACCTTTGCAATAACGGCAAAAGAGGGGTTTCGGGCACTCCCTTACATGGTGGTCTGTGGAACCACAATTGTAGCATCGTCCATGACTAGAGGTAGGAACATTTGCTACCAGAGTTTGTTGCTTCCCTTTCTTATTAGAATCGGGGCCCTTGAATTTGATAGGCCTCTTCAAGCTATTGTCGAAGTTCTGTTGGGCACGCACAACTTCAACATCACCTTCATTATCGGCCTCTTCAAGACGAAGAGCGATATCAATAAGCTGATCAAACGAAACCTCAAGTTTCAGGAGTAATGGCTTCTTAAGATTCTTATTCAAGCCATAGACAAATCTCTGATTTTTCTTCAATGGGTATTAATGTACTCAACCCCGTATTTGGACAGAGATTCGAAAGATGCGACATAGTCTGTCACAGAAGATTCACCTTGAACAAGGTCTATGAAACGCCGGGCTAGAGTTACTTTTTCCGCCTCCGGCACAAATTTCGATTCGAATCTTCCCCGGAATTGCTCCCAAGTAAGATCCGCTTCAACGATTTCAGAAATTAAAAGCTCATACCAATCCAATGCTCTTTCTTGGAGCATGCTAGAAGCTACTTGGACTCGATGAAGGTCAATAAGGTTCATGCGAGAAAAGATGCGATCACATGATTTGAGCCAAGCTTGAATTTCAATAACACTCTCGGATCCCCTGAATGGCCCTCCACCCAAATCGGTGTAGTCTCTGCACAAGCGTGCAAAACCGGATCTAGGATGAGTAGGCTCCTGATTGGGACCGGCTTCTTGAGCGTTCTTAACACGATCTAGAAGCTGCTGGGCAGACATAAATACTCCATCCTGGGTAGTAGCACTAGATTGACCGGCGCTGGGACGGCCTGGTCTAACCATTTCTCTTCTTTAAGAAAGAAAGAAAGAAGAGGAAAAAGTTATTCTCAAAATGAATATCAAGCAACCTTGATAGATAAAACAAGGAATCATAAAAGAAAGTAGGATAGAACGGTACGAAGACGCGAATAAAATCCTAAAGCACAACTCCTAAGAAAGACTTAGGACATGATCCTTGCTAAATTATTCTACATTGTTCGGAAGTTTGGCTCTGATACCAAGTTGTGACGCCCCACCTCTATACCCACGCTAGCCAAGAACATTACAGTGAATGCTGTCAACTAGCACGGAGAATAAGGCTGTTGAGGAGCGACCATCTGTATAATTGCTTTGTGCGAGTACCGATATACCGGATAAAAATATAACTTTTCATCTCAAGAGGAAATCCGACATACCGACACAAACTCAAAGCTACTACACAGTGGCTATAATTTCTTCGGAAACAAATATATAAATAAACATAACATAAATCAGTCACAGACAATTCATATCACAAAGGCGGAATAATATATGAATATTACACTAGAAAGTGTACATCAGAGTAGTGGTCTAAAAAGATCCACAATAATACAAAGGAATAGATACAAGTGCTAGACAAAAGAATAAGTATACATTAAGGAGTCTAAATCTCAAATGTATACAACAAAAACTACTAATCTAAGTAGTTAACCCAAAAGTCGAAGGAGTTAATCCCAAGAGAGAAGTCAAGCAGAAGCACCTGTAACATCTCGGTCTGACCCGAGTATTATTTAATAAGAAAATAATAAACGGATCAGTCTAACTATAAATATCAGATGAAAGGATATAGAATAAGAGATGTGACTAAACACATAATAATCACAATGCCAAGCTGTGATATATATATATATAAATATATACTTAGTTGATAATCATCAAGCGATTAATCAATGTCACCAAATCTACACAAGAATCAAAGAAGTGTCATACTCTTTATTTCGTTCATCAAACCACAAATATTGACGATAATATCAATGTCAATCACCAAAGTCAAAGACGCACAAATTCCAGAAGACTACACAAGAAATCCAGAAATCACAAAAGGGGGGAAGGCCTATCACAAACGGGAGCATAAAGCTCACCAACAGCTGTAACACATGAACGAGAAGCTATCTCATGGTAGCTAACCATAAATTTGACACACGAATGGTCCGAAGACCTGACACACGAATGGCCCGAAGACCGTGGGTTGCTACCCCATAAATTTGACACACGAACGGGGTTTAGTCTCCCACGCAGACAAAGAGACATCGCACATTGCTAGTCTAAATCACAAAAATGATCGTCATGATCAGCGAGAAGTGTCGATTACACTAAGCTAGTAAATATATGAGTTTAGCTTCATGTCCCATAACCACTTGCTTAACTTAAATATTTACGAACAAACTGTAAGTCTCCACTAGAAAATTGTCACAAGAGGTTTGATCGAACAAGTCCAAGAATTAACCGACAAAGTAAACGCAAGCGTTTCATACCACTAGTTTTACTAAGCCGTTTAATTAGATTTCTCATACGAGTGAGTTAAAGGTTTGTATATACTAATAGATTGGAAAATGGTTTTATAAACGAATTTGGTATTAAAATAGTATTGAAATCGTTTGAGGAAAGAGTTTTGATATATACTACTAGTATAGAAAACCTTTATATTTTTAAAGTGACAAATCACGAAGAAGATTGTAAGAACAATCAATCACAAAAATTCACATACGAAGATGTGAATAAAATCCAAAGAAATCGATAAAGAATCCATCGAAATGGATATTCAAAAATCCCTAAAAAGAGTCATCAAAATCATAATAGATGATAACAACAAATAGGATTATCACAAATCGATTTAAATTGGAATTTCAATCCAAAAAGGCAAATTGGACTCAAACAGCAGGTTCAGTCGACTGAACAGAGAATTTCAGTCGATTGACCCTGTACATGGAAATTTTCCAGGTTCAGGAAACTTTCTGTTCCAGTTTCAGTCGACTGTGCAGAAGTTTTCAGTCGACTGAATCATGCCTGGAAACTCTCGGGTTTCAGGTTCAGTCGACTGAACAGAGTTTTTCAGTCGACTGAATCATGCCTGGGCTGTTTTTCAGCCTTATTCAAATGAAGAGCAAACTCTTCCAAAATGCAATCGGACGAACATTGGCTCTAAGGTTTTATGCCAATCGGCAACCCGGCCCTATATGCTCCTCTATGCATCACCAAAAGCATGATCAAACATCCATAAAAGGATTTTATACAAATTTGACTTAAAAACCCAAAAATTGGAATATTCACAAAACCAATCCAAATCAAGAGCAAATGCACATGAAGAAGTGTCAGGAATTCATACCCAACAACCAAAGATAATTATAGTCATAGATGTGAGATAAAAATATCACCTTTTCACAAAATTTATGAAGATGAAGCTTGAAAGCAAAGGGGAATCAACCACTCTTCAAATCCAACTCTAGAAGCTTGAATCTAAGCTAAAAAGAAGAACATTTCCTAAGTTAGGTTTAGGAAATTTCTGAAATTCAAAGAGAGAATGAGTTGGAGAAGAAGAAGAGGAAGCTTACCAATGGGTTCTCATGAACTTTGGAACAAGGAGATGGATTTGCAAAGCAAGCCAGGGCTTAGGAATTTCTATTTCCCATTCTCTTCCTCCATTTTTGCTTGAGCTTGAGTGTTAGGAAAATAGAAGAGAAGTGAGGAGAGTGTTGGAACTGAGTTAAGTGGCTAATTGGCTCAGTCCAACCAAAGCCCTAAGCGGGAAAAAGTAGCAAAAATCAACTTTCTCTAAACATATCAAAGCTTATACTCAAAAAGGTCGCAAACGGCATTTTGAACTCAATGGGGGTGGTCTCGAGTCCTAATTCGACCGTATGCAAAAAGTAGGTTTTCGGTCCAAAATCCGACGAACGATAAAATATTTAAATATAAAAATCGATAAATATGCGGGTTGTTACACATAAGATCTTTTAGTTCTGACTCGAGTGTTTTGTCTTTTCAATTCGCTCGGGTCAGTCCGAGCATTTTTGGATTTAAAGATTTAATTCTGGAGGACGAAGACGAAAATTTGTAGTATTACTATCTACTATATTATTCCAATACACCATTTAATTCAGCTGCATTGATATTTATTGGTATGTGAACTCTGATATTTATTGTATAAAGAAGAATCAAATGTTTTGTAAACAGTTTTATGAACTGTATATTTATTAATATATTTTATCCTTCCGTTGTGAGATTCCGTTTTGTTTTTTTCCTTCTCTGTTTTTCTTATGTACCCCATAACAATCCGCCATTTTGGATGTTTTAAGTCTGACGTGTGTGATTTATCGTCGATTTAAAGCGTGTGAAAAGGCGGGTCGTTACATGTGGTATCAGAGCTTTGGTTTAGTGAAAGCCTTAGCTTTGTGGGGTCTGACTCTTTACTAATAGGGTAGTAATACCCTATGGGAGTCGCTGAGTATATATATGAGAGAGCGTATTTGTTAGTGTTATATATTGGTTTTAATATTTTGTTAATCTGTTCCGTTTTGTATTTATAAACTCTGGTTCGTGCATGGGACGCTGTGACATTGATAGGGGTTTCTACACACTTAATAGGACAGACCGACATAATATTTGTTTTTATATAGGTGGATGAAATAATTTTGCCTATTATATTTTCTATATATAAAACAAATTTTTATAAATATAAATACTTGGGAGTAATATATTGGTTGTTAGGTAATGAAATTTTAAATAATAGTTGAAATAAGATTTGAAATAAGAATAAATCAAAATGGGAATTTTGGGCTTAATTTCCGGGGGTTTGAAACTTTCTTTTGAAAGATTTTGGAATATGATAATAATATTTTAGATGTATATCCTGATATAAATATTTCAATATAATTTGAAAGAAATGTTTAAAAGAAATTTTGGAAAAGAAATAAGATTTGTACTACCCACTTTGTCGCTGGAAAATAATTTCGGTGATGAGTGCATGCAACATCGACATTCATTTTCGAGTTTCGAAGTGGGAAGGCCACTGAAGTAGTTTTACTACAGATTTATTTTTGATAAATAGAAGTAAATTTTTAATTTGTTTTAAATATACTTGGATATAGTCAAGTTATAAGTATATTTATCTATTATTTTAAAATAATTTGAAATTAAACCCGGTATTTAATTCTTAAGTTTCCGTTTATTAATAGTTTAATTAATGTAGTGAAACATAATTTAACTAATAATTGAAACCCTAAATGAAATAAGAGATTTAATGCTAGGTTATCAGTGGTATTAAATGAAACTTGAAATTGTAACCTATGAAGTAAGGGATAAAATTATTGAACAATAAATTAATTATAAGAAATAGAGTAAATTTGTATAACTTTCAAATTACATCCTTAAAAACATATATAACTTGCCAAAGATTTAAAGAAGTTGAAATGTAAATAAGAAAATGTAATAGATATTATACAGGTAATAAACTTGAGATAATAAAAGTACTCAATTAATTCTTTAATAAATAAGAATTGGATATTGTAATTGTCATAAACTTAAGTTATAATGGAAATAGAGAAATAAATAAATGAATGAAACCGTAAGAAATAAATGAAAATAAAAGGATAAACCCTTATATATATAATAAGGAAATCAAACAATAAATGCTATGTAATGGAATTAATAAGAATAAAACTTCATTTATTGTTTGAAATTGTTTCTTGCTTGGTTATGATTGTTTGGGCAAGGATACTTTAAAATTGGTTGGATGAATGAATAGTCTATTTAGTTTCATCAAAGACTATTGAGTAAAAGGTGCACTTAGCAGTTTATTTTTTTCCATTCTGTACAATTTGAAGTTTTAAGCCCGAACAACTATTTGTTTTGTTTGATATGAATGAATGATTGATTTGTGTGGATTCTATATGATGGTTGTATGCCTTATTGCAATTGATTGTTGTTGTATTGATTGTTGTTTGTGGTTGAAACTACCTTCAATAATTCATTTTATATAATTGTTAACTCTTTTGGATTATATAAGTGAAATACAGGTTATGGAAGCAATTGCTACTGCATTTGGTTCCATAAAATAAGCGTTAATTGGCCGACAAATAGGTACATTCTCGGATTACGGTTTTAGCGTTATTATATTATTTTCCCAATTTGGGATATATATTATTTTGAAAAATAGTGTTTTATATTATTATAATTTATATTATATTTTCTACCGAGCCTCTCCGTACAAAGGAGACTCTGCAAAAATTTTCCGAAATTTTGGACTTAGAAAATATTTTTAAAATGTTTTTCCATACTTCAATAATTAAAGTATAAAAAGACATAATGATTGTAGATTCGTATGTTCTAATTAAAGTAACAAATGTTGTAAATTTAATTGTTTATAAAGTTAATGTTTTGAAAAAGATATATAGGTTTCTTAATTCTTCTTCCCTCTTCTTTTTCCTTTTCGGGGACGAAAAGTTTTGAGTGGAGGAGAGTGTAACAACCCGTAAATTTCGACAATTAAAATTGTTAATTTAGTAGGATTTTGTAATTAAATTTTAGTAGAAACAATAAAGGTGATAATTTAATATTGGAATGAACGCTAAATTAAATGTAGGACTTAGTTAGAATTGTAAATTTATGGGTATGATAAAAAATTTGTATAAATTACCTAATTAATTGGTCAATTACTTTGTTTGGAATCAAACCCATTTTAAATGGTAAGTAACTATAAGGTGTTATTGATATAAACATTACTTTAATGATTATTAATAAAGTAACAGAAGTATAGATGAAAACTTAATAGAGACATAAATTTATTTTTAGGGAAAGGAGATATATGGTACAAATTTACAAATTAGTATAAATTAAATAGTGATTTGATAGAATCAATAATTGATGAATTAAGTGATAAGTAATTTGAATTTAATTCTATAAAATTTGAAAAACTGAATGTAATGTAATGTAATAAGGTTAGTGCAATACCAATTTGATTTGGAATTCAAATTTATATTAGATATAGATTTTGCAGCAATTGAAGTTTACTATTTTGCAATTAAAATGAGAAATCAAAAATTTATAAAGGTATTAACTAGTATGAAATTCATTAATATAATAGTGAATAGTGAAATTTGTTACATTTGGTTTAAAATAGAAAAGGAGTATATAAAGGTAACTATTGAATAATCAATCGCAATAATATAAAATTAACTTTTGGTTAATGGAAATTTAGGTAGTAAAGTATACGCAGGTCAATAAGTAGTTAACTGAAACAGTTAGGAGGTCAAAGTTGATTTCATTTAATAAATTGGGGGATAAATTTCATTACAGGTAATTTATTTATTTTGATTAATGTAAAGTGAGATAATTGAAGGTACGAAAATGATGATTAATACAATAACGGAATCGTGAAACCAAGTGAATAAATTTATTTAGAATAATTAGTCGTAATTAATGGATATAATTTGCTAAGATATAATAAATGGAAATAGGAAGGTCATTTACTAAGGAAGAAATACGTAATAAATTGAATAAAATCAATATTATTCAAGAACTGTAACATTTGTTGTAACGACCCGTAAATTCCGTTAATTAAATTTGTCATATTTATTAGATTTTGGAATTTAATTAATAAGGAAATATAATTGTTATGATTGGTAATGAAGTAAATGTTAATAATTAACCAATGAAATATTACATTGGTTGTAATAGACATAATTATAAAGATTGAATTTAATAAACACTATTTATTAGCAACCTTGTTTATTGATATGCAAAATATAATAAATGAGTTATTACAAGAGATTGAAATTTAAATAGAATTCTAATGAATGAATAGCGGAAAGGATATACATGTGTATAATTTAATATGAGAGAGGAAAGTATTTAATTGATTATGTAATAAAAACATTGTAACGATAATTGGAATAAATTACGGAATATGTTAGGATAAGTAAATTATTAATAACTTGAAAGAAAATCCAACCAATTCAAGTTAAAAGTTACAAATATAATACAAGAGAACTAATAAATTTTGGAATGTATATTTAATTTAAATGGAAATATTAAAGGTTTACAATAACAGAAATTTAGTTAATAAAGTTAGAACAAGTTGATAAATAATAACCAAATAAGGAAATGACATTAATATAAATAAAGTTAGAAAAAAAGTGGATATAGAGAAATAAAATGTAAGCATTTAATATATTAATTAATGTTGTTTAATGATAACGTTACTTGGTGATTAATTATATAGTAACGGAAGTGTGAACGTAGTGTAGTAAAAGCGTAGATTTAGGTTAAGTAATAATTTGTGGATTTGGGGAATAAGTTGGAAATTTGATAATTAAGATAATTAATACGAAAATTATGTAAAGTAAGTTATAGAATGTAAAGTAATTAATTGAATGTAAATTTAATATTGTAAAATTTTTGTAGCGCGTGAAGTATTTCAAAACCTTAATTTATACATTTAATTGATAGAAGTGCACTTAAGTATATAATATTTATTCCAATTAATGTAAATAGGGGTATGTTAATGCAATGAAATAAATTAGCGTTATATATTGAATTTTTTTAGTTAGTACAATGAGTAGAAATAATAAACTTATAAATATGGGATTAAGAGTTTTGCAACAATTATTATGAGTTATATACTTAATTCATTCAATTTAAATCCTAAATCATCGCAATAAATATAAATTAAATGTTACGATAAATAAATTAAGGTAATAAATGGGGAATAACCAAAATGTTCTTCATAATATGATGATTTGTGAAAAAAATGAATGGAAATAAAGTTTTATTAATATATCGAAATTTAATTTACTATAAAAAAAGTTAATTGCAATCAAATGAGTTAAATGTTTAAACGGGGATCAAGCTTTATGTATTTATTTGGATTTATTGCAATTAATTAAAATTAAATATAAAATTTTATGTTAATTGAAAATTATGCTGAAAACGGGAAATATTTATGTGATAATCTTAAATCCAATGGTAAACCCTTCTATTTGAAATTTATGAATGGGATAATTATGGGTTAATCCAAATTAATGGAAATTTTAGAATTTATCTATAATTTGAATTTTATGCAATTGAAGATTTCTATTGACTAATCTTTAATAAATTGACTTTTAAACATTTGTTAAATCATTGTAAGTGTTTGAAAATTTTAAAGTGATAAAGATTGCAAAGTTCAGAATTTTTAACGAGAAATTTAATTTAATTGATTTATTTAATTAATATAAAAATAGCCAGTTTGGTCACGGGCTCGGATTTCGGCGAAACCAGTTTCATCGGATCCGTAACAGTGAATTTTTAAAGGGTTTCAAGTTTCGTAGCGATCGGACTTGTCGTTTGATCGTACGAATGCGAAACGCCTTGAAATCGATAAATTGAAATCAATTTGAAATCAATTTGGAAATATTGATTTCAGCATAACTTCTTCATACGATGGAATTTGGACGTGCCATCGCATTCAGAATATTTTTAAACATCTATTTTGATATATGGGTTTACCCAATTTCGTTCCGGGGTCAGAACGGGCTTTTTGGGCCACGTTAGCGTTAGCACGTTCGTTTATCGTGTCTATCCATTCAAATTTCTGACCTACCTATATAAACCTAGTTATAAACTCTAGCCTCCATCTATTCTCATTTGTTTGTACGTACATCTCAACTCTCTCCTCCTTTCCAATGGCAGACAAACACCTTGATCCAAATACAGTCCAGTTCAAATTTCAACTTCAAAAAATATCCAAGTCCTCAGAAAAGTTCGAAAAAAATATATATCGAAGCTCTCGGATAGCGCGAGTCAGATCTGCAGTCTGTTTCTTGTTTTGAAATACCGTGTGGCCGAAATTCAAGGAACAAATCTTGACCTTTCATCTCGTCGTAATCAACTACAACAGATCGTCAAATCATCAATACCGATGGATAGAGATCACCGAAGGGAGTGCATCCATGTCAGAAATTCAGCGAGTTAACGGCTAGATTGGCGCCTAAATTTCGATTAGGATTTTATAACATGGCGGTGGCTGCTCGTTTCTCTCAAAGGAGAAGACCACCAGAGTTTGGCATTGAGGGCGTTCGCACCACGAGGAGAAGAGAGGCGATGGTCGGCGTGGCAATTGGCGGCCGAAGGAAGTCGATTTTTAATGGTCAATGGCATGGTCAACGACGACCTGAGAAGTTGCGTGCGCATCTGTTGTTGAGGGAAGAGAACCGTGTGATGACGTGGAAAGGATTTAAGGAGGTTATTTTATTTAATTTAATTTTTAACTATAATTGTTCAAATACTTATAACTTTTACGTACAAGGTCGTATTCACGCGGGTATTTTTTTGTTAGGATTGTAATAAAATTCCGAACAATTTGGAGCTGGTTTGGACGGATTTGGAGACTTTCAAATTTTCGAATTTAAATTGGATTTAAATTCAATTTAAATTCGAAAGGAAAGTGTTTTAGCCCACTCACAACTTCTAAAATTTCTTATGTTTGTTAAATTGATATATGATGTGATTTGAAATTTATTTATGTTTGTTTGGCATATTTTAATCATCATCTCAGCTAATTGCATTTATTTAATTAAAATTGTTATTTATTTATTTATTGCATATTAATTGCCAGTTAAATTTATATTTATTTTGATTGCATATAAACTTCCAGTTAAACAGTTTTAATTTATTTTTGAATATAAACTGATAATTGATACCAGTTATTTATCACATGTTATATATTGATGTATTGTTGAATTTGGATGATGATTGTTATAAATGGATGTATGATTTTGATGGATGAATGGATGTTTGTGTATGTTAACTACAAGTTGTTATGAATTTCATCTCATTCGGGATTGCGGTTTGAAATGATATAAAACCTCAATTTTATTTTAAATTACGGATTGAAATGATAGATATCCATATCACTTGACCATAGGGTAGAAAATTTTATACAGCCACCGTCGGTCTATATATATATATATAATTATTTTGAAAATGATTTCTATGGTTTGGATAGGATACGGTTTAATAAATATTAAGTTTTGATATTTTTAAATATTTTTATATACATATAGTTAAATTGTTGAATTTAAGCTGTGTATAAATCTGTTGAATATAAATAAATAAGTTGAATAATGAGTTTGATAATTTATATTATACGATTAAGTACAGGTTTATGATGTTATATATATAGAGTTTAATGGTTCAAATCAATTAAGATTGGAAGATAAATTGGAAATTTATTTGGAATTAGGTTTATTAAAAAAATTAAACTCCGTAAGGCGTAAACTTATTAAAATTGGAAATTTTATATGTATGATATTTATAACTGGATTTTTATTCAAGATAAATTAAATGAATATTTCTAGTATGAATAAAGTGAAGAAATAATTAATTGTTAGAAATTTGAGTTTTATTTATGGATTATTATGTGAATGTTTCAAACTAAATAATAGGACCATAAATTGTTAAATAGGGTTTCCAACCTTAGTTTGGAATTTAAATATTCGAAGTTTGAATATATTGAAACGAAGTGTTTTATTAAAACTAATGGTGAATATAAATTTAATAGGTTTTGACCTAAAATTTTAAATGAATAAAATTGTGAAGTCGCGGAAATTATTTTATAAAGTAATTTTAAAACTCCAACTATTTTATTCTATATACTGTTGAATATCCAAACCATTCAAGTTTTAGAAGTTATGGTTTTAAAACTATGAATTTCGAAGTATTATAGTTTGAAAGTTATAATTCAAATGTTGGTTTACAGATATTATAAATTTTAAAGCAGTATGATTTTAGGAAAAGATATATTTGAAATAAAATGATATTATACTAATTTGGGTTTATAAATGATATCAAAATTATTTGGTTTTTAAAACGAAAATGGTATCGAATTTATATGGTTTTGAAATGAATATTATATTCTTGTTTTTAAAGTACAAATTGTTTTGAAAAGACCGCGGT
Source organism: Allium cepa (assembly GCA_030765085.1). Lineage (NCBI taxonomy): Eukaryota > Viridiplantae > Streptophyta > Magnoliopsida > Asparagales > Amaryllidaceae > Allium > Allium cepa. The sequence goes on from CM060945.1 coordinate 76,660,959, forward strand.
GTTATAATAACGGTTGGTTGTTGAAGAGACCAGGATCGAAAGTTGTCGTACTCTCTGCCAACTCCGAAAACCGCTTTAACAACCGTGTACGCGGTGGAGCATCCAGAATGAAGTAGGTTGGTGGCGGCGTTTCCTGTAAGGTAAATACGTGGACCCAACTCCCGTGAGTTGGCATAAGGTGGCTAAAACATGAGCGATCAACGGGTTAATGAGGTAGCGCCTCTGATCGTACACTTCCCTTGTAACAACCCGCATATTTATCAAGTTTATATTTAAATATTTTATTTAAATATTATATCGTTAATCGGATTTTGGTCCGAGAAGCTACTCTTTGCAAACGGTCAAATTAGGACACGAGACCACTTCCATTGAGTTCGAAATGCCGTTTACAACTTCTTTAAGTATGAACATCGATAGGTTTGGAGTTAGTGAAATTTCACTAACTTTTCCCTCTTTGGACTTTGGGTTAGTTTAGCCTACTAAGCCCAAGTTCCAACCCCTTCTCCTCACTCTTCATAAATTTCCTAACAACCAAACCTTAGCATTAATGGTGGAGGGAAAGAGAAATTAATATTCCATGTTCAAATTCTCTTGCAAATTCAACATCCAACTCCATCATTCAACTCCAAATTCAAGGAAAAGCATTGGATTCAAGCATGTAGTTGCTTCTCCATTCACCTTCAAGCTTTACCTTCATAATTTGGTGAAAAGGTGAGATTTTTATCTCATAAATCTAGTCTATAACTATATTGGACTGTTGGGAATGATTCCCTATCACTTTTGCATGCACATTGGCCTTTGGTTTGGATTGGATTGGCGAAAAACTCCAATTTTTAGCATTTATGGAAATTTCCTGCACTTAGCTCGTCCTGGCCAGTTGACTCGTTTGGAGATAGGTCGCTGGGTCGTAGGTCGCTGGGCTTTAGGTCGTTTTGGAAGAATTGGCACTTCGGAATTAGGTCGCTCGCGAGTTAACTCGTTAGGTCGCTCGCGATTTAGTACCATAGGTCGCTGGGCCATCTAAGTACTTGTTCGGTGTTAGGTCGTTTGGGCTTAGGTCGTAGGTCGTAGGTCATATGGACCTAGGTCGTAGGTCGCTAGACCTTGTTTCTTTAGGTCGCAAGACCTTGTACACCGTTAGGTCGTGTGACCTATATCCCGTAGGTCGTTGACCCCCTTAAGTCGTTAACTCGTTAACACGTACGGCTCTTTACCATTTTAGGTCGCGTGACCTTGTACTTGACTTAGGTCGTTAGGTCGTAAGACCCTAGGCCATTTTCCATTAGGTCGCTAGACCTCATCTCGATAGGTCACACATCCCATTAGGTCGCGTCCACCTAGGTCGCACGCTAACCTCGTTAGGCCGCTTGGATATTTCAGTTAGGTCGCATGACCACAGGGTTGCTCCAGTTAGGTCGCTTGACCCCTTAGACCCCTAGGTCGCAACCATTAGGTCGCTCGACCCTATCCCCCTTAGGTCGTTAGACCTCATTTTGTCTTCACTAGGTCGTACAGTTTTGGACGGGGCGTTGCCCCGCACCCCGCCGGGGGCGCTTCCCCCTGGACCCCCGCGACCAGACTAGGTAGGTCGAACCCCGTAGCAGGGCCGTTGCCCCCGTACCCCCACCTTGGGGGGTTGCCACCCCCCCTCCGTAGGGGATCTTATCTGAAAAACAGTCAACAGAACATGCTGAGCTGATTTCCTTGATTTTTATCACATCTTCGAATGTGATCTTTGTGATTGATTGTTTCTACAATCGCTTCTGTGATTTGTCGCTTTAAAATATAATGGTTTCAAAACTAGTAGTAAATATCAAAACTCTTTCAATAAAAGGATTTCAACTCTATTTTTAATAATAAAAAGGCTCTTTTCTTAACCCGTTTTCCAGTCTATTAGTATATACAAACCTTTACCTCACTCGGATGAGAAATCTAATTAAGTGGCTTAGTAAAACAAGTGGTATGAAACGCTTGCGTTTGCTTCGTCGGTTAATTCTTGGACTTGTTCGATTGAACCTCTAGTGACAATTTTATTAGTGAAGATTTACAGTTTGTTTGTAAATATTTAAATTAAGCAAGTGGTTATGGGACATGAAGTTAAACTTTTATATTTACTAGCTTAGTGAAATTGACACTTCTCGTTGATCATGACGATCATTTTATGATTTAGACTAGCAATTGTGCGATGTCTTTTGTTTGCTTGGTTAGACTAGACACCACTTGTGTGATTCCACTCACGCATACCTTTTTGCCCTCTTGGTTAGTCTAGACACCACTTGTGTGATTCCATTCACACATACCTTTTTTGTTTGCGAGGTTAGACTAGACACCACTTGTGTGATTCCATTCACACATACCTTTATGATTTTTGGTTAGTCTAGACCTCATCCGGGTGATTCCGACTCACCCATATGGGGTAGCTCCCCATGGTCTTCGGACCGTCATGTGATAGGCCTCTTTCCCTTTTTCTGGATTTCTTGTGTTGATTTCTGCGATTTATGTCATTGACTTGTTATGAGTATAAGTTTAGGGTATGATGCCCTCTTTGGATCTTTTAGAAGATTCTTGTGATATTGATTTATCTCTTATTGATTGATCTTCTGTTGATCATCGTTTGCATACTTATAGTAGTATGTCAGTATGGATATTTTATGTTTATGCCATATCTTTTATTTTATATCACGTCATCTGATATTTATAGCTAGACTGATCCGTTTATTATTTTCCTAAATAATACTCGAGTCAGACCGAGATGTTACAGGTGCTTCTGCTTGACTCCTTCCCGGGCTTTGCTACTCTGACTTTTGGCAAACTATTTAGATTAGCGGTTTTTGTTGTATACACGTGAGATATAGAATCATAGTTGTATTCTTTTGTATAGCACGTGTTGCTATTCTTTTGTATTATTGTGGATCTTTTTGACCACTACTCTGATGTACACTTTCATGTGTTAGTTATATATTCATATCTTCTTCCGCCTTTGTGATATGGATGTCTGTGACTGATTTGTGTTATGCTTATTTATATGTTTGGTTTCGAAGATTATTTATAGCAACCGTGTGATAAGCAAGTACATGGATGGTCGCTCCTCAACAGCCTTATTCTCCGTGCTAGTTGACAGCACTACACCGTAGTGTTCTTGGCTAGCGTGGGTATAGAGGTGGGGCGTCACAGCTTGGTGTCAGAGCCAAACTTCGAAACAATGTAGAATAACTTAACAAGGATCATCATCCTAAGTCTGCATAGGAGTTATGTCTTAGGATTAATTCGAGTCGTTGTACCGATTCATCCTATATCCTTTATGATTCCTTGTTTTATCTAGCAAGATTGCTTGATATTCATTAGTGAATAATCTTCTTCTTTCTCTTCCTCTTTCTTAAGGAAGAGAAATGGTCAGACCTGGTCGTCCCAGAGCTGGACCATCTAGTGCTCCACCCCAAATGGAGTTTTTATGACTACCCAGCAACTTCTTGACCTTGTCACAAATGCTCAAGCAGCTGGTTCCAATCCGGAACCTACTCACCCAAAATCTAGGTTTGCACGTCTGTGCAATGATTACACCAACCTGGGTGGGAAGCCATTTAAAGGTTCTGAAACTATCATCGAGGTCCAAGCTTGGTTGAGAGCATGCGATCGAATCTTTATTCGCACGAATCTCGTTGACCTCCATCGAGTCCATGTGGCCTCCAGTATGCTCCAAGAAAGAGCATTGGATTGGTATGAGCTGTTAATCTTAGAAATTGATGAAGCAGATCTCACTTGGGAGCATTTCCGGGAATGCTTCGAATAGAAATTCGTTCCCGAGGCTGAAAAGGTAACTTTGGCTCGGCGATTTATTGACCTTGTTCAAGGTCAGTCTTTTGTGGCGGACTTTGTCGCATCTTTCGAATCCCTTTCCAAATATGGGATCGAATATATAAATACTCCACCGAAGAAGAACCAGAGGTTTGTTTATGGCTTAAATAAGAATCTTAAGAAGCCACTACTCCTAAAACTAGAAATTGCATTTGACCAACTAATTGGTATCGCACTTCGTCTCGAAGAGGCTGATAAAGAAAGTGATGTTGAAGTAGTAGCTTCCAAACCCAACTTCAACAACAAAAAGAGGCCCAATATATTCAAAGGCCCTTATCCCAACAAAAAGGGTAAGCAAGCTACTCCAGCTGCAAAGGCTCCTTCTCGTAGTGGTGCGAGATGCTTCAACTGTGGATCTGGGGATCATTTTGCGAACAAGTGTTCAAAGCCCAAATCTTGTCGCTATTGTAAAATCCCAGATCATTTTATACATCAATGCCTCAAACGTGAAGGCAAGAAGGAAGGAAAGTTGAATGTGGCTCAAGCCCTTGGCAACACATCTCGTGGCCAAGGTATTTCTCACTCTATTCTTGATGGTATTATTTTATTTCATGATCAACCTATTAGAGTTCTCTTTGATATGGGTGCATCCCATTCTTTTATATCAAAGGAACTGGTAGACACTTTTCCCTTAAGTGTTACTGCATTAATGACTTCTTTAAAAATTGTGAATCCTGTTGGTGGATCCGCAACTCTTAGTTTGCTTTGTAAAGATGTGGATGTTATTTTATGTGATTTTTCTTTCCTAGCCGATTTGCATGTTATGCGTTACTTAGGCTTTGGAATGATATTGGGTATGGACTCGCTTAACCGTTATGAAGCTCATATCCTGTTATACCATTTTTGGTCAAAACTGGAATATCAATGTGGTGTGCATTTCCACCTACCGAACCAAGGTAAACTGGACCAAGGCAATACCGTATATCCTCATTCGGTGGTCCGAGCACCCATTTCCATTCGGCAGCTCAGGTATAAAAGAGACATTCGGTGCTTGGAACACGCGAGGTTCATTCGGTGAGCCAAGTCCATCTGCACATTCGGTAGTACAAAACAAAGACACATTCGGCAGAAAAGCCGAACCAAGAGGAAGGAAGACAATGCCGAACCAACCTTCTTTTCCTTGCATAACCGAACCAATCGCCTTCCCATACATGGCCGAATCAAAACCACTCCACCACATCATCGAATAAACCATTCAAACCAAGCCACACCAAATCAACAATGCCGAACCATCTCCTATCCAAGCACTACCGGTCCAAACTCCACTTCCACCGGACCAACACTGCAAGGCCAGATTGCTTCAGCCCAGGCCCACCATCAGCTATAGACATCCAGGAGCCCTGCCCCCAGCCTCACTCTATAAATACAGGGGCAGGGGTACAACAATGGCGGACAACTTTTAGAGCTCAAGCAAGGAAGGAACTTTCAAACAATTTTCATATACTTGGAGCCCTGCCCCCAGCCTCACTCTATAAATAGAGGGGTAGGGGTACAACAATGGCGGACAAGTTTGAGAGCTTAAGCAAGGAAGGAACTTTCAAACAACTTTCATATACTTGTAACCAAAGCTTTGTACTTGTAATCTGAAGAGAAAGAGGAGAATAACATATAAAGTGGATGTAGGCACGTTCTGGCCGAACCACTATAAATCTGTGTGTCTTTTACAGTTTAGTCCCTGCTTTTTAAATATTTGCATAAATCACCCAAATCGCTAAGAACAACATATAATCAACTAAATCGTACGACTTTGAGGTGTTTGCCCATTTTTTGCGCAAACATTTTTTGTGCTTTCACTGAGAATTGAACTCAAGGACCTACTGCTTGGAAGTTGAATTGGAAAGTTTAGAGATTCAGACTGGAAGAGTCATGGCGAGAAAATCAAGTAGAAGGCAGAGGCCAGAGCAAAGTCAACAGGAAGAGAGTCAAGAGGCTTCCTCAGGAGCAAACCAAGCTTCAGTCTTCATCACCAGGGATGAGATGGAGGCTATGATGAGAAGACAAGAAGAGATGATCCAGAACTTGCTTCAACAGATTGGGCAACTTGGAGCACAAAACCAAGGAGCAACTGGAGTTCAGAACGGAGCAGGACCATCTGGCGTAGCCCCAGAGTTGGGGGCACACATGTAGAGCATGTTGATCCGATCCTGGGAAGAGAGACGGGGGCATCCGAACAACCTAGTAGTAATAGAGGAATGAACACTCAACTGGGGGGGCATACGCCTGAAAGCTCCCACGGACTCGGAAGACAGGCCGAAGGCAGTGAACGAGGACTACAGCTTGGAGACAATGACAGATTATCAGAGTTGGTTAGAAGAGCTATGAGAGGCGGTTTAGTAAACAGAGACTTGGAAGACGTAAACAGGAGTCCTTTTCCTCCTGCGATTAGGATGGCTAGGAACCCACCAGAATTCAAGCTACCATCAGTAGAGATGTATGATGGGAGGATAGACCCCACGGTTCATCTAACGAAGTATATGAGACATATGGAAGTGCTGGGGGCATCAGAGGAGGTTATGGCCCGGTGCTTTCCATTGTACTTGGCGGATATTGCAGCATTGTGGTTTAGACAATTAGAGAGTGGATCCATCAGAACATGGAATGATTTAATCGAGAGATTTATGAGGCAATTCAGGGTCCACATCACAAGACCCAAGAATGTGATGACTTTGGCAACCTTGAAGCAGAAAGCTGGAGAGACTTTGAGGAGTTTTCTAACAAGATTTAATGCGGCAGCAACATCAGTGGATCGACCAGATCCATTTATGGTCATGATGGCGGCTGTATCTGGAATAGCTGATAGTACAGAGTTCAAGAATTCGTTAACTAAGGATCCGCCTATAAATCTGGGAGAGTTCTATCATGAGGCTGAAAAGTTTCTACGTTTGGAAGATGCTAGTTCTGAAAGAGAGGAAGAAGTTGACGTTTACGCAATCAAGAGCGGAAACCCACCTGGAAAGGGTGCGGAGACTAGCAAAGGAAAGAGAAAGGCTGAGAATGATGGGGACAGGTTAAAGCGGCAACGGAGGGAGCCGCGATTCACCACTTACACTGAGCTGAATCAGAGTCGTGAACGAATTTATCAGGATACTAGAGAGCAGGTTCCGTATCGTAGACCAATGCGAAGGGGTCCAACTTCTGACGAAAGGAAATCAGATAAGTTTTGTGTATTCCATGAATTAAACGGTCATAACACTAATGATTGTAGGCATCTGAAGGACGAGGTGGAAGGGCATATCAGGAACGGTATGTTCCTTCATTATGTAAGGAGGCGAACTCCAGCAGTGGAAATAGAGCGATTACCATCCACATCAGCAAGAGGCGACCCTGAATCGAGGCGCCATTTGGTTATCGATTGATAGAAATAACAATGAGCAAGTCGTAAGCTTCCACTAACACAATTAAATCATTTACACATGTACGAGATCGCGAACGATCTCCAGGCATGCTCTGAATGATCATTGACTGCTTCGTAGTGGGAACTTACACTTTGACATCCTTGCTTTGCTTTCGCTTCGTTTTGATTTGAACATTAGGACTTGCTTTGTTTGGACATTTCTGTTTTAAAATTCATCTATTGAATAGATATTTGGTTCTAGTAATTCTGAAATGGCTAAGCTACTTACACATGTTCACGATCGCGAATGATCACAACTCGCCTCGAACGGCACCCGACCTCGAACGGTCATAACTCGCCTCGAACGGCACCCGACCGCAAATGGTCATAATTCGCCTCGAACGGCACACGATCGCGAACGATCACAACTCGCCTCGAATGTAACCCGACTTCGAACAGTCACAGCTTGCCTCGAACGGCACCCGACCGCGAACGATCATGATTCACTTATTATCTCTGACCTCGAACGGTCACAATCAGCCGTGAATGGCACTCGACTGCGAACGGTCCCATCTCTTTATCTGCCTCGTACGGCACTCGACCGCGAACGGCCCCATTCCTTTATCTGCCTCGTACAACGTCCGACCCCGAACGGTCTCATTCCATCTTTCACCTCGAATGGCACCCGACCTCGAACGGTCACAACTCGCCTCGAACGGCACAACTCGGCCCGAACGGCACAACTCACATCACCTCAAATGGCTCGATCACGAACGGTCGTCATTTGAAGTCCGCCACTTGACCGCGCACGGTCGCACTTCACCTCGAATGGCTCGATCCCGAACGATCGTCATTTGAAGTTAGGCGCTTGACCATGAACGGTCGCACTTCATCTCAAATATCTCGATCCCGAACGGTCGTCATTTGAGATCACATAAAACTGTAAATTCCTTTGCAGGACATCAACAGGATACGAACGTCCAGCTCATGGCATTACAAAACACGCCTTCCTACCGCAAGGCATGTTTTGAGGGGCAAAGTGTTATCCCATTTTTGGTCAAAACTGGAATATCAATGTTGTGTGCATTTCCACCTACCGAACCAAGGTAAACTAGACCAAGGCAATACCGTATATCCTCATTCGGTGGTCTGAGCACCCACTTCCATTCGGCAGCTCAGGTATAAAAGAGACATTCGGTGCTTGGAACACACGTTGTTCATTCGGTGAGCCAAGTCCATCTGCACATTCGGTAGTACAAAACAAAGACACATTCGGCAGAAAAGCCGAACCAAGAGGAAGGAAGACAATGCCGAACCAACCTTCTTTTCCTTGCATAACCGAACCAATCGCCTTCCCATACATAGCCTAATCAAAACCACTCCACCACATCACCGAATAAACCATCCGAACCAAGCCACACCGAATCAACAATGCCGAACCATCTCCTCTCCAAGCACTACAGGTCCAAACTCCACTTCCACCGGACCAACACTGCCAGGCCAGATTGCTTCAACCCAAGCCCACCATCAACTATGGACATCCAGGAGCCCTGCCCCCAGCCTGACTCTATAAATAGAGGGACAGGGGTACAACAATGGCGGACAAGTTTAAGAGCTCAAGCAAGGAAGGAACTTTCAAACAACTTTCATATACTTGGATCCCTGCCCCCAACCTCACTCTATAAATAGAGGGGCAGGGGTACAACAATGGCGGACAAGTTTGAGAGCTCAAGCAAGGAAAGAACTTTCAAACAACTTTCATATACTTGTAACCAAAGCTTTGTACTTGTAATCTGAAGAGAAAGGGGAGAATAACATATAAAGTGGATGTAGGCACATTCTGGCCGAACCACTATAAATCTGTGTGTCTTTTACAGTTTAGTCCCTGCTTTTTACATATTTGCATAAATCACCCAAATAGCTAAGAACAACATATAATCAACTAAATCGTACAACTTTGAGGTGTTTGCCCATTTTTTGCAAAAACATATCCTATGTCCTGAGCGGACTATTTATCTCCGACATCCGCAATCTGTAAATCAGATTTCTATTATTCTTAAAGATTCGGATTCTTCTTTGAATGTATCTTTATATTCTTTAAATCCTCGAAACGACGATGATGATGATGATGAGGAAGACGTCATTTCTCAAATTCACGTTGTCCTTGAATTTTCCGACATATTCGAGCCCGTTTTAGGTTTACCACCTAAGCGAGCAATTGAGTTCAGAATTAATCTTACCTCTGAAGCTCAACCTATTACTCGTCCTCCTTATCGCATGTCCAATGAGGAAAATGAAGAGATGCGCAAACAATTATCCGAATTGGAGATGAAGCAATTTATTCGCTCTAGTTCCTCGTCTTGGGGAGCTTCGGCTATTTTCGTAAAGAAATCCGATGGTAATCTTAGGCTCTGCGTTGATTATCGCAAGCTTAACGATCTTACTATTAAAAATAAATATCCTTTACCTCGGATTGATGATCTATTCGATCAGCTTTGTGGTGCTAAGGTCTTTTCACGATTGGACTTGGCTACCGGTTTCCATCAGCTTCGTATCACAGAGGATAGCATTCCTTTGACATCATTTCGTACTCGATATGGATCTTATGAATGGCTTGTTATGCCGTTTGGGTTAACGAATGCGCCAGCTTATTTCGTTGACCTCATGAATTGAGTTTTCAAAGATTTCCTCGATCAGTTTGTTCTCATATTCATTGATGATATTCTTGTGTATTCAAAAACCGAGGAGGAACATGAGAAACATCTTCAGATTGTATTGGAAACTCTTAGGAGTAATCAATTAAAGGCGAAATTTTCAAAATGCCACTTTTGGCAATCTCGTGTGAAGTTTCTCGGTCATATTATTTCCGAATCTGGAATTTCCGTGGATCCTTCAAAGATTGAAGCGATTCAAGATTGGAAAAGACCAGAGAGTGTGACAGAGATTCGTAGTTTTCTCGGATTGGAGGGTTATTACCGTCGTTTCATTAAAGACTTTTATAAGGTTGCCGTGCCTCTTACTGGCTTGACTAAGAAGGGAGTTAAATACATTTGGTCGGACAAATGTGAAGCCAATTTTCAGAAATTGAAAGAACTTCTTTTCGATGCTCCTATTCTTGTCATTCCCGAGGGGAATCAAGATTTTGTTGTTTATACCGATGCTAGTCGCGTTGGATTGGGCGCCGTTCTTATGCAAAAAGAATGTGTTATTGCTTATGCTTCTAGGCAATTGAAACCGGTCGAGACTAGATATGCCACACATGATTTAGAACTCGCGGCTATTGTTTTAGCCCTTTGAATGTGGCATCATTATCTATTGGGAGAAAAAATTATTCTTTACACGGATCATAAGTCTTTGAAATATTTATTTTCTCAAAAAGAACTTAATTTACGTCAACAGCGTTGGCTCGAGTTCCTTGCACCTTATGATCTTGATATTCTTTATACGCCCGGTAAGGGTAATCGTGTCGCCGATGCCCTTAGCCGTAAAGAACGAGCTGTTGTTTCTATGATGATATCCGAATGGAACGATCTCGAGATTTTATCCACTTGTGAGATTCGAGAACGCGTATCCGATTTATGCTCATCACTTGTTTTATGTAGCCTTGAGGCTCATCCTTCTCTTTTAGACCGCATTCTTGAAGCTCAAGGGCTAGATCCTGAATTGGCTCTCCTTGGCCAAAATGTTAAGGATAAAATTGATATTGAAGGTTTGAATGACTTTGATATTGATTCTCGTGGCGGCATTCGAAAATTAGGTAGACTTATCATGCCAAATATTGGAGATCTTCGTAAAGATATTTTAGAAGATTCCCATCGTTCTAAATTCACCATTCATCCTGGTAGTAGTAAAATGTACGCTGATATGAAGCGACTTTATTATTGGGAGGGAATGAAATCAGATATTGCTAACTTTGTTAAGTGTTGCATGACTTGCCAACTTGTCAAGGCCGAACATCAAAGTCCTGGTGGGTTATTGCAACCTTTAGAAATTCCAATTTGGAAGTGGGACCAAATTTCCATGGATTTTATAGATAACCTTCCCCGTTCTCGTTCGGGTCATGATAGCTTATGGCTGATCATTGATAGACTTACTAAATCCGCCCATTTTATTCCCGTATGGTCTAACCGAACCATTCCTCTTTTGGCCAAACTCTATATCAAAGAAATTGTTAAATTGCATGGAGTTCCTACTTCTATTGTTAGCGATCGAGATCCATTGTTTACTAGTGGATTTTGGAAGAGTCTTCAAAAAGCATTAGGAACGAAGCTTAATTTTAGCACTGCTTATCACCCCCAGTTCGATCGACAAACCGAGCGTGTGAATCAAACTCTTGAAGATCTTCTTCGTGCTTGTGTGCTTGATTTTGGTGGAAGTTAGGAAGATCACATTTCACTTGTTGAATTGTCCTATAATAATAGCTTCCAAACTAGTATTGGTATGGCACCTTTCGAGGCACTCTATGGAAGGCCATGCTGATCTCCTTCTTGTTGGCTTGAGACCGGTGAGAAGCCGGTTTTAGGTCCAGACTTTATTCGTGATTCCACAGAGAAGATTGAACTTATTCGACATAGGATGAAAGAAGCCCAGAGTAGACAAAAATCCTATGCCGATAATCGAAGAAGGAAGTTAGAATTTTCTGTGGGAGATTCTGTTTTTATTCGTGTTTCACCTATGAAAGGTGTTGTACGTTTCAGTCGATCGGGAAAGTTAGCACCCCGATATATTGGGCCATTTCCTATCACTGAACGTATTGGTTCTATGGCTTATCGCCTGGCATTACCGGCTCAGTTTTCTGCTATGCATGACGTGTTTCATGTTTCTCAATTACGGAAATGCCTTCGAGATTTCGATTCTATTCTTGAGCCTGGTGTTGTGGAAGAAATTGAAGTTTTGCCGAATTTAACTTATGAGCAGCATCCTATTCAAATTATTGCTTCGGAGGTCAAACGACTTCAAAATAAAGATGTTCCGCTTGTGAAGGTTCAATGGTCCTCAAATCCTAAGGATTGCTCTTGGGAATCCAGAGAATTCATCGAGCGAACACATCCGGACTTGCTTACTCCTGCTCTTTGAGGTGAACTTCCTATTTCAAATTTCTTTTGTGTTAATGTGCTTTTATGGTTGTTACTTTTTATTTCCTTCTTATATATATATATATATTGCGAGGACGCAATTTCTTTAAGGTGGGGAGTCTGTAACAACCCGCATATTTATCAAGTTTACATTTAAATATTTTATTTAAATATTATATAGTTAATCGGATTTTGGTCCGAGAAGCTACTCTTTGCAAACGGTCAAATTAGGATTCGAGACCACTTCCATTGAGTTCGAAATGTCATTTACAACTTTTTTAAGTATGAACATCGATAGGTTTGGAGTTAGTGAAATTTCATTAACTTTTCCCGCTTTGGACTTTGGGTTAGTTTAGCCTATTAAGCCCAAGTTCCAACCCCCTACTCCTCACTCTTCATAAATTTCCTAACAACCAAACCTTAGCATTAATGGTGGAGGGAAAGAGAAATTAATATTCCAAGTTCAAATTCTCTTGCAAGTTCAACATCCAACTCCATCATTCAACTCCAAATTCAAGGAAAAGCATTGGATTCAAGCTTGTAGTTGCTTCTCCATTCACCTCCAAGCTTTTCCTCCATAATTTGGTGAAAAGGTGGGATTTTTATCTCACAAATCTAGTCTATAACTATATTGGACTGTTGGGAATGATTCCCTATCACTTTGCATGCTCATTTGCCTTTGGTTTGGATTGGATTGGCGAAAAACTCAAATTTTTAGCATTTATGGAAATTTCCTGCACTTAGCTCGTCCTGGCCAGTTGACTCGTTTGGTGATAGGTCGCAAGGTCGCTGGGTCGTAGGTCGAAGGGTTTAGGTCGTTCTCGAAGAATTGACACTTCGGAATTAGGTCGCTCGCGAGTTAACTCGTTAGGTCGCTCGCGAGTTAGTATCATAGGTCGCTGGGCCATCTAAGTGCTTGTTCGGTGTAGGTCGTTCGGGCTTAGGTCGTAGGTCGTATGGACCAAGGTCGTAGGTCGCTAGACCATGTAAACCGTTAGGTCGTGTGACCTATATCCCGTAGGTCGTTGACCCACTTAAGTCGTTAACTCGTTAACACGTACGGCTCTTTACCATTTTAGGTCGCGTGACCTTGTACTTGACTTAGGTCATTAGGTCGTAAGACCCTAGGCCGTTTTCCATTAGGTCGCTAGACCTTATCTCGATAGGTCACACATCCCATTAGGTTGCATGACCATTAGGTCGCGTCCACCTAGGTCGCATGCTAACCTCGTTAGGCCGCTTGGCCATTTCAGTTAGGTCGCATGACCACAGGGTTGCTCCAGTAAGGTCGCTTGACCCTTTAGACCCCTAGGTCGCAACCATTAGGTCACTCGACCCTATCCCCCTTAGGTCGTTTGACCTCATTTTGTCTTCACTAGCTCATACCGTTTTGGACGGGGCGTTGCCCCCGCAACCCCACCTTGGGGGGTTGCCACCCCCCCTCCGTAGGGGATCTTATCTGAAAAACAGTCAACAGAACTTGCTGAGCTGATTTCCTTGATTTTTATCACATCTTCGAATGTGATCTTTGTGATTGATTGTTTCTACAACCGCTTCTGTGATTTGTCACTTTAAAATATAAAGGTTTCAATACTAGTAGTAAATATCAAAACTCTTTCAATAAAAGGATTTCAACTCTATTTTTAATAATAAAAAGGCTCTTTTCTTAACCCGTTTTCCAATCTATTAGTATATACAAACCTTTACCTCACTCGGATGAGAAATCTAATTAAATGGCTTAGTAAAACAAGTGGTATGAAATGCTTGCGTTCGCTTCGTCGGTTAATTCCTGGACTTGTTCGATTGAACCTCTAGTGACAATTTTATTAGTGAAGATTTACAGTTTGTTCGTAAATATTTAAGTTAAGCAAGTGGTTATGTGACATGAAGCTAAACTTTTATATTTACTAGCTTAGTGAAATTGACACTTCTCGTTGATCATGACGATCATTTTATGATTTAGACTAGCAATTGTGTGATGTCTCTTGTTTGCTTGGTTAGACTAGACACCACTTGTGTGATTCCACTCACGCATACCTTTTTGCCCTCTTGGTTAGTCTAGACACCACTTGTGTGATTCTACTCACACATACCTTTTTTGTTTGCGAGGTTAGACTAGACACCACTTGTGTGATTCCATTCACACATACCATTTTTGGTTAGTCTAGACCTCATCTGGGTGATTCCGACTCACCCATATGGGGTAGCTCCCCATGGTCTTCGGACCGTCATGTGATAGGCCTCTTTCCCTTTTTCTGGATTTCTTGTGTTGATTTCTGGGATTTATGTCATTGACTTGTTATGAGTACAAGTTTAGGGTATGATGCCCTCTTTGGATCTTTGAGAAGATTCTTGTGATATTGATTTATCTCTTATTGATTGATCTTCTGTTGATCATCATTTGCATACTTATAGTAGTATGTCAGTATGGATATTTTATGTTTATGCCATATCTTTTATTTTATACCACGTCATCTGATATTTATAGCTAGACTGATCCGTTTATTATTTTCTTAAATAATACTCAGGTCAGACCGAGGTGTTACAGGTGCTTCTGCTTGACTCCTCCCGGGATTTGCTACTCTGACTTTTGGCTAACTATTTAGATTAGCAGTTTTTGTTGTATAAACGTGAGATATAGACTCATAGTTGTATTCTTTTGTATAGCACGTGTTGCTATTCTTTTTTATTATTGTGGATCTTTTTGACCACTACTCTGATGTACACTTTCATGTGTTAGTTATATATTCAGATCTTCTTCCGCCTTTGTGATATGGATGTCTGTGACTGATTTGTGTTATGCTTATTTCTATGTTTATTTTCAAATATTATTTATAGCCACCGTGTGATAAGCAATTACATGGATGGTCGCTCTTCAACAGCCTTATTCTCCGTGCTAGTTGACAGCACTACACCGTGGTGTTCTTGGCTAGCGCGGGTATAGAGGTGGGGCGTCACATCCCTTCGATACTATACTCTGACTTTGGATTGATTCGGTGGCCACCTTCACTTTTGATTTCTTTGATTTGGGGGAGTTAGTCCGTGGTGGGCGGTAGTAGCAGCTACGCGTTTCCATCGACCCAGAAGCGTAATTGGTATATCTACCCTGGCATTGCCTAGTTGTGTCGTGTTACCTAACCTAGCGCGCCTTCTACGAGTTTCTATTTGTGTCGTACCTATGGAGTATCCTCTGGTAGCTTCCCAATCAGGAGGTATTACGGTACCGTATAGACTATTGGCATTATTTGTGTTAAGGGCTATATGGGTAACACCTTAACGCTATTAAAAAGTAAGTTTATTTTACAATTAGACACTATTATAATAGAGAAATATACTGCATAGTAAATAGTTTAACGGATCCTTAAGAGATGTAAATCCCGAGCATCTTTTGAGTTACTGCACTCATATTTATTTCTGTTAATTTAATTTACATAAGTTCTTTTAGTTCTGACTCGAGTGTTTTGTCTTTTCAATTCGCTCGGGTCAATCCGAGCGTTTCAGGATTTGGAGATTTTATTCTGGAGGATGAAGACGAAGATTTGTAGTATTATTATCTACTATATTATTCACTACACCATTTAATTCCGCTGCATTAATTATTACTCTCTGGTATGTGTACTCTGATATGTATTGTATAAATATAATCAAAGGTTTTGTAAAACAGCTTCATGAACTGCATATTTGATTATTATATTTATCCTTCCACTGTGAGATTCTATTTTGTTTTATTTCTTTCTTGTTTTTCTTATATACCCCATAACAATCCGCCCTTTCCGTATGGTTTGAATTGGCACGTGTGTCGATTTAAAGCGTGCGAAAAGGCGGGCTGTTACAGTTGGTATCAGAGCTTTGGTTTAGCGATAAACCTTGGCTTTGTGGGGTTTGACTCTTTGATAATAGGCTACTAATGCCCTATGGGAGTCGCCGAGCGTATATATATATGAGAGAGCGTATTTGTTAGTGTTATAGAAGGATTTTAATATTGTGTTAATTTGTTCCGTTTTGTTTTTATAAATTCCGGTTGGTGCATGGGACGCTATGACATCAATAGGGATTTCTAAACACTTAATAGGACAGACCGACATAATATTTGTTTTTATATAGGTGAATGAAATAATTTTTCCTATTATATTTTCTATATAAAATAAAAAATTTCAAATGATATCTATATTTGGCTGCAATAGATCGATTGTTAGGCAATAAAGTGTATACATAATAATAGAAATAAGATTGAAAAATAAGATAAATGAAATTTGGAAATTTAGAACTTAAGTTCCGGGGTTTTGAAATTTCTTTCGAATAGATTTTTGGAATATAATAATTTTGTTTATAAGTATTTTCTAATATAAATATTTAATATAATTCGGAAGAAAATGTTTTAAAGAAGATTTTGGAGAAAATAAGTTTTGTACTTTCCTCTCTGTCCCTGGAAAATAATTTCGGTGATGGCGGCCACATCATCGACTTTCATTTTCGAGTTTCGAAGGGGGAAGGCCACTGTAGTAGTTCTACTGCAGATTCATTTTGGAAAAATATATATAAATTTTGAATTGTTTTAAATATAATTAGAGATATGTAAGTTGTAAGAATATATTTATCTATTATTTTCAAATAATTTGAAATTTAACACAGTATTTAATTCTTAAATTCCCATTAAATAATTGTTTCAATTATTATAGTGAAATAGAATTTAACTAATAGCTGAAACCCTAAATAAAATAAGAGATTTAAATGCTAAGTTATAATTGGAAATTAAAGGAAATTTGAAATTTGTAACATATGAAACAAAGAGTAATATTGGTGAACATTAAATTTAATTAAAGGATGAGATACAACCTGTATAAGTTTATTTGCATTTTCTTTAACATATACGACTTACCAAATATAAAAAGTTGAAATGTTTAATAAGAAATGCAATAGAAATTTGTACAAGTAAAAGCAGGTAATTAAGTATGCAATGAATTTGTTATTATAAATGAGAATTTAATATTATAAACTTAGGTTATAATTGAAACTATACTATAAGTGAATATAATTAAAGGTAAGCAACTCTAATAGATGATTATCAACTTAAGTAAATGTTAAAGTTAATTATTTTAATAAACAGAAGATGAATATCGAATAAATGAAATTAATTAAAAATAAATGAAGCAAACATTTAATGAGTAAATGTAAATTAAAAGATAAATCACTGTATAAGTAAAAAGGAAATCAAACAACAATGGTATGAAATGAAATTAATAATAAGTTAAGTTGATTATTGTTGGATTTGTTGTGTTTAGTTGATGGTTGTTTGGGCAAGGATACTTTGAAATTGGATTCGGGTGAATGAATAATCTATTTAGTTTTATCTAAGACTGTTGAGTAAATGAAGCGCTAGTGGTTTATTCTTCATTCCGTACAATTTAAAAGTTTTGAACCCGAATAACTATTTGTTTGAATGATTGTATGGTTGTTTTGTATTTTTTGTGTATGATGTTTGTTGAAATTGATGGTTGTTGTATTGATTTGTTGTTAGTGATTGAAACCACTTAAATAATTTCACTTTATATAAATTGTTAACCCTTTTAGATTATATAAGTAAAATGCAGGTTTTGGAAGCAATTGCTACTGTTTTTGGTTCCATAAAATAAGCGTTAATTGCCCGACAAATAGGTACGTTTTCGGATTACGGGTTATAGCGTTATTATATTGTTCCCGTGTTGGGATATAATATTTGGATATTATATGTAATATAATTGTTATATTTTGATATTATATTTTCTCTTGAGCCTCTCCGTACAAAGGAGACTCTGCCAAAATTTTCCGTAAATTTTGAACATAGAAATATTTTGAGAATGTTTTCCAAACTTTAGTAATATAAGTATAAAAAGATTTATTGGTTATAAATCGAGATATTTTATCTAAGTTAATTAATTTTATAAATTGAATTGTTTATAAAGTTAATGTTTGAATAAGGTATATTGATTTCTTATTTCTTCTTTTCCCTTCTTTCCTTTTTGGGGATGAAAAGTTTTGAGTGGGGGAGATTGTAACGACCCGAAAATTCCGTTAATTAATTTGTCATATTTATTAGATTTTGGAATTTAATTAATAAGGAAATATAATTGTTATGATTGGTAACGAAGTAAATGTTAACAATTAACCTATGAAATATTACATTGGTTGTAATAGACTTAATTATAAAGATTGAATTTAATAAACACTATTTATTAGCAACCTTGTTTGTTGGTATGCAAAATATAATAAATGAGTTATTACAAGAGATTGAAATTTAAATAGAATTCTAATGAATGAATAGTGGAAAGGATTATACAGGTGTATAATTTAATATGAGAGAGGAAAGTATTTAATTGATTATGTAATAAAAACATTGTAACGGTAATTGGAATAAATTACGGAATATGTTAGGATAAGTAAATTATTAATAACTTGAAAGAAAATCCAACCAATTCAAGTTAAAAGTTACAAATATAATACAAGAGAACTAATAAATTTTGGAATGTATATTTAATTTAAATGGAAATATTAAAGGTTTACAATAACGGAAATTTGGGTAATAAAGTTAGAACAAGTTGATAAATAATAACCAAATAAGGAAATGACATTAATATAAATAAAGTTGGAACAAAGTGCATATAGAGAAATAAAATGTAAGAATTTAATATATTAATTAATGGTTGTTAATGATAACGTTACTTGGTGATTAATTATATAGTAACGAAAGTGTGAACGTAGTGTAGTAAAAGTATAGATTTAGGTTAAGTAATAATTTGTGGATTTGGGGAATAAGTTGGAATTTTGATAATTAAGATAATTAATACGAAAAGTGTAAAGTAAGTTATAGAATGTAAAGTAATTAATTGAATGTAAATTTAATATTGTAAAATTTTTATAGCGCGTGAAGTATTTTAAAACCTTAATTTATACATTTAATTGACAGAAGTGCACTTAGGGATATAATATTTATTCTAATTAATGTAAATAGGGGTATGTTAATGCAATGAAATAAATCGGCGTTATATATTGAATTATGTTAGTTAGTACAATGAGTGGAAATAATAAACTTATAAATATGGGATTAAGAGTTTTACAATAATTATTATGAGTTATATGCTTAGTTCATTCAATTTAAATCGTAAATCATTGCAATAAATATAAATTAAATGTTACGATAAATAAATTAAGGTAATTGATGCGGAATAACATAAATGTTCTTCATAATATGATGATTTGTGAATAAAAAGAGTGGAAATAAAGTTTTATTAATATATCAGAATTTAATTTACTATAAAAAGGTTAATTGCAATCAAATGAGTTAAATGTTTAAACGGGGATCAAGCTTTATGTATTTATTTGGATTTATTGCAATTAATTAAAATTAAATATAATATTTTACGTTAAATGAAAATTAAGTTGAAAATAGGAAATATTTATGTGATAATCTTAAATCCAATGGTAAACCCTTCTACTTGAAATTTATGAATAGGATAATTATGGAACAATCCAAATTAATGGAAATTTTGGAATTTATCTATAATTTGACTTTTATGAAATTGAAGATTTCTATTGACTAATCTTCAATAAATTGACTTTTAGACATTTGTTAAATCATTGTAAGTTTTTGAAAATTTTAAAGTGATAAAGATTGCAAAGTTCAGAATTTTTAACGAGAAATTTAATTTAATTGATTTATTTTAAATTTGTTTAATTAATATATTAATAGCCAGTTTGGTCACGGACTCGGATTTCGACGAAACCAGTTTCACCGGATCTGTAACAGTGAATTTTTGTAGGGTTTCAAGTTTCGTAGCGATCAGACTTGTCATTTGATCGTACGAACGCGAAACGCCTTGAAATCGATAAATTGAAATCAATTTGAAATCAATTTGGAAATATTGATTTCAGCATAAATTCTTCATACGATGGAATTTGGACATGAAACTTTTTCCAACGCGTTCAGAATATTTTTAAACACCTATTTTGATATATGGGTTTACCCAATTTCGTTTCGGGGTCAGAACGGGCTTTTTGGGCCACGTTAGCGTTAGCACGTTCGTTTATCGTGTCTATCTATTCAAATTTCTGACCTACCCATATAAACCCAGTTATAAACCCTAGCCTCCATCGATTCTCATTTGTCTGTACGTACATCTCAACTCTCTCCTCCTTTCCAATGGCAGACAAACACCTTGATCCAAATACAATCCAATTCAAATTTCAACTTCAAAAGAAAATCAAGTCCTCAGAAAAATTCGAAAAAAAATATATATCGAAGCTCTCGGAGAGCGTTAGTCAGATCTGCAATCCGTTTCTTGTTTCGAAATTCTGTGTGTTCGGAATTCGAGGAACAAATCTTGACCTTTCATCTCGTCGTAATCAAGTACAACGGATCGTCAAATCATCGATACTGTAACAACCCGCATATTTATCGATTTCATATTTAAATATTTTATCGATAATCGGATTTTTGGTCCGAAAAGCTGCTTTTTGCATACGGTTAAATTAGGACTCGTGACCACTTCCATTGAGTTCAAAACGTCGTTTCCAATCTTTTAAGTATAAACTTCGATATGTTTGGAGTTAGTGGAATTTTCCCCTTTTTTTTACACTTTGGACTTTGGGTTGTGTTAGCCCAAACTATTAACTTAAGCTTCACCCCCTCTGTAACGACTCAAAATTTATATTGATTAAAATTTGAATATTTAATTTATTTTAAATATTAATAAGTGAAATTAATAAGTCGAATAATTTATTTTTCGAGTGTTGGATTTAATTTGATAATTAAATCGATTATTTAATAGTTGAATTTACGAAAATAATTGTAAACTGGGTTTAAAATGATTAAAAATGATTTGTAAAATTTTATTTAATCATATTGAAGTTATGGTGATGTTATAGAACTTTTAAAATCGAATTTAAAGCTAATTGTGAAAACTGAATATTTTAATATTTAATTATCGACTGAAAAATAGCCAATTTTCGAACAGTCTCAGAATTGGACGAAACTAGTTCCATTAGATCCGTAATAGTTTGTTATTATCGGATTTCAATTTTCGTAGCAATCGGAGTTGTCGTTTGACCGTGGCAGCTCGAAACGCATCGAAATTGTTTTAATATTAATTTGGCGAGTTAAAATAGTCATTTTTCAAAACAGTCTCGGATTTCGACGAAACTAGTTTCATCAGATCCGTAATGTGATATTATTGTAAGATTTCAAATTTCGTGTCAATCGGATTTACCGTTTGTCCGGGGCAAGCTAAAACGCGTAGAAATTCGTTTAATCGGTTTAATTTTAAATCGATCGTTTATTGCTGTATCTCGCACAGATGATCAAATTAGCCTCCGAAACCTATTCCATTGTGTTCGAAACGCGGGGTAAACCTTAGAAACGCCAACCGGCACGCTTCGTTTGGAGTTCGGAAATTTTTCGGTGAATAGTGTTTCGCCAAATTTTCTATATAAGGACCTACTATCTTCTAAATTGTGAACCCTAGCACAAAACTTAACCTAGCCGCCAGTTACAATGTCTATGGCCAGAAATTCACAAGCTTTTCCTTCAATTCTTTCCCAATCCACGCGAAATTAGATGAAACTCCCAACACGAAAGATGAAGAGCACGTCGAGATCTTCAATTTCAACGGCTGTGATCGGAAACGGGGCTATGAATCGAAGGCAATTGGGGCTAGAACAGTGGCCGTTTGGCCTTATTTTCATGCTGGAGGCGGCATTAGGTGGGGCCGGTCTCTGGCCGAGCACGTGTCATGGGTAGGCGAGTGGAGTAGGGGTGTTTGATCGATATCCGGTTGCTTGGTGGTGAAGCGGCCATCGATTTTCTCGTGCGTGATATGGGTTCACGGTTACGTGATTTCCTAGAAGAAGAACGTAGGGGAGGGCGAAAAAGAAGTGCGGCTGTCAGGACCCGATTCTTCGTCTTCCGAAAATTCAACATCGACACTCACTTTATCGACTGCCGGGGAATCGAACGACGGAAAACCGAACACTGAGGGTTTTTAAAAGAATTTAAGAAAAAGAAAAGAAGAAAAGAGAAGGAAAGAAAATAGGAAAGAAGGAAATAGAAAAGAGAACAGAAAATTTTAAAATAGAAGAAAATAGAATAGAGGAAAAAGAAAAACAGAAGAAAAAACAGAAAGAAAACAGAATATTTTAAAATAGAAGAAAAAGAGAACAGAGAATAGGACGGAATAGAAAACAACAGAACAACATCAGAATCTCACAATTCGCAGCGGAACAACATATAATAATAAATGAATAATCTTTAAACAAAGAACTATATCAGTTATTACATTACATCACATTACATTACATCATATCATCAGAGTGTACAACAACAACAAACAGTGCAGCGGAAAAAGAAATACTATATAAACTAGTAATACGCCATGTCAGCCATCTTGCCTCCAGCAACTCCAGAATATCCAGAATATCCTGATAAACCTAACTCTTAACTGCCCGTGTGGAAATTGGTGGGCACCCAGAGTTTAGGAAGGAAAACAATAAACTCCAAGTCAGTCATGTGACTGGTGTGAGAACTCAAAACAGTTTATTAATCTTTAAAAATCAAAATAGAGGAATATTTTTAAATTCAATTCGCAATGCTTTTAAAAATGAGACTACCATAAGACCTCCTGCCACACACACAATGCAAACGCAGACTTGGAGAAGATTTCTCCTTATGATAGCCAAAGATGCTTGATACGCATTAAAACCAAATCAATTTTGATATTATTATTAGTGCATAGTGTAGAAGAAATTCATTTCGAAAGTAGAATATAAATCTTAGCCAGCATAGGTACCATTATATTATGCCTACTATAGCTACTTCCTGAGGAAGCAGGTTCTACAACTAAAACCGTACAAGTCTCGTATTGTTTCTTTGGATTTCCAACAAATGGTCAGGCCAAGGAACTTCCCATTGCCACATGAGAATGCCTCTGGAAAGACATCCCCGAGAACCAAACCGGAACTCTGCCAACACAAGGCCGGGTTACCCCTAACTGGGTAACTACTGACACGAGCACGCCATTCCCCGATCGTAAACGACCTTTCTCTCGGGATCCCGAAAACCAACAACCACAAAGTAATAAATTCGTAGTAACCACATAGGTTAAATATCTGGGCTCCATACCATGATACCACCTCTATCCAGAAGGAAATGTACATACCCTAAAGGGTGCTACCCCTCATAACCTTGCCGCATCTTTCCTGTTTTGACCATTTCCGGGGTGTGAGGTTCGACGAAGTCACGTCCACAAAAACATACTTTATACAAAAGCCATGCTTTGGATCAACAAGTGATCAACACAATGATCACCAAGATAGACGATCAAATAAACGATCCTATCACAATAATCAACACAATGATCATTTCAGCAACACTCAGCATGTCACATTACCAAATTGGGAATATATCGCTGATAACTTCAACTATATAACCTCTGAGCTCGTACGTCTCAGAGAAGGGTGTTAAGCTAAAAGAATAAATTCTTCGCCACCAACAGAAATATATTTGAAAGAAATCGGCTTTATATCTCAACTTGTAATGTCAGACACACAATCCATACAAGTCTGTTCCGGGATCGAACAAAACCTAAGGCACTTACAAAGAAGTCCTTGCAATCCGGATATTCACAATCCTGATCGGATTTCCCATCACTTAGGGAGTCTCTATACCGCTGCAACTCAGTGCAGAGACAATCGACAGGTCATCCTATCGCTCTCGCAAATACCGGGTCTTCAACACCGATCTTCAATGCAATTCACAACGACGTATCACATATTCGGAATGGGTTATACGACCCCATGGTCCTTTCCCGGTTAACCCGAATAGTGAGCGCTTATTCAAAAATAAGTGTAGCATTCACATTCAAACAAATCACATCAAATACCATTCAAAGGTAATTATCGATAGTCGGTTATTGAACTATCAATGGATATGCCAACATCACCAGAATCCAAATAATTTTCCAAATTATTTAATTCCCAAAAATATCTTTACAAGATATATATATAATTTCTATACTTTAAAAATAAATCAATATTTATTCTTAATCCCATTTTCTCAATTCCATTTATAAATTCCATATTGAATTTATATTCCAAAAAATTTATGAATATATGATTTCAAATATTCATTTTCAATTTATCTTCAAAAAGATAAATTCTCTAAACTTTCCATTTCTCATTGGAAAAACAATTTCCATACTTATTTATTTTATAAGTAATTCACAAATTTTATTTATTTTCAACCTTCTGAAAATATTCAATATACTTAAATCGAGATTAAGTATATATTTCATTCTTTAAGGAAATCATTCTCTTAAACATATTTATTTGGGCCAAAACGAATGTTACGTAAAATATCGTTACAACAACCCAAAATCACTAGTATAGGGATTCGAAATTAAAATAGATATATAAATCCCAATACTATACAAAACATTTCCTTTCGGAAATCATTTACTATAACAACAGTGTTATAGTCCATCATTTCCTTCTATTTCTCGAAAACGTCTATTTCAACAATCAATGTTGAAATCTATGGTTTCGAATCTCAACACCTTTTAAAACATCGTTAGATCGTTTTAATTCTATTTAAAACATCTTTAACGTATTATTCACTATTCAAAAACGTGAATATACTACGTTAACAAATTTCATCCCTTTATTCATTTTAATTCAAAAGATTATTCACTATTCAAAAATGTGAACATAACTCCATTAATAGGTTATAACAATTAACTTATCAAAATAAGTCGTTTGCGAATTTATAAAACAACGTTTATAAACTCCATTTCTATTTATTTATAAAAATTTCTTTTTTATAAATTCCTTTATTAACCTATTCCAGTTTATAACTAAATTATAAACTAAAAGTTCATATTATAAGTCAAATGCTTATAAAACGATTATTTTACAAAATCGTTCTTTTAACTTCCCAAATTATAAATCTTATAACTTATAAGATTCATTCATTTATCCAAAATCATTATTTTAATAACTTAATAAATTTTATAAACCTACTGCTTATAAAATTCCACTTATAACTTCACCGTATAAAATTCTATAAATTCCATTCAATTATGAAATTCATTTTCACTTCCTTCAAACACTTATAAAAACTCGTTTTATAATGTCCATATTTCAATTTATAAATATCCATTTATAAATCTCTTAATATAAATCAATTTATATTATTCTTTTTAAACGTCTTTAAATTCCTTTAAAAACTTCTTCCTTTTGATTCATAAAATAATTAAATTTTATAAATCCTATATTTCAACTTTTCATAATAAATTCAAAAATTCCGATTTAACTATTTTATAAAATCATTAGCATCATATTCTCAAAAATCAGTTTTTAAGTATATTTCTCAAAAATCATAATTTTTATATCATTAAAAATTATAACGTTTATTTATTTAAAATGGATCAATTCCAAAATTATTTTATAAAACGTATACTTTCTAAAATCACTTTAAAATCATTTTAAAATCCCAAAATCTGGGTCCAATGATGCTACACACCAAATAGTCAATCACGACTACAACGATATCATATATCGATATGATAATCCATCAAATATCAAAATATCTGAAATCAAATAAAAACTGTTGAGGAATCCAGTTGGATCCCTCCAACCTGTTTTCCTGCATTCACAAACATTAGCACAATACCAATTTCGTTCCAGTACGAAATTATCGCGGTATATGTTCTTATTAAATATTATCCGCTTAACAACGGCGTAATAGGGTCTCATCCGCTAAACAAAAAAATGCGGGAAATCAATAACTCCAATATATACATATGCCAATATATATATATATATTGATATTATTTATAATACCAATTTCACTGTTTATGAAATATTCGTGGTATATGTTTTTAATAAATAACATACGCTTACTAACGGCGTATAATGTCTATTTTAACAATCAATAGATATCAATCATCATTCAAACATGCATTCAAATATTTTAAATCTAACTATTTAAATTAAAATCGAAACCGATTCGATTGAGTGAGAAGTTCTCACCTTGATTTTAAATTCCGTTTTAGCGATTTATTTCGAATAAAATTAAAAGGACGTTTAATTTTACCCAAAATTCTCACTAACTCCAAACGACTCCAAACTAACTCCATCGCGTAGTGCTCGTCCATACGATTCCAACGCAACTGAGTTTGCATTTTTTCGACCTCGTATGAAAAAGTTATGAATTTTTGAAGTTTGTACACGATTTATATACATTTTATAACATAAATTAAAAAATTAAAACCCACATCCATCATTGGCCGTTAGATCACACTTGAGCAAATCTGGGCCGTCCCCCCTATCATCTTCCCCACGCAACTCCATCAGGTTGAGGCCGCACTTGAACCCATGAAGCCATAGAACTAGGGTTAAACATTGCAACATCAATACTCGACAATACTTCATCATACAACCACCATCGCGAAGCTTAGCACCTCCTCTACCTTCGCCCACCACCATAGCCCGCTCGGCCACCTGTAGAGCCTTGGAATCCGTGCGAAAATCTACAAGTTCGGCCCCACATAGCTCCCTCCACGCGACTCCAAACACGATCTTCACCGTTGATCTCCAAGCTCTCGTCGTGCTCTACCACTTTGTAGTTGAACATTCTTGCTAATTCTTGATGGATTTGGAGTAATCGAGGGATGTAGGTTGCGAATTTCTGGCCTTAGAAATCTGGGTGGCGGCTGCAGTAGGAAATTAGGGTTTTTTTATTTTTATTTTATTTTTTTTGAGATAGTGGGCTATTTATAAGGAACCGACGAAACACTATTCATCCCGGAAATTCCGAACCCCGATTTACGCGCAGTAACCAGCGTTTCTAAGGTTTACCCCGCGTTCCGGACACAATGGAATAGGTTTTGGAAGCTAATTCGGAAGTATGTGCGAGTTATGGCTGTAAACGCTTAATTTGAATTAAACCGATTTAACTCGATTTCTAGGCGTTTTAATTTGTACCGGACAAACGGTAAATCCAATTGACTTGAAATTTGAAACCTTACAATAATATCACATTACGGATCCGATGAAACTAGTTTCGTTGAAATCCGAGACATTTTGAAAAATGGCTATTTTCACTCGTCAAATTTAAATTAAAAATAAATCGATGCGTTTCGAGCTGCCACGATCAAACAATAACTCCGATTGACACGAAATTTGAAATCCGGTAATAACTAACTATTACAGATCCAATGGAACTGGTTTCGTTCAATTCTGAGGCTGTTCAAAAATTGACTATTTTCACTAGTCGATTTAAATATTAAAATATTCAATTTTCACAAATAAACTTTTAATTCGATTTTAAAAGTTCTAAAATATCATTCTAACTCCAATATGATAAAATAAAATTTTACAAATCATTTTCAATCATATTTAACTCAATTTTCAATTATTTCCATAATTTAACGTATTAAATTATCGATTTAATTATTCAATTATATTCAATAATTCAAATAAAAATTTATTCGACTTATAAATTCACTTATTAATATTTAAAATAAATTAAATATTCAAATTTTAATAAATAAAAATTCTGGGTCGTTACAGCGGCCTTGATTTGTTCGACTTGAATTTGCACGGCCCAGATTGGATGAGGGTTTGTAAATAAATAAAGGTGTAAATTAATTTTATAATAATTCGTTCAAACTTTAAACTGCTATAACCTTTTGCTACGAGGTCGAAAACGCACGAAACCAGTTGCGTTGGAATCGTATTGACGAGCACTACGCGATGGATTTGGATTGGAGTCGTTTGGAGCTAGTGAAAATTTCGGGTAAAATTAAACGCGCGTTTAATTTTATTCGAAATAAAACGCGGAAACTGAATTGAAAGCAAGGTGAGAACTTCTCACTCAATCGAACAGTTTCGATTGAAATTTTAAATAGTTGGATTTAAAATTGCTTGAATGTTTGAATGATGATTTTAGTTATTGATCGCTGTTTGGTTGTGATATTAGATATAGTAGGATATATCTATATATAGCAATATATATATTGGCATATGTATATATTGGAGTTGATTTCCCGCACTTCTATAGCGGATGAGACCCTATTGCGCCACATAATAGCGGATAATATTTTATAAATCACATATACCGCGATAATTCCGTACTGGTGCGGAATTGGTATTGTGCTAACATCTGTGGATGCAGGGAAACAGGTTGGAGGGATCCAACTGGATTCCTCAACTGTATTGATTTATTTACAGATATTGTGATATTTGTTGATTATCTTATTGATATATGATGTTTGGATGTCGTGATTGACTATTTGGTGATGTTGCATCATCGGATCCATTTTTGAAGTTTTAAAAGAATGATTTTGATTTTTAAAAAAGAATTTTTAAAGTAATTTTTTGAAAGTATATGTTTTATTAAATTTTTGAATTGATTCATTTTAAATAATTAAAACGTTATAAATTTTTATATTATAAAAATTAAGATTTTTGTAAAATATAATTTTTATATTATAAAAATTAAGATTTTTGTAAAATATAGCCAAATTAAGATTTTTGTAAAATATAGCCAAATTAAGATTTTTGTGAAATATAACCAAAAGGTGATTTTTGAGATAAGTAGTTAATAAATTTATAAAATAGTTAAATTGAGATTTTTGAATTATTATAAACGGTTTATATAAAAGATTTATAAAATTTATATTTTATAAGTTAAAGATATTTGAATTATAAAACGAGCTTTTATAAGTCTTAAAATAAAGTTGTACCTAGTTTTATAAGTAAATAAGAATTTTAGATTTATAAAAAAATGATGATATAAAAGAATGGATTTGTGAATAAATGGATTATAAGTAATTTACTTATAAGTTAGATTCGACATATAAACGAAATATGTTAAACCCATTTAGTCAACGAGTTAAGGCCTCGGACGATCCACGACTTAAAGTGCTTAACGGTTCAAGAGGGATCTACGACTTAGGAAACCTCATGACTTAAGGTGTGCGACGACTTAACAAGTTAAGGCATGAACGACTTACGACTTAAGGTCACCACGATCTAACAGCTCAAAGTACTCCACGACTTAACAACTTAAGGTCTGTACGACTTAAGGAGTTAAGGTCCACACGACTTAAGAATTGAAACGGTCTAAATAGTTTTCGACTTAAGCAGGTCTACGACTTAAGGAACTCTACGACTTAAGAGATGGCACGACTTAAAAGGTCTACGACTTAACGACTCAAGGCACGAAAAGGTTAAGACAACTACACTTAAGTCGCAACCGACTTACGACCTTTGCTTTGTCGATCACGACCTAAGACTACAGAGGCAAGTTCAATACCACGCCATGATTCATTAACTTGTTGGCAACTTGGGACTTGAGATGTGAATCCAAAAGAGCAATCTTACTCTAGTTAAGCCGCAAGCCAAGACTTAGTTTAGGTCGGTCACGACCTATGACCTATGATGAGTCGTACACGAGTTAAGCGAACAGATAAGAAGCCGCATCCGGTTAACTCATGCACGACTTAGGACTTGTAACATGAATTCGAACAGATAAGCAAACTTCTACCAAGCTACGAGCTGGACTCAATAGGTCGGCCATGACCTACCCTAAGTCGGTCACGAGTTACGACCTAAGGGGTAAAATTCTCTATAAATACCAACCAACATTGAATGTGAGAGGGACTTTTGGACAGTCTATTCAAGCGCTGATACTCTGCCAGTTTCTAAACCGACTCTATACTTGAATTTTCAAAGAACACTACAAGCTACTTTGAAAGACTTTGACATGTCCGACATGGATTCAAAGACTTTCATCTACATCGAAGCTTAAGCTACTTGTTTAGAGTGTTTTGTAACTAAAGAGATTTGTACTTGAAGAGCATTGTATCGTTTTGTAACAAGATCGGTAATAAAGATACTTAAAGTGGACGTAGGCTACTCCTTAAGCCGAACCACTATAAAATCGCTGTCTCTTACTGTATTTTCTGTTGTTTTAGCTGATATTCTGTTCCCGAACCATCGGGTGGAGCTTTCACATTCATACTTCACTCACCGGGGTTTTAGCGTTCAGATTTTCACGTTAACATTTTTGGTGCTTTCACTGAGAAAACATCGAACTCAGGTTGCTTTCACTATTGATTTTCAAAAAGTTGTTGAAAGGATTTCTTTTAAAACCAGAAGTTTATCTGAAATAATGGCTCCGGGAAGAAAACGAAGCTCTGTGAGATCTAACAATGTTCAAGAGAATACCGCTACCTCTCCTCCTTCAGGCCAAGCATCTCCAACTGTTGGTGTAACACGAGCAGAATTGGACGCCGTAGTTTTGGGGTTGAATCAACAATTGAATGCCCAGAATGCACAGTTGGAGGCTCAGAATGCCTAGAACGCCCTGATCTTGAGTAAGTTGAATGATCTACTTGGGGCTAACCGTCAACCGGTTAATAATGATGGAAACCCTACTGTGGGAGTTCAAGATGTTGAAGGAGGGAACATTTCTCAAAGAGCGGCAGACCCTATGGAGAAGACACCTCCTCAGGCTGGAGGATCAGGACCGCAGCCGACCCTCCGTGAACGGTTGTCAACACAGAATTCAGAAAGATATGCTCGTGCCTTGAAGCATACACCTGCAGAGGAGAATGTTTTTGTGTTGGAAGATGCTGCGCCGTTGAAACAACATAAGACTTTTCCTGATGATATGATATTCAGTGCCAGGAATTCTATGGGTATTGAGGCCCCTACCATAGATCCTCTGGTTATTTCTGCTGGCATTGGGCCAGCCACTGTGAGGAGAGTTCTGGTCGACTACAGAGCTTCATGCAATATTCTCTTCAAGAAAACTTTTGACCAGATGAAGATACCAATGGCTGACGTTCAAGCTTCGTCATTAAAAATTGCTGGTTTTGCTGGAGAGCCAAAGCAGCCGATTGGGACTATAGATTTGTTTGTAGAGCTTGGAAAGGGACCGAGGAAAGTGGCTCGAAAGCGGACCTTTATAATTGTTGAATAATTTTCTGCTTATAATGCCTTCTTAGGCCGACCAATTCTTGCTGCATTCGATGCTGTTCTTGCCCCATGGTGTCTGACCATAAAGTTCCCCACTGATAATGGAGTCGGGGTAGTTAAAGGGGATCAAAATACGGGGCGGGAATGTTATCTCACAGAGTTGCGTGAGGCGAGGAAAAGAGAAACAGGAAAAGGTGCGGCATCCCCAGTCCGCATCAAGGAATCAACCTCGTAGCAACTACAGGTTGGACCCTGCACAGGCGAACATAGTGGCGCACGAAAAGAGATGGATCCGAGAAAAGCCAGTGCAGGGGAGAATAGAGTGGTGCCGATGGAAGTAATAGTGCCGGTTCCTGTTGACTCAAAAGACCCTGACAAGGTGTTAAATGTAGGCTCACAACTCAGCACAACAACTCGGAATATTCTGATATCTTTCTTAAAAGCAAATCTGGATGTGTTCGCTTGGACTCATGTTGATATGTGTGGGATATCTCCTGAGATTGCAGTGCACACTCTAAACATTGACCCGAAATTTACACCGGTAAAACAGAAGAGAAGAACTCAAGGTCCAGAAAGGTCAGCAGCATTGAAAGAAGAAGTTGAGCGGCTCATGGAGAATGGTTTTATCCGAGAATCTACTTATCCGGATTGGGTCTCAAATCCAGTACTAGTTAAAAAGGCTAATGGGAAGTGGAGAGTGTGCATTGACTTTTCAGACCTAAACAAAGCCTGCCCCAAAGACTGCTTCCCATTACCCAAAATTGACCAGTTGGTGGATGGAACAGCGGGACGTGAATTGTTATCTTTTATGGATGCCTACTCCGGATATAACCAGATCGTGATGCATGAGCCGGACAAGGAGAACACGAGCTTTATCGCCGATGTTGGTCTCTACTGCTATAAAGTGATGTCATTCGGACTTAAGAATGCGGGGGCAAATTACCAAAGGCTTGTTAATGCCATGTTTAAACCGCAGATTGGCAAGACAATGGAAGTTTATGTTGATGATATGCTGGTAAAGTCGAATAAAGCAGTGGACCACATGGATCATTTGGCAGAAATGTTCGTGGTCCTCCGAAAGTACGGATGAAGCTTAACCCGTTGAAATACTCATTTTGGGTGGAGTCCGGAAAGTTTTTGGGTTTCATTGTGAGTGCTAGGGGCATTGAGTCTAATCCTGCTCAGATCACTGCCTTGAGAGAGGTCAAAGCTTCTAGAACAAAGAAGGAATTGCAAAGTCTTAATGGAAAAGTTGCTGCCTTAGGTCGGTTCATTTCTAGAGCTACTGACAAATGCATTCCATTCTTTGATGCCCTGGAGAAAGGAAGAAAAAACTTTAAGTGGACTCCTGAATGTCAGAAAGCATTTGATGAGTTGGTTCGTCATATGGAAGTGCCTCCAATATTTTCAAAACCCGACAATGGTGAAGATCTCTTCATATATCTGGCAATCTCATCTCATGCTCTCAGTGCAGCATTGGTTCGAGAAGATGCAAGAATTCAGCGACCAGTTTACTACATTAGTAAAAGATTCACCGGGGCAGAGGTGAACTATTCAAAGCTGGAAAAACTTGCCTATTGCCTACTGATTGCATCAAGAAAGTTGAGGCCATACTTTCAAGCTCATCCCATCAAAGTCCTCACTGATCAGCCTCTAAAGCAAGTCCTTTTTCGCCATGAAACTTCGGGCCGTCTTTTGAAATGGAATATTGAACTCAGCCAGTATGACATCATTTATCATCCCCGGAGAGCAATCAATGGACAAGCTTTAGCAGATTTCATCGTAGAATATACGGATAAAGGTGATAGTGAGGAAGAGGCCACTGATAACGTCCCAATCCAATGGAAATTGTATGTCGATGGCGCAAGGAATGATTACTGTTCTGGAGCGGGGGTTGTCCTTGAAACCCCTGAAGGGCGATCACTATGTTATGCACTGAGACTAGAATTTCCTTCGACAAATAATGAAGCAGAATACGAAGCTCTCATCGCTGGTTTGAGGATCGCTAAAGAACTAAACATCAAGGCATTGCAGATCTTTAATGATTCTCAGCTTATCGTCTGCCAAGTCAGAAATGAATTTCAAGCTATAGGGGGGAATATACCTGCCTATTTGTCAAAAGCTTGGGAGCTTATTGAAGATTTTGACCATTATTAAATAAGCCATATACCCCGAGAAGAGAACATGAAGGCGGATTCTCTCGCAAAGTATTCAAGTACTGATGAAGCTCAACTATTGGGGTTAGTTCCCGTCGAAGTCCTGTCAGCTCCGAGCACAGATGAAATGGATGTTGATTGGATTATGAATGTATCCCAAGAGCAAGAATCATGGATGACTCCAATATTTGAATATTTTCTCAATGGTTCTTTGCCAGAAAGTTCAAAAGAACGAAAGAAGCTGTTAAGGAAAGCCTCTAGATATGTGATCCAGGATGGCCGATTGTACAGACAGGGATTTTCAATGCCACTACTCCGCTGTGTAGCTAAAGAAGAAGCCAGGACGATTCTAACTGAAGTACACGGAGGAAGTGTGAAGATCATACAGGAGGTCAAACTTTAGCGAAGAAAATTCTCAGTTATGGATATTTTTGGCCAGAGATTAATCGAGATGCTGCTGACTATTCCCGAAAGTGTGATAAATCCCAGAGATTTGCCAAAATTCGTAGAGAACCTTCCACTGAACTGACACAAATGGTCAGTCCATGGCCGTTTGCCATCTGGTAAATAGATCTCATTGGGCCTTTGCCAACCGCCAAATCAGCAATTAAATATGCTATCGTTGCTGCTGATTATTTCACTAAGTGGGCTGAAGCTGAACCATTGGCTACTATTACCTCTAAAAAGATGATAAGTTTTGTGACTAAAAATATCATTTGTAGGTATGGTGTGCCTCAGAAGATAATCACAGACAATGGTACCCAGTTCGAAAGTGAGGAATTCCAAGATTTTTGCAAATGATTCAAGATCCGAAAAAGCTTCTCGGCAGTGGCTCATCCGTAGGCGAATGGGCAAGTGGAAGCAGTAAACAAAATCATCAAATCAACTATCAAAAAGCAGCTGGAAAGAGCAAAAGGTGGTTGGGTCGATAAGTTGCCACTTGCACTATGGGCATACAGAACTACCCATTAAACTGCGACTGGGCACACTCCATTTTCATTGGCATACGGATCAGAGGCAATGATTCCAGTGGAAATAGAAGTTCCCTCACACAGAAGGATCCATTTCGATCAAGCTGAGAATGAAAAACTACAACTTGAAGCGCTTGACCTCCTTGATGAAAGAAGAGAAGAGGCTAAGCTCAGAGTTGCAGCCCATCAGCAAAGAATAGCCAGGTACTTCAATTCTAAACTTCGCCAGTGCAGCTTTGAAGTTGGGGATTTAGTCTTGAAAAGAATTATGACAGCAACAGGAGTGTTTGGGCCAAACTGGGAAGGGCCAAATGTCATAGGCAGCAAACTTCTTGATGGCACATTCAAACTCACAAGTCGAAGGAGATCCAATCCCAAGAGCCTGGAACAGCAATCACTTGCGTCCATATTTTATGCAAAAGCTTTACTGAAATATTGTAAAAGAATTATGAATGTGTGATTCTTGTATTGAAAGCCATTGTAAAACCAGTGCAAGTGAATAATGAGAACTATAAAGTGGATGTAGGCCCAGCTTTTGGCCGAACCACTATAAATCTTGTGTTCTTTACTATTACAAGTCGCTTATTTTATTTCGATATGTAAAGTACTCTGAATGTATTGCTAAAATGTCGATTTAAATTTGCAGGCAATTAAAATTAAGCTTACCCATCGCAATACCAAGCAATCCTTGGCATTACTCAAAAGCAAGTTTTAAGCAACAAAAATTCCAGGGTCGGATCCTATATAAGAAGCAATCTAAGCAAACAATTAGTGAAAACGCTGGAGTGCATTTCTTTGGATAGAGCCACCCTCTAGCAAAAGAAGATGATGCGTGCTTAAAGATGGTACCAAGGGATTGCTAATATGGACAACCAGCAAAAAGATATGGGCAAGCAGACCAGTAACAGCAAAAGACCTCTTCAGAGGCCCACGTTTCCCAAGATTGAAATAAAACTTCCAAGTGTTGAAACGTGGAAAAGCCCTCTTCGGAGGCACAACTCTTCGGAGGATAAAGACCCCTGACGGCTCAAGCCAGAAAATGAGAGTTTTCTTCCTTTATGGGTGAGACGACCGGAGGCACCTTCCCAATGGGAAGGCAAGGCGCTTGTTCACTAGCTGAGACAGTTTGTGCAACGAACGTCCAAGTAACTTGTGTTCGCCCCGAGAATCAATAAGATTACTGGAGGCACCTTATTCCCTATGGGGAGGCAGGGCACTTGTTCACTAGTTGAGACAGTTTTCACAACGAACGTCCAAGTAACTCGCGTCCGCCCCGTGAATCCATCCAACCATGAGGAAGTAACTCCCAGGCAGAAGCCCCACTCAGAGGCACATGTTTCACCAAGATTGAAATAAAACTTCCAAGTGCTGAAATGTGAAAAGCCCTCTTCGGAGGCCCATTTCACCAGGAGCTGAAGTGTAAGAGTCGCTCTTCGGAGGTCCACTTCACCAGGAGCTGAAATGATAAAAAAAGACCTCTTTAGAGGCACACGTTTCACCTAGATTGAAATAAAACTTCCAAGTGCTAAAACGTGAAAAGCCCTCTTCGGAGGCCCATTTCACCAGGAGTTGAAGTGTAAGAGTCGCTCTTCGGAGGTCCACTTCACCAGAAGCTGAAATGATAAAAAAGACCTCTTCGGAGGCACACGTTTCACCGAGATTGAAATAAAACTTCCAAGTGTTGAAACGTGGAAAGCCCTCTTCGGAGGCACAAATCTTTGGAGGCACACGTTTCACCGAGATTGAAATAAAACTTCCAAGTGTTGAAATGTGAAAAAGCCCTCCTCAGAGGTACAACTTTCCAAAGAAGCATTTCATCGGAAATGCAAAACAAAGATCAAAAAGCCCACCAGCGGGGCACAATGAAAAAGAAAAAGCCCTCGTTAAAGGCACACTTTAGCTCTCAAAGGAAGATTGTTTCATCTATTCTTGAAAATACTCTTCCTCGAAAAGTTAAAGTGCCCTTCGGAGGCCCGCTTTACCACATGGGAGAGTTCACTTTGTAAATATATATATATATATATATATATATATATATGCAAAAGAAAAAGTGATATTTCCGAAGGGTGGAGCGTGAGAACTCATATGAAACGAGGTGTACTCTATTTTGAGCAGAATAATATTCCTCCAAGTATGGAATAATTATTCTCCAGGAAAAAAGAGTACAAGTCCCCTCGAAGTTGAAAATATTGCAACGAGCTTATGGTATGGGAGCAACATGGTGTAGCTACATTGGTAAAAGTAACGGTTGAACAACATGCCACAAGCCCACTGCAATATCATATAAAGAAACTTGTACAAAAACGAAGAGTAAATGCATTCTCAAATACAGACAAAAGTTTGTACAAACAAAAAGAATCATTTTATTCAATACTATCAAAATTTTGTACAGGTACAGGTTTCAAAATAAAAGAAAAGCGGAGGCCGGTACCCGCACAATGTCCGGTCAGTACAAACAAAAAGCCAAAAGCAAAATCAAGAGCTGATGGAAACGCGTAGCCGCAGCTACCACCTACCTCGATCCAACTCCCCCAAAATCAAAGTAAGAGTGGCCACTGAATCAATCCAAAGTCAAAGTACAATTTCGAAGAGGAATGTCCGATCAGAGGTATGACCTTATTGGCCCGAGAATCGCTCCTATTTTGGCCACCTTATGCGAACTCACGGGAGTTGGGTCTACGTATTGACCTTACAGGAAATGTCGCCACCAACCTACTTATCTCCACCGCGTACACGGTTGTTAAAGTGGTTTTCGGAGTTGGCAGAGAGTATGACAACTTCCGATCCCGGTCTCTTCAACAACCAACCGTTATTATAACACCGCGGTCTTTTCAAAATAGTTGATACTTTTAAAACTAGAATAAAATATTCATTTCAAAACCATAAAAATATGATATCATTTCCTTTTTAAAACCCAAATCAACATGAAATCATCTTTATTTTCCAATATATTCTTTTCCAAAAATCATAGTGTTTCAAAGTAAAATATTTATAAATCAAAACTCTTGAATATAATATTTCCAAATATACTACCTTGAAAATCATAACTTTGAAACAAATTTCTATCTCTTAAATGGTTAAATATTAAAGTACTTTATAAAACAAAATAGCTTCTTTAGATTTCCCAAATCAATTTCAAATATCGATTTAAACTTCCAAATACCATTTAAATTCTTAGGATTCTAAGCTTTAAATATTTCACCATTTCAAAAACAAACTGAATTGACAATCCCATATATATTAAATTCAATTACTTATTATTTAGACTTGAAATCTTTACTTAATGAATTCAATATAATGTAAGAAAAACCTTTAACTTCACATAACTGGAAAATCTTTCAATTTATTATATATTCATTTAAATCAACTTGATATTCATTTAAATCACTCTACACAAAAATCAAGTTATAAAATCATATCCTTTAAAAATTTCTAACCTTTTTATTTAATTCCAATTTAACTTAATATTCATCTTCCAACCTTATTTTCATTTAAGTCAATAAAACTCCAGTAATTAAATTTTAAATAAATGCTTAATCGTATTTGATCTTAAAAATCAAACTTTATTTTATACTTCAATTCAAATTTATACAAAGCTTAAAAAACGAAAATTTATATATATATATATTTAAATAACCAAATCAATATCCCATAAACCATATATATATAGCTTTACAAAACAATAGAAAACATTTCAAAAATAATATTATATATATACCGCGGTGCCTGTATAAAATTTTCTACCCTATAGTCAAGTGATACAGATGTTTATCATTTCAATTCGCAATTTAAAATAAAAATGCGGTTGTATATCATTTCAAACCGCAACCCCGAATGAAATGAAAATGCATGATGACTTGCAGTTTATACAATATAAATATAGCATCCATTCACCCAAAAATCAAATCATCAATTATTATTTGAAATCATCATCCAATTTAAACAATCATCGATATAGAGCATATAAATTATACAGGTAATAAATAACAAGTATTAACTAACAATTTATATTCAATAATAAATTTAATAACGATTAAACTAGCAGATTATATGCAAAATAAATGTAAATTTAACTGACAGTTAATATGAAATAAAATAAACATAACTATGACTGGCAGTTAATATGCAGATGAATAAATTCTAACTGTCAAATTTTATGCAATAAATAAAATTAATTAATAGTTAAATTAAATAAATGCGATTTAACTGAGATGATGAATAAAACATGCCAAACAGTCATAAATAAATTTCTACTCAAATCTTAAATCAATTTAACAAACATAAGAAATTCTAGAAGTTGTGAGTGGGTTAAAACATTCTCCTTTTGAATTCAAATTCAATTTAAACTCAAAAATTTGACGGTCTCAGAATTTGTCCAAACAAGGGTCATCAGGTCTGGAATTTCAATACGATCCTAACAAAATTTTTTTTGCGTGAAATGGATAAATATGAGAAAGTTATGTCGAAAATTTCGATTGAATTTCAATTATTAAAATTAAGAAAAAGAACACAAATTAAATTAAAATAAACTAACCAAAAAAACTCGCCACGTCATCCTACAACCGCGTCTTCTCCACGTATGCTACAGTGCTTCACACGGCTCTTTTAGGTTTCGAATCGAAATCTCCTACAGGCTGCCACCGTTCACGATTCGTTCGCCAATTTTTCCGTCCCCCACGTTCGGTTTCCTCGAGATCAGAGCCCACCACGCTTGTCCCCAAGCCCAGCCGCTCCATCCTGACCCCACACGACCAGCTACGCCGCCACTTGAAGCTCACGCTGTCGTACCCCTAAACGGTCAAAACTCTCGATTTCTGGCAAAATCTATCATCTTCTGGCTGGAGTAACCATATGGATCGAAAGCCCTAGTCGACCTCTACACAGCAGCACCCTCCGGTCGAACCATCGATGACGATCCACCTTTGAACGAGAAGCCTTCCAATGAACGGTCAGAACTAAATCGCTGATTTCAGGACAAAAGATAACTTGAATCGAGTAACAAATTGCACTAGCAGATTACGTACATCGAGAACTTCTACTTATATTTTTTTCGGAATTTTCTGAGAACTTTGAATTTTCATTTGAATTTTGAATAGAATTGGATCTGAAATTTGCATCCATTGAGGAAGAGAAAGAGTTGAAGAAATGAACGTACAACCAAATGACAATAGATGGAGGCTAGGGTTTATCATAGCCTATTTATAGACAAACTGCAATAGAATAGGTGGGCACAAATTATAAACGTGCTAAACGGTAGTTGGCCCAAAAAACCCGTTCTGACCCCGGAATGAAGTTTGTTAAACCCATATATCCGAATAGGTATTTAAAAATATTCTGGACGCGATGGAAAAAGTTTCACGTCGAAGTTCCATCGTATAAAGAAGTTATGCTGAAAACAATATTTTCAAATTGATTTCTATTAAATCGATTTCAAGGCGTTTCGCGT
The DNA here is from genome assembly GCA_030765085.1 of Allium cepa. Taxonomy (NCBI): domain Eukaryota; kingdom Viridiplantae; phylum Streptophyta; class Magnoliopsida; order Asparagales; family Amaryllidaceae; genus Allium; species Allium cepa. Next base: position 76,700,807 of record CM060945.1, read on the forward strand.
TCGTACGATCAAACGACAAGTCCGATCTATACGAAACTTGAAACCCTACAAAAATTCACCGATACGGATTCGATGAAACTAGTTTCGTCGAAATCCGAGTCCGTGGCCAAAATGGCTATTTTTATATTGATTAATTAATTGAAAAATCCAAATTTTATAATTTAAATTCTAAAGTTGACAAATTTATCATCTTTATATTACTCAAACGTTTACAATGATTTTAACGAATCTAAATGTCAGTATAGAGAAGACAAATTTATCAAGTCAAATGTTAATCTCATTTTTAATAATTAATTTCATTAAATACACAAAATTATAAATAAAATCCTCAAAATTCCATTTTAGCTAAATAAAATAATTATTATCCCATTCAAAATTTTAAATAGAAGGGTTTACCATTTGGATTTAAGATTATCACATAAATATTTTCCGTATCCAACTTTATTTCCAATTAATGTAAAATTTTATATTTAATCTTAATTAATTTCAATAAATCCAAAGAAATACATAAAGCTTGATTCTCGTTTAAACATTTAACTCATTTGATAGCAATTAACCCTTTTTTTATAGTAAATTAAATTCCGATATATTAATAAAACTTTAATTCCGTTCTTTTTATTCACAAATCATCAAATTATGAAGAACATTGACGTTATTCCTGTCAGGACCCGATTCTTCGTCTTTCGAAAATTCATCATCGACACTCACTTTATCGACTGCCGAGTAATCGAACGACGGAAAACCGAACACTGAAGGTTTAAGAAAAAGAAAAAGACAGAAAAGAGGCAGAAGAAGAGATAAGAAGATAGAAAATAGAGGAAAAAGAAAATAGAAGAAAGAACGGAACAGAAAGAGAACAATAGAACAACATCAGAATCTCACAATTCGCAGCGGAACAACATATAATAATAAATGAATAATCTTTAAACAAAGAACTATATCAGTTATTACATTTTATTACATTTCATTTCATCATATCATCAGAGTATACAACAACAACAACAAACAGTGCAGCGGAAAAAGAAATACTATATAGTAGTAATTACGCCATGCCATCCAGCTTGCCTCCAGCAACTCCAGAATAACCAGAATATCCTGATAAACCTTAACTCTTGACTGCCCGTGTGGAAATCGGTGGGCACCCAGAGTTTAGGAAGGAAAAAAATAAACTCCGAGTCAGTCATGTGACTGGTGTGAGAACTCAAACAGTTTATTTATCTTTAAAATCAAAATAGATGAATATTTTTAAATCAATTCGCAATGCTTTTAAAAATGAGACTACCATAAGACCTCCTGCCACACACACAATGCAAACGCAGACTTGGAGAAGATTTCTCCTTATGATAGCCAAAGATGCTTGATACGCATTAAAATCAAATCAATTTTGATATTATTATTAGTGCATAGTGTAGAAGAAATTCATTTCGAAAGTAGAATATAAATCTTAGCCAGCATAGGTACCATTATATTATGCCTACTATAGCTACTTCCTGAGGAAGCAGGTTCTACAACTAAAACCGTACAAGTCACGTATTGTTTCTTTGGATTTCCAATGAATGATCAGGCCAAGGAACTTCCCATTGCCACATGAGAATGCCTCTGGATGGACATCCCCGAGAACCAAACCGGATCTCTACCAACACAAGGCCGGGTTACCCCTAACTGAGTAACAACTGACCGAATATGCCATCCCCCGGTCCTTTGGGACCTTTCACCGAGCGCTCGCAATCAATTCACACAATCATAAAGTGTTTTCAACATGAGTAAGTATCTGGGCTCCATACCATGATACCACCCTTTTCCAGAAGGAAATGCACACATCCTAAAGGGCGCTACCCCTCATAACCTTGCCGCATCTTTCCTGTTTTGACCATTCACGGGGTGTGAGGCTCGACGAAGTCACGTCCACAAAAACATACTTTATACAAAAGCCATGCTTTGGGTCAACAAATGATCATAGAAATGATCACCAGGATAGACGATCAAATAAACGATCCTATCACAAATAATCAACACAATGATCATTTACAGCAACACTCAGCATGTCACATTACCAAATTGGGAATATATCGCTGATAACATTCAACTACATAACCTCTGAGCTCGTACGTCTCAGAGAAGGGTGTTAAGCTAAAAGAATAAATTCTCCGCCACCAACAGAAATATATTTGAAAGAAATCGGCTTTATATCTCAATTTGTAATGTCAGACATACAATCCATACAAGTCTGTTCCAGGCTCGAACAAAACCGAAGGCACTTCTTACGAAGCCCTTGCAATCCGAGTATTCACAATCCCGATCGAATTTCCCATCACTTATGGAATCTCTATACCAGGAGCTACCCATTGCAGAGACAATCGATAGGTCATCCTATCGCTTTCGCAAATACTCGGTCTTCAACACCGATCTTCAATGCAATTCACAACGACGTATCACATATTCGGAATGGGTTATACGACCCCATGGTCCTTTCCCAGTTAACCCGAATAATGAGCGCTTATTCAAAAATAAGTGTGGCATTCAAATTCAAACAAATCACATCAATTACCCATTCAAAGGGAAATATTGATAGTCGGTTATTGAACTATCAATGAATATGTACACATCACCAGTTTCCAAATAATTTTCTAAATTATTTATTTTCCAAAATATCTTTACTAGATATATAATTTCACACTTCAAAAATAAATCAATATTTATTTTTAAATCACTTCCCTTTTCATTCATAAATTCCATAGTGAATTTATATTTCAAAATATCCATGCATATACGGTTTCAATTATTCATTTCAATTTATCTTCAAAAAGATAAATTCTCCAAATATTCCCTTTATATCGGGAAAACAATTCTATACTTATTTATTCATAAGTAATTCACAAATTTTATTTATTTTCAACACTTGGAAAATATTCAATATACTTAAATCGAAATTAAGTATATATTTCATTCTTTAAGGAAATCATTCTCTTAACCATATTTATTTGGGCCAAAACGAATGTTACGTAAAACATCGTTACGACAACCCAAAATCACCAGTATAGGGATTTGAAATTAAAATAGATATATAAATCCCAATACTATACAAAACATTTCCTTTCGGAAATCATTTACTATAACAACAGTGTTATAGTCCACTATTTCCTTCTATTTCTCGAAAACGTCTATTCCAACAATAAATGTTGAAATCTATGGTTTCGAATCTCAACACATTTTAAAACATCGTTAGATCGTTTTAAATTCCATTTAAAACATCACATTCAAAACAATTTCTTTAACATCTTATTCACTATTCAAAAACGTGAATATTCTTTGTTAACAAATTTCATCCTTTTATTCATTTCATTTTAAAGGATTATTCACAGTTCAAAAACGTGAATATAACTCCATTAATAGGTTTCAACAATTTACTTATCAAAATAAGTCTTTTGTGAATTTATAAAACAACGTTTGTAAATTCCATTTCTATTTATTTTATAACATCTCCTTTTATAAATTCCTTTATCAACCTATTCACTTTATAACTCAATTATAAACCAAAGATTCATATTATAAGTTAAATGCTTATAAAACGATTATTTTACAAAATCGTTTCTTTGAACTTCATAATTATAAATCTTATAACTTATAAGATTCAATTATTCATCCAAGTATATTATTTAATAATTTCACAAAATTTATAAATCTTACTATTTATAAATTTCATTTATAACTTCACCATTTAAAATTTTATAAATTCCATTCATTTACAAAATTCATTTTCACTTCATTCAAACACTTATAAAAACTCGTTTTATAATGTCAATATTTCAATTTATAAATATCCATTTATAAATATCTTAATATAAACCAATTTATATTATTCTTTAAAATGTCTTTAATCTCCTTTATAATTTCACCGTTTTGATTCATAAAATAATTAATTTTTATAAATCCTATATTTAAACTTTTCACAATAAATTCTAAAATCCCAAATTAACTATTTTATAAAACCATTAACCTCATATTTTCAAAAATAAATCTTTAATCGTATTTCTCAACATCATAATTTTTATAACATTAAAATTATACGTTTATTTATTTAAAATGGATCAATTCCAAACATATAGTATATTTTCAAAAAATCACTTTAAAAATCGTTTTAAAATTCCAAATTTGGTCCAATGATGCTACATACCAAATAGTCACGATAACAACGACATCATATATCGATATGATAATCCATCAAATATCAAAATATCTGAAATCAAATAAATACTGTTGAGGAATCCAGTTGGATCCCTCCAACTTGTTTCCTGCATCCACAAACATTAGCACAATACCAATTTCGCTCCAGTACGAAATTATCGCGGTATATGGGATTTAAATATTATCCGCTTAATAGACGGCGCAATAGGGTCTCATCCGCTAAAAAAATGCGGGAAATCAGTAACTCCAATATATACATATGCCAATATATATATATATATATTGCTATTATATATAATACCAATTTCACTGTTTATGAAATATTCGCGGTATATGTTTTTAATAAATAACATTCGCTTACTAACGGCGTATAATGTCTATTTTAACAATCAATAGATAACAATCATCATTCAAACATGCATTCAAATATTTTAAATCTAACTATTTAAAATAAAATCGAAACTGATTCGATTGAGTGAGAAGTTCTCACCTTGATTTTAATTTCGTTTTAGCGATTTATTTCGAATAAAATTAAACGGACGTTTAATTTTACCCAAAATTCTCACTAACTCCAAACGACTCCAATCCAATTTCATCGCGTAGTGCTCTTCCATACGATTCCAACGCAACTGGTTTCGCGCGTTTTCGACCTCGTATGAAAAAGTTATGATTTTTCAAAGTTTACTCGAATTTATATACATAAATTTATAACATAATTTATAAAATTTATAACCTAACTCATTATCTACCATTCATTTGAAATCAACGCACCTGGGCCGTATACCATTCCTTCTTCCTCACGCGCAAGAACACCCAGGCAACATGAAGAGGCCGAACCCATTTGCTCAACACCTAGGGTTTTATATTGCAACCTCATCTCTCAACGAAAACACGATCAGCAACTTGCATTTTGAAGAGCCCGATGAGGGCAACAATCGGCTGCAACCTTGCTCAACTCGGTCCCCCCTCTGCATAGAAATGCGTGCACGAACGCAAGGAGAACGCGGCTAAAAATCTCATAATATACAACTTCATTCGCGATCATACCCGTTGGATATGTCAATCACACTACCCTCTACGTTTTTCTAGTTGAGCGATTCTTGAATCGATGCTTGGATTTTGAGAAATTGAAGGAAGAACATGTGAAACTTTCGGCCATTGATCTGTTGTAGGTGGCGGCTACACGTAGATTAGGGTTAGGTTTTTATTTTTTTATTTTTTTGAGAATTTTGGGCTATTTATAAGAAATTTTCGAACACTATTCATCCCGGAAATTCCGAACTCCGATTTACGCGCCGTAACCAGCGTTTCTAGGGTTTACCCCATGTTCCGGACACAATGGAACAGGTTTCGGAAGCTAATTCGGACATCTGTACGAGTTATGGCAATAAACGTTCAATTTAAATTAAACCGATTTAAACGATTTTCTAGGCGTTTTAATTTGTATCGGACAAACGGTAAATCCAATTGACACGAAATTTGAAACCTTACAATAAATCACATTACGGAGCCGATGAAACTGGTTTCGTCGAAATCCGAGACTTTTTGAAAAATGGCTATTTTAACTCGCCAAATTAATATTAAAAATAATTCGATGCGTTTCGAGCTGCCACGATCAAACGATAACTCCGATTGACACGAAAATTGAAATCCGGTAATAACTAACTATTACGGATCCAATGGAACTGGTTTCGTTCAATTATGAGACTGTTCAAAAATTGACTATTTTCACTAGTCGATTTAAATATTAAAATATTCAATTTTCACAAATTAACTTTTAATTCGATTTTAAAAGTTCTAAAATATCGTTCTAACTCCCATATGATAAAATAAAATTTTACAAATCATTTTCAATCATATTTAACCCTATTTTCAATTATTTCCATACTTTAACATATTAAATTATCGATTTAATTATTCAATTAAATCCAATAATTCAAATAAAAATTTATTCGACTTATAAATTCAATTATTAAATATTTAAAATTAATTAAATATTCAAATTTTAATTAAATAAAATTCCGGGTCGTTACAATCTTCCCCCCTTAAAAGAATTTCGTCCTCGAAATTACAAGTAAGAAAAGTTACAGAATCTATTAATTTTCCAAAAATTCATAATTAAATTCCTTACAAATCTTTACTAAGTTTTCAAATCATACTTAGTTATATTTTCAAAAACAACTACTATTGTTTAACTTTCCATTCCAAATCAAAGTTAAAGTTTTCAAAAATTTTCCAATTTTCTCAAATTTTTTCTAACGCCATAAATTTTCGGAAAAATTCGCCATAGTCTCCTTTGCACGGCTCGATCCGAAAAAAAAAATGATAGTATATATATCACAAATATACATCTCATTAAGTAATGAGGCATCCCGAAGGGAAAAAAATGTAAAAGTACGATATTTAATCCGAGATATGTACCTTATATTTTATTAGCGAGCATATACGGCTAATATAGCGCGAAAGCGAGCTCCAAATGCGAAGCAACGCGATCCGCACCTACTAATCACTCAACAAACAACATGAGAACATGCATATATGAACATAGTATCGATATACAACATATAGCAACATAATAACTATACATGCCAACATAGCAAATGAAACAAAAGCAACAAATGCAAACATCAACCAACTATCATCCATAACCAAATCAATAATCATTTATATTCTCATTAATATTAAATGAATTAGGTTTTCAATTTAAATCACATTTGATTCATTAATAGTGGATGTTTCTACTAACATTCATTTTTAATTAGTTTATATTCACTGATTCATATTCAAGTTGGTCCACTTCCAATTCAAATTCAATTCCATTTAAATTTATTTACCTTTAATTTGAATTCAATTACATAGCTTTCAATTTCATTAACACTTAATGAATTATATACAATCAACTAACAATCATATATCAACCAATGTATATTAATTACAACCAAATTCCTTTGTTTATATTCATTCAATTATTCAACTTCCAACAACATAAGATTTTAACGAATTAACACTTATATTCATTATTTCATACCAATTATTCACATTTAATTGATTATTATTCAATCCATTCATTCAATTCAATTTCTAAAGTTGAATTCCATTTATATAACTCAAGTTCACATTTATCACTTAACTTTATTAATTTATTTTGATACTAATATCAACATAATTCAACATTTCTTAAGTTATATTCCATATAGTTTCACTTCTTATATACATAAGTTTATTTCTCAATTGTAAATTACTTTAATTATAATTCAATTCTTATAGTTCTTTTGCTTATACAATTATTCTTTTATTTAGATTATTCAAACAACTAAACAATCAACTTATATACACTTTAATAATTCTGAAAAATTATTCCTTTATATATAAAAATATAATTAAGGTAAAATTATTTTATTTACCCAATTTTAAAATCAATATAGTGCCGAATTGTTCTATTCAAGTGTTTAGAAACCCCTTCGGCATAGTTGTCGAGACCACGCTGACGAAGGTTCATTACCACTCAATAAACCAACCATCACAATATAAAACAATTTTATATTCACTAACAAATACGCTCTCATAGCTATTATTACACTCAAACTCATTCTAGAGTACTACTAACTCTATCTCTAATGAGTAATACCCAACAGAACCATGGTTGTCGCTTAACCATATGCTCCGATACCACATTGTCAGGACCCGATTCTTCGTCTTTCGAAAATTCAACATCGACACTCACTTTATCGACTGCCGAGTAATCGAACGACAAAAAACCGAACACTGAAGGTTTAAGAAAAAGAAAAAGACAGAAAAGAGGCAGAAGAAGAGATAAGAAGATAGAAAATAGAGGAAAAAGAAAATAGAAGAAAGAACGGAACAGAAAGAGAACAACAGAACAACATCAGAATCTCACAATTCGCAGCGGAACAACATATAATAATAAATGAATAATCTTTAAACAAAGAACTATATCAGTTATTACATTTTATTACATTTCATTTCATCATATCATCAGAGTATACAACAACAACAACAAACAGTGCAGCGGAAAAGAAATACTATATACTAGTAATTACGCCATGCCATCCAGCTTGCCTCCAGCAACTCCAAAATATCCAGAATATCCTGATAAACCTTAACTCTTGACTGCCCGTGTGGAAATTGGTGGGCACCCAGAGTTTAGGAAGGAAAACAATAAACTCCGAGTCAGTCATGTGACTGGTGTGAGAACTCAAACAGTTTATTTATCTTTAAAATCAAAATAGATGAATATTTTTAAATCAATTCGCAATGCTTTTAAAAATGAGACTACCATAAGACCTCCTGCCACACACACAATGCAAATGCAGACTTGGAGAAGATTTCTCCTTATGATAGCCAAAGATGCTTGATACGCATTAAAATCAAATCAATTTTGATATTATTATTAGTGCATAGTGTAGAAGAAATTCATTTCGAAAGTAGAATATAAATCTTAGCCAGCATAGGTACCATTATATTATGCCTACTATAGCTACTTCCTGAGGAAGCAGGTTCTACAACTAAAACCGTACAAGTCACGTATTGTTTCTTTCGATTTCCAACGAATGATCAGGCCAAGGAACTTCCCATTGCCACATGAGAATGCCTCTGAATGGACATCCCCGAGAACCAAACCGGAACTCTACCAACACAAGGCCGGGTTACCCCTAACTGAGTAACAACTGACCGAATATGCCATCCCCGGTCCTTTGGGACCTTTCACCGAGCGCTCGCAATCAATTCACACAATCATAAAGTGTTTTCAACATGAGTAAGTATCTGGGCTCCATACCATGATACCACCCTTTTCCAGAAGGAAATGCACACATCCTAAAGGGCGCTACCCCTCATAACCTTGCCGCATCTTTCCTGTTCTGACCATTCACGGGGTGTGAGGCTCGACGAAGTCACGTCCACAAAAACATACTTTATACAAAAGTCATGCTTTGGGTCAACAAATGATCATAGAAATGATCACCAGGATAGACGATCAAATAAACGATCCTATCATAAATAATCAACACAATGATCATTTACAGCAACACTCAGCATGTCACATTACCAAATTGGGAATATATCGCTTATAACATTCAACTACATAACCTCTGAGCTCGTACGTCTCAGAGAAGGGTGTTAAGCTAAAAGAATAAATTCTCCGCCACCAACAGAAATATATTTGAAAGAAATCGGCTTTATATCTCAATTTGTAATGTCAGACATACAATCCATACAAGTCTGTTCCGGGCTCGAACAAAACCGAAGGCACTTCTTACGAAGCCCTTGCAATCTGGGTATTCACAATCCCGATCGAATTTCCCATCACTTAAGGAATCTCTATACCAGGAGCTACCCAGTGCAGAGACAATCGATAGGTCATCCTATCGCTTTCGCAAATACTCGGTCTTCAACACCGATCTTCAATGCAATTCACAACGACGTATCACATATTCGGAATGGGTTATACGACCCCATGGTCCTTTCCTGGTTAACCCGAATAGTGAGCGCTTATTCAAAAATAAGTGTGGCATTCAAATTCAAACAAATCACATCAATTACCCATTCAAAGGGAAATATTGATAGTCGGTTATTGAACTATCAATGAATATGTACACATCACCAGTTTCCAAATAATTTTCCAAATTATTTATTTTCCAAAATATCTTTACTAGATATATAATTTCACACTTCAAAAATAAATCAATATTTATTTTTAAAACACTTCCCTTTTCATTCATAAATTCCATAGTGAATTTATATTTCAAAATATCCATGCATATACGGTTTCAATTATTCATTTCAATTTATCTTCAAAAAGATAAATTCTCAAAATATTCCCTTTATATCGGGAAAACAATTCTATACTTATTTATTCATAAGTAATTCACAAATTTTATTTATTTTCAACACTTGGAAAATATTCAATATACTTAAATCGAAATTAGGTATATATTTCATTCTTTAAGGAAATCATTCTCTTAACCATATTTATTTGGGCCAAAACGAATGTTACGTAAAACATCGTTACGACAACCCAAAATCACTAGTATAGGGATTTGAAATTAAAATAGATATATAAATCCCAATACTATACAAAACATTTCCTTTCGGAAATCATTTACTATAACAACAGTGTTATAGTCCACTATTTCCTTCTATTTCTCGAAAACGTCTATTCCAACAATAAATGTTGAAATCTATGGTTTCGAATCTCAACACATTTTAAAACATCGTTAGATCGTTTTAAATTCCATTTAAAACATCACATTCAAAACAATTTCTTTAACATCTTATTCACTATTCAAAACGTGAATAATCTTTGTTAACAAATTTCATCCTTTTATTCATTTCATTTTAAAGGATTATTCACAGTTCAAAAACGTGAATATAACTCCATTAATAGGTTTCAACAATTTACTTATCAAAATAAGTCGCTTGTGAATTTATAAAACAACGTTTCTAAATTCCATTTCTATTTATTTTATAACATCCCCTTTTATAAATTCCTTTATCAACCTATTCACTTTATAACTCAATTATAAACCAAAGATTCATATTATAAGTTAAATGCTTATAAAACGATTATTTTACAAAATCGTTTCTTTGAACTTCATAATTATAAATCTTATAACTTATAAGATTCAATTATTCATCCAAGTATATTCTTTAATAATTTCACAAAATTTATAAATCTTACTATTTATAAATTTCATTTATAACTTCACCATTTAAAATTTTATAAATTCCATTCATTTACAAAATTCATTTTCACTTCATTCAAACACTTATAAAAACTCGTTTTATAATGTCAATATTTCAATTTATAAATATCCATTTATAAATCTCTTAATATAAACCAATTTATATTATTCTTTAAAACGTCTTTAATCTCCTTTATAATTTCACCGTTTTGATTCATAAAATAATTAAATTTTATAAATCCTATATTTAAACTTTTCACAATAAATTCTAAAATCCCAAATTAACTATTTTATAAAACCATTAACCTCATATTTTCAAAAATAAATCTTTAATCGTATTTCTCAACATCATAATTTTTATAACATTAAAATTATACGTTTATTTATTTAAAATGGATCAATTCCAAACATATAGTATATTTTCAAAAAATCACTTTAAAAATCGTTTTAAAATTCCAAATTTGGTCCAATGATGCTACATACCAAATAGTCAATCACGACAACAACGATATCATATATCGATATGATAATCCATCAAATATCAAAATATCTGAAATCAAATAAATACTGTTGAGGAATCCAGTTGGATCCCTCCAACCTGTTTCCTGCATCCACAAACATTAGCACAATACCAATTTCGCTCCAGTACGAAATTATCGCGGTATATGGGATTTAAATATTATCCGCTTAATAGACGGCGCAATAGGGTCTCATCCGCTAAACAAAAAATGCGGGAAATCAATAACTCCAATATATACATATGCCAATATATATATATTGCTATTATATATAATACCAATTTCACTGTTTATGAAATATTCGCGGTATATGTTTTTAATAAATAACATCCACTTACTAACGGCGTATAATGTCTATTTTAACAATCAATAGATAACAATCATCATTCAAACATGCATTCAAATATTTTAAATCTAGCTATTTAAAATAAAATCGAAACTGATTCGATTGAGTGAGAAGTTCTCACCTTGATTTTAATTTCGTTTTAGCGATTTATTTCGAATAAAATTAAACGGACGTTTAATTTTACCCAAAATTCTCACTAACTCCAAACGACTCCAATCCAATGTCATCACGTAGTGCTCGTCCATACGATTCCAACGCAACTGGTTTTGCGCGTTTTCGACCTCGTATGAAAAAGTTATGATTTTTCAAAGTTTACTCGAATTTATATACATAAATTTATAACATAATTTATAAAATTTATAACCTAACTCATTATCTACCGTTCATTTGAAATCAACGCATCTGGGCCGTATACCATTCCTTCTTCCTCACGCACAAGAACACCCAGGCAACATGAAGAGGCCGAACCCATTTGCTCAACACCTAGGGTTTTATATTGCAACCTCATCTCTCAACGAAAACACGATCAGCAACTTGCATTTTGAAGAGCACGATGAGGGTAACACTCGGCTGCAACCTTGCTCAACTCGGTCCCCCCTCTGCATAGAAATGCATGCACGAACGCAAGGAGAACGCGGCTAAAAATCTCACAATATACAACTTCATTCGCGATCATACCCGTTTGATATGTCAATCACACTACCCTCTACGTTTTTCTAGTTGAGCGATTCTTGAATCGATGCTTGGATTTTGAGAAATTGAAGGAAGAACATGTGAAACTTTCGGCCATTGATCTGCTGTAGGTGGTGGCTACACGTAGATTAGGGTTAGGTTTTTATTTTTTTATTTTTTTGAGAATTTTGGGCTATTTATAAGAAATTTTCGAACACTATTCATCCCGGAAATTCCGAACTCCGATTTACGCGCCGTAACCAGCGTTTCTAGGGTTTACCCCGCGTTCCGGACACAATGGAACAGGTTTCGAAAGCTAATTCGGACATCTGTGCGAGTTATGGCAATAAACGTTCAATTTAAATTAAACCGATTTAAACGATTTTCTAGGCGTTTTAATTTGTATCGGACAAACGGTAAATCCAATTGACACGAAATTTGAAACCTTACAATAATATCACATTATGGATCCGATGAAACTGGTTTCGTCGAAATCCGAGACTTTTTGAAAAATGGCTATTTTAACTCGCCAAATTAATATTAAAAATAATTCGATGCGTTTCGAGCTGCCACGATCAAACGATAACTCCGATTGACACGAAAATTGAAATCCGGTAATAACTAACTATTACGGATCCAATGGAACTGGTTTCGTTCAATTCTGAGACTGTTCAAAAATTGACTATTTTCACTAGTCGATTTAAATATTAAAATATTCAATTTTCACAAATTAACTTTTAATTCGATTTTAAAAGTTCTAAAATATCGTTCTAACTCCCATATGATAAAATAAAATTTTACAAATCATTTTCAATCATATTTAACCCTATTTTCAATTATTTCCATACTTTAACATATTAAATTATCGATTTAATTATTCAATTAAATCCAATAATTCAAATAAAAATTTATTCGACTTATAAATTCACTTATTAAATATTTAAAATTAATTAAATATTCAAATTTTAATTAAATAAAATTCCGGGTCGTTACAATTCCCCATTAATTGCCTTAAATTTATTTAGTGTAACATTAAATTTATATCTATTGTAATGATTTCAAATTTAACAGAAGGAACTAAGTATATAACTCAAAATAGTTGTTGTAAGAATCTTAATCCCACATTTATAATATATTATTTCCACTCAAGTATTATAGATATTTACAGAGTATTGGTTTTCATTTAATCATTATTTATTATATTTTAATTAAATAAATTCACTATTCAAGTCCGTTAAAATTTTATTACCAAATATCCATCTACCTTTCCCAACAGATTTGAATTCCATTCAATTAATAACCAATCAAAATTTCCATTCACACTTTATTATAAACCCAAAATCTGCAATTCATTATCTTATATTAATGTCATCCAATTTCTATTTATTATTATAACTTAAAAAATCTATATTCATTCATTGATTGATTTTATACAATTACCATTAACTTTACATTCAATTACTATTTAATGTATATTTATCCATCAATCAATCCGATATTTACTTTTCTTTCCTTCTATTTGACAAATAACCTAGTATACCTTTATATATATTTATTTCATTCCATTCATTTATGGGTATTGCATTGAAATTTATTTTATTAGCAAATACCAACATTATTACCATTAATTACAATTGGGTTCCTAATTTTATTCAATACCCTGAATAAATAACATACATATTAGTCCAATCCTTACATTTGTTTTCTCATATTCCATTAAAAATCAAATCATAACATTTAAATGATTATATTGAATTGGAATTTCATTCAAGTCAAAAATATTAACCTGTACTAATATGATCCCTTAATTTATTCCAATTACCGTTTACAATTTTTTATTGCATTAAATCAAATTAATACTTTCATAAATTTCTCATATTAAAATTTATATCCAGGCAAGAATCCTTTTCTACTTAATTCATTTGGATTTTATTCAAATTTCTATAAATAGGTTATAAATTACCATTACTGTAATTAAATTTTAGCTTTCATTTTTAATACTTATTTACCCCTTTTATTATTTCTACAAAATAAATTACAAAATAATTTAATTCATTTTAACATCGAATTTACACGGGTTGTTACACTCTCCCCCACTTAAAACTTTTCGCCCCCGAAAAGGAAAGGAAAAGGAAACGAAGAACTAAGAAATCAATATACCTTATTCAAACATTAACTTTGTAAGCAATTAAATTTATAAAATTACTTAATTTAGATAAAATATCTCAATTTATAATCATTAAATCTTTTTATACTTAGATTTTACTAAAGTTTGGAAAACATTTTCAAAATATTTCCAAGTTCAAAATTTACGGAAAATTTTGGCAGAGTGTCCTTTGTACGGAGAGGCTCGGGAGAAAATATAATATTAAATATAACAAAATATCATATATAATATCCAAAATAGTATATTCCAACACGGGAAAAAATATATAAAATAGTGATATAAAACTTAATCCAAAAACGTACCTATTTGTCGGGCAAATTACATTAATTTTATGGAACCAAAAGCAGTAGCAATTGCTTCCATAACCTGCATTTCACTTATAGGATCCAAAGGGTTAACTATTTATATAAAGTGAAACATTTAAGTGGTTTCAATCACTAACAACAAATGAATACAACAACCAACTATTAACTCCACTTTTTCAGCAAGGCCGTGATATCAAAAAATCGACCAAGAAACCAATGATAGTTCGTCTCGAAGAATGGTCAACTCAAGATCCCACCAAAAATGGGTTACGCCACGGTGGGAACACTCGAGTATCACATCCGGAAAACCAAAAATCAGAGAGAATAATATCGATAGAATGAATCCACGATGTGGCCACAAAGCGGATATCAAGCAGAAGGCACTTTCCATATCTTTACTTCGAAAATATATATCATATAGTACCTTTCAAATACTTCCAAATATCATACTTATATAAAGTCCATTATATATAGGATTCCCTTTTCAAATCGAATACTTTCCAAATCAATAGTATATCAAATCATACTTATATAGACATTCGTTATATAAAATTCTCTTTCCAAATTGAGTACCTTTAAAATCAATAGATTTCAAATCAACTTCATACTTATACAAATCCATTTTATATAAGTTCGACCACTCCCAAATCAAGTACTTAATAATATAAGGTTCTCAATTTCAAATTATTTCAATATCAATTCAGTTTCAAAATCATATGTGATTTCACCAATTTTCTTCCAAATTAAATATCTAAAGTCAAACAAATACATTTTCAAAATCACCATATAAGTATTGGTTATTCTCTGTGTTTATATTAAAACTGAAATTTTACAGTCACATATTTTGTTACAAATGTAGTGTTAAATATTATATTTATAGTCTTAACGTGTATTGTAATAAGTGTACTATATACTATAAAATAAGTATCTTTCATTTTTAATAAGAATATATATATATATATATATATATATATTTTGTGTTTTATATTTTAATATGGGTCAGCTTCTATTTGTTGATATCAGGTTTCCTATAATATGGTTATTCGCTTATGTAAGTCATATATTTGTTTAGTTACAGACTATATAAAATACTTTAACATATGTATATTATGCGGTTTGTTACCATATGGGTTTCTATGTGGTACTGACTTATTTAGTTGATGATTGTATATATTTTGTTACATTATTATATTTATACTATTTCGGATTTAAGATGATTTTATAAATACTCTATTTTATAAAAAATTTTAATACACATATATAATTTGGAAATTTATATAGGTTGAATATAATATATTCTTGAATCTAAAAATATGGATGGATTTAAATTAAATATAAAACATTTAATATATATATAGAAATAGTTATATATAAAAATGTTTTCTTTTAGGTATTCATATTTAAACATTTATTTTATCTGTTTGAGAATATATATATATACTAGTTATACAAGTTTAGTATAAAGGTGTTAGTATATATATATATATATATATGTATGTATATATATATATATATTATTTTAAGTGTATGTTGATTTTTAAAAAAAATGTAAGCTTGATTTATTTATTTATTTATATGTTTGAAAAACATGTAAATTAAATTTGTGATGTTTGAACTTAGAATACAAATTTTATACGTGTATATATAGTTATAGGTGGTTATTAAAGTTCGCTTATACCATTTATCTTTATCGTTCCAGTTCTGGTCTGATCCGTTTCATCAATTCGAGCCAATCAGCTTTGATCGTTGAATTCGTGCCGATTTTGCTTTGCTTGGAGTTGAAATTTAATTTCAGTGTCTGTATCAGTGTGCGTATCCGTATCTCCTTCTATATTCTCTAGCCTCAAAAGGTGAGCAATCACTCACGATTAACGTTCTTTTATTTATTAAATTTGATTTCAATTGAAACAACAATTGAAATATGAGGCTGTGGTTATTTAAATTGTTATATATGCTATTATCTATAACTGTTCACTTATGGGATATGACACCATATCCTATTATTTATATTTATTTTTAATGATATATGCCTGTTGTAATTATTTTCATATCTGTTATCACTCTGCAAGTTCCCTGTTAGTATAGAAATCACTATGGGTTGAAATGATACATACCCGAACGGACTTTAGAATAGGAGAATTTCTTTATGGGTTGAAATGATAAACCCAAGTGATTTTCATTTAATTGAATTTGGGATTACGGGTTGAAATGATATCCACCCATATATATTTAGTGTACAGATTGAAATGATAAATATCCGTAGCACTAGACTATACGATAGGAAATATATACAGACACCGTTGGTCCATATAAATATTTTGAAAATAATTTCTATAATTTTGGAAAGAAATATATGGTTTAATAAATTTGATTCTTAAGATATTATATAAATGAAAATTTTATACGTAGATTTAGTCGTAATATTTGATTTAAATTAGATTGATTTAATACACATAATATGGTTGAGTATTTATGTAAATCTATATTTCAAACAGTTTTTTTTGTAATAAGTTGAATAATTAAGATTGGGAGATAAATTTGGGTTTATTAAAAATGGTATTTAAATAAGGATTAATTTAATTAAATCGATTTGAAATTTTTGAATGGGAAATTTAAGGGTATGATTTTGCAACTGGATTTTTGATTTAAGTGATTTAATAAATATGTGATGATTAAATAAATTAAAGAAAATATTGAGTAAAATGTAATTTAAGGTTACTTAAATGATATTTGGTTTGAAGTATAAATTAAGTTGAAATGGCCACGGTGTTATAGTGTATATTTCTATCTTGTAGATAGTTCTATGGACCCTTAGAGGATGGTTAGCCCAAATGTTAACGTAAAAATTGGACGCTAACACCCCGGTGCAAGTTGGAATTAAGTGAAAGCACCACCCGTTAATACAGGAATCAAAAACAAGTAGAAGTTAGTTGAAAAGCAGTAAAAGACAAAGTATTTATGGTGGTTCGGCTTATGATCAAGCCTACGTCCACTTCAATCTTCTTTATTGCTTATTTGATTACAATTCTTTACAACTTCCTTCAATTACAATTCACTTTAGACTAGTAGCTCAAACTTCGATGTAGAACAATCTTTTGGGTTCATGTTGAATGATGTAGATTATCTCTTGAAGTTTGTCGTAGCGTCCTTGGAGTTCGGAGTGTTTGAAGTGTTGCTCGAGTTGAGAAAATGGCATGGTGTCGATGCTTCGAAGAAATGATCCAAAGGTCCCCTGAATGTTGGAGCTCAGGCCGTATTTATAGGAAAATCTGAACGGGCCTTAGGTCTTGAGCGACCTAAGGAAGGTCATAGGTCGAAGGTTGCGACCTAAGATAGGTCGTTGGTCGCCTGCGAGTTAAGGGGATACGAGCTATGACCTAATTGTTTCGCACTTGGCCGTCTGAACTAACTGGTAGGTGGGAAAGCGGCATAGTTTAATCACAAAGTACTAGGTCGTGAACGACTTAAAGTAGGTCGTGAAAGCATTAGGTCATTGCCGCTTTAAGTCTTTAGGTCGCAACCTGTATTAGATTGTTAAGTCGCGAACCTTAGGTCGCTACATCATTGAATTTGGTAGGTCGCTGACTAGTTGAGTCGCTAGGTTACTTCACATTTTAGGTTGCAGAGCACTTAAGTCGTTAGGTCATGAAGCAATTTAACTTGTTAGATCGCTTTAACTCATAGGTCGCTGGTCTTCGGTCTTCCTTAGGTCGCTTGACTGTTAGCTTGTTAGGTCGCGGAGCTCTTCAACTGTTTAGGTCGTTGGTTTTCTTAAGTCGCTAAATCATTCCACTTCTTAGGTCGCTAGGTCTTCTGTGATAGTTAGGTCGCTAGGTCGTTGAGCTCACTAGGTCGCTAGGTCGTTGCCTCTTAGGTCGTTGGGTCGCCTTTCAAAGCGGAGTTAACACTTGCCCCTCGAAGTACACACCTAGGTCGTAGGTCGTGTGCTTCGACCTAATGCCGCTAGGTCGTGAGCGACCTAAGAAATTTGATAACTCGCGTGGCCATTCACCTTTTTTTCTTTGCTCAATATAAGATGCTAATTTGCTTCTTCCACTTCACCTAATTGCTTCAACAATCTTTTCGGCCATTAACGTTCTTCAGAACTTCCAGAGGCGAATTCAATCAATCCATCCTGTTATCAATCAATTCAATCCTTACCATCACATTGCGTAAGTAATCTTGATCTTTTGGCCAACCCATGATCACCGTTAACCCACGAATTCCCACTTTCTGCGCCCAATCAGGCTTCGTTTATTGCATTTCTCCTTTGAGCCATTTTGCGATCGATTTTCGACCGCCTCCAGCTACGTTGTTACTATGATTTACGAGAGCCCAACAATGTGTTGAATTTATGATGGATTTGAGGTGGTATGAATCAGCATTGGGTAATTTTACGGTATAAATGGATAACGGGTCACTGGATCTCAAGTTGACGGGTTAATGAGCTTCGGAGTAGAGAGGAAGTCAATTGGTTAAGGGAAGCGAAGCATTGGCTTGGGCAAGAGATAACTCGAGATTCCGTTAGAGACGACCTAACAAATCTGAGCGACTCATGAACCTTCGCGACATAAGATACTTGACCGACCTAACAGCTTGTAACCTAGACCGTGTATGACTTAATTCCTTAGGTTGTTTCTTATATTCATACGACCTAGGACTTAACCGAATGCCCACTGCCTTGATTTGAACAATGTGACTTAATCTTTAGATCGTGTGAGCGACCAAGACTTTAGGTCGTGTAAACGACTTAGTACTCGAACAACTTTTCCACTGCCAAATTGCTTCTTGCGACCTAGACCAATTTCGACCTATCTCATTAGGTCGCGAGTGACCTAGGACTTGAACAACTTGAAAGCTTCAAAATTTTGATAGAATTTGATTGCACTTCCAACTTGAACTTTAAACTGCTGAGACTTTATCACATGATAGGTTGCTTGAGTTTGATTGACAGCACTTTAACTTGAATTCTTCATTTGAACTGCTGAGATAACTTGTATGACCTTGCTGTACTTCTTAACAGATTATATTAACTTTAATGCTAATGACCTGTTAAATACAACATTTGCAGAAAACTAGGGCAAATATACTGCCATTGACTGCCCACATTGAATGACAGATTAGTTGATAAAAGATAGTCAACTTAAAGAAATTGTATGAAGTGTCATAAATCCTTAAATTCAAGTAAAGTATTAAAGCAAAACAATATTAATCAATTAAAGTTGATTTGTTTGCATCAATACTGCAATTGTATTTCGGACTGAAAGCAATTAATCCTGAAACTTTATAATTGACATATGTCTATTTGTTTAATTTTAGTTATATTTGCTTGTCGTCTTGTTAGTTTTGCACAACACTTCACACTTTTTAGGAAACGTGCACCTTCACATTTGAATATCCAGTAGCTTGTGTAGAATGACATCTCAATAAGAAGAGGTAATAGTTCGAACTAGAGAGGCTATTCCTATTCCTGCCCCGTTAACTAATCCTCCAGAAGGAACCTTGACCACTCTAAATCATAAAGTCTTCAGCCAATTATGTGCTCAATTCGGTATCGCTGAAGCAGAAGCCATACTTCCTGGGAAAAGCGACACTGCTGACATACCACCTTCTGGTTTTGTCGTCGTTAATCGTCAAATGTGCATGAGTGGTGCTATCCCTCCTTTCAACGACTTTCTTCAGCAACTTCTTCTCCGACTGGCTATCTCTCCCTTTCAGCTTCATCCCAATGGCTAGGCAATCCTGATGGGGCAATGTGTGCTATTTAGGAGGACGCTGGACTGTCTTCCGAGTTTTGATGAAATTTGCTACTTGTGCACTTTTGCCAAGAACAAAGACCATCCTTCAATCACACTTGTAAGAAGTGCTCGGAATCGTAAACTTATCATTGGTCTTCCCGAAAGTGCTCACGGGTTTCTGAGCCAATTCTTCTTCGTTCGCTGTCCTCCAGGATTTTATTCCATCTGGAGAGTAGGAAGTAAGATGGCTCATCTTTGTTTTCTACTACTTTTTGAGTTTTTACGAGTCCGAGTTGTCAAGTGCTAATTTCGCTCTTTTCTTTTCAACGCTTCCCCCTCCTTCTAGAGACTCTGGCCACAAGCCGACTTTTGAGAGGCTTATCGCCGCTCCTGTCGAGCAAAGAAGCATCAAATTTCTATTAACAGACAAATTTTTACACCAGTTTGGACTTCTACACTCCTCCAGGTCCATTCAACTTCACGATGCCACTGACTCTCAAGCTGGAACATCTGATGCCCCTATTTCAGTCGAAGAAACTGCGTCAAAAGAACTTGCCGTGGAAGCTTCTTTGGTAAAATGCTCCACTTCTGCTGATGTTGCGGGATTGTCAGGAAAATTCACGCTTTCTCCGGTCGTTGAACAAGAGGAGCCTTCTCAGCATCTTGGAAAGGTGGCTAATGAGGAAGTTGAAAGGGAAGGTTCCACCGGGATCAATGGTGATGATATTTTTGGGGGCTTGAGTGATCTAGTTACAACTTCACAGGAGCTCTTTAGAGATGATGCTTCAAAAGTTATCTCCCCTGCAGTTGAGGTGACGTCTGCTTGCAACAGATTTCAACGCCTGCTATACAAGTCGTCACCACTTCCACACCAAAAAGTGGTTTGTAGTTTGACGCGCGTAGCTTGCACGCCACACACACTTAGGATGCTTAGCACTTATATGCACTTGACTCCTTTTCTCTGAAGACTTTTTAAGACTTGTCTTTTTCACTTTCAAGTTCTTCAATGGGGCGGAGTGGCTCGTATTATGATGATTTTAAGCAGTACGGAAAGCGTGGTCAGCATGATTACAGGTGCTATCTTCCCGCCCATAGGGAAACTGATGAAGAGAGAGCTGCTCGAAAAGCTCAAGAAAGACGCACCTACGAAGAACGCTACGGGAGAGGGGATGAACGATACGATTCTTCCCATAGAGAGGATGATTCTCACAAACGAAAAATCCATGATGACAGAGGAAAGAGTCATATGGCTGATGATCCGAGCAAATGGGCTAAGCTCAGTGAACAACCGGCGTCTGCAATTTCTGAGATGACCGCTGCTCCCATTTCCTCTCAATCTCCTGCCCTTACCCGTACTGACATCCAATCAATCATTAATAGGTCTTCATATCAAGTTGGACAAGGTCCGGCTACTCTTCAAAGACGGTTTCCGCAGTGGTGCTTGAGGGGAGTCCGCTTCGACCTTGATTTGGTTCCCAGCGACAAGCAGGCTATGCTTAGAAACCTTGACGCCATTAAGCTTGATACTGAGAGAATGTCAAATTGGCAAAAACTTGTCGACGAACTCCAGAGAGTAAACCGTGCAAATCTTGAAGCTATGCTGACGATGGAGAACGACAAATCTGAATCGCGGAAAATTCTCGATCAGCACAATACCGAGATGAAAAACATTGCTGATTACAACGAAAAGCTTGAGGCGGAGGTCGAGAAACTTAAACATGAGCTTGTTACTTCTTCCACCTCTCATACTCAAAGGAAGAAGTGCTTCAAAAACAAGTTCGAGATGCTCGTGCTGCTCAACCGTATGCCAAAGCCCAACTTGAAGCTGAATAGAAAGCAGCGGAAAAATATCGTGCTGATTCCACAGAGCTACGGGAGAAAGCTAACTCCCAGGACTTGGAAATTATGAGGCTGAAAGCTCAACTATTAAGGACTGAGAAAGAACGTGATGATGCCAAGGTTGGAAAAAGAGCAGGTAAACAATCTCATGAAGAGACAAAGGCCGGCATCAGTTCTACTCTATTTGATTTTTACATTCAGAGCGTCTTGGGGCGTGGCAGCCTTGCATTTTTGGGGCCTAAATATGAAATTACTTTGGCCGAAGTACGGGAGGCTGCAATGGATATGCTTGGAGGCGCCGGTTATTCTGAAGACCAACTTGAGGCGCATTACTTTGATGATGATACTCGCGCTGCTCTTGCCAGAAGGAAGGAGCAGCTTGCTAAAGTGCGAGCCGAAATGATGGGAGGGGAGCATCCAGAGAAGGAAGTACCTTTAATTGCCCTTGTCCCTCTTTCGATTTCGGCCGACGTTGATATCATTGGCTCCGGTTCCCATTCTTCGCCCCCTGCTAAAGTCAAAGCTGAGATTAAAAGCACACAGGGTGGAGATGAAGGCGAAGAAAGCACTGAAGTACAAGCCTATGAAGTTGACGTTAGAAATCCAACTTCTCCAGGTAATATTAACGTCGAACCAAGTCAAGCGGATTACTCATTTGCTTCGACCGAGCTTGATGAATTTCTCACTTATTACTTAAGTCTCGACGAACCAATGTCTTCTCTTTTTATGAAGAGTACTGATTTTAACTTTTCTTGTTCTGTAGCGGAAATTCCATGTGGTGAGCACGCTTCTCCTCTTCCGGTCGTTCTTCCTTTATCTTGTCAAGTTACTCCTCCTTCTACTTTTCTACCGGGATCACAAGAAGAGCAAATAGGAGCACTTCAGGGGTTGGATCATCCGATTGCTTCACAAGAACAGCAGGCAGAGGAACTTGAGGAAGGTGAGAAGACTCCGGAGCAACCTTATGATGATGATACAAAACTTTCTTCATTAATTACTCCGAGAAGTGAGTATTCTTCAAAGAAGAGGAGAAAGCGTTTAGTTTTGAAGAGGAAGAAGAAAAGCGCTTCTGCTGGCGAAGAAAAACCAGAAGAAGATCCAGCCACACTTCCTTCTCCTTCCTCCCCGACCCGTCCAAGTCAGCCTGAGAAACTAATCATTAGATCGGGTAAAAGTTCCAAGGGTGGAAGGTAGAAGGTGAAATGAATTTGGCTTTACTTTGCTGATTTTGCGTTCTTTCTTTTTGCTTGTACTGGCTGGTGATTGTGTGGGTATCGGTCCCCGCTTCCTTTATTTTAAAACCTGCATATGTACAAAATTTTGATAGTATTAAATAAAATGCTTCCTTTTATTTGTACAAACTTCTGTCTGTATTTGAGAATGCATTTATTCTTCATTTTTATACAAGTTTATTTATTTTCTTTGTGTGATATTGCAGTGAGCTTGCGGTATGTTGCTTTTATTACTTTCGTTGTATTATATTGCCCCCATACCAAAGCTTATTGCAATCTCTTTAGAGAACAATTCTTCTGCTTTGAGAAGACCTGCACTCTTACTCTGGAGAGCAACTTTTCCATTTTAAGAAGGCATGCACTTTTACTTTAGAGAATAATTTTTTCCACTTTTTTGAGGGAATATTACTCTGCTTTTCGTATAGTACGCCTTTTATTGGAGAAGTCTCTCTTATTTTCTTTTACACTTCAACCTTCGGAGATGATCACTTTTATTTTTGAGAAGTGGAATCTCCTACGCGGTGAAGCAGGCCTCTGAAGAGGGCTTTCTTTTATATTTGTTGTGCCTCATTGGAGGGCTTTTTGTTTTGCACTTCAACCTTGGGAAGTGTGCCTCATTGGAGGACTTTGACTTTGCATTTCAAACTTGGGAAGTGTGCCTCGTTGGAGGTCTTTAATTCGCACTTCAAACTTGGGAAATGTGCCTCATTGGAGGTCTTATTTCGCACTTCAAACTTGGGAAGTGTGCCTCTTTGGAGGACTTTGTTTCGCACTTCAAACTTGGGAAGTGTGCCTCGTTGGAGGTCTTTGATTTCGCACTTCAAACTTGGGAAGTGTGCCTCGTTGGAGGTCTTTAATATACTTGAAAGTTATTTTGTCGTAGTTAAATGGATCCACGGGGGCGGGCGCAAGTTACTTAATTGGATATTCGTTTACCCAAACGACCGTAATCGGTTAACAAAAGCCCTGTGCCTTCATCTTGGGAAGGTGCCCCTCTAGTGGTTCCAACAACTTTATTGTTGAGGGATAAGACTTCCTTTTGGCCGTTTTGTCTGCTTGCCCCATGTCCTTTCACCATTTACTCCACAGCGATTCCTCGTTATCATTTCCACGTCCATGCTTTTTTCTTTGCCAGTTATTTCTTTACTTTCCAGAGAAGTGCACTTTACTATTAAGTGAATCCACGGTGCAAACTTAAACAACCCAACTGGATGTTTGTATGCACAAACAATCACTGTTGGTTAGTAAGGGTCGGGAACCTCCACGTTGGGAAGGTGCCCCTTTGGTGGAATTGACTATTTTGTGAGGAACACTTTTTATGCCGGAATTGGATTTGGAACTTTTCTGGCTTGACGTTTGTTTGTTGAATGATTTATAGGAATCGCTTGGCTTTATGATGCGTTGACTAGGTAAGCCTTGCTTTGATTGCCTGCAATATTAAATCGACATTTTAGCAATATATTTAAAATATTTGCATATCGAAATGAAACAGGCCTTTTATAGTAATAGAAAGCACAAGACTTATAGTTCCTATTATTCATTAGCAATGTTTTTTACAATGGCTTTTAATACAAGAATGATACATCCATCATTCTTTTACAATTTTATAACAAAGCCTTAAAGTAAAAGATGGATGTAAATGATCGTTGTACCAAGCTTTCGGGATTGAAAATCCATTATTAACGGATTAGATAGCAGCATCTTTTAGAACAGAAACATTCTCTCCCTTTGAGGCTTTTCTCAAGGCATAAGCATATCTTTCCATCTCGTCCCAACTTCTGCCTGCTGGGTGAGAGCCCCCTATGATGACATTAATGATAGGACTCTCGTCTCCCTGTATTGCAGTTCTTTTATTTGAGTCGGTTTGACGAGCAAGATTCTGTTGCCCCTGAGTTGATGAAGTCAGTCCGTTTCTGTTCCTTTTCACATATTGTTGAAGTTTATTATGTTTCAATAGTTCTTCGATCAAATTCCTTAGGTGGCGACATTCGTTAGTACCATGGCCAGGTTGATTGTGGAACCGACAGAATCTTCCACTCTGCATAGCATTTTTCCCAACCTTCGTTTCGGGTGGCTCGGGATATTCTATAGCATCCTTTGTTGCAAGAAAGATCTTTTCTGGAGTTTCAGTTAAGGGAGTAAAGTCTGAAGGTTTAAAACGGTGAGCTTTCTTCAAGTCTCTCTGCTTTTTCACACCATCATTCTCCCTCTTCCGTCCTTCAGATTCTTTTTTATCAGAAGCAACATTGTTATTCTGAATCTCGGCTACGACTACTTTTGATGGCACGGGAAGATTTTCCAAGCGCATAAATTCGTCGGCCTTTTTATAAAATTTCTCAAGTGAGTTTGGTTCCTTCATTTTCAGCCATATCCTGAATTCACTTGACTTGTCAATGGCCCGCATCAAGTATGTCAGGATCATTCGAGGCTCCGCGTTATCTACTTCGGCCAAAGCTATATTGAAACGGTTCAAAAAAGACCTGATGGATTCTCCGGGTGCTTGTTCAAGGCTGGACAGTGACATCATATCTTTCGCCTTTGAGGCATACAACCTGAATTGTTCTTTAAATTTTCGGGTTAAGTCGGAGAATTGATCTATGGATCGAACTGGTAGCTTGGTGAACCAAAGCAAAGCCACTCCTTCCAAATACACTGGAAAGTATCGGTATTTAATCTCAACTGATGCTCATGCCCCAGTCATATGCCAATCGTACTTATATAGAAACTGATTAGGGTCACTTGTCCCTTGGTATGGCGGGATAGTAGGAGGTACAAATTTCTTGGGAAACTCTGCCTTTAAGATCTTTTCGGTGAACGGAGTCTTGCTCGGGGCGAACCCCCAATCCCTTTCATCGTCTCTCTGCATGCTTTCTCTCAATATTGAGCGAATCATCCCTGATAGGTACTCCTTGTTGTTCAGAGGCCTTTCCTGGCTGACGTTAGCTGCTCTTTCAGAAGTTTGTCTGGGCTGTGGCCTTGATCCTTCAGCTTCGGAAGGTGCCCCTGTGGCGATGCCATCTGCTCTTTGAGGAATACCTTTCTATTGGGAATCACGGGCATCTTCGGCAAAGGTTTTTTCATTGCCTTGTCGTTGGCGATTTTCCCCAAGCAGGGCGTTTAACATGTCCATCACCAAAGCATTCTGAGTTTCCATTTGTTGGAAAAATCCAGACACTGCATCATCTAATTCGGCTCTTGTGACTCCAGCGGTAGAAGTTGCCTGATTCGGTGCTGGGGAAGCGAAGGTTCCCTCGTGAGAATTCCCGGATCTGGCAGATCAACTCTTTCTTCCAGGAGCCATGATTTCGGATAAACTTCTGGTCTTTAGAGAGATTCTTTGTGACGACCCGAACTCGATGTCTGACAAATAACATCAAATTCGTATCGCCGGAGCTTGCAACAACATTAGATGATAAATAACACGGCGGAAATAAAAGATGATATCACTGATACAACATGAATACAATATCTAATACATAAATTTGACACAATGATAATCATTAACATCAGAAAATACAATACAAAATACAGCGGAGCATGATACAATATGATAAGTCTTCACAGAATCCAATACTGCAACTCTGATCCAAAAGCTCCAAAACTCCAAGCTCGATCCACCATCAAGGTTGCACCAAGATAAGCAAGTTCGTCCATGGACTCAAAAGACTCCAAAATGATCAAATAGAAAGCTGAAGGCTACCAAAACGACATCTACTACCTGACAATCTGAAAAACCAAACTCTAGACTACCCGTGTGGAAAATGGTTGGCACCCAGATTTTAGAAAGGGAACAATAAACTCCGGGTCAGTCATGGGACTGGTATGAGCAAACAAAAACATTTGGTCTTTGAAACAAACAGAAGGGTTCAAGTTTTGAAATCCGCAATGCTTTTTGAAAATGAAACTACCATAAGGCCTCCCGCCACACACACAATGCAAATGCAGAATTGGAGGAGATTTCTCCTTATGATAGTCAAAAATGCTTGATACGAGGAAATTTCTTTAATATTATTACTATAAGTGCAAAGTGCATAAAAACCATTTCCAAAGTATAATATAAATCCTAGCCATCATAGACATTCCGAACTATGCCTACTATAGCTACCATCCAAACAGTGGGGCGCCACCATAAGTAGATGGCAGGTAATACAACTAAAATCGTACAAGGCGCGTATTGGATGAATGGATTTCCAACAAATGGTCAGGCTAAGGAATTTCCTATTGCCACATGGGAACGCCTCTGGCGGGACGTCCTGAGAACCTACCCGGCTCTCTGCCAAACAAGGCCGGCTACCCCCTTCCCGGGGAATAAAACCTGAGATATGCCACCCCCGGTCCTTTGGGACCTTTAACCGAGGATCCTCTACACCAACAACATCACACAGTAATAGATATATACTATAGTGCCCACATGAGTAAGTATCTGGGCTCCATACCATGATACTACCCTTTTCCAAAAGGAATGATCATACCCCGGGGAGCTACCCCTGAAACCTTGCCGCATCTTTCCTGTTTCGACCATTACCGGTTTGTGAGGCTCGATGAGGTTTCGTCCACTAAGCTACGCTTTTTCACAAAGCCATGCTTTGATCACAAATGATCGTCAATCACACAGCAGCACTTAGCATGCCACACTACCAAATTGGGAGTATATCGCTGATAACCTTCAACTACATAACCTCTGTGCTCGTACGTCTCAGAGAAGGGTGTTAAGCTAAGAGAATAAATTCTCCGCCACCAACAGATATGTACTTAAAAGAAATCGGCTTCATATCTCAAAGTGTAGTGTCAGACACACGACCATACAAGTCTGTTCCGGGTTCGAACAGAACCGAAGGCACTTCCGAAGAAGCCCTTGCAATCCGGGTATCCACAATCCCGATCAGACTTCCCACCACCTAGGGAATCTCTATACCGTAGCTACTCAGTGCAGAGACAATCGACAGGTCATCCTATCGTTCTCGCAAATACCCGGTCTTCACCACCGGTCTTCAAATGCTATCCATAACGACGTATCATTATTCGGAATGGGTTATATGACACAAGGTCCTCTCTCGGCTGAACCGAATAACGAGCGCAAAATTTTAAAAACATATGGATATGGATTTCAGTTAAGTCACAACTTAAATTCAAAACTATTTCAAATGGTTTACACAAATTACCATTTCAAATCTTTAACCAAAAAGATTTATTTCACAAAGTTCACCTAGTTTCACAAAGATCCATTTACGGATTTCAAAACAATTTCCATTTCGGGTGGATTAACCCATTTAATTTTTAAATCAAAGATTTAACCCATAGCTTTCAAAAAATTGTTTCCAAAAGTTCATTCATAACTTGGAAAACTGTTTTTTTTTTCAATTCAAATTTGAAATTCCTATAATACCAATTTGGAAATTCATTTGTTATATGAAAGCTTTTATCATTTTAAAACAAACAGTTTTCATCTTGGAAAACCAAACATTTAAATTTTACAAGTTTCTCAAACTTGGGTTAAATTTAATTCTCAAAACAATAATTTAAAATTGGTTTAAAAACCCATATAAACTTGTATGACCTTTTACTTCATAAATTCTCAAAATAGAATTTAATTTCAAAATTCGAATTCAATTTTAAACTGAATTATTAGGTTTCAAAACTTTATTAAGTTATTCAAAATAACCTTTATTTTAGAAATTCTTTTCCAAAAGCTTTTCATTTTAAAATCCGATCAATTATCAAAATCATTTGAATTCAAAAAATTCAATTTAAAAATTATTTCAAAAATCTGTGACTTAACCGATTTCCACGTGCAATCCATATTTGTGTGTGTATAGTGTAGTCCAAGGGGTTTTACACAATAGTGCACAACATCAATCATAAGAATATCGATAAGCGGTATAACCCATAACGCTTATCTGCATTCACAGATTCATAGATAAAGTAAATTTATCAATCACAAAGATTTACTAATATGATTCGATGTGGGTTTCGGATAACCAACTGGAATCCGACTCCCTGTCGCATCGAAATCTGAATGTCATTTACGGTCAAAGGGTTTTCATATTCATATAATATATTCATCATAGATATAACAACTCAGCACAAAGCATTTCAAAGCATCACATCGCATATCAAATATATAAATCCATCACATAGCATCCAATAGCAATCAATCCGCTACAACTAAGATGAATAATTTGGGTGGTTTTTAAATTTATTAACCACATGATTTTTTTTTCATTAATAATTCTTAATCAATGATTAAGTTCATCAACTACAATTTATTTAGTTTTTTAATCACCTTTATTAATTAAATCATCTCTAAATTAATTATCTAAATTAATTGGCCCTTAATTAATTAAATATAAATTTCTTATTCCTTAATTAACTACTTTAATTAATAAACCTTTAATTATTGATTAATTGACCATTAATCTTTAATTATCTTCCTTTAACTACTTTCACTAAGTAATCACTAATTTAAATTTAACAATTCATTAATTACTTGATCAATTAACTTAAATTACAAATTAATATACTTAAATTAATAAATGCTCAATTATTAATTAGTTTAATCTTAATTATAACTAATTATCCTTTAATTGATTTTCTTAATTATTAATGAATTAATCTTAATTACAAATTATTACTTACTTGATTATCATTAACGATATAAATTTACTTACTTTTGAGTTAAAGTTTTAAAACATTTGATTTTTATCTCTAAATCATTTATTAAGTTTCATTTAAAATAACTTGTTACAAATGTAAATTTAAAACTTAATTTTAATTTTTTTTTAAATCCTTTATTTGAAAACTTTTAAATTTATACTTTCTACTTAATGAATAAATCATCATTTATAAGGAGGAATGGTTTCAGGAATTCATTTAACAAATTCGTTAAAGTTTAAAAACTGTAAAACATAAAATTCCCAGCCAATCCGAGTGTCCCCCGAGTCGCTCCACCCCCTGCTTCTGGTTGAACCCGTGCGAATTACCCCACCGCTTCGAGTTTTCCCAAATTTTGACCCGAGCGCCCCCAAGCTTTACTTTTTAAAAAAATTTCCCAAGTGTTTTAACCCTTGCCCTAAACATTCTGCTTCGAGTAATAACTCGAGCTACCCTCGTTTCTTCCCGAGCCCATCTTCTAGTCGTGTTCTTCTTCTTCCCCAAACGCAAAATTCACTGACACCACCACGTCAACGTGCACGTGAACTATTAGCCGGTCGAACTTCTACCAACGTCGATCCTCTCAATGAGTCGTTGACGATCCCCGCTACCTTCCCAAACGCCTAGAACCTCGAAAGCATCCTCGAATCAAAATTGAACATACTGCTCGTACCTGGAATTTAATTTCCAACCAGAAACCTTCTCGTGCTCACCCCACTGACCATCGGAGTATTTGAAACTCCGGCTACTCCTTCGTCAACACAACCATCACTTTTTCCCAAAATTTGGCAACACTCGATTAATTTCAGAACCCATGGTGATCGATTTTATGAAGCTCAGTAAAACTAGGGTTCCAGAAAATACCCCTCTGCTACAACCTCCTCACTGGAATTCATCACCATCAACCCTTTTTCTCCACATCACCGATCACCCCTCTATCAACACCCACTCACTGGAATTCATCACCATCAACCCTTTTTCTCCACATCACCGATCACCCCTCTATCAACACCCAAGATCCTGACCCTTCCATACCCATAGATCAACAGAAATTCCCATACACCCAAAAATAGTGCAATTCAGAACTGCACCTTCAATCCTAATTTAAAAATTGTGATTTTAGTGTTATAAATCATGGTTTGGTTTATGAATTCATTTCATAATACTGAATTTATAAATTTCACAGTTTGAAATTTTATTTATTTAGAGCCTGCACTGATGTTTTGAATTTCCAATGAGATTTTATATTAAATTTAACTTAAACAAATTTTTAAAATCTACTTTACGACAGAACAAACAAGTTTTATCTAAATCTTAAGTTTAAACAGAATCAAATTCAAAGGATTTTGAATTTAAATCAAAAACATGTAAACTGAAGCTATAAACAGAGTGTTCTTTTGATGAAAACAACATGCATACAATACATGCATACTGACATAATTATCGACAAACAATCATTTTCCTAATTTACTTCGAACATCATCTCGGATATCAAGATATACATATATATATATATATAGATGGGTTTAAATGAATTTGCTTACCCTTTTCCTGAAGGAACAAGGAAGAACAGAACATGCTGTGATGCTTTGAAAATCTGGAACATGCAATCCCCTTTCTAAACTGTTCTGCCCCTTTTTCTTTATTTTTATTTTTTGATCATATTCCCTTAGGTCAAAAATAATGGGGTTAATTATGTTTTAATTGCTTCAAAAACTTCTTCAAATTTAAATTTTTATTAAGTTTTTCACTTAAATTACCTGAGGAGTGAAGTAGAGCCAATTTCCAGATTGCAGAAGAGAAAAATAAAAATGCAGGTTACAATTTCCAGGTTGAAGACATTGAATTACTTTGTTTGCTTTGATCTTGTTGCTTCAGATTTAAAAACTTCATGCATGCAGATAACTTGATTTGGTCTCAGGCATGTTGCATGCTTCTAGGTTTGAAGTTGTTTCAGATGTAACTGAAACTTTTTTCCTTTTCAAGTATGCTTTGGTTTGTCTTTGATGTTGCCTTTGAATTTGTTTACATTGGAGAGGGATTTTCGAATTTGAGTTTTTGAAGGTACAACTTGTTTTCTCTGGTTTCAGATTTCTTTGGGAAGCTAAATGGCCTGTCAATTTTTTTTTAAAAAAAATTAATTCAAAAGTTAATGCCATTTGTCCCTTTTCTTTTTTGCATGTATTACACTTGTAGTTTGTAGGGAAATTTGTGTTTAAATCCCTTGACTCAAATTGTTTTTTTGTAAATTTTAGTTTAATCCTTCATGTAATTACAATTTCGTGTATACATACGCCTTAATTTTTAAAATTGTTTATGCTTATATTTTCATTTGTTTATATCCTCACAAATGAAATCTCTATTGTTTCACATTCAAACTTAAGTCTTTGCTCACTATTTTATGTACAACTATCTTATACATTTTGTACTCATGCAAAATAATATTTTTTTTTCAACTTTTCAAAAAGGAAAGAGTGGTTTAAATATTTTGATTACATATTAACAAGTAATTACTTTTATTTATATAGGTGAATTTTACATAAAAATAATATTTTGAAAATGAGTGCATTAAATTTTTTTTTCAACTTTCAAACATATCTAATATATCTAAAATTTAAAAACAACCCTTTTACTAATTTAAATCTTTTAATTCTACTTTATTTTTAATACATTTTTATTTTTGAAAACCAATGTTTGTTGATAAATTACTTATTCTTATATTCCAAATCAATTTGCTATTTATCTTTAAATCCATATTTATTTTTAAATCAATTTTTTTTTTCAATTTATAAAATTACTTATCTCTAAGTTTTAACCAAATCCTACTTATAATCTAAAATTTTAAAATCATTAAATAAATTTCCTAATTAACACATGAATAAATTCACAATTTATTTTCAAAATTAAATTAATTGCCATATTAATCGTAGTTAATTTTCAGGAATGTTACAGATTCCCCCCTTAAAGAAATTTCGTCCCCGAAATTTGCTAGGGAGACGAGAAAGAATAGATGATAGATAAAGAACGATTGATCAGATCAGATCGAAATATTTATTCTGCATTCGGTTTACCAAATCAGAACATCAACAAATATGAGAATCAACTCATTCAATTACGAAATAATTGGGTTATTTAATCTACGGAGTATACATGGGTATTGGTTAGTTCGAAGGAATAACTAACCGCTCTTAGAATATATCGAAACCCAATGAAACAGACAAAAATAGATTCGACTACGATTTCAGATTCAAGATTTAACTCATTTATGATTTGCTAAGAAATAAAACTAGGTGTAGCTCCTATAACGAACAAACTTGAAAATTTAATTGTAAACAAGGAGGTTACCTTATAAAATTTCCTTTCCTCGATTTCTTTCCACCAAACTTCTTTTTCCTCCAATTCGGATTACTTGTGTTTCCATCCTCCTTTGGAACTTCCTGCTTATCCAGAGTATCATATCTATAGCCCATATCAATTAATTCAGAAAAGGATTCCTTTACGTGAGTAGTCATCTTCTCCTGGAATTCCTTGTTCATTCCCCGAATAAACTTTTCATACTTCTTTAACGGTGTATTTACCAATTCTGGACCGAATCGAGATAATTCATTGAATTTGTTCAAGTATTCCTCAAATGATAAGCTTCCTTGCTTCAAATCTATAAACTCTTGGTACATTCTAGAGATACCACCAGACGGTATATATCGCTGCTCGAACACTTCCTTGAAACGACTCCAAGTGAATTCATCCGCCGGTTCATCTAATGTAATAGTTTCCCACCAAGCTAAAGCCTCTTCCTGGAGTTGCCAAGAAGCTATCAATCACATCTGATCATCTTCCAACTTTAGTCCTTTGAAAATCCTTTCACACAATCGAATCCAAGCTTGTGCTTCGATAATTGATTCTCTGCCAGTGAATGGCTTTCCACCAAGTCTAGAAAAGCTTCGATATAGATCGGCCAGATTTGATTGAGATTGAATAGGAATATCTGTCGTTGCAGGGCCTTGACCATTTGAAGTGGTACTTGCCTGTCCCCAATCTCGTCCTCTTCTTCCACTCATTCTCACTATCTGTAATAGTAAGAAAACCGATTTAGGCATTCAGACGAAATATCTTAGAGAATAACAACAGATAAAGGGAATAGATTGAGAAGTTTGGAATTTTGTTTCACTGGTTACACTCATACTAGGGTATACTTTGCCCTATCTCTAATGAGCCATCTAATGTGTTACACTCCGTAGCTAAAGTTCTTGCTCAACCTTTAGCTCTGATACCAAACTGTGACGACCCGAACTCGATGTCTGACAAACAACATCAAATTCGTATCGCCGGAGCTTGCAACAACATTAGATGATAAATAACACCGCGGAAATAAAAGATGATATCACTGATACAACATGAATACAATATCCAATACATCAATTCGATACAATGATAATCATTAACATCAGAAAATACAATACAAAATACAGCGGAACACGATACAATATGATAAGTCTTCACAGAATCCAATACTGCAACTCTGATCCAAAAGCTCCAAAACTCCAAGCTCGATCCACCATCAAGGTTGCACCAAGATAAGCAAGTTCGTCCGTGGACTCAAAAGACTCCAAAATGATCAAATAGAAAGCTGAAGGCTACCAAAATGACATCTACTACCTGACTATCCGAAAAACCAAACTCTAAACTGCCCGTGTGAAAAATGGTGGGCACCCAGAGTTTAGAAAGGGAACAATAAACTCCGGGTCAGTCATGGGACTGGTATGAGCAAACAAAAACATTTGGTCTTTGAAACAAACAGAAGGGTTTAATTTTTGAAATCCGCAATGCTTTTTGAAAATGAAACTACCATAAGGCCTCCCGCTACACACACAATGCAAACGCAGAATTGGAGGAGATTTCTACTTATGATAGTCAAAAATGCTTGATACGAGGAAATTTCTTTGATATTATTACTATAAGTGCAAAGTGCATAAAAACCATTTCGAAAGTATAATATAAATCCTAGCCAGCATAGACATTCCGAACTATGCCTACTATAGCTACCATCCAAACAGTGGGGCGCCACCATAAGTAGATGGCAGGTAATACAACTAAAACCGTATAAGGCGCGTATTGGATGAATGGATTTCCATCAAATGGTCAGGCTAAGGAACTTTCTATTGCCACATGGGAACGCCTCTGGCGGGACGTCCCGAGAACCTACCCGGCTCTCTGCCAAACAAGGCCGGCTACCCCCTTCCCGGGGAATAAAACCTGAGATACGCCACCCCGGGTCCTTTGGGACCTTTAACCGAGGATCCTCTACACCAACAACATCACACAGTAATAGATATATACTACAGTGCCCACATGAGTAAGTACCTGGGCTCCATACCATGATACTACCCTTTTCCAGAAGGAATGGTCATACCCTAGGGGAGCTACCCCTGAAACCTTGCCACATCTTTCCTGTTTCGACCATTACCGGTTTGTGAGGCTCGATGAGGTTTCGTCCACAAAGCTACGCTTTTTCACAAAGCCATGCTTTGATCACAAATGACCAACAAATGATCGTCAATCACACAGCAACACTTAGCATGCCACACTACCAAATTGGGAGTATATCGCTGATAACCTTCAACTACATAACCTCTTAGCTCGTACGTCTCAGAGAAGGGTGTAAGCTAAGAGAATAAATTCTCCGCCACTAACAGATATGTATTTAAAAGGAATCGGCTTTATATCTCAAAGTGTAGTGTCAGACACACGACCATACAGTCTGTTCCGGGTTCGAACAAAACCGAAGGCACTTCCGAAGAAGCCCTTGCAATCCGAGTATCCACAATCCCGATCAGACTTCCCATCACTTAAGGAATCTCTATACCATAGCTACTCAGTGCAGAGACAATCAGAAGGTCATCCTATCTTTCTCGCAAATACCCGGTCTTCACCACCGGTCTTCAAATGCTATCTATAACGACGTATCATTATTCTGAATGGGTTATGTGACACAAGGTCCTCTCCCGGCTGAACCGAATAACGAGCGCAAAATTTTAAAAACATATGGATATGGATTTCAGTTAAGTCACAACTTAAATTCAAAACTATTTCAATTGGTTTACACAAATTACCATTTCAAATCTTTAACCAAAAATATTTATTTTACAAAGTTCACCTAGTTTCACAAAGATCCATTTACGGATTTCAAAACAATTTCCATTTCGAGTGGATTAATCCATTTAATCTTTAAATCAAAGATTTAACCCATAGCTTTCCAAAAATTGTTTCCAAATGTTTATTCATAACATGGAAAACTATTTTTTTTTTTTTCAATTCAAATTTGAAATTCCTATAATACCAATTTGGAAATTCATTTCTTGAATGAAAGCTTTTATCATTTTAAAACAAACAGTTTTCATCTTGGAAAACCAAACATTTAAATTTTACAAGTTTCTCAAACTTGGGTTAAATTTAATTCTCAAAACAATACTTTAAAATTGGTTTAAAAACCCATATAAACTTGTATGACCTTTTACTTCATAAATTCTCAAAATAGAATTTAATTTCAAAATTTGAATTCAATTTTAAATTGAATTATTAGGTTTCAAAACTTTATTAAGTTATTCAAAATAACCTTTATTTTAGAAATTCTTTTCCAAAAGCTTTTCATTTTAAAACCCGATCCATTTTCAAAATCATTTGAATTCAAAAAATTCAATTTAAAAATTATTTCAAAAATCTGTGACTTAACCGATTTCCACGTGCAATCCACATTTGTGTGTGTATAGTGTAGTTCAAGGGGTTTTACACAATAGTGCACAACATCAATCATAAGAATATCGATAAGCGGTATAACCCATAACGATTATCTGCATTCACAGATTCATAGATAAAGTAAATTTATCAATCACAAAGATTTGCTAATATGATTCGATGTGGGTTTCGGATAACCAACTGGAATCCGACTCCCTATCGCATCGAAATCTGAATGTCATTTACGGTCAAAGGGTTTTCATATTCATATAATATATTCATCATAGATACAACAACTCAGCACAAAGCATTTCAAAGCATCACATCGCATATCAAATATATAAATCCATCACATAGCATCCAATAGCAATCAATCCGCTACAACTAAGATGAATAATTTGGGTGGTTTTTAAATTTATCAACCACATTATTTTTTTTCATTAATAATTCTTAATCAATGATTAAGTTCATCAACTACAATTGATTTAGTTTTTTAATCACCTTTATTAATTAAATCATCTCTAAATTAATTATCTAAATTAATTGGCCCTTAATTAATTAAATCTAAATTTCTTATTCCTTAATTAACTACTCTAATTAATAAACCTTTAATTATTGATTAATTAACCATTAATATTTAATTATCTTCCTTTAACTACTTTCACTAAGTAATCACTATTTTAAATTTAACAATTCATTAATTACTTGATCAATTAACTTAAATTACAAATTAATATACTTAAATTAATAAATGCTCAATTATTAATTAGTTTAATCTTAATTATAACTAATTATCCTTTAATTGATTTTCTTAATTATTAATGAATTAATCTTAATTACAAATTATTACTTACTTGATTATCATTAACGATATAAATTTACTTACTTTTGAGTTAAAGTTTTAAAACATTTGATTTTTATCTCTAAATCATTTATTAAGTTTCATTTAAAATAACTTGTTACAAATGTAAATTTAAAACTTAATTTTAATTTTTTTTATATTCCTTTATTTGAAAACTTTTAAATTTATACTTTCTACTTAATGAATAAATCATCATTTATAAGGAGGAATAGTTTCAAGAATTCATTTAACAAATTCCTTAAAGTTTAAAAACTGGAAAACATAAAATTCTCAGCCAATCCGAGTGTCCCCCGAGTCGCTCCACCCCCTGCTTCTGGTTGAACCCGTGCGAGTTACCCCACCGCTTCGAGTTTTCCCAAATTTTGACCCGAGCGCCCCCAAGCTTTACTTTTAAAAAAAAAATTCCCAAGTGTTTTAACCCTTGCCCTAAACATTCTGCTTCGAGTAATAACTCGAGCTACCCTCGTTTCTTCCCGAGCCCATCTTCGAGTCGCGTTCTACTTCTTCCCCAAACGCAAAATTCACTGACACCACCACGTCAACGTGCATGTGCACAATTAGCCGGTCGAACTTCTACTAACGTC
Organism: Allium cepa; assembly: GCA_030765085.1. Lineage (NCBI taxonomy): Eukaryota > Viridiplantae > Streptophyta > Magnoliopsida > Asparagales > Amaryllidaceae > Allium > Allium cepa. The sequence continues at coordinate 76,739,342 of CM060945.1, forward strand.
GATCCTCTCAATGAGTCCCTGACGATCCCCGCTACCTTCCCAAACGCCTAGAACCTCGAAAGCATCCTCGAATCAAAATTGAACTTACTGCTCGAACCTGGAATTTAATTTCCAACCAGAATCCTTCTCGCGATCACCCCACTGACCATCGGAGTATTCGAAACTCCGGCTACTCCTTCGTCAACACAACCATCACCTTTTCCCAAAATTTGGCAACACTCGGTTAATTTCAGAACCCATGGTGATCGATTTTATGAAGCTCAGTAAAACTAGGGTTCCTGAAAATACCCCTCTGCTACAACCTCCTCACTGAAATTCATCACCATGAACCCTTTTTCTCCACATCATCGATCATCTCTCTATCAACACCTAAGATCCTGACCCTTCCATACTCATAGATCATCAGAAATTCCCATAAACCCAAAAATAGTGCAATTCAAAACTGCACCTTCAATCTTAATTTAAAAATTATGATTTTAGTGTTATAAATCACGGTTTGGTTTATGAATTCATTTCATAATACTGAATTTATAAATTTCACAGTTTGAAATTTTATTTACTTAGAGCCTGCACTGATGTTTTGAATTTCCAGTGAGATTTTAAATTAAATTTAACTTAAACAAATTTTTAAAATCTACTTTACGACAGAACAAACAAGTTTTATCTAAATCTTAAGTTTAAACAGAATCAAATTCAAAGGATTTTGAATTTAAATCAAAAACATGTAAACTGAAGCTATAAACAGAGTGTTCTTTTGATGAAAACAACATGCATACAATACATGCATACTGACATAATTATCGACAAACAATAATTTTCCTAATTTACTTCGAACATCATCTCGGATATCAAGATATGTGTATATATATATATATATATGGGTTTAAATGAATTTGCTCACCCTTTTCCTGAAGGAACAAAGAAGAACAGAACATGCTGTGATGCTTTGAAAATCTGGAAGATGCAATCCCCTTTCTAAACTGTTCTTCCCCTTTTTCTTTATTTTTTTTTTGATCATATTCCCTCAGGTCAAAAATAATGGGGTTAATTATGTTTTAATTGCTTCAAAAACTTCTTTAATTTAAATTTTTATTAAGGTTTTCACTTAAATTACATGAGGGGTGAAGTAGAGCCAATTTCCAGATTGCGGAAGAGAAAAATAAAAATGCAGGTTACACTTTCTAGGTTGAAGACATTGAAATTCTTTGTTTGCTTTGATCTTGTTGCTTCAGATTTAAAAACTTCATGCATGCAGATAACTTGATTTGGTCTCAGGGATGTTGCATGCTTCTAGGTTTTGAAGTTGTTTCAGATGTAACTGAAACTTTTTTCCTTTTCAAGTATGCTTTGATTTGTCTTTGATGTTGCCTTTGAATTTGTTTACATTGGAGATGGATTTTCGAATTTTAGTTTGAGAGGATGCAACTTGTTTTCTCTGGTTTCAGATTTCTTTGGGAAGCTAAATGGCCTGTCAATTTTGTTTTTAAAAAAATTTAATTCAAAAGTTAATGCCATTTGTCCCTTTTCTTTTTTGCATGTATTACACTTGTAGTTTGTAGGGAAATTTGTGTTTAAATCCCTTGACTCAAATAGTTTTTTTGTAAATTTTAGTTTAATCCTTCGTGTAATTGCAATTTCGTGTATACATACGCTTTAATTTTTAAAATTGTTATGCTTATATTTTCATTTGTTTATACAGGAAATTATTGTCAAGGACAAAATTTCACAGCTTTTTAGCCTCAAGGACAGACCTTCAATATTTTATCGTGAAAGACAACTTTCTGTAGGTATCAGTTTTTAGTTATTGATAGCAGTTTTTAGGTATCAGTTTCTAGTTATCGGTAGCAGTTTTTAGGTATCAGTTTTTAGCTCGGTATCAGTTTTGTTGTCCTTATGGATAATTTTGGAAAATATTTGTCCTTGTGAATAATTTTTAGAAAAATGTTTGTCCTTGTGTTAAAAATATTGAGGTCGTGTCCTTGAGGCAAAAAATATAGAAAATTTTGTCCTTTAAATTAATTCCCCCTTGTTTATATCCTCACAAATGAAATCTCTATTGTTTCACATTCAAACTTAAGTCTTTGCTCACTATTTTATGTACAACTATCTTATACATTTTATACTCATGCAAAATAATATATATATTTTTTTCAACTTTTCAAAAAGGAAAGAGTGGTTTAAATATTTTGATTACATATTAACAAGTAATTACTTTTATTTATATAGGTGAATTTTACATAAAAATAATATTTTGAAAATGAGTGCATTAATATATTTTTTCAACTTTCAAACATATCTAATATATCTAAAATTTAAAAACAACCCTTTTACTAATTTAAAGATTTTAATTCTATTTTATTTTTAATACATTTTTATTTTTGAAAACCAATGTTTGTTGATAAATTAGTTATTCTTATATTCCAAATCAATTTGCTATTTATCTTTAAATCCATATTTATTTTTAAATCAATTTTTTTTTTTTATTTATAAAATTACTTATCTCTAAGTTTTAACCAAATCCTACTTATAATCTAAAATTTTAAAATCATTCAAGAAATTTCCTAATTAACACATGAATAAATTCACAATTTATTTTCAAAATTAAATTAATTGCCATATTAATCGTAGTTAATTTTCAGGAATGTTACATTCTTTCAGCAATCTTTCGCGGAGCAATGATGAAAACAGCCTAAGTTGGAATTAAGTGAAAGCACCACCCGTTAATACGGGAATCAGAAACAAGTAGAAATTAGTAGAAAAGCAGTAAAAGACACAGTATTTATAGTGGTTCGGCATATGATCAAGCCTACGTCCACTTCAATATTCTTTATTGCTTATTTGATTACAATTCTTTACAACTTCCTTCAATTACAATTCACTTTAGACTAGTAGCTCAAACTTCGATGTAGAACAATCTTTTGAGTTCATGTTGAATGATGTAGATTATCTCTTGAAGTTTGTCATAGCATCCTTGGAGTTCGGAGTGTTTGAAGTGTTGCTCGAGTTGAGAAAATGGCAAGGTGTCGATGCTTCAGAGAAATGATCCAAAGGTCCCCTGAATGTTGGAGCTCGGGCCGTATTTATAAGAAATTCTGAACGGGCCTTGGGTCGTGAGCGACCTAAGGAAGGTCATAGGTCGAAGATTGCAACCTAAGATAGGTCGTAGGTCGCCAGCGTGTTAAGGGGATACGAGCTATGACCTAATTGGTTCGCACTTGGCCATTTGAACTAACTGGTAGGTGGGAAAGCGGCATAGTTTAATCACAAAGTACTAGGTCGTGAACGACTTAAAGTAGGTCATGAAAGCATTCGGTCGTTGCCGCTTTAAGTCTTTAGGTCGCAGCCTGTATTAGATTGTTAAGTCGCGAACCTTAGGTCGCTACATCATTCAATTTGGTAGGTCGCTCACTAGTTGAGTCGCTAGGTTACTTGATATTTTAGGTCGCATAGCACTTAAATCCTTAGGTCGTGAAGCAGTTTAACTTGTTAGCTCGCTTTAACTCATAGGTCGCTGGTCTTCGGTCTTCCTTAGGTCGCTTGCCTGTTAGTATGTTAGGTCGCGGAGCTCTTCAACTGTTTAGGTCGTTGGTTTTCTTAAGTTGCTAACTCGTTCAACTTCTTAGGTCGCTAGGTCTTCTGTTATAGTTAGGTCGTTAGGTCGTTGAGCTCACTAGGTCGCTAGGTCGTTTGCCTCTTAGGTCGTTGGGTCGCCATTCAAAGCAGACTTAACACCAAACATCCTTCAAGTTATTTGTATTTCAGTTGATATTTCACTTGATTTGGATTTATTTATATAAGAATGTTAATCCTGACTCGAGTGTTTTGTGTTTTGTGTTTTGTTTTACGCTCGGGTCAGACTGAGTGATACAGCATTTGAGACTCACCTTCGAAGTTGGAGGTTTGCTTGAAGATCCAGCTATCTATCCTTCAGTCATCCAATTGATTGGTTCAGAGAAGTCATCTGCTCGTATTGGAGACTTCACTGCATCTGGGATATTCTGATGTATTTTATTTCTACTCTGAGGTATATAGTAGCTTCATGAACTACTATTCTTTATCTATTCCGCTGCATTTTTATTACTCTCTGTCTGTGATCTGTGATTATTTATTTATTGTTTATGCTGAGTTTGCCAAATTAAATTAACAACGCGGTATTTTGAATTATTCAAGTTGGACATGTATGGTTTTATTGTCGATTTGAATGGTCCAAGATAGCTGGTCCTTACAGTTGGTATCAGAGCTTTCGCTCTAGGCAAAACCTGGCATATATGGTAAATTCATTTACAGAATCACTTTCGTTCGAGTTGAATCTCTTCCATTTTGACTCAATATCCTTTGAATTTTGGATTGTCCCTCGGTTCCGAAATTCATTCTTTTCTCTCCCTATTTATATCCGTTTGATTCTCGAGTATCCCATAACTCCACGGAATGAATTGTAAAGGGGGTGAAAACTCCTTTACTATTGGCATTGGTTCACCGAAGATTTCTGTATCCTCGGTTTACGATGCTGATATATCTTGATATGCAGAATTCCATCTTTGGCGATCGAATGTTGCTTTGTTTTGGAATTTCGCATCGATTATATTCCTGAAGTCACGGTTGACCCGGTTAAGGTCGCCCGCGATTTATAGATGTAACAACCCTAGTTTCAGCTAGTTATTTTATTTAATTTATTTTAATTTTTAAATAATATATTGTATAAATTGTGTTTAATAATATAGTTTGAATATTAAATTTTGAGATATATTTTGAAAAATATTATATGTCAATAAACTTAAACAATAACTGCAAAATTTTAAGCTAGGTTTGAACCGTTGAATTTCGCGTTTGAAAGACGCGTGATTTATAGGGTAAAAGTGACGTTATAAAACGTGTGTTTTCAAAATGTCATTTTTGTGAAAATTTTTGATATTTTAGACTGCGTCTGTTTAACGCAGTGTAAAAATAATATTTTCAAATTTTTTTGAAGAAAATTTTTGGTCAGTGGTTTTAAGACGGACGTTGGTTCGTTTTAAAGGACCGTTGTTTTATATATTTTTGACATACGTTAATATTTTAAACTGAATACATAAAAACGTTAACATTTGCATTTAAAAATGTCAAACTAAATCAGGTAAAACTTAAACAAAAATGAATCCACATTTAATTGGTAAAAACGTCAAGCATTTCTTTGTATTCTTCTCTCGGCAGTTTCTTTTTATCTTGTACACGTTCATATTCAAACTGAAAACATGCACATCAACTTCCCTATCTCATGCGTGACCAAGCTGACACCATTCTCACATAAATGAGTTAAAAGAAACCCTGATTGTGTTTGAAATTTGAATATACACATGCACTGGAAAATAATATAAACTGAAAACCATATCAACCATCTTTGTTCAGCCTTCTATTATGAGTACTTACCATTTCTCTCTTTAGCCTGTGCATCATCAAAATTTTAAAACATAAACCACGCAAATCTCTCGTGTATATTATCAAGCCTTGTTTATAATCATGCTTCATCAGTTATCAAAAATAAAGGCATGATATATATAACTGAAATTTTGCATCAACATATCAACCTTTCCCTTAACTTCAACGTCAGTTTCATTTATCAAGGCTGTCATCTCGCAAGCCATATCAATGACCAATTCTTTTCAATTTAAAACAGCCATTAATTGTTTTCCAAATCAAAGCATCAGATAAACTTCAATATTTGAAACTGATTGATAATTTAAGCAAAAGGCTTAACGTTCTGTTTGGGAATTAAAAGCTATGCATTTACTTTTATCTCCATCTCACCATTCACTGCTTTGATCACGCATCAGCTATTCATATTGAAACTGATGGATTAGTAGCTCGCAAATTCTCTAGAGTTATGACAAAGGAAACTGCCCTTGATTCCTCTGCATAAATTCAAGTCTCGGCCTATATATTCTTCATCTTCCTCTACATATTTTCTCTACAATTCCAGGCCATTCTTTTGTTCAAGCCTATCAGGTAATGGTCTTTCTTTTTCCTATCCTATGTGTTTTTCTTGACTTGCTCGGCCATGCCAATCTTTTTGGTATTGGATCATAGTGTGTTTGTGTAATTGATGGAGTCTGCATTAATTTACATATGTTGTATTGGTGAAGTAGCTAAGTGTTTGAATGAGGAGACTGACTGAAGTAGGTGGAGGTCAGTGGATAGGCAGGGTGATTTCCAGTGCAGTCGAAAGAATAGGCTATAATTTATTATAGGAGTGTCTGTATCAGGATAAGGCATAGGTAGATTGATGTTGGATTGAGACTTTGGTTGCTCAGTTAAGTTTTGCAATAGGCTAGCAGTAGAGTTTGAAAAGAGGGGAGAGATGATGCCACAGTTGCAAATCTGGAGTGTGCACGTGCACAAGGCCTGTGCACAGCAGGGGCACTCAAGTCCAGGCCTGATGGGGTCTGACAAATTGGCATGGTGTATAGGAGGTGGATGGAGACTGGTGAAGGCAGTGGTAGGAGGAAGGCAGTGGCAGTGAAGACCAGAAGAAGGACTGAGTTCCTGGAAATTGCAACGATTCAATCATTTCCAGGTTTTGACTCGAAGCAAATACCAATTGACCCGAAGCAGAATGATTTGTGACTCGAAGATAGGCCGGGGCTGACTCGAAGCATGTAGGATGGAAACTCGGGTTAGAGATTGTTTGAGTCTGTTGTACAGTGGTGACCTGGAATGTAAGTTTGGGTCTGTGTTCAGTTGTAACCTGAAATGAATTTGATGAAATTGTGGAAACCATTTGTGAAGAAAAAAAAAAGAGTGAAAATGATGAATGAATGAAGGGGTAGGCAGTGCATAGGTATGGAATAAGCATGAACAAGCTAGAGGAAGAGTGGTGCACTCGAATTCATTTTGCAGTCGTGTTTTAGAAAATTTGGTCGAGCAAGTCAAATTTCTTTTCCTATCTTTAATTTTGCGTTGACTACAAAATCTAAGTCGCGTTCCTATATTTTGAAATTTGTTCTAGATCTAACTCTAGGCGACGCCCGGAAAATTTGACTGTTTTTCTCCGTCAGTCTATACCAGTGAATTTTCAATTTTGAATTCAAAAATTTGCTGCAACATCCAGGTGAGTATTTCTCACCAGACATACGTATTTATATTTCGTAAATTATTACAAGTGTATGTGTAAATTTGTATTTCACTATTGTCTGTCTGTAGTGTAATATAGAATGATAAACCCCATTAAATTTACACCCCATCAGTTATTTATATGTTATATGATATTTGCAGTTATATTATGTTATTATTTACTGCTTAAATCACACTGCAAGTTCCCTGTTATATATATATTGTTATGGCTGAAATGATAGGCCAGATTGATTGTTATTCACTCTTTATATAACTGCTGTAAATTATCTTGGGATTGCGGGTTCGAAATGATAGTACCCGGAAAATTTTAAGTATCGGATTGAAATGATATAAATCCGTTCCACTTGACCTAGGCTAGAAAATCTTATACAGGCCCGTGGTTTATATATATTATTTTCTGGAAATATTTTAAATTATTTTAAGAAATTGAGGATATTCTAGTAAAAATTTTATAATGTTTTAAATGTTAAAAATAAATAAATATAGAATAAAATTTTAGTATAACTTGTTCCAAAATTTTTGGAGTTTTGAAAGAATAAGATTTAAATTTAGAAAATTATATATATATAACAAGTTATATTTAGAAATAGATTTTTAATCTAAAAATCTACAACAGCATTTAAATGCTATCGTTTGAAATTAGACTAGGTTAAACTCTTAACTTTAGACAGCATTTTGATGCTGTAGAAGATGAATTTGATTTATTTGGAATTCTATAGAAATTTTGAGAATAAGCTAAACTTTGGAATTTAATAAATAAAAGAATCTAAAATTTGAGTTTGGATAGATTTTTGAGGAAAATTTGATTTCTATGTTAAAGGAAATAAAATTCCAAATTGGTTTGAATAAGTTGAAATGATATCTTTTCAAGGAAAATGTTTGGATCAAGGATTTGAAAATTTAAGGTACTTGAAATATATATATATATATTGATTTAAAAAAAAATACCATTTTTTCAAACTAAAACCACGGGTTATAATAACGTTTGGTTGGCAAAGAGACCGGGATCGGATATGGGCATACTCTCTGTCGATACCGAAAACCACTTTGACAACCGTGTACGCGGTGGAGATTCCAGAATGAAGTAGGATGGTGGTGACGGTTTCTTGAAAGGTATATACGTGGACCCGACTCCCGTGAGTTGGCTTAAGGTGGCTAAAACAGGAGCGATCGACGGATTAATGAGGTAGCTCCTCTGATCGAACACACTTCTTCGGTTGCCATTCTATTACTCTTGTGATTGTTTGGTGCGCGCACCTTTGATTTAGGAGTGTTGTTCGAGGTGGGCGGTTGCTGCGGCTTCGCGTTACCACCGGTCCGGAAGCGTAATTGGTATATCTACCCTGGCATTGCCTAGTTGTGCCGTGTCACCTACCATATCGAGCCTTGTACGAGTTTGGTTTTCTCCCGTAGCCCGTGTGGTATCCTCTAGTTGCTTCTCGATCAGGAGGAGCTACGATATTGGATGGACTACTGGGACTATTACGTGTTAAGGGCTATATGGGTAACCCCTTAACTCTATTTAAAAGTAAGTTTATTTTAATATAGACACTATGGTAATAGCGCAATATACTATATAGTAAATAGTTTAACGGATCCTTAGAAGATGGGCGATCCCAAGCATCCTTTGAGTTACTTGCTCTTTACATTACAGTACACTTGATTTAGCTTACCTCATATAAGTATGTATGTCCTGACTCGAGTGTTTTGTTTTATTGTACGCTCGGGTCAGCCTGAGTTGCAGATTCAGCTTTTCTTTCTGGAGCTAGGACTAGATCACTCTTGCTAGTTGGAAGCTTCTTCGTCTTTATCTATTTTGTAATTCAAGACATTTTGGAAGACTATGTTTTATTATGGCTTAAAAATTTGTATTAAAGTTTTGAACAATGTATTTCTGTTTGTAAAAGTTTCCAGTGGCGTCGTGAACCACTGTAGTATTTTATATTCCGCTGTGAGATTCTGATATCTGTGTCTGTGATTCTGTGTATTTGGTTTCATTTGTTCCTTAGCTATATTTACAATCTATTATTTTGAACTATTCCAGCTCGACAATTATCATATTTGTCGAATTCGAATGGCACAAAATAGTGGGTCGTTACAGTTGGTATCAGAGCCAGGTTTAAACCATAGCCTAAGGAACAAAAACTCATTAGAGATAGAGTAGCAATACTCTAGAATGAGTGAAGTCAAATTCCAGAATCTTTCCTTCTGAGAGAACGTATTTTAAAAGTATAAAATGATTTTAAAAAAAGATTTTAAAGAAGTATTTTATTAGAAAAAAACTTCCTATTTTAAAAATAAGCTTCCAAACACTTCTTCTTTCTCTCCATCATTATAGTCGAACTTTTGTAGTTTCTTAATTTTATCTTATCCTAGAACATCTTAATATATTTTTCCTCTATCCTTAGTATCCGATCCCGAATCTTTCAGGATGAATAGAAGAAATAATCGTGGTCGAGGGCAAGCTGTTCCTCCTCCTGCTGCCCCAGTCTGATTCACTAAATTGTGCAAGGACTATGTTGAGCTAGGTGGCACAAAATTTATGGGAACAGAGACCATCATAGAAGCTCAACAATGGCTTGGGGACTTAGAAAGGATCTTCACCTGTCTCGAGATTACTAATGCCCAGCAGAGGCAACTCGCAGCTTGGCAAATGAAGGGCGCTGCTTTGAATTGGTGGCTATCTATTACAGCTCAAACAAATGAGGCCGACCTCACTTGGGAGCAGTTTAGGTATCTTCTTGGGTTGTCCAAATTCGGATTCAAATTTCCCATTTTTGAATCTATCTTTTAATCTCTTATCGTGCTTTAGGGAGGCCTTTCTGGCCAAATGGATGCCCGAAGCGGGCAAGTCTCAACTCTATAGGGAATTCATGGATCTTAAGCAGGGTAATATGACCTTCACGGAGTATGAGAGGAAATTCAACGAACTCTCTCAATATGGTCTAAATCTGATTGACACTCCGCTCAAGCTGAACGAGAAGTTTATAGCTGGCGCTCGACCCGAGTTCTACGATCGACTCATTACTCATGTGCATGGGTCGTTCACGGCATTGATGGATATGGCTCTCAGGTATGAGAACCCTACCTCTAAGGCCACTCCTGCTGCTTCTTCTGCATCAGCCCAGTCCTCTGGAAATTCAAGGAAGAGGAAGTCAAATTTCTACCGCAATAAGAAGAACAGGACTCAAGGGTTGGGATCATCATCATCTTCTGCTTCTTAGAGGCCACCTGTAGATCTGTCTACCATTACTTGCTACCGATGCGACAAAAAGGGACACTACGCTAGTAGTTGTCCTACTTTGGGTGCTGCCATTCCACCACCAGCTCAGTTTGCTAGGAGAGATCTTTGTCATATCTGCCTCCAGCCAGGACACTACAAGAAGGATTGTCCCACTCAGAAGAGGGGCACAACATCCGGAGTCTTTGCAGTAACTTCTGCACTTCCTACAGCTCCGCAACCTGCACCAGCTCCAGCTCCAGATGACTCACAAGGTACCCTTCAAAGTTCTTTTACCTTGCATTTTCATCCTGTAAGAGTTCTCTTCGATACCGGAGCTTCCCACAGCTTCATTTCGTCAGATCTCTGTGATAGATTTGAACATCTTCTTACTCCCGAGTATTCTTCTGTACCTTTATGTGTTTCAAACCCCATTGGCGGTCCTGCGAACCTTAACAAAATTTGTAGGGATGTGAAACTCTTTCTTGGAAATTATCGTTTCACTGGAGACTTCTATGTTCTGGGCTTTGACACTTTCGATCTTCTACTCGGAAGCGACTGGCTAGATAAACATGATGCCAAAATTTCCTGTAGTTCCCGAACTGTTTCGCTTGTTGGTGATAAGGGTGATTCTTTGGTGATCCAGTGTAAATTGCCTCAGGAGTTTGCTGGTAGTTTCATCTATTCTCTCGACACTTTCCCGGATGATATCCATTTGACCCCTGTAGTCAAACTATTTCCCGATGTGTTCGGTGAAGTCACTTCTTTACCTCCAAAACGGGAAATTGATTTCCGTATCGACCTTATTCCGGGAGCACGACCTGTAGTCCTTCCACCTAGAAGAATGGCACCACAGGAAAAGAGCGAATTAAGGAATCAGATTCAAGACCTATCCTCCAAAGGTCTGATCAGACCAAGCTTCTCTGAATGGGGAGCAGCTGTTGTCTTTGTCACAAAATCCGATGGTTCTCTCAGTATGTGTGTTGATTATAGAGAACTCAACAAGCTTACCATGAAGAACAGATATCCTATGCCCCGCATAAATGATATGTTCGATCAACTCTATGGAGCAGCTGTTTTCTCTCAGCTTGATTTAGCCACAGGTTTCCATCAGCTAAGAATTGCTGAGGAAAGCATTCCCAAAACTGCTTTCAGAACGGAGAATGGTTTCTTTGAATGGCTAGTTATGCCTTTTGGTTTGACAAATGCCCCTGCTTTCTTCGTCGACTTGATGAACCGAGTTTTTCGAGATGTGCTCAATAAATTTGTCCTTGTTTTTATTGATGACATCCTGGTTTTCTCCAAGTCTGAGGAAGAACATAAAGTCCATCTGAAGTATGTTTTAGAGACTCTCCGGAATCACCAATTGAAGGCTAAGTTCTCTAAATGCCATTTCTGGGAAGAAGAAGTCCGATTCCTTGGACATATTGTCTCTAGAGAAGGAGTTTCTGTTGATCCAGTCAAGATTGCTACAATCCAAGATTGGGAAGAACCTAAGACTCCCACCGATATCCGTAGTTTTCTAGGCCTTGCCGGCTACTACCGAAGATTCATTGAGAACTTTGCTCGGATTTCGGCACCTCTGACGGCTCTTACTCGGAAGAATGTCAAGTTTGTATGGAGCGATAAGTGTAAAGCTGCTTTCAAAGAGTTAAAGGATAAGCTCACCTCCGCCCCAGTACTTACTGTACCAAATGGAAGTGAAAGATTAACGGTATTCACCGATGCTTGTCGAGAAGGTTTGGGAGCAGTGCTAATGCAAGATGGGAGAGTAATTGCTTATGCTAGTCGTCAGCTGAAGACACATGAAGCTAACTATGCTGCCCACGATTTAGATTTGTTGGCTGTTGTTTTTGCCTTGAAGCTTTGGAGACACCATCTCTTAGGAGCTAAGTTTGATCTGTTCACCGATCACAAATCTCTGAAATATATCTTTACTCATAAAGATTTAAATCAGAGACAAGTGCGATGGCTCGAGTTCCTTGCTGCATATGATCTCGACATCAACTATACTCCCGGGAAAGCCAATGTAGTGGCAGATGCGCTGAGTAGAAAGAAATCTTTGTTATGTCAGATTTTTGTATCTTCCCCTCTTTTGGATCGTATCGTGGCTAAACAAGATGAAGACGAGATGCTTAGGCGTATAAAGGGAAGTGTTCGTAGCAGAATTGGTGGTAATAGCTCTGATGGAAAGGGAGCTCAGATCGATGATAAAGGAGTTTTAAGGATAAATGGAAGGATTTGTGTGCCGAATGTTGATGGGTTGAGACAGGAATTACTCCGGGAACATCATCAGTCCCGACTCTCCATTCATCCTGGCGTAGCTAAGATGTACCAGGATTTGAAGAAACTATATTGGTGGAGAGGTATGAAGCGAGATGTCTCTATCTTTGTCAGTAGATGCGCGACTTGTCAGCAAGTCAAAGCAGACCATCAGAAGACACCCGGTTTGTTGCAGCCTTTGGAAATTCCAAACTGGAAGTGGGAACAAGTTTCTATGGACTTTATTGATGGATTGCCGAGATCCCGGAGAGGAAATGAAAGTATCTGGGTTATTGTGGATAGACTGACTAAGTCTGCTCATTTCATTCCAGTCAGATCTACCCGCACAACTTCGAGTTTATCTGAGATTTATATGAGGGAGATCGTTCGCCTCCATGGCGTTCCTCTAAGCATTGTCTGCGATCGTGACCCCATTTTCACTAGTCAGTTTTGGAAAGCAATCCAAGAGTCCTTGGGTACTCGTTTGAACCTGAGCACTGCTTACCACCCACAAACTGACGGTCAGACAGAGAGGGTGAATCAAATTCTTGAAGATCTTCTTCGTGCTTGCATCTTAGACTATGGAGGATCTTGGGAAGATCATCTCCATCTTGTGGAATTCACCTATAACAACAGTTATCAGGCTAGTCTTAAGATGTCCCCTTTTGCTGCTCTATACGGGAAACCGTGTAGATCTCCTTCGTGTTGGATTGAGTCTGGTAATCGTCTAGTTCTTGGTCCTGAGATGATTCTAGAAGCTTCAGAGAAGGTAGAGGAGATTAAGAGGAGATTAAAGGTTGCTCAAGATAGACAAAAGAAGTACGCTGATCGGCGTAGAAGGAAGTTAGAATTTGATGTTGGTGATTTGGTGTTTCTAAAGATCTCTCCTTTAAAGAATGTAGTCCGGTTTGGTCGAAGAGGAAAGCTAGCCCCTAGATTCATCGGTCCATTCCGTATTCTGGAGAGGATTGGATCTCTGGCTTATCGACTAGATCTACCAGAGAAATTTGCCGGAATCCACAATGTCTTCCATATATCTCACCTTCGCCGCTATCTTCACGACCCATCTTTAGTCATCCAGCCTACTGCTCTCGATGGTCTGGACATCGAGCCTGATCTGACTATGGAAAGGAAGCCGCTTCGTATCGTCGATCAAGGTACGAAACAGCTCAGAAGGAAATCAGTCCCGTTGGTCAAAGTGCAATGGAGCACTGATGGGCGAGATTGCACATGGGAAACGGAGGAAAGCATCCGTGCTTCAAATCCAGAGCTATTCGTTTGAGGTACTTATCTATCTAGCTTATTCTTCCTTTGTTTCTTTTTCTTTCGTTCCTTTTCGAGGACGAAAAGCTCTTAAGTGGGGGATAGTGTAACAACCCTAGTTTCAGCTAGTTATTTTATTTAATTTATTTTAATTTTTAAATAATATATTGTATAAATTGTGTTTAATAATATAGTTTGAATATTAAATTTTGAGATATATTTTGAAAAATTTTATATGTCAATAAACTTAAACAATAACTGCAAAATTTTAAGCTAGGTTTGAACCGTTGAATTTCGCGTTTGAAAGACGCGTGATTTATAGGGTAAAAGTGACGTTATAAAACGTGTGTTTTCAAAATGTCATTTTTGTGAAAATTTTTGATATTTTAGACTGCGTCTGTTTAACGCAGTGTAAAAATAATATTTTCAAATTTTTTTGAAGAAAATTTTTGGTCAGTGGTTTTAAGACGGACGTTGGTTCGTTTTAAAGGACCGTTGTTTTATATATTTTTGACATACGTTAATATTTTAAACTGAATACATAAAAACGTTAACATTTGCATTTAAAAATGTCAAACTAAATCAGGTAAAACTTAAACAAAAATGAATCCACATTTAATTGGTAAAAACGTCAAGCATTTCTTTGTATTCTTCTCTCGGCAGTTTCTTTTTATCTTGTACACGTTCATATTCAAACTGAAAACATGCACATCAACTTCCCTATCTCATGCGTGACCAAGCTGACACCATTCTCACATAAATGAGTTAAAAGAAACCCTGATTGTGTTTGAAATTTGAATATACACATGCACTGGAAAATAATATAAACTGAAAACCATATCAACCATCTTTGTTCAGCCTTCTATTATGAGTACTTACCATTTCTCTCTTTAGCCTGTGCATCATCAAAATTTTAAAACATAAACCACGCAAATCTCTCGTGTATATTATCAAGCCTTGTTTATAATCATGCTTCATCAGTTATCAAAAATAAAGGCATGATATATATAACTGAAATTTTGCATCAACATATCAACCTTTCCCTTAACTTCAACGTCAGTTTCATTTATCAAGGCTGTCATCTCGCAAGCCATATCAATGACCAATTCTTTTCAATTTAAAACAGCCATTAATTGTTTTCCAAATCAAAGCATCAGATAAACTTCAATATTTGAAACTGATTGATAATTTAAGCAAAAGGCTTAACGTTCTGTTTGGGAATTAAAAGCTCTGCATTTACTTTTATCTCCATCTCACCATTCACTGCTTTGATCACGCATCAGCTATTCATATTGAAACTGATGGATTAGTAGCTCGCAAATTCTCTAGAGTTATGACAAAGGAAACTGCCCTTGATTCCTCTGCATAAATTCAAGTCTCGGCCTATACATTCTTCATCTTCCTCTACATATTTTCTCTACAATTCCAGGCCATTCTTTTGTTCAAGCCTATCAGGTAATGGTCTTTCTTTTTCCTATCCTATGTGTTTTTCTTGACTTGCTCGGCCATGCCAATCTTTTTGGTATTGGATCATAGTGTGTTTGTGTAATTGATGGAGTCTGCATTAATTTACATATGTTGTATTGGTGAAGTAGCTAAGTGTTTGAATGAGGAGACTGACTGAAGTAGGTGGAGGTCAGTGGATAGGCAGGGTGATTTCCAGTGCAGTCGAAAGAAAAGGCTATAATTTATTATAGGAGTGTCTGTATCAGGATAAGGCATAGGTAGATTGATGTTGGATTGAGACTTTGGTTGCTCAGTTAAGTTTTGCAATAGGCTAGCAGTAGAGTTTGAAAAGAGGGGAGAGATGATGCCACAGTTGCAAATCTGGAGTGTGCACGTGCACAAGGCCTGTGCACAGCAGGGGCACTCAAGTCCAGGCCTGATGGGGTCTGACAAATTGGCATGGTGTATAGGAGGTGGATGGAGACTGGTGAAGGCAGTGGTAGGAGGAAGGCAGTGGCAGTGAAGACCAGAAGAAGGACTGAGTTCCTGGAAATTGCAACGATTCAATCATTTCCAGGTTTTGACTCGAAGCAAATACCAATTGACCCGAAGCAGAATGATTTGTGACTCGAAGATAGGCCGGGGCTGACTCGAAGCATGTAGGATGGAAACTCGGGTTAGAGATTGTTTGAGTCTGTTGTACAGTGGTGACCTGGAATGTAAGTTTGGGTCTGTGTTCAGTTGTAACCTGAAATGAATTTGATGAAATTGTGGAAACCATTTGTGAAGAAAAAAAAAAGAGTGAAAATGATGAATGAATGAAGGGGTAGGCAGTGCATAGGTATGGAATAAGCATGAACAAGCTAGAGGAAGAGTGGTGCACTCGAATTCATTTTGCAGTCGTGTTTTAGAAAATTTGGTCGAGCAAGTCAAATTTCTTTTCCTATCTTTAATTTTTCGTTGACTACAAAATCTAAGTCGCGTTCCTATATTTTGAAATTTGTTCTAGATCTAACTCTAGGCCACGCCCGGAAAATTTGACTATTTTTCTCCGTCAGTCTATACCAGTGAATTTTCAATTTTGAATTCAAAAATTTGCTGCAACATCCAGGTGAGTATTTCTCACCAGACATACGTATTTATATTTCGTAAATTATTACAAGTGTATGTGTAAATTTGTATTTCACTATTGTCTGTCTGTAGTGTAATATAGAATGATAAACCCCATTAAATTTACACCCCATCAGTTATTTATATGTTATATGATATTTGCAGTTATATTATGTTATTATTTACTGCTTAAATCACACTGCAAGTTCCCTGTTATATATATATTGTTATGGCTGAAATGATAGGCCAGATTGATTGTTATTCACTCTTTATATAACTGCTGTAAATTATCTTGGGATTGCGGGTTCGAAATGATAGAACCCGAAAAATTTTAAGTATCGGATTGAAATGATATAAATCCGTTCCACTTGACCTAGGCTAGAAAATCTTATACAGGCCCGTGGTTTATATATATTATTTTCTGGAAATATTTTAAATTATTTTAAGAAATTGAGGATATTCTAGTAAAAATTTTATAATGTTTTAAATGTTAAAAATAAATAAATATAGAATAAAATTTTAGTATAACTTGTTCCAAAATTTTTGGAGTTTTGAAAGAATAAGATTTAAATTTAGAAAATTATATATATAACAAGTTATATTTAGAAATAGATTTTTAATCTAAAAATCTACAACAGCATTTAAATGCTATCTTTTGAAATTAGACTAGGTTAAACTCTTAACTTTAGACAGCATTTTGATGCTGTAGAAGATGAATTTGATTTATTTGGAATTCTATAGAAATTTTGAGAATAAGCTAAACTTTGGAATTTAATAAATAAAAGAATCTAAAATTTGAGTTTGGATAGATTTTTGAGGAAAATTTGATTTCTATGTTAAAGGAAATAAAATTCCAAATTGGTTTGAATAAGTTGAAATGATATCTTTTCAAGGAAAATGTTTGGATCAAGGATTTGAAAATTTAAGGTACTTGAAATATATATATATATATATATTGATTTAAAAAAAAAAATACCATTTTTTCAAACTAAAACCACGGGTTATAATAACGTTTGGTTGGCAAAGAGACCGGGATCGGATATGGGCATACTCTCTGTCGATACCGAAAACCACTTTGACAACCATGTACGCGGTGGAGATTCCAGAATGAAGTAGGTTGGTGGTGACAGTTTCTTGAAAGGTATATACGTGGACCCGACTCCCGTGAGTTGGCTTAAGGTGGCTAAAACAGGAGCGATCGACGGATTAATGAGGTAGCTCCTCTGATCGAACACACTTCTTCGGTTGCCATTCTATTACTCTTGTGATTGTTTGGTGCGCGCACCTTTGATTTAGGAGTGTTGTTCGAGGTGGGCGGTTGCTGCGGCTTCGCGTTACCACCGGTCCGGAAGCGTAATTGGTATATCTACCCTGGCATTGCCTAGTTGTGCCGTGTCACCTACCATATCGAGCCTTGTACGAGTTTGGTTTTCTCCCGTAGCCCGTGTGGTATCCTCTAGTTGCTTCCCGATCAGGAGGAGCTACGATATTGGATGGACTACTGGTACTATTACGTGTTAAGGGCTATATGGGTAACCCCTTAACGCTATTTAAAAGTAAGTTTATTTTAATATAGACACTATGGTAATAGCGCAATATGCTATATAGTAAATAGTTTAACGGATCCTTAGAGGATGGGCGATCCCAAGCATCCTTTGAGTTACTTGCTCTTTACATTACAGTACACTTGATTTAGCTTACCTCATATAAGTATGTATGTCCTGACTCGAGTGTTTTGTTTTATTGTACGCTCGGGTCAGCCTGAGTTGCAAATTCAGCTTTTCTTTCTGGAGCTAGGACTAGATCACTCTTGCTAGTTGGAAGCTTCTTCGTCTTTATCTATTTTGTAATTCAAGACATTTTGGAAGACTATGTTTTATTATGGCTTAAAAATTTGTATTAAAGTTTTGAACAATGTATTTCTGTTTGTAAAAGTTTCCAGTGGCGTCATGAACCACTGTAGTATTTTATATTCCGCTGTGAGATTCTGATATCTGTGTCTGTGATTCTGTGTATTTGGTTTCATTTGTTCCTTAGCTATATTTACAATCTATTATTTTGAACTATTCCAGCTCGACAATTATCATATTTGTCGAATTCGAATGGCACAAAATAGTGGGTCGTTACAATAGAAGTATATCCATCTTCTATTTTGTAATTTAATTATCTCATCTTCAATCGAGTCTATTTTCGAATCAGAATTCTATTGATTGGAGTTCCTCTAATTCAAATCTCCATCTTTGTTTTGAAATCCATTCATAAAATTATCCTTTGAAAATCGGGTATATTTGCATTTTTGAAATTGTTTTACATATCGAAATTATTATTTTGATAACTATGATTCTATTCTATATATAAAAGTGAAATTTTTTTCGATAAGGATTATATACCTATATATAAAACTATTAAAATTGATTTCCAAGTGAAGTTTTCAATGAATATTTCAAGTAAAATTTATATAGTTTTAAAATTTATTGTCTATCTTGTCTTTCAATCTATTTTCTTTCTGATTGTTTTAATTCTCCTACCTCCTTCCTTTTCGGGGACGAAAAGTTTTGAGTGGGAGAGAGTGTAACAGCCCAAATGTTAGCAATATTTTATTCTTTATTTATAACTCTGGGTTTTATTTTTCGAAAATTTGATTGTCTAAATTTAATTATAAATAATCACCCAAGATTTTTATTAGTGTGAAAATTCTAAAATTCTTATTTTGGTTAAAACTTTACATTTATTGAAGTTATAAATCTTTAAATTTTTAATTTTTAATCTTTTGGTTTAATTTAATATATTCGTAACAACGTTTATTTCACCTTTTGTTCTTTAAAAAAAAATTGATTTTATACTTTTAAAATATAATATTTTATGTTTTACTTATATACGTTTTTGAAATAAATTTCTTTGTAAATGTGTAAACAAATCTTATTTTATATAAGTAATAAATTTCCAAAACTTTGTGTATAAATAAACTATTTAATTACGCGTTTAAAAGGCGCGTTATTTGATGGAATAAGTAATGTGTATATACATACAAGAAAATGTATATTTACTACATAATAAAAACGTACAAATTTAAAAGCGTTTCTTTGTTATAAATTGGGCGTATATTTTTACGTCAGTTTTACGCATGTCTCATTTTCTTATCTTGGATAATAATTAAATTTATCCGTATGCGTATTTTTTTGAGTGGGAAAGAAATAAATTCCCTAACCATTCAATTTAGTTTAAAATGTTTGCCTTGGATTCATGCGGAAAATTTTCTACTCTTTCCAATTGTCTCTCGTTTAAAATTGGTATAAAATCTTTAAAATCCAATCCGGTTCAAAATCTACTTTCCTCCTGCCTTTTTCTTTCACGGTTATCAACGTGTGTTTGATTATAAAACACGATTCATTTCATACTTCTTTACCGTTCCTAAAGCAATTTATTTCATACCGTTTCCTCCATTCAAGCAATGCAAATTACTCCCTTTAAATATAAAACGTGCCTCACCATTTACGTACAAATTATATTCACTTTCCTTTTGCCTTCTGATTTAATAGGAACGTGATCCATAAATTGCTAACCGTTCCAAAATCTTTAAATTTCTTTCCATTTTTCCCTTGATGCACGCAAGCTTTTCTCTAAATGCTAAACACGTTTTCTTCCTTGCTTTAAAATTTGCATGCTTTGATTTTTGCTTTCCCGCTTTAACAACCTGTGTTGTCACAAATAAATACAAACCACGTATCAAACTTCATCTGCATCTCATTTTGGGTACCTCTCCTTCTTCCTTGCGTGTGAGCAAAGCATCAGGTAATGACCGAATTATTTTTCCTCCTTCTTTTTTTTCTTTTCTTCATTGTTCTATTCAATTTTTTTAGCTCTACTATTTCGCCACATGACACCTACCCTCCTCCACAATCAAGAGCACCCTCCATAGTATAGATAGATTCTTGCTTATATCATTTATAAACACGTTGGAAAAGGATGTAGGTGGCATCGCTGTTTTACTTCAGGTTTTAAATCAGTGAAAATATTCACCTCAGCTTTGTTCGTTCAAGGTCTTAACGTTAATCAGTATTTTGGTTTGAGTAAAAAACGCATTTGGCTAAGACCTTGAAAAAAATTATTTGCTCCACTTGTACTATAAGATAGAGTAAATATGTTTGCACCACTTTTATAAAAATAGAAAATAAATGTTATTGCATGTTAGACCATGCGTGTTTTGTTAGTCACCTGTGCTCTAGGAGAATGAGAAAATATTATTCAGGCACCACTTTTCTTTTATATATTAAAAATGGTAATAATAATAAGAATAAATAAATTAGATATATATAATATGTATAAAGAAGCATATGTTTTTGTATGGGTTAAAAACATTCGTATGATGTATATTTTAAAAGTTATTTTATAACGATAAAGTTTTTTTTTAAAAAGTTTTAAAAGTTATTTCAACTGTTCAGTGTATAATATATATATATATATATATATATATATATATATATATATATATAATGATAAAGTTTAAAAGTTATTTTATACTTGTTGTTTCATATAAAAATGCATGACCACTTATATATATAACTCGTTGTTGAGTATATTAACTACATCAGAAAGTATAAAAAGGTATTATATATTCTCAACTACAATACGTTTGAAGTATAGTTATGTTATTAGCTGTTGAATATAAATATATAGCAAGAGTTTTTAAATAACTAAATATTAATAAATATATAAGGTTGTTCTCTGTGTTTATGTTAAAACTAAAATTTTACAGTCACATATTTTGTTATAAGTGCATTTTTAAATATTATTTTTATAGTCTTAACGTGTATTGTAATAAGTGTACTGTATACTATAAAATAAGTATCTTTCATTTTTAATAAGAATATATATATATATATATATATATTGTGTTTTATATTTTAATATGGGTCAGCTTCTATTTGTTGTTATCAGGTTTCCTATAATATGGTTATTCGCTTATGTAAGTCATATATTTGTTTTGTTACAGACTATATAAAATACTTTAATATATGTATATTATGCGATTTGTTGCCATATGGGTTTCTATGTGGTACTGACTTATTTAGTTGATGATTGTATATATTTTGTTACAGTATTATATTTATACTATTTTGGATTTAAGATGATTTTATAAATACTCTACTTTATAAATTATTTTAATACACATATATAATTTGGAAATTTATATAGGTTGAATATAATATGTTATTGAATGTAAAACTATGGATGGATTTAAATTATATATATAACATTTAATATATATATAGAAAAAGTTGTATATAAAAAAGTTTTCTTTTAGATATTCATATTTAAACGTTTATTTTATCTGTTTGAGAATATATATATACTAGTTATATAAGTTTAGTATAAAGGTGTTAGTGTATATATATATATATATATATATATATATTATTTTAAGTGTATGTTGATTTTTTTTTAAAATGTAAGCTTGATTTATTTATTTATATGTTTGAAAAACATGTAAATTAAATTTGTGATGTTTGAACGTAGAATACAAATTTCATACGTGTATATATAGTTATAGGTGGTTATTAAAGTTCTCTTATACCATTTATCTTCATCGTTCCAGTTCTGGTCTGATCCGTTTCATCAATTCGAGCCAATCAGCTTTGATCGTTGAATTCGTGCCGATTTTGCTTTGCTTGGAGTTGAAATTTAATTTCAGTGTCTGTATCAATGTGCGTATCCGTCTCTCCTTCTATATTCTCTAGCCACGAAAGGTGAGCAATCACTCACGATTAACGTTCTTTTATTTATTAAATTTGATTTCAATTGAAACAACAATTGAAATATGAGGCTGTAGTTATTTAAATTGTTATATATGCTATTATCTATAACTGTTCACTTATGGGATATGACACCATATCCTATTGTTTATATTTATTTTTAATGATATATGCCTGTTGTTATTATTTTCATATCTGTTATCACTCTGCAAGTTCCCTGTTAGCATAGAAATCACTATGGGTTGAAATGATACATACCCGAACGGACTTTAGAATAGGAGAATTTCGTTATGGTTTGAAATGATAAACCCAAGCGATTTTCATTTAATTGAATTTGAGATTACGGGTTGATATGATATCCCCCCATATATATTTAGTGTACAGATTGAAATGATAAATATCCATAGCACTAGACTTTTTATAGGAAATATATACAGACATCGTTGGTCCATACAAATATTTTGAAAATAATTTCTATAATTTTGGAAAGAAATATATGGTTTCATAAATTTGATTCTTAAGATATTATATAAACGAAAATTTTATATATTGACTTAGTCGTAATATTTGATTTAAATTAGATTAATTTAATACACATAATATGGTTGAGTATTTATGTAAATCTATATTTCAAATAGTTTTTTTTGTAATAAGTTGAATAATTAAGATTGGGAGATAAATTTGGGTTTATTAAAAATGGTATTTAAATAAGGATTTATTTAATTAAATCGATTTGAAATTTTTGAATGGGAAATTTAAGGGTATGATTTTGCAACTGGATTTTTGATTTAAGTGATTTAATGAATATTTGATGATTAAATAAATTAAAGAAAATATTGAGTAAAATGTAAGTTAAGGTTACTTAAATGATATTTGGTTTGAAGTATAAATTAAGTTGAAATGGCCACGGTGTTATAGTGTATATTTCTACCTTGTAGATAGTTCTATGGACCCTTAGAGGATGGTTATCCCAAACATCCTTTAAGTTATTTGTATTTCAGTTGATATTTCACTTGAGTTGGATTTATTTATATAAGAATGTTAATCCTGACTCGAGTGTTTTGTGTTTTGCTTTACGCTCGGGTAAGACTGAGTGATACAGCATTTGAGACTCACCTTCGAAGTTGGAGCTTTGCTTGAAGATCCAGCTATCTATCCTTCAGTCATCCAATTGATTGGTCTAGAGAAGTCATCTGCTCGTATTGGAGACTTCACTACATCTGGGATATTCTGATGTATTTTATTTCTACTATGTGGTATATATTAGCTTTGTGAACTACTATTCTTTATCTATTCCGCTGCATTTTTATTACTCTGTGTCTGTGATCTGTGATTATTTATTTACTGTTTATGCTGAGTCTGACAAATTAAATTAACAACGCGATATTTTGAATTATTCAAGTCGGACATGTATGGTTTTATTGTCGATTTGAATGGTCCAAAATAGCGGGTCGCTACAGTTACAATATATCTATTTATAACTATTAAATCTTTTTATACTCAAATTAATAAAGTTTGGAAAGCATTTTTCGAAATTTTCTAAGTCCAAAATTTTCAGAAAATTTCGGCAGAGTCTCCTTTGTACGGAGAGGCTCGGGAGAAAATATAATATCCAAATAACAATACACAACATATATTTTCCAAAATAATATATATCCCAACATGGTAAAAACAATATAATAGCGCTATAAAACCGTAATCCAAAAACGTGCCTATTTGTCGGGCAATTAACGCTTATTTTATGGAACCACAAACAGTGGCAATTTCTTCCATAATCTGTATTCCACTTATATAATCCAAAAGGTTAACAATTATATAAAATGAAATATTCAAGGTGGTTTCAACCATAAACAAACAAATCAATACAAACCAAATCACTTGCACAAGGCATACAATCATCACATAGAATCAAAATAAATCAATCATTCATTCATATTAAACGAAACAAATAGTTGTTCGGGTTCAACTTTAAATTGCACAGAAGGGAAAATAAACTACTTAGCGCATCATTTACCCAATAGTCTTAGATGAAGCTAAATAGATTATTCATTCATCTAAACAAATTCAAAGTATCCTTGCCCAAACAACCATAAACCAAACAAACAGCACTACCAAACAAGAAATCAAGTTAAATTTTCCAATTTCATAGCATTTATTGTTTGATTGCCTTTTATTATATTACATTCATTTATTCACTGCTTAATTTCATTTATTTACAGTATTCATCTTTCTGATTATTAAAATAATTAACTTCACAACTATTTAAGTCTACAATTACTTTACTTAAAACATTTACCTTCTATCATATTTTATTATAGTAAGATTTCCATTATAACTTAAGTTTATAACAATTACAACATCAATTCTTATATATAAAAGCAATTTATTGCATACTTTTGCTTGTACAATTTCCATTACATTTTCTTATTAAACATTTCAACTTTTAGTATTTGGTAAGTTATATATATGCTTTTAAAGAATGTAATTGAAATCATACAAGTTTATCTTTTTTCTTTTAATAAATTAGATGTTCAATAATTTTATCTTTTGTCTTATAAATTACAATTTAAACATTCTATTAATCTCATTTATAACTTAGCATTACATTCTTATTTCATTTAGAGGTTTCAATTATTAGTTAAATTCCATTTCACTACACTAACTAAAACTATTAATTAATTGGAAACTTAAGAACTAGATACCGGGTTAAATTTCAAGTCATTTTAAAATAATTGATAAAAGTATATACTTACATTTTATATATATTTCCCATTATATTTAAAACAATTTCAAATTTATATCTGTTTCTCAAAAATGAATCTACAGTAAAACTACTACAGTGGCCTTCCCCTTTCGAAACTCGAAAATGAGTGTCGATGATGCGGCCGCCATCACCGAAATTATTTCCAGCGACAGAGAGGGGAGTACAAACTTATTTCTTCCCAAAATTTCTTTAAAACAATTCTTTCAAATTATTTTGAAATATTTATATCAGAAAACACTTATAAACAATATCATGATATTCCAAAATCCTTTGAAAGCAAATTTTTCAAAATCCCGAAACTAAGTTCTAAAATTTCCATTTTCATTTATTTTATCTTGAATCTTATTTCAACTATTATTTATAAATTTCATTATCTAACAATCAATATATTGCAACCAAATATATATCATTTATAAAAAGTTTATTTTATATATATATAGAAAATATAATAGGCAAAATTATTTCATTCACCTATATTCAAAAACAAATATTGTGTCGGTCTGTCCTATTAAGTGTTTAGAAATCCCTATTGATGTCATAGCGTCCAATGCACCAACCAAAATTTATAAATACAAAACGGAACAAATTAACACAATATTAAAACCTTTTTATAACACTAACAAATACGCTCTCTCATATATATAAGCTCAGCGACTCCCATAGGGTATTACTACCCTATTAGTAAAGAGTCAGACCCCACAAAGCTAAGGTTTATCGCTAAACCAAAGCTCTGATACGAGATGTAACGTACTGCCTTTTTGTACACTTTAAATCGACGATAAACCACACACGTCAGACTTAAACCATACAGAAGGGCAGATTGTTATGGGGTAAATAAGAAAAGTCAGACAAACGGAAAACAAAATAGAATCATGCAGCGGAACGATAACATATAATAATCAAATAAACAGGTCATGAATCTGTTTTACAAAATATTTGATTTGTAACGACCCGTATTTTACGTGTCGATGGATCGTAGAATTTACAGGTCGTTAGTGTTGTTTGTGGTGTTCCTAGCCTGAGTCGTATTGGGAGATAACTCGTGTGTTAAGTGATGAGTCGTGACCGACTCATAGTTAGGTCGTGTTCGAGTTACGACTTAGGAGGGTGCTCGGGTTAGCATGTTGCCGTGTTAGCTTAGGTCGTGAGGTAGTTTTGGTCGCTGGAGCGACCTAAGAGAGTGACCGACCTAAGAAAGTTGACCGACTCATGAAATAGAGGGCTTCCGAGTTAGGGAGGTTGCCGAGTTAACGACTTAAGGGGATAAGTCGTATACGAGTTAAGGCGATGAGTCGTATGGTTGTTAGGTCGGAAGGGTTTTGGAGCGACCTAAGGAAGTTAGGTCGTGGACGACCTAGCAGATAGGATGATGCTAGTGGCGACCGATCTAGTGTAGATCGACCTAGAGGTGTCCGACCTATAGTAGTAAACGACTTAACTTAGAAGGTGTAAGCTGTTAGGTCGTGTAAGTTTTGGGTCGTGGGAGTAGTTAGGTCGCGTGAGTACTGTTTAGACTTAGGTCGTAAACGACCTAAGTTAGGTCGGAGATATTAGGTCGGCCATAAGGCTAAGCTGTTAAGTCGTGTCCCGTATGGCCTTGGTCTATGTGTTTAGGACTTAGGTCGGCAGGGTCTTAGGTCGTAGGTCGGCATGCTAGTTAAGTCGTCAGGCGACCTAGGACTTAGGAAATGCGGCAGTGTGTTGAGTCGTGTGACAGTTGGGTCGGCAGTGCGTTGAGTCGTTAGGTCGGCCTGTGTTTTAGGTCGCGTCTGGGTTAAGTCGTAAGTCGGCCTTGGTTGTATGTTGTGTTGGTTAGGTCGTAGGTCGTAGGGGCTGATGAGTCGGCAACGACTCATAGTTAGGTCGGGGACGACCTAAGGGGCGACGACCTAAGGAGTTTCCAGCCTATAAATAGAGGGGTTCGGCTCACTTTTTGGCACCGGTTTTTGAAGCAACGAAGTGCTGCCATTTTGAAGACTCGACTACAACATTTCTTCATCTTCTTTTCTCCATTCCAATCAAGTGTTAGCATCCATCCAAGATCGAAGATCGGGATCGAAGATTCAAGTGTCCAAGTTGAAGATCTTCATCCGTTCGGGCTAGATTTCATCGATTGAAGCGAGATCTTGCCGGATCAAGCCTTGTTCTTCGCTGTCCAGATCTGAAGTGTGTGGTTTTTGAGGTGTTTGGGTGATTTGGTGAGTGGTAGTTATCTCTCACGCGGACCCAAAGGAGTGTAGTGGATTGGTAGCTAGTTTATGTGTTTGAAATAGCATTTTCTCGCATTGTCCTTAAGTCTGCATGTAGATCCATCATTTTTGAAGATGTTTACCTATGCATATTTGTTTAACAAGTATTAGAGACAAAACCCATGTTTTATATTTGATAGATCTATGCTAAAAACCTATGAATCATGCATGTTGGACTTATGCTCATTTATTTATGATATTGCCATTTTTGTTGATATTGCTTATTAAATCTTGTTTGAATGCTTGATTGTTTGTATTGATGAATGATTTGGATTGTTTCAAGTTAGCTAGTGGTTGATTTGGAACAAGATGGTTCGAGATGATTCAAAAGCTAGGTGGAAAAGCTCTTGAATGTGGAAGCTGCCTGTAGCATATGAAGCGGATGTGGAAGCTCATATGGATGGATTCGAGGATGTGGGATCTTGCCATGATACGAGAAGGCAAAGCATGATTGAGATGGGACTTTGCTATGATGCGATAAAGCAAGGTGTGATGTTGAAATGGGACGGGTCATGATGACGTTCCAAGAAGAGAGACTTTGCTATGATGTGATGAGGCAAGACATATGTTGTGATGGGACGGGTCACGATGACGTCCCAAGCACGGGCTGCGACGACGTGCAAAGTTATGTTGATTACTCGGTGATGCGATCCGAGTTGGTGATAATGGTTAGCTTGAGAGGCGCTTGAGCTAGTATGGAAATAGTCGTCGAGGAGGATGACTAGGAGGCTGAGATCTTATCGTTGTTGAAGGTTCTAGCATGCTCAAAGCAAGGGTACGTTGGAACGGGCTGCGACGACGTTCCAGGCACGGGCTGCGACGACGTGCTAGTACTCTGGGTAGTTGCGAAAATTCCTAGGCACGGGCTGCGACGACGTGCGGAGTTATGGCTAGAACCGGGGTTACCATTAGCCCTTGACAGGTGGTCATTCAACTAACGGTGATATCAAGGCAATGATACAGTGATAGCCAGAGTCATGGATGTTTGGTTGTACTATCATTCGGTCTCAAGTGCGGTGTTTTCTGGGTGCTTATCTGATCTTGGTTTAGGCCTTGGGGGTTTGTATTTGGAAAACATCGTCCTTGACTCGAGTGATTATTGCTTTATTTTAATTACCTGCTATGCTATGATTGCTTCTCCTTAGTGTGTGTCTGGGGGCTATCACTGTGAGAAGAGGTGGAGTGGGATGGTTTAGTTCCTATTCCTTTTATTCCTTATGCTCTTTTGGTATGTTTGATAGTTAATTTACTGCTCACTAAGACTTTGTCTGACTCAAGGTTTTATGTCTCCCCTTATTACCTTGGGCTGTTCATCCATGTTGGGATGGGCAGACTAGGTAGCAGGTGACAGGTGCTGTGCTAGGAGTTCTACGATGAAGATGACGAAGACGAGCAGGAGGCTTTGCATATTAGTTTTCTTACTATATGTACTGGGTATCCGCTGCTGTATTTGGTTGAGTGATTTGTAGTGAGGCTTTCATGTATGGATTTGAGTAGATGATTGTATAAAACTACTGTGATGCTTATATGATGATGTTCTGTTCTATGGAGCTTCACTATATTATATTTCTCTATTGTATTTTATCCATGCGCTGTGAGTTGTACGATAGAGATTCTTTTGTTTTGTTTTACCCTTGACGGTCACCCATGGCTGCCTTGCACGCCTTTTAGCGCATTATTACCTTCATTTGGTGCGGGAGTCATGGGCGGTCGTCACATTTGGTATCAGAGCTTTGGTTAATCGATTTTAGCCAACGCTCGCTGATGTAACTACGTAAGAGAGACGTAATTGTAATTTGATGGATGATTACTATATATAATATAGTAGCCTAGAAGGATTTGAACTCCTTATGCAGTTGTTTCTTAAGGTGTTCTAATCACTCTTATTACAGATATTAAGGATGAGTCGAAGAGGGAGACCAGCTGCAAGGGAAAGCCGTGCTGATGAAGGAGCTGTTGATTATGGAACTATGTTCGAAGCGATGATGACTTCGATCATGAGAAGGATACCAGCTTCAGGATCATCAGTGGATGTGGGAGTTCAAGTCCAAGCTCCGAGACCGGTGGATTTTGCCAAGCTTTGCAAGGATTATACTTCTCTTGGAGGAAAAGCTTTCTTGGGGACAGAGTCGACTATTGAAGTACAGAGATGGATTGATGCTTGTCGAAGGATCTTTGGTGACTTAGGGATTGAGGATGCAACCAAGAGAAAGCTTGCATCGAGACAGCTTCAGGGAAGAGCTGCTGATTGGTGGAATTCTATCACCATCGATACACCAGAAGAAGAGATTACTTGGGAGCAATTCCGAGTTAGATTTGAAGCTAAGTTCATCTCTACGGCTCAGAAGTCTGTTTTGTTCAAGAGGTTTGTAGAGCTCAAGCAAGGTGGGAGACCAGTTCTTGAGTATATTTCCGAGTTCGAAGCTTTGTCTAAGTATGCCAGATCGTATATTGATTCTCCCTACCAGAAGAACGAGAAGTTTGTGACTGGTCTGGATGCTTATCTTGGGAGGCAGTTAGTGGATCACTTGGACGATCCATTTGAGAAGCTGGTGGAGAAAGCCCTTAGGCATGAGAGTTTGTTCCCTAAGGAAAATTCTGTTGTTGCTGTAACCAGGGAAGGATCTAAACCACAGCAGAGTGGGAATAGGAAGAGGAAGCAGCAGCAGAAGAGTAAGGATGGCCAGAAGAAGCCAAAGGGCGAAGTGACCTGCTATAATTGTCAGAAGAAGGGCCATCTCTCCAAGGATTGTAGGAATCCAAAGGCGCCGGCGAAGTGCCATAACTGTGATAAGCCAGGGCATTTCAGGAAGGATTGTCCAGAACCGAGGAAGGACAGGCAAGTTGTGCAAGCTTATGCTTTGGAAGCTGTGCCGTCGTCTTCAAGAGCTCCTACTGCTGAGGAGAAGGGGAAGAGTGTGGTGGTTCAAGGTACTCTTTCTATTTGTGGTGTTCCAGTTAGAGTGTTGTTTGATACTGGAGCGTCGCATTCTTTTGTTTGTGATGATTTGGTAGGCCGGTTAGGTTTGAAACCGGATATTGTTGATAGGCCATTGGTTGTGACTAATCCAGTTGGGGGTTCGTCATGTTTGTGTATGAGATGTCGTGGTCTAGTTGTGTCGAGTCATGATTGCTCGTTTGTTTGTGATTGCTTTGTTCTGAACTTTGCGGGGTTCGGAATTATTTTGGGTATGGACTGGCTTAGGAAGTATGCGGCAAGGATTGATTGTGAGAGGCTTGAGGTGACAGTCGGGAATGTGGAAGGGCGAAAGGTTGTGATACGATGTAAGCATGAAGAAGGCGTCTTCATGAGCTTCATGTATTCGCTAGTTGTTCCACGGGATGGACTGTCATCGGTGCCTATTGTGAATGAGTTTGAGAATGTCTTTGAGGAAGTCAAAGGGTTGCCGCCGCATAGGGAGATCGAGTTTCGTATCGATCTAGTTGAGGGAGCCAGACCTGTTGTGATGCCTCTTAGGCGGATGGCACCGAGGGAGCAGCAAGAGCTGAAGGTGCAAGTCGATGATCTTTTGCGGAAAGGATTCATTCGGAGAAGTGTGTCCGAATGGGGTGCGCCCGTTGTGTTCGCAACCAAAACGGATGGATCGTTGAGGTTGTGTGTTGATTATCGTGAGCTGAATAAGGTGACTAGGAAGAACAAGTATCCATTGCCGAGAATAGATGACTTGTTTGATCAGCTTCACGAGGCTAGGGTGTTTTCTCAGATGGATTTGGCAACGGGATTTCACCAGTTGAGAGTGGCGAAGGATAGTGTGCCGAAGACTGCTTTCAGGACACCATCCGGGTTTTATGAGTGGCTGGTAATGCCGTTTGGATTGACTAACGCACCAGCCTATTTTGTGGATCTTATGAATAGAGTGTTCAGAGATCAGTTGGATAAGTTCGTGCTTGTGTTCGTGGATGATATTCTGATTTATTCCGAAACTGAGGAAGAGCACAAGACGCACTTGAGGATTGTTTTGGAAATTTTGTGGAAACATCAGCTGAAGGCTAAGTTTTCGAAGTGTCACTTCTGGAAGAGTGAAGTGAGGTTCTTAGGCCATGTTATCTCTGGAAATGGAATAGCGGTTGATCCCGCTAAGGTGGCAGCGATCCAGGATTGGGTTAGACCTAAGAATGCATCTGATGTGAGAAGTTTTCTTGGATTAGCAGGATATTATCGACGGTTTATTAAAGACTTTTCCAAGATAGCTGCACCGTTGACAGGATTGACGAAAAAGAACCAAGTGTTCAAATGGGATGATAAATGTGAGCAAGCTTTCGTGATCCTGAAAGAGCGACTGACAAGTGCTCCTGTTTTGACAATTCCTAGTGGGAATGATGAGATGGTGGTCTACACCGATGCATGTGGCACTGGACTAGGAGCGGTGCTAATGCAGAAGCATAAAGTTGTTGCGTATGCTAGTCGACAACTAAAGCCGCATGAAAGGAATTATCCGACTCATGATTTGGAGTTAGCGGCGATTGTGTTTGCTTTGAAGATGTGGAGACACTATCTATTGGGAGTTAGATTCGAGCTGTTTACAGATCATAAGTCGTTGAAGTATCTGTTTTCCCAAAAGGATTTGAATCTTCGACAGCAAAGGTGGCTAGAGTTCTTAGCATCGTATGATTTTGGTATAGCCTATACTCCAGGGAAAGGTAACGCAGTGGCTGATGCGTTAAGTCGAAGACATGCAGGATTGGGAGCCATGTTTTCGGAATGGAAGAGTCTTGAGTATTTGGCTGGATTTGATTTCAGGCCTAGATGTGAATTGGAACCTGAGATGTTGGCAAACTTATCGATAAGGCCTACTCTTGTGGAAAGAATTGGTGAGAGGCAAAGGGGAGATGATAAGCTTGTCAAGATTATCTGTGATTTGGAATCTGGATTGGACCCGGAGAAGGATAAGGGATTCGAGGTCGATCGAGAGGGTTGGCTTCGAAAGCAAGGGCGACTAGTTGTTCCCGATGTAGATGGATTGAGAGATGAAGTTCTGAGGGAGAGTCATCACTCGAAGTTGACAATTCATCCAGGTGGAAATAAGATGTATCGGGATATGAAGAGAACCTACTACTGGGAAGGTATGAAGAAGGATGTTGGAAACTTTATTTCCAAGTGTATGAATTGCCAGTTGGTGAAAGCTGAGCAGAAGAAGCCCAGTGGATTGCTTCAGCCATTAGAGGTTCCTACATGGAAGTGGGAGCAAGTGTCGATGGACTTTATCGATGGTCTACCTAGGACAAGAGCAGGGAATGAAGGGATTTGGGTCATAGTAGATCGTTTGACCAAGAGTGCAAGGTTCATTCCTGTTCGATCGACTAGGACTGCATCGAAGTTGGCTGAATTATATGTGAAGTGGATAGTTCGTTTCCATGGTGTTCCGAAGAGTATAGTGAGCGATCGAGATCCATTGTTCACTAGTAGATTTTGGAAGAGCTTCCAGGAAGTTTTGGGAACTGAGTTGTGTTTGAGTACAGCTTATCACCCTCAAACAGATGGTCAGACTGAGAGAGTCAACCGAGTTTTGGAAGATCTTCTTAGAGCATGTGTTTTGGACTTCGGAGGATCATGGGAAGATCACCTTCATTTGGTGGAGTTTGCTTATAATAACAGTTATCAGTCGAGTATTGGTATGGCACCATATGAGGCATTATATGGAAGACCGTGTAACTCTCCGACATGTTGGTTGGAAACTGGAGAAAAGCTGATACTTGGGCCAGAGATGATTCGACAGACTTCAGATTGTATAGAGATCATTCGGCAAAGAATGAAGGCAGCCCAGGATCGTCAGAAAAGTTATGCAGATAATCGTCGTAAGGATTTGGAATTCGACGTAGGTGATATGGTTTTTGTGAAGATTTCTCCTCTGAAGAGTGTCATTAGATTCGGAAAGAAAGGAAAGTTAACTCCGAGATTTGTTGGACCATTCCCGATTATCGAGCGAATTGGAAAGCTCGCTTATAGATTGGAGTTACCGGAAAAGATGGCGGGTGTGCACAATGTTTTTCATGTATCTTATCTACGGAAGTATGTGCACGACCCAACTACTGTGGTTTCTGCTGATAGCTGTGAAGACTTGGAGGTTTATCCAGTTGTTTCGAGACCTCGTAAGCCGCTTCGTATTGTTGAAACCGATACGAAACAGCTTAGGAGGAAGACGATTACGTTGCTCAAGGTACAATGGAGTGATGATGTTGACGACTGTACATGGGAGGAGGAAGAGAGGATGAAGGCAGCTCATCCCGGACTCTTCGAGGTATGGCCCTAAAGTGTCGTGACATCTCATGAATTTGTAGCTTGTTCTGAGTCTTAGAATTCTGCATGCTAGGCTAGAATTGGTTGCATGGTTTGTTGATTGCTTTGGATGGTAGGCATGCGGAATATCTTTGATTTCTGATTGTTTGCTTGGAATTTCGGGGGCGAAATTCCTAAGGGGGAGAGAATGTAACGACCCGTATTTTACGTGTCGATGGATCGTAGAATTTACAGGTCGTTAGTGTTGTTTGTGGTGTTCCTAGCCTGAGTCGTATTGGGAGATAACTCGTGTGTTAAGTGATGAGTCGTGACCGACTCATAGTTAGGTCGTGTTCGA
The DNA here is from genome assembly GCA_030765085.1 of Allium cepa. Classification (NCBI taxonomy): domain Eukaryota; kingdom Viridiplantae; phylum Streptophyta; class Magnoliopsida; order Asparagales; family Amaryllidaceae; genus Allium; species Allium cepa. Next base: position 76,773,112 of record CM060945.1, read on the forward strand.
GTTACGACTTAGGAGGGTGCTCGGGTTAGCATGTTGCCGTGTTAGCTTAGGTCGTGAGGTAGTTTTGGTCGCTGGAGCGACCTAAGAGAGTGACCGACCTAAGAAAGTTGACCGACTCATGAAATAGAGGGCTTCCGAGTTAGGGAGGTTGCCGAGTTAACGACTTAAGGGGATAAGTCGTATACGAGTTAAGGCGATGAGTCGTATGGTTGTTAGGTCGGAAGGGTTTTGGAGCGACCTAAGGAAGTTAGGTCGTGGACGACCTAGCAGATAGGATGATGCTAGTGGCGACCGATCTAGTGTAGATCGACCTAGAGGTGTCCGACCTATAGTAGTAAACGACTTAACTTAGAAGGTGTAAGCTGTTAGGTCGTGTAAGTTTTGGGTCGTGGGAGTAGTTAGGTCGCGTGAGTACTGTTTAGACTTAGGTCGTAAACGACCTAAGTTAGGTCGGAGATATTAGGTCGGCCATAAGGCTAAGCTGTTAAGTCGTGTCCCGTATGGCCTTGGTCTATGTGTTTAGGACTTAGGTCGGCAGGGTCTTAGGTCGTAGGTCGGCATGCTAGTTAAGTCGTCAGGCGACCTAGGACTTAGGAAATGCGGCAGTGTGTTGAGTCGTGTGACAGTTGGGTCGGCAGTGCGTTGAGTCGTTAGGTCGGCCTGTGTTTTAGGTCGCGTCTGGGTTAAGTCGTAAGTCGGCCTTGGTTGTATGTTGTGTTGGTTAGGTCGTAGGTCGTAGGGGCTGATGAGTCGGCAACGACTCATAGTTAGGTCGGGGACGACCTAAGGGGCGACGACCTAAGGAGTTTCCAGCCTATAAATAGAGGGGTTCGGCTCACTTTTTGGCACCGGTTTTTGAAGCAACGAAGTGCTGCCATTTTGAAGACTCGACTACAACATTTCTTCATCTTCTTTTCTCCATTCCAATCAAGTGTTAGCATCCATCCAAGATCGAAGATCGGGATCGAAGATTCAAGTGTCCAAGTTGAAGATCTTCATCCGTTCGGGCTAGATTTCATCGATTGAAGCGAGATCTTGCCGGATCAAGCCTTGTTCTTCGCTGTCCAGATCTGAAGTGTGTGGTTTTTGAGGTGTTTGGGTGATTTGGTGAGTGGTAGTTATCTCTCACGCGGACCCAAAGGAGTGTAGTGGATTGGTAGCTAGTTTATGTGTTTGAAATAGCATTTTCTCGCATTGTCCTTAAGTCTGCATGTAGATCCATCATTTTTGAAGATGTTTACCTATGCATATTTGTTTAACAAGTATTAGAGACAAAACCCATGTTTTATATTTGATAGATCTATGCTAAAAACCTATGAATCATGCATGTTGGACTTATGCTCATTTATTTATGATATTGCCATTTTTGTTGATATTGCTTATTAAATCTTGTTTGAATGCTTGATTGTTTGTATTGATGAATGATTTGGATTGTTTCAAGTTAGCTAGTGGTTGATTTGGAACAAGATGGTTCGAGATGATTCAAAAGCTAGGTGGAAAAGCTCTTGAATGTGGAAGCTGCCTGTAGCATATGAAGCGGATGTGGAAGCTCATATGGATGGATTCGAGGATGTGGGATCTTGCCATGATACGAGAAGGCAAAGCATGATTGAGATGGGACTTTGCTATGATGCGATAAAGCAAGGTGTGATGTTGAAATGGGACGGGTCATGATGACGTTCCAAGAAGAGAGACTTTGCTATGATGTGATGAGGCAAGACATATGTTGTGATGGGACGGGTCACGATGACGTCCCAAGCACGGGCTGCGACGACGTGCAAAGTTATGTTGATTACTCGGTGATGCGATCCGAGTTGGTGATAATGGTTAGCTTGAGAGGCGCTTGAGCTAGTATGGAAATAGTCGTCGAGGAGGATGACTAGGAGGCTGAGATCTTATCGTTGTTGAAGGTTCTAGCATGCTCAAAGCAAGGGTACGTTGGAACGGGCTGCGACGACGTTCCAGGCACGGGCTGCGACGACGTGCTAGTACTCTGGGTAGTTGCGAAAATTCCTAGGCACGGGCTGCGACGACGTGCGGAGTTATGGCTAGAACCGGGGTTACCATTAGCCCTTGACAGGTGGTCATTCAACTAACGGTGATATCAAGGCAATGATACAGTGATAGCCAGAGTCATGGATGTTTGGTTGTACTATCATTCGGTCTCAAGTGCGGTGTTTTCTGGGTGCTTATCTGATCTTGGTTTAGGCCTTGGGGGTTTGTATTTGGAAAACATCGTCCTTGACTCGAGTGATTATTGCTTTATTTTAATTACCTGCTATGCTATGATTGCTTCTCCTTAGTGTGTGTCTGGGGGCTATCACTGTGAGAAGAGGTGGAGTGGGATGGTTTAGTTCCTATTCCTTTTATTCCTTATGCTCTTTTGGTATGTTTGATAGTTAATTTACTGCTCACTAAGACTTTGTCTGACTCAAGGTTTTATGTCTCCCCTTATTACCTTGGGCTGTTCATCCATGTTGGGATGGGCAGACTAGGTAGCAGGTGACAGGTGCTGTGCTAGGAGTTCTACGATGAAGATGACGAAGACGAGCAGGAGGCTTTGCATATTAGTTTTCTTACTATATGTACTGGGTATCCGCTGCTGTATTTGGTTGAGTGATTTGTAGTGAGGCTTTCATGTATGGATTTGAGTAGATGATTGTATAAAACTACTGTGATGCTTATATGATGATGTTCTGTTCTATGGAGCTTCACTATATTATATTTCTCTATTGTATTTTATCCATGCGCTGTGAGTTGTACGATAGAGATTCTTTTGTTTTGTTTTACCCTTGACGGTCACCCATGGCTGCCTTGCACGCCTTTTAGCGCATTATTACCTTCATTTGGTGCGGGAGTCATGGGCGGTCGTCACATGATTTTACTTATACATACATATCAGAGTTACACATACCATAGAATATTAATAATGCAGCGGAATAGTATGAATGTAGTGGAATACTATAATATATAATAATAAATCTTCGTCTTCATCCTCCAAAATACGGTCTTCCAAATCCTGAAATGCTCGGACTGACCCGAGCGAATTTTTAACAACCCGGGGTTTTATAATAATTGATTACCGTCAAATGACGAATAATATTGTTGGCTTATTGCTATTAGGCGTTTTAATCGGTTGAATTCTTTTAAATATTGGGTTAAAATTATTTTAAAAAAATTCGTTGAATATCGGTGGGCTTTGAAAAATGAATCGTGGCCCATGTTTTATTTTGGGACGTGAACATTTTCAAGGTAATACACGATCCCCCTTTCATTTGCATTCGTTCGAAAACCCGATAACCCGATCCTCCTTTACCATTCCCATTGGTAACCCTAAACATAAACAAACGAAAGAAAATAAAGAATGATGGCGGCCACTTCTTCTTCAATCAAAAAACTAGCGTTTTGGTTATTCATGAGGCCGATTGCAATGCTCGATTTAACTCGATTTTCTGTCTAGAATTGTTGATCGTCTCTTGAGGTGCTGTCGGCTGCTTCTAATTGATTGAGTTCGTCTATGCTCTTCAAATCAAGGTGAGTGTTCATCACTCACAACTAATTCATGCGAAAATCTTGATTTCGGTTATATGAGTTCAATCTCCCTAATTGTGTTCGTATATATATTTGTTTGAAGTGTGAACTGATTTGAGTTGGTCATTGATTTTGTATAGATATTTGAGATTGTTCACTGACTTTTTCAATTCATGTGGTTTTGAACTGTGACTTAGTTCGATTACTTGATTCTTTGTCACCCCGGTTTCAAATCTGAACTGTTCGATTCCTATCTTTTTGACTTCGGTTTGTGATGTTGTTTATGTGGTGATTTTGACTTTTGTGGTTGAACTTGCTATTGTTGATTTCTTTTGTGAACTTTGTCATCTGAGCATTTAGGTATGTATTTGAGTATTATTAGTGTTCATCTCCTTATGGAGTAGTTTTTTGGTCACTCACTTGTAATCACTGCAAGTTGTAATTACATGCTAATGTGAAATTTTGAGCTTTGTTCTTCCTGAAGCCACTTGCGTCCTCTATCAGTTCAAGTGTGTTTGTCTCGTTCTTTGACTTCATGTGTATGCACTGCCCACCAGTTGCACTACTAATTCATGCGTGCATTTCAGTAGTATGCACTATCCACCTATAGCACAGCTAACCGAATATTATGCACCACTTGAGTTTGCACTTGCATATCCACTTTAAATAGCTATATCACCATTTCATGTTTACACATATATGCCCCAGTGATATTTCATTTGGTATGTGATGTCTGCACTCGATTCTTCTCATCTTAAACAATGATGTTTTGAGTCATGTTTAATTGAGTATACTGCGGTCCTTATATTTTAGTTTCATAAAGACTATGGTCTGTTGGCTTTGCTGCCTTCATACATTTGTAGTTTTTAGTTGTGTTGTTGTTGCAATTGCTCCAGTAATTGTCTGTTCTACTTGAGTTTGTCTTCAAGACAGTCTACAGTTGCTTTCATGATGCAGTATAATCATATTACATCATACAGTCTTCACATTTGAACTACATGTGTAGTTGTTGTCAACATTCATGACTTGGTTTCACTGCACTGTGCACTTATATCATTTTGGGTACATTTATGACTTGATGTTTGATAACCACTGCTAAGTATCATTGTGTATATGCTGTACCAAGCTGCATATTGCTGCAACTTGTGACGCCCCACCTCTATACCCACATTAGCAAAGAGTATTATTAGATAATATCGTCTGCTAATACGGAGAATAAGGCTAGATAGAAGCAACCATCTATAGCCTTGCTTCAACTATCTAATGAATACATCGATAAATATCTTACCAAGCAGATCGACATATCCAATGAATAATTAAAACAAAACCATATGTGGCTGGAGGATCTATCAGAACAGAATATAACAACTCAAATGTAATATACATCACAGAATAGCAGATCATCATATTCACATATACTGATACATAACAGAGTATACAAAATAATACGAGCCAAGTGGTATAGCAAAACCACAATATACAGACAAATCCAAAAGAATACATATCAGAGTTACAACAAAATGGGACTACGCATGTAACGACCCAATATTTTTAACCATTCGCATCCGCACATGTCGGACTTGATTTGTTCAGAATACCGCGTTGTAAAAATAAATTTGGCAAAACTCAGAATATGCAGTAAATAAATCACAGACACAGATATCAGAAATCTCGCAGCGGAATTTAAAAATACTTAGTGGTTCATGAAGCCACTACAAATAGTCTCAAAAAATAAAAATTACATAGTCTTCATCCAAATATAGTTTAAATCATCAAATAAAAATCCAAATAATCCCAAAGTCTTGATTTCATAAATAAGGTAACGGACAGAAAGAAGCCAGCAGCTTGAAAGGATCTACAGAAGTCCTAGCTCCGGGATGATGACTGAACTGCAACTCAGGCTGACCCGAGCGTAAGAAAATAAACACAAACACTCGAGTCAGGACATACATACTTATATAGTGTAAGCTAATTCAAGTGTACTGTAATATAGAGCAAATAACTTAAAGGATGTTTGGGACCGCCCATCCTCTAAGGATCCATTAAACTATTTACTATGTAGTAATACTTCGCTTTTATAATAGTGTCTATTCGTAAAATAAACGTACTTTTAAATAGCGTTAAGGGGTTACCTATATAGCCCGTAACACATAATATATTCCCATAGTCTATACAGTACCGTAATCTCCCCCGTATTGGGCGTCGTCAGAGGGCACTCCATAGGTATGGTACAAAACCAAAATCGTATAAGGCTCGCTATGGTAGGTGACACGGCACAACTAGGAAATGCCAAGGTAGATATACCAATTACGCATCCGGACCGATGGAAACGCACAGCGCGCAACTGCCGCCCACCTCGAACAACACTCCCAAATCAAAGGTGCGCACCAGAATAATCACAAAAGTAATAGAATGGCATACGAAGAAGTGTGTCCGATCAGAGGTGCTACCTCATTAATCCGAGAATCGCTCCTGTTTTAGCCACCTTATGCCAACTCACGGGAGTCGGGTCCACATATTTACCACAAGAAAAACGTCACCGTATTTACCACAAGAAAAACGTCACCACCATCCCACTTCATTCTGAAATCTCCACCGCATACACGGTTGTCAAAGTGATTTTCGGTATCGACAGAGAGTATGCCAGATATCCGATCTCGGTCTTTTAACAACCAAACGTTATTATAACCTGTGGTTACAACTTTTAAAAATGGTATTTATACTTTACAAATCAAAATAAATTTCAAATACCTTTCAATATCATAATATCCTTTTAAACATCATTTATTTAAACATCGGTCATTCCATTTTCATCTATTTAACTTATTTAGGAATTTATTGCCTTTCAACTCAAATTTAAAAGTTAAATCCTTCCATTTAAAACCATTTAAAGTCAATTCCTTATCCTTATTTATTCATATAAAATTCCAAAATTTAAGCCTTTTTCCCAAAGATTATTTCCATTGAATTTTATTAAAACAATCAAAAATTCAGTTTCCATAGCACTTATAAAATGCTACCTAAAGTTATAGGTTAAAATAGTCCATTTACAAAAGACAGCATTTAGGTGCTGTAATAAATTATTAACTTAACAATTAAGTTTTAAATTCCCAATATAACTTATTATCAATTAATTTACTTAACTAAAATCTCACTTTTAACAAATATCCAGAATTTACCAAAATACGTTATATTCCAAAATTTTCTTAACCATTCATTTATTTAACATTTTTTTACCTATCCAAAAATCATTATAAATTTTATAAAATCCTTTAAATACATTTTAAGCCAGAATATCATAAACTTACCATTTAAAATATTTTTATAACATTTCAGAAAAATATTATATAAACCACGGGTCTGTATATAGTTTTCTAGCCTAGGTCAAGTGATACGGATATATATCATTTCAATCCGCAATTTACGCAAAAACCCGGGTTCTATCATTTCAAACCCGCAATCCCAAGTTAAATAATAAATAATTAAACAATTAAATAAATAAATGAATATTAATTATCGTTCAGGCCTATCATTTCAGCCTATAACGATCTCAAATTTTACAGGGAACTTGCAGTGATGATTAACAGTAAATAAGCATTTAATAGTATAACTGCAATAATATAAAATAAATAAACGACTGATGATGTGTCAATTTATAATGGGGTTTAACCTCATACGTTAATATCACAGGCAGATAAAATTAAATAAAATAAATTTACAATTACACTTGTGATAAATTCACAGATATATAGGTATGTTTGTCTGGTGAGAAATACTCACCTTTTCGAAGCTGCAAAATTTATTCAAACAACGATATCTACCCCGAAAGAAGAGTACAGAAGACACGATCAAATTTCAGTGGATGCAACGACTTGATTCAAATCTTGAACAAAGTAATTAAATAAAACTAAGTATTCGAATCTTATCACGAACACAGCAAATTTGAAACAAGATTGAATTAAATGAAATTGACACAGCGGCTCGACCACTGACCACACGACTTGACCCACATATCAAAGGCTCGGCTTGTTCATTCTCTTTCTCTTTCTTTTTTACTAAGTTCAACATGTGGTTTACGTATCAATACTTCATAATTATTCTTAGTACACAATACTTCATATGGATCTGTTCATAGGGCATAAAGACTGTTATTCATGCATGTATATACCTACCTATATTCACTATATATCCTAACACGCTAATGCCCAGGATGTTCTACTCACATGCACAGGTGTCCCTCTACTATTATATTTACCATCTTATTATAATATATATATATATTTAATTGGGTTACACAAAGGTACAACCCTAGCCTATGTCCAAAATGGATGCATGCACTGCTACTAAACTATCACCTTGTAGGTATGCAAAAAAAACGTCTACCGAAGCATTAATCATTATAAATTCTACTTTTGATCTGAAATCCAGTAATGATGCATTAAGCTTCATTCTAACTCCAGCTAGTGAATCCTATCAAATTTTATTCAATAGCACATAGAAATCAAACTTGCTAATTAGTAGTAGCAAAACCTAGTATCATATCCAAACCATGAATCTGTATCAGCTAACATAAACGCAAAATATAACTTACCTAACCTAGTCAAGCGTTCTATCTACGCAGTCTTAGATAATTCCATGAACATGAATATAGGCATAGAGGAAAGGTGGATAAATAGGCGTAGTCAAGTTATGTGGTGGTGTAGGTCGAGCTTTACGTGACGGGAAAAAGAGAATAAATAATATAAAGAGAAACAATAGAAGAAGATAAGCTAAAAGGTGGCCATTACCTGAAGAAGCTTGAACGTGAAGAAGGAGAAGACTGCAATTGAAAATTTTTGAAGAGTGCAGTGCTAAACGTTTCGCTCTTCAAAGAAAAGGTTGCGTGAGTTTTATATTTGGGTGGAGTTGCGAAATTATAGTCTACTGAGATGAAATGAAAATTTTGTGAGGCTTGAATTTATAGGAGAGTATTGGGTTTCTTTGTACGCAAGGAAATGGTGATGTGCGTAATCAAAGCATGCGAGAAAACGACAAGAGATATTATTTTGTTTTTGAATGTTACAGAGCAAAGGCTTGATTTAAAAAGAAACGGCAATACTTTATACCAAATTTAAAAATTTTGAATGCATTGATTTTATCCTTTATGTTTGGACATGTTATAAAAATAGGAAGCTGCATGATTTATTTCTTTTGAGATTTAGAAATTTTGTTCACACCGGTAATGGATAAGTTGCTTCCATTTAATGTTTATTACCAGAGCTAAAAATGAGATGCACGTTTCCAGAATTTAGATGAAGGGAATATGGAAAAATATTTTGGAAGCAAGAGAAAACGAACGTGCCCAAATTTACGCGCTTGATTATAGGAAAGAAAAGAGGCAAAAATTAATTGCTGAGAATGGAAAAAGGAGATTGCAGATTATATACCCATTAACCAAATGAAGTTGTACGTGGATTTGAATATTTATAACCAACATTGATTTCAAAAAAAATGGTAAAGATTTATTAGACGAAGATTTATTTATTAATACGTTTTACTATTATATACGTTATACCGTTAAATATCGTACCCTTTTAAATCCGCAATTATTAGTTTATTAATATGCTATAAATTCTTAACATTTATTACTAAATTAAAAAGATAAAACTTTAGTTACATCTCTCTCTGATTCCTATTACCATTAAAAGGTGATTTTATTATCCAAATGAACCAAATTTTTAAAGCAAGTATATAATCCAATTTTTATTTAAATTCCAATTAGAGTTATCCTTAAACAAAGTGAAACTTTCATTTATTATTAAGCATTTTGGAAATGATTTGATAAAATTAAAATATATATAAATTGGGAAGTAAATTTTACTAGAAAGAGAAAAATAAACGTAAGAAATATGGGTAAAGAGAAAAACGCATATGAAATAGGCAAGCAGATAGGAGAATGGATACTGCGCATGACTGAGATTTAGGAGAAAATTGTGTTTTGAAAAAAAATGCAAGAAATAAGTTTTGTTGAATGGCAAAAACCTATGGATAATCAAATTTTTAAAGCAATGCGTTGAATTAGAGGCAACATACTTGATTTGAACGCTAAACAATTCCTTCCCTCTAAAACACATGCCATCGATAAATTTACTCATTTACAACTAAGGTCATATTTTTAAGAATGTGTACCATAGCCATAATATTTTATGCCCAAAATATAACGGAATAACGGATTAAAATTCCATACTTTTTTTATATATATATTGTATTTATTCCCTCAATTTGCGCGCCCTTTAAACGCGTAATTACCCAGTTCATTTATACACTATAAAAATTTAAAATTTATTACTTAAATGGAATAAAATTTGTACATTTTTTTCTTCTGATCAATTTACCATTGACAAAGAAATGTATTATTCAAAATATTACTTAACTTTAAAAGGTTGATAATCCATTTTATAGCTAAGGTAAAACAAAATTGTGTTGTTTTAACAGTACAAAAAAAATGAAAAATTGGCGAACGTTTTATAAAATTGAACAAAGAAAAGTGTTAATTCTTAGAGTAAAGAAACGGAAAAGAATATTTGATTTGAACGTTATTGAAAAATCAATGGGTTTTATTTATTAAATATGTGGAGTCAACTGAAAGAAAATTTATTATTTTCTCACTTAAAATGCATGTATACTGATTTATTTGATTATTTATATCCAAGGTAATAAATTTAGATGCGTGAAAAACCGATGCAATAATTTAATCAAACACGCGCCCAGTTTCATAATAAAAGTAACGCTTTTTAAATTTACGCGTTCTTTTATGTAGTAAATATACGTTAAAAATATTCCATAAATAACACGCCTTTTAAACGCGTAATTAAACAGTTTATTTATACACTAAATTTTTTTCAAATCTTATTTCTTAATTAAAACTTGATTTTGCTAGAAATTAAGTTATTTACCATCTTCGACAAAAAAATCCAAATTTCCAATTAAAGTTAATTTTTAACCACGTCAAAATTTCAGAGATCGTATTATTTATTTCAAAATTTGGTCAATTGTTTTTAGTCACTTTAAAATTTAGATTTTTATATACTAAACCCCAAAGTAAAATAAAAATACAAGTGAAAAATACTTGTTAAAAATTTGGGCCGTTACACTCTCCCCCACTCAGAACTTTTCGTCCTCGAAAAGGAAAAAGGAGGGGAATAGAAACAACCTGAGAGAAAACTAAATTGAAACTTAAATTAGAATCATTAATCTAAACCATACAAATTCAATTTTAAATTAATAATTCATTTTATCTATATATACTTAAAAATTTTAACATTAATTTATTTACATATTTACTTGTATAATATCACTATACTTATAAAATCATTTTAATCCAAATTTTACATAAGGTATTATAACATTCTAATTTAAAAATGTTTAATTTTAATCCAAATTTGAAATGGTAATTTAACTTAATTGTTAATGTAAATTTACCATTTCCCAAAATAAACTAAATTCCCCATTTAATTTCTTCTTTATTCTTGACTATAATTAAATTTATTTCTCTCAATATATTTTTCTCATCTATGTCAAATATGTTTACACTTATTACAACTATTTAAATTTATTCTTAGTTCCTTAACATCATTTTATATTGAAAATTATTCCACTACCTTTTTATTTTATTTACCTCTGCTAATCTTTTTATAACTAGAATTTAAGTGTATAACATTTATTATAACCACTCAAATTTTATTTATAAATCTTTTTATATTGTATATTATCCAATTACATTGTTAACTTCTGAAAATCAAGGTAAGTTATATTGAAATGAAATTGAGTATTATACAAATAAAACTTTCAAATTCAATTATCTCAAGTTGGAATCATTTATACAAAAATTTGTTTTTCTTTTTTTTTATAATTGAAATTATTCCTCAAGATAAAATTTAAGAAATAAATTTCTAATTCCCTTCAACCCATATAGAGATAAATAAATATATGTACATAATATGTCAAATCAAATTTAAATCATATATCTACATATTATAAATCAAGTCATATTTTAGAGATTCAAATCAATTAAATTCTCAAGGTAACACTGTAGCCAGACTACAGAATGGTCTTTTCACTTCGAAACTCGAAAATGAATGTCGATGATGTTGTTGTCATCACCGAAATTAGTTCCTAGCGACAAAGAGAAGAGCACTGATTTTTAAACCTTTAAAATTATTTGGAAACAAATTTTTATTCGAAAATAATTTAAATAATATATCCTTTTAAAATTTTAAACACAAGGTTTGAAACCATCGGAAATTGAATTCTCAAGTTCTTGTTTTAAATTCATGTCTGTTTCCAAATTAATTTATAACCATTGTTTATATTCAATTATTTATATTAGACAAAACACATGGTTTACAAAACCATCAATAAAATCAAAAACTATTATCTCTTGACAACTAGTTAAATTAATTATAAAATTCTGAAAATTATGCTTATATATAATATTAGATTTTTCCCAAATATAGGAATAAATTTTTCAAAACAAGGATAGAGATTCAAATTTGATGGACTCAAATCAAAGAGAATTTTGATTTAAAGATAAGTTGGAATCAGAAGATCCGATGATCAAATAACAGATTAAGGAACTGGATAAGTTTAGATAAACTGTGGGCAACCTTAACCGGGTCAATCATGACTTGAAGAATAAGATCGGTGAGGATTTTTCTGGGGTAAATCTACATTCGATCTGAAGAGAAAGAGTTCAGAATAACCAAAGATACTAGCATCTAAACGGAGGTTAAATATAAATCTCTAGTGAATCAATGCTAATTGTAAAGGAGTTTCACCCCTTTAATAGAATATTGGCGAGACTGCCAATTCACTATAAAGATCATCCGAAATGGAGTTATGGGATACTCCAGAATCGAAAGAAGATGAATAGTGAGGGACACGAATGAAATTTGGAACTGTAGGGAACGTTCCAAAATTCGAAAAGGAAGAGATTCAAGCTCGAATGAAAGTGATTCTGTAAATCAAATTTACCGTAAATTCTAAGTTTTGCCTAGAGCCAAAGCTTTGATACCAAATGTAACGACCCAGTATTTTCAACCATTCGCATCCGCACATGTCGGAATTGAATTGTTCAAAATACCGCGTTGTAAAAATAAATTTGGCAAAATTCAGAATATGCAGTAAATAAATCACAGAATCACAGACACAGATATCAGAAATCTCGCAGCGGAATTTAAAAATACTTAGTGGTTCATGAAGCCACTAAAATAGTCTCAACAAATAAAAATTACATAGTCTTCATCCCAAATATATTTTAAATCACCAAATAAAAATCCAAATAATCCCAAAGTCTTGATTTCATAAATAAGGTAACGGACAGAAAGAAGCCAGCAACTTGATAGGATCTACAGAAGTCCTTGCTCCGGGATGATGACTGAACTGCAACTCAGCCTGACCAGAGCGTAAGAAAATAAACACAAACACTCGAGTCAGGACATACATACTTATGTAGTGTAAGCTAATTTAAGTGTACTGTAATATAGAGCAAGTAACTTAAAGGATGCTTGGGACCGCCCATCCTCTAAGGATCGGTTAAACTATTTACTATGTAGTAATACTTCGCTATTATAATAGTGTCTGTTTGTAAAATAAACTTACTTTTAAATGGCGTTAAGGGGTTACCCATATAGACCTTAAAACATAATATATTCCCATAGTCTATACAGTACCGTAATCTCCCTCGTACTGGGCATCGTCAGAGGGCACTCCATAGGTATGGTACAAAACCAAAATTGTATAAGGCTCGCTATGGTAGGTGACACGGCACAACTAGGCAATGCCAGGGTAGATATACCAATTACGCATCCGGACCGATGGAAATGCACAACGCCCAGCTACCGCCCACCTCGAACAACACTCCCAAATCAAAGGTGCGCACCAAAACAATCACAAAAATAATAGAATGGCATACGAAGAAGTGCGTCCGATCAGAGGTGCTACCTCATTAATCCGAGAATCGCTCCTGTTTTAGCCACCTTATGCCAACTCACGGGAGTCGGGTCCACGTGTTTACCTCAAGAAAAAAGTCACCACCATCCTACTTCATTCTGAAATCTCCACCGTGTACATGGTTGTCAAAGTGATTTTCGATATCGATAGAGAGTATGCCAGATATCCGATCCCGGTCTCTTTAACAACCAAACGTTATTATAACCCGTGGTTACAATTTTTAAAAATGGTATTTATACTTTACAAATCAAAATAAATTTCAAATACCTTTCAATATCATAATATCCTTTTAAACATCATTTATTTAAACATCGGTCATTCCATTTTCATCTATTTAACTTATTTAGGAATTTATTGCCTTTCAACTCAAATTTAAAAGTTAAATCCTTCCATTTAAAACCATTTAAAGTCAATTCCTTATCCTTATTTATTCATATTAAATTCCTAAATTTAAGCCTTTTTCCCAAAGATTATTTCCATTGAATTTTATTAAAACAATAAAAAATTCAGTTTCCATAGCACTTATAAAATGCTACCTAAAGTTATAGGTTAAAACAATCCATTTACAAAAGACTGCATTTAAGTGCTGTAATAAATTATTAACTTAACAATTAAGTTTTAAATTCCCAATATAACTTATTATCAATTAATTTACTTAACTAAAATCTCAATTTTAACAAAAATTCAGAATTTACCAAAATACGTTATATTCCAAAATTTTCTTAACCATTCATTTATTTAACATTTTTTTAACTATTCAAAAATCAATATAAATTTTATAAAATCCTTTAAATACATTTTAAGCCAGAATATCATAAACTTTCCATTTAAAATATTTTTAAAACATTTCAGAAAAATATTATATAAACCATGGGTCTGCATATAGTTTTCTAGCCTAGGTCAAGTGATACGGATATATATCATTTCAATCCGCAATTTACGCAAAAACCCGGGTTCTATCATTTCAAACCCACAATCCCAAGTTAAATAATAAATAATTAAACAATTAAATAAATAAATGAATATTAATTATCGTTCAGGCCTATCATTTCAGCCTATAACGATCTCAAATTTTACAGGGAACTTGTAGTGATGATTAACAGTAAATAAGCATTTAATAGTATAACTGCAATAATATAAAATAAATAAACGACTGATGATGTGTCAATTTATAATGGGGTTTAACCTCATACGTTTATATCACAGGCAGATAAAATTAAATAAAATAAATTTACAATTACACTTGTGATAAATTCACAGATATATAGGTATGTTTGTCTGGTGAGAAATACTCACCTTTTCGATGCTTCAGAATTATTCAAACAACGATATCTACCCCGAAAGAAGAGTACAGAAGACACGATCAAATTTCAGTGGATGCAATGACTTGATTCAAATCTTGAACAAAGTAATTAAATAAAACTAAGTATTCGAATCTTATCATGAACACAGCAAATTTGAAACAAGATTGAATTAAATGAAATTGACACAGCGGCTCGACCACTCACCACACGACTTGACCCACATATCAAAGGCTCGGCTTGTTCATTCTCTCTCTTTTTTTTTACTAAGTGCAACATGTGGTTTACGTATTAATACTTCATAATTATTCTTAGTACACAATACTTCATATGGATCTGTTCATAGGGTATAAAGACTGTTATTCATGCATGTATCTACCTACCTATATTCACTATATATCCTAACTCGCTAATGCTCAGGATGTTCTACTCACATGCACAGGTGGCTCTCTGCTATTATATTCACCATCTTATTATAATATATATTTTTTTCTTTGGGTTACACAAAGGTACAGCCCTAGCCTATATCCAAAATGGATGCATGCACTGCTACTAAACTATCACCTTGTAGGTATGCAAAAAAAAAGTCTACCGAAGCATTAATCACTATATATTCTAATTTTGATCTAAAATCCAGTAAAGATGCATGCAGCTTCATTCTAACTCCAGCTAGTGAATCCTATCAAATTTTATTCAATAGCACATAGAAATCAAACTTGCTAATTAGTAGTAGAAAAACCTAGTACCATATCCAAACCATGAATCTGTACCAGTTAACATAAATGCAAAATATAACTTACCTAACCTAGTCTAGCATTCTATCCACGCAGTCTTAGATAATTCCATGAACATGAATATTGGCATAGAGGAAAGGTGGATAAATAGGTGTAGTCAAGTTATGTGGTGGTGTAGGTCGAGCTTTACGTGATACGAAAAAGAGAATAAATAATAAAAAGAGAAACAATAGAAGAAGATAAGCTAAAAGGTGGCCATTACCTGAAGAAGCTTGCACGTGAAGAAGGAGAAGAATGCAGTGGAAATTTTTTGAAGAGTGCAGTGCTAAATGTTTTGCTCTTCAAAGAAAAGGTTGCGTGAGTTTTATATTTGGGTGGAGTTGCGAAATTATAGGCTATTGAGATGAAATGAAAATTTTGTGAGGCTTGAATTTATAGGAGAGTATTGGGTTGCTTTGTACGCAAGGAAATGGTTGTGTGCGTAATCAAAGCATGCGAGAAAACGACAAGAGATATTATTTAGTTTTTGAATGCTACAGAGCAAAGGCGTGATTTAAAAAGAAACGACAATACTTTATGCCAAATTTAAAAAGTTTGAATGCGTTGATTTTATCCTTTATGTTTGAACATGTTATAAAATAGCAAGCTGCATGATTTATTTCTTTTGAGATGTAGAAATTTTGTTCATACCGGTAATGGATAAGTTGCTTCCATTTAATGTTTATTACCAGAGCTAAAAATGAGATGCACGTTTCCAGAATTTAGATGAAGGGAATATGGAAAAATATTTTGGAAGCAAGAAAAAACGAACGTGCCTAAATTTACGCGCTTAATTATAGGAAAGAAAAGAGGCAAGAATTAATTGCTGAGAATGGAAAAAGGAAATTGCAGATTATATACCCATTAACCAAATGAAGTTGTACATGGATTTGAATATTTATAACCAACATTGATTTCAAAAGAAATGGTAATGTTTTATTAGACAAAGATTTATTTATTAATACGTTTTACTATTATATACGTTATTTATACCGTTAAATATCGTACCCTTTTAAATGCACAATTATCAGTTTATTAATATGCTATAAATTCTTAACATTTATTAATAAATTGAAAAGATAAAACTTTGGTTGCATCTCTCTCTGATTCCTATTACCATTAAAAGGCGATTTTATTATACAAATGAACCAAATTTTATAAATTTTTAAAGCTAGTATATAATCCAATTTTTATTTAAATTCCTATTAGAGTTCTCCTTAAACAAAATGAAACTTTCATTTATTATTAAGCATTTTGGAAATGATTTGATCAAATTAAAATATATATAAATTGGGAAGTAAATTTTACTGGAAAGAGAAAAATAAACGTAAGAAATATGGGTAAAGAGAAAAACGCATATGAAATAGGCAAGCAGATAGGAGAATGGATACTGCACATGATTGAGATTTAGGAGAAAATTGTGTTTTGAAAAAAAAAATGCAAGAAATAAGTTTTGTTGAATGGAAAAAATCTATGGAAAATCAAAATTTTAAAGCTATGCGTTGAATTAGAGGTAACATACTTGATTTGAACGCTAGACAAATCCTTCCCTCTAAAACACATGTCATTGATAAATTTACTCATTTACAACTAAGGTCATATTTTTAAGAATGTGTACCATAGCCATAATATTTTATACCCAAAATATAACGGAATAACGGATTAAAATTCTATACGTTTTCTTATATATATATATATATATATACACACACACGGTATTTATTCCCTCAATTTACGCGCCCTTTAAACGCGTAATTACCCAGTTCATTTATACACTATAAAAATTTAAAATTTATTAAAATGGAATAAAATTTGTTTACATTTTTTTCTTATGATCTATTTACCATTGACAAAGACATGTATTATTCAAAATATTACTTAACTTTAAAAGGTAGGTAATCCATTTTATAGCTAAGGTAAAAAAATTTGTGTTGTTATAACAGTACAAAAAAAATGATAAATTGGCGAACGTTTTATAAAATTGAACAAAGAAAAGTGTTGATTCTTAGAGTAAAGAAACGGAAAAGAATATTTGATTTGAACGTTATTGAAAAATCCATTGGTTTTATTTATTAAATATGTGGAGTCAACTGAAAGAAAATTTATTCCTTTCTCACTTAAAATGCATGTATAATGATTTATTTGATTATTTATATCCAAGGCAATAAATTTAGACGCGTGAAAAACCGATGCAATAATTTAATCAAACACGCACCCAGTTTCATAATAAAAGTAACGCTTTTTAAATTTACGCGTTCTCTTATGTAGTAAATATACGTTAAAAATATTCCATCAATAACACGCCTTTTAAACGCGTAATTAAACAGTTTATTTATACACTAAATTTTTTTCAAATCTTATTTCTTAATTAAAACTTGATTTTGCTAGAAATTAAGTTATTTACCATCTTCGACAAAAAAACCCAAATTTCCAATTAAAGTTAATTTTTAACCACGTCAAAATTTCAGAGATCTTATTATTTATTTGAAAATTTGGTCAATTGTTTTTAATCACTTTAAAATTTAGATTTTTATATACAACCTCAAAGTAAAAAAAATACAAGTGAAAAATACTTGTTAAAAATTTGGGCTGTTACGCTGCAAAAAGCTATGACAAAAAAAAAATAGCTAGCGGAGTAGTCCATGCGGAAGCAAAATAGGCTAAGTCCAAAAGCACCTAACCTGAAACATCTCGGTCTGACCCGAGTATAAATTACACGGATTAGTCTAGCTAAACAAATCAGTTAGATAAACTGAACAACAATAAACCTGCAAGGTAACAAAGTATAACAAATATCTCTAAGGGAGATAACACAATCATCCAACATAAGATGAATCATATCAAGGCAAGCCTTATATCATCGGCAACAAAGATAAACAAAGGATACAAATACCCCAAATCAAGCCAAAAAGGCAATAACAATTACCAATGAAGGTAACACAAGTTCCACAAGGTAATCGCCATATATCATGCGGCTCAAAAGGACTGTAACAGCCCAAATTTTAGCAATATTTTATTCTTTATTTATAATTCTGGGGTTTTATTTTTCGAAAATTCGATTGTCTAAATTTAATTATAAATAATCACCCAAGACTGTTATTAGTGTGAAAATTCTAAAATTCTTATTTTGGTTAAAACTTAACATTTATTGAAGTTATAAATCTTTAAATTTTTAATTTTCAATTTTTTGGTTTAATTTAATATATTTGTAACAACGTTTATTTCACCTTTTGTTCTTTAAAAAAAAATTGATTTTTTTACTTTTAGAACATAATATTTTATATCTTACTTATATACATTTTTGAAATAAATTTCTTAGTAAATGTGTAAACAAATCATATTTTTATATAAGTAATAAATTTTGAAAACTTTGTGTATAAATAAACTGTTTAATTACTCGTTTAAAAGGCGCATTATTTGATTGAATAAATAATGTATATATACATACAAGAAAACGTATAAAATTTAAATCCGTTATTTTCAATCTTTTTGGACAAAAATCACTGCGTCTTTTGTGCGCATTCTAATTTTATTCACTTTCCTTTTACTCTCCTGATTTAATAGGAACGTTATTTACAAATTTTATAACCGTTCACCTTTTTAATTTCTTGCCATTGTTCCCATCAACACGAGCTTTAAATTTTAAACGCATTCAATATTGTTTAAAAATCTTATTCCAAAATCTAATCTTAGCCGATCGTTTCTTCTGCTTTAATTTCGAAACTCATTTGCTTAAAATTTGTTAAAAATCAACGTACAGCTCACACAATTCTAAATTGCATTAAATTTTCTGTTGAACCACACTATGACCGTTTATATTACATTCATTTGGAATATATTCATTTGTTTGAAATCTTTCCCTTTCTCTCTCATCTCAGTTAGGAATAAAATAAATTTCAGCGGAAATCACGTTTCAATGCTTTTAACTCTTTATAACTTTTGATAAAATTTTCTTTTCTTTTTGAAACTAAAGCGTATAGGGATATACGTTTTTCATTTATTAATTTCTAAATCATCCTGTTGTCCTTTTCATGTATGTTATATTTATTTATATTTTAACATTTTCTATTTATTTCGCTCATCTCCCTAAACATTTGTATTTATTTTCTGATTTGTTGCATACGTTTCATTTTGGAAAAATGCGGTTCATTCCTATTTATTTTCATTTCTCACATTTATTTCATCTTTTACTGAAATTCGACCGTTGCCACAACATACCATTTTGAAAGTATGAATGTACAAAACATGCATACGTTTTATATTCATTTAATTGGAACGGACACTTATATTTTTGCCTTAAAATTCCATTTTCTTCACTACAGCTGGAAAGTTATAAAACATTCAAAAAATTTGAGAGCTCACCTTAAATTGTGCAAAGCGTTTTCCTCTTCCTTCATAACTTTGGGTTATGCCAGCTGTTACTTTTTTCCATCAATTCAAAATTATTACTTGTCATTCCATTTTAGGGTCTCTTCATTCTCCTTTATCAACTTCCATATATTTATTTCCCTAGTGACTTTAAAACGTTTTATAATAATAATTAACATATAGTTGTTTGATGTTAAAGCTTTTCATACGTTTTATATATTAAAAAAATGTGAACGGATATTTACCTGAGGCCCACACCGTTTTGAACTATACGTTTTTTTTGTATTCGTTAATTCTTTTACGGCTCATTTTTTTTCACATTTATAAGCTTTTTTTGGTAAAGAAAGGATCTACTGTTACTTCCTTCTCCTCAATTTTTCTTCCTCCACCCTCTCTCTTCTTCCACACTCTTACACGCAGCCGTATCTCACCTTGTCACCCATTTTTCCTTGCAGCAAACTTTTCACATATATATATGATATCTTGAAAGGTAATACAACTTGTGTGTTTGTCTCATTAAGTATTGTTTTTTTTTTGTGCGTAAGTTATTATTTTATTTTATATATATAAGCCTGAGTATTGTTTCTAAAACTTTAGATATTTGCGTGGGTACATATTTTCGTATTGGGTTGGTTGTATAGATATACTAGTATACATTTCAGAGTTTTATAGGTTTGTATTAGTTATAATATATATATATATATATTATTTTTTTATTTTACCTTCATCTATTATCATTTATTGTTTAAAATATAATATGTATACAAGTTAGGTATAATGGCTGTTGTGAATATGGGTAACAATATATGTATAACATTTTTTAAAACATGTATATAGCAGCCCATATAAAGGTTTGTTTGTACACACTTTATTGTAAATATAAAATGTAGGTTTGCATGTCAATATTGGTAAGCATAAGCATCCTTTCTCCATTTTTCTACTAGCATTGTGTTAGCATATTTCTATTTTTGGTAAAAATACATATATATATATATAATAATAATAATGATGATGATTATAGTATATTATTTGTAAAGGAAATCTGCATTTGGTTAAACTATTAGATTTCTTTAAACTTACATTATTTACTGTTATGTATATCTTTGGATGTTAATTTGGTTATGTACATTTAGTTTCAGATATTGATGTTTCAAATATAACGTATATACTATAAGATAGAGTCAATTTGGTTTTGATTTTTTTATATATGCTTGATTGCAACAAATATATTTAATTTAAGACTTATATGAAATGTATATATACTTTGATTTGAATTTTGGGTTTGAGGAGGATAATAATATAAAATAAATCTCGCCTAAATTTTTATCGAGCTAATTTGACCCATTCCCATTGATTTCTTTTATCAGCTTTGATCGTCGATTCGTGCCGATCTTACTTTGCTTTGAGATTTGTGCTTGGGTTTCGTAACTTAACTTCATTATCTATCTCGCTAACCTCGAAAGGTAAGCAATCACTCACGATTAAGAGTTCTTATATTTATTAAATTTGATTTCAATTGAAAAGACAATTGAAATATGTTGTTGCAGTTGTTTAAATTGTCATTTATGCTATTATTGGTAACTGTTCACCTATGGGATATGACACCATATCCCATTGTTTATATTTTATTTAATTACTGATGATATATGCCTGTTGTTATATTATTATCATATCTGTTATCACTCTGCAAATTCACTATTAGTATAGTATTCACTATGGGTTGAAATGATACATACCCGAACAGACTTTAGAATAGGAGGAAATCGTTATGGGTTGAATTGATAAACCCAAGCGATTTTCATTTAATCGAATTTGGGATTACGGGTTGGAATGATATCCACCCGTATATATTTAGTGTACGGATTGAAATGATAAATATCCGTAGCACTTGACTATATGATAGGAAATATATGCAGACACCATTGGTCCATATAAATATTTTGAAAATAATTTATATAAATTTGGAAAGAAATATATGGTTTAATAAATTTTTATTCTTAAGATACTATGTAAATGGAAATTTTATCGTAATATTTGACTTAAATTAGATTGATTTAATACATACAATATGGTTGAGTATTTATGTAAATCTATATTTCAAATAGATTTTCTTGAAATAAATTGAATAATTAAGATTGGGAGAAAATTTGGGTTTATTAAAAATGGTATTTAAATAAGGATTTATTTAATTAAATCGATTTGAAATTATTGAATGGGAAATTTAAAGGTATGATTTTGTAACTGGATTTTTGATTTAAGTGATTCAATGAATATTTCCCGTTTAAATAAATTAAAGAAATATTTGAGTAAAATGTAATTTAAGGTTACTTAAATGATATTGAATCTAATGAGGGCGTATTTCAAGACTAAATAATAATAAGATTAAATCGAGATCTATATGAAACTGTTATCTTGAACATTTAAATATTGAAGCTTAGAACTATATTGGAATTTAAATGGTTTATTTTGAGATTCGGATCTGTATTTGAAATCAATATAGTGAATTTGTTATTTAGAAACTAAATTGAATTAAAGTGAAAACTTAGGTTGAACCAAATTTGAATTTATAATTTAGAAAACTAAATTGAATAAAAATTTAGTTTTAAACGTTTAATACTTAAAGTTTTGAAATATATTGAAATATAAAGGGGTATTTGCGATTAAAAATCCGAATTTGAGATCGATAAAATTGAAGTGGTTATTTTAGAAATTGAGTTGAATTTAAATTGATAAATTGAGATTAAATTTATTTTGAATGGGAAGGTCAGGTTGATGTTGAAACGATTTGTTAAGTCGAGGGAATTGAAATACTTTCCTTTATAAATTATCTATTATATATAAATACTATTTTGGGAAATATAGAGATAATTGAAGTAAAATGATATTTGGTTTGAAGTATTGTAACATCCCGCCTTTTCGCACGATTTAAACAGACACACGTGCCGATTCAAACCATATGTAAGGGAGCATTGTTATGGGACAAATAAGAAAAACAGAGAAAGAAAAAAAAACTAAACAAAATCTCACAGCGGAAGGATAAAATATAATAATAAGATATACAATTCATAAATCTGTTTTTACAAAACCTTTGATTATAATTATACACACATATCATAGTACACATACCATATAACAATGCAGCGGAACAATATGGGTGTAGTGGAACCATAAAATCTATAGTAATAATAATAAAATCTTCGTCTTCTTCGTCCAGAAATAAAATCTTTAATCCCGAAACGCTCGGACTTACCCGAGCGAATTGAAAAGACAAAACACTCGAGTCAGAACTAAAAGAACTTATGTAAGTTAAATTAACGGAAATAAATATGAGTGCAGTAACTCAAAAGATGCTCGGGATTTACATCTCTTAAGGATCCGTTAAACTATTTACTATGTAGTATATTTCGCTATTATAATAGTGTCTAATAGTAAAATAAACATACTTTTAAATAGCGTTAAGGCTTTACATCTTCCGCCTTAACACGTAATAGTCGCAGTAGTCCATCCAATATCATAGTCCCTCCTGATTGGGAAGCCACCAGAGGATACCACACGGGCTATGGGAGAAATCCAAACTCGTACAAGGCTCGGTATGGTAGGTTACACGGCACAACTAGGCAACGCCAGGGTAGATATACCAATTGCTATCCGGGCTGTTGGAAACGCGTAGCCACAGCTACCGCCCACCTCGAACAAACTCCCCCAAAATCAAAGTAAAAGTGGCCACTGAATCAATCCAAAGTCAAAGTGTAATATCGAAGAGGAGTGTCCGATCAGAGGAATGACCTCATTGGCCCGAGAATCGCTCCTGTTTTAATCACCTTATGCCAACTCACGGGAGTCGGCTCCACGTATTTACCTTACAGGAAACGCCGCCACCATCCTACTTCATTCTGGAATCTCCACCGCGTACATGGTCGTTAAAGTGGTTTTCGGAGTTGGCAGAGAGTATGACAGCTTCTGATCCCGGTCTCTTCAACAACCAAACGTTATTATAACACCGCGGTCTTTTAAAATAATTATACTTTCAAAACCATAATAAACATCTATTTCGAAACCATATAAATACGATATCATTTCAATTTCCAAAACAAATCATTTTGATATTATTTTTATAAAACCCAAATCAATAATATCAGTTTTATTTCAAATATATTTCCCTTCCAAATCATACTTCTTTACAATTTATAATATCTGGAAACCAACATTTGAATTATAACTTTCAAAACATAATACTTTGAAATTTATAGCTTTAAACCCATACTTCTAAAACTTGAATGGTTTGGATATTCAACAGTATATGAAATAAAATGGTTTAACTCAAGATTACTTTGTAAAGAAAAATAATTTCCATGACTTTACAAATATATTTTCTTTAATTGAGTCTGAGCCATAAATTTAAATATCACTTTCAATTTCCAAAACCACTTTAATTTTTAACATATATTTCAAACTTTAAATATTATACTTCCAAAATTTAAGAAGGAAATTATTATTCAACCATTAAATGTCCTATTATTTAGTTTGAAATATAGCATACTAAACCACAATCATTTACATAAAACTCGGATTACCTATAACTAAATATTTCTTTTAATTCATTTATAATATAAATATTCATTTAATTCATCTTGAATAAAAATCCAGTTATAATTATCATACCTTTAAAAAAATCTCCAAGTTTAACAGGTTTACATCAACTTATGGAGTAAAAAATTTAAATAGCTCAATTCCAAATAAATTTCCAATTTGAGCATATTTCTGGTGATTTCCTCCACCTACAGTGAGAACGAACAATAGATCTAGGGCCTGCTCAACTCTCTTGTCATCATGGTGCTTCCCAATCGTCCAATAGCTGCAGATCCGCCGTCAAATCTCGACGATGAACATGAATGGCCGAGACAAAACCCCAATTTTCTGGTCAAACCACAAATCAAATTGAAAAACGAATTACGCCATCGAATAATGCTCGTCGAGAGCATCGACATATATTTTTTTTGGAATTTTCTGAGGTCTTTAAATTTTCATTTGAATTTTGAATAGAATTGGATATGAAATTTGCATCCATTGAGGAAGAGAAAGAGTTGAAGAAATGAACGTACAATCAAATGACAATAGATCGAGGCTATGGTTTATCACAGCCTATTTATAGACAAACTGCAATAGGATAGGTGGGCACGAATTATAAACGTGCTAAACGGTAGTTGGCCCAAAAAGCCCGTTCTGACCCCGGAACGAAATTTGTTAAACCTATATATCCAAATAGGTATTTTAAAATATTCTGAACGCGATGGAAAAAGTTTCACGTCCAAATTCGATCGTATGAAGAAGTTATGCTGAAAAAAAAAATTTCAAATTTATTTCAAATTGATTTTGATTAAATCGATTTCAAGGCGTTTCGCGTTCATACGATCAAACGACAAGTCCGATCGATACGAAACTTGAAACCCTACAATAATTCACTGTTACGGATCCGATGAAACTGGTTTCATCGAAATCCGAGTCCGTGACAAAAATGGCTATTTTTTATATCAATTAATTAAATTAAGAATTAGTAAGAAAATCCAAATTTTTATTCCAGTTTTAGTATTGGAAAATTTTATCACTTAATAATCCTCAGACATTTACATTGATTTTAAACCAATTTAAAAAAAATGTAAATTTTGATGATCCATTTGTAACTTTCAATATTAATTCTCAATTTCATTAAATTCCAAATTTATAGATAAATTTCCGAAATTTCCTTTTTAAGTGAATTAACCTATATTTATTCCATTCATAAATTTCAAATATAAGGGTTTACCATTGGATTAATAATTATCACATAAATATTTCCCGTATCCAACTTAATTTTCAAATTAACATAAAATTTTATATTTAATTTTAATTAATTGCAATAAATCCAAATAAATACATAAAGCTTAATTCTTTTTTAAATATTGAACTCACTTAATTGCAATTAATCTTTTTATCATAAATTAAATTAAAATATATTAAATAAACTTTATTTCCATTCTTTTTACTCACAAATCATCATATTATGAAGAACATTTACGTTATTCCCCATTTATTGCCTTAATTTATTTAACGTAACATTAAATTTATATCTATTGCAATGATTTCAAATTTAACTGAAGGAACTAAGTATATAACTCAAAATACTTGTTATAAGACTCTTAATCCCACCTTTATAAGTATATTATTTCCACTCAAGTATTATAGGTATTTACAGATTATTGCTTTTCATTTAATCATTATTTATTATATATTAATTAAATAAATTCACTATTCAAGTCCATTTAAATTTTATTACCAAAAATCCATCTACCTTTACCAATAGATTTGAATTCCATTCAATTTATAACCAATCAAAATTTCCATTCACACTTTATTATAAACCCAAAATCTGCAATTCATTATCTTATATTAAGGTCATCCAATTTCTATTTATTATTATAACTTTACAATCAATATACATTCATTGATTGGTTTTATACAATTACCATTTACTTTACATTCAATTACTATTCAAAGTATATTTATTCATCAATCAATCCGATATTTACTTCTCTTTCCTTCTATTTGATAAATAACCTAATATACCTTTACATTTATTCATTTTATTCCATTCATTTATGGGTATTGCATTGAAATTTAATTTATTAGCTAATACCAACATTTTTACCATTAATTACAATTGGGTTCCCAATTTTATTCAATACCCTGAATAAATAACATACATATTAGTCCAATCCTTACATTTGTTTCCTCATATTTCATTAAAAATTAAATCATAACATTTAAATGATTTTATTGAATTGGAATTTCATTCAAGTCATAAACTATTAACTTGCACTAATATGATTCCTTAATTTATTCCAATTACCGTTTACAAACTTTTATTGCATTAAATCAAATTAATACTTTCATAAATTTCTCATATTAAATTTCAGGTAAGAATCTTTTTCAACTTAATTCACTTTGAATTTTTATCCAAACTTCTATAAATAGGTTTTAAGTCACCATTTACATAATTTAATTTAGCGTTTATTTCAATATTTGTTTATAAAGTAATTTTTTTCCTACTGAATTAAATTGCAAAAATCAAAAATTCAACCAAATTAAATCCACTAAATTTACGGGTCGTTACACTCTCCCCCACTCAAACCTTTTCGTCCCCGAAAAGGAAAAAGAAGGGAGAAGGAAGAATTGAATAACAATACATCTTATTCAAAATATTAACTTAAAACAATAATTTGCTAAATTTATTACCTTAAATAAAATATACCCGTTTTATAATTATTATATCCTTTTATACTTAAATAATTAAAGTTTGGAAAACATTTTCAACATAATTCTAAGTCCAAAATTTAAGGAAAATTTTGGCAGAGTCTCCTTTGTACGGAGAGGTTCGGGAGAAAAATATAATATTAAATATTACAAAATATCACATATAATATCCAAACTATTATATCCCAACACGGGAAAATATATAAAATAGCTCTATAAACCATAATCCGAAAACGAACCTATTTATCTGGCAATTTACATTTATTTTATAGAACCAAAACCAGAAGCAATTGCTTCCATAACCTGCATTTCACTTATAAAATCCAAAGGGTTAACAATTTATATAAAGTGAAATATTTAAGTGGTTTCAACCATTAACAACCAATCAATACAACAACCATCAATTTCACAAACAGCATACACACCCAAAACAAAGCAACCATTCAATCAAACAAACAAACAGTTGTTCGGGTTCAAAACTTGAAATTGTACGGAATGAAAATAACTATCAAGTGCATCAATTACTCAACAGTCTTAGATGGAACGAAAATATATTATTTATTCATCCAACAACTTCAAATTTCCTTACCCAACCAACCATAAATCAAACAATAACAATTTAAACCAACAAACCAAATTAACTTATTATAAATTTATTTCATACTTTAGTTGTTTGATTTCCTTTCTTTCATTTATTCAATGATTACTTCATTTTTTTTCATTTTTTTCTTTTTATTTTGTTCAGAAAATAACTTCAACCCTTTTCTTAAGTTTACAGTTTCTCTTTATTATATTGCACTCATTTAATTTCACTTACTACTTGCTATTATTCATTCGTTTATTATTTCATGATCTTATTTATCCACCCTTTAATTACTTAAATTCATTTGTCATACTTACCTTTAATTATATTCTCTTATAGTAAAATCCCAGTTATAACCTATGTTTATAACATTAAATTCTCATTTATAATAGCAAATTCATTTGAATACTTCATTACCTACTCTTACTTGTACAAATTTCTATTACATTTCCTATTAAACATTTCAACTTTTAATATTTGGTAAGTTATATATGATTTAAAGAATATACTTGAAAGTTATACAAGTTTTCTCATTTCCTATGGTAAATTTAATGTTTAATATTAATATTCTTTATTTCATAGGTTATAATTTCAACTTTCATTTAATACCATTTATAACCTATCACTAAATCTCTTATTTCCTTTAGAGGGTGAAATCTATTAATTACCTACATTCCAATTCACTATAGTAATTGAAACTATTAATTAATTCATTGTTCAATAAGGTTACAATTCAACTTCCTTTTTATTTCCTTTATACTCAGTCTTACATCTCTTACCTAAATTAGAGGCTCCAATATTTTATTACTTACCTTTCATTTTACTACAACAATTGAACAATTTATTAACGGAAATTTAAGAATTTAAATACCGGGTTAAATTTCAATTTATTTTAAAATAATATATAAATATATTCTTACACTTATATATCTCTAATTATATTTAAAACAATTCGAAATTTATATATTTTAAAAAAAATGGATCTGTAGTAGAATTACTACAGTGGCCTTCCCCCTTCGAAACTCGAAAATGAAAGTCGATGATGCGGCCGTCATCACCGAAATTATTTTCTAGCGACAGAGAGGGAAGTACAACTTTATCTTTCCAAAATTCTTTTAAAACAATTCTTTCATATTATATAGTCATACTTATATCAGAAAGTACTTTCTTTAAAATATTATTATTTATATTTCAAAATCATTCAAAAGAAATTTCAAAACCACGGACTTAAGCTCTAAATTTCCAAATTTCATTTACTTATTTTCTAACTTATTTCTATTATTATTTATACACCTTATTGCCTAACAACCAATCTATTGCAGCCAGATATAGATATCAACTGAAAAAAAATTATTTTATATACAGAAAATATAATAGGCAAAATTATTTCATTCACCTATATTAAAACAAATATTATGTCGGTCTGTCCTATTAAGTGTATAGAAATCCCTATTGATGACATAGCGTCCCATGCATCAACCAGAATTTATAAATACAAAACGGAACAGACTAACACAGTATTAAAATCTTTTGATAACACTAACAAATACGCTCTCTCATATATATACGCTCAGTGACTACCACAGGGTATTACTACCCTATTAACAAAGAGTCAAACCCCACAAAGCCAAGGATTATCGCTAAACCAAAGCTCTGATATCAACTGTAAAATCCCGCCTTTTCGCAAGATTTAAACAGACACACGTGCCGATTCAAACCATACGTAAGTGCGTATTGTTATGGGATAAATAAGAAAAATAGAGAAAGAAAAAATCTAAACAGAGTCTCACAGCGGAAGGATAAAATATAATAACAAGATATACAGTTCATAAATCTGTTTTTACAAAACCTTTGATTATATTTATACATACATATCAGAGTACACATACCATATAACAATGCAGCGGAACAATATGGTGTAGTGGAACCATATAATTTATAGTAATAATAATAAAACTTCGTCTTCTTCCTCCAGAAATAAAATCTTCAATCCTGAAACGCTCGGACTGACCCGAGCGAATTGAAAAGACAAAACACTCGAGTCAGAACTAAAAGAACTTATGTAAGTTAAATTAACTTAAATAAATATGAGTGTAGTAACTCAAAAGATGCTCGAGATTTACATCTCTTAAGGATCCGTTAAACTATTTACTATGTCCATCCAATATCATAGTCCCTCCTGATCGGGAAGCCACCAGAGGATACCACACGGGCTACGGGAGAAATCCAAACTCGTACAAGGCTCGGTATGGTAGGTGACACGGCACAACTAGGCAATGCCAGGATAGATATACCAATTGCTATCCGGGATGGTGGAAATGCGTAGCCGTAGCTACCGCCCACCTCGAACAAACTCCCCCAAAATCAAAGTAAAAGTGGCCACAGAATCAATCCAAAGTCAAAGTGTAATATCGAAGAGGAGTTTCCAATCAGAGGAATGACCTCATTGGCCCGAGAATCGCTCCTGTTTTATCCACCTTATGCCAACTCACGGGAGTCGGGTCCACGTATTCACCTTACAGGAAACCCCGCCACCATCCTACTTCATTCTGGAATCTCCAACGCATACACGGTCGTTAAAGTGGTTTTCGGAGTTGGCAGAGAGTATGACAACTTCTGATCCCGGTCTCTTCAACAACCAAACTTTATTATAACACCGCGTTCTTTTAAAATAATTATACTTTCAAAACCAGAATAAACATCTATTTCAAAACCATATAAATACGATATCATTTCAATTTCCAAAACAAATCATTTTGATATTATTTTTATAAAACCCAAATCAATAATATCAGTTTTATTTCAAATATATTTCCCTTCCAAATCATACTGCTTTAAAATTTATAATATCTGGAAACCAACATTTGAATTATAACTTTCAAAACATAATACTTTGAAATTTATAGCTTTAAACCCATACTTCTAAAACTTGAATGGTTTGGATATTCAACAGTATATAAAATAAAATGGTTTAACTCAAGATTACTTTGTAAAGAAAAATAATTTCCATGACTTTATAAATATATTTTCTTTAATTGAAGTCTAAGCCATAAATTTAAATATCACTTTCAATTTCCAAAATCACTTCAATTTTTAACTTATATTTAAAACTTTAAGTATCATACTTCCAAAATTTAAGATAGGAAATTATTATTCAACCATTAAATGTCCTATTATTTAGTTTGAAATATAGCATACTAAACCAAAATCATTTAAATAAAACTCGGATTACCTATAACTAAATATTTTTTTAATTCATTTATAATAGAAATATTCATTTAATTCATCTTGAATAAAAATCCAGTTATAAATATCATACCTTTAAAAAAATATCCAAGTTTAACAAGTTTACATCAACTTATGGACTTAAATTTTTAAATAGCTCAATTCCAAATAAAATTCCAATTTATACTTCAAATTTTAAATTGAATTGATTCATTTAAAAACTCTATATATATACAATATCTTAAACCTGTACTTGAACATATAATATGAATTATCCAACTCCATTTTTCAACTTATTCAATTTTTATTTATCAGATTTATACATAGCTTAAATTCAACAATTTAACTATATAAGTATATAAAAATATTTAAAAATATCAAAACTTAATATTTATTAAACCGTATCCTATCCAAACCATAGAAATCATTTTAAAAATAATTTTTATATATATACCACGGTGCCTGTATAAAATTTTCTATCCTATGGTCAAGTGATACAGATATTTATCATTTCAATCCGCAATTTAAAATAAAAATTGCGGTTGTATATCATTTCAAACCGCAATCCCGAATGAAATGAAATGCATAGCAACTTGCAATTAATATAATTAATCATTCATTCATCCATCAAATCATTCATCCATTTATCACAATCATCATCCAATTTCAAACAATACATCAATATATAACAGATGATAAATAACTGGTATCAATTATCAGTTTATACTCAAAATCAATTTAATAACTATTAATTGGCAGTTTATGCAAAATTAAACGTAAATTTAACTGGCAGTTAATATGAAATAAAAATTGAACATAACTATAACTGGGAGTTAATATGCAAATACATAACTTCTAACTGTCAAATTCGTATGTAATAAATAAAATAAATTAACAGTTAAATTAAATAAATGCGATTTAACTGAGATGATGAATAATGCATGCCAAATAATCATAAATAAATTTCTACTCATATCTTAAGTCAATTTAACAAACATAAGAAATTTTAGAAGTTGTGAGTGGGCTAAAACACTCACCTTTTGAATTTAGATCTAATTTAAATCCGATTTAAACCCAAAAATTCGACGATATCCAAAACTAACCAAACCAGCGTCAGCGCGTCTGGAATTTTGCTACGATCCTAACAAAAAAAAATTTCGCGTAAATACGACTTCGTATGCGGAAGTTATTAAGATTTGAACAATTGAATTAGGAATTTAAATAGATAAAAATAAAAAAACATACTGGCCACGTCATCTAGCAAATTTCTCACGTGCTTTACCTTCCAGTACCCTAACGCAATAATCTCATGAAGCCGCCGCCGCTCGTCCAACTTTGACCCTAATTTTCCCATCTCTCTGACCATCTTCGACATGATCGGGCTTCGCCATCGTCATCTCCTTCCCGAGGCGCCCCACCTCAGGCCGACCAGCCACCTCCGGTGTCCCCCTGCCCTACGCAACCGCCGCCCCCTTTGAGCCTATTTCTGGCGATTTCCTCAACCTACAGTGAGAACGAACAATAGATCTAGGTCCTGCTCGACTCTCTTGTCCTCATGGTGCTTCCCGATCGTCCAATAGCTGCAGATCCGCCGTCAAATCTCGACGATGAACATGAACGGCCGAGAAAAAACCCTAATTTTTTGGTCAAACCATAAATCAAATTGAAAAATGAATTACGCCATCGAATTACGCTCGTCGAGAGCATCGACATATATTTTTTTGGAATTTTTTGAGGTCTTTAAATTTTCATTTGAATTTTGAATAGAATTGGATCTGAAATTTGCATCCATTGAGGAAGAGAAAGAGTTGAAGAAATGAACGTACAATCAAATGACAATAGATGAAGGCTAGGGTTTATCACAGCCTATTTATAGACAAAATGCAATAGGATAGGTGGGCACGAATTATAAACGTGCTAAACGGTAGTTGGCCCAAAAAGCCTGTTCTGACCCCAAAACGAAATTTGTTAAACCCGTATATCCAAATAGGTATTTTAAAATAATCTGAACATGATGGAAAAAGTTTCACGTCCAAATTCGATCGTATGAAGAAGTTATGCTGAAAACAAAATTTTGAAATTGGTTTCAAATTGATTTCGATTAAATCGATTTCAAGGCGTTTCGCGGTCGTACGATCAAACGACAAGTCCGATCGATACGAAACTTGAAACTGTACAATAATTCACTATTACGGATCCGATGAAAGTAGTTTCATCGAAATCCGAGTCCGTGACAAAAATGGCTATTTTTTATATTAATTAATTAAATTAAGAATTAGTAAGAAAATTCAAATTTTTATTCCAGTTTTAGTATTGGAAAATTTTATCACTTAATAATCCTCAAACATTTACATTGACTTTAAACCAATTTAAAAAAAATGTAAATTTTGATGATCCATTTGTAACTTTCAATATTAATTCTCAATTTCAATAAATTCCAAATTTATAAATGAATTCCCAAAATTTCCTTTTTAATTGAATTAACCTATATTTATTCCATTCATAAATTTCAAATATAAGGGTTTACCATTGGATTAAAAATTATCACATAAATATTTCCCGTATCCAACTTAATTTTCAAATTAGCATAAAATTTTATATTTAATTTTAATTAATTGCAATAAATCCAAATAAATACATAAAGCTTGATTCCCGTTTAAATATTTAACTCACTTAATTGCAATTAATCTTTTTATCATAAATTAAATTACAATATATTAAATAAACTTTATTTCCATTCTTTTCACTCACAAATCATCATATTTGTAACGTACGCGATTTTTCGTTGCCGAAAAACCGAATAGTTAGGGTTTTAGGAAAAAGAAAGAGAAGAAAAAGACAGAAGGAGATAGGAAATAGATAGAAAATAGAGAGAAAAGAAAATAGAAAATAGAACGGAATAGAAAACAACTGAACAATATCAGAATCTCACAATCGCAGCGGAACAACATATAATAGATAAATGAATAATCTTTAAACAAAGAACTATATCAGTTATTACATTACATTACATATCATTACATCATATCATCAGAGTGTACAACAACAAACAACAAACAACGGAAAAGAAATACTATATACTAATAATACGCCATGCCATCCAGCTTGCCTCCAGCAACTCCAGAATATCCTGATAAACCTTAACTCTTGACTGCCCGTATGGAAATTGGTGGGCACCCAGAGTTTAGGATGGAAAACAATAAACTCCGAGTCAGTCACGTGACTGGTGTGAGAACTCAAAACAGTTTATTTATCTTTTAAATCAAAATAGAGGAATATTTTTAAAGTTAATTCGCAATGCTTTTAAAAATAAGACTACCATAAGGCCTCCCGCACACACACACACATGCAAACGCAGAATCGGAGGAGATTTCTCCTTATGATAGTCAAAGATGCTTGATACGCATTAAAAAGAAACATTTGATATTATTACTAGTGCATAGTGTAGGAAAAAATCATTTCGAAAATAAAAATATAAATCTTAGCCAGCATAGACATTTCGCACTTATGCCTACTATAGCTACCATGTTCAATAGCAGGTTATCGCCACATTCCATGGCAGGTTATACAACTAAAACCGTACAAGATCGTATTGTTTCTTTGGATTTCCAACGAATGGTCAGGCCAAGGAACTTCCCATTGCCACATGAGAACGCCTCTAGAAGGACGTCCCCGAGAACCAAACCGGATCTCTACCAACACAAGGCCGGGTTACCCCTAACTGGTAACAACTGACACGAGTATGCCATCCCCCGGTCTTTTGGGACCTTTAACCAAGCGCTCATCACCATCATCACACAATCATAAATAAAGTGTTTCAACATGAGTAAGCATCTGGGCTCCATACCATGACACCACCCTTTCTAGAAGGAAATGCACATACCCTAAAGGGAGCTACCCCTCATAACCTTGCTGCATCTTTCCTATTTTGACCATTCCGGGGTGTGAGGCTCGACGAAATCTTGTCCACAAAAACACGCTTTATACAAAGTCATGCTTTGGGTCAACAAATGATCGTAGAAATGATCACAAAGATAGATGATCAAACAAATGATCCTATCACAAATGATCAACACAATGATCATTTCACAGCAACACTCAGCATGTCACATTAACAAATTGGGAATATATCGCTGATAACATTCAACTACATAACCTCTGAGCTCGTACGTCTCAGAGAAGGGTGTTAAGCTAAAAGAATAAATTTTCCGCCACCAACAGAAATATATTTGAAAGAAATCTGCTTTATATCTCAAATTGTAATGTCAGACATACTGTGATGCCCCACCTCTATACCCACGCTAGCCAAGGACACTACAAAGTAATGCCGTCAACTAACACGGAGAATAAGGCTGGTTAGGAGCGACCATCTATAGCCTTGCTCTAACTATCTATTGAATACATCGACAATAAACATACCAACCAGGTCGACATACCCAATGAATACTTAAAACAAAACCATAGGTGGTTGGATCTATCAGAACAGAATATAATAACTCAAATGTAATATACATCACAGAACAGTAAATCATCATATACACATATACAGATTCATAACAGAGTTATACAATAATACATATCAAGTGGTGTAGCAAACCACCATATACAGACGAGTCAAAAGAATACATATCAGAGTTGCTACAAAATAGGACTACACAAAAATCTATGACAAAAAGGAACAAGCTGAATAGTCCATGCGGAAGCAAAATAGGCTAAGACCAAAAGCACCTAACCTGAAACATCTCGGTCTGACCCGAGTATAAGATACACGGGTCAGTCTAGCTAAACAAATCAGTTAGATAAACTGAACAACATTAAACCTGCAAAGTTACAAGGTATAGCAAATATCTCTAAAAGAGATAACATAATCATCTAACAAAAGATGAATCATATGATAACAAGCCTCATATCATCGGCAACATATATATAAGCAAAGGATACGAATATCCCAAAACAAGCCAAAAGGCAATAACAAATACCAATAGGGTATACAAGTTCCACAAGGTAAACGCTACGCATCATGCGGCTCATCATGACCAACACCGAAGGGCGATACCAAGGGAATATACATATGAATGAAACATCATAAAATTGCTCGAGCTCAGTACTGTATAAACAAGGATCCATGAGCCCGAAGACTCCAAACCCAATATCACCCATGCGGCTCATAACGACCAACATCGGAAGCGATACTAAAGGGCAACCCAATATCACCCATGCGGCTCATAATGACCAACATCGGAAGCGATACTAAAGGGCAACAAACCCGATGGCACAAACCCGAAGGCACATACCCGAAGGCAACAAACCGTAGTGGTGAAGGTCAGAGACCCAGTACTGGACACCACTAACTGGCAGAATGTGTCACAACTCTTGAAAAGGAATCCGAAAAGTGTTAACGTATGTCCCATCACCACTCGTTCGCACTAAACGGTTTACTATCCATCAGCCACTTTCACACTCAAAGCAGTACAAAGTTCACCTCATATCATCGGTAAACCAAACCCGAAGGTTAAAACGATCAATTGAATAGGTCGGGAATTAATCGGAAGGATAAACGCACAGATTCATGGTTCGTGTTTTGCCCAACTATTTAATCACCCTTCCACTTCGCTCGAAGTGCGAAATTGTACGTGTGGTTTAAATAGAATTTATAAATCGGAGAAGCGAACTTTTAATACGATTTGAAGAAATAATTTATAAAAACCCGTGAATGAATTCAAAAAGAAATTATCAAGGTCAAATATGCATAAACAACTAACTGGAATCAATTTGCATCGATCAAATTTGGAAAATTAAACGAACAACGCAAATTGGCCAAAAACAGCATATTCAGACGTCTGAAAGAAGGGATTCAGACGTCTGAATCTGGAAATCAATTTGTTTTCCAAACAGAATTCAGACCTCTGAATCCTAACATCTAGACGTCTGAAATGGGCAATATTTTGCCTATTTCCTTTCTGGCCGAAATTTAGCTAATTCAGACGTCTGGAATATAAATTCAGACGTCTGAATCTGGAAGTAAATTTCTTCCAAGAACAATATTCAGACGTCTGAAATAGGCATTTCAGACGTCTGAAACCTGATGGTCAGGCAATTTCTAAACCTAGGCCAACTATGGCCAAACAAATCGAAAGCGATCGGGTGCGTGTTGATTATGGGCTTACGTCAAACGACTACCCAACCTTAACAACACCCCCAAACACTCCGAACAACATAAACACCAACCATATAAGGCTTTACATAGATTTGGCTTCAAAAATCAATATTTGGTAATTTCACCAAAGCAATCCAAATCGAAAGCAAATGCACATGAACAAGTGTTAGGAATTCATTCCTAACATCATTGATATCAAAAGAAGTAGATGTGAGTTCAAAACTCACCTTTAACCCAAAACAAAGAAGTAGAAGAAGAAGCTCAATATCAAGGAGAAGACCGAACAAACTCTACTTCAACTCAACAAGCTTCAATCTAAGAATAAAACATATATTTCCCAATTTAGGTTTAGGAAATTTTCTGAAATTGAAGAGGAGAAGAGTCGGAGAAGATGAAGAAGAGCTTATCAATGGCTTCTCTTTGATTTTGGAGCAAGAATTTGGAGTTTGCAAATGGATTTAGGGCTAGGAGTTTCTAATTTCCTTTCTCTTCCCCCATTTCAGTTTTTGCTTAAGCTTTTATGAAATGAATAAGTGAATGGAAGGAGAGAAGGGCTGAGTTGAGGTTAATAGAACAGTTTGGGTGAAACCCAAACCCAAAGCCCACTTAGCAAATAGAAAAAATTCGACCTACTCCAAACATATCAAAGCTTACACTCAAAAAGATCGCAAACGCCATTTTGGAACCAATGGAAATGGTTTCGAGTCCCAATTCGGCCGTTTGCAAAAAGTAACATTTCGGACCCAAAATCCGACTAACGATGCTATATTTAAATAAAACATTTAAATATAAAATCGTTAAATATGCGGGTTGTTACAGATCTCCCCTCCTTACAAAATTGCGTCCCCGCAATTCCTAGAGATGATATTTGTAACAACTACATACATAAAACAATCAAAAGAGAAGGAAACAAGTTAGAAACGAAAAGATAATCTCACCATCGACAAGAAAAGATAGAAAACCCGGATAAGATCGCTCGATATACTCTCTGGTTTCCCAAGTACAGTCATTGGGATTAGCGGACCATTGAACTTTAACGAGCGGCACGTCCTTGTTCCGAAGGTGTCGCACCTCTGTATCAAGCACGCGAATAGGTTGCTGTACAATAGATAATCCGGTGAGATCTCAAGTTCTTGCAAATCAGGAGAAGTAATAACAAAATCCGACTCCCGAAGACACTTTCGAAGTTACGAGACGTGAAACACGTCATGAATGCCAGATAAATGAGCTGGAAGTGAAACTCTATAAGCCACAGGGCCAATACGTTCAGTAATAGAAAACGGTCCTATATAATGAGGAGCCAATTTCCCAGTCGCACTGAAACGCATAACCCCTTTCAAAGGAGAAACATGAATAAAAACAAGATCACCAATCGAGAACTCGAGAGGCTTCCTACGGTTGTCCGCGTAGGATTTCTGACGACTCTGTGCCTCTTTCATTCTCAATCGAATAAGATCAATCTTCTCAGAAGAATGACGAAAAAAGTCCGGGCCAAGAATAAGCTTCTCCCTAGATTCCAACCAACATGAAGGTGATCGACATGGACTTCCGTATAAGGCTTCGAAAGGAGCCATACCGATACTAGACTGAAAACTATTTTTGTAGGAGAACTCTACAAGAGGTAGGTGATCCTCCCAACTACCACCAAAATCAAAAATACAAGTACGGAGAAGATCTTCCAAGATACGATTTACCCGTTCAGTCTGTCCGTCAGACTGCGGATGATAAGCTGTAGAAAAATTAAGCTTTATTCCCAAAGCTTGCTGAAGACTCTTCCAAAAATGACTCGTGAATAAAGGATCACGATCACTCACAATAGAACTAGGAACACCGTGAAGTCTCACGATTTCCTTGACATACAACTTAGCCAAATGCGAAGCAGTTCTATTAGACTTAATAGGGACAAAATGAGCAGACTTAGTGAGGCGATCAACAATAACCCAAATGCTAGAATGGCCTGATCTCGAGCGAGGTAGGCCGTCAATGAAATCCATAGAAATTTGATCCCACTTCCACAATGGAATCTCAAGAGGCTGAAGAAGACCCGAAGGACGCTGATGCTCGGCTTTAAAACGCTGACAAGTTATGCAATTGCTCACATAACTCGCCACATCGCGCTTCATGCCTTCCCAATAATAAAGACATCACATATCGGCATACATCTTGCTACTACCGGGATGAATGGTATACTTAGAACGGTGATAGTCATCAAGAATGTCATGCCTAAGTGCAAGATCAGAAGGCACAAAATGACGGTTCATTTTACGAAGACACCCTTGAGAATCAGTGATGAGATCTTGCAACGCCTCATCGCAAGATCCAGACTCACAAAGCTGAATAAGATGCAACAACTCAGGATCACGCCGCTCACCATCGGCAATACGATCCAATAAAATAGGTCGAGCTACCAAACTAAATAATAGAATAGGAGAATCAAAAGATGAACCTCGATCATGAATTTCAAAAAAATATAGAGTCTCAAGAACATCCCATTCGGCAAACATCATAGAAATAACAGCCGAATGTTTGCGACTAAGCGCATCTGCAACACGATTACCCTTACCAGGGGTATACTGGATATCAAAGTCATAAGAAGCAAGAAACTCGAGCCAACGCTGTTGTCTCATATTGAGTTCCTTCTGAGTGAACAAATACTTCAAAGATTTATGATCGGTGTAGAGAATGAACCGCTCGCCCAATAAATAATGTCGCCAAATCTTCAAGGCAAAGACAATGGCGGCAAGCTCAAGATCATGAGTGGCATAGCGAACTTCATTCGGACGCAGTTGCCTAGAAGCATAAGCAACTACCCTATCC
Organism: Allium cepa; assembly: GCA_030765085.1. Taxonomy (NCBI): domain Eukaryota; kingdom Viridiplantae; phylum Streptophyta; class Magnoliopsida; order Asparagales; family Amaryllidaceae; genus Allium; species Allium cepa. The sequence goes on from CM060945.1 coordinate 76,813,147, forward strand.
TTCTGCATAAGAACAGCACCGAGACCACTCCCACAAGCATCGGTGTAGACAACGAGATCATGATTCCCTTCGGGAACCACAAGAATAGGAGCATTAGTGAGAAGTTCCTTCAATGTCAAAAAGGAAGCTTCACACTTGTTGGACTAAATAAAATGAATGCCTTTACGAGTAAGGCAAGTGAGAGGAAGCACAACACGGGAAAAGTTCTTAATGAACCGACGGTAATAACCCGCCAATCCAAGGAAACTACGAATCTCATGAACATTTTCAGGCCTCTTCCAATTTTGGATGGCTTCGATCTTTGAGGGATCGACAGAAATGCCATCGGAAGATACAACATGGCCTAAGAACTTAACCTTATTCTCCCAAAAGTGGCACTTGGAGAATTTGGCTCTAAGCTGATGACGACGGAGAGTATTCAAGACAACTCTCAAGTGATTAGCATGCTCAGCTTCAGACTTAGAATAAATAAGGATATCATCAATTAACACAAGGACGAACTTATCGAGATATTCCCGGAATACTCGATTCATGAGATCAACAAAGAAAGCAGGAGCGTTCGTCAAACCGAACGGCATAACGAGGCACTCAAAAGAACCATATCGAGTGTGGAAAGCTGTAAGAGGTATGCTATCCTCCGCGACTCGTAATTGATGAAAACCTGTGGCAAGGTCAAGCTGAGAAAAGACCTAAGCACCACTCAATAGATCGAACATGTCATCGATCCTAGGCAATGGATACCTATTTCTGATGGTTAACTCGTTAAGCTTGCGATAATCAATGCAAAGCCTAAGAGTTCCATCAGACTTCTTCACAAAGATGACCGCGGATCCCCACGGAGAAAAACTAGACTGAATCAACTGCTTGGAATCGAGCTCTAATAGTTGCTTCTTGAGTTCCTCATTTTCCTTTGTAGACATCCTCGTAGGAGGACGACTAATTGGCTGTGCGCCTGGAATGAGATCAATGCAGAACTCAATTGCCCGCTTGGGTGGCAAACCCGATACAGGCTCAAAAACATCAGAAAAGTCACAAGCAACCGGAATACGAGATATATCATCATTATCTCGCGAGTCAAGAGAATACAAAGCCATTTCGGAATTATCCACATCCCGAAGAATAAGAGATAGCTGAGTAGGCAAATCCGGATGTCGAAGATATATAGTTCTCTCCGAACAAATAATCCTGGCATCATATCTCACTAGCCAGTCCATACCCAAAATCATATCGAATCCCAGACAAGAAATAACGTGCAGATTCGCATGGAAAGAAAAGTCACATAAAACAATCTCAACATCATCACAAAGCAAACTAAGGGTCGCGGATCCCCCAATTGGATTCGCAATCCTTAAAGAAGTAATCAAACAAGAAACATCCAAAGATAAATCATCAACGAGCTTTTTCGATACGAAAGAATGTGATGCACCCGTATCGAAAAGAACTCGAATACTATGGTCATGAAATAAAATAGAACCTTCCAAAATAGATGAAGATATACCTTTGGACTGAGAAGGATCTTCAGAAGCCTTAACAGCATAAAGCCTGCTAGACTTGGCACCAGCCGGAACAGTAGGGCAAGCTGAAACATGATGACCTTCCTTGTAATAACGGCAGAAGAGAGGCTTAGGACAAGCTCGAATAATATGATCCGGAGAACCACAATTAAAACACTTTCGAACGAAAGGTGTTCTGGAAGACTGAGGCTGAGAGCTAGGACCACCGGCCTTCTTCTTCTTAGAAGGAAAAGGCTTCTTCTGAATTGATAATGGCCTCTTGTTGGGGTTCTTGGAAACCTCAACATCAATATCACTATCACACTCCTTCTCGACGGTCTCGAGATGATGTGCCGAATCAACCAACTCCTCAAAAGAAAGTTTAAGCTGGAGCAACAAAGACTTCTTAAGATATTTCTTAAGACCAGAAACAAACTTCAAATTCTTCTTATAAGAAGTACTGATAAATTCAAGACCATACTGAGATAAGGCCTCAAAAGATGCAACATACTCAGAAACAAAAGATTTCCCTTGCTTCAACTCAAGGAAGCGACGGGTCAATAAAACTTTTTCAGATTCAGGAACGAACTTGAGTTCAAATCGCTCCCGAAACTGAGTCCAAGAAAGAGTAGACTCATCAATCTCGGCTACAAGAAGCTCATACCAATCAAGGGCACGCTCTTGTAATAAACTAGAAGTCACAAGAACTCTATCGTGGTCAGAAAGATCCATGCGAGAAAAGATACGCTCGCACGTGCGAAGCCAAGCTTGGACTTCAAGAACAGACTCGGAGCCCTTAAACGGCTTTCCTCCAAGATGAGAAAAATCACTACACTGACGTGCAAATGCAGACTTACGAGGTGGAGACACTCGAGGAGGAACGGGAGGCTGAGTGCTCCTAAACAATTCCAAAAACTGATCAGCAGACATATATACGCCATCCGGATGTGAGCCACTGGATTGCCCAGCACCCGAACGTCGTCCCTTGCCTCTTCCAGCCATACGCTGAAGGTAAGATAAGAACAAGATTATTTACAAGGTAGATATTGCAATATGGAATACTACGGAAAAAAAATGCATTCCTAGACGTATTCCCAAACTCTATCTAACCTTGATGGAATAAAGAGACACGACGATTCAAAGATTTGTATCACTTATACACTTTGATGTACCATAATATGTGCATCTATTCTGTGTTTACCATACTTTGTTTTGAACTCAGCTATGATACCACGCTGTGACGCCCCACCTCTATACCCACGCTAGCCAAGGACACTACAAAGTCATGCCGTCAACTAACATGGAGAATAAGGCTTATTAGGAGCGACCATCTATAGCCTTGCTCTAACTATCTATTGAATACATCGATAATAAGCATACCAACCAGGTCGACATACCGAATGAATACTTAAAACAAAACCATAGGTGATTGGATCTATCAGAACAGAATATAATAACTCAAATGTAATATACATCACAGAACAGTAAATCATCATATACACATATACAGATTCATAACAGAGTTATACAATAATACATATCAAGTGGTGTAGCAAACCACCATATACAGACGAGTCAAAAGAATACATATCAGAGTTGCTACAAAATAGGACTACACAAAAATCTATGACAAAAAGGAACAAGCTGAATAGTCCATGCGGAAGCAAAATAGGCTAAGACCAAAAGCACCTAAGCTGAAACATCTCGGTCTGACCCGAGTATAAGATACACGGGTCAGTCTAGCTAAACAAATCAGTTAGATAAACTGAACAACATTAAACCTGCAAGGTTACAAGGTATAGCAAATATCTCTAGAAGAGATAACATAATCATCTAACAAAAGATGAATCATATGATAACAAGCCTCATATCATCGGCAACATATATATAAGCAAAGGATACGAATATCCCAAAACAAGCCAAAAGGCAATAACAAATACCAATAAGGTATACAAGTTCCACACGGTAAACGCTACGCATCATGCGGCTCATAATGACCAACACCGAAGGGCGATACCAAGGGAATATACATATGAATGAAACATCATAAAATTGCTCGAGCTCAGTACTGTATAAGCAAGGATCCATGAGCCCGAAGACTCCAAACCCAATATCACCCATGTGGCTCATAACGACCAACATCGGAAGCGATACTAAAGGGCAACAAACCCGAAGGCACATACCCAAAGGCAACAAACCGTAGTGGTGAAGGTCAGAGACCCGGTACTGGACACCACTAACTGGCGGAATGTGTCACAACTCTCGAAAAGGAATCCGAAAAGTGTTAACGTATGTCCCATAACCACTCGTTCGCACTAAACGGTTTACTATCCGTCAGCCACTTTCACACTCAAAGCAGTACAAAGTTCACCTCATATCATCGGTAAACCAAACCCGAAGGTTAAAACGATCAATTGAATAGGTCGGCAATTAATCGAAAGGATAAACGCACAGATTCATGGTCCGTGTTTTGCCCAACCATTTAATCACCCTTCCACTTCGCTCGAAGTGCGAAATTGTACGTGTGGTTTAAATAGAATTTATAAATCGGAGAAGCGAACTTTTTATACGATCTGAAGAAATAATTTATAAAAACCCGTGAATGAATTCAAAAAGAAATTATCAAGGTCAAATATGCATAAACAACTAATTGGAATCAATTTGCATCGATCAAATTTGGAAAATTAAACGAACAAGGCAAATTGGCCAAAAACAGCATATTCAGACGTCTGAAAGAAGGGATTCAGACGTCTGAATCTGGAAATCAATTTGTTTTCCAAACAGAATTCAGACCTCTGAATCCTAACATCCAGACGTCTGAAATGGGCAATATTTTGCCTATTTCCTTTCTGGTCGAAATTTAGCTAATTCAGACGTCTGGAATATAAATTCAGACATCTGAATCTGGAAGTAAATTTCTTCCAAGAACAATATTTAGACGTCTGAAATAGGCATTTCAGACGTCTGAAACCTGATGGTCAGGCAATTCCTGAACCTAGGCCAACTATGGCGAAACAAATCGAAAGCGATGTGGTGCGTGTTGATTATGGGCTTACGTCAAACGACTACCCAACCTTAACAACACCCCCAAACACTCCGAACAACATAAACACCAACCATATAAGGTTTTACATAGATTTGGCTTCAAAAATCAATATTTGGTAATTTCACCAAAGCAATCCAAATCAAAAGCAAATGCACATGTACAAGTGTTAAGAATTCATTCCTAACATCCTTGATATCAAAAGAAGTAGATGTGAGTTCAAAACTCACCTTTAACCCAAAACAAAGAAGTAGAAGAAGAAGCTCAATATCAAGGAGAAGACCAACCAAACTCTACTTCAACTCAACAAGCTTCAATCCAAGAATAAAACATATATTTCCCAATTTAGGTTTAGGAAATTTTATGAAATTGAAGTGGAGAAGAGTTGGAGAAGATGAAGAAGAGCTTACCAATGGCTTCTCTTTGATTTTGGAGCAAGAATTTGGAGTTTGCTAATGGATTTAGGACTAGGAGTTTCTAATTTCTTTTCTCTTCCCCCATTTCAGTTTTTGCTTAAGCTTTTATGAAATGAATAAGTGAATGGAAGGAGAGAAGGGCTGAGTTGAGGTTAATAGAACAGTTTGGGTGAAACCCAAACCCAAAGCCCACTTAGCAAATAGAAAAAATTCGACTTACTCCAAACATATCAAAGCTTACACTCAAAAAGATCGCAAACGCCATTTTGGAACAAATGAAAATGGTTTCGAGTCCCAATTCGGCCGTTTGCAAAAAGTAACTTTTCGGACCCAAAATCCGACTAACGATGCTATATTTAAATAAAACATTTAAATATAAAATCGTTAAATATGCGGGTTGTTACACATACAATCCATACAAGTCTGTTCCGGGCTCGAACAGAACCGAAGGCACTTACAAAGAAGTCCTTGCAATCTGGATATCCACAATCCTGATCGGATTCCCCATCACATATGGAGAACTCTATACCGGAGCAACTCGCTGCAGAGTCAATCGACAGGTCATCCTATCGCTCTCGCAAATACCGGGTCTTCAATGCTATCCATTACGTCGTATCGCTATTCGGAATTGGTAATCCGAATAACGAGCGCAATAATTTAAAAATAAATGTGGCATTCCAATTCAAACAAATCACAACAAATACCTTTCAAAGGTAAATATTGATAGTCGGTTATTGAACTGTCAATGGATATGCACAACATCACCAGATTCCAAATAATTTTCCAAATTATTTATTTCCCAAAATTCATATCTGTACAAGATAAATAATTTTCACACTTCAAAAATAAATCAATAATTATTTTTAAACAAATTCCACTTCCTTTTATAAATTCCATAGTGAATTTTCATTACAAAATATCCATGCATATACGATTTCAATTATTCATTTCAATTTATCTTCAAAAAGATAAATTCTCAAAACGTTTCATTTCACATTGGAAAAACATTTCCATACTTATTTATTCATAAGTAATTCACAATTTTTATTTATTTTCTACACTTGGAAAATATTCAATATACTTAAATCGAAATTAAGTATATATTTCATTCTTTAAGAAAATCATTCTCTTAAACATATTTATTTGGGCCAAAAAGAATGTTGCGTAAAACATCATTACGACAACCCAAAATCAGTAGTATAGGGATTCGAAATTTAAATAGATATATAAATCCCAATACTATACAAAACATTTCCTTTCGGAAATCATTTACTATAACAACAGTGTTATAGTCCACCATTTCCTTCTATTTCTCGAAAACATCTATTTCAACAATGAATGTTGAAATTTATGGTTTCGAATCTTAACACATTTTGAAAACATCGTTAGATCGTTTTAATTCTATTTAAAACATCACATCCAAAACATTTTCTTTAACATATTATTCACTATTCAAAAATGGGAATATACTACGTTAACCAATTTCATCCTTTCTATTCACTTTATTTTAAAGGATTATTCACTGTCTAAAATGTGAATATAACTCCATAAATAAGTTATAACAATTTACTTATCAAAATAAGTCATTGCGAATTTATAAAACAACGTTTATAAATTCCATTTCTATTTATTTTATAACTACTTCCTTTTATAAATTCCTTTATTAACCTATTCAATTTATAACTCAATTATAAAACAAAAGTTCGTGTTATAAGTTAAATACTTAGAATTTATTTGTTTGCACAATCGTTCCTTTAAACTTCATAATTATAAATCTTATAACTTATAAGATTCAATTATTTACTCAAAACTTATTCTTCAAATAACTTTACATATTCTATAAACCTACTGTTTATAAAATTCCATTTCTAACTTCACCGATTATAATTCTATAAATTTCATTCATTTATGAAATTCCTTCACAATTTATTCTAACACTTATAAAAACTCGTTTTATAATTTCAATATTTCAATTTATAAATATCCATTTATAAATCTTTTATATAAATCAATTCATATTAATATTTTAAAACGACTTTAAACTCCTTTAAAAACTTCATCATTTTGATTTATAAAATAATCAAATTTTATAAATCTTATATTTAAACCTTTTTACAATAAATTCAAAAATCCCGATTTAAACTATTTTATAAGATCGTTAACCCATATTTCTCAAAAATCAATCTTTAACTGTATTTCTTAAAAATCATAATTTTTATAACATTAAAAGTACAAAGTTTATTTATTTAAAATGGATCAATTCCAAAAATATTTTATAAACGTATACTTTTCAAAAATCACTTTAAAAATCACTTTTAAAGTTCCAAAATTTGGCCCAATGATGCTACACACCAAATAGTCAATCACGACAACAACCACATCATATATCGATATGATATCAACAAATATCAAAATATCCATAATCAAACAAATACTGTTGAGGAATCCAGTTGGATCCCTCCAACCTGTTTTCCTGCATCCAAAGATGTTAGCACAATACCAATTTCTTTCCAGTACGAAATTATCGCAGTATATGAGATTTAAAATATTATCCGCTTAATAGACGGCGCAATAGGGTCTCATCCGCTATATAATGCGGGAAATCAATAACTGCAATATATACATATGCCAATATATATATATATTGCTATTATATATAATACCAATTTCACTGTTTATGAAATATTCGCGGTATATGTTTTTAATAAATAACATCCGCTTACTAACGGCGCATAATGTCTATTTTAACAATCAACAGATAACAATCATCATTCAAACATGCATTCAAATATTTTAAATCTCACTATTTAAAATAAAATCGAAACCGATTCGATTGAGTGAGAAGTTCTCACCTTGATTTTAATTTCGTTTCGGCGATTTATTTCGAATAAAATTAAACGAACGTTTAATTTTACCCGAAATTCTCACTAAATCCAAACGACTCCAAACCCACTCCATAGCGTAGTGCTCGTCCATACGATTCCAACGCAACTGGTTTCGCGCGTTTTCGACCTCGTATGAAAAAGATATGATTTTTACAAGTTTATACGAATTTTTATAGCTAAATTTACATACTTTAATAAATTTTAAACCTAAATTCATCTAAGCCGTAGGATCCACTGCCTCCATCAGATTCGTGCGCTCCCCCCCCCCCCCTTCTCCCTCTTTCACGTAATCTACAGACAACATCACGCAAGCTCAAACCCATAACATATAACTTGGGTTAATTTATACTCCATCATCACCAACATATATTTCGATCAGAGAGTTCCATTTGAATGCCTTCGACGAGAGCTTCATTCGGCCCCCCCTCATGTTGAACTCGGCTGTCATAGGGCCTAGGAAAACGTGCACGAAATGTGAGACTTTGAACTCAATTTGCCGTCAATCCGGGGCTTTGTTTTCGATCATAACCATTGAGATCGAAGATCTCACGTAGCTCTACAACTTTGTAGTTGGAGATTTCTTGAATGGGTTTGTGGATTGAAAGATAATTGAAGAAGAAAACTGTAAATTTTCGGCCATTCATGAAGGGGGTGGCAGCTGAAGCAAATAGGCTAGGGTTTTTTTTTTTTTTATTTGTGTGAAGAGAGGGGGCTATTTATAGAAGTTTGAACGACACTATTCATCCCGGAAATTACAAACTCCGATTTACGCGCGGTGACCAGTGTTTCTAGGGTTTACCCCACGTTCCGGACACAATGGAACTGGTTTCGAAACCTAATTCGGTCATCTGTGTGAGTTATGGCAATAAACTTTCGATTTGAATTAAACCGATTTAAACGATTTTCTAGGCGTTTTAGCTTGCGCCGGACAATAGGTAAATCCGATTGACATGAAATTTGAAACCTTACAATAATATCACATTACGGATCCGATGAAACTGGTTTCGTCGAAATCCGAGACTTTTTGAAAAATGGCTATTTTAACTCGCCAAATTAATATTAAAAACAATATCGATGCGTTTCGAGCTGCCACGATCAAACAATAACTCCACTTGCTACGAAAATTGAAATCCGGCAATAACAAACTATTACGGATCCAACGGAACTAGTCTCGTCCAATTCTAAGACTGTTCAAAAATTGGCTATTTTCACTAGTCGATTAAATATTAAAATATTCAATTTTCACAAATAAACTTTTTAATTCGATTTTAAAAGTTCTAAAATATCATTCTAACTCCAATATGATAAAATAAAATTTTACAAATCATTTTCAATCATATTTTACCCAATTTTCATTTTTTTCTGTATTTTCACATATTAAACTATCGATTTAATTATCCAATTAAATCCAATTATTCGAAATAAAATTTATTCGACTTATAAATTTCACTTATTAATATTTAAAATTAATTAAATATTCAAATTTTAATTAATTAAAATCCTGGGTCGTTACATACTTTCCCCCTTAAAAGAATTTCGTCCTCGAAATTATCAAGTAAGAAAAGTTACAGAATTTATTAACTTTCCAAAATTCATAGTTAAATTTCTTATAATACTTTACTAAGTTTCCCAAATCATACTTAGTTATCTTTTCAAAAACAACTACCATTTTTTAACTTTTAATTCCAAATCAAAGTTAAATTTTTCAAAAATTTCCAATTTTTCTCAAATTTTTTCTAACGCCTTAAATTTCCAGAAAAATTCGCCATAGTCTCCTTTGCGCGGCTCGATCCGAAAAAAAATGACAGTATATATATCACAAATATACATCTCATCAAGTAATGAGGCATCCCGCAGGGAAAAAAGTGTAAAAGTACGATATTTAATCCGAGATATGTACCTTATATTTTATTAGCAAGCATATACGGCTAATATAGCGCGAAAGCGAGCTCCAAATGCGAAGCAAATGCAATCCGCACCTACTAAACACTCAACAAACAACATGAGAACATGCATATATGAAAATAATCTCAATATACATCATATAGCAACATAATAACTATAAGCAATATATTCAACCATCAACCAACTATTATTCAACTAGCATTCATAACCAATAAATATTCATTCATATTCTCATTAATATTCAATGAAATGGTTTTCAATTTAATCACATTTGATTCATTAGCAATGGATGTTTTTACTAACATTCATTTTCAATTAGTTTATATTCACTAATCCATATTCAAGTTGGTTCACTTCCAATCAAATTCAATTCTATTTAAGATTCACTTAAGTTCCAATTGAATTTCAATTACTTTGGCTTCCAATTTCATTAACACTTAATGAATTATATACAATCAACTAACAATCATATAACAACCAAAGTATATTAATTACAACCAAATTCCTTTGCTTATATTCATTCAATTTGGTTTAATACTTTCACTTTCAATTGGTTCAATTAAATTGATTCTCATTCAATCTTTCAACTTTGAATAACATTAGATTTTAATGAATTAACACTTATATTCATTATTTCATATCAACTTTATTCACATTCAATTGATTACTTTCAATTCAATTACAAAAGTTGAATTTCATTTACATAACTTAAGTTCACATTTATCATTTAACTTTATTAATTTACTTTGATACCAATATCAACTTCATTCTACATCTCTTAAGTTATATTTCCATTTTACAAACATCACTTGGTTTTACATAACTTAAATTCCCACTTATAAATAAATTCAGATTCTAATTCTAAGTAAATTTTTATTTAACCTTTACCAAAGTCAAATTTCATTACTTATTCAAACTCATATTTTTATTTATAACTAATATTCATAAATATATTCATATAGTTTCACTTCTTATATATATAAGTTTATTTCACAATTGTAAATCACTTTAATTATAATTCAATTCTTATAATTCTTTTTACTTATACAATTATTCTTTTATTTAGATTATTCAAACAACTTGTTCAACAACCAAACAATCAACTTATATACACTTTAATAATTCTGAAAAATTATTCCTTTATATATAAAAATATAATCAAGGTAAAATTATTTCATTTACCCAATTTAAAACAATACTGTGTCGAATTGTTCTATTCAAGTGTTTAGAGATCCCTATCAACAATGTTAATTACTCGTATTAACAAGAATCTATATACCACTCAACAAACCAATCATCACAATATAAAACAATTTTATATTCACTAACAAATACGCTCTCATAGCTATTATTACACTCAAACTCATTCTAGAGCAGTACTGACTCTATCTCTAATGAGTAATACCCAACAGAACCATGGTTGTCGCTTAACCATATGCTCTGATACCAAATGTAACGTACGCGATTTTTCGTTACCGAAAAACCGAATAGTTAGGGTTTTAAGAAAAAGAAAGAGAAGAAAAAGAAAGAAGGAGATAGGAAATAGATAGAAAATAGAGAGAAAAGAAAATAGAAAATCGAACGGAATAGAAAACAACTGAACAATATCAGAATCTCACAATCGCAGCGGAACAACATATAATAGATAAATGAATAATCTTTAAACAAAGAACTATATCAGTTATTACATTACATTACATATCATTACATCATATCATCAGAGTGTACAACAACAAACAACAAACAGCGGAAAAGAAATACTATATACTAATAATACGCCATGCCATCCAGCTTGCCTCCAGCAACTCCAGAATATCCTGATAAACCTTAACTCTTGACTGCCCGTGAGGAAATTGGTGGGCACCCAGAGTTTAGGTAGGAAAACAATAAACTCCGAGTCAGTCATGTGACTGGTGTGAGAACTAAAAACAGTTTATTTATCTTTTAAATCAAAATAGAGGAATATTTTTAAAGTTAATTCGCAATGCTTTTAAAAATGAGACTACCATAAGGCCTCCCGCGCACACACACATGGAAACGCAGAATCGGAGGAGATTTCTCCTTATGATAGTCAAAGATGCTTGATATGCATTAAAAAGAAACATTTGATATTATTACTAGTGCATAGTGTAGGAAAAAATCATTTCGAAAATAAAGATATAAATCTTAGCCAGCATAGACATTTCGCACTTATGCCTACTATAGCTACCATGTTAATTAGCAGGTTACCGCCACATTCCATGGCAGGTTATACAACTAAAACCGTACAAGATCGTAATGTTTCTTTGGATTTCCAACGAATGGTCAGGCCAAGGAACTTCCCATTGCCACATGAGAACGCCTCTGGAAGGACGTCACTGAGAACCAAACCGGATCTCTGCCAACACAAGGCCGGGTTACCCCTAACTTGGTAACAAATGACACGAGTATGCCATCCCCCGGTCATTTGGGACCTTTAACTGAGCGCTCGTCACCATCATCACACAATCATAAATAAAGTGTTTCAACATGAGTAAGCATCTGGGCTCCATACCATGATACCACCCTTTCCAGAAGGAAATGCACATACCCTAAAGGGAGCTACCCCTCATAACCTTGCTGCATCTTTCCTGTTTTGAACATTCCAGGGTGTGAGGCTCGACGAAGTCTCGTCCACAAAAACACGCTTTATACAAAGTCATGCTTTGGGTCAACAAATGATCATAGAAATGATCACCAAGATAGACGATCAAACAAATGATCCTATCACAAATGATCAACACAATGATCATTTCACAGCAACACTCAGCATGTCACATTACCAAATTGGGAATATATCGCTGATAACATTCAACTACATAACCTTTGAGCTCGTACGTCTCAGAGAAGGGTGTTAAGCTAAAAGAATAAATTCTCCGCCACCAACTGAAATATATTTGAAAGAAATCTGCTTTATATCTCAAATTGTAATGTGAGACATACAATCCATACAAGTCTGTTCCGGGCTCGAACAGAACCGAAGGCACTTACAAAGAAGTCCTTGCAATCCAGATATCCACAATCCAGATCGGATTCCCCATCACATATGGAGAACTCTATACCGGAGCAACTCGGTGCAGAGTCAATCGACAGGTCATCCTATCGCTCTCGCAAATACCGGGTCTTCAACACCGATCTTCAATGCTATCCATTACGTCGTATCACTATTCGGAATGGGTAATCTGAATAACGAGCGCAATAATTTAAAAATAAGTGTGGCATTCCAATTCAAACAAATCACAACAAATACCTTTCAAAGGTAAATATTGATAGTCGGTTATTGAACTATCAATGGATATGCACAACATCACCAGATTCCAAATAATTTTTCAAATTATTTATTTCCCAAAATTCATATCTTTACAAGATAAATAATTTTCACACTTCAAAAATAAATCAATATTTATTTTTAAACAAATTCCACTTCCTTTTATAAATTCCATAGTGAATTTTCATTCCAAAATATCCATGCATATACGATTTCAATTATTCATTTCAATTTATCTTTAAAAAGATAAATTCTCAAAACGTTTCATTTCACATTGGAAAAACATTTCCATACTTATTTATTCATAAGTAATTCACAATTTTTATTTATTTTCTACACTTGGAAAATATTCAATATACTTAAATCGAATTTAAGTATATATTTCATTCTTTAAGGAAATCATTCTCTTAAACATATTTATTTGGGCCAAAACGAATGTTGCGTAAAACATCGTTACGACAACCCAAAATCACTAGTATAGGGATTCGAAATTTAAATAGATATATAAATCCCAATACTATACAAAACATTTCCTTTCGGAAATCATTTACTATAACAATAGTGTTATAGTCCACCATTTCCTTCTATTTCTCGAAAACATCTATTTCAACAATGTATGTTGAAATTTATGGTTTCAAATCTTAACATATTTTGAAAACATCGTTAGATCGTTTTAATTCTATTTAAAACATCACATCCAAAACATTTTCTTTAACACATTATTCACTATTCAAAAACGTGAATATACTACGTTAACCAATTTCATCCTTTCTATTCACTTTATTTTAAAGGATTATTCACTGTCTAAAACGTGAATATAACTCCATAAATAAGTTATAACAATTTACTTATCAAAATAAGTCATTGCGAATTTATAAAATAACGTTTATAAATTCCATTTCTATTTATTTTATAACTACTTCCTTTTATAAATTGCTTTATTAACCTATTCAATTTATAACTCAATTATAAAACAAAAGTTCATGTTATAAGTTAAATACTTAGAATTTATTTGTTTGCACAATCGTTCCTTTAAACTTCATAATTATAAATCTTATAACTTATAAGATTCAATTATTTACTCAAAACTTATTCTTCAAATAACTTTACATATTCTATAAACCTACTGTTTATAAAATTCCATTTCTAACTTCACCGATTATAATTCTATAAATTTCATTCATTTATGAAATTCCTTCACAATTTATTCTAACACTTATAAAAACTCGTTTTATAATTTCAATATTTCAATTTATATATATCCATTTATAAATCTCTTATATAAATCAATTCATATTAATATTTTAAAACGTCTTTAAACTCCTTTAAAAACTTCATCATTTTGATTTATAAAATAATCAAATTTTATAAATCTTATATTTAAACCTTTTTACAATAAATTCAAAAATCCCGATTTAAACTATTTTATAAGATCGTTAACCCATATTTCTCAAAAATCAATCTTTAACTGTATTTCTTAAAAATCATAATTTTTATAACATTAAAAGTATAACGTTTATTTATTTAAAATGGATCGATTCCAAAAATATTTTATAAACGTATACTTTTCAAAAATCACTTTAAAAATCACTTTTAAAGTTCCAAAATTTGGTCCAATGATGCTACACACCAAATAGTCAATCACGACAACAACCACATCATATATCGATATGATAATCAACGAATATCAAAATATCCATAATCAAACAAATACTGTTGAGGAATCCAGTTGGACCCCTCCAACCTGTTTTCCTGCATCCAAAGATGTTAGCACAATACCAATTCCGTTCCAGTACGAATATATCGTGTTATATGGGATTTAAAATATTATCTGCTTAATAGACGGCGCAATAGGGTCTCATCCGCTATACAATGCGGGAAATCAATAACTGCAATATATACATATGCCAATATATATATATTGCTATTATATATAATACCAATTTCACTGTTTATGAAATATTCGCGGTATATGATTTTAATAAATAACATCCGCTTACTAAGGGTGCATGATGTCTATTTTAACAATCAATTGATAACAATCATCATTCAAACATGCATTCAAATATTTTAAATCTAACTATTTAAAATAAAATCGAAACCGATTCGATTGAGTTAGAAGTTCTCACCTTTATTTTAATTTCGTTTTGGCGATTTATTTCGAATAAAATTAAACGAACTTTTAATTTTACCCGAAATTCTCACTAACTCCAAACGACTCCAATCCAATTCCATAGCGTAGTGCTCGTCCATACGTTTCCACCGCAACTGGTTTCGCGCGTTTTCGACCTCGTATGAAAAAGATATGATTTTTACAAGTTTATACGAATTTTTATAACTAAATTTACAAACTTTAATAAATTTTAAACCTAAATTCATCTAAGCCGTAGGATCCACTGCCTCCATCAGATCCATGCGCTCCCCTCCCCCTTCTCCCTCTTTCACGTAATCTACAGACAACATCACGCATGCTCAAACCCATAACATATAACTAGGGTTAATTTATACTCCATCATCACCAACATATATTTCGATCAGAGAGTTCCATTTGAATATCTTCGACGAGAGCTTCATTCGGCCCCCCCTCACGTTGAACTCGGCTGTCATAGGGCCTAGGAAAACGTGCACGAAACGTGAGACTTTGAACTCAATTTGCCGTCAATTCGTGGCTTTGTTTTCGATCATAACCGTTGAGATTGAAGATCTCACGTAGCTCTACAACTTTGTAGTTGGAGATTTCTTGAATAGGTTTGTGGATTGAAAGATAATTGAAGAAGAAAACTATAAATTATCGGCCATTCATGAAGGGGTGGCGGCTGAAGCAAATAGGCTAGGGTTTTATTATTATTATTTTTTATTTGTGTGAAGGGTGGGGGCTATTTATAGAAGTTTGAACGACTCTATTCATCTCGGAAATTCCAAACTCCGATTTACGTGCGTGACCAGTGTTTCTAGGGTTTACCCCGCGTTACGAACACAATGGAACTGGTTTCGAAAGCTAATTCGGTAATCTGTGTGAGTTATGGCAATAAACTTTCGATTTGAATTAAACCGATTTAAACGATTTTCAAGGCGTTTTAGCTTGCACCGGACAAAAGGTAAATCTGATTGACATGAAATTTGAAACCTTACATTAATATCACATTACGGATCCGATGAAACTAGTTTCGTCGAAATCCGAGACTTTTTGAAAAATGGCTATTTTAACTCCCCAAATTAATATTAAAAACAATATCGATGCATTTCGAGCTGCCACGATCAAACGATAACTCCAATTGCTACGAAAATTGAAATCCGGTAATAACAAACTATTACAGATCCAACGGAACTGGTCTCGTCCAATTCTAAGACTGTTCAAAAATTGGCTATTTTCACTAGTCGATTAAATATTAAAATATTCAATTTTTACAAATAAACTTTTTAGTTCGATTTTAAAAGTTCTAAAATATCATTCTAACTCCAATATGATAAAATAAAATTTTACAAATCATTTTCAATCATATTTTACCCAATTTTCATTTTTTTCTGTATTTTCACATATTAAATTATCGATTTAATTATCGAATTAAATCCAATTATTCGAAATAAAATTTATTCGACTTATAAATTTCACTTATTAGTATTTAAAATTAATTAAATATTCAAATTTTAATTAATTAAAATCCTGGGTCGTTACATTATTATGAAGAACATTTACGTTATTCCCCATTTATTGCCTTAATTTATTTAACGTAACATTAAATTTATATCTATTGCAACGATTTCAAATTTAACTGAAGGAACTAAGTATATAACTCAAAATAGTTGTTGTAAGACTCTTAATCCCACCTTTATAAGTATATTATTTCCACCCAAGTATTATAGGTATTTACAGAGTATTGGTTTTCATTTAATCATTATTTATTATATATTAATTAAATAAATTCACTATTCAAGTCCGTTTAAATTTTATTACCAAAAATCCATCTACCTTTCCCAATAGATTTGAATTCCATTCAATTTATAACCAATCAAAATTTCCATTCATACTTTATTATAAACCCAAAATCTGCAATTCATTATCTTATATTAATGTCATCCAATTTCTATTTATTATTATAACTTTACAATCTATATACATTCACTGATTGATTTTATAAAATTACCATTTACTTTACATTCAATTACTATTCAAAGTATATTTATTCATCAATCAATCCGATATTTACTTCTCGTTGCTTCTATTTGATAAATAACCTAATATACCTTTACATATATTCATTTCATTCCACTCATTTATGGGTACTGCATTGAAATTTAATTTATTAGCTAATACCAACATTATTACCATTAATTACAATTGGGTTCCCAATTTTATTCAACACCCTGAATAAATAACATACATTTTAGTCCAATCCTTACATTTGTTTCCTCATATTTCATTAAAAATAAAATCATAACATTTAAATGATTTTATTGAATTGGAATTTCATTCAAGTCATAAATTATTAACTTGGACTAATATGACTCCTTAATTTATTCCAATTACCGTTTACAAACTTTTATTGCATTAAATCAAATTAATACTTTCATAAATTTCTCATATTAAATTTCAGGTAAGAATCTTTTTCAACTTAATTCACTTTGAATTTTTATCCAAACTTCTATAAATAGGTTTTAAGTCACCATTTACATAATTTAATTTAGCATTTATTTCAATATTTGTTTATAAAGTAATTTTTTTTCCTACTGAATTAAATTGCAAAACTCAAAAATTCAACCAAATTAAATCCACTAAATTTACGAGTCGTTACAATTATAAATTAAGTTGAAATGGCCATGGTGTTATAGTGTATATTTCTACCTTGTAGATAGTACTATGGACCCACAGAGGATGGTTATCCCAAACATCCTTTAAGTAATTTGGATTTCAGTTGATATTTCACTTGAGTTGGATTTATTTATATAAGAATGTTAATCCTGGCTCGAGTGTTTTGTGATTTGCTTTACGCTCGGATCAGACTGAGTGATACAACATTTGAGACTCACCTTCGAAGTTGGAGCTTTGCTTGAAGATCCAGCTATCTATCCTTCAGTCATCCAGTTGATTGGTTCAGAGAAGTCATCTGCTCGTACTGGAGACTTCACTGCATCTGGGATATTCTGATGTATTTTATTCTAACTCTGATGTATATAGCAGCCTCATGAACTACTATTCTTTATCTATTCCGCTACATTTTACTACTCTGTGTCTGTGATCTATAATTATTTATTTACTGTTTATGCTGCGTTTGCCAAAATAAATTAACAATTCAGTATTTTGAATTATTCAAGTTAGACGTGTATGGTTTTATTGTCGATTTGAATGGTCCAAAATAGCGGGTCGTTACAGTTGGTATCATAGCTTTGGCTCTAGGCAAAACTTAGCATATATGGTAAATTTATTTATAGAATCACTTTCATTCGAGTTGAATCTCTTCCTTTTTGACTCAATTTCCTTTGAATTTTGGAATGTCCCTCGGTTCCGAAATTCGTTCTTGTCACTTCCTATTTATATTCGTTTGATTTTGGAGTATCCCATAACTCCACTGAATGTTTTGTAAAAGGGGTGGAAACTCCTTTACAATTGGCATTGATCCATCGAAGATTTCTGCATCCTCGGTTTACGATGCTGATATATCTTGATATGCCGAATTCCATCTCTAGTGATCGTATGTCGATTTGTTTTGGAATTCCGCATCGATTATATTTCTGAAGTCACGGTTGACCCGGTTAAGGTCGCCCGCTATTTGTAGAAGTATATCCATCTTCTATTTTGTAATTTAATTATCTGATCTTCATCGAGTCTGTCTTCGAATCAGAATTCTATTGATTGGAGTTCCTCTAATTCAAATCTCTATCTTTGTTTTGAAATCCATTCTTAAAATTATCCTTTGAAAATCGGGTATGTTTGCATTTTTGAAATTGTTTTATATATTGAAATTATTATTTTGATAACTATGATTTTATTCTATATATAAAAGGGAAAATGTTTTCGATAAGGATTATATACCTATATATAAAACAAATAAGAAATGTTATTCTATATAAAGAGGTTTTGAAAGGATTTGAAATTTTGAAAAATTATAAGAAATTGTTTTATATAAAAATGATTTATAACTGAAGTGTTAAATTTGAAATTCGAGAATTGAATTCCAGTATTTTGAAATTGGTTTTAAGATTTTGGAAAATATATATAAATAATACGATTTAAAAGTATATTTCCGAATAAGAAATGTTTCAAATGAGTTCAAATGAATTCCAATAATTTTGAAGAAATTTCAAAGAAGTTTTCAAGAAAATAGAAGTCCAGAACCGACTTATGTCGCTGGAGAATAATTTCGGTGATGAGTGCACGCATTATCGACCTTGATTTACGAGTTTCAGAGTGGGGGGAGAGGCCACTTTAATAGCTTCGCTATGCGAGTGATTTTGTAAAACCGATTTTGATTTCATATTCCAGAGTATAATTTGATATTTTCGAAAGATATATGTATCTATTTGAAACAATTTAAGGTGAGACCGGTGTTCAGTCCTCGAGTTTCGGATTTGATTGGTATAATCCTATCTATTGAAATTGATTATTGATTTATTGTTAATTTTCAATTCTTGAATTGGAAATTTGATTTCCCTAACTATTTTGAATGTTCGAACACTTCCAAATCGGGGTTTAATTTTCAAAGCTAAGAAATTTCAAAGAGGATAAAATATTTGATAAAGCATATAAGTTTAGTTTTGTATGTTTAAATTTGAAACCTTTTTTTAAGTAAATGAATATTAATATTTTGAATATGGAATTTAGTTTTGAAATGTTTTGAAAAAAAATTAGTTTTAAATAACAGTTTCAGAAAGGTAAATTGGATATTTCAAATAAAAATAAATAGTTTAAGGGTTTTAAAGGGATAATTATAAATTTGGAAACCATTTTGAGTATAATTGGTTTTGAGAAAAATATTTGGTTTTTAAATTAGATTGGAATTAAAACCGGTACTTTTATGGTGATTTTGGAAAATAATTTGTTGACTTGAATTATGTTAGTTTGGAAATTGGGATTATTTTCTAAACCTATTATTTTGGAAACTTTGAAATTGAGATATTTAATTTGGAAGAAAATTTGGTGAAATCATATATGATTTTGAAACTGAATTGATATTGAAATAATTTGAAATTGAGAACCTTATATTATTAAGTACTTGATTTGGGAGTGGTCGAACTTATATAAAATGGATTTGTATAAGTATGAAGTTGATTTGAAATCTATTTATTTGAATGGTACTCAATTTGGAAAGAGAATTTTAAATAATCGAAGTCTATATAAGTATGATTTGATATACTATTGATTTGGAAAGTATTCGATTTGAAAAGGAATCCTATATATAATGGACTTTATATAAGTATGATATTTGAAAGTATTTGGAAAGGTACTATATGATATATATTTTAGAAGTAAAGATATGGAAAGTGCCTTCTGCTGGATATCCGCTTTGTGAACACATTGTGGATTCATTCTATCGATATTATTCTCTCTGATTTTTGGTTTATCGAAAGTGATACTCGAGTGTTCCCACCGTGGCGTAACCCATGGTTTTTTTTTCTCTCACGACTGCATAGCGCAACTGCCTGGCTGAGTCTGGCCTAGGGGTACAGATTGTTTCCTAGTGGACCAAGGCGTAACCATTGTGTATCATGCAATCTGTGTAGGTCCCGATTAGTAGCGAAACTGCCTGGCTGAGACAGCCTAGGGGTACAGATTGTTTCCTAGGGGACCCAGGCGTAACCATTGTGTATCCTGCACCCTACAAGTCATCATGGCGTAACTCATAGGGCAGAGAAAGCTTAGGGATATGGATTGTTTCCTGGGGGATCCAGGCGTAACCATTGTGTATCTACGAACCATGGTGGGACAAAGTTTTTGGTTTCATTGTTTTGTTTGGATTGTACTTTTCATATCTGTTTTTAAAAGTTTTTCAAGTATTTTCACTAGGTGTTGAAACAGGTCTACTATGTACTTGAAGAATTCTAGCTTTGCGCCTGATCAACGCATGGCCAGAGTCTGCAAGAACGAGGATAAACTTGTTAAAACATCGAGTTATAAAAGTATTTTCGAAATGAAATTTGTTTTGATATAAAAGTATTTTATTATATGGGTATTTTATTATAAAAGTATTTCTAACAAAGAAATTCTGTATTAATATTCGAAATTGAAATTCTTATGGTTCTAGATTAATTATTTGTGCCCGATACTATTCCTTGCATCTACCTCATCTGCTTAGTTTAGTTATTCACCTTGATTCTATTTTCCAGAATCTGCCTTCCTTTCCTTTTTGAATATAATCTTTTAAATATTGCTTATTTGTATACTACATTGTTTAATAGAAAATTTTAGTGTTATAAATATTTTTTAAGTTATTAATTAGGTAAAAGATATTTAAAGTGAATGATTTATTAATAATGTTTGAAAAGTATCTAAAGACAAATTTATAAATTTATGAATTATGGATTTAATGTTTTCAATAGCTTCTTAGTAAATATAACTAATGCAAATATTTGTTTTCAAATAACTTTCATAAATGTATAAAGGTGTTATTTAAACATATTAAATTCCAATGAGTTTTGAAAATTTTAAAGTATTAAAGATAACTGAATCACAAATGAAGTTTTCAAATGACTATTTCAAGTAAAATTTATATAGTTTTAAAATTTATTGTTTATCTTGTCTTTCCATCTATTTTCTTTTTGGTTGTTTTAATTCTCCTACCTCCTTCCTTTTTGGGGACGAAAAGTTTTGAGTGGGGGAGAGTGTAACAGCCCAAATTTTAGCAATATTTTATTCTTTATTTATATTCTTTATTTATAACTCTGGGTTTTATTTTTCGAAAATTTGATTGTCAAAATTTAATTATAAATAATCACCCAAGATTTTTATTAGTGTGAAAATTCTAAAATTCTTATTTTGGTTAAAACTTAACATTTATTGAAGTTATAAATCTTTAAATTTTTAATTTTTAATCTTTTGGTTTAATTTAATACATTTGTAACAACGTTTATTTCACCTTTTGTTTTTTAAAAAAATTGATTTTTTTACTTTTAAAATATAATATTTTATATCTTACTTATATACATTTTTGAAATAAATTTCTTAGTAAATGTGTAAACAAATCATATTTTTATATAAGTAATAAATTTCCAAAACTTTGTGTATATATGAACTGTTTAATTACGCGTTTAAAAGGCTCGTTATTTGATGGAATAAATAATGTATATATACATACAAGAAAACATGTAAAATTTAAATCCGTTATTTTCATTTTTTGACAGAAATCACTGCGTCTGTTGTACGCATTCTAATTTTATTCACTTTCCTTTTACTCTCCTGATTTAATAGGAACGTTACTTACAAATTTTATAACCGTTCACCTTTTTACTTTCTTGCCATTGTTCCCATCAACGCGAGCTTTAAATTTTAAACACATTCAATATTGTTTAAAAATCTTATTCCAAATACTAATCTTAGCTGACCGTTTCTTCTGCTTTAATTTCGAAACCCATTTGCTTAAAATTTGTCAAAAATCGACGTACAGCTCATATAATTATAAAATGCATTAAATTTTCTGCTGAATCACTCCATGACCGTTGATATTACATTCATTTGGAATATATTCATTTGTTTGAAATCTTTCCCTTTCTCTCTCAATCAGATGGGAATAAAATAAATTTCAGCGGAAACACGTTTCAATGCTTTTAACTCTTTATAACTTTTGATAAAATTTTCTGTTCTTTTTGAAACTAAAGCATATAGGGATATACGTTTTTCATTTATTAATTTCTAAATCATCATGTTGTCCTTTTCATGTATGTTATATTTATTTATATTTTAACATTTTCTATTTATTTCACTCATCTCCCTACACGTTTCTATTTATTTGCTGATTTGTTGCATACGTTTCATTTTGGAAAAATGCGGTTCATTCCTATTTATTTTCATTTCTCACATTTATTTCATTTTTTACTGAAATTCGACCGTTGCCACATCATACCATTTTGAAAGTATGAATGTACAATACATGCATACGTTTTATATTCATTTAATTGGATCGGTCACTTTAATTTTTGCCTTTAAAATTCCATTTTCTTAACTACAACTGGAAAGTTATAAAACATTCAAAAAAAATAAAAGCTCACCTTAAATTGTGCAAAGCGTTTTCCTCTGCCTTTATAACTTTGGGTTATGCCAGCTGTTACTTTTTTCCATCAATTCACAATTATTACTTGTCATTCCATTTTAGGGTCTCTTCATTCTCCTTTATCAACATCCATATATTTATTTCCCTAGTCACTTTAAAACGTTTTATAATAATAATTAATATATAGGTGTTTCATGTTAAAGCTTTTCATACGTTTTATATATAAAAAAATGTGAATGGATATTTACCTGAGGCCCACACTGTTTTGAATTATACGTTTTTTTTGTATTCATTAATTCTTTTACATCTCATTTTATTTCACCTTTATAAGCTTTTTTTTGGTAAAGAAAGGATCTACTGTCACTTCCTTCTCCTCAATTTTTCTTCCTCCACCCACTCTCTTCTTCCACACTCTTACACGGAGCCGTATCTCACCTTGTTACCCATTTTGCCTTGCATCAAACTTTTCACATATATATATGATATCTTGAAAGGTAATACAACTTGTGTGTTTGTCTCATCAAGCATTGTTTTTTTTTGTGCGTAAGTTATTACTTTATTTTATTTTATATATATAAGCCTGAGTATTGTTTCTAAAACTTTAGATATTTGCGTGGGTACATATTTTCATATTGGGTTGGTTGTATAGATATACTAGTATACATTTCAGATCTTTATAGGTTTGTGTTAGTTATAATATATATATATATATTTTTTATTTTACCTTCATCTATTGTCAATTATTGTTTAAAATATAATATGTATACAAGTTAGGTATAACGGCTGTTGTGAATATGGGTAACAATATATGTATAAAATTTTTTAAAACATGTATATAGCAGCCCATATAAAGGTTTGTTTGTACACACTTTATTGTACATATAAAATGTAGGTTTGCATGTCAATATTAGTAAGCATAAGCATCCTTTCTCCATTTTTCTACTAGCATTGTGTTAGCATATTTTTATTTTGGTAAAAAATATATATATATATAATAATAATGATGATGATGATGATGATTATAGTATATTATTTGTAAAGGAAGTCTGCATTTGGTTAAACTATTAGATTTCTTTAAACTTACATTATTTACTGTTATGTATATCTTTGGATGTTAATTTAGTTATGTACATTTAGTTTCAGATATTGATGTTTCAAATATAACGTATATACTATAAGATAGAGCCAATTTGGATTTGATTTTTTTTATATATGGTTGATTGCAATAAATATATTTAATTTAAGACTTATATGAAATGTATATATACTTTAATTTGAATTTTGGATTTAAGTAGCATAATAATATAAAATACATCTCGCCTAAATTTTTATCGGGCTAATTTGACCCGTTCCCATCAATTTCTTTTATCAGCTTTGATCGTTGATTCGTGCCGATCTTACTTTGCTTTGAGAATTGTGCTTGGGTTTCGTAACTTAACTTCATTGTCTATCTCTCTAACCTCGAAAGGCGAGCAATCACTCAAGATTAAGAGTTCATATATTTATTAAATTTGATTTCAATTGAAACGAAAATTGAAATATGTTGTTGCAGTTGTTTAAATTGTCACTTATGCTATTATTTGTAACTGTTCACCGGGGGGTATGACACCATATCCCATTGTTTATATTTTATTTAATTACTAATAATATATGCCTGTTGTTATATTATTATCATATCTGTTATCACTCTGCAAGTTCCCTGTTAGTATAGTATTCACTATGGGTTGAAATGATACATACCCGAAGGAACTTTAGAATAGGAGGAAATCGTTATGGGTTGAAATGATAAACCCAAGCAGTTTTCATTTAATTGAATTTGGGATTACGGGTTGGAATGATATCCACCACTATATATTTAGTGTACAGATCGAAATGATAAATATCTGTAGCACTTGACTATATAATAGGAAATATATACAGACACTGTTGGTCCATATAAATATTTTGAAAATAATTTCTATAAATTTGAAAAGAAATATATGGTTTAATAAATTTTGATTCTTATGATATTATATAAATGGAAATTTTATCGTAATATTTGACTTAAATTAGATTGATTTAATACATATGATATGGTTGAGTATTTATGTAAATCTATATTTTAAATAAATTTTCTTGAAATAAATTGAATAATTAAGATTGGGAGAAAATTTGGGTTTATTAAAAACGGTATTTAAATAAGGATTTATTTAATTAAATCGATTTGAAATTATTGAATGGGAAATTTAAAGGTATGATTTTGTAACTGGATTTTTTATTTAAGTGATTCAATGAATATTTCCCGTTTAAATAAATTAAAGAAATATTTGAGTAAAATGTAATTTAAGGTTACTTAAATGATATTGAATCTAATGAGGGGGTATTTCAAGACTAAATAATAATAAGATTAAATCGAGATCTATATGAAACTGTTATATTGAACATTTAAATATTAAAGCTTAGAACTATATTGGAATTTAAATGGTTTATTTTGAGATTCGGATCTGTATTTGAAATCAATATAGTGAATTTGTTATTTAGAAACTAAATTGAACTAAAGTGAAAATTTAGGTTGAACCAAATTTGAATTTATTATTTAGAAAACTAAATTGAATAAAAATTAATTTTAAACGTTGAATACTTAAAGTTTTGAAATATATTAAAATATAAAGGGGTATTTGTGATTACAAATCCGAATTTGAGATCGATAAAATTGAAGTGGTTATTTTAGAAATTGAGTTGAATTTAAATTGGTAAATGGAGATTGAAGATAATTTGAATGGGAAGGTCAGGTTGATGTTCAAACGATTTGTTAAGTTGAGGGAATTGAAATACTTTCCTTTATAAGTTATTTATTATATATAAGTACTATTTTGGGAAATATAGAGATAATTGAAGTAAAATGATATTTGGTTTGAAGTATAAATTAAGTTGAAATAGCCACGGTGTTATAGTGTATATTTCTACCTTGTAGATAGTTCTATGGACCCTTAGAGGATGGTTATCCCAAACATCCTTTAAGTTATTTGGATTTCAGTTGATATTTCACTTTAGTTGGATTTATTTATATAAGAATGTTAATCCCGACTCGAGTGTTTTGTGTTTTGCTTTATGCTCGGGTCAGACTGAGTGATACAACATTTGAGACACACCTTCGAAGTTGGAGCTTTGCTTGAAGATCTAGCTATCTATCCTTCAGTCATCCAGTTGATTGGTTCAGAGAAGTCATCTGCTCGTACTGGAGACTTCACTACATCTGGGATATTCTGATGTATTTTATTCTAACTCTGATGTATATAGTAGCTTCATGAACTACTATTCTTTATCTATTCCGCTGCATTTTATTACTCTGTGTCTGTGATTTATAATTATTTATTTACTGTTTATGCTGAGTTTGCCAAAATAAATTAACAATTCGGTATTTTGAATTATTCAAGTCAGACATGTATGGTTTTATTGTCGATTTGAATGGTCCAAAATAGCGGGTCGTTACAAAGACCAACACCGAAGGACGATACCAAGGGAATATAATATCAATGAAATCAAAAGATTACTCGAGCGCAGTACTGTATAAACAAGGATCCATAAGTCCGAAGACTCCAAACCCAATATCACTCGAGCGGCTCATAAAGACCAACTCCGAAAGCGATACTATAGGCAACAAACCCGAAGGCACAAACCCGAAGGCAACATACCCGAAGGCAACAAACCGTAGTGGCGAAGGTCCGGAGGCCCAGTACTGGACACCACTAACTGGCAAAATGTGTCATAACTCTCGAAAAGGAATCCGAAAAGTGTTAACGTGAGTCCCATAACCACTCGTTCGCACTAAGCGGTCCGTCAGTCAATTTCACACTCAATGCAGTACAAAGTTTACCTCATTTCATCGGTAAACCAGACCCAAAGGTCAAAACGATCAATTGAATAGGTCAGGGATTAATAGGAAGGATAAACACAAAGATTCATGGTCCGTGTTTTGCCTAACCATTTAATCACACTTTCGCTTCGCTCGAAGTGCGAAATTGTGTGTGTTTTAAATAGAATTTATAAATTGGAGAAGCGAGCTTTTAATACGATTTCAAGAGATCATTTATAAAACCTGTGAATGAAATTAAATAGAAATCATCAAAGTCAAAGAAATGCAATAACAACTAACTGGAACCAACCCGAATAGATAAAAGTTGGAGTTACAAACATATAGGCATAATTGGCCAAAATTGAAGCAGGTCAGTCGACTAGTCCACTGAGAACAGTCGACTGATCCAGAAACATGGAAATCCCATTTTCTGCATTCAGTCGACTGGTTCTCTGAGAACAGTCGACTGATTACAGATAATAGAGACTTCCTGTCTCTGTTATCTACCTTGATACGAAAATTCACTACAGCCAGTCGACGGACTTCCCAGGTCAGTCGACTGACTGGCACTTGGGCAGTTTTCTGCCCCTTCAATGAAGAGCAAAACACCACCAAATTTACATCGAACGAGCAATGGCGCTAGGGAATTATTCCAATCGACAACCCAACACTATTGACTCCTCCATACACCTCCAAAAACATGATGAAACACCAAAGCTACGGTTTTTAGAGTTTTTGACTTCAAAACACCAAAATTGCAATGTTCACAAAACCAATCTGAATCAAAAGCAATTACACAAGAATAAGTGTTAGGAATTCATATCTATCATCAATGATATCAAGAGAAGTAGATGTGAGTTCAAAACTCACATTTTGCACACAAACAAAGATGAGAAGCACAAACACAAGAAGGAGGTTAACCACTTTTCACTTCAACTCTACAAGCTACAATCAATGGCTTCTCTTTGATCTTGGAGCAAGAATTGAATTTTGCAAAGAAAACTAGGGCTTGCAATTTCTATTTCCTCTTCCCTTCCACCATTTTCAGTTTTACTTGAGTTTAGAGGGGTGGAATGAGAGAATGGAAAGAGATGGGCTGAGCTAGGGTATTTAGTTAAGCTATTGGGCTGAACCCAAACCCAAAACCCAATAGAAAAAGTAGCGAAATTCGACTTACTCCACACATATCAAAGATTATACTCAAAAAGATCGCAAATGCCATTTTGGAATTAATGGAAGTGGTTTCGAGCTCCAATTCGGCCGTTTGCAAAAAGTAGCTTTTTGGACCCAAAAACCGACCAACGACGCTATATTTAAATTAAACATTTAAATATAAAATCGTTAAATATGCGGGTTGTTACAGATCTCCCCTCCTTACAAAATTGCGTCCTGGCAATTCCTAGAGACGATATTTGTAACAACTGCATACAAACAATATTTAAAAGAAAAGGAAATAAGCTTGAGATGAAAAGATATACTCAACGTTGCCAAGCTAAGATAGAAAACCCGGATAAGATCGCTCAATAAATTCTCTAGTTTTCCAAGTACAGTCATTGGGATTAGCGGACCATTGAACTTTAACGAGCGGCACGTACTTGTTTCGAATGTGTCGCACCTCCGTGTCAACTACGCGAATAGGCTGTTGTACAATAGATAAGTCCGGCGAGATCTCAAGCTCTTGCAAATCAGGAGAATCGATAACAGAATCCGACTCCCGAAGACACTTCCGAAGTTGCGAGACGTGAAACACGTCAAGGATGCCAGACAAATGAGCAGGAAGTGAAACTCTATAAGCTATAGGGCCAATACGTTCAGTAATAGAAAATGGTCCTACATAACGAGGAGCCAATTTCTCAGTCGTACTGAAGCGCATAACCCCTTTCAAAGGAGAAACACGAATAAAAACAAGATCACCGATCCAGAACTCGAGAGGTTTCCTACGGTTGTCCGCGAAGGATTTCTGGCGATTCTGTGGCTCTTTCATTCTCAAACGGATAAGATCAATCTTCTCGGAAGAATCACGAACAAAATCTGGGCCAAGAATAAGCTTCTTCCCAGATTCCAACCAACAAGAAGGTGATCGACATGGCCTTCCGTATAAGGTTCGAAAGGCGCCATATCGATACTATACTGAAAACTATTGTTGTAGGAGAACTCTACAAGATGTAGGTGATCCTTCCAACTACCACCAAAATCAAAAATACAAATACGAAGAATATCTTCCAAGATACGATTCACCCATTCAGTCTGTCCGTCTGACTGTGGATGATAAGATGTGCTAAAATTAAGCTTTGTTCCCAAAGCTTGCTAAAGACTCCGCCAAAATTGACTCATGAATAAGGGATCACGGTCGCTCACAATAGAACTAGGAACACCATGAAGTCTTACGATTCCTTGACATATAACTTAGCCAAATGCGAAGCAGTCCTATTAGACTTAATAGGGACAAAATGAGCAGACTTAGTGAGGCGATCAACAATAACCCAGATGCTAGAATGGCCCGATCTCGAGCGAGGTAGGCCGTCAATGAAATCCATAGAAATCTGATCCCATTTCCACAATGGAATCTCTAAAGGCTGAAGAAGACCAGAAGGACGTTGATGTTCGGACTTAATACGCTGACAAGTTATGCAATTACTCACATAACTCGCTACATCGCGATTCATGCCTTCCCAATAATAAAGGCGACGCATATCGGCATACATCTTACTACTACAGGGATGAATAGTATACTTAGAATGGTGACAGTCATCAAGAATGTCATGCCTAAGGGAAAAATCAGAAGGCACAAAAAGACGGCTCTTCTTACGAAGACACCCATGAGAATCAATGCTAAAATCCCGCAATGCCTCATCACAAGATTCAGACTCACAAAGCTGAATAAGATGCAACAAATTAGGATCACGCCGCTGAGCATCGGCAATACGATCCAATAAAATGGGTCGAGCTCCCAAACTAAATAATAGAATAGGAGAATCAGAAGATGGACCTCAATCACGAATTTCACAAAAAGATAGAGTCTCAAGAACATCCCATTCGGCAAGCATCATAGAAACAACAGCCGAATGTCTGCGACTAAGCGCATCTGCAACACGATTACCCATACCAGGGGTATACTGGATATCAAAGTCATAAGAGGCAAGAAAATCGAGCCAACGTTGTTGTCTCATATTGAGTTCCTTCTGAGTAAACAAATGCGTCAAGGATTTATGATCGGTATAAAGAATGAAGCGCTCGCCTAATAAGTAGTGTCGCCAAATCTTCAAGGCCAAGACAATGGCGGCTAACTCATGATCATGAGTGGCATAGCGAACTTCATTCGGACGCAGTTGCCTGGAAGCATAAGCAACTACCTGATCCTTCTGCATAAGAACAGCACCGAGACCACTACCACAAGCATCATTGTAGACAACAAGATCATGATTCCCTTCGGGAACCACAAGAATAGGAGCAATAGTGAGAAGTTCCTTCAATGTCTGAAAGGAAGCTTCACACTTGTCGGACCAAATATAACGAATGCCTTTCCGAGTAAGGCTGGTGTGAGGAAGCACAACACGGGAAAAGTCCTTAATGAACCGACGGTAATAACCCTCCAATCCAAGGAAACTACGAATCTCATGGACATTCTCAGGCCTATTCCAATTCTAGATGGCTTCGATCTTTGATAGATCGACTGAAATGCCGTCAGAAGATACAACATGGCCTAAGAACTTAACCTTATTCTCCCAAAAATGGCACTTGGAAAATTTGGCTCTAAGCAGATGGTGACGAGAGTACTCAAGACAATTTTCAAGTGATTAACATGCTCAGCTTCAGACTTAGAATAGATAAGGATATCATCAATAAACACAAGGACAAACTTGTCGAGATATTCTCAGAATACTCGATTCATGAGATCAACAAAGAAAGCAGGAGCAATCGTCAAACCGAACGGCATAACGAGCCACTCAAAAGAACCATAACTAGTGCGAAAAGCTGTAAGGGGTATGCTATCCTCCACGACTCGTAATTGATGAAAACCTATGGCAAGGTCAAGCTGAGAAAAGACCTTAGCACCACTCAATAGATAGAACATATCATCGATCCTTGGCAATGGATACCTATTTTTGATGGTTAACTCGTTAAGCTTGCGATAGTCTCCATCGGACTTCTTCACGAAGACGACCGCGGATCCCCACGTAGAAAAACTGGACTGAATCAACTGCTTGGACTCAAGCTCTAAAAGCTTCTTCTTGAGTTCCTCATTTTCCTTTGTAGACATCCTCGTGGGAGGACGACTAACTGGCTGCACGCCTGGAATGAGATCAATGCGGAACTCAATTGCCCGCTTGGGCGGTAAACCCGAAAAAGGTTCAAAAACATCAAAAAAGTCACAAGCAATAGGAATACGAGATATATCATCATCATCTCGTGAGTCAAGAGAATACAAAGCCATCTCGGAATTATCCACATCCCAAAGAACAAGTGATAACTGAGTAGACGAATTCGGATGTCGAAGATATATAATTCTCTCCGAACAAATAATTCTGGCATCATATCTCACTAGCCAGTCCATACCCAAAATCATATCAAATCCCAGAAAGGAAATATCGTGCAGATTCGCACGAAAAGAAAAACCACATAAAACAATCTCAACATCATCACAAAGCAAACTAAGTGTGCCGGATCCCCCAATAGGATTCGCAATCCTTAAAGAAGTAACCATACAAGAAACATCCAAAGATAAATCATCAACGAGCTTCTTCGATATGAAAGAATGTGAAGCACCCGTATCGAAAAGAGCTCGTATACTGTGGTCATGAAATAAAATAGAACCTTCCAAAATAGATGGAGATATACCTTTGGGTTGACAAGGACCTTCAGAAGCCTTAGCAGCATTAAGCTTGCCTGACTTAGCACCACCAGGAACAGTAGGGCAAGTTGAAACATGATGACCTTCCTTCTTGCAGTAGCGACAGAAGAGAGGCTAAGGACAAGCTCGAATAATATGATCCGGAGAACCACAAT
This sequence comes from Allium cepa, assembly GCA_030765085.1. Lineage (NCBI taxonomy): Eukaryota > Viridiplantae > Streptophyta > Magnoliopsida > Asparagales > Amaryllidaceae > Allium > Allium cepa. The sequence goes on from CM060945.1 coordinate 76,845,219, forward strand.
TGAAACATTTCGGAAGGGAAGGTGTTCCAGCAAACCGAGACTGAGAATTGGCACTGCCAGTCTTCTTCTTCTTAGAAGGAAAAGACTTCTTCTGAAATGGAAACTGCTTCTTGTTGGGGTTCTTGGAAACATCAACATCCTCACTACTATCACACACTTTCTCGATAGTTTCGAGATGAAGTGCCGAATCAACCAATTCTTCAAAAGAAAGCTTAAGATGAAGCAATAAAGACTTCTTAATATACATCTTAAGACCAGAAACAAACTTCAAATTCTTCTTATAAGAAGTACTAATGAATTCAAGACTATATGTAGATAAGGCCTCGAAAGATGCAACATATTCAAAAACAGAAGACTTCCCCTGCTTCAACTCAAGGAAGCGACGGGTCAATAAAACTTTTTCAGATTCAGGAACGAACTTGAGTTCGAATCACTCCCGAAACTGAGTCCAAGAAAGAATAGACTCATCAGTTTCGGCTATAAGAAGCTCATACCAATCAAGGGCAGGCTCTTGTAATAAGCTAGAAGTTACAAGAACTCTATCATGGTCAGAAAGATCCATACGAGAGAAAATATGCTCACATGTGCGAAACCAAGCTTGGACTTCAAGAAAAGATTCGGAGCCTTTAAACGGCTTTCCTCCAAGATGAGCAAAATTACTGCACTGAAGTGCAAAGGCAGACTTGCGAGGTGGAGACACTCGAGTAGGAACTGGAGGTTGAGTGCTCCTAAACAACTCTAAAAACTGATCGGCAGACATATAAACGTCATCCGGATGTGAGCCACTGGATTACCCAGCATCCGAACGTCGTCCCCTGCCTCTTCCAGCCATACGCTGAAAGTTAAAATAAGAACAAGATTATTCACAAGGTAGATATTACATTATGGAATACTACGGAATAAAGTGCATTCCTAGACGTATTCCCAAATTCTATCCAACCTTTGATGGAATAGAGGCACGATGATTCAAAGACTTGTATCACTTACTACACTTTGATGTATCGTAATATGTGCTTCTATTCTGCGTTTATCATATTTTGTTCTTAACGCAGCTTTGATACCAAGCTGTGACGCCCCACCTCTATACCCACATTAGCAAAGAGTATTATTAGATAATATCGTCTGCTAATACGGAGAATAAGGCTGGATAGGAGCGACCATCTATAGCCTTGCTTGAACTATCTAATGAATACATCAACAAATATCTTACCAAGCAGATCAACATATCCAATGAATACTTAAAACAAAATCATAGGTGGCTGGAGGATCAATCAGAACAGAATATAACAACTCAAATGTAATATACATCACAGAACAGTAGATCATCATATTCACATATACTAATACATAACAGAGTATACAAAATAATACGAGCCAAGTGGTATAGCAAACCACAATATACAGACAAATCCAAAAGAATACATATCAAAGTTACAACAAAATGGGACTACGCAAAAAGCTATGACCAAAAAAAGAAGCTAGCAGAGTAGTCCATGTGGAAGCAAAATAGGCTAAGTTCAAAAGCACCTAACCTGAAACATCTCGGTCTGACCTGAGTATAAAATACACGGGTCAGTCTAGCTAAACAAATCAGTTAGATAAACTGAACAACAATAAACCTCCAAGGTTACAAAGTATAACAAATATCTCTAAGGGAGATAACACAATCATCCAATATAAGATGAATCATATTAAGGCAAGCCTCATATCATCGGCAACATAGATAAACAAAGGATACAAACATCCCAAATCAAGTCAAAAAGGCAATAACAAATACCAATGAAGGTAACACAAGTTCCACAAGGTAATCGCCATATATCATGCGGCTCAAAAAGACCAACACCGAAGGACGATACCAAGGGAATATAATATCAATGAAATCAAAAGATTGCTCGTGCCTAGTACTGTATAAACAAGGATCCATACGTACAAAGACTCCAAACCCAATATCACTCGAGCGGCACATAAAGACCAACTCTAAAAGCGATACTATAGGGCAACAAACCCGAAGGCACAAACCTAAAGGCAACATACCCGAAGGCAACAAACCGTAGTGGCGAAGGTCCGTAGGCCCAGTACTGGATACCACTGACTGGCAAAATGTGTCATAACTCTCGAATAGGAATCTGAAATGTGTTAACGTGAGTCCCATAACCACTCGTTCGCACTAAGCGGTTTACTATCCGTCAGTCAATTTCACACTCAAAGAAGTACAAAGTTTACCTCATTTCATCGGTAAACCAGACCCGAAGGTCAAAACGATCAATTGAATAGGTCCGGGATTAATCGGAAGGATAAACAGAAAGATTCATGGTCCGTGTTTTGCCCAACCATTTAATCACCCTTCCGCTTCGCTCGAAGTGTGAAATTGTGTGTGTTTTAAATAGAATTTATAAATTGGCGAAGCGAGCTTTTAATACGATTTGAAGAGATCATTCATAAAACCTGTGAATGAAATTAAAGAAAAATCATCAAAGTCAAAGAAATGCAATAACAACTAACTAGAACCAACCCGAATAGATAAAATTTTGAGTTACAAACATATAGGCATAATTGGCCAAAATTGAAGCAGGTCAGTCGGCTGGTCCACTGAGAACAGTCGACTGATCCAGAAACATGGAAATCCCATTTTCTGCATTTAGTCGACTGGTTCTCTGAGAACAGTCGACTGATTACAATTAACAGAGACTTCCTGTCTCTGTTATCTACCTTGATACGAAAATTCACTAGAGCCAGTCGACTGACTTCCCAGGTCAGTCGACTGACTGGCACTTGGGCAGTTTTCTGCCCCTTCAATGAAGAGCAAAACACCACCAAATTTACATCGAACGAGTAATGGCGCTAGTGAATTATTCCAATCGACAACCCAGCACTATTGACTCCTCCATACACCTCCAAAAACATGATGAAACACCAAAGCTATGGTTTTTAGAGTTTTTGACTTCAAAACACCAAAAATTACAATGTTCACAAAACCAATCCGAATCAAAAGCAATTACACAAGAATAAGTGTTAGGAATTCATACCTAACATCAATGATATCAAGAGAAGTAGATGTGAGTTCAAAACTCACCTTTTTGCACACAAACAAAGATGAGAAGCACAAACACAAGAAGGAGGTTAACCACCTTTCACATCAACTCTACAAGCTACAACCAATCGCTTCTCTTTGATCTTGGGGCAAGAATTCAAGTTTGCAAAGAAAACTAGGTCTTGCAATTTCTATTTCCTCTTCCCTTCCACCATTTTCAGTTTTAATTGAGTTTAGAGAAGTGGAATGAGAGAATGGAAAGAGATGGGCTGAGCTAGGGTATTTAGTTAAGCTAGTGGGCTGAACCCAAACCCAAAACCCAATAGAAAAAGTAGCGAAATTCGACTTACTCCAAACATATCAAAGATTATACTCAAAAAGATCGCAAACGCCATTTTGGAATCAATGGAAGTGGTTTCGAGCTCCAATTCGGCCGTTTGCAAAAAGTAGCCTTTTGGACCCAAAAACCGACTAACGACGCTATATTTAAATTAAACGTTTAAATATAAAATCTTTAAATATGCAGGTTGTTACACAACTTGTACACACTTCGATTTGAGCTCGCATTGTTTATTCGAACTGCTGTATATATGTATGCTTACCTCTGAACTACGTACTTGATGCAGTCTCCATGCAATTGGGTTTTGGTACCATTCTTTGACACAAATTGCATTTCAATTGTCGGCTTTGTCTGTTTATCCATTGTTTGTTGATTTTCATTTGCTTCTCTGATATTTTTAAAATTACTTTGGTATAATAAAGAAATTTTCTTTGACTTTGCCTTGTTGATATCCGCTTTGACTTTGTTTGACAGTGTTTATTTCTCGACTCTGGCCATTTGTGTATATTGCTTCTGGTCATTGGTGCTCTGTAGCATCCTTGACTGGTTTAGAAAATATATCTTGATTTGTGAAAACTATTTTTGAGATGAGAACACTGTCTTGCAAAATTTGAAATTCATGCATCGATTGTTTTGAAACTGGTTGACCTTGTTCTGCCTTTATTCATTTGTTTGTACTGCTTCATCATGTCACTGCCATGTGCATTTGGTCATTTGAGCCTCCGTGCACTATTGGTTCAGGTTGTATACTACTTGCTACATGGTCATATTCTAAGTTGTCGCTACCCTTGTAGCTTGTGCCACTGCCTGTTCATGGTGATGTTTATACTACTGCACTGTGCCTTGAAGTGCTGTTTGGTTATAGACATATCTTTGTTTGCTTCTTTGAGTTGGGCAGCTTGTATACTTTAGGTGTACTTCTAGTTAGAGTGGTGCTTGTCTTTGAATTTCAAAACTGTGGCATGCGTATGGCCATCCCCCTTGCTGCAGATTTATTTGTGCAGTCTCTGATTTGAACTATGGTCGAGGCTTGATTTTATGTCTTGGCCATTTCATTTGAACATATACCTGTGTTGAATCCAGCTAATTGCGTGGTTTTGACCTTGTGCTCGATTGTAAATCTTCATTGTGCATTCGTGTGCACTTTTTCCATTTGATAGTAACTGGGTGGATGCTGTACTTGTGCTGTTGCAGTTCCATCTAGTTCATTTCGATTTGAGATGGTGCAAATTGCTTTTGATTCATTGAGATTTTGAGTATTTAATCACTGTAGTGGCGAGGCAGTGCACGCGTGCGTGTACTGCAGCCACACGGTATTGATTTTTGTGATATTTCAACTATTTGAATTGTTTTGTTTATTCAATTCAATATTTTGAAATTGTATTTTGATTTGATTTGATTCGATCATTTTGATGTTGTCTAATTGTCTATTTGATAATTAGATTATGAGTTTCTAATTATTTTCTTAATAATTAGATTTTGTTTTAATGGCCGTTTAGGCAATTCTGATGTTTTTCTAAATTACCTTCATTGATAATCTTCTCATTTATCTTTGCTGATCATTTGAATCTGCTGATTTGTTGTTTAACACAGTTAAGTGTTATATTTATCGTTATCCAATTTCTATTTAAAGGATTGGATAGACGAGATTTTTGTGACTGTCGTCTAATTGATATTTAATTATTATTGCTTCCGTGCATTAATAACTGAGTTTGAATTAGACTGACACGTGTATTATTTTCTATTGAATTTAATACTCGGGTCAGACCGAGTTATTACAGGTTGTAGATATCTTGCTTTGGGTTGCTGCTTGAGCTATGAAGTCTCTTCATATCTTTTGGAGTAGTCGTGTCATAGTATAGGAAGATATGTATTCATGTATATTATATACGATAATGTACTTGTATATGTAACTTCCAATGTCGACAGTTGTAGTTGTATCATATGTACTGTATCACATGTATTGTAACTGACATCAGTAATTATATATATATATATGACTTTTTATTATCTGTGTTCCGCATTTGACTTATCTGTGTTATTATTATATATATTGTCCTAAACTGTTATGAACCATCGCACTTCGTTTTATACTTTAATTGGATATGTCGATGGGAGTAAATAAATAAGAGATGAAAAATAAAAATATATACTACTCCTATCGAGATAATCAATACTAGTGTAAGGCCCAACTACGGATGGCCGCTCCTATGCAGCCTCATTCTTCGTAATAACAGACAGTATTTCCTTTTAATACTCTTTGTTATTGTGAGCATAGAGGTGGGGCGTTACAGAACTGAAAAGACAAAACACTCGAGTCAGAACTAAAAGATCTTATGTAAGTTAAATCAACAGAAATAAACATGTGTGCAGTAACTTAAGAGATGCTCGGGATTCACATCTCCTAAGGATCTGTTAAACTATTTACTATGTAGTAATATTTCGCTATTATGATAATGACTAATAGTAAAATAAACTTACTTTTAAATGGCGTTAAGGAGTTACCCATATAGCCCTTAACAAAAATAATGCCAATAGTCTATACAGTACCTGCATATCTCCTGATCGGGAGACTACGAGAAGACACTCCATAGGTACGACACAAATAGAAACTCGTAGTAAAGGCTCGGTATGGTAGGTGACATGGCACAACTAGGCAATGCCAGGGTAGATATACCAATTGCTATCCGGTCTGGTGGAAACGCGTAGCAGCTACTACCGCCCACCTCGAACAACACTCCAAAAATTAAAAATCAAAAGTGGCCACCGAATGAATCCAAAAGTCAGAGTATAATATCGAAGGAGTGCGTCCGATCAGAGGAATGACCTCATTGGCCCGAGAATCGCTCCTGTTTTAGCCATCTTATGCCAACTAAGGGGAGTTGGGTCCACGTATATACCTGAAAGGAAACGCCGCCACCATCCTACTTCATTCTGGAATCTCCACTGCGTACACGGTTGTTAAAGTGGTTTTCGGAGTTGGCAGAGAGTATGACAACTTCCGATCCCAGTCTCTATGACAACCAAACGATATTATAACACCGCGGTCTTTTCAAAATTGTTTACACTTTTTAACCATAATAAAATATCCATTTCGAAACCATATACATACGATATCCTTTCCGTTTCAAAAATAAACTCATTATGATATTATTTTCTTAAAAACACAAATCAATATAATATCATTTTTATTTCAAATATATTTCTTTTCCAAAATCATACCACTTTAAAATTTATAATGTCTCGAAAACAAACATTTGAATTACAACTTTTCAAAACATAATACTTCGAAACTCATAGCTTTAAAACCATAACTTTCAAAACTTAAATGGCTTGGATATTCAAACAGTATATAAAAGAAAATAGTTTGAATTTAAAATTACTTTATAAAGTAAAATAATTTCCACGACTTTACAATTTTATTCACTTAAATTAAGTCTAAATCCATAAATTTTAAATTCACTTTCAGTTTTCAATAAACCACTTCAATTTCAATATATTTCAAAGCTTTGAGTATTAAACAATTTCAAAACTAAGGTTGGAAATTACTATTCAACAATTCAATGTCCTATTATATAGTTTTGAAATATTTACATAGTAAATCCATAATCATTTAAATATAACTCAAATTACCAATAAATAAATATTTCCTTCAATTTAATTATACTAGATATATTCATTTAATTCATCTGGAATAAAAATCCAGTTATAAATATCATACCTTTTAAAATTTCAAGTTTAATAAGTTTTACATCAACTTATGGAGTTTAATTCTTAAATAAGCTCAATTCCAAATAAATTTTCAATTTCCCTTCCAATCTTAATTGATTTAAATCATTAAAAATCTATGTATATACAATATCTTAAACAAGTACTTAACCATATAATATAAGCCAATCAAACTCCATTATTCAACTTATTTATTTATTCATTTATTTTTTGACAAATTTATACATAGCTTAAATTCAATAATTTAACTATATATATATAATATTTATATAATATCAAAATTAATATTTATAAAACCGCGTCCTATCCAAACCATAGAAATCATTTTCAAAATATTTATATATATAAACCGACGGTGTTTGTATAAAATTTTCTATCCTATGGTCAAGTGATACGGATATTTATCATTTCAATCCGTAATTTAAATTAAAAATTACGTTTATATATCATTTCAAACCGCAATCCCGAATCAATAATGAGAAATCAACAAAGAACTTGCTGATTTTGATGATATAAACAAAACATCCATTCATCCATCAAAAAATCATACATTCATCACAATCATCATCCAAAACAATCAATCAATATCAATATTTAACTGATAATATATAATAGGAAATTAACTCGCAGTTATATTCAATAATAAATTAAATAACGATTTAATTTAAATAAATGCAATTAACTGAGATGATAATTATAATATACAAAACAGTTATAAATAAATTCATAATCACAACATAAATTAAATTTAATGAACATAAGAAATTTTAGAAGTTGTGAGTGGGTTAAAACACTCACCTTTGATTTTAGCCCATAAAAATCTAAACAGAAGCGCAAAACTCAACAATCTCCAAATTCAACTAAATCACTTTCATGTTGTCCGGAATTTAAATATGAATCCAACAGAAGAAATTGCGTGTGAATCAAAGTTTATATGCAAAAGATATTCATGTTATAGGAAATATTATTAAAATAAAAATTAGTACGTGTTAAAAATTTATATATAAATAAACAAATTTTAATACTTACGTTTTTATCAAGATAAGGCTTCAGGGAAAGATTGAAGAACAACTAAGATGAGGACAGGAAGTGTACGAAAAATGAGAAAAATAATGTTTTATAAAAGAATGCTTTTGGATTTGCAAGAATAAGAGCTTTTGAATATGAGGTGTCAGGAGAAACAAAATGTAAAAGAAGAAATAAGCTGTAGGTTATTTATAATTAGAAAATGAAGGTGGAGGGACAAAAATAAATGTCACGTTTTATTTTTAAAGCTTCAGGCATTAATAATGCATAAGGAAATGTACGTAGGAATGGAAAAGTTTGCAAATGAAAGTAAAATTTTGCATACGTGAGAATGAGGTGGCAAGAATTAAATACAACCTAAAACTCTAGGCTTAGGTATTAAATAGAAGGAGAAATAAATGGATCAAATATTAATAATAAGGTAACTATTTTAAAACGTTCATGCAACAATTAATAATGTAACGACCCGTATTTTACGTGTCGATAGATTGTAGAATTTACAGGTCGTTAGTGTTGTTTATGTTGTCTCTAGCCTGAGTCGTATAGAAAGTTAATTCGTGTGTTAAGTATTGAGTCGTTAACGAGTCAACAGGTTAAGGGTTAGACTGACTCATAGCGGTTAACGAGTTACGACTCATGGGTTGGTGAGTTAGTGGGAGTTTTTAAGTCGTAAACGACTTAGGAGATTACGACCTAGCAGTTAAGATGAGTTATCGAGTTATAGGAGTTGCCGAGTTATAAAGGTTACGAGTTATGGGTTTCTGACCGACCTAAGAGATGGCCGAGATAAGGAGTTGGCGACCTAAGAGTTAGCGAGTTAGAGGAGCAGCTACCTACGAGTTTGTGGGTTAGTAGAGATAGTGAGTCGCCGAGCTAAGGGTTAACAACCTAAGGGGTTAGGTCGTATACTAGTTAGGTCGCGGCATAGTTAATCCGCGTTCGTTTTAGGTCGTAAGGTCATCTGGGCCGTTGATTTTGTTAGGTCGCAAGGCGGGGTTGAGAGATAGGTCGTAACCCAGTAAGTCGCGGCAAGTGTTAGGTCGTAGACGACCTAAGTTAGGATGCTGTGGGCCTTGGGTTGTACTAGAATTGAGTCGTAACTCGTGAGGCTGTTAAGTCGTATGAAAGCTTGAGTCGTAGGTCGTAACCTAATAGGTCGCGGCATAGCGGATCCTCGTTCGTTTTAGGTCGCGTAGCATCTGGACCATTGGATTGTTATACCATGTTAAGTCGTTAGCGACTTAGTGATAAGTCGTAACTCGTGTTGCTCGATAGGTCGTGACTAAGTTAGGTCGTAAGTCGACCAGGCGACTTAGGAAAGGTTGCCGCTGTGTTAGAGTGTTAGGCCGTATGTTTTAGGTCATTACCGACTTATGTTAAGTCGTGTGAGTGCCTTAGGGTTAGGTCGTGTGAGTGGTAGTTATCTCTCACACGGATCCAAAGGAGTATATTGGAGTGGTGGTTCGTTTATGTGTTAAAGATAGTGATTTCTCGCATTTCTCTTAAGTCTGCATGTAGATCCATTGTTTATGAAGATGTTTACCTATACAAGTTCATTTATCGAGTTATAGGAACAAAACCCATGTTTTATATTTGATAGATCTATGCTAGAAATCCATAATTCATGTATGATAGACTTTCACTCATTTATTTACGAAATTGCCATTATAGTTAATATTGCTTATTAGATCTTGTTTGAATGATTGATTGTTTGAATGTATGATTGATTTGATTGTTTCAAGTTAGCTAGTAGTTGATTTGGAACAAGATGGTCGAAGATGATTCAAAAGCTAAGTGGAAAGGCTCTTGAATGGTGAAAGCTGCTTGTGGCATATGAAGCGGATGAGGAAGCTCATATGGATGGATTCGAGGACTTTGCGATGATACGAGGAAGCAAAGTATGATGATGATGAACTTTGCCGTGATATGATGAGGCGAAGCATGATATGGACTTTGCTAAGATGCGATGAAGCAAAGTATGATATGAGATAGTCATGGTCTAGTCCAGGCGGGATCATTCCAAGCATGATGTTAACTCGGTGATATGGTTCGAGTTTTGATGGATAATGGATGGCTCGAGAGGCGCTTGAGCTAGTATGGGAATAGTCGTCGAGGAGGATGACTAGGAGGCTAAGACTTCATCGTTGTTGAAGGTTCTAGCATGCTCAAAGCAAGAGTACGTTGGGCGGCATTGATATCCCAGGCACGGGTCACGATGACGTGCTAGTACTCTGGGCAGCATTGATATCCTAGGCACGGGTCACGATGACGTGCGGAGTTATGTCTAGAACCGGGGTTACCATTAGCCCTTGACTGACGGATGAAAGAATGTGCCGTTCATTCAACTAACGATGAAATCAAGGCAATGATAACAGTGATAGCCAGAGTCATGGATGTTGGTTATATCATCATTCGGTCTCAAGAGCGGTGTTTTCTAGGTGCTTATCTGATCTTGGTTTAGGCCTTGGGGGTTTGTATTTGGAAAACATCGACCTTGACTCGAGTGATTATTGCTTTACTTTAATTATCTGCTTTGCTATGCTTGCTTCTCCTTAGTGTGTGTCTGGAGGCTATCACTGTAGAAAGAGGTGGAGTGGGATGATTTGGGTTCCTATTCCTTTTATCCCTTATGCTCTTTTGGTATGTTTGATAGTTGATTTACTGCTCACTAAGACTCTGTCTGACTCAAGGTTTTATGTCTCCTCTTATTACCTTGGGCTGTTCATCCATGTTTGGGATGGGCAGACTAGGTGACAGGTGACAGGTGCTGATCTTAGTGGCTCATGCTAATGATGACAAAGACGAGCATGAGGCTTTGCATATTATTTTCATATTCTATGTACTGGATATTCCGCTGTTTGTTGATTACTCTGAGTGCTATGTAGTGAGGCTTCTTGTATTCATGATTCAGACCATGTATAAAGCTATTATGATTAGATGATGATATTCTGTTCTATGGGAGCTTCACTATATTATATTTCTCTATTGTATTTATCCATGCGCTGTGAGTTTTACGATAGAGTCTGCGATGTTTATTCTACCCTTGACTATCGTCCATGGCTGCCTGGCACACTTTCAGCGCATTATTTCCTTGTTTTGGTGCGGGGGTCATGGGCGGTCGTCACATTTGGTATCAGAGCCTTGGTTAATCGATTTTAGCCAACGCTCGCTGACGTAACTACGTAAGAGAGACGTAATTGTATTTCGATGGATGATTACTATATATAATATAGTAGTTTAGATGGATTTGAACTACTTATGCAGTTGTTTCTCAAAGGTGTTCTAATCATTCCTTTTTCTAGATACTAAGGATGAGTCGAAGAGGGAGACCAGCTGCAAGGGGAGGCCGTGCTGCTGAAGGAGCTGTTGATTATGGAGCTATGTTTGAAGCTATGATGACTTCTATCATGAGAAGGATACCAGCTCCAGGGCCATCAGTGGATGTTGGAGTTCAAGTTCAAGCTCCAGGACCGGTGGATTTTGCTAAGCTTTGTAAGGATTATACAGCTCTTGGAGGGAAGGTTTTCTTGGGAACGGAATCGACCATTGAAGTGCAGAGATGGATGGATGCTTGTAGGAGGATCTTTGGAGATTTAGGAATTGAGGATGCAACTAAGAGGAAGCTTGCATCGAGACAGCTTCAAGGGAGAGCTGTTGATTGGTGGAATTCTATCACCATAGACACTCCAGAAGAAGAGATTACTTGGGAGCAATTCCAAGTTAGATTTGAAGCCAAGTTTGTCTCTACAGCTCAGAAGTCTGTTTTGTTTAAAAAGTTTGTTGAGCTCAAGCAAGGTGGGAGATCGGTTCTTGAGTACGTTTCTGAGTTTAAGGCCTTGTCCAAGTATGCTCGGTCGTATATTGAATCTTCTTATCAGAAGAATGAGAAGTTTGTGACAGGCTTGGACAGTTATCTTGGAAGGCAGTTGGTGGATCACCTGGACGATCCATTTGAGAAGCTTGTGGAAAAAGCTCTCAGGCATGAGAGTTTGTTTCCTAAGGAAGGGTCTGTTGTCGCTGTGACCAAGGAAGAGCTCAAACCACAGCAGGGTGGAAATAAGAAGAGGAAGCAGCAACAGCAGAAGGGTAAGAATGGCCAGAAGAAGCCGAAAGGCGAAGTGACTTGCTTCAACTGTCAACGGAAAGGCCATTTCTCCAGGGACTGCAAGAATCCAAAGGTATCGGTGAAGTGCCACAACTGTGACAAGCTGGGGCATATTAAGAAGAATTGTCCGGAACCGTTGAGGGAAAAACAGATTGTGAAAGCTTATGCTTTGGGGGTTGTTCCATCGTCTTCGAAAGCTCCTACTGCTGAAAAGAAGGGGAAGAGTGTGGTGGTTCAAAGTACTCTTTCCATTTGTGGTGTTCCAGTTAGAGTTTTTTTTGATACCGGGGCATCGCATTCCTTTGTTTGTAATGAGTTAGTAGACCGGTTGGGTTTGGAACCGGATATCGTTGATAGGCCATTTGTTGTGACTAATCCAGTTGGGGGTTCGTCTTGTTTGTGTATGCTATGCCGTGGTCTAGTTGTATCGAGTCATGATTGCTCTTTTGTTTGTGATTGCTTTGTTCTGAACTTTGCGGGGTTCGGAATTATTTTGGGTATGGACTGGCTTAGGAAGTATGCGGCAAAGGTTGATTGTGAGAGATTGGAGGTGACAGTCGAGAATGTGGAGGGGCGAAAGGTTGTGATACGATGTAAGCATGAAGAAGGCGTCTTCATGAGCTTCATGTATTCACTGGTTGTTCCACGGGATGGACTGTCACCGGTGCCAATCGTGAATGGATTCGAGGATGTCTTTGACGAGGTCAATGGGTTACCGCCGCATAGGGAGATTGAGTTTCGTATCGATCTAGTTGAGGGAGCCAGACCCGTTGTGATGCCTCTTAGGCGAATGGCGCCTAGAGAACAGCAAGAGTTGAGGGTGCAAGTTGATGACCTTTTGCGGAAAGGATTCATTCGGCGTAGTGTGTCCGAATGGGGTGCACCAGTTGTGTTCGCAACCAAAGCGGATGGATCGTTGAGGTTGTGTGTTGATTATCGTGAGCTGAATAAGGTGACTAAGAAGAACAAGTATCCATTACCGAGAATAGATGACTTGTTTGATCAGCTCCACGAGGCGAAGGTGTTTTCTCAGATGGATTTGGCAACGGGATTTCACCAGTTGAGAGTGGCGAAGGATAGTGTGCCGAAGACTGCTTTTAGGACACCATCCGGGTTTTATGAGTGGCTGGTAATGCCGTTTGGATTGACTAACGCACCAGCATATTTTGTGGATCTTATGAATAGAGTATTCAGAGATCAGTTGAACAAGTTTATACTTGTGTTCGTGGATGATATTCTGATTTATTCCAGAACTGAGGAAGAGCACAAGACGCACTTGCGTATTGTTTTGGAAATCTTTCGGAAACATCAGCTGAAGGCTAAGTTTTCGAAGTGTCCCTTCTGGAAGAGTGAAGTGAGATTCTTAGGCCATGTTATTTCTGTTAATGGAATAGCGGTTGATCCCGCTAAGGTGGCAGCGATCCAGGATTGGGTCAGACCTAAGAATGCATCAGATGTGAGAAGTTTTCTTGGACTAGCAGGATATTATCGACGGCTTATCAAAGACTTTTCCAAGATAGCTGCACCATTGACAGGATTGACGAAGAAGAATCAGGTATTCAGTTGGGATGCTAAGTGTGAGCAGGCCTTTGGAATCCTGAAAGAGCGACTGACGAGTGCTCCTGTTTTGACTATTCCTAGTGGGAATGATGAGATGGTGGTTTACACCGATGCATGTGGTACTGGACTTGGAGCAGTGCTAATGCAGAAAAATAAAGTTGTTGCGTATGCAAGTCGACAACTGAAGCCGCATGAAAGGAATTACCCGACTCATGATTTGGAGTTGGCGGCGATTGTATTTGCTTTGAAGATGTGGAGACATTATCTTTTAGGAGTTCGATTCGAGTTGTTTACGGATCATAAGTCGTTGAAGTATCTGTTTTGCCAAAAGGATTTGAATCTTCGGCAGCAACGGTGGCTAGAGTTCTTAACATCGTATGATTTTGGTATAGCCTATACTTCGGGAAAAGGTAACGCAGTGGCTGACGCGTTGATTCGAAGACATGCAGGAATAGGAGCCATGTTTTCGGAGTGGATGAGTCTTGAGTATTTGGCTGGATTTGACTTCAGGCCTAGATGTGAATTGGAACCTGAAATGTTGGCAAACTTATCGATAAGACCTACTCTTGTGGAAAGGATTGGCGAGAGCCAAAAGCAAGACGATAAGCTTGTCAAGATTATCCGTGATTTGGAAGCTGGATTGGACCCAGAGAAGGATAAAGGATTCGAAGTCGATCGAGAGGGTTGGCTTCGGAAGCAAGGACGATTGGTTGTTCCCGACATAGATGAATTGAGAGATGAAGTTCTGAAGGAAAGTCATCACTCGAAGTTGACAATTCATCCGGGTGGAAATAAGATGTATCGGGATATGAAGAGAACCTATTATTGGGAAGGTATGAAGAAGGATGTTGGAAATTTTATTTCCAGGTGCATGAATTGCCAGTTGGTTAAGGCAGAGCAGAAGAAGCCAAGTGGATTGCTTCATCCATTAGAAGTTCCTATGTGGAAGTGGGAACAGATATCGATGGATTTTATCGATGGTCTACCTAGAACAAGAGCAGGAAATGAAGGGATTTGTGTCATAGTAGATCGGTTGACCAAGAGTGCAAGATTCATTCCTGTTCGATCGACTAGGACTGCATCGAAGTTGGCTGAGTTGTATGTTAGGTGGATAGTTCGATTCCATGGTATTCCGAAGAGTATAGTGAGCGATCGAGACCCATTGTTCACTAGTGGATTTTGGAAGAGCTTCCAGGAAGTTTTGGGAACCGAGTTGTGTTTGAGTACAGCTTATCATCCCCAAACAGATGGTCAGACTGAGAGAGTCAACCGAGTTTTGGAAGATCTTCTCAGAGCTTGTGTTTTGGACTTCGGAGGATCATGGGAAGATCATCTTCATTTGGTGGAATTTGCATACAATAATAGTTATCAGTCAAGTATTGGTATGGCACCATATGAGGCATTGTATGGAAGACCGTGTAACTCTCCGACATGTTGGTTGGAAACTGGGGAAAAACTTATACTTGGGCCAGAGATGATTCGTCAGACTTCGGATTGTATAGAGATCATTCGGCAACGAATGAAGGCAGCCCAAGACCGTCAGATGAGTTATGCCGATAAGCGTCGAAAAGATTTGGAATTCGACGTAGGTGATATGGTTTTTGTGAAGATTTCTCCTCTGAAGAATGTTATTCGATTCGGGAAGAAAGGAAAGTTAACTCCGAGATTTGTTGGACCATTCCCGATTATCGAGCGAATTGGAAAGCTCGCTTATGGATTGGAGTTACCGGAGAAGATGGCGGGTGTGCACAATGTCTTTCATGTATCTTATCTACGAAAGTATGTGCATGACTCGAGTACGGTGGTTTCTGCTGATAGATGCGAAGACTTGGAGGTTGATCCAGTGGTTACGAGACCTCGTAAGCCGCTTCGTGTTGTTGAAACCGACACGAAACAGCTTAGGAGGAAGACAATTTCGTTGCTCAAGATACAATGGAGTGATGATGTTAACGACTGTACGTGGGAGGAGGAAGAGAGGATGAAGGCAACTCATCCTGAACTCTTCGAGGTATGACTCTAAGGTGTCGTGACATCTCATGAATTTGTAACTTGTTCTAATCTTAGAATTCTGCATGCTAGGCTAGTAATTGGATGCATGGTTTGTCGATTGCTATGAATGGTAGGCATGCAGAATAGTTTTGATCGCTCTTGTTGTTTGGAATTTCGGGGACGAAATTCCTAAGGGGGAAGAATGTAACGACCCGTTTTTTACGTGTCGATAGATCGTAGAATTTACAGGTCGTTAGTGTTGTTTATGTTGTCTCTAGCCTGAGTCGTATAGAAAGTTAATTCGTGTGTTAAGTATTGAGTCGTTAACGAGTCAACAGGTTAAGGGTTAGACCGACTCATAGCGGTTAACGAGTTACGACTCATGGGTTGGTGAGTTAGTGGGAGTTTTTAAGTCGTAAACGACTTAGGAGATTACGACCTAGCAGTTAAGATGAGTTATCGAGTTATAGGAATTGCCGAGTTATAGAGGTTACGAGTTATGGGTTTCTGACCGACCTAAGAGATGGCCATATAAGGAGTTGGCGACCTAAGAGTTAGCGAGTTAGAGGAGCAGCGACCTACGAGTTTGTGGGTTAGTAGAGATAGTGAGTCGCCGAGCTAAGGGTTAACAACCTATGGGGTTAGGTCGTATACTAGTTAGTTCGCGGCATAGTTAATCCGCGTTCGTGTTAGGTCGTAAGGTCATCTGGGCCGTTGATTTTGTTAGGTCGCAAGGCGGGGTTGAGAGATAGGTCGTAACCCAGTAAGTCGCGGCAAGTGTTAGGTCGTAGACGACCTAAGTTAGGATGCTGTGGGCCTTGGGTTGTACTAGAATTGAGTCGTAACTCATGAGGCTGTTAAGTCGTATGAAAGCTTGAGTCGTAGGTCGTAACCTAATAGGTCGCGGCATAGCGGATCCTCGTTCGTTTTAGGTCGCGTAGCATCTGGACCGTTGGATTGTTATACCATGTTAAGTCGTTAGCGACTTAGTGATAAGTCGTAACTCGTGTTGCTCGATAGGTCGTGACTAAGTTAGGTCGTAAGTCGACCAGGCGACTTAGGAAAGGTTGCCGCTGTGTTAGAGTGTTAGGACGTATGTTTTAGGTCATTACCGACTTATGTTAAGTCGTGTGAGTTCCTTAGGGTTAGGTCGTGTGAGTGGTAGTTATCTCTCACACGGATCCAAAGGAGTATATTGGAGTGGTGGTTCGTTTATGTGTTAAAGATAGTGATTTCTCGCATTTCTCTTAAGTCTGCATGTAGATCCATTGTTTATGAAGATGTTTACCTATGCAAGTTCATTTATCGAGTTATAGGAACAAAACCCATGTTTTATATTTGATAGATCTATGCTAGAAATCCATAATTCATGTATGATAGACTTTCACTCATTTATTTACGAAATTGCCATTATAGTTAATATTGCTTATTAGATCTTGTTTGAATGATTGATTGTTTGAATGTATGATTGATTTGATTGTTTCAAGTTAGCTAGTAGTTGATTTGGAACAAGATGGTCGAAGATGATTCAAAAGCTAAGTGGAAAGGCTCTTGAATGGTGAAAGCTGCTTGTGGCATATGAAGCGGATGAGGAAGCTCATATGGATGGATTCGAGGACTTTGCGATGATACGAGGAAGCAAAGTATGATGATGATGAACTTTGCCGTGATATGATGAGGCGAAGCATGATATGGACTTTGCTAAGATGCGATGAAGCAAAGTATGATATGAGATAGTCTTGGTCTAGTCCAGGCGGGATCATTCCAAGCATGATGTTAACTCGGTGATATGGTTCGAGTTTTGATGGATAATGGATGGCTCGAGAGGCGCTTGAGCTAGTATGGGAATAGTCGTCGAGGAGGATGACTAGGAGGCTAAGACTTCATCGTTGTTGAAGGTTCTAGCATGCTCAAAGCAAGAGTACGTTGGGCGGCATTGATATCCCAGGCACGGGTCACGATGACGTGCTAGTACTCTGGGCAGCATTGATATCCTAGGCACGGTCACGATGACGTGCGGAGTTATGTCTAGAACCGGGGTTACCATTAGCCCTTGACTGACGGATGAAAGAATGTGCCGTTCATTCAACTAACGATGAAATCAAGGCAATGATAACAGTGATAGCCAGAGTCATGGATGTTGGTTATATCATCATTCGGTCTCAAGAGCGGTGTTTTCTGGGTGCTTATCTGATCTTGGTTTAGGCCTTGGGGGTTTGTATTTGGAAAACATCGAACTTGACTCGAGTGATTATTGCTTTACTTTAATTCTCTGCTTTGCTATGCTTGCTTCTCCTTAGTGTGTGTCTGGAGGCTATCACTGTAGAAAGAGGTGGAGTGGGATGATTTGGGTTCCTATTCCTTTTATCCCTTATTCTCTTTTGGTATGTTTGATAGTTGATTTACTGCTCACTAAGACTCTGTCTGACTCAAGGTTTTATGTCTCCTCTTATTACCTTGGGCTGTTCATCCATGTTTGGGATGGGCAGACTAGGTGACAGGTGACAGGTGCTGATCTTAGTGGCTCACGCTAATGATGACAAAGACGAGCAGGAGGCTTTGCATATTATTTTCATATTCTATGTACTGGATATTCCGCTGTTTGTTGATTACTCTGAGTGCTATGTAGTGAGGCTTCTTGTATTCATGATTCAGACCATGTATAAAGCTATTATGATTAGATGATGATATTCTGTTCTATGGGAGCTTCACTATATTATATTTCTCTATTGTATTTTATCCATGCGCTGTGAGTTTTACGATAGAGTCTGCGATGTTTATTCTACCCTTGACTATCGTCCATGGCTGCCTGGCACACTTTCAGCGCATTATTTCCTTGTTTTGGTGCGGGGGTCATGGGCGGTCGTCACAAATAATAAAAGAAATGAATGGACCATGCACGTCGCACAACCTTTTGAAATTCAATTTTTCTGAAACGTAACCAAATTAACTTCATTAACTCAAATAATATTCAAATTTATATGCATTTAGGTTTTTATCTACGCATAATAAAATATTTATACTTACCTTAAAAATGAAAACGTTCAATTTTGTTTTCTCAAAATGATCTTTTATTTCCATTCAATCACCCTTTTATTTAACACAAAACGTGCGTTTCTTTTATTAAATCTATTAATTGCAATCAACGTTTTCTTTCTTTTTAACCGAAACATTTGAATTACATTAATTGCAATTACTTACAAAGTTCAATTTTAAAAAGATAACTGAAATGGAAGAAAAAAATAGAACAATTGTTTATTTAAACACGTTTATAAATTTGTTGTTTATGCACAAGAGTAATAAATAACTTACTGAAATAGATTATTTTCCTATTCTTGTAATCAATCTGCAAGCTAAAACACAGTCCAAATAAACGTATATTTCTTTAAAATCAATCATTCTATTCTTTATTTTAATAAATTTAAACCTACATTCACAAATAAAACATTCATTTTATTTGATGTAAATATTCTTTTCATTATATCAAGCATTCCTTATATTTTCACAAAACATAAGCTGCGAATTGCACCTACGAATTTACAATTAATATTCTCTCTCCTATTAATTGAAAATTTTCAATTACATTAATTTCAGTTGATTAAGTTTCAAAATGGACTAAATGAATGTAATGAGAAGTAGAACTATTATTTCCTATCTAATAGCAATTTAAACATATTTATACACTATTTGATACAAACAGTAATGATGCATTTCTTACTAAATAATGGTTTCTCGTCTCTACAATCAATCTTTCAGCTACCAACCATTTCAAATAAATAAACATATGTTTAATCCTTTACTAAACTTATTCATTTTTATTCTTTTTGATTTACACTCATACTATTAAATCAACAATACCTTATGCAATCATTAACATAGGTTTCTATCTTTTTATTTCATAAATCATTGCCTTGTAAATAAAGTTTACATTTCTATAGCTTTTATTACGTTGACACTACTATTATTGTCTTATTCCACACTAATGTAGCATTTATTTACGTTCAATTGCCATATATCCATTTATTATAATATAAACTACAATAAATTGATCAAACATGATTTCCATTCTTTTTATTCAAACCAATAGTCATATTATGTTTAAAATTTTCATTGGTTACATCCTATTGAATTAACATTCTCCGATTACCAATTTAATCTACATTAATTGCACTAATTAAGTAAATTAACTGCAATTGATTTCAAATTAAATTTAAAAGTTCATTAATTACAACAAATGTTCCAATCAACTATATAATTCTAATTTTATCTTTTATTTGTGTTAACTATTTTATTTCCATTATGCTGAAATTTTGTCACTTATACACATTTAATATCCCAATTCATTTATTTATATCGGTTTCAATCTTTTATTAAATCAATTGCCATCTTATGCATATAATTAACATTTTTATTGATTTTACATTCAAAATTTTCAGTTACTATCTTAACTTACATAAGGTAATGTTTAATTGCATTTAATTGCTATTGATTAAATACATTATTAATGAACAATAGTTGTCACCATTATACATTTTATAACTTTTTTAAGTTTATTCTTTACAAACAATTATTACAACAACTCTCATTAATATACATTTATTCCATTTCCATCCATTACATATTATTTTATTACCTTTTACATCCCACTATAAATCAGTGCACACATTAATACAACAAATATTATAATTCCTTACACAATAATGATCTTATTCAATTACCATTAACTACCTATTTTATACAATAATTAAATATTTAAATTTGTTACTTATATTAAATTTTATAACCAAGCATAGCATGTTTAATTTGGAGTTTCATTAAGATTGTTGACAATTAACTTGTATTAACATTGTTTCATTTTAATTTAGTTATTATTCCATTATTAAATTACAAATTTTTATTTCTTTCAATATTAACTCATAAAATATTATTAAATTAACAAATTTTAAACATCGAAAATTTATGGGTCGTTACAATTGGAAATTTAGAACTTAAGTTCCGGGATTTTGAAACTTTCTTTTGAATAGTTTGGAATATAGTAATAACATTTTAGAAGTTTTTTCTGATATAAATATTCAATATAAATTGAAAGAATGTGTTTCAAAAAGGAATTTCGAAAGAAAAAATTTCCGTACTTCCTGCTCTGTCGCTGGAAAACAATTTCGGTGATGAGTGCATGCACCATCGACATTCATTTTCGAGTTTCGAAGTGGGAAGGCCACTATAGTAGTTTTACTGCAGAGTTGTTTTGATAAGCAATATATATATATATATATTTTAATTTTTTTTTAATATAATTGGATATATATAAACTGTAAGTACATACATTTATCTATTATTTTAAATTAATTTGAAATTAAACCCGGTATTTAGTTCTTAAATTTCCGTTAATTAATAATTTCGATTATTATAGTGAAATTGAATGTAACAAATTTATAATTGGAACCTATAATTTAAAATAAGAAGTTTAGTGTTGAGTTATGAATGAAATTAAAGGAAATTTGGAAAGTGTAACTTATAAGACAAAAGATATTACTGTTGAACATTAAATTAATTGAAGGTAATGAGAAAACTTGTATAATTTTTCAATTACATTCTTAAAGCACATATGTAACTTACCATATAATAAAAGTTACAATGTTAATAAGAAAATGTAATGGGAGATCTTACAAGTAAAACTGGAGGTAATGGAAGTATTCAATGAATTTGCTGTTATGAATAAGAATTTAATGTTATAACTTAAGTAAATAAGTAGAAGTCATTTCTAAATGAAATTGAAAGAAATAAAATGTAAATTACAAAGATAAACCATTGCATAAAGAAAAAGGAAATTTGCAAGAAATAAATGTGAATTTAAAGAAATCGTTAAATGAATAAAAAGGAAATCAAGTGTAACGACCCGTAAATTTCGACAATTAAAATTGTTAATTTAGTAAGATTTTGTAATTAAATTTTAGTAGAAATAATAATGGTGATAAATAATATTGAAATGAACGCTAAATTATATGTAGGACTTAGTTATAATTGTAAATTTATGGGTATGATAACAAATTTGTATAAATTACCTAATTAATTGGTCAATTAATTTGTTTGGAATCAAACCCATTTTAAATGGCAAGTAACTATAAGGTGTTATTGATATAAACGTTACTTTAATGATTATTAATAAAGTAACAAAAGTATAGATGAAAACTTAATAGAGACATAAATTTATTTTTAGGGAAAGGAGATGTATGGTACAAATTTACAAATTAGTATAAATTATATGGTGATTTGATAGAATCAATAATTGATGAATTAAATGATAAGTAATTAGAATTTAATTCTATAAAATTTGAAAAACTGAATGTAATGTAATGTAATAAGGTTAGTGCAATACCAATTTGATTTGGAATTCAAATTTATATTAGTTATAGATTTTGTAGCAATTGAAGTTTACTATTTTGCAATTGAAATGAGAAATCAAAAATTTATAAAGGTATTAACTAGTGTGAAATTCATTAATATAATAGTGAATAGTGAAATTTGTTACATTTGGTTTAAAATAGAAAAGGAGTATATAAAGGTAACTGTTGAATAATCTATCGCAATGAATATAAAATTAACTTTTCGTTAATGGAAATTTAGGTAATAAAGTATACGCAGGTCAATAAGTAGTTAATTGAAACAGTTGGGAGGTCAAAGTTGATTTCATTTGATAAATTGGGGGATAAATTTCATTATAGGTAATTTATTTATTTTGATTAATGTAAAGTGAGATAATTAAAGGTACGAAAATGATGATTAATACAATAACGGAATTGTGAAACCAAGTGAATAAATTTATTTGGAATAATTAGTCGTAATTAATGGATATAATTTGCTAAGATATAATAAATGGAAATAGGAAGGTCATTAACTAAGGAAGAAATACGTAATAAATTGAATAAAATCAATATTATATAAGAAGTGTAACATTTGTTGTGAATAGTGGATTCATATGCGTAATTTATAGGTTTTGATAACGGCTGTTTTAAGCTAACCATTTATCTAGTCTATTAACATTAAAACGGGTAACCGATTAAAATAAATCTGGATTTAATGTTACGTTAATAATAATTAGGGAAATATTTATGTAATAATTTTAAAAACCAATGGTAAACCCTTCTATTTGAAAGTATGAATGGAATAATTATGGGGTAATTCAATTTAATGGAAATTTGGAAATTTATCTATAATTTTGAATTTTATGAAATTGAAGATTTATATTGGTTAATCTGTAATAAATTGACATTTAAAAATTGTTAAATCATTGCAAATGTTTGAGAATTATAAAGTGATAAAGATTGCAAATTTTAGGATTTAAATTTATTTAATTAATATAAAAGTAGCCATTTTGGCCACTGACTCGGATTTCGACGAAACCTGTTTCATCGGAACCGTATCGGTAAATTATTGTTTGGTTTCAAGTTTCGTAGCGATCGGCCTTGTCGTTTGATCGTACGAACGCGAAACGCCTTGAAATCGATTTAATTGAAATCAATTGAAATCAATCTGAAAATACTGATTTCAGCAAAACTTCTTCATACGGTGGAATTTGGACGTGAAACTTTTTCCATTACGTTCATTAAAATAGCTATTTTGATATATAGGTTTACCCAATTTCGTTCCGAGGTCAGAACGTGCTTTTTGGGCCACGTTAACGTTAGCACGTACATCTATCAACCCGATCCATATGTTTATTTCAATTTGCTTATAAATACCATGCTAAACCCTAGCCTCCACCTATTCTCATTTATATGCATGTAAAAATTTCATCAACTCTTCCTCTTCTTCAATGAATGCAAACCCTAGATCAAATTTCAAATTCAAAAATCAAATCTAAAGCCTAAAATTCAAAGTCCTCAGAAAAATTTGAAAAAAATATATGTTGTAGATTTCATCGATACGAATCTATATGTGGTGTCTGTTTCTACAAACGATGCTCCAATCAATGGCAAAACTCAGTCAAAGACGGGAAATTACGAAACCCTAGCGTCGATTTGGGGTTTTCCGATTTCATCTTTTAATTCCGAAATTGGTTCGTGGGTATTACAGAGATTGAGGTATGGTGTCGTTCGATGGTCGTTATGTGGTCTAGCTTAGTCGGAGGTGGCTGATTTTGGTGGGTTAGGGTTTCGAAACCCTAGCTAAGCGGTGGCGGCCGGCGGCAGAATAGGGGATCGGACCCATGGGGGGACGTGGAGGAGATGAAGGCAAAGATGAGTGATGGATCGGCAAAGCACGGAGGCGACCGAGGAGGGCGGTAGCGTTGGTCAACGTTCGTTCGAGTTGATGCAGTACTTTTTCACGTGAGAGGGATATGTGCGTACGTGTGGGAGAGAAGGGGAGTGACATGGCAAACGTGAGGTGGGTTACTTTGCTTTTTCTGTTTTAAAATTTAATTTTAATTTCAACGTCGTTTTATTGCATAACTTCCACATACGATATCAGAATTTCACACGGTTTCTTGCGTTAGGATCATATAGAAATTCCGGACTTGATGACGCTGGTTTGGGTAGATTCTGAGGCTGTTGAATTTTTGGGTTTAAATTGGATTTAAATTCAATTTAAATTCAAAAGCTGAGTGTTTTAACCCACTCACAACTTCTTAAAATTCTTATGTTTGTTAAATTGATTTGTGATGTGTTTAGAAATTTATTTATGACTGTTTGGCATGTTTCAAATCATCATCTCAGTTAATTGCATTTACTTAAATTAAATTGTTATTTAATGTTATTTCGGCATATGAATTGCCAGTTAAAATTAATTTATTTTTGCATATGAATTTGCCAGTTAAAATTTATTTATTTTGCATATAAATTGACAATTAAATTTATTTATTTTTGCATATAAAGTGCTAGTTAAAAAATTGTTAATTTATTTTTGAATATAAATTGTTCGTTGATACCTGTTATATTTTATATGCTCTATATTGATGTATGTTTAAATTGATGATGATTGAAATTAATTGGTTGATGATTGATATTGGGTGAATGGATGATGTGTTCTATATTATACAAACTGCAAGTTATTATGCATTTTCATTTCATTCGGGATTGTGGTTTGAAATGATATACAACCACATTTTTTATTTTAAATTGCGGATTGAAATGATAAATATTCGTATCACTTGACCATATGATAGAAAATTATATACAGGCACGCAGTATATATATATATATATAAACATTTCTTTTGAAATAATTTTCTATGGTTTTGATAAGAATACAATTTAACAAATATTAAATTTTGATATATATAGTAAAATTATTGGATTTAGCTCTGTATAAGTTTGTTTCGAATTTTAAAATAAGCTAAATAATGAAGTTGATTTCTATTATATAATATGGTTAAGTATTTATTTAAATTTCTATTGTATATAGAGTTTATAATAACTCAAATATAAGTAAGGTTGATGATAAATGTGAATATGATTGAGTTAAAGTATTTATGAATTATCCTCGAAAATTTGTTTTGAAATATAAATAAATTAAGATTCAAAGGGTATGATTTAATAACTTGATTTTTATTAGAGGATTTAAATGAATATCAAATTGTTTGAAAGAATATTATCAAGTTAATTTAATTAAAAGAAAATCCTATTATTGAAGTTTAAGGGTCTTACTTAAATAATATTTGCTGTATTAAGTAAACATTTTAAAAATTAAATAATAAGAATTGGACTTGATATATATTAAATTATCAAAGAATCCATTTTGAAATAGTGGAATATTTAAAGATTGAAATAATATGAACTATAAAAATTTAAGTTTTGAAATATCGGATATATAAGCTTTGAATTATATGGGAATTAAAATGGTTATTGGAGATTTAAATTTGTATTGGGAATTTATTGTGAAATTTAAAGAAGCTATTTTAATATATAAAGTAATAGAGTATTTAAACCATTAAGTATTAAAAGTTATGTTTCAAATGTATGGTTTCAAAGTATATAGATTTGAAAGTGCTATGATTTTGGAAAAAGGATATATGTTGAAATAAAATGATATCATATTTGATTTGGGTTTTAAAACGGAAATGATATCGTATTTATATGGTTTTGAAATGGATATTGTATTATAGTTTTAAAGTATAAACTATTTTGAAAAGACCGCGGTGTTATAATAACGTTTGATTGTTGAAGAGACCGGGATCGGAAGTTATCATACTCTCTGCCAACTCCGAAAACCACTTTAACAACCGTGTACGCGGTGGAGATTCCAGAATGAAGTAGGTTGGCGGCAGCCTTTCCTTTGAGGCAAATACGTGGAACCAACTCCCATGATTTGTCATAAGGTGGCTAAAACATGAGCGATCAACGGGCTAAGGGGGTTAGGGCCCTTTAACAAAAACTCCTCTTCGATACTATACTCTGACTTTGGATTGATTAGGTGGCCACTTTTACTTTTGATTTAGGGGGAAGTTTGTCCGAGGTGGGCGGTAGCTGCGGCTACGCGCTACCACCAGTCCGGAAGCGCAATTGGTATATCTACCCTGGCATTGCCTAGTTGTGCTGTGTCACCTACCATAGCGCGTCTTATATGATTTTTTTTGTACCATATCTATGGAGTGCCTCTGACGACGCCCAGTACGGGGGTGATTACGGTACTGTATGGACTATGGAATATAAAAGTGTGTTAAGGGCTATATGGGTAACCCCTTAACGCTATTTAAAAGTAAGTTTATTTTACAATTAGACACTATTATAATAGCGAAATATACTACATAGTAAATAGTTTAACGGAGCCTTAAGAGATGTAAATCCCGAGCAGCTCTTGAGTTACTGCACCCATATTTATTTCTGTTGATTTAACTTACATAAGATCTTTTATTTCCGAATCGAGTGTTTTGTCTTTTCAATTCGCTCGGGTCAGTCCGAGCGTTTCAGGATTTGAAGATTTAATTCTGGAGGACGAAGGCGAAGATTTGTAGTATTACTATCTACTATATTATTCCAATACACCATTTAATTCAGCTGCATTGATATTTGTTGGTATGTGAACTCTGATATTTATTGTATAAAGAAGAATCAAATGTTTTGTAAAGAGTTTTATGAACTGTATATTTATTAATATATTTTATCCTTCCGCTGTGAGATTCCGTTTAGTTTTTTTCCTTCTCTGTTTTTCTTATGTACCCCATAACAATCCGCCATTTTGGATGTTTTAAGTCTGACGTGTGTGGTTTATCGTCGATTTAAAGCATGTGAAAAGGCGGGTCGTTACATGTGGTATCAGAGCTTTGGTTTAGTGAAAGCCTTAGTTTTGTGGGGTCTAACTCTTTACTAATAGGGTAGTAATACCCTATGGGAGTCGCTGAGTATATATACGAGAGAGCGTATTTGTTAGTGTTATAAAAAGGTTTTAATATTGTGTTAATCTGTTCCGTTTTGTATTTATAAACTCTGGTTCGTGCATGGGACGCTGTGACATTGATAGGGGTTTCTAAACACTTAATAGGACAGACCGACATAATATTTGTTTTTATATAGGTAGATGAAATAATTTTGCCTATTATATTTTCTATATATAAAACAAATTTTTATAAATATAAATACTTGGGAGTAATATATTGGTTGTTAGGTAGTGAAATTTAAATAATAGTTGAAATAAGATTTGAAATAAGAATAAATCAAATTGGGAATTTTGGGCTTAATTTCCGGGGGTTTGAAACTTTCTTTTGAAAGATTTTGGAATATGATAATAATAATTTAAATGTATATCCCGATATAAATATTTCGATATAATTTGAAAGAAATGTTTAAAAGAAATTTTGGAAAAGAAATAAGTTTTGTACTACCCTCTTTGTCGCTGGAAAATAATTTCGGTGATGAGTGCATGCATCATCGACATTCATTTTCGAGTTTCGAAGTGGGAAGGCCACTGAAGTAGTTTTACTACAGATTTATTTTTGATAAACAGAAGTATATTTTTAATTTTTTTTAAATATACTTGGATATAGATAAGTTATAAGTATATTTATCTATTATTTTAAAATAATTTGAAATTAAACCCGGTATTTAATTTTTAAGTTTCCGTTTATTAATAGTTTAATGAATGTAGTGAAACAGAATTTAACTAATAATTGAAACCCTAAATGAAATAAGAGATTTAATGCTAGGTTATTAGTGGTATTAAATGAAATTTGAAATTGTAACCTATGAAGTAAGGGATAAAATTATTGAACAATAAATTAATTATAAGAAATAGAGTAAATTTGTATAACTTTCAAATTACATCCTTAAAAACATATAGAACTTACCAAAGATTTAAAGAAGTTGAAATGTAAATAAGAAAATGTAATAGATATTATACAAGTAATAAACTTGAGATAATAAAAGTATTCAATTAATTCTTTAATAAATAAGAATTGGATATTGTAATTGTCATAAACTTAAGTTATAATGGAAATAGAGAAATAAATAAATAAATGAAACCGTAAGAAATAAATGAAAATAAAAAGGATAAACACTTATATATATAATAAGGGAATAAAACAATAAATGCTATGTAATGGAATTAATAAGAATAAAACTTGATTTATTGTTTGAAATTGTTGCTTGCTTGGTTATGGTTGTTTGGGCAAGGATAATTTAAAATTGGTTGGATGAATGAATAGTCTATTTAGTTTCATCAAAGACTATTGAGTAAAAGGTGCACTTAGCAGTTTATTTTTTTTCATTCTGTACAATTTGAAGTTTTAAGCCCGAACAACTATTTGTTTTGTTTGATATGAATGAATGATTGATTTGTGTGGATTCTATATGATGGTTGTATGCATTGTTGCAATTGATTATTGTTGTATTGATTGTTGTTTGTGGTTGAAACTACCTTCAATATTTCATTTTATATAATTGTTAACTCTTTTGGATTATATAAGTGAAATACAGGTTATGGAAGCAATTGCTACTGCATTTGGTTCCATAAAATAAGCGATAATCGCCCGACAAATAAGTACATTCTCGGATTACGGTTTTAGCGTTATTATATTATTTTCCCGAGTTGGGATATATATTATTTTGAAAAATAGTGTTTTATATTATTATAATTTATATTATATTTTCTACCGAGCCTCTCCGTACAAAGGAGACTCTGCCAAAATTTTCCGAAATTTTGGACTTAGAAAATATTTTAAAAATGTTTTTCCATACTTCAATAATTAAAGTATAAAAAGATATAATGATTGTAGATTCGTACGTTCTAATTAAAGTAACAAATGTTGTAAATTCAATTGTTTATAAAGTTAATGTTTTGAATAAGATATATAGGTTTCTTAATTCTTCTTCCCTCTTCTTTTTCCTTTTCGGGGACGAAAAGTTTTGAGTGGAGGAGAGTGTAACGACCCGTAAATTTCGACAATTAAAATTGTTAATTTAGTATGATTTTGTAATTAAATTTTAGTAGAAATAATAAAGGTGATAAATTAATATTGGAATGAATGCTAAATTAAATGTAGGACTTAGTTATAATTGTAAATTTATGGGTATGATAAAAAAATTGTATAAATTACCTAATTAATTGGTCAATTACTTTGTTTGGAATCAAACCCATTTTAAACTGTAAGTAACTATAAGGTGTTATTGATATAAACATTACTTTAATGATTATTAATAAAGTAACAGAAGTATAGATGAAAACTTAATAGAGACATAAATTTATTTTTAGGGAAAGGAGATATATGGTACAAATTTACAAATTAGTATAAATTAAATGGTGATTTGATAGAATCAATAATTGATGAATTAAATGATAAGCAATTAGAATTTAATTCTATAAAATTTGAAAAACTGAATGTAATGTAATGTAATAAGGTTAGTGCAATACCAATTTGATTTGGAATTCAAATTTATATTAGATATAGATTTTACAGCAATTGAAGTTTACTATTTTGCAATTGAAATGAGAAATCAAAAATTTATAAAGGTATTAACTAGTATGAAATTCATTAATATAATAGTGAATAGTGAAATTTGTTACATTTGGTTTAAAATAGAAAAGGAGTATATAAAGGTAACTATTGAATAATCAATCGCAATAAAATAAAATTAACTTTTGGTTAATGGAAATTTAGGTAATAAAGTATACGCAGGTCAATAAGTAGTTAACCGAAACAGTTGGGAGGTCAAAGTTGATTTCATTTAATAAATTGGGGGATAAATTTCATTATAGGTAATTTATTTATTTTGATTAATGTAAAGTGAGATAATTAAAGGTACGAAAATGATGATTAATACAATAATGGAATCGTGAAACCAAGTGAATAAATCTATTTAGAATAATTAGTCGTAATTAATGGATATAATTTGCTAAGATATAATAAATGGAAATAGGAAGGTCATTTACTAAGGAAGAAATACGTAATAAATTGAATAAAATCAATATTGTACAAGAACTGTAACATTTGTTGTAACGACCCGAAAAATCCGTTAATTAAATTTGTCATATTTATTAGATTTTGGAATTTAATTAATAAGGAAATATAATTGTTATGATTGGTAACGAAGTAAATGTTAATAATTAACCTATGAAATATTACATTGGTTGTAATAGACATAATTATAAAGATTGAATTTAATAAACACTATTTATTAGCAACCTTGTTTATTGATATGCAAAATATAATAAATGAGTTATTACAAGAGATTGAAATTTAAATAGAATTCTAATGAATGAATAGTAGAAAGGATATACATGTGTATAATTTAATATGAGAGAGGAAAGTATTTAATTGATTATGTAATAAAAACATTGTAACGATAATTGCAATAAATTACGGAATATGTTAGGATAAGTAAATTATTAATAACTTGAAAGAAAATCCAACCAATTCAAGTTAAAAGTTACAAATATAATACAGGAGAACTAATAAATTTTGGAATGTATATTTAATTTAAATAGAAATATTAAAGGTTTACAATAACGAAAATTTAGGTAATAAAGTTAGAACAAGTTGATAAATAATAACCAAATAAGGAAATGACATTAATATAAATAAAGTTGGAAAAAAGTGGATATAGAGATATAAAATGTAAGCATTTAATATATTAATTAATGTTGGTTAATGATAACATTACTTGGTGATTAATTATATAGTAACGGAAGTGTGAACGTAGTGTAGTAAAAGCGTAGATTTAGGTTAAGTAATAATTTGAGGACTTGGGGAATAAGTTGGAAATTTGATAATTAAGATAATTAATACGAAAAGTATTTAAAGTAAGTTATAGAATGTAAAGTAATTAATTGAATGTAAATTTAATATTGTAAAATTTTTGTAGCGCGTGAAGTATTTCAAAACCTTAATTTATACATTTAATTGATAGAAGTGCACTTAAGTATATAATATTTATTCCAATTAATGTAAATAGGGGTATGTTAATGCAATGAAATAAATTGGCGTTATATATTGAATTATGTTAGTTAGTACAATGAGTGGAAATATTAAACTTATAAATATGGCATTAAGAGTTTTACAACAATTATTATGAGTTATATACTGAAGCCGTTCAATTTAAATCATAAATCATCGCAATAAATATAAATTAAATGTTACGATAAATAAATTAAGGTAATAAATGGGGAATAACCAAAATGTTCTTCATAATATGATGATTTGTGAATAAAAAGAATGGAAGTAAAGTTTTATTAATATATCGGAATTTAATTTACTATAAAAAAATTAATTGCAATCAAATGAGTTAAATGTTTAAACGGGGATCAAGCTTTATGTATTTATTTGGATTTATTGCAATTAATTAAAATTAAATATAAAATTTTACGTTAATTGAAAATTAAGCTGAAAATGGGAAATATTTATGTGATAATCTTAAATCCAATGGTAAACCCTTCTATTTGATAATTATGGGTTAATCCAAATTAATGGAAATTTTGGAATTTATCTATAATTTGAATTTTATGCAATTGAAGATTTCTATTGACTAATCTTTAATAAATTGACTTTTAAACATTTGTTAAATCATTGTAAGTGTTTGAAAATTTTAAAGTGATAAAGATTGCAAAGTTCATAATTTTTAACGAGAAATTTAATTTAATTGATTTATTTTAAATTTATTTAATTAATATAAAAATAGCCAGTTTGGTCACGGACTCGGATTTCGACGAAACCAGTTTCATCGGATCCGTAACAGTGAATTTTTATAGGGTTTCAAGTTTCGTAGCGATCAGACTTGTCGTTTGATCGTACGAACGCGAAACGCCTTGAAATCGATAAATTGAAATCAATTTGAAATCAATTTGGAAATATTGATTTCAGCATAACTTCTTCATACGATGGAATTTGGACGTGAAACTTTTTCCATCGCGTTCAGAATATTTTTAAACATCTATTTTGATATATGGGTTTACCCAATTTCGTTCTGGGGTCAGGACGGGCTTTTTGGGCCACGTTAGCGGTAGCACGTTCGTTTATCGTGTCTATCTATTCAAATTTCTGACCTACCTATATAAACCTAGTTATAAACTCTAGCCTCCATCTATTCTCATTTGTCTGTACGTACATCTCAACTCTCTCCTCCTTTCCAATGGCAGACAAACACCTTGATCCAAATACAGTCCAATTCAAATTTCAACTTCAAAAAAAATTCAAGTCTTCAGAAAAGTTCGACAAAAATATATATTGAAGCTCTCGGAGAGCGCGAGTCAGATCTGCAGTCTATTTCTTGTTTTGAACTTCTGTGTGTCCGGAATTCGAGGAACAAATCTTGACCTTTCATCACGTCGTAATCAACTACAACAGATCGTCAAATCATCGATACCGATGGATAGAGATCACCGAAGGGAGTACATCCATGCGAGAAATTCAGCGAGTTAACGGCTAGATTAGCGCCTAAATTTCGATTAGGGTTTTATAACATGGCGGCGGCTGTTCGTTTCTCTCAAAGGGGAAGACCAACAGAGTTTGGCGTTGAGGGCGTCGCACCACGGGGAGAAGAGAGGCGATGGTCGGCGTGGCAATTGGCGGCCGAAGGAAGTCGATTTTTAACGGTCAATGGCATGGTCAACGACGACCTGAGAAGTTGCGTGCGCATCTGTTGTTGAGGGAAGAGAACCGCGTGATGAAGTGGAAAGGATTTAAGGAGGTTATTTAATTTAATTTAATTTTTAACTATAATTGTTCAAATACTTATAACTTTTACGTACAAGGCCGTATTCACGCGCGAATTTTTTTGTTAGGATCGTAATAAAATTTCGAACATTTTGGAGCTGGTTTGGACGGATTTGGAGACTTTCAAATTTTTGAATTTAAATTGGATTTAAATTCAATTTAAATTCGAAAGGTGAGTGTTTTAACCCACTCACAACTTTTAAAATTTCTTATGTTTGTTAAATTGATATATGATGTGATTTGAAATTTATTTATGTTTGTTTGGCATATTTTAATCATCATCTCAGCTAATTGCATATATTTAATTAAAATTGTTAATTATTTATTTTTTGCATGTTAACTGCCAGTTAAATTTATATTTATTTTGATTGCATATAAACTGCCAGTTAAACAGTTTTAATTTATTTTTGAATATAACTGATAATTGATACCAGTTATTTATCACCTGTTATATATTGATGTATTGTTTGAATTTGGATGATGATTGTGATAAATGGATGTATGATTTTGATGGATGAATGGATGTTTATGTATATTAACTACAAGTTGTTATGCACTTCATCTCATTCGGGATTGCGGTTTGAAATGATATAAAACCGTAATTTTATTTTAAATTGCAGATTAAAATGATAGATATCCATATCACTTGACCATAGGGTAGAAAATTTTATACAGACACCGTCGGTCTATATATATATATATATATATATATATATAATTATTTTGAAAATGATTTCTATGGTTTAGATAAGATACGGTTTAATAAATATTAAGTTTTGATATTTTTAAATATTTTTATATACATATAGTTAAATTGTTGAATTTAAGCTGTGTATAAATCTGTTGAATATAAATAAATAAGTTGAATAATGAAGTTTGATAATTTATATTATACGATTAAGTACAGGTTTAAGATGTTATATATATAGAGTTTAATGGTTCAAATCAATTATGATTGGAAGATAAATTGGAAATTTATTTGGAATTAGGTTTATTAAAAAAATTAAACTCCGTAAGACGTAAACTTATTAAAATTGAAAATTTTATAGGTATGATATTTATAACTGGATTTTTATTCAAGATAAATTAAATGAATATTTCTAGTATGAATAAAGTGAAGGAAATAATTAATTGTTAGAAATTTGAGTTTTATTTATGGATTATTATGTGAATGTTTCAAACTAAATAATAGGACCATAAATTGTTAAATAGGGTTTCCAACCTTAGTTTGGAATTTAAATATTCGAAGTTTGAATATATTGAAACGAAGTGTTTTATTAAAACTAATGGTGAATCTAAATTTAATAGGTTTTGACCTAAAATTTTAAATGAATAAAATTGTGAAGTCGCGGAAATTATTTTATAAAGTAATTTTAAAACTCCAACTATTTTATTCTATATACTGTTGAATATCCAAACCATTCAAGTTTTAGAAGTTATGGTTTTAAAACTATGAATTTCGAAGTATAATAGTTTGAAAGTTATAATTCAAATGTTGGTTTACAGATATTATAAATTTTAAAGCAGTATGGTTTTAGGAAAAGATATATTTGAAATAAAGATGATATTATACTAATTTGGGCTTATAAATGATATCAAAATTATTTGGTTTTCAAAACGAAAATGGTATCGAATTTATATGGTTTTGAAATGAATATTATATTCTTGTTTTTAAAGTATAAATTGTTTTGAAAAGACCGCGGTGTTATAATAACGGTTGGTTGTTGAAGAGACCGGGATCGAAAGTTGTCGTACTCTCTGCCAACTCCGAAAACCACTTTAACAACCGTGTACACGGTGGAGAATCCAGAATGAAGTAGGTTGGTGGCAGCGTTTCCTGTAAGGTAAATACGTGGACCCAACTCCCGTGAGTTGGCATAAGGTGGCAAAAACATGAGCGATCGACGGGTTAATGAGGTAGCACCTCTGATCGGACACTTCCCTTGTAACAACCCGCATATTTATCAAGTTTATATTTAAATATTTTATTTAAATATTATATGGTTAATCGGATTTTGGTCCGAGAAGCTACTCTTTGCAAACGGTCAAATTAGGACTCGAGACCACTTCCATTGAGTTCGAAATGCCGTTTACAACTTCTTTAAGTATGAACATCGATAGGTTTGAAGTTAGTGAAATTTCACTAACTTTTCCCACTTTGGACTTCGGGTTAGTTTAGCCTATTAAGCCCAAGTTCCAACCCCCTTCTCCTCACTCTTCATAAATTTCCTAACAACCAAACCTTAGCATTAATGGTGGAGGGAAAGAGAAATTAATATTCCAAGTTCAAATTCTCTTGCAAATTCAACATCCAACTCCATCATTCAACTCCAAATTCAAGGAAAAGCATTGGATTCAAGCATGTAGTTGCTTCTCCATTCACCTTCAAGCTTTACCTTCATAATTTGGTGAAAAGGTGAGATTTTTATCTCACAAATCTAGTCTATAACTATATCGGACTGTTGGTAATGATTCCATATCACTTTTGCATGCACATTTGCCTTTGGTTTGGATTGGATTGGCGAAAAACTCTAATTTTTAGCATTTATGGAAATTTCCTGCACTTAGCTCGTCCTGGCCAGTTGACTCGTTTGGTGAAAGGTCGCAAGGTTGTTGGGTCGTAGGTCGCAGGGCTTTAGGTCGTTCTGGAAGAATTAGCACTTCGGAATTAGGTCGCTCGCGAGTTAACTCGTTAAGTCGCACGCGAGTTAGTACCATAGGTCGCTGGGCCATCTAAGTGCTTGTTCGGTGTTAGGTCGTTCGGGCTTAGGACGTAGGTCATATGGACCTAGGTCGTAGGTCGCTAGACCTTGTTTCTTTAGGTCGCAAGACCTTGTAAACCGTTAGGTCGCGTGACCTATATCCCGTAGGTCGTTGACCCCCTTAAGTCGTTAACTCGTTAACACGTACGGCTCTTTACCATTTTAGGTCGCGTGACCTTGTACTTGACTTAGGTCGTTAGGTCATAAGACCCTAGGCCGTTTTCCATTAGGTCGCTAGACCTCATCTCGATAGGTCACACATCCCATTAGGTCGCATGACCATTAGGTCGCGTCCACCTAGGTCACACGCTCATCTCGTTAGGCCGCTTGGCCATTTCAGTTAGGTCGCATGACCACAGGGTTTCTCTAGTTAGGTCGCTTGACCCCTTAGACCCCTAGGTCGCAACCATTAGGTCGCTCGACCCTATCCCCCTTAGGTCGTTAGACCGCATTTTGTCTTCACTAGGTCGTACCGTTTTGGATGGGGCGTTGCCCCGCACCCCGCCGGGGGCGCTTCCCTCTGGACCACCGCGACCTGACCGGGCAGGTCAAACCCCGTAGGAGGGGCGTTGCCCCCGCACCCCCACCTTGGTGGGTTGCCACCCCCCCGGACCCCTCCTCCGTAGGGGATCTTATCTGAAAAACAGTCGACAGAACTTGCTGAGCTGATTTCCTTGATTTTTATCACATCTTCGAATGTGATCTTTGTGATTGATTGTTTCTACAATCGCTTCTGTGATTTGTCACTTTAAAACATAAAGGTTTCAAAACTAGTGGTAAATATCAAAACTCTTTCAATAAAAGGATTTCAACTCTATTTTTAATCATAAAAAGGATCTTTTCTTAACCCGTTTTCCAGTCTATTAGTATATACAAACCTTTACCTCACTCGGATGAGAAATCTAATTAAATGGCTTAGTAAAACAAGTGGTATGAAAAGCTTGCGTTTGCTTCGTCGGTTAATTCTTGGACTTGTTCGATTGAACCTCTAGTGACAATTTTATTAGTGAAGATTTGCAGTTTGTTCGCAAATATTTAAGTTAAGCAAGTGGTTATGGGACATGAAGCTAAACTTTTATATTTACTAGCTTAGTGATATTGACACTTCTCGTTGATCATGACGATCATTTTATGATTTAGACTAGCAATTGTGCGATGTCTCTTGTTTGCTTGGTTAGACTAGATACCACTTGTATGATTCCACTCACGCATACCTTTTTGCCCTCTTGGTTAGTCTAGACACCACTTGTGTGATTCCACTCACACATGCCATTTTTTTTTGCGAGGTTAGACTAAACACCACTTGTGTGATTCCATTCACACATACCTTTATGATTTTTGGTTAGTCTAGACCTCATCCGGGTGATTCCGACTCACCCATATGGGGTAGCTCCCCATGGTCTTCGGACCGTCATGTGATAGGCCTCTTTCCCTTTTTCTGGATTTCTTGTGTTGATTTCTAGGATTTATGTCATTGACTTGTTATGAGTACAAGTTTAGGGTATGATGCCCTCTTTGGATCTTTGAGAAGATTCTTGTGATATTGATTTATCTCTTATTGATTGATCTTCTGTTGATCATCATTTGCATACTTATAGTAGTATGTCAGTATTGATGTTTTATGTTTATGCCATATCTTTTATTTTATATCACGTCATCTGATATTTATAGCTAGACTGATCCGTTTATTATTTTCTTAAATAATACTCGGGTCAGACCGAGATGTTACAAGTGCTTCTGCTTGACTCCTTCCCGGGATTTGCTACTCTGACTTTTGGCTAACTATTTAGATTAGTAGTTTTTGTTGTATACACGTGAGATATAGAATCATAGTTGTATTCTTTTGTATAGCACGTGTTCCTATTCTTTTGTATTATTGTGGATCTTTTTGACCACTACTCTGATGTACACTTTCATGTGTTAGTTATATATTCATATCTTCTTCCGCGTTTGTGATATGGATGTCTGTGACTCATTTGTGTTATGCTTATTTCTATGTTTGTTTCCGAAGATTATTTATAGCCACCATGTGATAAGCAATTACATGGATGGTCGCTCCTCAACAGCCTTATTCTCCGTGCTAGTTGACAGCACTACAACGTAGTGTTCTTAGCTAGCGTAGGTATAGAGGTGGGACATCACAGCTTGGTATCAGAGCCAAACTTCGGAACAATGTAAAATAACTTAACAAGGATCATCGTCCTAAGTCTGCCATAGGAGTTATGTCTTAGTGTTAATTCGAATCGTTGTACCGATTCATCCTATATCCTTTATGATTCCTTGTTTTATCTAGCAAGATTGCTTGATATTCATTAGTGAATAATTTTCTTCTTTCTCTTCTTCTTTCTTAAGGAAGAGAAATGGTTAGACTTGGTCGTCCCAGAGCTGGACCATCTAGTGCTCCACCCCAAGATGGAGTTTTTATGACTACCAGCAACTTCTTGACCTTGTCACAAATGCTCAAGCAGCTGGTTCCGATCCGAAACCTACTCACCCAAAATCTGGGTTTGCACGTCTGTGCAATGATTACACCAACCTAGGTGGGAAGCCATTTAATGGTTCTGAAACTATCATCGAGGTCCAGGCTTGGTTGAGAGCATGCGATCGAATCTTTATTCGCATGAATCTCGTTGACCTCCATCGAGTCCAGGTGGCCTCCAGTATGCTCCAAGAAAGAGCATTGGATTGGTATGAGCTGTTAATCTCAGAAATTGATGAAGCAGATATCACTTGGGAGCATTTCCGGGAACGCTTCGAATCGAAATTCGTGCCTGAGGCTGAAAAGGTAACTTTGGCTCGACGATTTATTGACCTTGTACAAGGTCAGTCTTCTGTGGCGTACTACGTCGCATCTTTCGAATCCCTTTCCAAATATGGGATCGAATATATAAATACTCCACTGAAGAAGAACCAGAGGTTCGTTTATGGCTTAAATAAGAATCTTAAGAAGCCACTACTCCTAAAACTAGAAATTGCATTTGACCAACTAATTGGTATCGCTCTTCGTCTCGAAGAGGCTGATAAAGAAAGTGATGTTGAAGTAGTAGCTTCCAAACCCAACTTCAACAACAAAAAGAGGCCCAATATATTCAAAGGCCCTTATCCCAACAAAAAGGGTAAGCAAGCAACACCTGCTGCAAAGGCTCCTTCTCCTAGTGGTGCAAGATGCTTCAACTGTGGATCTGGGGATCATTTTGCGAACAAGTGTTCAAAGCCCAAATATTGTCGCTATTGTAAAAGCCCAGATAATTTTATACATCAATGCCTCAAACGTGAAGGTAAGAAGGAAGGAAAGTTGAATGTGGCTCAAGCCCCTGGCAACACATCTCGTGGCCAAGGTATTTCTCACTCCATTCTTGATAGTATTATTTTATTTCATGATCAACCTATTAGAGTTCTCTTTGATACGGGTGC
Organism: Allium cepa; assembly: GCA_030765085.1. NCBI lineage: Eukaryota > Viridiplantae > Streptophyta > Magnoliopsida > Asparagales > Amaryllidaceae > Allium > Allium cepa. Next base: position 76,884,314 of record CM060945.1, read on the forward strand.
ATCCCATTCTTTTATATCAAAGGAACTGGTAGACACTTTTTCCTTAAGTGTTACTGCATTAATGACTTCTTTAAAAATTGCGAATCCTGTTGGTGGATCCGCAACTCTTAGTTTGCTTTGTAAAGATGTGGATGTTATTTTATGTGATTTTTCTTTCCTAGCCGATTTGCATGTTATGCGTTACTTAGGCTTTGGAATGATATTGGGTATGGACTCGCTTAACCGTTGTGAAGCTCATATCCTATGTCCTGAGCGGACTATTTATCTCCGACATCCGCAATCTGTAAATCAGATTTCTATTATTCTTAAAGATTCGGATTCTTCTTTGACTGCATCTTTATATTTTTTAAATCCTCGACACGATGATGATGATGATGACGAAGACGTTATTTCTCAAATTCACGTTGTCCGTGAATTTTCCGACATATTCGAGCCCGTTTTAGGTTTACCATCTAAGCGAGCAATTGAGTTCAGAATTAATCTTACCTCTGAAGCTCAACCTATTACTCGTCCTCCTTAACGCATGTCCAATAAGGAAAATGAAGAGATGCGCAAACAATTATCCGAATTGGAGACGAAGCAATTTATTCGCGCTTGTTCCTCGCCTTGGGGAGCTTCGGCTATTTTCGTAAAGAAATCCGATGGTACTCATAGGCTCTGCGTTGATTATCGAAAGCTTAACGATCTTACTATTAAAAATAAATATCCTTTTCCTCGGATTGATGATCTATTTGATCAGCTTTGTGGTGCTAAGGTCTTTTCACAATTGGACTTGGCTACCGGTTTCCATCAGCTTCGTATCGCAGAGGATAGCATTCCTTTACATCATTCCGTACTCGATATGGATCTTATGAATGGCTTGTTATGCCATTTGGGTTAACGAATGCGCCAGCTTATTTCGTTGACCTCACGAATCGGGTTTTCAAAGATTTCCTCGATCGGTTTGTTCTCATATTCATTGATGATATTCTTGTGTATTCAAAAACCGAGGAGGAACATGAGAAACATCTTCGGATTGTATTGGAAACTCTTAGGAGTAATCAATTAAAGGCGAAATTTTCTAAATGCCACTCTTGGCAATCTCGTGTGAAGTTTCTCGGTCATATTATTTCCGAATCCGGAATTTCTGTGGATCCTTCAAAGATTGAAGCGATTCAAGATTGGAAAAGACCGGAGAGTGTGACAGAGATTCGTTGTTTTCTCGGATTGGCGGGTTATTACCGTCGTTTCATTAAAGACTTTTCTAAGGTTGTCGTGCCTCTTACTGGCTTGACTAAGAAGGGAGTTAAATACATTTGGTCAGACAAATGTGAAGCCTCTTTTCAGAAATTGAAAGAACTGCTTTCCGATGCACCTATTCTTGTTATTCCCGAGGGGAATCAAGATTTTATTGTTTATACCGATGCTAGTCGCATTGGATTGGGTGCCGTTCTTATGCAAAAAGAACGTGTTATTGCTTATGCTTCTAGGCAATTGAAACCGGCCGAGACTAGATATGCCACACATGATTTAGAACTCGCGACTATTGTTTTCGCCCTTCGAATGTGGCGTCATTATCTATTGGGAGAAAAATTTATTCTTTACACGGATCATAAGTCTTTGAAATATTTATTTTCTCAAAAAGAACTTAATTTACGTCAACAACGTTGGCTCGAGTTCCTTTCACCTTATGATCTTGATATTCTTTATACCCCCGGTAAGGGTAATCGTGTCGCCGATGCCCTTAGTCGTAAACAACGAGCTGTTGTTTCTATGATGATACCCGAATGGAACGATCTCGAGATTTTATCCACTTGTGAGATTCGAGAGCGCGTATCCGATTTATGCTCATCACTTGTTTTATGTAGCCTTGAGGGTCATCCTTCTCTTTTAGACCGCATTCTTGAAGCTCAAGGGCTAGATCCTGAATTGGCTCTCCTTGGCCAAAATGTTAAGGATAAAATTGATATTGATGGTTTGAAAGACTTTGATATTGATTCTCGTGGCGGCATTCGAAAATTGGGTAGACTTATCGTGCCAAATATTGGAGATCTTCGTAAAGATATTTTAGAAGATTCCCATCGTTCTAAATTCACCATTCATCCCGGTAGTAGTAAAATGTACGCTGATATGAAGCGACTTTATTATTGGGAGGGAATGAAATCTGATATTGCTAACTTTGTTAAGTGTTGAATGACTTGCCAACTTGTCAAGGCCAAACATCAAAGGCCTGGGGGGTTATTGCAACCTTTAGAAATTCCAATTTGGAAGTGGGACCAAATTTCCATGGATTTTATAGATGGCCTTCCCCGTTCTCGTTCGGGTCATGATAGCTTATGGGTGATCGTTGATAGACTTACTAAATCCGCCCATTTTATTCCCGTTCGGTCTAACCGAACCGTTCCTCTTTTGGCCAAACTCTTTATCAAAGAAATTGTTAAATTGCATGGAGTTCCTACTTCTATTGTTAGCGATCGAGATCCATTGTTTACTAGTGGAGTTTGGAAGAGTCTTCAAAAAGCTTTAGGAGCGAAGCTTAATTTTAGCACCGCTTATCACCCCCAGTTCGATGGACAAAACGAGCGTGTGAATCAAACTCTTGAAGATCTTCTTCGTGATTGTGTGCTTGATTTTGGTGGAAGTTAGGAAGATCACATTTCACTTGTTGAATTTTCCTATAATAATAGCTTCCAAACTAGTATTGGTATGGCACCTTTCGAGGCACTCTATGGAAGGGCATGCTGATCTCCTTCTTGTTGGCTTGAGACCGGTGAGAAGCTGGTTTTAGGTCCAGACTTTATTCGTGATTCCACAGAGAAGATTGAACTTATTTGACATAGGATGAAAGAAGCCTAGAGTAGACAAAAATCCTATGCCGATAATCGAAGAAGGAAGTTAGAATTTTCTGTGCGAGATTCTGTTTTTATTCGTGTTTCACCTATGAAAGGTGTTGTACATTTCAGTCGATCGGGAAAGTTAGCACCCCGATATATTGGGCCATTTCCTATCACTGAACGTATTGGTTCTATGGCTTCTCGCCTGGCATTACCGGCTCTTTTTTCTGCTATGCATGACGTGTTTCATGTTTCTCAATTACGGAAATGCCTTCGAGATTTCGATTCTATTCTTGAGCCTGGTGTTGTGGAAGAAATTGAAGTTTCGTCGAATTTAACTTATGAGCAGCATCCTATTCGAATTATTGCTTCGGAAGTCAAACGACTTCGAAATAAAGATGTTCGGCTTGTGAAGGTTCAATGGTCCTCAAATCCTAAGGATTGCTCTTTGGAATCCAGAGAATTCATCGATCGAACACATCCGGACTTGCTTACTCCTGCTCTTTGAGGTGAACTTCCTATGTCAAATTTCTTTTGTGTTAATATGCTTTTATGCTTGTTACTTTTTATTTCCTTCTTATATATATATATATATATATATATATATATTGCGAGGACGCAATTTCTTTAAGGTAGGGAGTCTGTAACAACCCGCATGTTTATCAAGTTTATATTTAAATATTTTATTTAAATATTATATCGTTAATCGGATTTTAGTCCGAGAAGCTACTCTTTGCAAACGGTCAAATTAGGACTCGAGACCACTTCCATTGAGTTCGAAATGCCGTTACAACTTTTTTAAGTATGAACATCGATAGGTTTGGAGTTAGTGAAATTTCACTAACTTTTCCCGCTTTGGACTTTGGGTTAGTTTAGCCCATTAAGCCCAAGTTCCAACCCCCTTCTCCTCACTCTTCATAAATTTCCTAACAACCAAACCTTAGCATTAATGGTGGAGGGAAAGAGAAATTAATGTTCCAAGTTCAAATTCTCTTGCAAATTCAACATCCAACTCCATCATTCAACTCCAAATTCAAGGAAAAGCATTGTATTCAAGCTTGTAGTTGCTTCTCCATTCACCTTCAAGCTTTACCTCCATAATTTGGTGAAAAGGTGAGATTTTTATCTCACAAATCTAGTCCATAACTATATTGGACTGTTGGGAATGATTCCTTATCACTTTTGCATGCACATTTGCCTTTGGTTGGATTGGATTGGCGAAAAACTCCAATTTTTAGCATTTATGGAAATTTCCTGCACTTAGCTCGTCCTGGCCAGTTGACTCGTTTGGTGATAGGTCGCAAGGTCGCTGGGTCGTAGGTCGCAGGGCTTTAGGTCATTCTGGAAGAATTGGCACTTCGGAATTAGGTCACTCGCGATTTAACTCGTTAGGTCGCTCGCGAGTTAGTACCATAGGTCGTTGGGCCATCTAAGTGCTTGCTCGGTGTTAGGTCGTTCGGGCTTAGGTCATAGGTCGTATGGACCTAGGTCGTAGGTCGCTAGGCCTTGTTTCTTTTGGTCGCAAGACCTTGTAAACCGTTAGGTCGCGTGACCTATATCCCGTAGGTCGTTGACCCCCTTAAGTCGTTAACTCGTTAACACGTACGGCTCTTTACCATTTTAGGTCGCGTGACCTTGTACTTGACTTAGGTCGTTAGGTCGTAAGACCCTAGGCCGTTTTCCGTTAGGTCGCTAGACCTCATCTCGATAGGTCACACATCCCATTAGGTCGCATGACCATTAGGTCGCGTCCACCTAGGTCGCACGCTAACCTCGTTAGGCCACTTGGCCATTTCAGTTAGGTCGCATGACCACAGGGTTGCTCCAGTTAGGTCGCTTGACCCCTTAGACGCCTAGGTCGCAACCATTAGGTCGCTCGACCCTATCCCCCTTAGGTCGTTAGACCTCATTTAGTCTTCACTAGGTCGTACCGTTTTGGAAGGGGCGTTGCCTCGCACCCCGCCGGTGGCGCTTCCCCCTGGACCCCCACGACCTGACCGGGCAGGTCGAACCCCGTAGCAGGGACGTTGCCCCCGCACCCCCACCTTGGGGGGTTGCCACCCACCCGGACCCCCCTCCGTAGGGGATCCTATCTGAAAAAAAGTCAATAGAACTTGCTGAGCTGATTTCCTTGATTTTCATCACATCTTCGAATGTGATCTTTGTGATTGATTGTTTCTGCAATCGCTTCTGTGATTTGTCACTTTAAAATACAAAGGTTTCAAAACTAGTAGTAAATATCAAAACTCTTTCAATAAAAGGATATCAACTCTATTTTTAATAATAAAAAGGCTCTTTTTTAACCCGTTTTCCAGTCTATTAGTATATACAAACCTTTACCTCACTCGGATGAGAAATCTAATTAAATGGCGTAGTAAAACAAGTGGTAGGAAACGCTTGCGTTTGCTTCGTCGGTTAATTCTTGGACTTGTTCGATTGAACCTCTAGTGACAATTTTATTAGTGAAGATTTACATTTTGTTCGTAAAATATTTAAGTTAAGCAAGTGGTTATGGGACATGAAGCTAAACTTTTATATTTACTAGCTTAGTGAAATTGACACTTCCCGTTGGTCATGACGATCATTTTATGATTTAGACTAGCAATTGTGTGATGTCTCTTGTTTGCTTGGTTAGACTAGACACCACTTGTTTGATTCCACTCACGCATACATTTTTGCCCTCTTGGTTAGTCTAGACACCACTTGTGTGATTCCACTCACACATACCTTTTTTGTTTGCGGGGTTAGACTAGACACCACTTGTGTGATTCCATTCACACATACCTTTATGATTTTTGGTTAGTCTAGACCTCATCCGGGTGATTCCGACTCACCCATATGGGGTAGCTCCCCATGGTCTTCGGACCGTCATGTGATAGACCTCTTTCCCTTTTTTTGGATTTCTTGTGTTGATTTCTGGGATTTATGTCATTGACTTGTTATGAGTACAAGTTTAGGGAATGATGCCCTCCTTGGATCTTTGAGAAGATTCTTGTGATATTGATTTATCTCTTATTGATTGATCTTCTGTTGATCATCATTTGCATACTTATAGTAGTATGTCAGTATGGATATTTTATGTTTATGCCATTCTTTTATTTTATATCATGTCATCTGATACTTATAGCTAGACTGATCCGTTTATTATTTTCTTAAATAATACTCGGGTCAGACCGAGATGTTACAGGTGCTTCTATTTGACTCCTTCCTGGGATTTGCTACTCTGACTTTTGGCTAACTATTTAGATTAGCAGTTTTAGTTGTATACACGTGAGATATAGACTCATAGTTGTATTCTTTTGTATAGCACGTGTTGCTATTGTTTTGTATTATTGTGGATCTTTTTGACCACTACTCTGTTGTACACTTTCATGTGTTAGTTATATATTCATATCTTCTTCCGCCTTTGTGATATGGAAGTCTGTGACTGATTTGTGTTATGCTTATTTCTATGTTTGTTTTCAAAGATTATTTATAGCCACCGTGTGATAAGTAATTACATGGATGGTTGCTCCTCAACAGCCTTATTCTCCGTGCTAGTTGACAGCACTACACCGTAGTGTTCTTGGCTAGCGTGGGTATAGAGGTGGGGCGTCACATCCCTTCGATACTATACTCTGACTTTGGATTGATTCGGTGGCCACCTTCACTTTTGATTTCCTTGATTTGGGGGAGTTAGTCCGAGGTGGGCGGTAGTAGCAGCTACGCGTTTCCATCGACCCAGAAGCGTAATTGGTATATCTGCCCTGGCATTGCCTAGTTGTGTCGTGTCACCTACCCTAGCGCGCCTTCTACGAGTTTCTATTTGTGTCGTACCTATGGAGTATCCTCTGGTAGATTCCCAATAGCAGGTATTATGGTACCCTATAGACTATTGGCATTATTTGTGTTAAGGGCTATATGGGTAACACCTTAAGCTATTAAAAAGAAAGTTTATTTTACAATTAGACACTATTATAATAGCGAAATATACTGCATAGTAAATAGTTTAACGGATCCTTAAGAGATGTAAATCCTAAGCATCTTTTGAGTTACTACACTCATATATATTTCTGTTAATTTAACTTACATAAGTTCTTTTAGTTCTGACTCGAGTGTTTTGTCTTTTCAATTCGCTCGGGTCAATCCGAGCCTTTCAGGATTTGGAGATTTTATTCTGGAGGATGAAGACGAAGATTTGTAGTATTATTATCTACTATATTATTCACTACACCATTTAATTCCGTTGCATTAATTATTACTCTCTGGTATGTGTACTCTGATATGTATTGTATAAATATAATCAAAGGTTTTGTAAAACAGCTTCATGAACTGTATATTTGATTATTATATTTATCCTTCCACTGTGAGATTCTATTTTGTTTTATTTCTTTCTTGTTTTTCTTATATACCCCATAAAAATCCGCCCTTTCCGTATGGTTTGAATTGGCATGTGTGTCGATTTAAAGCGTGCGAAAAGGCGGGCTGTTACAGTTGGTATCAGAGCTTTGGTTTAGCGATAAACCTTGGCTTTGTGGGGTTTGACTCTTTGATAATAGGGTAGTAATGCCCTATGGGAGTCGCTGAGCGTATATATATATGAGAGAGCATATTTGTTAGTGTTATAGATGGATTTTAATATTGTGTTAATTTGTTCCGTTTTGTATTTATAAATTCCGGTTGGTGCATGGGACGCTATGACATCAATAGGGATTTCTAAACACTTAATAGGACAGACCGACATAATATTTGTTTTTATATAGGTGAATGAAATAATTTTTCCTATTATATTTTCTATATAAAATAAAAAATTTCAAATGATATCTCTATTTGGCTGCAATAGATCGATTGTTAGGCAATAAAGTGTATACAGAATAATAGAAATAAGATTGAAAAATAAGATAAATGAAATTTGGAAATTTAGAACTTAAGTTCGGGGTTTGGAAATTTCTTTCGAATAGATTTTTGGAATATAATAATTTTGTTTATAAGTATTTTCTAATATAAATATTTAATATAATTCGAAGAAAATGTTTTAAAGAAGATTTTGGAGAAAATAAGTTTTGTACTTTCCTCTCTATCGCTGGAAAATAATTTCGGTGATGGCGGCGCATCATCGACTTTCATTTTCGAGTTTCGAAGGGGGAAGGCCACTGTAGTAGTTCTACTGCAGATTCATTTTGGAAAAATATATATAAATTTTGAATTGTTTTAAATATAATTAGAGATATGTAAGTTGTAAGAATATATTTATCTATTATTTTCAAATAATTTGAAATTTAACGCGGTATTTAATTCTTAAATTTCCATTAAATAATTGTTTCAATTATTATAGTGAAATAGAATTTAACTAATAATTGAAACCCTAAATAAAATAAGAGATTTAAATGCTAAGTTATAAATGGAAATTAAAGGAAATTTGAAATTTGTAACATATGAAACAAAGAGTAATATTGGTGAACATTAAATTTAATTAAAGGATGAGATACAACCTGTATAAGTTCATTTGCATTTTCTTTAACATATACGACTTACCAAATATAAAAAGTTGAAATGTTTAATAAGAAATGTAATAGAAATTTATACAAGTAAAAGCAGGTAATGAAGTATTCAATGAATTTGTTATTATAAATGAGAATTTAATATTATAAACTTAGGTTATAATTGAAATTATACTATAAGTGAATATAATTAAAGGTAAGTAACTCCAATAGATGATTATCAACTTAAGTAAATGTTAAAGTTAATTATTTTAATAAACAGAAGATGAATACTGTAATAAATGAAATTAAGTAAAAATAAATGAAGCAAACATTTAATGAGTAAATGTAAATTAAAAGATAAATCACAGTATAAGTAAAAAGGAAATCAAACAACAAAGGTATGAAATGAAATTAATAATAAGTTAAGTTGATTATTGTTGGATTTGTTGTGTTTAGTTGATGGTTGTTTGGGCAAGGATACTTTGAAATTGGATTCGGGTGAATGAATAATCTATTTAGTTTTATCTAAGACTGTTAAGTAAATGATGCGCTAGTAGTTTATTCTTCATTCCGTACAATTTAAAAGTTTTGAACCCGAATAACTATTTGTTTGTATGATTGTATGGTTGTTTTGTATTTGTTGTGTATGCTGTTTGTTGGAATTGGTGGTTGTTGTATTGATTTGTTGTTAGTGATTGAAACCACTTAAATAATTTCACTTTATATAAATTGTTAACCCTTTTAGATTATATAAGTAAAATGCAGGTTTTGGAAGCAATTGCTACTGTTTTTGGTTCCATAAAATAAGCGTTAATTGCCCGACAAATAGGTATGTTTTTGGATTACGGGTTATAGCATTATTATATTGTTCCCATGTTGGGATATAATATTTGGATATTATATGTAATATAATTGTTATATTTTGATATTATATTTTCTCTTGAGCCTCTCCGTACAAAGGAGACTCTGCCAAAATTTTCCGTAAATTTTGAACTTAGAAATATTTTGAAAATGTTTTCCAAACTTTAGTAATATAAGTATAAAAAGATTTAATGGTTATTAATCGAGATATTTTATCTATGTTAATTAATTTTATAAATTGAATTGTTTATAAAGTTAATGTTTGAATAAGGTATATTGATTTCTTATTTCTTCTTTTCCCTTCTTTCCTTTTCGGGGACGAAAAGTTTTGAGTGAGGGAGATTGTAACGACCCGAAAATTCCGTTAATTAATTCGTCATATTTATTAGATTTTGGAATTTAATTAATAAGGAAATATAATTGTTATGATTGGTAACGAAGTAAATGTTAATAATTAACCTATGAAATATTACATTGGTTGTAATAGACTTAATTATAAAGATTGAATTTAATAAACACTATTTATTAGCAACCTTGTTTGTTGGTATGCAAAATATAATAAATGAGTTATTACAAGAGATTGAAATTTAAATAGAATTCTAATGAATGAATAGTGGAAAGAATTAAAGAGGTGTATAATTTAATATGAGACAGGAAAGTATTTAATTGATTATGTAATAAAAACATTGTAACGGTAATTGGAATAAATTACGGAATATGTTAGGATAAGTAAATTATTAATAACTTGAAAGAAAATCCAACCAATTCAAGTTAAAAGTTAGAAATATAATACAAGAGAACTAATAAATTTTGGAATGTATATTTAATTTAAATGGAAATATTAAAGGTTTAAAATAACGAAAATTTGGATAATAAAGTTAGAACAAGTTGATAAATAATAACCAAATAAGGAAATGACACTAATATAAATAAAGTTGGAACAAAGTGGATATAGAGAAATAAAATGTAAGCATTTAATATATTAATTAATGTCGGTTAATGATAACGTTACTTGGTGATTAATTATATAGTAACGGAAGTGTGAACGTAGTGTAGTAAAAGCGTAGATTTAGGTTAAGTGATAATTTGTGGATTTGGGGAATAAGTTGGAATTTTGATAATTAAAATAATTAATACGAAAAGTGTAAAGTAAGTTATAGAATGTAAAGTAATTAATTGAATGTAAATTTAATATTGTAAAAATTTTATAGCGCGTGAAGTATTTTAAAACCTTAATTTATACATTTAATTGATAGAAGTGCACTTAGGGATATAATATTTATTCTAATTAATGTAAATAGGGGTATGTTAATGCAATGAAATAAATTGGCTTATTTATTGAATTATGTTAGTTAGTACAATGAGTGGAAATAATAAACTTATAAATATGGGATTAAGAGTTTTACAATAATTATTATGAGTTATATGCTTAGTTCATTCAATTTAAATCGTAAATCATTGCAATAAATATAAATTAAATGTTACGATAAATAAATTAAGGTAATTAATGCGGAATAACATAAATGTTCTTCATAATATGATGATTTGTGAATAAAAAGAATGGAAACAAAGTTTTATTAATATATCGGAATTTAATTTACTACAAAAGGTTAATTGCAATCAAATGAGTTAAATGTTTAAACGGGGATCAAGCTTTATGTATTTATTTGGATTTATTGCAATTAATTAAAATTAAATATAATATTCTATGTTAAATGAAAATTAAGTTGAAAATAGGAAATATTTATGTGATAATCTTAAATCCAATGGTAAACCCTTCTACTTGAAATTTATGAATGGGATAATTATGGGACAATCCAAATTAATAGAAATTTTGGAATTTATCTATAATTTGAATTTTATGAAATTGAAGATTTCTATTGACTAATCTTTAATAAATTGACTTTTAAACATTTGTTAAATCATTGTAAGTGTTTGAAAATTTTAAAATGATAAAGATTGCAAAGTTCAGAATTTTTAACGAGAAATTTAATTTAATTGATTTATTTTAAATTTGTTTAATTAATATATTAGTAGCCAGTTTGGTCACGGACTCGGATTTCGACGAAACCAGTTTCATCTGTAACAGTGAATTTTTGTAGGGTTTCAAGTTTCGTAGCGATCAGACTTGTCGTTTGATCGTACGAACGCGAAACGCCTTGAAATCGATAAATTGAAATCAATTTGAAATCAATTTGGAAATATTGATTTCAGCATAAATTCTTCATACGATGGAATTTGGACGTGAAACTTTTTCCAACGCGTTCAGAATATTTTTAAACACCTATTTTGATATATGGGTTTACCCAATTTCGTTCCGGGGTCAGAACGGGCTTTTTGGGCCACGTTAGCGTTAGCACGTTCGTTTATCGTGTCTATCTATTCAAATTTCTGACCTACCTATGTAAACCCAGTTATAAACCCTAGCCTCCATCTATTCTCATTTGTCTGTACGTACATCTCAACTCTCTCCTCCTTTCCAATGGCAGACAAACACCTTGTTCCAAATACAATCCAATTCAAATTTTGACTTCAAAAGAAAGTCAAGTCCTTAGAAAAATTCGAAAAAAATATATATCGAAGCTTTCGGAGAGCGCGAGTCAGATCTGCAGTCCGTTTCTTGTTTCGAAATTCAGTGTTGCCAGAATTCGAGGAACAAATCTTGAAATTTCATCTCGTCATAATCAACTACAATGGATCGTCAAATCATCGATACTGTAACAACCCGCATATTTATCGATTTCATATTTAAATATTTTATCGATAATCGGATTTTTGGTCCGAAAAGCTACTTTTTGCATACAGTCAAATTAGGACTCGTGACCACTTCCATTGAGTTCAAAACGTCGTTTGCAATCTTTTAAGTATAAACTTCGATATGTTTGGAGTTAGAGGAATTTTCCCCCTTTTTTTTTACACTTTGGACTTTGGGTTGTGTTAGCCCAAACTATTAACTTAAGCTTCACCCCCTCTGTAACGACCCAGAATTTATATTGATTAAAATTTGAATATTTAATTTATTTTAAATATTAATAAGTGAAATTAATAAGTCGAATAATTTATTTTTTGAGTATTAGATTTAATTTGATAATTAAATCGATTATTTAATAGTTGAATTTACGGAAATAATTGTAAATTGGGTTTAAAATGATTAAAAATGATTTGTAAAATTTTATTTAATCATATTGAAGTTATAGTGATGTTATAGAACTTTTAAAATCGAATTTAAAGTTAATTGTGAAAACTGAATATTTTAATATTTAATTATCGACTGAAAAATAGCCAATTTTCGAACAGTCTCAGAATTGGACGGAACTAGTTCCATTGGATTCGTAATTGTTTTTTATTATCGGATTTCAATTTTCGTAGCAATCGGAGTTGTCGTTTGACCGTGGCAGCTCGAAACGCATCGAAATTGTTTTAATATTAATTTGGCGAGTTAAAATAGTCATTTTTCAAAACAGTCTCTGATTTAGACGAAACTAGTTTCATCAGATCCATAATGTGATATTATTGTAAGATTTCAAATTTCGTGTCAATCGGATTTACCATTTGTCCGGGGCAAGCTAAAACGCGTAGAAATTCGTTTAATCGGTTTAATTTTAAATCGATCGTTTATTGCTGTATCTCGCACAGATGATCAAATTAGCCTCCGAAACCTATTCCATTGTGTTCGAAAGGCGGGGTAAACCTTAGAAATGGCAACCGGCACGCTTCGTTTGGAGTTCGGAAAATTTTCGGTGAATAGTGTTTCGCCAAATTTTCTATATAAGGACCTACTATCTTCTAAATTGTAAACCCTAGCCCAAAACTTAACCTAGCCGCCAGTTACAATGTCTATGACCAGAAATTCACAAGCTTTCCCTTCAATTCTCTCCCAATCCACGCGAAATTAGATGAAACTCCCAACACGAAAGATGAAGAGCACGTCGAGATCTTCAATCTCAACGGCTGTGATCGAAAACGGAGCTAGGAGTCGACGGAAATTGGGGCTGGAACAGTGGCCGTTTGGCCTCATTTTTCATGCTGGAGGCGGCACTAGGTGGGGCTGGTCTCTGGCCGAGCACGTGTCATGGGTAGGCGAGTGGAGTAGGGGTGTTTGATCGATCTCCGGTTGCTTGGTGGTGGAGCGGCCATCGATTTTCTCGTGCGTGATATGGGTTCACGGTTACGTGATTTCCTTGAAGAAGAATGTGGGGGAGGGAGAAAAAGAAGTGCGGCCTTGATTTGTTCGACTTGAATTTGCACGGCCCAGATTGGATGAGGGTTTGTAAATAAATAAAAGTGTAAATTAATTTTATAATAATTCGTTCAAACTTTAAACTGCTATAACTTTTTGCTATGAGGTCGAAAACACACGAAACCAGTTGCGTTGGAATCGTATTGGCGAGCACTACGCGATGGAATGAGATTGGAGTCGTTTGGAGCTAGTGAAAATTTCGGGTAAAATTAAACGCGCGTTTAATTTTATTCGAAATAAAACGCGAAAACTGAATTGAAAGCAAGGTGAGAACTTCTCACTCAATAGAACAGTTTCAATTTAAATTTTGAATAGTTGGATTTAAAATTGCTTGAATGTTTGAATGATGATTGCAGTTATTGATTGTTGTTTGGTTGTGATATTAGATATAGTAGGATATATCTATATATAGCAATATATATATATATATATATATATATATATTGGCATATGTATATATTGTAGTTGATTTCCCGCACTTCTATAGCGGATGAGACCCTATTGCGCCGCATAATAGCGGATAATATTTTATAAATCCCATATACCACGATAATTCCGTACTGGAGCAGAATTGGCATTGTGCTAACATCTGTGGATGCAGGGAAACAGGTTGGAGGGATCCAACTGGATTCCTCAACTGTATTGATTTATTTACAGATATTGTGATATTTGTTGATTATCATATTGATATATGATGTTTGGATGTCGTGATTGACTATTTGGTGATGTTGCATCAGCGGATCCATTTTTGAAGTTTTAAAAGAATGATTTTCATTTTAAAAAAAGAATTTTTAAAGTAATTTTTTGAAAGTATACGTTTTATTAAATTTTTGAATTGATTCATTTTAAATAATTAAAACGTTATAAATTTTCATGTTATAAAAATTAAGATTTTTGTAAAATACAGCCAAATTAAGAGGTTTGTAAAATATAGCCAAATTAAAATTTTCGTGAAATATAACCAAAAGGTGATTTTTGAGATAAGTAGTTAATAAATTTATAAAATAGTTAAATTGAGATTTTCGAATTATTATAAACGGTTTATATAAAAGGTTTATAAAATTTATATTTTATAAGTTAAAGATATTTGAATTATAAAACAAGCTTTTATAAGTGTTAAAATAAAGTTGTACCTAGTTTTATAAGTAAATAAGAATTTTAGATTTATAAACAAATGATGATATAAAAGAATGGATTTGTGAATAAATGGATTATAAGTAATTTACTTATAAGTTAGATTTGACATATAAACAAAATATGTTAACCCTGTTTAGTCAACGAGTTAAGGCCTGGGACGATCCACGACTTAAGGTGCTTAACGGTTCAAGAGGGATCTACGACTTAGGAAACCTCACGACTTAAGGTGTGCGACGACTTAACAAGTTAAGGCATGAACGACTTACGACTTAAGGTCACCACGATCTAACAGCTCAAAGTACTCCACGACTTAACAACTTAAGGTCTGGACGACTTAACGAGTTAAGGTCCACACGACTTAAGAATTGAAACGGTCTAAATAGTTTTCGACTCAAGCAGGCCTACGACTTAAAAAAATCTACGACTTAAGGAAGTCTACGACTTAAGAGATGGCACGACTTAAAAGGTCTACGACTTAACGACTCAAGGCACGAAAGATTAAGACAACTGCACTTAAGTCGCAACCGACTTACGACCTTTGCTAGGTCGATCATGACCTAAGACTACAGAGGCAAGTTCAATACCACGCCATGATTCATTAACTCGTTGGCAACTTGGGACTTGAGATGTGAATCCAAAAGAGCAAACTTACTCCAGTTAAGCCGCAAGCCAAGACTTAGTTTAGGTCGGTCACGACCTACGACCTATGATGAGTCGTACACGACTTAAGCGAACAGATAAGAAGCCGCATCTGGTAAACTCGTGCATGACTTAGGACTTGTAACATGAATTCAAACAGATAAGCAAACTTCTACCAAGCTACGAGCTGGACTCAATAGGTCGGCCACGACCTACCCTAAGTCGGTCATGAGTTACGACCTAAGGGGTAAAATTCTCTATAAATACCAACCTACATTGAACGTGAGAGGGACTTTTGGACAGTCTATTCAAGCGCTGATACTCTGCCAGTTTCTAAACCGACTCTATACTTGAAGTTTCAAAGAACACTACAAGCTACTTTGAAAGACTTTGACATGTCCGACATGGATTCGAAGACTTTCGTCTACATCGAAGCTTAAGCTACTTGTTCATAGTGTTTTGTAACTAAAGAGATTTGTACTTGAAGAGCATTGTATCATTTTGTAACAAGATCAGTAATAAAGATACTTAAAGTGGACGTAGGCTACTCCTTAAGCCGAACCACTATAAAATCGCTGTCTCTTACTGTATTTTCTGTTGTTTTAGCTGATATTCTGTTCCCCAACCATCGGGTGGTGCTTTCACATTCATAATTCACTCACTGGGGTGTTAGCGTTCAGATTTTCACGTTAACATTTTTGGTGCTTTCACTGAGAAAACATCGAACTCAGGTTGCTTTCACTATTGCTCTTCAAAAAGTTGTTGAAAGGATTTCTTTTAAAACCAGAAGTTTATCTGAAATAATAGCTCCGGGAAGAAAACGAAGCTCTGTGAGATCTGACATGTTCAAGAGAATACCGCTAACTCTCCTCCTTCAAGCCAAGCAGCTCCAACTGTTGGTGTAACGCGAGCAGAATTGGACGCCGTAGTTTTGGGGTTGAATCAACAATTGAATGCCCAGAATGCACAGTTGGAGGCTCAAAATGCCCAGAACGCCCTGATCTTGCGTAAGTTAAATGATCTACTTGGGGCTCACCGTCAACCGGTTAATAATGATGAAAACCCTACTGCGGGAGTTCAAGATGTTGAAGGAGGGAACATTTCTCAAAGAGCGGCAGACCCTGTGGAGAAGACACCTCCTCAGGCTGGAGGATCAGGACCGCAGCCGACCCTCCGTGAACGGTTGTCAAGGCAGAATTCAGAAAGAATGGCTGATGTTTGTCCTCTAGAGCCTCTAAATGATGAAGAGTATTTCTCAGGCATGGTTCGTCAGATTATGAAGGAAAGCATGCGAAGAGATGAAGATGAGAAAGAATAGGGTTTTGCTCCAAGCAAAACTCCATATACTGAACAAATCTTGAAGGCTGAGTTTCCAAGAAAATTTGTTCCCCCTACTATTCCGGCTTACAAGGGGACGAGTGATCCTAATGAGTTTCTGTATAAGTACGATTGGCATATGATGGGAGCCAGGGCGTCAGATGAAATCAAATGTCGATATTTCTCGGTATATCTGGAAGGTGTGGCTCTATTGTGGTTTACAAAGCTGCCGGTCAGGTCCATTGATCAGTTCTCCGATTTGAACAGGAAATTCAAGGAGCAATTTCGATTGTATGCTTCAAAAGCAAAAGATATAATGTCACTGTCAAGTCTAGAGCAAAATCCGAGAGAATCCATCAGATCATTTTTGAATCGTTTTAACATAGCATTGGCTGAGGTGGATAATGCTGAGCCACGCATGGTCCTAACATACTTGATGAGGGCGATTGACAAATCAAGCGAATTTGGAAAATGGTTGAAAATAAAAGAACCAAACTCACTTGACAAATTCTACAAGAAAGCGGATGAATTCATGCGCTTGGAGAGCCTCCAAGCACCGGCTAAGGTGGTATCAGGAGTAGCCGGGAATAATGGTGCTGCTTCAAACAAGAAAGAACCTCACACTCAGAAAAGGGGAAATGATGGTGGAAAGAAACAGGGAGATGATAAGAAAGGCCATCCTTTCGACTTCACACCTTTGACTGATACCCCTGAAAACATCTTCTTCACGACCAAGGATGATGTCAATTATCCGACACCACCCAAACTAAGGGTTGGAAGTAAGATGGAGAAAAATGGAAGGTTCTACCGATTTCACAACCAACCCGGCCATGACACCAACGAATGCCATCACTTGAAAGAGGTAATCGAACAACTATTGAAAGAAAACAAGCTCCAACGGTATGTGAAAAGGAATAGAAACGGCCCAGCTTCATCGGTTCAAGGACAGCAAGTTCCCGCTCACCGTCCTGGCTCAGCTGAGAAGGCCGCAGAACATGAGTCAGAGAGACCCATCATTAATGTAATCACTGGAGGACCTCACCCAGCGGGCAGGAGTTGGGGAGAAATGGAAAGGTATGCTCGTGCCTTGAAGCATACCCCTGCAGAGGAGAATGTTTTTGTGTTAGAAATGCTGCGCCGTTGAAACAGCAGAAGACTTTTCCTGATGATATCATATTCAGTGCCAGGGATTCTATGGGTATTGAGGCCCCTACCATAGATCCTCTGGTTATTTCTGCTGGCATTGGGCCAGCCACTGTGAGGAGAGTTCTGGTCGACTGCGGAGCTTCATGCAATATTCTCTTCAAGAAAACTTTTGACTAGACGAAGATACCAATGGCTGACGTTCAAGCTTCGTCACTAAAAATTGCTGGTTTTGCTGGAGAGCCAAAGCAGCCGATTGGGACTATAGATTTGTTTGTAGAGCTTGGAAAGGGACCAAGGAAAGTGGCTCGAAAGCAGACCTTTATAATTGTTGAATAATTTTCTGCTTATAACGCCTTCTTAGGCCAACCAACTCTTGCTGCATTCAAAGCTGTTCTTTCCCCATGGTGTCTGACCATAAAGTTCCCCACTGATAATGGAGTCGGGGTAGTTAAAGGGGATCAAAATACGGGGAGGGAATGTTATCTCACAAAGTTGCGTGAGGCGAGGAAAAGAGAAACAGGAAAAGGTGCGGCAGCCCCAGTCCGCATCAATGAATCAACCTTGTAGCAACTACAGGTTGGACCCTGCACAGGCGAACATAGTGGCGCACGAAAAGAGATGGATCCGAGAAAAGCCAGTGCAGGGGAGAATAGAGTGGTGCCGATGGAAGTAACAGTGCCGGTTCCTGTTGACTCAAAAGACACTGACAAGGTATTAAATGTAGGCTCACAACTCAGCGCAACAACTCGGAATATTCTGATATCTTTCTTAAAAGCAAATCTGGATGTATTTGCTTGGACTCATGCTGATATGTGTGGGATATCTCCAGAGATTGCAGTGCACACTCTAAACATTGACCCAAAATTTACACCGGTAAAACAGAAGAGAAGAACTCAAGGTCCAGAAAGGTCGGCAGCATTGAAAGAAGAAGTTGATCGGCTCATGGAGAATGGTTTTATCCGAGAATCTACTTATCCGGATTGGGTCTCAAATCCAGTACTAGTTAAAAAGTCTAATGGGAAGTGGAGAGTGTGCATTGACTTTTCAGACCTAAACAAAGCCTGCCCCAAAGACTGCTTCCCATTACCCAGAATTGACCAGTTGGTGGATGGAACAGTGGGACGTGAATTGTTATCTTTTATGAATGCCTACTCCGGATATAACCAGATCATGATGCATGAGCCGGACCAGGAGAACACGAGCTTTATCACCGATGTTGGTCTCTACTGCTATAAAGTGATGCCATTCGGACTTAAGAATGCGGGGGCAACTTACCAAAATCTTATTAATGCCATGTTTAAACCGCAGATTGACAAGACAATGGAAGTTTATGTTGATGATATGCTGGTAAAGTCGAAGAACGCAGTGGACCACATGGATCATTTGGCAGAAATGTTCGCGGTCCTCCGAAAGTACGGAATGAAGCTTAACCCGTTGAAATGCTCATTTGGGGTGGAGTCCGGAAAGTTTTTGGGTTTCATTGTGAGTGCTAGGGGCATTGAGGCTAATCCTGCTCAGATCACTGCCTTGAGAGAGGTCAAAGATCCTAGAACAAAGAAGGAATTGCAAAGTCTTAATGGAAAAGTTGCTGCCTTAGATCGGTTCATTTCTAGAGCTACTGACAAATGCATTCCATTCTTTGATGCCCTGAAGAAAGGAAGAAAAAACTTTGAGTGGACTCCTGAATGTCAGAAAGCATTTGATGAGTTGGTTCGTCATATGGAAGTGCCTCCAATACTTTCAAAACCCGACAATGGTGAAGATCTCTTCATATATCTGGCAATCTCATCTCACGCTCTCAGTGCAGCATTGGTTCGAGAAGATGCAAGAATTCAGCGACCAGTTTACTACATTAGTAAAAGATTCACTAGGGCAGAGATGAACTATTCAAAGCTGGAAAAACTTGCCTAGTGCCTACTGATTGCATCAAGAAAGTTGAGGCCATACTTTCAAGCTTATCCCATCAAAGTCCTCACTGATCAGCATCTAAAGCAAGTCCTTTTTCGCCCTGAAACTCCGGGCCGTCTTTTGAAATGGAATATTGAACTCAGCCAGTATGACATCACTTATCATCCCCGGAGAGCAATCAATGGACAAGCTTTAGCAGATTTCATCGCAGAATGTACGGATAAAGGTGAAAGTGAGGAAGAAGCCACTGATAACGTCCCAATCCAATGGAAAATGTATGTCGATGGCGCAAGGAATGATTACTGTTCTGGAGCGGGGGTTGTCCTTGAAACCCCTGAAGGGCGATCATTATGTTATGCACTGAGACTAGAATTTCCTTCCACAAATAATGAAGCAGAATACGAAGCTCTCATCGCAGGTTTGAGGATCGCTAAAGAACTAAACATCAAGGCATTGCAGATCTTCAGTGATTCTCAGCTTATCGTCTGCCAAGTCAGAAAGGAATTTCAAGCTAAAGGGGGAATATACCTGCCTATTTGTCAAAAGCTTGAGAGCTTCTTGAAGATTTTGACCATTATTCAATAAGCCATATACCCCGAGAAAAGAACATGAAGGCGGATTCTCTCGCAAAGTATTCAAGTACTGGTGAAGCTCAACTATTGGGGTTAGTTCCCGTCGAAGTCTTGTCAGCTCCGAGCACAGATGAAATGGATGTTGATTGGATTATGAATGTATCCCAAGAGCAAGAATCATGGATGACTCCAATATTTGAATATTTGCTCAATGGTTCTTTGCCAGAAAGTTCAAAAGAACAAAAGAAGCTGTTAAGGAAAGCCTCTAGATATGTGATACAGGATGGCCGATTGTAAAGACGGGGATTTTCAATCCCACTACTCCGCTGTGTAACTAAAGAAGAAGCCAAGACGATTCTAACTGAAGTACACGGAGGAAGTGCGGAGATCATACAGGAGGTCAAACTTTAGCGAAGAAAATTCTCCGTTATGGATATTTTTGGCCAGAGATTAATCGAGATGCTGCTGACTATTCCCGAAAGTGTGATAAATGCCAGAGATTTGCCAAAATTCCTAGAGCACCTTCCACTGAACTGACACAAATGGTCAGTCCATGGTCGTTTTCCATCTGGGGAATAGATCTCATTGGGCCTTTGCCAACCGCCAAATCAGGAATTAAATATGCTATCATTGCTGTTGATTATTTCACTAAGTGGGCTGAAGCTGAACCATTGGCTACTATTACCTCTAAAAAGATGATAAGTTTTGTGACTAAAAATATCATTTGCAGGTATGGTGTGCCTCAGAAGATAATCACAGACAATGGTACCCAGTTCGAAAGTGAGGAATTCCAAGATTTTTGCAAATGATTCAAGATTCGAAAAAGCTTCTCGGCAGTGGCTCATCCGCAGGCGAATGGGCAAGTGGAAGCAGTAAACAAAATCATCAAATCAACCATCAAAAAGCAGCTGGAAAGAGCAAAAGGTGGTTGGGTCGATAAGTTGCCACTTGCACTATGGGCATATAGAACTACCCATAAAACTGCGACTAGGCACACTCCATTTTCTTTGGCATACGGATCAGAGGCAATGATTCCAGTGGAAATAGAAGTTCCCTCACACAGAAGGATCCATTTCGATCAAGCTGAGAATGAAAAACTACAACTTGAAGCGCTTGACCTCCTTGATGAAAGAAGAGAAGAGGCTAAGCTCAGAGTTGCAGCCCATCAGCAAAGAATAGCCAGGCACTTCAATTCTAAAGTTTGCCAGCGCAGCTTTGAAGTTGGGGATTTAGTCTTGAAAAGAATTATGACAGCAACAGGAGTGTTTGGGCCAAACTGGGAAGGGCCATATGTCATAGGCAGCAAACTTCTTGATGGCACAATCAAACTCACAACTGTCGAAGGAGATCCAATCCCAAGAGCCTAGAACAGCAATCACTTGCGTCCATATTTTACTTAAAAGATTTACTGAAATATTGTAAAAGAATTATGAATGTGTGATTCTTGTATTGAAAGCCATTGTAAAACCAGTGCAAGTGAATAATGAGAACTATAAAGTGGATGTAGGCCTAGCTTTTGGCCGAACCACTATAAATCTTGTGTTCTTTACTATTACAAGTCGCTTATTTTATTTCGATATGTAAAGTACTCTGAATGTATTGCTAAATTTGTCGATTTAAATTTGCAAGCAATTAAAATCAAGCTTACCCATCGCAATACCAAGCAATCCTTGGCATCACTCAAAAGCAAGTTTTAAGCAACAAAAATTCCATGGTCGGATCCTATATAAGAAGCACTCTAAGCAAACAATTAGTGAAAACGCTGGAGTGCATTTCTTTGGATAGAGCCACCCGCTAGCAAAAGAAGATGATGCGTGCTTAAGATGGTACCAAGGGATTGCTAATATGGACAACCAGCAAAAAGATATGGGCAAGCAGACCAGCAACAACAAAAGACCTCTTCAGAGGCCCACGTTTCACCGAAATTGAAATAAAACTTCCAAGTGTTGAAACGTGGAAAAGCCCTCTTCGGAGGCACAACTCTTCGGAGGATAAAGACCCCTGACGGCTCAAGCCAGAAAATGAGAGTTTTCTTCCTCTATGGGTGAGACGACCGGAGGCACCTTCCCAATGGGAAGGCAAGGAGCTTGTTCACTTGCTGAGACAGTTTGTGCAACGAACGTCCAAGTAACTTGTGTTCGCCCCGGGAATCCATAAGATGACCGGAGGCACCTTCTTCCCTATGGGGAGGCAGGGCACTTGTTCACAAGTTGAGATAGTTTGCACAATGAACGTCCAAGTAACTCGCGTCCGCCCCGTGAATCCATCCAACCATGAGGAAGTAACTCCCAGGCAGAAGCCCCACTCAGAGGCACACGTTTCACCAAGATTGAAATAAAACTTCCAAGTGCTGAAACGTGAAAAGCCCTCTTCGGAGGCCCATTTCACTAGGAGCTGAAGTGTAAGAGTCGCTCTTCGGAGGTCCACTTCACCAGGAGCTGAAACGATAAAAAAAGACCTCTTCGGAGGCACACGTTTCACCGAGATTGAAATAAAACTTTCAAGTGTTGAAACGTGAAAAGCCTCTTCGGAGGCCCATTTCACCAGGAGTTGAAGTGTAAGATTCGCTATTCGGAGGTCCACTTCACCAGAAGCTGAAATGATAAAAAAGACCTCTTCGGAGGCACACGTTTCACCGAGATTGAAAAAAAACTTCCAAGTGTTGAAACGTGGAAAGCCCTCTTCGGAGGCACACGTTTCACCGAGATTGAAATAAAACTTCCATGTGTTGAAACGTGAAAAAGCCCTACTCAGAGGTACAACTTTCCAAAGAAGCATTTCATCAGAAATGCAAAACAAAGATCAAAAAGCCCACCAGCGGGGCACGATGAAAAAGAAAAAGCCCTCGTTAAAGGCACACTTTAGCTCTCAAAGGAAGATTGTTTCATCTATTCTTGAAAATACTCTTCCTCGAAAAGTTAAAGTGCCCTTCGGAGGCCCGCTTTACCATATAGGAGAGTTCACTTTGTAAATATATATATTTATATGCAAAAGAAAAAGTGATATTTCCGAAGGGTGGAGCGTGAGAACTCATATGAAACGAGGAGTACTCTATTTTGAGCAGAATAATATTCCTCCAAGTATGGAATAATTATTCTCCAGGAAAAAAGAGTACAACTCCCCTCGAAGTTGAAAATATTGCAACGAGCTTATGGTATGGGGACAACATGGTATAGCTACATTGGTAAAAGTAACGCTTGAACAACATACCACAAGCCCACTGCAATATCATATAAAGAAACTTGTACAAAAACGAAGAGTAAATGCATTCTCAAATACAGAAAAAAGTTTGTACAAACAAAAAGAATCATTTTATTCAATACTATCAAAATTTTGTACAGGTACAGGTTTCAAAATAAAAGAAAAGCGGAGGCCGGTACCCGTACAATGTCCGGTCAGTACAAACGGAAAGCCAAAAGCAAAATCAAGAGCATAAAGACCAGTCCCATCACCTCTTCTTCCTATAGGTCCTTCTCCTGCTTGCTATAGGTCCCTCAAGAGCAAAATCAAGAGCATAAAGCGGTACTATAGGTCCTTCTCCTGCTTGCTCCCCGCTAGCAGAAGTCTCCTTTTTCTTCTTAGAGACTCCATGTTTTCCTGTCTTCTTTGAAGAAGACCCACTCCCCGGAGAGAAAAGTATATTTAGTGGCATATCATCGAAACCGGATGGTTCCGGTGTCTTCTCGCCTTCTTAAAGTCCTTCTCCCCCATGCTCCTGTTAAGCATTAGGATCGTCCAAGTCTAGGAGAGCTTCTACTTGCTCCTCCTGCGACCCTGGTTGAGAGACAGAAGGAGGAGTGACTTGAAGAGGCGGGGGAGGAACAACTGGAGGAGGAGGAGTCTGAACAATGCTTGGCACTTTCTCTATAGAAGAAAAGAAGTTAAAATCAGTAAAGAGAGGAGATAACGGCGCTTCTAAATTCATGAAGTAGTCAAGAAGCTCATTAAACTCATATGAAGCAAATAAGCAGTCTACTTGAGCAAAATCAACATTAAGGTTACCCGGCGAAGTAGGCTTTGCTACGTCGACTTCAAAACCTTGTGCTTCACCGCTCTCTTGGCTTTCATCTCCGTTGTGGGCGGTTGCATCTTCTGTGGTAGCTTTGGTAAGAGGTGGAGAATGGGAACTGGAACCAACAATGTCGATGTCAGCCGAAATTGAAGGTTGAACTGGATCAGTTGAAGTAGTTTTTCCTGGATATTCCCCTTCTGCCATTTCGGCTCTTAATTTGGCAAGCTTCTCTTTTCCTTTGGCAAGAGCGACGCGGGCTCCGTCATCTAGATAATGTTCCTCAAGCTCTGATTCGGCATAGCCAGCACCTTTTGCACCAAGCATGTCAAGTGCGGCCTCCCACACTTCAGCCAGAGTAATTTCATATTTGGGGCCGAGAAAGGCGAGGCTACCGCGCCCCAAGACGCTATGCAGATAGAAGTCAAATAATGTCGAGCTAATGCTGGTCTTCGTTGCCGTATGAGATTCTTCGGCTGCAATTTTACCGGCAACGGCCTCATCACGCTCTCTTTCAACTTTGGAGAGTTGAAGCTTTAGCATTTGGATCTCCGCCTCTTGGGAGCTGGTTTTCTTCCGAAGCTCTGCAATATTGGCAATATAGCCCTCATTGATTATTTTTTGCACGTCGAGCCTGTCCTCGGCATCTCTTTGGCCAGCATGAGCATCTCTCACTTGTTTCTGAAGCACTTCTTCCTTTTGAGTGTAGGAAGTGGTAGAAGTGGCGAGCTCATCTTTTTGTTTCTCAACATCTGCTTCAAGTTTTTCGTTGTAGGCAGTGATGCTCCTCATTTCTGCATCATGTTCATTGAGAATTTTCTGCCATTCAGATTTATCATTCTCCATGGTTAACATAGCTTCAAGGTTCGCATGGTTCACTCTATGGAGTTCGTCAACAAGTTTTTGCCAGCTCGACATTCTCTCAATATCAAGTCTGACGGCATCAAGATTTCGCAACATGGCAGGCTTATCAATTGGAACTAAGTCGAGATCAAAGCGAACACCCTTCAAGCGCCATTGTGGAAACCGGCTTTCGAGAGTAGCTGGACCTGGCCCAACTTGATATGAAGGCCTATTGATGATTGTCTGGATATCGGTACGGGAAGGTGCAGGAGATTGAGAAAGAATGGGAGAAGTGGTCTTCTCAGAAATTGCAGGCACTGAATGCTCACTAATTTTAGCCCGTTTGCTTGGGTCATCAGCTATGTGGCCCTTCCCTCTGTCATCATGGGATTTACGTTTATGAGAATCACCCTCTCTAAGGGAAGAATCATACCGCTCATCCCGTCTTCCATAGTGTTCTTCATAAGAACGTCTCTCCTAAGCCTTTCGGGCAGACCTCTCTTCATCAGTTTCCCTATAAGTGGGAAGATAGCGCCTATAGTCAGACTGACCACGCTTTCCGTATTGCTTGAAGTCGTTGTAATATGAACCACTTCGCCCCATTAGAGAACCTGAAATTGAAAAAGAAGCGTAACTTTAGAATCTTCAAAGTACAAAGAGCCAAGTGCATGAAAGCGCCGAAAAATTCAAAGTGTGTGTAATGTGCAAACTACGAGCGTCAAACTACGAACCACTCTTCGATCGCGGAGGAATCGTGGGGGTAGTAGTTAATGTCAACTCTTGAGTGGACGGAGTTTGTTGCAAAGTAGAAGTCGCTTCAACTACTGAAGAAGCAACCCTAGTAGTAATGGGGTCGTCTTTGAAGAGCTCCTGTGAGGTGACAAACAGGTCGCTCAACCCTCCGAAAGTGTCGTCCCTGCTCTGTTTGACAGGGCTTGTTTTCCCGGCCTCTTCGTCACCGGACTTCTTTGAATGTCAAGGAGATCCCTGAGGCTCTTCTTCTTCAGTGACCGGGGCAAGTGCAAATTTGCCAAAAGACCCCGCAACAACAATAGAAGTAGAGCACTTCACTAGAGAAGCTTCAGAAGCAGGTTCTTTTGGTATGGGTGCGTCAGTAGAAACTGTGGCATCTAATGCTTTAGCCTGGGAGTCTGGGACCTCATGGGGATGTGTAGAGCGAGAAGTGTGTAAAAGTACATACTGATGCAAAAGTTCATCCCTCAACAAGAACTTTATACTTCTCTCCTCAGCGGCCACAGCATTTAATCTTTCAAATACTTGCTTATGGCCTGGATCTCTAGAGGGGGGAGGAAGTGCTGAAAAAGGAAAGAGTGAAATTAGCAATTAGCAACTCAGATCTCGAAAAGCTCAGGAATGGAAAATAGAAGCAGGTAATCTTACTTCCTACTCTCCAGATGGTGTAAAACCCTAGGGGGCAGCAAACAAAGAAAAACTGATTTAAGAAGCCATGAACGCTTTCGGAAAGATTAGTAACGAGTTTGCGATTCCCAGCGCTTCTTATGACAACAATGGAGGGATGATCTTTAGTCTTTGTGAAAGAACATAAGTAACAAATTTCTTCAAAACTCGGCAGTCGATCCAGAGTTCTCATGAATAAAACGCACAACCCCATCAGAATGGCATAACCATTGGGGTGCAGTTGGAACGGAGAGATGGTCAATCGAAGTAGAAACTGTTGAAGAAAGTCATTGAAGGGAGGAATAGCACCGCACAAGCACATTTGGCGGTTGACAGCAACGAAACCACGGGGAGGTCTATCAGCAAAATCATTTGGCCCGGGCAATATAGCATACGTTTCAACGATGCCAAATTGGGCGCGCAATAGGTTAAACGTAGGTTGGTTCATGGAAGTTGAGACTCTTTCCGGTGGAGTGGTCAGTGGAGCAGCTATTGGAAGAGCCTCTCCAGCTTGTTCCGTTACTTCTTCTTGATGTGAGGCCATTCCACATAAGCAACTGGATATTCAAATGTGAAGGTACACGTTTCCTAAAAGTGTGACGTATTGTGCAGAACTAATAAAAATAACAAGCAAATATAACTGGAATTAAACTAGTCGACAATTGATCGATTACCAAATTTCAGGACTTGTTAATTTAAAGTTCAGGTATAGTGTTAGTGCAAATTAGTCAGTTTCAGTTGACTATTTCAATGTTTCTTTAATACTTTACTTGAATTTGATGGTTTAAAAGCACTTCGCTCACACAATCTATTTAAGCTGATTATCTGTTGTTAACTAATCTGCCATTTGATGTGGGCAGTCAGTGGCAGTATATTCGTCCTAATTTTCTGTAAATGATGTATTGAACAGATTGTTAGCTTGCAAGTCAAAAGTGATCTGTGAAAGAATCTAGCAAAGTTTAACAGTTCAAAGTTCAACAGTTCAAAGTTCAAGCAACAGTTCATGGTTCAAGCAAAGTTTAAAATTACAAGTGCTAAGTTGCCGATGACTCAAGTGCTAACTCGGCGACGACTTAAGTGCTAACTCGTCCACGACCTAAGGATTATGAGGCGAGTTAAGTTAGGCCGTTTCAATCTCGAGTCGTTAATGCTTTAAGTCGGCTGTGCTCTAAGTCGTAAACCGTGGAAGATATAAGAAACTTCAATTAAAAGCAACGAGAAATTCTCAAGTCCTAACTCGGCCATGATTCAAAGCATAATTCGTAAAATATGTTAAGTCGGTTCATAGTTACGTCGCTAAGATTGCTGGATCGCACAAAATTGCCAAGTCACACCCGAGGCAACATTCCACTCTATTTGGCCAACATACTTTTTTACTCCTAACCCGTTAACCATCTATCTCCTAACCCGTTAACCCAATAACCTCACAATGGTCAACCCTAGTTCTATCACACCACTAGATCGCCTCAAATCACGAATCGTCGCAAGTCAGATCAAATCGCCTGCCTTAAGTCCATCGACGTCCAATATAACAATATTCGCAAGGCTCAAGGGGGAAAATCGGAGACGAAGATCGACGATGAACGGCAATTGAAAAAGAGGCAAAATCTCTTAATCGGTGTGATGCTAGAGATGATCGGAGATGAATCAAGTCGAAATCTCCTTCGAAAGCTTGGAGAAGTGTAAATGGCAGATGCGGCTTAGAGATTAAGAAATGAGAAGAAAGAGGTAAGAGTAACGACTCAAGCCTTTTATATCTCAGGGCAGTGGAACTCGAAATGGCACAAGCGGGTTAAGGAAAGTTGAAGCACACGACCTACGACTTAGGCGTGTACTTCAAGGGGCAAATGTTAACCCCGTTTAGTCAACGAGTTAAGGCCTGGGACGATCCACGACTTAAGGTGCTTAACGGTTCAAGAGAATCTACGACTTAGGAAACCTCACGACTTATGGTGTGCGACGACTTAACAACTTAAGGCATGAACGACTTACGACTTAAGGTCACCACGATCTAACAGCTCAAAGTACTCCACGACTTAACAACTTAAGGTCTGGACGACTTAACGAGTTAAGGTCCACACGACTTAAGAATTGAAATGGTCTAAACAGTTTTCGACTCAAGCAGGTCTACGACTTAAAGCAATCTACGACTTAAGGAAGTCTACGACTTAAGAGATGGCATGACTTAAAAGGTCTACGACTTAACGACTCAATGCACGAAAAGGTTTAGACAACTACACTTAAGTCGCAACCGACTTACGACCTTTGCTAGGTCGATCACGACCTAAGACTACAGAGGCAAGTTCAATACCATGCCATAATTCGTTAACTCGTTGGCAACTTGGGACTTGAGATGTGAATCCAAAAGAGAAAACTTACTCCAGTTAAGCCGCAAGCCAAGACTTAGTTTAGGTCGGTCACGACCTACGACCTATGATGAGTCGTACACGACTTAAGCGAACAGATAAGAAGCCGCATCCGGTTAACTCGTGCACGACTTAGGACTTGTAACATGAATTCGAACAGATAAGCAAACTTCTACCAAGCTACGAGCTGGACTCAATAGGTCGGCCACGACCTACCCTAAGTCGGTCACGAGTTACGACCTAAGGGGTAAAATTCTCTATAAATACCAACCTACATTGAACGTGAGAGGGACTTTTGGACAGTCTATTCGAGCGCTGATACTCTGCTAGTTTCTAAACCGACTCTATATTTGAAGTTTCAAAGAACACTACAAGCTACTTTGAAATACTTTGACATGTCCGACATGGAATCGAAGACTTTCATCTACATCGAAGCTTAAGCTACTTGTTCAGAGTTTTTGTAACTAAAGAGATTTGTACTTGAAGAGCATTGTATCGTTTTGTAACAAGATCAGTAATAAAGATACTAAAGTGGACGTAGGCTACTCCTTAAGCCGAACCACTATAAAATCACTGTCTCTTACTGTATTTTCTGTTGTTTTAGCTGATATTCTGTTCCCGAACCATCGGGTGGTGCTTTCACATTCATACTTCACTCACCGTGGTGTTAGCGTTCAGATTTTCACGTTAACAAAATATAAATGGAATTGATTATTAAAGGAGATTTATAAATCGAAGTTTGTAAATAGAAATGGAATTTATAGACAACGTTTATAAATTCGAAATCAATTGAATTTGATAAATTAAATATAGAAGTTTATAAAAGGAAATATATTCGCGATTTTGGATAGCGAATAAATTCTTGAAATAAAACGTGTAGTAAACATTGAAATTGGGTAAATAAGGTATATTCACGATTTTGGACAGTGAATATATTATTGAATAAAATGGCTATGTTTTGGGAAAGCGATATTATAAAATGAAGTTAATTGTTTTAACGATGCTTTAAAATGTATTAAACATCGAAAATAGACTTCAACATTCATTGTTGAAATAGACGTTTCGAGAAATAGAAGGAAATGGTGAACTATAACACTGTTGTTACAGTAAATGATTTTCGAAAGGAAATGTTTTATATAGTATTGGGATTTATATATCTATCTTAATTTCGAATCCCTATACTATTGATTTTGGGTCG
This sequence comes from Allium cepa, assembly GCA_030765085.1. NCBI lineage: Eukaryota > Viridiplantae > Streptophyta > Magnoliopsida > Asparagales > Amaryllidaceae > Allium > Allium cepa. The sequence continues at coordinate 76,914,244 of CM060945.1, forward strand.
TTGTAACGGTGTTTTACGCAACATTCGTTTTGACTCAAATAAATGTGTTTAAGTGAATGTTTTCCTTAAAGAATGAAATATATACTTAATTTCGATATTAAGTATATTGAATATTTTCTATGTATTGAAAATAAATAGATTGGTGAATTACTTATTAATAAATAAGTATGGAAATGTTTTTCCAATGTGAAATGAAACGTTTTGAGAATTATCTTTTTGAAGATAAATTGAAAATGAATAATTGAAATCGTATATTCATAAATATTTTGGAATGTAAATTCACTATGGAATTTATAAATGAAAAGGGGAATTTGTTTAAAAAATAAACGTTGATTTATTTTTGAAGTATGGGAATTAATTTACGGATTTGGAACGTAAATATAAAGTAAATTGGTAAGGATTTATTTAATTGGTTTAAACGAACCATGTTGAAATAAAAGTATTTCGCATAAGGAAAATGACTGAAATTTGTTTTCAAAAGTGGAAAAGGTGAAAAGTGATTTGAAAATTAGTTTTCAAATGTTGAAGTGTGGAAAATTTATATCTTGTAAAGATATTTTTGGGAAAATAAATAATTTGGAAAATTATTTAGAATCTGGTGATGTTGAGCATGCCTATTGATAGGTAAATAACCGACTATCAATATTTACCCTTGAATGGGTATTTGTTGTCAATTATTTGAATTTGAATGCCACACTTATTTTTGAATAAGCGCTCACTATTCGGGTTAACCGGGAAAGGACCTTGGGGTCGTATAACCCATTCTGAATATGTGATACGTCGTAATGGATTGCAATTGATGACCGGTGTTGAAGACCAGATATTTTTGAAAACGGAAGGATTACCATTGAGTTGCTCTGCATCGGCTGATCTCCGATATAGAGGTTTTATCACCCTTAGTGACGGGAAGTCCGGACGTGATTATAAATTATCCGGAATGCAAGGACTTCTTTGTAAGTGCCTTCGGTTCTGTTCGAGCCCATAACAGACTTGTATGGATTGTATGTCTGACATTACAAGTTGAGATATAAAGCTGATTTCTTTCAAATATATTTCTGTTGGTGGCGGAGAATTTATTCTCTTAGCTTAACACCCTTCTCTGAGACGTACGAGCTCAGAGGTTATGTAGTTGAAGGTTATTAGTGATTTACTCCCAATTTGGTAGTGTGGCATGCTGAGTGTTGTTGTGGAATGATCATTGTTTGATCATTTGTTATATGATCATTTGTTTGATCATTTATCTTGGTGATCATTACTTTGATCATTTGTTGACCCAAAGCACAACTTTTGTATAAAGCGTGGCTTTGTGGACGAGACTTCGTCGGACCTCACACCCCGGAAATGGTCAAAACAGGAAGGATGCAGCAAGGTTATTAGGGGGTAGCGGCCCTTTAGTGTATGTCATTCCTTCTGGATAGAGGTGGTATCATGGTATGGAGCCCAGATATTTAACCTATGTGGTTACTGCAAATTTATTGCTTTGTGGTTGTTGGAAATCGAGGATCCTCGGATAGTTCGGTTACGATTGGGGAAGGACATATTCGTGTCAGTAGTTACCCAGTTAGGGGTAACCCGGCCTTGTGTTGGCAGAGATCCGGTTAGGTTCTCGGGGCATCTTTCCAGAGGCGTTTCCATGTGGCAATGGGAAGTTCCTTGGCCTGACCATTTGTTGGAAATCCAAAGAAACAATACAATCTTGTACGGTTTTAATTGTAGAACCTACTTCCTCAGGAGGTAGCTATAGCGGGCATAATATAATGGTACCTATGCTCGCTAAGATTTATATTCTACTTTCGAAATGTTTTCTACACTATGCACTGATAATAATATCAAAAATGATTTGATTTTGCTTAGTAAGCATCTTTGACTAACATAAGAAGAAATCTCCTCTAAGTCTGCGTTTTCATTATGTGTGTGGTGGGAGGTCTTATGGTAGTTACATTTTTAAAAGCATTGCGAATCTATTTTAAAATTATCCTGTTCTTTATTTTAAAGATAAACAGTTTTGAGTTCTCACACCAGTCACATGACTGACTCGGAGTTTATTGTTTTCCTTCCTAAACTCTAGGTGCCCACCAATTTCCACACGGGAAGTCTAGAGTTTGATTATCAGGTTATTCTGGATCTAGGAGTGTTATGGACCTAAGGAGGCGAGCTGCATATCGAGACGTACCACTTGTATATGATATTATACTATGTATTATTCCGTTGTGTATTCTGCATGAGGACAAGTTCATATAACTATCCATTGATGTATTGACTCTATTGTCTATTGTTGTTGTAAACTCTGATAAGGATGTAATGTAAAATATACAGTTCTTTGTTTTAATGATATTCATTTATCTATTATATGTTGTTACACTGCGATTATGATATTCTGATGTAGTTCTGTTGTTCTTTCTGTTCTGTTCTATATTTTTTCTCTCTTCTTCTACATCTTTCTTCTTCTTCAACCCTAACGGTTCAGTTTTTCGGCAACGAAAAATCGCAATCGTTACACCCTCCTTCTCCTCATCTCTCTTCATAAATTCCTAACACTAAAGCTTCATCAAAAATGGTGGAGGGAATGGGAAATTAAAACTCCAAGCTCAAATTCAACTGCAATCCAATATCTAACTCCAAATTCAAGAAGAAGCCATTGACTCAAGCTTGTGGTTGATTCTTGCATTGCTTTCAAGCTTTTTCTTCATAGGTTTGGTGAAAAGGTGAGGGTTTTTATCTCACATTCTTGACTATAACTAACTTGGATTGTTGGGAATGAATTCCCACCACTTTAGCATGTACATTTGCAATTGGTTTGGATTGGATTGGCCAAAAACTCCAAATTTTATTGTTTTTGGTAAATTCCTGCAGTTAGGTCGCACTGCCACGAAATGTCACCTTGGAGCTAGGTCGCTGGGACATAGGTCGTTAGGCTTAGGTCGTTAGGTCGTTCCCTCTGTGGAAATGTCTCCTCGGTCTTAGGTCGTTTGACCTATTTTGCCTTGGGTCGCTCTAGCGTGGGAGAGTAGCATACGGCATATAGGCCATTTTTCCTTAGGTCGTTAGACCTTAGGTCACTTCCCCTAGGTCGTTAGACCCTGAGTCGTTCTGCCTTCATTTAGCTCGGCCATGCAATAGGTCGCATACACCCTTTAGGTCGCGTGTTCCACTAAGTCGCGCGGACCCTTAGGTCGTTTGGCCATGTCCTTCGGCCTTTATTTCGTTAGGTCGTAAGTCGCTCGACCTTACTATTACCTCGTTAGGTCGCACAGCCTTGGCTAAACCGTTGGGTCGCCCCTTATTACCACTTAGGTCGTTTCGCCTTTATATCGATAGGTCGCTGGCCTTGTTAAGGCCTTAAGTCGCTCGACCATTAGGTCATTCCACTACTTAGGACGTGCCAATGTTAGGTCGTATGACTTTAATTCCTTTAGGTCGCATGACCTTAATTCCTTTAGGTCGCATGACCACTAGGTCATAACCCTTTAGGTCGTTCCACTTTAGGTCGTTTGACCTTAAGCCGTTTGCTGTTAGGTCGTTCGACCTATTAAACTCACATCAGCTACTACTAGTTCGTAGTACTTTAGGTCGCTCGACCTTGCTTACTTCTTTAGGTCGCGAGTCATTGAGTCGCTCGGCCCTTTCACATATTAGGTCGCTCGACCGACCTTACCACTTCATTTAGGTCGGTTGACCCCATTCCACCTTAAGTCGTTCGACCTATTTTATTTTAGGTCGTTCCATTTCACTTTCGCTCGGTCATGTTAGGCCGCATGGGTATTTCTGCTTGATGGATTTGGAACTGGTTTCCTTGGGTTTCATTCACGTCTTCGAACGTGAATTTTTGTGACTTGTTGATTCTACAATCATTTTTCTGATTTGTCACTTTAAAAATATAAAGGGATTCAACACTAGTAGTAAATATCAAAACTATTTCATCAAAGCGATTTTAAAACTATTTTATTACAAAGCACTTTTTCTAAACCGTTTTCCAATCTATTAGTATATACAAGCCTTTACTTCACTCGGATGAGAAATCGAATTAAACGGCTTAGTAAAACAAGTGGTATGAAACGCTTGCGTTTGCTTCGTCGGTTAACTCTTGGACTTGTTCGATTGAACCATTTGTGACAATTTCCTAGTGAAGATCTACAGTTTGTTCGTAAATATTTAAGTTAAGGTAGTGGTTACGGGACATGAAGCTAAACTCGTATATTTACTAACTTAGTGTAATTGACACTTCTTGATGATCATGATGATCATTTTTGTGATTTATACTAGCAATTGTGCGATGTCTCTTTGTCCGCGAGAGAGACTAGACCCCGTTTGTGTGATTTCGACTCACATATGTGGGGTAGCGCCCCATGGTCTTCGGGCCATTTTAGTGGAGTTTTGACTCATGGTCTTCGGGCCGTTCTAGTGAAAATGGTTCGCAACCATGGGATAGCTTTCCGTTCGTGTGATACATATGTTGGTGAGTTTCCATGCTCCCATTCCTGTGATAGGCCTCTTTCCCTTTTTCGTGATTTCTGGATTTCATGTGTTGATTTCTGGAATTTATGCTTCACCAATTTTCGTGATTTTCATTGATAAGTTTTATCAATTTTTATGCATTGGTGAATTCGTGTGTCATTGACTTGTTATGAATACAAATTTAGGGTATGATACCCCTTTTTGGATCTTTGAGAAGATTCTTGTGATATCGATTTATCTCTTATTGATGTTCATTTACATACTTATCATAGTGTGCCATTATGGTTATTATACGCTTATGCCATATCTCTTATTCTATATCATGCCATTTGATATTTATAACTAGACCGACCTGTTTATTATTTTCTTATTAAATAATACTCGTGTCAGACCGATATGTTTCAGGTGCTTCTGCTTGACTTCTTCCCAGGGATTTATTACTATGACTTTTGGCTAACTACTTAGATTAGTAGTTTTTTTTGTATACATTTGAGATATCGACTCATAGATGTATTCTTTTGTATAGCACATGTTGCTATTCTTTTGTGTTATTGTGGATCTTTCAGACCACTACTATGATGTACACTTTCAGGTGTTATATATATATATATATATATATATATATATATATATATTCATATCTTTTCCGCCTTTGTGATATGGATGTCTATGACTGATTGGTGTTATATTTATTTCTTTGTTTGTTTCCGAAGATTATTTATAGCCACTGTGTGATATCTTTGAGTTTGTGTCGGTATGTCGGACTTCCTCCTTAAATGAAATGCAGCTATAGTATCTGACATATCGGTGCTCGCACAAAGAAATTACATGGAGGGTTGCTCCTCCACAGCCTTATTCTCCGTGCTAGTCGACAGCATTACTCCGTAGTGTTCTTGACTAGCGTGGGTATAGAGGTGGGGCGTCAAATCTTGGTATCAAAGCCAAACTTCGGAACAATGTAGAATAACTTAACAAAGATCATCGTCCTAAGTCCACCTTAGGAGTCGTGCTTCAGGATTTAGTTCGAGCCTTCGAACCGATCCATCCTATTCATTCTGGGAATAACATTTTCCCTCTTCTTCCTTTCTTTCTTAAAAGAAGAACAGATGGTAAGTTCTGGCAGTCCTAGCGCTAGTCAATCCAGTAGTCCTTCTCTGGATGGCGTATTCATGTCTGCCCAACAACTTTTGGATCTTGCTAAGAATCAAATGTTTATCTGCGCTTTGTGTAAGAACCTCGCTATGGTTTTACCTCTGAAACTTGAAGTTCCTTTCGATTAGCTTGTGGATATCACTCTTCGACATAAAGAGGCTGATAAAGGAATTGATAGTGATATTGGGATGTCCAAGAAGAGGCATATTAAGTTCAAAAGCCCTTATCCCGATAAGAAGGTGAAGCAACCTACATTGGTAGGAGAGACTCCAAACTCTATTGGTAGAGCATGCTACAATTGTGATTCTAAGGACCACTATGCGAAGGAGTGTCCGGAACCACTCTTTTGTCGTTATTGCAAAAATTCAAGTCATCGTATTTCTGTCTGCCCCAAACTTCTAAGCAAGAAGAAGGTGGAACCAAAAACTTCGGTAGACAAGACACCTACCCGAAGTCATAAACAATGCTTCAATTGTGGTTCCACAGACCATTATGTTATTAAGTGCCCGAAACCCCTTTATTGCTGCTATTGCAAAGGCTCGGGTGATTACTTATCTACATGTCCCAAGCTTCCAAGCAGGAGAGAAGAAAAGCTGCGAGCCCCTAGCAACTCTTCTCTTGGTCAAGGTATTTCTTATTCAATCCTTGATTACATTTGTTTTGTGATTATCCTATTCGAGTTCCTTTTGATATGGGTTCATCCCATCATTTTTATATCAAAAGTACTTGTTGATTCTTTTTCTTTAAAACATTTTGGGCTTGATGACTTCTTTGAGGATTGCAAATCCGAGTCAGAGGATCCGCAACACTCAATTTTCTTTTTATTGATGTCGAAAGTTATTTTATGTGATTTTTCTTTCCTAACCAATTTGCATATTATGCGTTGCTTAGGCTTCGGAATTGATTTGCGTGAAAGGATTGGCTTATTGCGAAGCCCATATCCCATTTTTTCGAATGGACTATTCATTTTCGACATTTTCAATCTGTTAAGCAGATTCATATTTTTCATTTGTGATTTCGATTCCGAAATTGATGGCATCATTTTATTCTTTAAGCTCACATGTTGAGTAAAGAGATATTTCTCTCATTCATATCGTTTGAGAATTTTCCGGTATTTTTGAGTTTGTCTTAGGATCATCACCTAAGAAACCTTTTGAGTGGTGTTAAGGTCTTTACGGTTCTACCTTACCACCGAATTTCAATTGCTACGAGTTGCATAATTTGGCATTCCACTTACAACATTCGCACTCGTTATGATTCATATGAATGACTTATTATGTCATTCAGTTTATCCAGTTTATTTCATCCGTTTTATAAATCGAGTATTCTATGAATATCTCGATGACTCCATTCTTTGATTTTGGATGAAAATAGCAATTTAAAATTTTGCAAATCTTTTTAAGAAGATATTTTAAATATATAATTGGATTTTGTTCTTGAAACAAACAAAGGATATTCTTAAAAATTTTAAGAGATATTTTAACATATAGAAGATGATTTTGTGTTGTATTGCCCATTTAGTGTTTTAAGAATTCTGGTCGATGCGCTCGATCAATGTTATCGATAGGGATTTCCTAAACGCTTGGATGAGATAGTCACACACAATAAATTGACTTGTCAAATGTAAATTTTTGTATAAAGGTGTTAACCCCATTTTGTCAACGAGTTAAGGCCTGGGCCGACTCATCAACTTAAGGTTCTCAACGACTCAGTGGATCTACGACTCAAGGTACTTCACGACTCAACAGGTCACCGACTCAACAAATTGAGGAGTTGCACGAGTTAAAGAATTGTGCGACTTACGACCTACCTTGAGTCATCAGCGACTCAAGCAAGCAAACCAAAAAGCCAAGTCCAGTTAACTCGTGCGCGACTCACAGCTCACGACTTACGACTTAAGGAAGTGAACGGTTTACGGGTTGAGGATTGAACGACTTAATGAGTTGAAAGACTGAGCGACTCACAACTCAGAGAAATCTACGACTTAAGGCCTCCACGACTTAAGATATGTCACGACTCAGGGGAGGTACACGACTTAAGAGGCTACGACCAAAAAGACCTAAAAACAGAACGACCTAGTGACTCAAGACAAAAAAGGGTGAAAGCAACTGCATTTGAGTCGTGACCCATTTACGACCTAGTATAAGTCGTTCACGACCTAAAACCACGGACCTCAAATTTAATGCTGCCCTATCTCGTGACCTTTGACTTGCAAACGAGTTAAGGCTTATATCCAGGTGAACAACTCATAACCGCTTCACCTACTCCACTGCTTGCTAACTCTTGACCCTTAAGTCGAGCGCGACCTACGACTTTCTCTGAGTCGGGCACGACTCATGACTTGGGCGAAAACCAATGCCCAGAATCATGCCTTTAAATACGCGACCACCTCCATCATTAAGGGGACTTTTGGGATCATTTTTCTTCAAGACATTGAAACTTCACTATCTTCAAAGCAATCTACACTCCATCACTTCAAGCACACGCAAGACGCTTAGATCAAACTCGCACAGGAATTCAATACATTCAATCATGAATTCGAAGAACTCTGTCACATCGAATTTTTCACTAGCTACTTGTTTCATTTGAATTGAATTGGATTGTAATTGAAGGAGATTTAATAAGTTGTAATCCGATCAGCAATAAAAAGGATTGAAGCAGACGTAGGCTTGATCATAAGCCGAACCACTATAAACTCTGTGCTCATTTACTGCATTTTCTGTTACTTACTGTTATTTCTTGATTCCCGTATTCATGGGTGGGGCTTTCACATCGTTCCTACACGCACCGAGGTGTTAGCGTCAGATTTTCACGTTAACATTTTTGGTGCTTTCACTGAGAAGAACCAACTCAGGAAACTTCCATCATTGCTTCGCAAAAGTTTGTTGAAAGGATTTCTTTTAAAACCAGAAGTTTACTGGAAATAATGGCTCCTGGGAGAAAACGAAGTTCTGCAAGATCCGACAATGATCAAGAGAATACTGCTACCTCTCCTCCTTCATGTCAAGCAGCTCCAACTGTTGGAGTTACTCGAGCAGAGTTGGACGCCGTGGTTTTGGGATTGAATCAACAATTGAATGCTCAGAATGCGCAATTGGAAGCCCAGAATGCCCAGAATGCCTTGATTATGGATAGGTTAAATGCCCTGCTTGAAGCAAATCACCAACGACAGGATAATGAAACAATCTATGCTGAAGATGCACGTGACCCCTAAGTGAAAGGTATTCCTCAAAGAGCAGACAACACCACTGCAAGGGCACCTTCCCAAGCTGAAGGGTCAAGGCCACAACCAACTTTTCAAACTTCCGGAAGGGCAGCTAACTTCTGCCAGGCAAAGTCTCAAAACGATGAGGAATATCAATCAGAAATGGTCCGCTCAATCATGAAGGAAAGCATGTAGAGGCATGTGGATGAAAACGATTGGGGGTTTGCTCCTTGCAACACTCCGTTCACCGAAAGGATTTTAAAGGCGGAGTTTCCCAGGAAATTTGTGCCTCCTACCATCCCGGCCTATCGAGGAACAAGTGACCCTAACAAATTTCTATACAGATACAATTGCATATGACCGGGGCACGAGCATCGGATGAGATTAAATGTCGATATTTTCCAGTATATTTAGAAGGGTTGGCTTTGCTTTGGTTCACCAAGCTGCCGGTTCGATCCATAGATCAATTCTTCGATTTAACCCGAAAATTTAAAGAACGATTCATATTGTATGCGTCAAAGGCAAAAGATATAATGTCACTGTCTAGTCTAGAACAATCACCCGGAGAACCCATCAAGTCTTTTTTGAACCGTTTTAATATAGCTTTAGCCGAGGTAGACAACGCGGAACCCCGAATGATCTTAACATAATTTATGCGGGCCATCGACAAGTCGAGTGAATTCGGGATGTGGCTCAAAATGAAGGAACCAAACTCACTCGAGAAGTTTTATAAAAAGGCCGACGAATTCATATGCCTAGAAAACCTCTCGATGCCAGTAAAAGCAGTAGTGGCCGAAATTAAGAATAACTATGTCATCTCTAACAAGAGAGGATCTGGAAACCAGAAAAGGGAGAGTGATGAAGGAAAGAGGTAAGGAAATAAGAAAAAACCTCGACGTTTTGACCCTTCAGATCTCACCCCCTTAACTGATACACCGGAAAAGATTTTCTTGGCAACAAAGGATGTTGTCAAGTACCCTAAACCACTTGAGATGGGGAGAAGTGCGGTGCAAAATGGGAAATTCTATCGATTTCACAACCAACCCGGTCACGATACTGATCAATGTCGTCAGTTAAGGAGTGTGATTGAAGAATTGCTGAAACAGAATAAACTTCAACAATATGTGAAGAAAGACGGAATTGACCCAACCTCATCCGCTCAGGGGCAACCATGTCCTGCTTATCGGTCCAGCTCAGGCAACAGAGCTACAGAGCAGGAATCCGAAAAGCTGATCATTGACTAATATATGAATCACAAAATCATGGAATAGCATTCGTTTACACCCATATTTTACTTAATAGCGTTGCCTAACTTTGTAAGATGATCATGGATGTATAATTCTTGTGCTATTAACCACTGTAAATTTGATGTGAATCAATAATGAGCAATTATAAATCTTATATTCTTTAATACCGTTAAAATGCCTGTATCATTTCGATATGCAAATATTACTAAAAATATCGATTTAGTATTGCAGGCAATCAGAATAAAGCTTGCTCATCCAACATATCACGAAGCGAAGTGATCCCTACAAATCACGGAGTAAACAAATGACAAGTCACAAATGCTCCGAATTCAAGTATTTCGAAAGAAGTGCAATTTGCAAACAACTGAGGACTCCACCAAAGAGGGCACCTTCCTAATAGGAAGATTATGAGCCTTTGCTAGCCAACCACGATCGTTTGTGTAAACGAACATCTGGCGGAGCAACTTGCATCTGCCCCATGGATCCACTCAGCAATAAGGCACATTTCTCTAGCAAAGAACAAATGAAAGAATGGGACATGTACTTGAAGTTATTGTGAGGGATTGCTAAGAAGCGCAGGGTATAAAGACACAAGCACAAATGCAACTCTTTAGAGTCCAAAGTACTCTTTAGAGTCCAAATGCTTCTCTTCGGAGACCCAACGCTACTCTTTAGAGTCCAAAATACTCTTCAGAGACCAAATGCTTCTCTTCGGAGACCAAACACAACTCTTTAGAGTCCAAAGTACTCTTTAGAGTCCAAACGCTTCTCTTCGGAGACCAACGCTACTCTTTAGATTCCAAAATACTCTTCAGAGTCCAAATGCTTCTCTTTGGAGACCAAACGCAACTCTTTAGAGTCCAACGCTACTCTTTTGAGTCCAAAGCTACTCTTTAGAGTCCAAATCAAAGACCTCGAGTAGGCCTAGCCAGAAAAAGAGAGGTCTTTCTCGTTACAAGGTTGCGGAATGATCGGTCGATACACTCCCGTGAATCCGTCCAACCGAGAGAACGAAACTCCAAACTTCCAGGCAAAAGCCCTATTCAGAGGCACACGTTTCACCGAGATTGAAATAAAACTTCCAAGTGTTGAAACGTAAAAAAAAAAAAATTGCTTCTCTTCGGAGACCTAACGCTACTCTTCAGAGTCCAAATGCTTCTCTTCGGAGACCTAACGCTACTCTTCAGAGTCCAATGCTACTCTTTGGAGTCCAAACGCTACTCTTCAGAGTCCAATGCTACTCTTTAGAGTCCAAATAAAAGACCTCGAGCGGGCCAACCAGAAAAAGAGAGATCTTTCTCGCTACAAAGTTGCGGAATGATCGGTCGATACACTCCCGTGAATCCGTCCAACCGAGAGAAAGAAACTCCGAACTTCCAGGTAGTAACCCTACTCAGAGGCCCACATTTCACCAAGATTGAAATAAAACTTCCAGGTGTTGAAATGTGGAAAGCCCTCTTCGTAGGCCCGCTTCCCAGCGAACAGGGAAAAATAAAAGCCTCTCCCAAGGGACAGAAACAAAAAGACCTCTTCTCAGAGGCACAACAAGACAGAAAGACCTCTTCCCAGAGGCAGAAATGAAAAGACCTCCTCCCGGAGGCACAAGCAAGCAGAAAGACCTCTTCGGAGGCACACGTTTCACCCAGATTGAAATAAAACTTCCAGGTGTTGAAACGTGAAAAAGCCCTCCTCAGAGGTGCAACTTTTCAAAGAAGCAAAAATCAAAAAGCCCTTTACTGTGGCATATAAAAAAAAAAGAAGCCATCTTCAAAGGCACACTTTAACTCTCAAAGGAAGAATGATCCACCTATTCTTGACAATACTCTTCGTCAAAAAGAAGTTAAAGTACCTTTCAGATGCCCGCTTTACCACATACAAGAATTCACTTGGCAAAATGTGTATATGCACAAAAGAAAAAGTGATATCTTCAAAGGATGAAGCGTAAAAACTTATTTGGAGGGAGTTGTACTCTGTTTTTTAACGAAAGAATATTCCTCCAAGCATGGAATAATTATTCTCTGGAAAATAAAAGTACAAGTCCCCTCAAAATATAAAATATTGCAACGAGCTTATGGTATAGGGGCAACATGGTATAACTACATCGGTAAAATTACGCTCGAACAGTATACCACAAGTTCACTGCAATATCGTGCAAAGAAACTTGTACGAAAATAAAAAATAAATGCATTCTCAAATTCAAACAAGATTTTGTACAAATAAAGGATCATTTTATTCAATTCTATTAAAATTTCTTACGGATACAAGTTTCGAGATAAAGAAAGCGGGGGCCGGTACCCGCACAATCCCCGACCAGTACGTGCAAAAAAAACAAAAAGCTAAAAACTGGAATCTTCATTTCTTCTTGCCACCCTTGGACCCTTCACCCGGCCGGATGGTTAGGTTTTTGGGTCGATCTGTAGGCATGAGGGAAAAAGGAGAGGGAGGTACAACTGGTTCAACTTCCGGTTCCTCTTCAGTAGCAATGATGCTCTTCCTCCTCCTTTTTGATGTTCCGCGCTTCTTTCTCCTCTTTGAAGAAGACTCACTTCCTGGAGTAACAAGTTTAGACAAAATTATGTCATCAGAAGGAGTCCGCTCTGGAGATATCTCACCTCCCTCAAGTCCTTCGTCCTTTTGCTCTTGCGAAGCAGCTGGGTCATCCAAGCCCGGGAGGGCACCTATTATTTCTTCCTGTGATCCCAGATGAGGAGTAGGAGTGATTGGGGGAGACAGAGGAACAGTAAATGGAGGTGAAGAAGTTTGAATGACGCTCGGCGCTTTCTTTACAAAGGAAAAGTTAAAAATGTCAGTAATTCCCGCAAAAAGAGGAGACAATGGCTCGTCGAGATTCAAGAAATAATCAAGAAGCTCGTCAAATCCGTAACAAACTGGCAAGTTGTCCCCCTGAGCATTATTAGGGTTAACTGGAGAAGTTGGTGGTATCACATCAATTTCGTAATCATGAGCTTCAGCACTCTCTTGTGGCTCATTTACGGCTTGTGTAATTATGGCTTCGGTATCAGCTTTGGTAGGAATCGGTGTATGAGAGCTAGAACCAACAATGTCAACATCGACTGAAGTTGAAGGAGGGACAGGGGCAGTCAAAGTTGTTTCTTTTTCTTGATGCTCTTCCCCCATCATTTCAACTCGCGACCTAGCAAGTTGCTCCTTCCCTCTAGCAGGGGCTGCGCGGGCTTCGAAGTCTAAGTAGCGCGCCTCTAGCTCCTCTTCAGTGTACCCGGTGCCTTTAAACATATCAAGCACGGCTTCCCATACTTCAGCTAGGGTAACCTCATATTTGGGACCTAAAAATGCAAGACTGCCACGCCCTAACACACTTTGCAAATAGAATTCAAATAATGTCAAGCCGATGTCAGCTTTGGTAGCTTCATGAGTTTCTTCAGCTGCAATTCTACCAGCGATAGCCTCATCTCGCTCTCTTTCAACTTTAGATAGTTGAGCTTTCAATTTTTCAATTTCTGCAACCTGAAAGCTAGTTTGCTCTCATAACTGAGTAATATCGGTATGGTAGCCCTCTACAAGTTGCTCCAGCCCATCAGCCTTGGCCTCGGCATCCCTTTGCGCAGCATGAGTATCCCGCACCTGCTGCTGGAGCACACTCTCCCTTTAAGAATAAGAAGAGGAGGAAGTGGCAAGCTCCTCTTTGAGTTTCCCAACTTCCGCTTCAAGTTTTTCATTATAATCGGCAATGCTCCTCATTTCTGCATCATGCTGCTTAAGGGTCTTTTGCCATTCGGTTTTGTCATTCTCCATGGTCCGCATAGCTTCGAGATTGGCCCGATTCACCCTTTGGAGCTCATCAACAAGTTTTTGCCAATTTGACATCCTCTCAATGTCAATTCTAACGGTATCAAGGTTCCGTAACATGGCATTTTTATCTATGGGAACCAGGTCAAGGTCAAAGCGAACTCCTTTTAAACACCAATTTGGAAATCGGCTTTGGAGAGTGGCTGGACCTGGTCCAACTTGGTAGGAAGGCCTGTTGATAATTGCCTGGATATCAGTATGGGAAGGGGCAGGAGACTGAGAAGGAGTAGGAGCAGTAATCTTTTCAGAAGTTGCAGGCATTGGTTGCTCACTGACTTTAGCCCGTTTACTCGGGTCATCAGTTATGTGACTCTTCCCTCTATCATCGTGAGATTTGCGTTTGTGGGAGTCACCCTCTATGTGGGAAGAATCGTATCGGTCATCCGGTCTTCCATAACGTTCTTCATGGGCACGTCTCTCCCGAGCCTTTCGAGCGGCCCTCTCTTCATCAGTCTCTCTGTGAACAGGAAGATAACGCTTATAGTCATACTGGCCGCGTCTCCCGTATCGCTGAAAGTCATCATAATACGAGCCACCTAGCTCCACTGAAGAACCTGAAATTGGAAAAAACACAAGTTTAGAATTCTTCAAAGTACAAAGAGTCAGAAGCATAAAAGTGCCGAAAGATTCTAAGTGTGTGTGATGTGCAAGCTACGCACGGCAAATTACGAACCACTCTTTAATTGTGGAGTAGTTGTGGGTGTAGTAATTAGCGTCAACTCTTGAGTCGACGGAGTCTGTTGCAGAGTAGAAGTAGCCTCGACCGCTGAAGAAGAAAACCCGGTAGTGATAGGATCATCTTTAAAGATCTCTTGTGAGGTGGCAAAGAGGTCGCTCAGTCCTTCGAAAGTGTCGTCCCTGCTCTGCTTGACAGGACTGGTTTTCTCAGCTTCTTCGCCAGATTTCTGTGAACGTTTGGGAGTTCCCTGAGGCTCTTTTTCCTCAATAACCGGGGCAAGTTTGTCAGATGGCCCCGCAATATCACCAGAAGTGGAGCACTTCACTAGCGAAGCCTCGGGAGCAGGTCCTTTTGGTATGGATGTGTCGGTAGAAATTGGGGCATCCAACGGTCTAGCCAGGGAGTCTGGGATTTCATGGGGGTGTGTAGAGCGAGAAGCATGCAAAAGCCCATACTGATGCAAAAGTTCATCCCTCAAAAAAAACTTTATGCTCCTCTCTTCTGCGGCCACAGCTTTCAATCTCTCAAAAACTTACTTATGGCCTGGATCTCTGGATAGGGGAGGAAGTGCGGAAAAAGGAAAGAGTGAAATTAACGATTAACAACTCGAAATTCGAAAAGCTCGGGAATGGAAAATAGAAGCAGGTAATCTTACTTCCTACTCTCCAGATGGCACAAAACCCTGGGGGGCGGCGAACAAAGAAAAACTGATTTAAAAATCCATGAGCACTTTCGGGTAGGTCAGTCACGAGTTTGCGATTCCTAACACTCCTTATGATGACAATGGAGGGATGGTCTTTAATCTTGGTGAAGGAACATAAGTAACAAATTTCTCCAAAGATCGGTAGCCGATCTAGGGTTCTCATGAATAAAACACACAACCCCAATAGAATGGCGTAACCATTGGGATGTAGTTGAAACGGGGAGATAGCCAATTGAAGTAGAAATTGCTGAAGGAACTCGTTAAAGGGACGAATAGCACTGCACAAGCACATTTGGCGGTTGACGGCGATGAAACCACAGGGAGGTCTATCAGCAAAATCATTTTGGCCCAGGCAATATAGCATCCGTTTCAGCGATGCCAAACTAAGCACGCAATAAGCTAAACGTCCGGTAGTTTAAGGAAGTTGAGACTCTTTCCGGTGGAGCAGTCAGTGGAACAGCTATTGGAAGAGCCTCTCCAATCTGTTCCGTTATTTCTTCTTGATGTGAGGCCATTCTACATAAGCAACTGGATATTCAAATTTTAAGGTGCACGTTTCCTAAAAGTGTGGAGTGTTGTGCAGAACTAATAAAAATAAACAAGTAAATATAACTGGAGTTAAGCTCGTCAACAATTGATTGGCTATCAAATTTCAAGACTTGTTAATTTGAAGTTCAAGTACAGTGTTAGTGCAAACAGGAAAGTTTGGTTGACTATTCCGATGTTGCCTTGATACTTTGCCTGGATTCATTGTTTTAAAGCACTTCGTTTACACATTCTATTTAAGATTATCCGCTTTTAACTAATCTGTCATTTGATGTGAGCAATCAATGGCAGTATATTCGTCCCATTTTTCTCTAAATGTTGAATTAGACAGGTTATTAGTTTGCAAGAGTAACCTGTGAAGAAACGCAACAAAGTTTAACAAGTTAAAGTCCAAACAATTCAGCACTCAAGCAGTATATTTCAGCAAATCAAATTAAAGTTCAAGGTTCAAGCAAAATTGTAAACTACAACAACTTAAGTGTTGACTCGGCAACGACTTAAGTGTTGGCAACGACTTAAGAAATTCTTCCTACGGGTGAAACCAAATCATTTGCTATCTGGCTAACTCGTCGATGACCTAAGGATTAGGAGGCGAGTTAGGTTAGGTCGTTAAGTCATTGGCATTTTGAGTCGGCGGTGCTTAAGTCGTAAGTCATAGAAAGGAGGAAAAGCTCCAGTTCGAAGCAACCAGAAATTCCTCCAAGTTCTAACTCTGCCGCGACTTAAGGAGTAAGTCGCAAAGGTTTTTAAGTCAGTCAAGGTCTAAATTATGAAGGTTCTTAGGTCGCTCGAAATTACTGAGTCGCGCCAAAGCTAACGTCACGACCAACCTCTTCTTAGATCCATAACCCGTCATCCTCCTAACTCCTAACCCATTAACCCATATGAGACAGTATCGTCTCCTCTTAAATTCGTGGATCAACTGACTCGAAATATGGTAACCCATCATCTTCTCCCTGCAAGTCTTATAAAAAACTCAATCAAACCGCTCTAAGCTTGTCAACAGTTAATCATGACGTGACTCGAGATGAAATATGGTGTGAAGATTCGGATTGGGGTTAGAAAATTGGAAAACCATGCTCAAAGGGTAATAGTAATCGTGCAATTGGATGAGCGATGAGTTTACTTACGTAGTGTGATGACGAAGATTGTAGGAACTTGGTTGGCAATGAGGAAAATTGATTTAATTCGTCTCTTAAAGTTTCGAAGGTCGTTAATGGCGGAAGTATGCAAATGAAGAGATAAAGTAATGAGAAGAAACGACCTAAGCCATTTATACCCCGGGGTAGTGGAACATGAGTCGGCACGCGCGAGTCAAGATGAGTCGAAGTACACGACCTACGACTTAGGCGTGTACTTCGAGGGGCAAATGTTAACCACGTTTTGTCAACGAGTTAAGGCCTGGGTCGACTCATCAACTTAAGGTTCTCAACGACTCAGTGGATCTACGACTCAAGGTACTTCACGACTCAACAGGTTACCGACTCAACAAATTGAGGAGTTGCACGAGTTAAAGAATTGTGCGACTTACGATCTACCTTGAGTCGTCAGCGACTCAAGCAAGCAAACCAAAAAGCCAAGTCCAGTTAACTCGTGCGCGACTCACAGCTCACGACTTACGACTTAAGGAAGTGAACGGTTTACGGCTTGAGGATTGAATGACTTAATGAGTTGAAAAACTGAGCGACTCACAACTCAGAGAAATCTACGACTTAAGGCCTCCATGACTTAAGATATGTCACGACTCAGGGGA